>CM060916.1:919716617-921178283 GCA_030737875.1 Allium sativum | reverse complement strand
CGAAATCTAACCGTTGGATTTTGACGAGATTTATATCGTTGGAAAGATCTTCCCAAGGCGGTCCCAACGGTTCCAGTTTTGGGAAAATCCGATAGTCGAATCTTTCGGTATAATCATTTGACGTTACAATTTCAAATCGCGAACTGCGGCAGCGCGATTCGTTTTATTTTAATTTATACATATATGTATGTATATATATATATATATAATTCATTCGTTCGACGCTTTCAATTTATTTATTATTTAAATAATTTTCTACACTTCGTATTCAAGTTATTTTTAATGAACAAAAGTCTATTTCAAAAACATGTACATTTTCTTCATTCTTTATATGACAATAAAAATGTAAATTTTTATTTCCATTTCCAACGATGAACACTTTTCTATATCCCTTACTCACATTTCATTAAAATTGTGATTTTTGATGATAACATGTATTTATATTTTAAAACATGACATTTTCCTATTCATCTAATTAGATTTTCCTATTCCTTTACATTTCATCAAAAATGTAACTTTTCTATTCTTCCTTTATTTACATGAAAAATGCAATATTTTTCCTTCATTCTTCTATTACATAATAAATGTAATATTCCACTTTCATTCTTTATCTACAATAGAAGATGCAATCTTTTTATTTTTCCTATTTCTTTATATGAAATGTCAATAAAAGTGCAGCTTTTATTTCTACTCTTTTTATCGCATCTAAAGTGACTATAAAAATATAATCTTTATTTCTACTCTTTTTATCGCATCAAAAATGACGATAAAAATATAATATTTATTTCTACTCTTTTTATTTACATTTAAAATGTAAATCAAAATGTAACTTTTAAATCTAATCTTTTATTTACATCTAAAATGTAAATAAAAATGTAATTTTAAATTAGTTCTTTTATTTACATCTAAGATGTAAAGGATGTAACTTCAAATTTATTCTTTTTACCTACATCGAAAAATGTAAATAAAGATGTCACTTTAAATCTAATCTTTTATTTACATCCAAAATGTAAATAAAAATGTACCTTTTAAATTCATGTTTTTATTTACATCTAAAAATATAAATAAAAATATACTTTTTATATCCGTATTCTTATTTACAACTAAATTGCAAATAAAGATGTACTTTTTAAATTCATGTTTTTATTTACATCTAACAAGTAAATAAAAGTTTACTTTTAAAATTCGTGTTTCTATTTACATCTAAAATGTAAATATAAAAATCAACTTTTAATCCATGTTTCTATTTACACCTAAAATGTATTCTTTTAAACAATTTCTAATATTACATTAAAAGTATATTTTAATGTAATCATGTTTTGATTATGAAAATTTTTCTACATTACTAACATTACATTAAAAATGTCTATTTTTAATGAAATCATATTTTTGGTCAAAACATGAACATTTTCTATTTATTCCTTTAAAATGACAAAAATGTTTATTTTGTCACATTCTTTTAAATAACAAAAATGTATATTTCTAATTCAACTATTCTTATTTTTCAAAATGTTCATTTTGGTTTCAACAATTCAAATTTGACAAAATTGTTTTTAATTCTTTTATTTAACAAAAATGTAGTTTTTGTTTTTAACTCTTTTATTTTGACAAATTGTACACTTTTTTTTCAACTAATAAAACACCTTTATTTCCATACCTTTTTTTCTAATGTATTCTAATATCATATAAAAGAATATTTTTATATTGAACCAATTCTAACATTTCAACGAAATCAAATTAAAAAGATAACTTTGTTTTTGTCGACAATTCTGTTCAACGAAAACATATAAAAGTGATATATTGGTTTCGTCGACCACTCAAATTCAACAAAACATATAAAAGTGATATTTTGTGTGACGGCAAGGAATTTCGCTCGGTCCGAACCAGCCGCTAAACCGACCCAGACCGTTCGAAACGCCCTATCGTTTGAGAACAGGACAAAACAAAACGCATACAGAAGAACATTTCATTGTATATAACAACAATGCATCAGATTACAAGAATATACAGAGTATAAATGAATATTACACAGAAATATCAGAGATTTAAATTACATTAAATACATAGCAGCGGAAAATAATACAATACACAACTAGAAGAGATATACGGATTCAAAGCCTTCCGGATATCGTTCCAGCTGTAAACCAGGATCCTGTGAATATAAAACTGCAAAACCAAAACTACTAGCTGCCCGTGTCAAAATAGGGGCACCCAGAGTTTAGGTTAAAACAATAAACTCCAGGTCAGTCATGTGACTGGTGTGAGAACTAAAACAGTTATTAATCTTTATTTTAAAGTTAGGTAAATCGAGGGACCACGCCGTATAACACGGAACGGGTTTCCTCCAAAGGATACCAGTGCATAAAACAACAGCGCAATGCTAAATAAAGAAAGATGAAGCTGTTATAAGACCCAGGTCCCATCACACAATGCAACGCAGCCGAGGATAGGGTTTTCCCTTATAACAGCCAAAGAATGCTTGATACGGTTAAAACAAATCGTTTGATACTATTATAAGTGCATAGAGTATAAAACAACTTCAAATCATAAGTATCAATCATAGGCGACATGAGCGTCCCATGCCACTATGTCGCCATATATAGGTTTACAAATAAAACCGCAAAGTCACGTATTTGGAAATTGGATTTCCGTCTATGAACCGAGGCAAAAGATAGTCCTCAACCGATTCGAGACGCTCTAGCCCGTGTCTCAGGAACAGAACGCATCGTCCCTTGGAGCGACAGGGCCGGTCCACCGATGTGGATTAAAATGCCTGAACACTACGTTTCCCCACCCCATGGGGTGTAAATGAGCCAACTAAATGACTCTATCGGTTCGAGAACGACCGATCAATCCGAGGCGCCTCGCAACAGCAACAACAACATAAGTCAAACTCGTCAGGGCGTGTAAAACCACTGACGCCACTTCTAGCTAGAAAGAAACGCAAGTCCTCCCTGAGGTCCGTCTCCCGTTTTTGGTTCATACCGGGTGTGAAACACGCGAGGTAAACGTTACACAAAGCTACGCCACAAAGGCCGTGCTTTGATCATCACCACAAGACTTTGCTTTTCAACAGAAGCCTCGATCAATTGCCACTTAGGCATGCCACACAGGCAATTCACTCCATGTGTTTGATATCCATCAATATATAACCCCTGAGCTCGTACGTCTCAGAGAAGGGCGTTAAGCAAGAGAATAAATTCTCCGCCGCCAAACAGATATATATTTAATAAAGATCAATCACACAGACTAAAATCCAATGTCAGACACACAGTCCATTTACAAGTTCGTTCTGGGTCTGAACGAAACCGGAGGCACCTAGTACCCCGCATATCCATCGATCTCCAAGTACGTCTGGACGATCACTAACTGTTTTCATCTTCTTGGGTGTACAGCCCAATCAAGATCATCAGTAATTACCCAAACGACGTGAAGACCTCCGGTCTTCGACCATCGTCTTCATCTTCGACTTATCGTCGTATCAGTTATTCAGAATGGGATAAACCCGGTCTTTCCGAATAACTCGCGTATATTTTAAATAAGTGTTACACAAACACAACATACGCCTCATTCCAATTCATTAGTCACTAACCGTAAATTAATCAAGAGAATAATTCCCCAAATATTAACCCCGAAGGCCGAAACCAACATCAGATCAATATTCAGAAAACCATTCTGCTTGGCTAACCGACAGTTAGTTCCTAAATTTCACATTCATAGGGAAAGGTTCCCATTAATTTTATCCAAGATAAATCATTAAAATTTATTCTCAAATCTTCTTTTGAATTTCGATTCAACTAGTCGGGATTAACGAAACTTACCGAAGTAATCATTCGTTTTAATTTCCCAATCCCAACCTATTAATCCCATGAAGTAAAACTGGTAATACTTCATATCTAACACCACGGTGTTATCGGTAAATTCAATTACCATTTCACGTTCAAATCTAATTAAAGATTTAACTATCGCCTGGAGCAAAACTGGTGATACTCCATTTTCGATCATTTCAATCTAATTAAAGATTCATTAAAACTCCACTTAGTTTTAATCGTTAACTGGGTTAAAGAATCAGTGTCATTTTAAAAACACAGTTCACGATAAACCCAAAATCACATTCATTAATTATCGGGTTAAAGAACGAGTGTTATTTAAAACACTGTTCATGATAAACCCAAAAATCAATATCAATTCAATTCCAATTAAATATTATTTAATCGGTACACTTCATTAAATCTAAATAAAAAGATTTAATCTTTTCTCAAATGGGTTCAAGAACAGTGTTAGTGAAGACACCATTCACGACAAACCCAAATCACACTTGATATTCAATATAAGGCTCTGAATAGAAAATATACCGGCTTATATTCAACATCAAATTCTACGACTAACAAATGTCGTATTGGAAATAACGATATAAATATATATCTTTCAAATTTCCATAACAACACCTGTATAATCACGAATTCCAACATCGAAATATTCCGAAGACAATTTCGATTCAAATCCACTCCAATGAAATCATTGGAGATTCTGGTTATTTCTAAAACCCTTTTCAAATTCAATTTATTTATTTAAAAATAAATAGAATTATAATTCTAGTTCAAAACTAGTTCATTTCGATAAAAATCTATTTTTATCTTTTCAAATATGGAGTTTTTCATCCCAAATCTTCACAAATCATTTCTTATGATTTTACACAAATTATTACTATTTTTAATAATTTTATCAAGGCCCGTACAGTCGATTTCCATCAATGGCCATCGAACTGCACTTACAGCGACCTTTTTCAAATTTGATTTGGACATAATTCCAAATCCAACCGTTAGATTTCAAATTTCTAATATTCGTTAGAAAGGTCTTTTCGATACGAACCCAACGGTTCTGGTTTTAGGAGAATCCGACGGTCGGATCTCCCGTAATGTCCGTTTGAAATAAATGGTCGAAATTCAAGAACTGCCGCGGCGCGGCGCATTCTTTTCAGGCCATTATATTATATATATAATATATATATAATATATTTCGTCGATTTCTATTTAAAACGAATTATATAAATAGTTTGAATTTGTTTCAAAAACATTTTCAACTTCCATTTCAATTCAAATCAAAATTGAATTCTTCTTTATAAATTCGTTTTAAAATCCATTTCTATTCAATTCAAATTTCAATTCAATTTGAATTCATTTCACTTCGCTTTCAATTCAATTTGAATTCGTTTTCAATTCATTTCGAAATCGTTTTCAATTCAATTCATTTCGAAATCGTTTTCAATTCAATTCATTTCGAAATCGTTTTCAATTCAATTCATTTCGAAATCGGTTTCAATTCAATTCATTTCGAAATCGGTTTCAATTCAATTCATTTCGAAATCGGTTTCAATTCAATTCATTTCGAAATCGTTTTCAATTCAATTCATTTCGAAATCGTTTTCAATTCAATTCATTTCGAAATCGTTTTAAAATCGATATAAATATCGATTCACGTCAAAATGGCGTCAATCTAATCAACACGGCTTCATAAATTTCTATTTTTCAAATATTCTATTTCAAATATTTCTTTTTCAAAATAGTTGTTATTATCAAAATATTTCGTTCAACACATGACCAATCTCAATGGATGAGTACTGTCAACACATGAACTTTTGTTTTATAATATTCTTTATTTTTCAAATTGGAATGAGGCCCAATCAATTACCATATAAAGTTAATTATATGGATTTTCATACAACACATGTATATAATAGCAACGATAGATAATCAACCATCAACCAAAGTGCACTACACTGTATAAGCATCAAATATAGATATCTAACGCTTATAACAGCCTGTCAATCAATCGATCGACATATTAAATCAGTCAGGATGAGTGAACTTCATATTTCATCCCAACACCCGTGTGGGGTTTTCAAACAATCAAACACAGATTTTAGTTGTGCAGTCGGGCGATGTGTAAAATTTATCGACCCAATCAATATCAGTCAAATCAGTGCATATAAACAAATCGGCCGATTTGTTTATAAATATTTATCTATTCACTTTCACGTTAAAAATTATATTTTTAACGATAAAACATTTTATTCAACCTATGAATATTCTATTCGGTTCATTTATTTAATAAAATGATATTTTTATTTTTCTAACATATTTTAGGAAATTTCGGCGGCATAACGGCACGATACTAGAAACAGGACAAGGCCTAGCCTAATCCCCGGTCTAGTGAAGGCCTACGCCATTCACACATCAATCAAATCAATTTCATTTCACCAAACAATTCAATTCAAACCAATAATTCAACTAATCTATGCAACCAAACAAACAAGTCCATGGTCTGTGGACGATTGTGTCGGGTGCTACTAAGCACCGTCTGCATCCTAGTATATATATATATAACTAGAAAAATTAAATTGAAAGGTGAGAAATTCTCACATATAGCTATCCTAGCTCCACGGCACTTCTAATGCAGGAAATCTTCGCCAACCCGCCTTTTGTCGCTTTCGTTGTCCGCTTTCACTACATATGTAAAAATCGAATTTTTACTATGCTATTCAATATATAAAAATCTGATTTTTACTTCGACTTTCAATATATAAAAATATGATTTTTACTTTTTAAAGTTCAAATCCTTTTTCGAAAAATCAGTTTTAACCTTTCTTTAAAAACAGTTTTAACCTTTCTAAAAAAAACAGTTTTAATCTTTCTAAAGAAACAGTTTTAAAATCTTTCTAAAGAAAATCAGTTTTAAAATCTTTTATAAAAATTCTGTTTTCTTCAAAATCTTCTTAAAAAAAACAGTTTTCAAATCCTTTAAAATCAGTTTTAACTTTTCTAAAAAAAACAGTTTTTAAGTCTTTTAAAATCAGTTTTTAACTTTTCTAAAAAAATCAGTTTCTCAGAACTTAAAAATAAAAATAAAAATAAAATGCTTACCTTGTTCTGCGAAGAAGAGGGGGGGGGGGGGTCTTCAGTGTCGCGGCAAGAAGGGGGGAGGGTTTCTGATGGTGGCGCAGCGTTCGAGGGGGGGGTATCGTGGCGCGGTGGCGCGCCGCCTGGGGAGGGTGCTGCGCATCGCGGTCGAGGTGGAAGAGAGAGGGGGGGTCTTCGACGAGGCTCGGTGGTCTTTGGGGAGGGCGGCGGCTCCTCCCCGCCTTCGTCGCCTCCTTCTCCTTTTTTTTTATTACTTTGATTTCTGATTTTAAAGAAGCGGGGGGGGGGGGGGGCAGAGTTAAAAAGGGGGAGAAGATTTTTTTTTATTATTATTATTATTTAATTATTAAAAAGTTGACTTTCACATACGATCTCAAAACGAGGTCCACCGCCTGTCGCCCATAGCGTTTCACCCCCATTCCGAACACAATGGGATATGTACCGCAAGCTGAATCGACCGTTTCGATCAGTTTCCGTTGCATTTACATTTAAATCATTATATTGAATTTTAAACGTACATTTCAATTTACCGGGGTCACATAATAACTCTATAAATCCCACAAAAATATTTTCTAGCTTCGTAATGACGATACGGTCCTAACAAAACTAGTTTCGTCGAATTCTGAGACCGTTAGAAAAATGGCCAATTTCCAGTCGATTAAAATCAACTGAAACCGGTCAAACGCGTTTTCCTTTGCCACGCTCACATACTGATTCGAAAAATTATGAAATTTGAAACCTAGCCATAACTTGACATCACGGACCCAACAAAACTGGTTTCGTCGAAATCCGAGGTCATTTGCAAAATGTCCATTTTTAAGGGCCTGAATTCCATAGCGACTATTCAGAATTTTCAACTGGACATACCTTTTGATTCCCGCTATGAAATCTTGATTTTTCGGATTCGTTGGAAAGATATTATCAATTAGATCCTAATGTTTTTGGTTTCACTAAAATCCGGATTGTTTTGCACCCGGTACATTCAATTGAAGTTTGAAATCGAATTATCGAACTACCGCGCCATTTTCAATTCTATTTATAATTATATATAAATATTTATATTCTAACGACGACGTATATAATATATACGTTCGAATTCTATTCAAAATAAATTTCACGTCGATATTATTTAAAATAATTCATTTTAAATAATCAAAATTCGATAAAATTGCCAAAATAAAAATTTTAAACTGGCCCAGATTTTCGGGTTGTTACAATCTCCCCCACTTAAAACTTTTCGTCCCCGAAAAGGAACAAAGTCGAAAGTGGTTTGATTAATCAACTCTACGCTCGATCTGGCTTTCATTCTCCAACTTTTCAGTTTCTGAGAATTTTCAAATTCTTCAAAAAATTGGCTAACACCCTAAATTTTCGAAAAATTTCGCCATAACCTCCCCTGCACCGGGAGCATCGGGGAATTTCAAATAGCTTCCCCGGTCCTTCAGATCTCAAAAAGAAAAAGAAAAAGCCAAGCGGCTAGCCAATAGGCTCACAAAATCATCATCACCCAAACAAAACAGTAAATTATGTAGTAAACATGTACCTATTTGTCGGGCAAACAAATTTTATTCTCTGGCTCTAGCCTCCTTGCTATGACCTGTTCAATGATATATATGTATATGCAAGCAAATGCGACCAAATTTCAATACAATTCAATATTTGTTTCAATTAGGCTAAATGGTTAAAATTTAGCAAACAACTAAACAAGCAACACAAACATCAATCAATTAGTGAATTAGAGTTTCAAATTCATAACTTTGATACATATACAAAAATCAGATTCTTGATGCCAAATCACAACCATAGGCCCTATCTAATTTTGGTTCTCACACCAGTCTAATGGAAATATATAGATATCACACCTTCGTTACTCGAACATGAATACTAATGACGACTAGTCAATCATCAGAATCACCTTCGGGCCACTAGAGTATGATTCTATATCTATCCAGTATATTAAAACTTCGAATACACGCGGATCAGACGTATACGCAAAATCTATATATACTGGATTGTCCAAATTAATATAAACAAATAATCAAATACGGATAGTTGATTTAAATTTTCAAAACCAAAATTGTTTTCATTTGAAAAATATACTCTTCACACTCGTTCTAGGATACTACTGATCCCATCTCTAACGAGTCATTCTCATTGGATATTACTAATCCAATATCTGATGAATTCTTTCGTATGGTTCTAATGTGCCTTGTTCTCCGAGCTTTGTAAACCAAAGCTCTGATACCAACTGTGACGGCAAGGAATTTCGCTCGGTCCGAACCAGCCGCTAAACCGACCCAGACCGTTCGAAACGCCCTATCGTTTGAGAACAGGACAAAACAGAACGCATACAGAAGAACATTTCATTGTATATAACAACAATGCATCAGATTACAAGAATATACAGAGTATAAATGAATATTACACAGAAATATCAGAGATTTAAATTACATTAAATACATAGCAGCGGAAAATAATACAATACACAACTAGAAGAGATATACGGATACAAAGCCTTCCGGATATCGTTCCAGCTGTAAACCAGGATCCTGTGAATATAAAACTGCAAAACCAAAACTACTAGCTGCCCGTGTCAAAATAGGGGCACCCAGAGTTTAGGTTAAAACAATAAACTCCAGGTCAGTCATGTGACTGGTGTGAGAACTAAAACAGTTATTAATCTTTATTTTAAAGTTAGGTAAATCGAGGGACCACGCCATATAACACGGAACGGGTTTCCTCCCAAGGATACCAGTGCATAAAACAACAGCGCAATGCTAAATAAAGAAAGATGAAGCTGTTATAAGACCCAGGTCCCATCACACAATGCAACGCAGCCGAGGATAGGGTTTTCCCTTATAACAGCCAAAGAATGCTTGATACGGTTAAAACAAATCGTTTGATACTATTATAAGTGCATAGAGTATAAAACAACTTCAAATCATAAGTATCAATCATAGGCGACATGAGCGTCCCATGCCACTATGTCGCCATATATAGGTTTACAAATAAAACCGCAAAGTCACGTATTTGGAAATTGGATTTCCGTCTATGAACCGAGGCAAAAGATAGTCCTCAACCGATTCGAGACGCTCTAGCCCGTGTCTCAGGAACAGAACGCATCGTCCCTTGGAGCGACAGGGCCGGTCCACCGATGTGGATTAAAATGCCTGAACACTACGTTTCCCCACCCCATGGGGTGTAAATGAGCCAACTAAATGACTCTATCGGTTCGAGAACGACCGATCAATCCGAGGCGCCTCGCAACAGCAACAACAACATAAGTCAAACTCGTCAGGGCGTGTAAAACCACTGACGCCACTTCTAGCTAGAAAGAAACGCAAGTCCTCCCTGAGGTCCGTCTCCCGTTTTTGGTTCATACCGGGTGTGAAACACGCGAGGTAAACGTTACACAAAGCTACGCCACAAAGGCCGTGCTTTGATCATCACCACAAGACTTTGCTTTTCAACAGAAGCCTCGATCAATTGCCACTTAGGCATGCCACACAGGCAATTCACTCCATGTGTTTGATATCCATCAATATATAACCCCTGAGCTCGTACGTCTCAGAGAAGGGCGTTAAGCAAGAGAATAAATTCTCCGCCGCCAAACAGATATATATTTAATAAAGATCAATCACACAGACTAAAATCCAATGTCAGACACACAGTCCATTTACAAGTTCGTTCTGGGTCTGAACGAAACCGGAGGCACCTAGTACCCCGCATATCCATCGATCTCCAAGTACGTCTGGACGATCACTAACTGTTTCCATCTTCTTGGGTGTACAGCCCAATCAAGATCATCAGTAATTACCCAAACGACGTGAAGACCTCCGGTCTTCGACCATCGTCTTCATCTTCGACTTATCGTCGTATCAGTTATTCAGAATGGGATAAACCCGGTCTTTCCGAATAACTCGCGTATATTTTAAATAAGTGTTACACAAACACAACATACGCCTCATTCCAATTCATTAGTCACTAACCGTAAATTAATCAAGAGAATAATTCCCCAAATATTAACCCCGAAGGCCGAAACCAACATCAGATCAATATTCAGAAAACCATTCTGCTTGGCTAACCGACAGTTAGTTCCTAAATTTCACATTCATAGGGAAAGGTTCCCATTAATTTTATCCAAGATAAATCATTAAAATTTATTCTCAAATCTTCTTTTGAATTTCGATTCAACTAGTCGGGATTAACGAAACTTACCGAAGTAATCATTCGTTTTAATTTCCCAATCCCAACCTATTAATCCCATGAAGTAAAACTGGTAATACTTCATATCTAACACCACGGTGTTATCGGTAAATTCAATTACCATTTCACGTTCAAATCTAATTAAAGATTTAACTATCGCCTGGAGCAAAACTGGTGATACTCCATTTTCGATCATTTCAATCTAATTAAAGATTCATTAAAACTCCACTTAGTTTTAATCGTTAACTGGGTTAAAGAATCAGTGTCATTTTAAAAACACAGTTCACGATAAACCCAAAATCACATTCATTAATTATCGGGTTAAAGAACGAGTGTTATTTAAAACACTGTTCACGATAAACCCAAAAATCAATATCAATTCAATTCCAATTAAATATTATTTAATCGGTACACTTCATTAAATCTAAATAAAAAGATTTAATCTTTTCTCAAATGGGTTCAAGAACAGTGTTAGTGAAGACACCATTCACGACAAACCCAAATCACACTTGATATTCAATATAAGGCTCTGAATAGAAAATATACCGGCTTATATTCAACATCAAATTCTACGACTAACAAATGTCGTATTGGAAATAACGATATAAATATATATCTTTCAAATTTCCATAACAACACCTGTATAATCACGAATTCCAACGTCGAAATATTCCGAAGACAATTTCGATTCAAATCCACTCCAATGAAATCATTGGAGATTCTGGTTATTTCTAAAACCCTTTTCAAATTCAATTTATTTATTTAAAAATAAATAGAATTATAATTCTAGTTCAAAACTAGTTCATTTCGATAAAAATCTATTTTTATCTTTTCAAATATGGAGTTTTTCATCCCAAATCTTCACAAATCATTTCTTATGATTTTACACAAATTATTACTATTTTTAATAATTTTATCAAGGCCCGTACAGTCGATTTCCATCAATGGCCATCGAACTGCACTTACATCGACCTTTTTCAAATTTGATTTGGACATAATTCCAAATCCAACCGTTAGATTTCAAATTTCTAATATTCGTTAGAAAGCTCTTTTCGATACGAACCCAACGGTTCCGGTTTTAGGAGAATCCGACGGTCGGATCTCCCATAATGTCCGTTTGAAATAAATGGTCGAAATTCACGAACTGCCGCGGCGCGGCGCGTTCTATTCAGGCAATTATATTATATATATAATATATATATAATATATTTCATCGATTTCTATTTAAAACGAATTATATAAATAGTTTGAATTCGTTTCAAAAACATTTTCAACTTCCATTTCAATTCAAATCAAAATTGAATTCTTCTTTATAAATTCGTTTTAAAATCCATTTCTATTCAATTCAAATTTCAATTCAATTTGAATTCATTTCACTTCGCTTTCAATTCAATTTGAATTCGTTTTCAATTCATTTCGAAATCGTTTTCAATTCAATTCATTTCGAAATCGTTTTCAATTCAATTCATTTCGAAATCGTTTTCAATTCAATTCATTTCGAAATCGTTTTCAATTCAATTCATTTCGAAATCGGTTTCAATTCAATTCATTTCGAAATCGGTTTCAATTCAATTCATTTCGAAATCGGTTTCAATTCAATTCATTTCGAAATCGTTTTCAATTCAATTCAGTTCGAAATCGTTTTCAATTCAATTCATTTTGAAATCGTTTTAAAATCGATATAAATATCGATTCACGTCAAAATGGCGTCAATCTAATCAACACGGCTTCATAAATTTCTATTTTTCAAATATTCTATTTCAAATATTTCTTTTTCAAAATAGTTGTTATTATCAAAATATTTCGTTCAACACATGACCAATCTCAATGGATGAGTACTGTCAACACATGAACTTTTGTTTTATAATATTCTTTATTTTTCAAATTGGAATGAGGCCCAATCAATAACCATATAAAGTTAATTATATGGATTTTCATACAACACATGTATATAATAGCAACGATAGATAATCAACCATCAACCAAAGTGCACTACACTGTATAAGCATCAAATATAGATATCTAACGCTTATAACAGCCTGTCAATCAATCGATCGACATATTAAATCAGTCAGGATGAGTGAACTTCATATTTCATCCCAACACCCGTGTGGGGTTTTCAAACAATCAAACACAGATTTTAGTTGTGCAGTTGGGCGATGTGTAAAATTTATCGACCCAATCAATATCAGTCAAATCAGTGCATATAAACAAATCGGCCGATTTTTTTATAAATATTTATCTATTCACTTTCACGTTAAAAATTATATTTTTAACGATAAAACATTTTATTCAACCTATGAATATTCTATTCGGTTCATTTATTCAATAAAATGATATTTTTATTTTTCTAACATATTTTAGGAAATTTCGGCGGCATAACGTCACGATACTAGAAACAGGACAAGGCCTAGCCTAATCCCCGGTCTAGTGAAGGCCCACGCCATTCACACATCAATCAAATCAATTTCATTTCACCAAACAATTCAATTCAAACCAATAATTCAACTAATCTATGCAACCAAACAAACAAGTCCATGGTCTGTGGACGATTGTGTCGGGTGCTACTAAGCACCGTCTGCATCCTAGTATATATATATATAACTAGAAAAATTAAATTGAAAGGTGAGAAATTCTCACATATAGCTATCCTAGCTCCACGGCACTTCTAATGCAGGAAATCTTCGCCAACCCGCCTTTTGTCGCTTTCGTTGTCCGCTTTCACTACATATGTAAAAATCGAATTTTTACTATGCTATTCAATATATAAAAATCTGATTTTTACTTCGACTTTCAATATATAAAAATATGATTTTTACTTTTTAAAGTTCAAATCCTTTTTCGAAAAATCAGTTTTAACCTTTCTTTAAAAACAGTTTTAACCTTTCTAAAAAAAACAGTTTTAATCTTTCTAAAGAAACAGTTTTAAAATCTTTCTAAAGAAAATCAGTTTTAAAATCTTTTATAAAAATTCTGTTTTCTTCAAAATCTTCTTAAAAAAAACAGTTTTCAAATCCTTTAAAATCAGTTTTAACTTTTCTAAAAAAAACAGTTTTTAAGTCTTTTAAAATCAGTTTTTAACTTTTCTAAAAAAATCAGTTTCTCTGAACTTAAAAATAAAAATAAAAATAAAATGCTTACCTTGTTCTGCGAAGAAGAGGGGGGGGGGGGTCTTCAGTGTCGCGGCAAGAAGGGGGGAGGGTTTCTGATGGTGGCGCAGCGTTCGAGGGGGGGGGTATCGTGGCGCGGTGGCGCGCCGCCTGGGGAGGGTGCTGCGCATCGCGGTCGAGGTGGAAGAGAGAGGGGGGGGGGGTCTTCGACGAGGCTCGGTGGTCTTTGGGGAGGGCGGCGGCTCCTCCCCGCCTTCGTCGCCTCCTTCTCCTTTTTTTTTTATTACTTTGATTTCTGATTTTAAAGAAGCGGGGGGGGGGGGGGGGGGGCAGAGTTAAAAAGGGGGAGAAGATTCTTTTTTTTTATTATTATTATTTAATTATTAAAAAGTTGACTTTCACATACGACCTCAAAACGAGGTCCACCGCCTGTCGCCCATAGCGTTTCACCCCCATTCCGAACACAATGGGATATGTACCGCAAGCTGAATCGACCGTTTCGATCAGTTTCCGTTGCATTTACATTTAAATCATTATATTGAATTTTAAACGTACATTTCAATTTACCGGGGTCACATACTAACTCTATAAATCCCACAAAAATATTTTCTAGCTTCGTAATGACGATACGGTCCTAACAAAACTAGTTTCGTCGAATTCTGAGACCGTTAGAAAAATGGCCAATTTCCAGTCGATTAAAATCAACTGAAACCGGTCAAACGCGTTTTCCTTTGCCACGCTCACATACTGATTCGAAAAATTATGAAATTTGAAACCTAGCCATAACTTGACATCACGGACCCAACAAAACTGGTTTCGTCGAAATCCGAGGTCATTTGCAAAATGTCCATTTTTAAGGGCCTGAATTCCATAGCGACTATTCAGAATTTTCAACTGGACATACCTTTTGATTCCCGCTATGAAATCTTGATTTTTCGGATTCGTTGGAAAGATATTATCAATTAGATCCTAATGTTTTTGGTTTCACTAAAATCCGGATTGTTTTGCACCCGGTACATTCAATTGAAGTTTGAAATCGAATTATCGAACTACCACGCCATTTTCAATTCTATTTATAATTATATATAAATATTTATATTCTAACGACGACGTATATAATATATACGTTCGAATTCTATTCAAAATAAATTTCACGTCGATATTATTTAAAATAATTCATTTTAAATAATCAAAATTCGATAAAATTGCCAAAATAAAAATTTTTAACTGGCCCAGATTTTCGTGTTGTTACATTTTGTTTTGTCGTTAATTCTAACTTAACAAAACAAATAAAAGGTGATATTTTTATCAACTCAACATTTTATAAATAAAATGTTATTTTTATAAATCTTAACATTTTATAACTAAATTGTTATTTTAGTCTATCTTAACATTTTACAAGACATTTCTTTATAGAATTGATGTTTTTAGTTAACATGTCATTTTCTAGTAAAAGTGATGTTTTCTAATATCGTATAAAAGAATATTTTATATGTTAACATCTTTCTTTGCATTCTAATATCATATAAAAGAATATTTTATATGTTAACATTTCTATGAATTCTAATGTCATATAAAAGGATATTTTATGTCAACATATTTTTATTTCAAACACTGAATCTTATTTAAGGATTCATTTGCGTTAGAAAGTAAGTATTAATGTAAAACAATTTCAAACCATGAATCTTATCTAATGATTCATTAACATTAATACGTGAATTCTAATGTAAATCAACTTCAAAACATGAATCTTATTTAGTGATTCATTAATGTTAAAATGTGAATTTTAATGTAAACCAATTTCAAAACATGAATCTTATTTAATGATTCATCTCTTCATTTAAAACGATTCAAAGTTTAATCTTTTTAATGACTCCTTTACATTAAAAATGAAAATTTTAATGTAAACACAAATTTTTAATGTAAACACAAATTTTTAACTTTTCTATTCGAACAAATGTTCATATTTCCTAATTTCTCATATGCAATGGATACCTCAATTATTCTTACATTAAAAATATGATTTCTAATGCTTCAATATATTTATGATTAATGATCGTCGCTTTCTATTGAATTAGAAAAGCGCGAATTTTAAAATAAATAATGCAAGCGCACAGGTGTGTAGCATACAGGTCGAACACAGGGAGGTAAATTAAACCAAATTATTTAAAAAAATTCTTGGGCGAGTTAGAAGAAGCTTGGGGATTGATTTTGAAAAACAATAAAACTATTATTGAATTGAGTACAAATCTGAATCTAATCAAATCTATATTCAATCCAATTTGACCTAAGAACGCAGTAAAAATAACAGAAATTGAAATTGCAGAAATTGAAATAACAAACAGGAATTAAAATTAGGATTGTCGTTGAAACTAATCAAACGACTAGTCGCTAATAAAAAAATGTAAAATACAATTGGTGTTCTACCAAAACTAATTGTGAAGACAACACCAATTGCTAAGAAAAAAGAGAAAATGCTACAAAATAAAAGAAGAAGAAGAACTTTTATTAATGGAGGTTAAGATAGAAAAATGGGATGGTGGCTACAATGATATTACAAGGGTATTTATAGGAGATAACCAAACCCTAACCCTAATTACAAATGGGCTTAGCCATTACATCACTAATTGGTTTACAATGAGAATCTTAAATGGGCCTAAGTTAAATCTATTAAATTTTTGGCCTTTCTTCTTTTCCTCTTGGTTCTTCGACAAGCCTCCCTTGATTTGAGATGTGCATGGCCTTTTTATCAATCATTTTCTTGTCCAACAGCAACTAGATGTGGGATCTTCATCTACAATTCTTCAAAATGTAAATATATAGCAATTTGATCTCGATTTCTCCACTTTTCTGGTTGCATGCGGGCTGGGTTGGAATATCTGTAAAAGTAACAAAACAATACCGAAGTAATATTTATTTATATACAAAAAATAAGATATAAGAGCATAAAATAAACACATTTCTATGTTAATCAGATACCCCCACACTTATCTTTTACTCGTCCTCGAGTAAAACAAAAATAAAAACTAACTAGATAGGTCACACTTTCGTAGGAAACACAATTGCATTGAGCGTACGCAACAAGCCGTTAAACCTCTAGGTGTCCCTAGTAGGACGAGTGGTGTCTCGTGAGGGTTTTCAGCGGATACTACCCACAAAATCCAAATGCAGTATGTGTGGATCTAATGTAACTACATGAATGCAATGGTTATATACAAGAAAACAAAAAACAAAAATGACAACATGACTTGTTTCAGGAAAGTGGTACAACAAATTAAGTTAACAATTTCTAGTCAGTTGATTTTATTTTAGATACCTCAACTTGTCACAAATTTTCAATATAAATCAAGTTTTCAAATGTTAAATTCCAGTTTGGCCAGTTGGTTCGGTTGATAACATAGTGTAGCCATGAAATAGATTCTTAGTTTGCTTGGCACAGTTTATAAAGTGGTATTATTATTTTCTCATGTATGGCTAGCCAAATCAATAAGGTCAAGAAGTGTTTGGGCATCATCGCTTATTCTTTATTCTATAAAATTTTAAAATTTATGATTAAGTACATACACCTAAATTAGAAGACCAAGGTTTACCACCCATGCACCGCCTCGCAGACTAACGGAGAGTGGATAAAGAGCTTGGCGGATTGTGCAAGCCGACTTTAACTTTGTCAACAACGTGTCGGTAATCCTTAGGTGTCCAATCTCATAAAATGAGACCAAGATATTCCAACGCTGACTTTGTCAACAACATGTCAGATAGAGCTTGGCGGGTTTGCACACCAACGCTAGATATACAAGCAATGTTGGATACCCTTGGATTACTATTATTATTATTGAATTTATAAGCACAAAAGAGAGTTACGCGAATTCAACTTAACACAACTTAGTTTTAAAGATTTTGAAAAGCCAATATAAGTACTTTAAGTCCTCCACTTATTTAAACAAAGAATACAATATAGAATAGATTTCATGGCCATCACCTAAGAATCTCTCTATGTACCGGTTACACTATTATCCCTCAAAATTAAACTTTTCATTATATTTCTTATTCGATCTAAGTTGAGAGAAAAAAATACTATCAACTGACTAAAAGTTATAAACTTATTTCGTTGTATCACTCTAAAATGAGTTGTGTCTGTGTGATTGTGTGTGTGTGTGCTTTTTTTTTTAAATGAAGAAAATGCAGACTTGACTCCCCCACACTAGATTGAGACAGTGTCCCAACTGTCCAAGGTATGCAGACCAAAATAGAAGGAAAAAATGAAAAATAAAAGAAAAAGAACATGTACCACCTGATTTCATGGTGGATGATCAGGCTCATGAAGATCGATAAGGTCATCGTCTTCGTATTGCTCGAATTCCAAAAATGGTTTCAGTCATTGACCGTTTACTTTGAAGACTTTTCCATCCTTAGTATTTTCAATTTCAACTGCTCCATGAGGATATACTGTTTTCACAACATAAGGTCCAGTCCATCGAGATCTGAGTTTTCCTGGAAACAAGTGAAGTCTAGAGTCGTATAAAAGAACTTTTTGTCCTACATTGAATTCCTTACGAAGTATGTTCTTGTCGTGTTGGGCTTTTGTTCTTTCTTTAAAGATTTTCGCATTTTCATATGCTTCATTTATTAATTCCTCTAGTTCTGAGATCTGTAACTTCCTATGTGAGTCGGCCTTCTCTAAGTCAAAATTCAAAAGTTTAATTGCCCAAATAGCACGATGCTCTAATTCAAGAGGCAAGTGACAGGCCTTCCCAAAGACTAACCGATATGGTGACATTCCTAGATTGGTTTTGTAAGCAGTGTGAAATGCCCAAAGTGCATCAATCATTTTTACGGACCAATCTTTTCTATTGGAATTCACGGTTTTCTCAAGAATTTGTTTGATTTGTCTATTGGAAACTTCTAGTTGCCCACTAGTTTGTGGATGGTAATGGGTCGATAACTTGTGTGTGATTGAGTATTTCTTGAGCAAGGACTCAAAAGCACGATTACAGAAGTGAGGTCCATTATCGCTAATGATAGCTCGAGTTGTGCCAAAGCGCGAAAAGATGTTTTCTTTGAGGAATTTGATAACAACCTTGTTGTCGTTGGTTTTGGTCGGGATGGCTTCAACCCATTTTGAGACATAGTCTACTGCAACCAAGATGTAAAGATTCCCAAACGAGTTAGGGAATGGTCCCATGAAATCGATGCCCCAAACATCGAATAACTCAATCACTAAAATGGGGTTGAGAGGCATCATGTTTCGCTTAGTGATTCGACCCGTTCTTTGACATCGATCGCATTTAGAGCAAAATTCGAAAGCGTCACGGAAGAGTGTGGGCCAATAAAAATCTCTTTGCAATACTTTTGCAGCAGTTTTTCTTGCTCCAAAATGACCGCCACAAGCATGGTCATGTGAGAAAGAGAGAATACTTTGGTGTTCATGATCAGGTACACACCTTCGAATGATTTGGTCTGGACAGTATTTGAAAAGATATGGGTCGTCCCAATAGAAGTTTCGAACTTTAGAGAGAAATTTTTGTTTATCTTGTTTCGACCATTCAGCGGGTGTTTGCTGTGTGACAAGATAATTCACAATGTCAACGTACCAAGGGGTGTTAGAGATGGAAAGAATTTGTTCGTCCGGAAAATAGTCATTGATTTGGGTGTCGTCAACATTTTCGTGCATAATTCGAGAGAGATGATCAGCTACGACATTTTCAGTACCCTTTTTATCTCGTATTTCTATGTCAAATTTTTGAAGAAGAAGGATCCTACGAATCAAACGGGCCTTGGCATCCTTTTTAGAAAGCAAATATCGTAAGGCAGCATGGTCAGTGTAAACTATGACTTTGGATCCTATAAGATATGGTCTGAATTTCTCAAGAGCGAAGACAACTGCTAAAAATTCCTTTTCAGTAGTTGAGTAATTCAATTGGGTCTCATTTAAGGTTTTGCTAGCATAGTAAATGACTCGAGGGAGTTTATCGATTCGTTGGCCCAAGATGGCCCCAATCGCAAAATCAGAAGCGTCACACATAAGTTCGAATGGCTGAGTCCAAATAGGGGGTTGAATGATGGGAGTTGTGGTCAAGATTGACTTAAGAGTTTCGAAAGATGTTTTGCAATCATTGGAAAATTCAAACTTGACGTCTTTGGCAAGTAAATTCGAGAGAGGTTTTGAAATTTTCGAGAAATCTTTAATGAATCTTCTATAGAATCCCGCATGGCCAAGAAATGAACGAACATCCTTAACAGACTTAGGAGGAGGTAGATTAGCAATCAAATCAATTTTGGACTTATCGACTTCAAGGCCATCTTTTGAAACGACATGACCTAGAACAATCCCCCTTTTTACCATGAAATGACATTTTTTCCAATTAAGGATGAGTGATTTCTCCTTACAACGTTTTAGGACGAGTTCTAAATGAGTGAGACAATGGGAAAAAGATGATCCGTAGATTGAAAAATCATCCATGAATATTTCCAAGAATTCTTCCACCATATCAGAGAAAATATTCATCATACATCTTTGGAAAGTCGCGGGGGCATTACAAAGACCAAAAGGCATGCGACGATAAGCAAAGGTTCCAAAGGGACAAGTTAAGGTGGTCTTATGTTGATCCTCTAAAGAAACAGGAATTTGGTTATAGCCAGAATACCCACCGAGAAAACAATAGTACTCATGTCCCGGTAAGCATTCGAGCATTTGGTCAATAAAAGGCAAAGGAAAATGGTCTGTTCGTGTGGCTGAGTTGAGCTTTCGATAGTCGATACACACACGCCATTTTGTTTTGATTTTTGTTGAGACGAGCTCATTAGTTTCATTTTTGATCACTGTGACTCCCGATTTCTTTGGTACAACATGTACCGGACTCACCCAAGTACTATTAGAGATTGGGTAGATGATGTTATTGTCTAGACATTTGATTATCTCCTCCTTGACCACTTCTCTCATGTTTGGGTTTAATCGCCTTTGAGCCTCACGAGTGGGTTTAGCCTCATCAACCAAATGTATGAGATGTTCCACAATTGATGGGGTAATTCCTTTTATATCGCTCAGTTCCCACCCCAAAGCATCTTTATTTTCCCGAAAAATTTCTAAGAGTTTTTCTTCTTGGTCCTCGGTAAGATCAGAGGCCAAGATTACGGGAAAGGTTTCTGAGGAGTCTAAGTATGCGTAATTAAGGTCTTGTGGCAAGGGTTTGAGGTCTAACTTAGGATGTTCTTGAGTGTTAACATTGGTCAACATTCCTTGATTAGATTCAGATGACGAAGGATTGGAGTCAAGAAATTCATTCAGTTTAGAAATGTATTCGATTTCATCGAAATCGTAGTCGAAATGGTCAAGACACATTTTCATGGCTTCAGAAGTGTTATTAGAGGTTTCATCAACTGTGGTTTGAATCATGTCGATTTCATCGGTCTCAAAGTCCCTAGGTTGTTTGTTGAGATTAAAGATGTTTAGCTCAATGGTTAGGTGCCCGAAGGAAAGTCGAAGTTGACCGTTCCTACAATTAATGACAGCATTTGAGGTTGCTAAGAAGGGCCGTCCTAAAATCAATGGTATTTGAACTTTGGGATTTGATACAGGCTCTGTTTCTAAAACTATGTAATCGACAGGGAAGTAAAACTGTTCGATCTGTATCAAGACGTCTTCGATTATTCCCAATGGCTTTTTGACAAATCGATCAGCTAGCTGAAGAGTGATGTTTGTTGGTTTAATCTCCCCTAATCCAAGTTGACGATAAACAGTATAAGGAAGAAGATTGACACTGGCACCAAGATCGAGTAGGACACGAGAGATGTGAGTGCTTCCTATTTTGCAATCAATCGTAGGGCAGCCAGGGTCTTAGTACTTGACTGGGGCAAGATTCGAAAGAACAGAGCTTGTATTCGCAGTTAGAAAGGCGGTTTTTGGGACATTAGTCGCACGTTTTTGTGTGCACAATTCCTTAAGAAATTTAGCATATTGAGGAATTTGTTCAATGGTGTCTAAAAGAGGAATGTTCACATGGACTTGTTTGAAAATTTCCAAAATTTTATCGAAATTTGCCTTCTTCTTCTTGTTATTGAGTCTATGGGGAAATGGAGCTATTGGTTTTTCGACTCTATGACCAGTTTCATCATTCGAAGAAGAAGGTTTACCCACGGAAAAAGAAGGTGGTAAGGTTGTAGAAGATGGAATGTTGGTATTGCCAACATTGATTTTCGAAGGTGGGTCGGGTTTGCCGACACTAGGAGAGGAACTGTTGGGATTGCCAACATTTGAGGAAAATGGAGGTTTAGAAGAATTGGCATTCGAAGCCAATGGGTGTTCATCAAGATTTGGCATTGGGGTCGAGTTAGAAGGCTCGCCAGGGTTGCCCACATTATTATCAATCCTCTTTCCAGATCGAAGGGTTGTAATAGCATTGACCGGATTATGGTTTTCGTCCTCTCAAGAATTTACAGCACAAGAGTTATATTTTGGATTCACCTCAGGTTGACTAGGCAACTTTCCTTTCTCATTATTTTCATTAGTTCTTTCATCATATTCATCATTTGTTCGAGTTTAACATCTTGATTATTTATTTGTTTCTCTAATCGAACAATATCTTGTGAAGATTGACAGATTGAGAGGATTGGTTTGATGATTGAAAATTGGGATGCCTATAAGGTTGTTTGGATTGAGGTGCAGTTTGAGAGGTTTGAGAATTGGGAGGTAGAGCTTGAAAATTCGGATTTGGAATAAAGGGTTGCACGTGAGATGGGTTAGCCGAATTATTGGGGTTTGACCAAGAAAAATTTGGGTGGTTCCTCAAACCAGGATTGTATGTGGATGAGTAAGGATTATTTTGAGCTATAGCATTAGCTAGGTGCTGAGAGCAATAGTGGGGCAGCCCTTCTCCGACTTGAGGAGTTTGATTTTCTAAGGGAATTTGACTTGGGTCCACGACATGCACTCCTCTAGTAGAAGTACGAATGGGAACACGAATTGATTCCCATTGCATGTCCTTTACAGAATAATCTTCTAAGAATTTCCAAGCTTCATCGGCCGTCTTAGACATAAAGTCTTCTCCACACATTGATTCCAATTGAGTTCTAGTCTGATAGTTTAGCCCTTCATATGCAATTTGACATAAGTGATCTTTTAGAATTCCATGATGAGGACAACTATATAATAGTTGGTTGAATCTTTCAAAGTATTTTGAAAAAGTTTCCCCCTCATTTTGACAAAATTGATTTATCTCGGTTCGAATTTTGAGAGTTTTATGGAAAGGGAAAAACTTTTTCAAGAATGCAGTGACAAATTCATCCCAACTTCTTATGGAATGTTTTGGAAGAGAATTTAGCCATCTTTTAGCGCTTTCAAGTAGTGCAAATCGAATTAGCCTCAACTTGATCGATTCGTTAGACAATTGTTGCATTTTTGTTGTGGACGCATACAATTCAAATTCACTTAGAAATTCATAAGCATTTTCAGACCCAGTAAACTTTGGTACCCCTTGAATAAAAGAATGTTTAAGCTCAAAATTGTTTCCTTCAGCTGGTGGGAACACAATGACAGAGGGTTGAACGGTCCTAGTTGGATAACATCGATCATGAAGAGATAAGGGTCTATCCATTTCGATATTGAAATTTTGAAAATTTTGATTTACTCGATTTTGATCCCCAAAGTTTGGAAAGTTTTGATTCACTCGATTTTGATCCAACTCGTTTGGAAAATTTTGGTTGATTCGAGAACCCCTAGGAGAATTTTGTTGGCTAACACTTTTTTCACTCATTATTATTAAATGCACACACGGAAAAATCCTAGACTTAAGGTTGACACAAGAAGCTCCTAATAAAAATAAATAACGAACACAAGTGTATCTTATTAGTTGATAATCTCGATTTGAAGGGGGAAGAGGGTCTTATGGCCGTTCACGTATAGTATAAATACTAAGGGATACGACCAATGTTTTACGGGTAGTATGCAACCTCTTTTGCTAATAGTTCAATAAATTTAACTACTATATATCCGCGATCCAATTATACGAGACAATCAATTTCACAAAACACACTTTTGTAGTTAAATATTTTGCAAATCAAATTAAATAAATAGATTGAAAAAGTTAATTTGCTAGAATGTCGAAAAATTCCTGATGTAACACGTATCACCGTCCTTTACAAAAGGAATAGAACGAATTCCACACAGCAAAATAAATTTTTAAATCTAAGAATTTTAACCCAATTTGTTTGTCCTATTGAGCTTGAGTTTTGCTCCTAAGGCCAACGTCTAATCAATTTTTATTTAAGTCCAGGGAGGATGCAAATGACAGATATTAATTCTTTTGGAGCCAAGGAAAGGTAATGACCTCCTCACCTTATGTTTGTTAGGGCAGTGCTCGTAACTAAATTTATTTCAGAATGCAGCCAATAACAACAATCAAACACAAATAACTGCAGAAATTAAAAGAATTTTATAAGCAAGCCGCTGCCCCTGCAGAAAGTTTTTTTTTTACAAGCAATGTCTATAATTTTTTTCGCAGCAGAGCACCTGTAGAGTTCAGAAAATCTTACAGTGGGGTATGGCTGTCCGTCCAGAATATTTGAATAGCACTGACAAGTCAAATCGATTGTTTGCAAATCCGCTAATTTCTATATTCCTTCTTTGTTGCTTGAACACTGAACACTTTTCCTATTTTCTTTATAATTTCTTTCCATTTTTTTTTAATTTCTTGCCACTTTTCATCAATTTCTTTCCAACTTTCAAATCTTTCAAATTCATTCTTTTTCCGATTACAATAATCTTCCCTTTTTCTGAAAAAAAATAAAAAATTTCTCTTTTGCTGTGTTTTCTCTCCACAGACCTCTTCATCTCTTCAACCATCTTCTAATCGCACCAACACTCATACACTTGCTCCACCATCCGCAGTTCCAACCACCAACGTTTTCAACAAATCCGAATCTACCATAACTTCATCACTGTCACCACAATAACTTCACTACTGCTCATCCACCATCACGTCCATAAACACATCACCAACTACTCATCTGTCCAAACTCCCCAACCAACCGCATTCTGATCAACACCCCACCGAACAACTGCCCAGACGTGCCACTACAACTTCCCAACTCACTGCACTACTACAACTCACATCTCCTTCATACTTCATAGCAGAATCCCCTATCATCAACATCACGCAATCCATACTTGCACCACAACAAAACATCTACAGTATCCGCCAATTCAAACGGACACTCATTTCATCCACTATCGTAAAACTCATCAGCATCCACCTGAAGTTCATAACAACTTCCCACATACATCTCAAACCCATCAACTAGCCGATTGCCTACACTTACAAATCCGAATATCCTCTTCTCATCAACGGTCACAGCAAACTACCCTCCCGTCATCACTTTCCACACTACAAACCAGATCCGAATTGCCACCTTCATCAGAATTCAACCGATCAACAAAACTCCCCATCAGAATCCACGCATACCCAAATCACACCGAACTGCTATCCATCGAAACCACTCACCCTATTCCCAGATCGCAACTCCCATAAATACCTCCGCCACCCAGTTGCAAGCCCTACCTTCAATTTCATCACCGTCTTCTAAAGCCAGCTGCAACCATTTAAACCACAATCGAAACCAAAACCGCACCCTCATCTCATGTATACCTCCCCATCCACAAATTCACTTCCTGCGCCTTAACAATCCACCAAATTCACAGTCAGATCACCGTGTTCTATCACCCTCTGTGCCTTAACAATCCACATCCGTAACCAAAATCCACTACAGTTCCGAGGCCTTCCTCAATCACCTTCTTTTAAGTTCTCTACCACATACCAAATCCAACCCCCAACCTGATTCACCGAACCATACCCGAACTCGAAACCCTAAACGGATTCCCAGAAAAAGAAAAAAAAAAAGAGAGAAAGGGGACGTGATTTGCTTCCGAAATTTGAATTTGTTTGGAAATTTCTTTCCTTCATCTCGTGATTTGCTTATAAAAATAAAAGGGGCTCGGTTGATTTGTTTTAGTGAACGCGATTTTTTTGTGTGTCTTTATTTGGTTTTCTGGAAAGTTATTAGAGGAAATTTCTAGAGAAAAAAAGAGCGATCTTTGTTTTGGGGTTCTGAGACTTTGTGTACTCCGAGGCCGTCTAATCTGGGGTGTTTATGTCATATTGAACCCCATTGCGTTTGTACTGGTTTTAGGGTGTTATTTTGGGGTTCGACTGTTTTTACTTTTAGCCGTTCATTTCAGGAGGCATGATTTTTGGGGAACTGCCTTGACCGTTGACTAGCCTAGAATTTGAGTGCATACTCCTTTTGTTTTGATGTTAAATATGGACTAGATTGTTGGCAAACGTGACTAGGGTGTTTGTTTTGGTGATTATTAGTATTGGTGTGAAGGTATTTGCCTAATTTGTCTGTTTCTTTTTAATTGTTTAGGTTTGTCTACGATTGTTTGAGTCTAGTTTATTTTTATTTTATTTTTTTTATTTGTTTATTTTATTTTCTATTTTATTTAGTTATGATTATGTTGAGTCTTTTGCTTTGTTGAGTCTTTTGCTCTGTTGAGTCTAGTGTTAGTTTTTATGTTTTATTTTTATTTATTTATTTTTCCTTTCGTTATTTGTCTTAGTTGCTATTTCCTTCTCTCTCAAAAAAAACCAAGAAAGAAATCAAAACCAAAAGGCAAAGTGTTCAATGTTCAAGCAACAAAGAAGGAATATAGAAATCAGCGGATTTGCAAACAATCGATTTGACTTGTCAGTGCTATTCAAATATTTTGGACGGACAGCCATACCCCACTGTAAGATTTTCTGAACTCTACAGGTGCTCTGCTACGAAAAAAATTATAGACATTGCTTGTAAAAAACTTTCTGCAGGGGCAGCGGCTTGCTTGTAAAATTCTTTTAATTTCTGCAGTTATTTGTGTTTGATTGTTGTTATTGGCTGCATTCTGAAATAAATTTAGTTACGAGCACTGCCCTAACAAACATAAGGTGAGGAGGTCATTACCTTTCCTTGGCTCCAAAAGAATTAAAATCTTGATCGTCGCTTTCTATTGAATTAGAAAAGCGTGAATTTTAAAATAAATACTGTAAGCGCACAAGTGTGTAGCATACAGGTCGAACACAGGGAGGTAAATTAAATCAAATAATTTAAAAAAATTCTTGGGCGAGTTAGACGAAGCTTGGGGATTGATTTTGAAAAACAATAAAACTATTATTGAATTGAGTACATATCTGAATCTAATCAAATCTATATTCAATCCAATATGACCTAAGAACGCAATAAAAATTGCAGAAATTGAAATAACAAACAGGAATTAAAATTAGGATTGTTGTTGAAACTAATCAAACGACTAGTCGCTAATAAAAAAATGTAAAATAAAATTGGTGTTCTACCAAAACTAATTGTGAAGACAACACCAATTGCTAAGAAAAAAGAAAAAATGCTACAAAATAAAAGAAGAAGAAGAACTTTTATTAATGGAGGTTAAGATAGAAAAATGGGATGGTGGCTACAATGATATTACAAGGGTATTTATAGGAGATAACCGAACCCTAACCCTAATTACAAATGGGCCTAGCCATTACATCACTAATTGGTTTACAATGATAATCTTAAATGAGCCTAAGTTTAATCTATTAAATTTTTGGCCTTTCTTCTTTTCCTCTTGGTTCTTTGACAAGCCTCCCTTGATTTGAGATGTGCATGGCCTTTTTATCAATCATTTTCTTGTCCAACAGCAACTAGATGTGGGATCTTCATCTACAATTCTTCAAAATGTAAATATATAGCAATTTGATCTCCATTTCCCGACGTTTCTGGTTGCATGCGGGCTGGGTTGGAATATCTGTAAAAGTAACAAAACAATACCCAAGTAATATTTATTTATATACAAAAGATAAGATATAAGAGCATAAAATAAACACATTTCTATGTTAATCAATTAATCAAATAAAAATGTGTCTTTTATTTCTTATGTCTTTTACTTACATGGGCTATGTAAATAAAAATATTTCTTTCATTTCTATGTTTTAGCTTTCAACTAAAATGCGAACAAAAGTATGACTTCACATGTATTCTTTTTATATCAATGTTTTATTTGCATATAAAAAGGGCAGATAAAAATGTATTTTTTTTCTTATGTTTATATTTGCATATAAAGGATGCAAATAAAATATGCTTCCTTTTCTCACGTTTTTATTTGCATATCAAGATGCAAATAAAATATGCTTCCTTTTTATTCATGTGACATTTTCGACTAAAATGTAACTTCATCTCTAATGCAACATTTTAAACTAAAATGTTAATTTTTTTTATGCAACATTTTAATCAAAAGTGTGATTTTATTGTTAGTGCAACATTTTAACTAAAATGTCGATTTTATACTAATGACAAATAAAAGTATAATTTATTTACTAGACATGTTTTCTATGTAATCCAATGACAAATAAATGAACATTTATTTATAAACAATTTACCATGTATATTAGTGACAAATAACCGAATATTTATTTGTAAATCTAATTTGACAAAACATCGATTTATGTTAACAATAAAATTGAAATTTTATCGTTAATTCAAATTTAACAAGCAAGACAATCAACAATCAACAATTCAAATTTCAAGCATCACAGATCAAATATGACAATCAGTAGAGTATTACGACGTATGAGTAACACTGCAATTATGATTAACAAATTTTAATTATAGAATAAAAGAATAAAATTTCTCACATTGATTTTTATTCTGCAACATTCATATCTGAATTTTCTCTGAATTTTGAAAGTGCTCCTTTTCAGATCTGATTTGTTCTATGGTGTTGATCTCGGAAAGACGATTCCAACGGATTTCGTTTCATCAAATTCTGATTTGATTTGAATGAGATATCATTGTTTATACAATAATTACAAATTTAAAATAATTAAAATATAATTTATACCACTAATCCCAAATTAGAATTAATCCCTCTCCTATCTTCTTCGTATCAGCCGATAAAAGAAAACCCATTGCTCCATGAAGAACACCGCCTGTGCACCACCTATGCCACCATTGTTCCTCGATCTGAGATGCTCACACCCACCGCCTACGCTTCCTCCCCCTGCGCGCCAAGAATGGGGCAACTCGGTGGACTCCACCTCCAGCAAATCCACCCTAAAGTTCATTGTTTTAAGCTCCAAATCCCGACTATCCGTGACGTTAAATACGATCTTGACCGTTGATTATGTTGTCCTCGTCGCGTCCTTCAACTTGCTTTTGGAAGTGTTGATTTTTATTACGAGAAGAGGGAGATCAAGAGGAAGAAGGTTCGGTGCTTTATGGCCATTGGAATTGTGTATACGGAAGCCACGAAATGAAGTTAGAGTTAGAGTATAGTATAGCGTATTTTATTTTATTTATTAATTCTTTTAATCCGTAAATTACCTACTTAATATCCCTAACTCCAAATCGAACTCAACGAATGTCGCCCCTAGCCAAATATCCCCACTCTGGACATAATGGAATATGTTTCGTCAGCCCGTTTGATCGTCTCAGCCCACTTTTCTTTATTTTAAAATATTAAACATTCAATTACTAATTTAAACGTACATTTTAAATTACCGAGGCCACATACTGACTCTAAAAATTCGTCAGACCGTTTGTAAAATGACTATTTTCCAGTCGATTAAATTTGACTGAAATGAACAAAACACACTTTCCTTTGCCACGCTCACATATTAATTCGAAAAATTCTGGAAAATTAAACTTAACAATAATTTGACATTCCGGTTCCAACAAAAGTGGTTTCGTCGAAAACCGAGGTCGTTTGAAAAATGGCTATTTTTAAGGGCTATATATTATATTAAAATATATATAAATTCTACAGCGACTTTTCTAAATTTTAAAATGGTCATAACTTTTGATTCTTGCTATGAAATTTCAATTTTTCAGATTTGTTAGAAAGATATTCTTAAATAGATTCTAATATTTTTGGTTTCACTAAAATCTGATTTATTTTGCATCCTATATGGTCAGTCAAAGTTCAAATTCAAATTTTCAAACTACCGCGCTATTTTAATCTCTATTTATAATTAAAATAAATTTATTCGTTCTAACTTCAATTAAAATAAATTTTTAGTCGTTATTATTTAAAATAAATCATTTTAGACATAAAAAATCCATCAAAATTTCTAAAATAAATTTTTTAAATTGGCCCCAAAATTCCGGGTTGTTACAATCTCCCACACTTAAAATCTTTTCGTCCTCGAAAAGGAACGAAGCTAAAAGTTGTTTTAATTTACCAACTCAACTTTAATATTTTTATTGGTTTTAAAATCTTATTAGCTGATAAACCTTTTTAAGTATATATACCTTTTATACATTTAAAAATTATATTTTCTAAGATCAGGTTATATATATAATTAAAAATACGTTAATTATAAACTGGGCACTCTCAACTCATTCTAGGGCGTTGCTAAGCCCATCTCTAATGAGTTTTCTTGTTCTAGGATACTGCTGATCCTATCTCTAATGAGTATTCTTACTGGATATTACTAATGTAATAACCCGGAAAATCTGGGCCAGTTTGAAATTTTTATTTTGGCAATTTTAGCGAATTTTGATTATTTATAATGAATTATTTTAAATAATATCGACGAGAAAATTTATTTTGAATTGAATTCGACGTATATATTATATACGTCGTCGTTAGAATATAAATATTTATTTATATTTATAAAAGGAATTGAAAATGGCGCGGTAGTTCGATAATTCGATTACAAACTTCAATTGAATGTACCGGGTGCAAAACAATCCGGACTTTAGTGAAACCAAAAATGATAGGATCTAATTGATGATATCTTTCCAACGAATCCGAAAAATCGAAATTTCATAGCGGGAATCAAAAGATTTGTCCAGTTGAAAATTCCGAATAGTCGTTATGGAATTCAGGCCCTTAAAAATGGGAATTTTGCAAACGACCTCGGATTTCGACGAAACCACTTTTGTTGGGTCCGTGATGTCAAGTTATTGCTAGGTTTCAAATTTCATAATTTTTCGAATCAATATGTGAGCGTGGCAAAGGAAAACGCGTTTGACCAGTTTCAGTTGATTTTAATCGACTGGAAAATGGCCATTTTTCTAACGGTCTCAGAATTCGACGAAACTAGTTTTGTTGGGACCGTATCGTCAATACGAAGCTAGAAAATATTTTTCTGGAATTTTTAAAGTTCGTGTGTGAGCCCAGTAAATTGAAATGTACGTTTAAAAATTCAATGTAATGATTTAAATGTAAATTCAACGGAAACTGATCAAAACGTTCGAATCAGCTTACGATGCATATCCCATTGTGTTCGGAACGGGGGTAATTAGCTAGGGACGACGGTCGGTGGGTTTGAAATGGGGTTCGAATTAAAAGGTTGCTTTAATAAAATAAATTGAATTAAATATATATATTTCTTTATAATACCCCCCCCCTCTTTTTTTCCTTCATTTCGAATCAGAATAAAAAAAAAGGGAAAAAGGAGATCGGAGAAAGGAAGCCACCGCTTCCACTGTCGCCCCCCCCTATCGCAGCGCCTCCACAGGCGGCGCCCCCCTCACCCTCTCCTCCCCCAACTCTCGCGCACCTCCCTCTCCTTCTTCCCCCTCCTCTGTCGCGCTACGTCCTCTCTCCCCTTCTGAAAAGAAACCGCTGTGCCTCCATCCCCTCTTCCCCTCGTTCTCCTCAGCCCCCTCGTTCCACCAAGCTCCTCCAGTCGACGGTATAAGCAGCCCCTCCCTCCGGTCAGCCACTGTTTCACCTCTCTTCCCCCCCCACTTGATTTCAACTCGCCAAACCCCTCTAGAACGTGAAAGGTAATTTTAAATACAATGTATATATTATGTTAGCAAAGATAGGACCTTTTCTATAGGCAAAAATATGATTTTTAAAGATTTAAAAAGCTATGAATTTTAACGTGTAAAAGAAATGATTTACATTGTTTCAAGATATGATTTTTAAATATGAAAAGCTTCGAATTTTTATGCGTATGTAGTGTTTGAAAAGACGAGATTTTCAATATATGAAAGGTTCGATTTTTAAAATAAGATAGATCGTGTTTTGAACATAGAAAAGATCGTGTTTTGAACATTAAAAAGACCGTATTTTTAACATATAAAAGATTTGATTTTTATGTTGGTAATGATAGGATTTTTAACATTATAAAAATTTGATTTTTATATATTGAACATCGAAGTAAAATATGATTTTTATATATTGAACATCGAAGTAAAATATGATTTTTATATATTGAACATCGAAGTAAAATATGATTTTTATATATTGAACATCGAAGTAAAAATTTGATTTTTATATATTGAACATCGAAGTAAAAATGTGATTTTTACATATGTAGTGAATACGGGCAACGAAAGCGACAAAAGGCGAGATTGGCGATGATTTCTCTAAATGAAGTGTCGAGAAGTTGGATAGCTTTAGGTGAGAATTTCTCACCTTTCAATTTCATTTCTATATATATATATATATATATATTAGGATGCAGACGGTGCTTAGTAGCACCCGACACAATCGTCCACAAACCATGGACTTGTTTGTTTGGTTGCATAGATTAGTTAGATGATTTGATTTGAAATTAAATTGTTTGGTGAAATGAATGGATTTGATTGATGTGTGAATGGCGTGGGCCTTCACTGGACCGGGGATAAGGCTAGGCCTCGTCCCGTTTCTAGTATCGTGCCGTTATGCCGCCGAAATTTTCTAAAATAAGTTAGATAAATAAAAATATCATTTTACTTAAAGAATGAACTGAATAGAAATTCATATGTTGGAATAAAATGTTTTATCGTTAAAAATATAATTTTTAACGTGAATGTGAATAAATAAATATTCATTTACAAACCAGACGGTTTGTTTATGTACACCAATTTGAAGGATATTGATTGGGTCGATAAATTTTGCACATCGCCCAACTGCACAAACAAAATCTGTGTTTGATTGTTTGAAACCCCACACGGGTGTTGGGATGAAATTTGAAGTTCACTCATCCTGATTGATTAAATATGTCGATCGATTGATTGACAGGCTGTTATAAGCGTTAGATATCTATATTTGATGCTTATACAGTGTAGTGCACTTTGGTTGATGGTTGATTATTTTACAATGCTATTATATGTGTGTAATGTATGAAAATCCATATAATTAACATTATATGGTGATTGATTGGGCCTCATTCCAATTTAGAAAATAAAGAATAATATAAAATAAAGGTTCATGTGTTGACAGTACTCATCCATTGAGATTGGTCATGTGTTGAACGAAATATTTTAGTAATAAAATTTACATCTTTATCAATATAAAATAAAGGTTCATGTGTTGACAGTACTCATCCATTGAGATTGGTCATGTGTTGAACGAAATATTTTGATAATAACAACTATTTTGAAAAAGAAATATTTGAAATAGAATATTTGAAAATAGAAATTTATGAAGCCGTGTTGATTAGATTGACGCCATTTTGACGTAAACGATATTTATATCGATTTTATTCATTTTGAAATGAATTGAATTGAAAACGATTTCGAAATGAATTGAATTGAAAACGATTTCGAAATGAATTGAATTGAAAACGATTTCGAAATGAATTGAATTGAAAACGATTTCGAAATGAATTGAATTGAAAACGATTTCGAAATGAATTGAATTGAAAACGATTTCGAAATGAATTGAATTGAAAACGATTTCGAAATGAATTGAATTGAAAACGATTTCGAAATGAATTGAAAGCGAATTGAAATGAATTCAAATTGAATTGAAATTTGAATTGAATAGAAATGAATTTTAAAACGAATTTATAAAGAAGAATTCAATTTTGATTTGAATTGAAAAGGAAGTTGAAATTTCTTTTGAAACGAATTTAAAACTATTTATATAATTCGTTTTAAATAGAAATCGACGAAGTATATATTATATATATTATATATATAATATAATGGCCTGAATAGAACGCGCCGCGCCGCGACAGTTCGTGAATTTCGACCATTTATTTCAAACGGACATTACGGGAGATCCGACCGTCGGATTCTCCTAAAACTGGAACCGTTGGGTTCGTATCGAAAAGAGCTTTCTAATGAATATTAGAAATTAGAAATCTAACGGTTGGATTTGGAATTATGTCCAAATCAAATTTGAAAAAGGTCGCTGTAAGTGCATTTCGATGGCCGTTGATGGAAATCGACTGTACGGGCCTTGATAAAATTATTAAATTTAGTAATAATTTGTGTAAAATCATAAGAAATGATTTGTGAAGATTTGGGATGAAAAACTCCATGTTTGAAAAGATAAAAATAGATTTTTATCGAAATGAGCTAGTTTTGAACTAGAAATATAATTCTATTTATTTTTAAATAAATAAATTGAATTTGAAAAAGGGTTTTAAAAATAACCAGAATTTCCAATGATTGCATTGGAGTGGATTTGAATCGAAATTGTCTTCGAAATATTTCGATGTTGGAATTCGTGATTATACAGATGTTGTTATGGAAATTTGAAAGATATATATTTATATCGTCATTTCCAATACGACATTTGTTAATCATAGAATTTGATATCGAATATAAGCCGATATATTTTCTATTCAGAGCCTTGTATTGAATATCAAATGTGATTTGGGTTTGTCGTGAATGGTGTCTTCATTAACACTGTTCTTGAACCCAGTTGAGAAAAGATTAAATCTTTTTATTTAGATTTAATGAAGTGTACCAATTAAATAATATTTAATTGGAATTGAATTGATATTGATTTTTGGGTTTATCGTGAACAGTGTTTTTAAATAACACTCGCTCTTTAACCCGATAATTAATGGAATGTGATTTTGGGTTTATCGTGAACCGTGTTTTAAATGACACTGATTCTTTAACCCAGTTAACGATTAAAACTAAGTGGAGTTTTAATGAATCTTTAATTAGATTGAAATAATCGAAATGGAGTACCACCAGTTTTGCTTCAGGCGATAGTTAAATCTTTAATTAAGATTCGAATGTGAAATGGTAATTGAATTTACCGATAACACTGTGGTGTTAGATATGAAGTATAACCAGTTTTACTTCATGGGATGAATAGGTTGGGATTGGGAAATTAAAACAAATGATTACTTCGGTAAGGTTCGCTAATCCCGACTAGTTTGAATTGATATTCAAAAATAGATTAAAGAATAAATTCAAGAAATTTATCTTGGATAAAATTAATGGGAACCTTTCCCTATGAATGTGAAATTTAGAAACTAACTGTCGGTTAGCTAAGCAGAATGGTTTTCTGGATATTGATCTGATGTTGGTTTCGGCCTTCAGGGTTAGTATTTGGGAAATTATTCTCTTGATTAATTTACGGTTAGTGACTGATGAATTGGAATGAGGCGTATGTTGTGTTTGTGTAACACTTATTTAAAATATACGCGAGTTATTCGGAAAGTCCGGGTTTATCCCATTCTGAATAACTGATACGACGATAAGTGGAAGATGAAGACGATGGTCGAAGACCGGAGGTCTTCACGTCGTTTGGATAATTACTGATGATCTTGATTGGGCTGTACACCCAAGAAGATGGAAACAGTTGGTGATCGTCCAGACATACTTGGAGATCGATGGATATGCGGGGTACTAGGTGCCTCCGGTTTCGTTCAGACCCAGAACGGACTTGTAAGTGGACTGTGTGTCTGACATTGGATTTTAGTCCGTGTGATTGATCTCTATTAAATATATATCTGTTTGGCGGCGGAGAATTTATTCTCTTGCTTAACGCCCTTCTCTGAGACGTACGAGCTCAGGGGTTATATATTGATGGTTATCAATCGCATGGAGTGAATTGCCTGTGTGGCATGCCTAAGTGGCAAATGATCAAGGCTTCTGTTGAAAAGCAAAGTCTTGTGGTGATGATCGAAGCACGGCCTTTGTGGCGTAGCTTTGTGTAACGCTTACTTCGCGAGTTTCACACCCGGTATGAACCAAAAACGGGAGACGGACCTCAGGGAGGACTTGCGTTTCTTTCTAGTTAGAAGTGGCGTCAGTGGTTTTACACGCCCTAACGAGTTTGACTTATGTGGTTGTTGCTGTTGCGAGGCGCCTCGGTTATATCGGTTTCGGCCGATGCATTCTGGTCGGCAGACGGACCAGACTTACACCCCATAGGGTGGGGAAACGTAGTGTTCAGGCATAATAATCCACATCGGTGGACCGGCCCTGACGATCTAAAGGCTTGCCAGCGCGCTTGCCTGTGGCTCGGGCTAGAGAGTCACGAATCGGTTGAGGACGATCCCTAGCCTTGGTTCATACCATAAATGATAACCCAGCTTCCAATACGACATTTGCGGTTTTATTTGTAAACCTATATATGGCGACATAGTGGCATGGGACGCTCATGTCGCCTATGATTGATACTTATGATTTGAAGTGGTTTTATACACTATGCACTGATAATAGTATCAAACGATTTGTTGTAAACGTATCAAGCATTCTTTGGCTGTTATAAGGGAAAACCCTATCCTCGGCTGCGTTGCATGTGTGATGGGACCTGGGTCTTATAACAGCTTCATTTTTCTTTATTTAGCATTGCGCTGTTTGTTTTATGCACTGGTATTCTTGGGAGGAAACCCGTTCCGTGTTATACGGCGTGGTCCCTTGATTTACCTAACTTTAAAATAAAGATTAACTGTTTTAGTTCTCACACCAGTCACGTGACTGACCTGGAGTTTATTGTTTTAACCTAAACTCTGGGTGCCCCTATTTTTGACACGGGCAGCTAGTAGTTTTGGTTTTGCAGATTTATATTCACAGGATCCTGGTTTACAGCTGGAACGATATCCGGAAAGCTTTGTATCCGTATATCCCTTCTAGTTGTGTATTGTATTATTTTCCGCTGCTATGTATTTAAATGTAATTTAAATCTCTGATATTTCTGTGTAATATTCATTTATACTCTGTATATTCTTGTAATCTGATGCATTGTTGTAATATACAATGAAATGTTCTTTTGTATGCATTCTGTTGTGGCTTGTCCTCGAACTATCCGACGCTTTCCTTTACGGGGAAGTTACGGGTTTTCACAGTTGGTATCAGAGCTTTGGTTTACAACGCTCAGAGAATAAGGCACATTAGAACCATATGAAAGAATTCATCAGATATTGGATTAGTAATATCCAATTAGAATGACTCGTTAGAGATGGGATCAGTAGAATCCTAGAACGAGTGTGAAGAGTATATTTTTAAAATGAAAACAATTTTTGTTTTGAAAATTTAAATCAATTACTTGTATTTGATTATTTATCTATATGAATTTGGACAATCCAATATATAAAGATTATGCATATACGCCTTGCAAACGTGTATTTGAAGTTTTAATATACTGGATAGATATAGAATTACACTCTAATCGCCCGGAGATGATTTTGATGATGGAGCTCCATCATTAGAATTTATGTTCGTGTGACGAAGGTGGACTTTCTATATACTTCCTATTGACTGGTGTGAGAACCAAAATTAGATAGGGCCTATTGTTGTGATTTGGCATCAAAAACATGATTTTTGTATATATGTATCAAAATTATGAATTTGAAACTCTAATTCACTAATTGATTGATGTTTGGGTTGTTTGTTTATTTGTTTGCTAATTTTTGAACCATTATGCCTAATTGAACCAAATATTGAATTGTATTGAAAATTTGTCGCATTTGCTTGTGTATACATATACTTACATTGAACAGGTCATAGCAAGGAGGCTAGAGCAGAGAATAAAATTTGTTTGCCCGACAAATAGGTACATGTTTACTACATAATTTACTGTTTTGTTTGGGTGATGATGATTTTATGAGCCTATTGGCTAGCCGCTTGGCTTTTTCTTTTTCTTTTTGAGATTAGAAGGACCGGGGAAGCTATTTGAAATTCCCCGATGCTCCCGGTGCAGGGGAGGTAATGGCGAAATTTTTCGAAAATTTAGGGTGTTAGCCAAATTTTTGAAAATTTCAAAATTCTCAGAAACTGAAAAGTTGGAGAATTGAAGCCAGATCGAATGTAGAGTTGAGTAATCAAACCACTTTCGACTTTGTTCCTTTCCGGGGACGAAAAGTTTTAAGTGGGAGAGATTGTAATAACCCGGAAAATCTGGGCCAGTTTGAAATTTTTATTTTGGCAATTTTAGCGAATTTTGATTATTTAAAATGAATTATTTTAAATAATATCGACGAGAAAATTTATTTTGAATTGAATTCGACGTATATATTATATACGTCGTCGTTAGAATATAAATATTTATTTATATTTATAAAAGGAATTGAAAATGGCGCGGTAGTTCGATAATTCGATTTCAAACTTCAATTGAATGTACCGGGTGCAAAACAATCCGGACTTTAGTGAAACCAAAAATGATAGGATCTAATTGATGATATCTTTCCAACGAATCTGAAAAATCGAAATTTCATAGCGGGAATCAAAAGATTTGTCCAGTTGAAAATTCTGAATAGTCGCTATGGAATTCAGGCCCTTAAAAATGGGAATTTTGCAAACGACCTCGGATTTCGACGAAACCACTTTTGTTGGGTCCGTGATGTCAAGTTATTGCTAGGTTTCAAATTTCATAATTTTTCGAATCAATATGTGAGCGTGGCAAAGGAAAACGCGTTTGACCAGTTTCAGTTGATTTTAATCGACTGGAAAATGGCCATTTTTCTAACGGTCTCAGAATTCGACGAAACTAGTTTTGTTAGGACCGTATCGTCAATACGAAGCTAGAAAATATTTTTCTGGAATTTTTAAAGTTCGTGTGTGAGCCCAGTAAATTGAAATGTACGTTTAAAAATTCAATGTAATGATTTAAATGTAAATTCAACGGAAACTGATCAAAACGTTCGAATCAGCTTACGATGCATATCTCATTTTGTTCGGAACGGGGGTAATTAGCTAGGGACGACGGTCGGTGGGTTTGAAATGGGGTTCGAATTAAAAGGTTGCTTTATTAAAATAAATTGAATTAAATATATATATATATATTTCTTTATAATACCCCCCCCCCCCTCTTTTTTTCCTTCATTTCGAATCAGAATAAAAAAAAAAGGGGAAAAAGGAGATCGGAGAAAGGAAGCCACCGCTTCCACTGTCGGCCCCCCCTATCGCAGCGCCTCCACAGGCGGCGCCCCCCTCACCCTCTCCTCCCCCTACTCTCGCGCACCTCCCTCTCCTTCTTCCCCCTCCTCTGTCGCGCTACGTCCTCTCTCCCCTTCTGAAAAGAAACCGTTGCGCCTCCATCCCCTCTTCCCCTTGTTCTCCTCAGCCCCCTCGTTCCACCAAGCTCCTCCAGTCGACGGTAGCAGCAGCCCCTCCCTCCGGTCAGCCACTGTTTCACCTCTCTTCCCCCCCCCCCTTGATTTCAACTCGCCAAACCCCTCTAGAACGTGAAAGGTAATTTTAAATACAATGTATATATTATGTTAGCAAAGATAGGACCTTTTCTATAGGCAAAAATATGATTTTTAAAGATTTAAAAAGCTATGAATTTTAACGTGTAAAAGAAATGATTTACATTGTTTCAAGATATGATTTTTAAATATGAAAAGCTTCGATTTTTATATGTATGTAGTGTTTGAAAAGACAAGATTTTCAATATATGAAAGGTTCGATTTTTAAAATAAGATAGATCGTGTTTTGAACATAGAAAAGATCGTGTTTTGAACATTAAAAAGACCGTATTTTTAACATATAAAAGATTTGATTTTTATGTTGGTAATGATAGGATTTTTAACATTATAAAAATTTGATTTTTATATATTGAACATCGAAGTAAAATATGATTTTTATATATTGAACATCGAAGTAAAATATGATTTTTATATATTGAACATCGAAGTAAAAATTTGATTTTTATATATTGAACATCGAAGTAAAAATGTGATTTTTACATATGTAGTGAATACGGGCAACGAAAGCGACAAAAGGCGAGATTGGCGATGATTTCTCTAAATGAAGTGTCGAGAAGTTGGATAGCTTTAAGTGAGAATTTCTCACCTTTCAATTTCATTTCTATATATATATATATATGTATATATATATATTAGGATGCAGACGGTGCTTAGTAGCACCCGACACAATCGTCCACAAACCATGGACTTGTTTGTTTGGTTGCATAGATTAGTTAGATGATTTGATTTGAAATTAAATTGTTTGGTGAAATGAATGGATTTGATTGATGTGTGAATGGCGTGGGCCTTCACTGGACCGGGGATAAGGCTAGGCCTCGTCCCGTTTCTAGTATCGTGCCGTTATGCCGCCAAAATTTTCTAAAATAAGTTAGATAAATAAAAATATCATTTTATTTAAAGAATGAACTGAATAGAAATTCATATGTTGGAATAAAATGTTTTATCGTTAAAAATATAATTTTTAACGTGAATGTGAATAAATAAATATTCATTTACAAACCAGACGGTTTGTTTATGTACACCAATTTGAAGGATATTGATTGGGTCGATAAATTTTGCACATCGCCCAACTGCACAAACAAAATCTGTGTTTGATTGTTTGAAACCCCACACGGGTGTTGGGATGAAATTTGAAGTTCACTCATCCTGATTGATTAAATATGTCGATCGATTGATTGACAGGCTGTTATAAGCGTTAGATATCTATATTTGATGCTTATACAGTGTAGTGCACTTTGGTTGATGGTTGATTATTTTTACAATGCTATTATATGTGTGTAATGTATGAAAATCCATATAATTAACATTATATGGTGATTGATTGGGCCTCATTCCAATTTAGAAAATAAAGAATAATATAAAATAAAGGTTCATGTGTTGACAGTACTCATCCATTGAGATTGGTCATGTGTTGAACGAAATATTTTAGTAATAAAATTTACATCTTTATCAATATAAAATAAAGGTTCATGTGTTGACAGTACTCATCCATTGAGATTGGTCATGTGTTGAACGAAATATTTTGATAATAACAACTATTTTGAAAAAGAAATATTTGAAATAGAATATTTGAAAATAGAAATTTATGAAGCCGTGTTGATTAGATTGACGCCATTTTGACGTAAACGATATTTATATCGATTTTATTCATTTTGAAATGAATTGAATTGAAAACGATTTCGAAATGAATTGAAAACGATTTCGAAATGAATTGAATTGAAAACGATTTCGAAATGAATTGAATTGAAAACGATTTCGAAATGAATTGAATTGAAAACGATTTCGAAATGAATTGAATTGAAAACGATTTCGAAATGAATTGAATTGAAAACGATTTCGAAATGAATTGAATTGAAAACGATTTCGAAATGAATTGAATTGAAAACGATTTCGAAATGAATTGAATTGAAAACGATTTCGAAATGAATTGAATTGAAAATGATTTCGAAATGAATTGAATTGAAAACGAATTCAAATTGAATTGAAAGCGAATTGAAATGAATTCAAATTGAATTGAAATTTGAATTGAATAGAAATGAATTTTAAAACGAATTTATAAAGAAGAATTCAATTTTGATTTGAATTGAAAAGGAAGTTGAAATTGCTTTTGAAACGAATTTAAAACTATTTATATAATTCGTTTTAAATAGAAATCGACGAAGTATATATTATATATTATATATATATAATATAATGGCCTGAATAGAACGCGCCGCGCCGCGGCAGTTCGTGAATTTCGACCATTTATTTCAAACGGACATTACGGGAGATCCGACCGTCGGATTCTCCTAAAACCGGAACCGTTGGGTTCGTATCGAAAAGAGCTTTCTAACGAATATTAGAAATTAGAAATCTAACGGTTGGATTTGGAATTATGTCCAAATCAAATTTGAAAAAGGTCGCTGTAAGTGCAGTTCGATGGCCGTTGATGGAAATCGACTGTACGGGCCTTGATAAAATAATTAAAAATAGTAATAATTTGTGTAAAATCATAAGAAATGATTTGTGAAGATTTGGGATGAAAAACTCCATGTTTGAAAAGATAAAAATAGGTTTTTATCGAAATGAGCTAGTTTTGAACTAGAAATATAATTCTATTTATTTTTAAATAAATAAATTGAATTTGAAAAAGGGTTTTAAAAATAACCAGAATTTCCAATGATTGCATTGGAGTGGATTTGAATCGAAATTGTCTTCGAAATATTTCGATGTTGGAATTCGTGATTATACAGATGTTGTTATGGAAATTTGAAAGATATATATTTATATCGTTATTTCCAATACGACATTTGTTAATCATAGAATTTGATATTGAATATAAGCCGATATATTTTCTATTCAGAGCCTTGTATTGAATATCAAATGTGATTTGGGTTTGTCGTGAATGGTGTCTTCATTAACACTGTTCTTGAACCCAGTTGAGAAAAGATTAAATCTTTTTATTTAGATTTAATGAAGTGTACCAATTAAATAATATTTAATTGGAATTGAATTGATATTGATTTTTGGGTTTATCGTGAACAGTGTTTTTAAATAACACTCGCTCTTTAACCCGATAATTAATGGAATGTGATTTTGGGTTTATCGTGAACCGTGTTTTAAATGACACTGATTCTTTAACCCAGTTAACGATTAAAACTAAGTGTAGTTTTAATGAATCTTTAATTAGATTGAAATAATCGAAATGGAGTACCACCAGTTTTGCTCCAGGCGATAGTTAAATCTTTAATTAAGATTCGAACGTGAAATGGTAATTGAATTTACCGATAACACTGTGGTGTTAGATATGAAGTATAACCAGTTTTACTTCATGGGATGAATAGGTTGGGATTGGGAAATTAAAACAAAAGATTACTTCGGTAAGGTTCGCTAATCCCGACTAGTTTGAATTGATATTCAAAAATAGATTAAAGAATAAATTCAAGAAATTTATCTTGGATAAAATTAATGGGAACCTTTCCCTATGAATGTGAAATTTAGAAACTAACTGTCGGTTAGCTAAGCAGAATGGTTTTCTGGATATTGATCTGATGTTGGTTTCGGCCTTCGGGGTTAGTATTTGGGAAATTATTCTCTTGATTAATTTACGGTTAGTGACTGATGAATTGGAATGAGGCGTATGTTGTGTTTGTGTAACACTTATTTAAAATATACGCGAGTTATTCGGAAAGTCCGGGTTTATCCCATTCTGAATAACTGATACGACGATAAGTGGAAGATGAAGACGATGGTCGAAGACCGGAGGTCTTCACGTCGTTTGGATAATTACTGATGATCTTGATTGGGCTGTACACCGAAGAAGATGGAAACAGTTGGTGATCGTCCAGACGTACTTGGAGATCGATGGATATGCGGGGTACTAGGTGCCTCCGGTTTCGTTCAGACCCAGAACGGACTTGTAAATGGACTGTGTGTCTGACATTGGATTTTAGTCCGTGTGATTGATCTCTATTAAATATATATCTGTTTGGCGGTGGAGAATTTATTCTCTTGCTTAACGCCCTTCTCTGAGACGTACGAGCTCAGGGGTTATATATTGATGGATATCAATCGCATGGGGTGAATTGCCTGTATGGCATGCCTAAGTGGCAAATGATCAAGGCTTCTGTTGAAAAGCAAAGTCTTGTGGTGATGATCGAAGCACGGCCTTTGTGGCGTAGCTTTGTGTAACGCTTACTTCGCGAGTTTCACACCCGGTATGAACCAAAAACGGGAGACGGACCTCAGGGAGGACTTGCGTTTCTTTCTAGTTAGAAGTGGCGTCAGTGGTTTTACACGCCCTGACGAGTTTGACTTATGTGGTTGTTGCTGTTGCGAGGCGCCTCGGTTATATCGGTTTCGGCCGATGCATTCTGGTCGGCAGACGGACCAGACTTACACCCCATAAGGTGGGGAAACGTAGTGTTCAGGCATAATAATCCACATCGGTGGACCGGCCCTGACGATCTAAAGGCTTGCCTGCGCGCTTGCCTGTGGCTCGGGCTAGAGAGTCACGAATCGGTTGAGGACGATCCCTAGCCTCGGTTCATACCATAAATGATAACCCAGCTTCCAATACGACATTTGCGGTTTTATTTGTAAACCTATATATGGCGACATAGTGGCATGGGACGCTCATGTCGCCTATGATTGATACTTATGATTTGAAGTGGTTTTATACACTATGCACTGATAATAGTATCAAACGATTTGTTGTAAACGTATCAAGCATTCTTTGGCTGTTATAAGGGAAAACCCTATCCTCGGCTGCGTTGCATTGTGTGATGGGACCTGGGTCTTATAACAGCTTCATTTTTCTTTATTTAGCATTGCGCTGTTTGTTTTATGCACTGGTATTCTTGGGAGGAAACCCGTTCCGTGTTATACGGCGTGGTCCCTTGATTTACCTAACTTTAAAATAAAGATTAACTGTTTTAGTTCTCACACCAGTCACATGACTGACCTGGAGTTTATTGTTTTAACCTAAACTCTGGGTGCCCCTATTTTTGACACGGGCAGCTAGTAGTTTTGGTTTTGCAGATTTATATTCACAGGATCCTGGTTTACAGCTGGAACGATATCCGGAAAGCTTTGTATCCGTATATCCCTTCTAGTTGTGTATTGTATTATTTTCCGCTGCTATGTATTTAAATGTAATTTAAATCTCTGATATTTCTGTGTAATATTCATTTATACTCTGTATATTCTTGTAATCTGATGCATTGTTGTAATATACAATGAAATGTTCTTTTGTATGCATTCTGTTGTGGCTTGTTCTCGAACTATCCGACGCTTTCCTTTACGGGGAAGTTACGGGTTTTCACAACTAATCCAATCTCTGATGAGTCTTTTGTTCAGTTCTAACAAGTTGTACCCCAAAGATTTGAGCTAACCAGAGCTCTGATACCAACTGTAACAGCACGCATTTTGCCCGACCTTAATCGATCGCCAGATCAATTAAAATCATTCAAAACCCGCATACGTTAACTTTGGGAATACAATACATTAGAACAATAACAGGAGACTTTTATAAACATTACAATAATGTTACATCAGAGTACAGAATATCATAGTACATCGATACATAAAATACAGCGGAAGACTTATTACAATAAATTAATACAATACACAGCAGAAGACTTTCTATGCTCTGGACACAACTTTAGGCTTCGATCCAGAATCCTTCTCAAGGGATAAAAATATGCAAAAAGCTTCTCGACTGCCCCTGTGGAAAAGAGGGCACCCGAGTTTGCAAAGTGAAACAAACTACGAGTCAGTCATGGGACTGGTATGAGAAATCTAACTTAACTAATCTAATAATAAGGCTAATCACAGGACCACGCCACTAACGCGGAACGGGTTTAATCCATTGGATTGCCAGTGCATAAAATAAAGTAAATCGTTTAAACAACGCAATGCTTTTAGAAAGATGAAACCATTATAAGACTCAAGTCCCATCACACAATGCAACACAACCCGGAGGATAGAGTTTTACCTTATAATGCTCAAACATGACTTGATAGGTGTAAAAACGGAATTGAAATTATTATTAGTGTATATATGTTTTCAAAAATAATTTCAATCATAGACGGCATAGGTACCATATATCATGTCGCCATACTAGTTCTACAATCAAAACCGCATGCTGTCGTATTGGAAATTGGGTTTCCATTATGAGTCAAGGCTAGGAACGATCTCCTTACCGATTCGAGACACTCTAGCAAATGCCTCAGGATCACACCTATGGGAAACCCTTGGATATCTGCAGGGTCGGTCCACACCTACGTTAGTGGATTAGTTATGACTGAACACACGTTTCCCGGTCCCTTTGGATCTCCATATGGCCACTAACAACCTATAAAACCCGAGGTACCTCATAATCCATCATCCACATAAGTAAAATGTTAGGGCTGGTAGGTCGCTGACATCACTCTAGCTAGAAAGAAATGTGTGCACTCCCTGCGTTCCTTTGCTTCGTTTTAGACTCTTACCGGGGTGTGAGGTTCGCGAAGTCACACTATACACAAAGCTACGCCTAAACATGCTATGATTTGATCATCAACCACAAGGCCTACTTTTCAATAAAAGCCTTGATCCATGCATCTTAGCATGCCACATCGTCAATCCATATCATACCATTGATTCCTACCAATATATAACCTCTAAGTTCGTTCGTCTCAGAGAAGGGTGTTAAACACCAAACAAATATATATTTAGCAGAGATCAACGAATACAATATAAAGGAATACAACGTCAGATATACCATCCATCTACAAGTCCGCTCTGGGTCTGAACGAAACCGGAGGCACCTTATTCCTCGCATATCCGAACAATCAACAAATACGTCCGGACAACTACCACTGCAGCACCTTCAAGGTAGCTACTCCAATCACGGGCGTCAGTAGTCCTCATCCATTCGATGTGAAGATCGTCGGTCTTCAATCACCATCTTCAAATCTTCGACTTAAATCGTCGTAGTAATTATTTGAAATGAGTTGAACTCGGTCTTTTCAAATAATCCTCGAATACTTATCATTTTAATCATTTCATATCGTTCATATATATTTATAACGGTTTATCACTATTTTTATTTATTTAAAAATAGCTCAATCATAATTAAATGACGCTTCGGGTCAATGAGCGGCCCTGGCGCTGTTTTTATCCAAATTTGATTTGCACTTATCTCGAAATCTAACTGTTGGATTTTGACAAGGTTTATATCGTTGGAAAGATCTTCCCAAGGCGGTCCTAACGGTTCCAGTTTTGGGAAAATCCGAGGGTCGAATCTTTCGGTATAATCATTTGAAGTTACGATTTCAAATCGCGAACTACAGCAGCGCGATTCGTTTTATTTTAATTTATACTTATATATATATATATAATTCATTCGTTCGACGCTTTCAAATTATTTATTCTTTAAATAATTTTCTACACTTCGTATTCAAGTTATTTTTAATGAACAGAAGTCTATTTCAAAAACATGTACATTTTCTTCATTCCTTATATAACAATAAAAATGTAAATTTTTATTTCCATTTCCAACGATGAACACTTTTCTATATCCTTTACTTACATTTCATTAAAAATGTGATTTTTAATGATAACATGTATTTATATTTTAAAACATGACATTTTCCTATTCATCTAATTACATTTTCCTATTCCTTTACATTTCATCAAAAATGTGGCTTTTCTATTCTTCCTTTATTTACATGAAAAATGCAATATTTTTCCTTTATTCTTCAATTACATAATAAATGTAATAGTCCACTTTCATTCTTTATCTTCAATAGCAGATGCAATCTTTTTATTTTTCCTATTTCTTTATATGAAATGTCATTAAAACTGCAACTTTTATTTCTACTCTTTTTATCGCATCTAAAGTGACGAAAAAAATATAATCTTTATTTCTACTCTTTTTATCGCATAAAAAATGACGATAAAAATATAATATTTATTTCTACTCTTTTTATTTACATTTAAAATGTAAATCAAAATTTAACTTTTAAATCTATTCTTTTATTTACATCTAAAATGTAAATAAAAATGTAATTTTAAATTAGTTCTTTTATTTACATCTAAGATGTAAAGGATGTAACTTCAAATTTATTCTTTTTACCTACATCGAAAAATGTAAATAATGGTGTCACTTTAAATCTAATCTTTTATTTACATCTAAAATGTAAATAAAAATGTACCTTTTAAATTCATGTTTTTATTTCCATCTAAAAATGTAAATTAAAATATACTTTTTATATCCATATTCTTATTTACAACTAAATTGCAAATAAAGATGTACTTTTTAAATTCATGTTTTTATTTACATCTAACAAGTAAATAAAAGTTTACTTTTAAAATTCGTGTTTCTATTTACATCTAAAATGTAAATATAAAAATCAACTTTTAATCCATGTTTCTATTTACACCTAAAATGTATTCTTTTAAACAGTTTCAAATATTACATTAAAAGTATATTTTAATGTAATCATGTTTTGATTATGAAAATTTTTCTACATTACTAACATTACATTAAAAATGTCTATTTTTAATGAAATCATGTTTTTGGTCAAAACATGAACATTTTCTATTTATTCCTTTAAAATGACAAAAATGTTTATTTTGTCACATTCTTTTAAATGACAAAAATGTATATTTCTAATTCAACTATTCTAATTTGTCAAAATGTTCATTTTGGATTCAAAAATTCTAATTTGACAAATTTTTTTTTAATTCTTTTATTTAACAAAAATGTAGTTTTTGTTTTTAACTCTTTCATTTTGACAAATTGTACACTTTGTTTTCAACTAATAGAACACCTTTATTTCCATACCTTTTTTCCCTATGTATTCTAATATCATATAAAAGAATATTTTTATATTGAACCAATTCTAACATTTCAACAAAAACAAATTAAAAAGATAACTTTGTTTTTGTCGACAATTCTATTTCAACGAAAACATATAAAAGTGATATATTGGTTTCGTCGACCACTCAAATTCAACAAAACATATAAAAGTGATATTTTGTTTTGTCGTCAATTCTAACTTAACAAAACAAATAAAAGGTGATATTTTTATCAAGTCAACATTTTATAAATAAAATATTATTTTTATAAATCTTAACATTTTATAACTAAATTGTTATTTTAATCTATCTTAACATTTTACAAGACATTTCTTCATAGAATTGATGTTTTTAGTTAACATGTCATTTTCTAATAAAAGTGATGTTTTCTAATATCGTATAAAAGAATATTTTATGTGTTAACATCTTTCTTTGCATTCTAATATCATATAAAAGAATATTTTATATGTTAACATTTCTATGAATTCTAATGTCATGTAAAAGGATATTTTATGTCAACATATTTTTATTTCAAACACTGAATCTTATTTAAGGATTCATTTGCATTAGAAAGTAAATATTAATGTAAAACAATTTCAAACCATGAATCTCATCTAATGATTCATTAACATTAAAATGTGAATTCTAATGTAAATCAACTTCAAAACATGAATCTTATTTAGTGATTCATTAAAGTTAAAATGTGAATTTTAATGTAAACCAATTTCAAAACAGGAATCTTATTTAATGATTCATCTCTTCATTTAAAATGATTCAAAGTTTAAGCTTTTTAATGACTCCTTCTTTACATTAAAAAGGAAATTTTTAATGTAAACACAAATTTTTAATGTAAACACAATTTTTTAACTTTTCTATTCAAGCAAATGTTCATTTTTCCTAATTTCTCACATGCAATGGATATCTCAATTCATTCTTACATTAAAAATATGATTTCTAATGCTTCAATATTTTTATGATTAATCAAATAAAAATGTGTCTTTTATTTCTCATGTCTTTTACTTACATGGGCTATGTAAATAAAAATATTTCTTTCATTTCTATGTTTTAGCTTTCTATTAAAATGCGAACAAAAGTATGACTTCACATGTATTCTTTTTATATCAATGTTTTATTTGCATATAAAAAGGGCAGATAAAAATGTATTTTTTTCTTATGTTTCTATTTGCATATAAAGGATGAAAACAAAATATGCTTCCTTTTCTCATGTTTTTATTTGCATATAAAGATGCAAATAAAATATGCCTTCTTTTTATTCATGTGACATTTTCGACTAAAATGTAACTTCATCTCTAATGCAACATTTTTAACTAAAATGTTAATTTTTTTTATGCAACATTTTAATCAAAAGTGTGATTTTATTGTTAATGCAACATTTTAACTAAAATGTCGATTTTATACTAATGACAAATAAAAGTATAATTTATTTACTAGACATGTTATCTATGTAATCCAATGACAAATAAATGAACATTTATTTATAAACAATTTACCATGTATATTAGTGACAAACTAACGAATATTTATTTGTAAATCTAATTTGACAAAACATCGATTTATGTTAACAATAAAATTGAAATTTTATCGTTAATACAAACTTAACAAGCAAGACAATCAACAATCAACAATTCAAATTTCAAGCATCACGGATCAAATATGACAATCAGTAGAGTATTACGACGTATGAGTAATACTGCAATTACGATTAACAAATTTTAATTATAGAATAAAAGAATAAAATTTCTCACATTGATTTTGATTCTGTAACGTTCATATCTGAATTTTGAAAGTGCTCCTTTTTGGATCTGGTTTGTTCTATGGTGTGGATCTCGGAAAGACGATTCTACCGCATTTCGTTTCATCAAATTATGATTTGATTTGAATGAGATATCATTGTTTATACGTTAATTACAAATTTAAAATAATTAAAATATAATTAATACCACTAATCCCCAATTAGAATTAATCCCTCTCCTATCTTCTTCGTATCAGCCGATAAAAGAAAACCCATTGCTCCATGAAGAACACCGCCTGCGCACCACCTATGTCGCCATTGTTCCTCGATCTGAGATGCTCACACCCACCGCCTACGCTTCCTCCCTTTGCGCGCCGAGAATGGGGCAACTCGGTGGACCCCACCTCCAGCAAATCCGCCCTAAAGTTCACTGTTATAAGCTCCAAATCCCGACTATCCGTGACGTTAAATACGATCTTGACCGTTGATTATGTTGTCCTCGTCGCGTCCTTCAACTTGCTTTTGGAAGTGTTGATTTTTATTACGAGAAGAGGGAGATCAAGAGGGAGAAGGTTCGGTGCTTTATGGCCATTGGAATTGTGTATACAGCGGCTACGAAATGAAGTTAGGGTTAGAGTATATGATACCATATTTATAGCGAATTTTATTTTATTTACTAATTCTTTTAATTTTTAAATTACCTGCTTAATGTCCCAAACTCCAAATCGAACTCAACGAATGTCGCCCCTAGCCAATTACCTCCATTCCGAACATAATAGAATATGTTTCGTCAGCCCGTTTGATCGTCTCAGCCAACTTTTCTTTATTTTAAAATATAAAACATTCAATTATTAATTTAAACGTACATTTTAAATTACGGAGGCCACATACTGACTCTAAAAATTCCAAAAAATTATATTTGGCTTTGTTATGATGATACGGTCCTAACAAAACTAATTTCGTCGAATTCTGAGACCGTTTGTAAAATGACTATTTTCCAGTCGATTAAATTTGATTGAAGTGAACAAAACACACTTTCCTTTGCCACACTCACATATTAATTCGAAAAATTCTAGAATTAAACTTAACAATAATTTGGCATTCCGGTTCCAACAAAAGTGGTTTCATCGAAAACCGAGGTCATTTGAAAAATGGCTATTTTTAAGGGCTATAGATTATATTAAAATATATATAAATTCTACAGCGACTTTTCTAAATTTTAAATTGGTCATAACTTTTGGTTCCTGCTATGAAATTTCAATTTTTCAGATTCGTTAGAAAGATATTCTTAAATAGATTCTAATATTTTTGGTTTCACTAAAATCCGATTTATTTTGCATCCTATATGGCCAGTCAAAGATCAAATTCAAAATTTTAAACTACTGCGCTATTTTAAACTCTATTTATAATTAAAATAAATTTATTCGTTCTAACTTCAATTAAAATAAATTTTTGGTCGTTATTATTTAAAATAAATCATTTTAAACATCAAAAATCCATCAAAATTTCTAAAATAAATTTTTTAAATTGGCCCCAAAATTCCGGGTTGTTACAATTTCCTACCACGTTTCTTCTTCAACGAGATACCTGGACACATGTAGTTGTTTTACTATTTATATACTTCTTCCTATCACTCGATATCATGGTTATTTCATTTTTTCTAATTACACGATCCTAATTTCATTTAATCTCATCATTTAATACTTGTTCCATCTCTGTTTTTTATTTCTATTATCTTATCAATCTCAATAAATAATAAGAAATTCCTCTTTATTTTTCGTGCTACTATTGTAAAATTCATATGATTTTGAGTTTGGTTGTAAGATAAGAAATCTAGCTAAAAAAGCCAATACTTAAGTAGGTATGCAATTGTTATTTTTTCTTACTTATGTTTCAATATATGTCCTTAGGGAGGATTACAAAATTTAGTAGGCAGTGAAATGTGGATCAAAAGATGAAACTCCAATAATATCAGGTAATTTCTTATATAACTTTTTCTACACTTTATATTCTTTATACTGCGTTGTAAGCACTAGCATTTTTCAAGTGCATCATCTATCTAGAAAGGGAAAGAAAAATTCATAGACTTTGGGCCTTGAAATAATACAAAACATTTATACTAAATTAACGCATTTAAAATAAATAAGATAAATATTGAGGTTAATATTTATATATTTCAGTAAATTTTTCACTAATACCAAAAACATTTATTTAATTATTTCAATTTTAGTGTGCAAATTGTTCTTAATTAAGTTTTATATGCCATGTTTTAATTGTACATTAACATGAAATTTCAATTTGATTGGGTTCACTAGATGAGCATTTTCTTTTAAAGAACAAACTAAGCAAATTCTTTGGTCAAAAGCATGCTAGGTTTGTTTTTTAGGCAAAAATCCACATTTTATTGCAAATGTGGAATTCAAGGGGCTCACTGTCATTTTCCATTTTGCACTAAAATGTGGACTTTTGGCTAAGTTTGGCCATCTCCCTATTTTCCACCATAGATTATGTACAATTTATTTAGCATAATTTCCATGTCCTTTCTCCTTTCCATATGATTAGGAGTATTATTGATTTTTCGAAAATAATTTTTGGTGATCCGAAAAGATTAAAAAGTAAGCTTTACGGATTATAAACATGTTGTTGAAGTACATTATCTAATTTAATCATATAGTATTTGCCAAATAACTGTGATATTTAGATTTCTGACATTTACCAAAAAAAATAAACCATTTATAAGTATGTGTTATTATTTTTGGGATTGATATTTTTTATATACGATAATGAGATTAATATACCATATACTGAGATGTTGACTTTCACTAACAAATATTATTTATATTTAGTATATAAACTTCTCCTTTAACGAATTAGTGCATGCATGTTAACGATTCATTTATTTTAATTTAATTCAATACTTACAAAATTGTTATGTTCATATCCGAAAAAACAAAAATTGTAACGTCCTAGATTTTTGGTCGTTTAATAATAAACATTTAAATTAGTTTAAATGTTGAATTAAACATATAATTGGATTTATAATATAAAGTTATCGATTTAATATCGAATATATCTAACTATCGTAATACGGAAAACAACAATAATTGAAATTTGAAGTTAAAATTAAATCATAGCATGTCAAATAATTAGAAATGTTAGAATATACAATATTGGATATATTTGACAGAGCTGTCGTAATATTAGATTTGTTAATGTATTATATGTTAATGTGATATCCAATATATTGGATGTATTAAGATATATTGGAAATTAACTATTAACATTTGAAATATTATATATCCAATATAATCGAGTTTAGCTCTGTTGTTGTTAACTGTTAACATTAACCAATATATAATATAAGATCCGTTACAACAGTAACATCAAATATCCAATAGCATTATAAGAATTGCTAAGATTTTTAACCTGTCCTTTATCAATTTGACATTATCAACTGTAGTCAAATATTTCCAAATGAATATACAATATAATCGTGGTTCTTATAACTAATATTACTATCTTATATTTGTGGTTCGTATAATATTCCAATTTAAATACAAAAAGGTTTAGACACCTTATAATTTAAACAAAGCTGATAAAATTCTTCTTACGCGGACATAATTCCTCCCTCGAGCTGCTAAAATTGTTTCATGCCTTCAATATCTTGGAAACCAGCCTTTAATGGCCTGGTACATGAGACGACCCGAATTCCCGTTCAGACGGAAACAGGGCTATCTTTGGAATATAACACAGAAACAGATAATAGCAGAACAGAATTAAATAAATACACCAGATAATGAACAATAAAATATACTGGATAAAAGGAAATCATCAGAGTTACACAGTATACAGGATCTTACTTAGTACAAATACAGTTCAGCTATACATAAATGTCTACAGCGGAAATAAACAAAATATGTACAATAGGAGCTGAACAGCATAAAAAGAAATAAATGATAGAATCCATCTTCAGCTCCAGCTATCCAGAAAGAACCAGCTAAACCTGAATACAAGGCTGCCCGTGTAGAAAAAGGGGCACCCGAGTTTGAGAGTGAAACAAACTACGAGTCAGTCATGGGACTGGTATGAGAAATCTATTCAACACATATATAATATGGCTAATCACAGGACCACGCCACTTTCGTGGAACGGGTTTACTCCATTGGATTGCCAGTGCTTTAAAACAAATCTTTCTTTTAAACATCGCTATGCTTTTAACAAAAATGAAGCCATTATAAGACTCAGTTCCCATCACACAATGCAACGCAAACCGGAGGATAGAGTTTTACCTTATAATGGCCAAAATATGATTGATACGAATAAAACAAAAGCATTTGGTATTATGACTAGTGTTCATATGTTTCAAAAACAATTTCAATCATAACTATCAATCATAGACGACATGGGTACCATATATCATGTCGCCATATATATATACAATCAAAACCGCACGATCACGTATTTGGAAATTGGATTTCCGTCATGAACCAAGGCAAAAGATAGTCCTTACCGAATTCGAGACTGCCTAGCCCGAGCCTCAGGCAAGTACTCTGTCAAGCCTTAGGATCGTCAGGGCCGGTCCACCGATGTGGCTTAAAATGCCTGAACACTGCGTTTCCCCGCCCTTTGGGGCGTAAATGAGCCAACGAATGACTCCATCGGACCCGGATCGTCCGATCAAACCGAGGCGCCTCGCAACAGCAACAACCACATAGGTGAAAAGTATATAAATGTCAGGGCTGGTAGGTCACTGACACCACCCTAGCTAGGAAGAAACGCAGGCCCTCCCTGATGTCCTCTCCCGTTTTAGGTTCATACCGGGGTGTGAGGCTCGCGAATTCACGTTATACACAAAGCTACGCCACACAGGCGGTGCTTTGATCATCACCACAAGACTTTGCTTTTCAACAGAAGCCCTGATCACTGCATCTTAGCATGCCACACAGGCAATTCATGCCATGCGACTGATGTCCATCGATATACAACCTCTGAGCTCGTGCGTCTCAGAGAAGGGCGTTAAGCAAAAGAATAAATTCTCCGCCGCCAAACAGATGTATAATTAACAGAAATCAATCAACACAGAATAAACTCCAATGTCAGACACACAGTCCATTTACAAGTCCGTTCTGGGTCTGAACGAAACCGGAGGCACTAAATACCTCGCAAACCCATCGATCACCACGTACGTCTGGACGATCACCACTCGTTATCCATATTTCGGGATGCCTCCCAATCAGAACCTCGGTTACCATCCAAACGAGGTGAAGATCTCCGGTCTTCGACCATCGTCTTCATCTTCGACTTTTAATCGTCGGTCAATTATTCGAAATGAGAATTATCTCGGCCTTTTCAAATAATTCACGTATATTTAGAATTTCAAATCAATTTATTTCAATGGTTAAATTATTTGACAACACCAATTTTGTTCTTTAATGTAATTTTCACACCAAACACATTCAACCATCAAAAGCCACACCAATCAAGCAAATTTCAGTTTATTTCCATTCCATATCGCCTATGATATTTTATAACTATTTATCGCTATTTTTATTTATTTTAAAATAGCTAATATATTCAAAACGACGTTTCGGGCCATAACGTGGCCGTGGCGCTGTTTTTCTTCAAATTTGATTTACACATATCTGAAAATCTAACTGTTGGATCTTCACAAAATTTACCTCATTAGAAAGGTCTTTTCAAAACGAATCCAACGGTTCCAGTTTCGGGAAAATCCGACGGTCGGATCTCCCGGTACAATCGTTTGAATTTTCGATTTCAAATTACGAACTGCAGCGTCGTTATTCGATTAAATATATAATTATAGTTATATATATATAAATATAATCGCTTCTGGCGCTGTTTTTCTTCAGATTTGAATTAAACATTCCAGACAATCCAACCGTTGGATTTTTACAAGGTTGGTGCCGTTGGGAAGATATTTCCAAGGCGGACCCGACGGTTGAGGTTTCGGGAAAATCCAATGGTCGGATTTCCCGCACTAGTCGTTTGAAATCACGGTTTCAAAATACGAACTGCACGGCCTCGTTTCGTTTTAATTTTATTTATATTTATATATTTATATAAATATAGTTCATTCAATGATTTCCATATCGTTTTCACTTCAAATATTTTTCTAACACCTTAAAATTTTGGAAAATTTCGCCATAACCTCCCCTGCACCGGGAGCATCGGGAAATCGCAAATAGCGTTCCCGGTCCTTCTAATCTCAAAAAGAAAAAGAAAAAGCCAAGCGGCTAGCCAACAGGCTCATAAAATCATCACCCAAACAAAACAGTAAATGTGTACTTATTTGTCGGGCACAAAATTTTATTCCTCTTCTCTAGCCCCTTTGCTGTAACCTGTTCAATGAATATGCATGTACATATATATACAGTTCTTATCATTTATCATTTTCTATTCAACTTCATATTTGATTTCTGTTTGGTTTAAAAACACCATTCATTCTAATGTTACATAAATAGGTGCAAATCATTTCATTAGCTAATTAATGAATATTTCAACTCATATGTTTATTTTGAACAAGTGGCTATTTTTAACACTTCACATTTCAACGATTTATGCATACAATAAAAATGTGATTTTTATTGTAAAACAATTCATTTCAAAACACTATTTTTCTATATAGTTCATGTTGGTGATAAAAATGGGATTTTTATCATAAAACAATTTCTTTTAAAACGAGATTATTTTACACAGTTCATATAGTCGATAAAAGGTGATTTTTATTATCAAACAATTTATTTCAAAATATGAATACCATTCAACACATGAATTTCTAATCAACGAATGAATATCAATTCAACACATGAATGTTTTCTATAGTTTCTATATATAGATAAAAATGTGATTTTTATTATCGAACAATTTATTTCAAAATATGAATACCATTCAACACATGAATTTCTAATCAACGAATGAATATCAATTCAACACATGAACGTTTTCTATTCAATGAATAAATATAGTTTAAGCATATGAAAATAATTCAAACACACGAATATTATTCAAAATTTCGGCAGCATAACGGCAGGGTAGTTAACCCGGGACCGTCCCTAGTACGGCTCCTCGCTCTACCTTAAAACCTCGCGGTTTTTGACAATGGGGATCGTGCATCTAGTTCGCACGCAGGCGGCATGTATATATTTATTTCATTTCCACAAACTAATCCTATGTGGTTTCAACCAAATATTTTCCAATCACAAACTGGTATTTTTCAACCACAATCAACCAATATCAATCACAAACCATCCCAAACAATCATTCGCTATCAATCAATTTTCACAACAATTTCAATCAATAAATATCGTCCATGGTTTGTGGACGAGGGGCGTATATATATATATATATATATATATTTATATATAGCAATTCACTTTTATTTCACACATATATATATATTTTTAAATCAGAAATCTCACCAATAGCTATCCAACTTCACGACACTTCACTTAGAGAAATCTTCGCCTTTCTCGCCTTTTGTCGCTTCGTTGCCTGTATTCTCTACATATGTAAAAATCGAATTTTTTCTATGTTATTCAATATATAAAAATCGAATTTCAAAAATATAGATTCCGCCTTTTCAAAAATAAAGATTATATTTTTAATATTCCTATGATGTAAAGATTATATTTTTATTGCTTTAAAACTATAAAAAAATCATATCTTACTCCTACCTAATAAAAATTCCGTCTTTTTTTCTTTTTAAAATATGATCTTTATTTTTGCAAGTTCAAATCTTTTTCTTTTAAAAGATTAAACCTTTTTCTATTTCAAAGTTTAAACCTTTTTCCTTTTAAAGTTTAAACCTTTTTTTTCTTTTTAAGTTTAAACCTTTTTCCTATTTTAAATCTTAAAATAAAATCAGTTTTTATTTCCTTTAAAAATCAGTTTTTATTTCCTTTAAAAATCAGTTTTTATTTCCTTTAAAAATCAAATAGCAAAACAAAAAAACTAACAGAGGGGGGTTTCCGCGGATCGTCGGAGGGAAGGCGGCTCGAGGGTGGCGCTCGGGGTTCGCCGGTGGTGGCAGGCGGTGGGGTTTGGGGTCGTTGCGAATCGGACTGGGGGGATAATCGGGTGTCGCGATGCTTTGAGGGGGACGGGGTCTTCGGGGGTTTCGTCACTGGGAGGAGGAGGCTGGACGGAGGGGGGGGGCGATGTCTTCGTCGGCGGCGATGCTTCAGGGGGCGTCGATAGTTCTAGGGTTTTTTTTTTCTGCTTAATGAATCGGGGGGGGGGCAGGAAGAAAGATAAAGGGAGGGAAAATAGATTTTTTTTTTATTATTTAATTATTTAATTTTGCAAATAGGTTGACTTTTACATATGACCTCTAAACGAGGCCCACCGCCTGTCGTCCATAGCGCTTAACCCCCATTCCGAACACAATGGGATATATATCGCAAGCTGATTTGATCGTTACAATCAGTTTCCGTTGAATTTACATTTAAATCGCTATATTGAATTTTAAACGCACATTTCAAATTACCGGGGTCACATACTAACTAGAAAAATTCCAGAAAAATATTTTCTAGCTTCGTGTTGACGATACGGTCCTAACAAAACTAGTTTCGTCGAATTCTGAGACCGTTGGAAAAATGGCCAATTTCCAGTCGATTAAAATCAACTGAAACTGGTCAAACGCGTTTTCTTTTGCCACGCCCACATATTGATTCGAAAAATTATGAAATTTGAAACCTAGCAACAACTTCTCATCCCGGACCCAACAAAAGTGGTTTCATCGAAATCCGAGTTCGTTTGCAAAATGTCCATTTTTAAGGGCCTGAATTCCATAGCGACTATTCAGAATTTTCAACTGGACATATCTTTTGATTCCCGCTATCAAATTTCGATTGGTCAGATTCGTTGGAAATATATCATCAATTCGATCCTAATGTTTTTGGTTTCACTAAAATCCGGATTGTTTTGCACCCGGTATATTCAATTGAAGTTTGAAATCGAATTATCGAACTACCGCGCCATTTTCAATTCTATATATAATTATAATTAATTATATTCGTTTTCAAATGTCGATTCAAACTCAGTTTTCATCGCCATTATTTAAAATATTTATTTTAAATATTTAAAATCCATTATTTTAGCCAATTTAAAAATTTTAAATTGGTTCAGATTTTCCGGGTCGTTACAATCTCCCCCACTTAAAACTTTTCGTCCCCGAAAAGGAATAAAGTCGAAAGTGGTTTGATAAATCTACAATCACACAACACAACAACCAATCCAATTGTTTTTAACCTTCAAAAATATACTAATCAAATCGTATGCCCCTTAAAAATCATTCAGACTATATATATATAATCACAAATACGTTATTTAAAAACATATTATTCTCGACTCGTTCTGAGGCACTTCCGACCCCATCTCTAACGAGTTGTTCTGATTCTGCTACTCATACAAGGATATTACTGATCCTATCTGTATTGAGTTACCCGTCCTAGAACACTACTGGTTCTATTTCTGACGAGTTCGTTCAAATGTTATATTCCAGAACTAAGCTTAACCAAAGCTCTGATACCACGTTGAGACGACCCGAATTCCCGTTCAGACGGAAACAGGGCTATCTTTGGAATATAACACAGAAACAGATAATAGCAGAACAGAATTAAATAAATACACCAGATAATGAACAATAAAATATACTGGATAAAAGGAAATCATCAGAGTTACACAGTATACAGGATCTTACTTAGTACAAATACATTTCAGCTATACATAAATGTCTACAGCGGAAATAAACAAAATATGTACAATAGGAGCTGAACAGCATAAAAAGAAATAAATGATAGAATCCATCTTCAGCTCCAGCTATCCAGAAAGAACCAGCTAAACCTGAATACAAGGCTTCCCGTGTAGAAAAAGGGGCACCCGAGTTTGAGAGTGAAACAAACTACGAGTCAGTCATGGGACTGGTATGAGAAATCTATTCAACACATATATAATATGGCTAATCACAGGACCACGCCACTTTCGTGGAACGGGTTTACTCCATTGGATTGCCAGTGCTTTAAAACAAATCTTTCTTTTAAACATCGCTATGCTTTTAACAAAAATGAAGCCATTATAAGACTCAGTTCCCATCACACAATGCAACGCAAACCGGAGGATAGAGTTTTACCTTATAATGGCCAAAATATGATTGATACGAATAAAACAAAAGCATTTGGTATTATGACTAGTGTTCATATGTTTCAAAAACAATTTCAATCATAACTATCAATCATAGACGACATGGGTACCATATATCATGTCGCCATATATATAAACAATCAAAACCGCACGATCACGTATTTGGAAATTGGATTTCCGTCATGAACCAAGGCAAAAGATAGTCCTTACCGAATTCGAGACTGCCTAGCCCGAGCCTCAGGCAAGTACTCTGTCAAGCCTTAGGATCGTCAGGGCCGGTCCACCGATGTGGATTAAAATGCCTGAACACTGCGTTTCCCCGCCCTTTGGGGCGTAAATGAGCCAACGAATGACTCCATCGGACCCGGATCGTCTGATCAAACCGAGGCGCCTCGCAACAGCAACAACCACATAGGTGAAAAGTATATAAATGTCAGGGCTGGTAGGTCACTGACACCACCCTAGCTAGGAAGAAACGCAGGCCCTCCCTGATGTCCTCTCCCGTTTTAGGTTCATACCGGGGTGTGAGGCTCGCGAATTCACGTTATACACAAAGCTACGCCACACAGGCGGTGCTTTGATCATCACCACAAGACTTTGCTTTTCAACAGAAGCCCTGATCACTGCATCTTAGCATGCCACACAGGCAATTCATGCCATGCGACTGATGTCCATCGATATACAACCTCTGAGCTCGTGCGTCTCAGAGAAGGGCGTTAAGCAAAAGAATAAATTCTCCGCCGCCAAACAGATGTATAATTAACAGAAATCAATCAACACAGAATAAACTCCAATGTCAGACACACAGTCCATTTACAAGTCCGTTCTGGGTCTGAACGAAACCGGAGGCACTAAATACCTCGCAAACCCATCGATCACCACGTACGTCTGGACGATCACCACTCATTATCCATATTTCGGGATGCCTCCCAATCAGAACCTCGGTTACCATCCAAACGAGGTGAAGATCTCCGGTCTTCGACCATCGTCTTCATCTTCGACTTTTAATCGTCGGTCAATTATTCGAAATGAGAATTATCTCGGCCTTTTCAAATAATTCACGTATATTTAGAATTTCAAATCAATTTATTTCAATGGTTAAATTATTTGACAACACCAATTTTGTTCTTTAATGTAATTTTCACACCAAACACATTCAACCATCAAAAGCCACACCAATCAAGCAAATTTCAGTTTATTTCCATTCCATATCGCCTATGATATTTTATAACTATTTATCGCTATTTTTATTCATTTTAAAATAGCTAATATATTCAAAACGACGTTTCGGGCCATAACGTGGCCGTGGCGCTGTTTTTCTTCAGATTTGATTTACACATATCTGAAAATCTAACCGTTGGATCTTCACAAAATTTACATCATTAGAAAGGTCTTTTCAAAACGAATCCAACGGTTCCAGTTTCGGGAAAATCCGACGGTCGGATCTCCCGGTACAATCGTTTGAATTTTCGATTTCAAATTACGAACTGCAGCGTCGTTATTCGATTAAATATATAATTATATTTATATATATATAAATATAATCGCTTCTGGTGCTGTTTTTCTTCAGATTTGAATTAAACATTCCAGACAATCCAACCGTTGGATTTTTACAAGGTTGGTGCCGTTGGGAAGATATTTCCAAGGCGGACCCGACGGTTGAGGTTTCGGGAAAATCCAATGGTCGGATTTCCCGCACTAGTCGTTTGAAATCACGGTTTCAAAATACGAACTGCACGGCCTCGTTTCGTTTTAATTTTATTTATATTTATATATTTATATAAATATAGTTCATTCAATGATTTCCATATCGTTTTCACTTCAAATATTTTTCTAACACCTTAAAATTTTGGAAAATTTCGCCATAACCTCCCCTGCACCGGGAGCATCGGGAAATCGCAAATAGCATTCCCGGTCCTTCTAATCTCAAAAAGAAAAAGAAAAAGCCAAGCGGCTAGCCAACAGGCTCATAAAATCATCACCCAAACAAAACAGTAAATGTGTACCTATTTGTCGGGCACAAAATTTTATTCCTCTTCTCTAGCCCCTTTGCTATAACCTGTTCAATGAATATGCATGTACATATATATACAGTTCTTATCATTTATCATTTTCTATTCAACTTCATATTTGATTTCTGTTTGGTTTAAAAACACCATTCATTCTAATGTTACATAAATAGGTGCAAATCATTTCATTAGCTAATTAATGAATATTTCAACTCATATGTTTATTTTGAACAAGTGGCTATTTTTAACACTTCACATTTCAACGATTTATGCATACAATAAAAATGTGATTTTTATTGTAAAACAATTCATTTCAAAACAATATTTTTCTATATAGTTCATGTTGGTGATAAAAATGGGATTTTTATCATAAAACAATTTCTTTTAAAACGAGATTATTTTACATAGTTCATATAGTCGATAAAAGGTGATTTTTATTATCAAACAATTTATTTCAAAATATGAATACCATTCAACACATGAATTTCTAATCAACGAATGAATATCAATTCAACACATGAATGTTTTCTATAGTTTCTATATATAGATAAAAATGTGATTTTTATTATCGAACAATTTATTTCAAAATATGAATACCATTCAACACATGAATTTCTAATCAACGAATGAATATCAATTCAACACATGAACGTTTTCTATTCAATGAATAAATATAGTTTAAGCATATGAAAATAATTCAAACACACGAATATTATTCAAAATTTCGGCAGCATAACGGCAGGGTAGTTAACCCGGGACCGTCCCTAGTACGGCTCCTCGCTCTACCTTAAAACCTCGCGGTTTTTGACAATGGGGATCATGCATCTAGTTCGCACGCAGGCGGCATGTATATATTTATTTCATTTCCACAAACTAATCCTATGTGGTTTCAACCAAATATTTTCCAATCACAAACTGGTATTTTTCAACCACAATCAACCAATATCAATCACAAACCATCCCAAACAATCATTCGCTATCAATCAATTTTCACAACAATTTCAATCAATAAATATCGTCCATGGTTTGTGGACGAGGGGCGTATATATATATATATATATTTATATATATCAATTCACTTTTATTTCACACACATATATATATTTTTAAATCAGAAATCTCACCAATAGCTATCCAACTTCACGACACTTCACTTAGAGAAATCTTCGCCTTTCTCGCCTTTTGTCGCTTCGTTGCCTGTATTCTCTACATATGTAAAAATCGAATTTTTTCTATGTTATTCAATATATAAAAATCGAATTTCAAAAATATAGATTCCGCCTTTTCAAAAATAAAGATTATATTTTTAATATTCCTATTATGTAAAGATTATATTTTTATTGCTTTAAAACTATAAAAAAATCATATCTTACTCCTACCTAATAAAAATTCCGTCTTTTTTTCTTTTTAAAATATGATCTTTATTTTTGCAAGTTCAAATCTTTTTCTTTTAAAAGATTAAACCTTTTTCTATTTCAAAGTTTAAACCTTTTTCCTCTTAAAGTTTAAACCTTTTTTTCTTTTTAAGTTTAAACCTTTTTCCTATTTTAAATCTTAAAATAAAATCAGTTTTTATTTCCTTTAAAAATCAGTTTTTACTTCCTTTAAAAATCAGTTTTTATTTCCTTTAAAAATCAAATAGCAAAACAAAAAAACTTACAGAGGGGGGTTTCCGCGGATCGTCGGTGTAACGTCCCAGATTTTTGCCATTTAATTAGAATCGTTTTTAAATTTATAACAAGTTATTTATATTAAAGGATTTTTTTAATAGAATATTATTTAAAATCAAAATTTTAATGTTGAGTTTTGAATTATTTACTAAATTGAAACTATTATTTTAGTAAATATGATGATGTTTATTTATTATCATTTAAATTAGTTGTTCGAACTTAATTTATATAGTATCGATACCATAACCAACTTAAAGCTTGTATATTATATACACACACCATAACATTTTCTTTTGAATGAAACCCGCATACATAATCTTTTTGTCAACGAAACGAGTAAGTGTACATGGACATGAAAGCAGGAATATATGAAACCAAAACGGGACATATAATGTATGAAAGCAAAACATGAAGGAAATAAAGCGAAAGCGCATATAGTATTAATGTTAAAAATGATCAAGAAAAAGTAAAAATAACATATAATAAATTGTTTTGTATACATGCAACAAATTGTACATAAGAATTCATTTTAAAACATCACCATGATGATTTGTTTCTCTCACAAAACAGTAAACAGATTTATTCACACATCAAAAAAAAAAAGAATTGAACACCTAAATGTATATTGAATACAAAGGAAAGTCATTATGCGGCCATTCTGGTAAAATGGGAGGTGCTGCTAAACCTTCTCCCTCCACTTCTGTTCTTTGCTTTTGCGTCCCCTTCCATTCTGTCCTTCTTCAAACTGAAGACTGGTTTCCCTTACCACTGCAAAGAATGAACAAAAATGTATCAATTGAAAATATTGACATAAAACACATGCAAGTGAAAGAACCAAAAGAAAAGGACATAACAACTAAGAAGAACAGCTAAAAGGATAGGTTATAAACAGCTAAATGAATAGTACAATGAACAGTTCATTGTAAGATTTAATGTCAGCATGAATAGTTCTTTCAAGAAATAGTACGAGACATAGTTGAAGAAATGGATACAGGCGTGTATCAAATCAAAAGAGACAATAAACAGCAAAATGAAAACAGGTTTATCTACAAGGACAACAGTTAGACAATCAAATATATGTATCAAATCTATAGACAATGAATTAAAGTACATATATTCATATATATATAGGGAATCGTATCCACAAAACTCACTGTTGCCATACACTAAAAAGGCTGAACATAAAATCTACAAGACAGTTTTCAAATCTCTAAATTTGAATAAACAAGTTATAAACCTATCTCACCAAATCTCTACAATTTCAATCACTTTTTCATTTCGTACCAACCCATTGTGTTGAAAATACAAAATAAGTAAAAGAAAAAAAAAACCAATGAACAGTTGGACACATTGAAACATCAATCTCAATAGCTAAAGATATAGCTAAGGAACAGCTAAGAAAAGAAAGAGAAGAAAAAGATGTGTATCTCAATACATCAATTCATACAGCTAAGAAATGGTACGGTTTTCAACCTGAATTGAAATGACTATTCATTACGCTTAAAAATATATCACCAATCCTACAATCTACGGTTCCAGATCTTTGAATTTGATAAAACAACTCATAGCATAACCTAACCTACACATTCCTAGTGTTCGATTTATTGTATACCTATGAGCAGACAAGCAAATGAAAATACAAGCCAGATTGTCACTGCCATGCAACACAGCCACCAAGTTCGAATCATCATGTTCGATCAAATCATATCATTGAAATAAGAGAGGAAATATCACCTAAGATCCTAGGTTCAGCTATGATAAATCTATGATGTTACAATTCGTTTTGACATCTAGATCATCCTCAAGTATAAATACATAACCACACACAACATTTCAATTCGCAGAACAAGCAGTAATGGAAGAAAATCCGAACCACTTATCAAAACAAAATTTACAGCTAATAAAAATCAAATTAAATACGTATCTGAGTTTGTAATGCAAGCTCTCCATCTCGGCGTCAATTTTGAAGCGCCTCAGGACAGTTTTGCTCAAAACCGAAAACAAGGGTTCGGCCAAGCCTTCGGAGGGGGGTTTCAGGTTCGGGTTGGGTGTGTGTAGTGGATCTGGAAGGCGTGGGGTGATCAACGAGGCAAGGGAGACGCTTGGAGGGTTAATCGGTGAAGCATGGTTGCTGGAGGGGTCATTTTGCAGTTCGGTGGATCAATTGAAGAACGAGGAGTGAAGGAGATCGGGGTATGGTGGAGTAGGGGGGAAGTTCGACGCGGATTGACTCCGATTTAGTGGAAGACAGAAAGGGGGCGAGGGTTTAACGTCTGCCATGGAAATTTTGTGGATGGAGGCGGACGGATTGAGTGAGATAAGGGATCCGACATTTAGGGTTTTGAAGGGATAGTGGGTTGGGTCTTTTGGGCCGCGAATTTAAAGGTAAGGGCCCGGTTTTAATTTATAAAATTCATATTTAAAATTTAATTACTTTATTAAATTTGTTTATAAGATATCTTGCGCATATCTTATCAGATCTGAGCACGGACTGTCTCGTTTGAACCATAAAGACTAGATCTTCGAGATGGAGCAGAGGTTGGTCAGAATTGGGAACAACTGAGAATCTTATTCGAATTAAATGACCAGTTTAATTTGACTAAAGATCAGATAATTATCGTCGGATTCAAAACCAGGTGAGTTAAACTCACTCAGTTTTCCCATTTATATTTTATATAAATTGGGTTTCTATTTTTGTGTGTTCTGTTGGCTGTTAATTGACTGTTGGTTGATCCATGTGTTGATTTAATCGACGGAATTAAACTATTGTTTAAATTTCGTAAATTAACCAATCGTTATTATAACGATTTGACCAAATAGAGGTAATTTACCCTGTGGACCACGTTGTTTTATAAGCATGCTTAATTGTTTGAATTGATGATTTATTTGGTTGATGTTGAACAGTAGTTATTATAAAAATTTTCAATTAAATGGATTTAATTGATTAGTGATTCTGGACTGGAAAATTTACCTGTGTTGGTTTAACCAAAGGGCGAGATTGGTTAAGTAATCGGCAGTTCATGGCCTGGGATTAAATCATTTTGTTTACCACCCGGTGAGTCGACAAAAAACTAAAGTTATAAAGATTTACTTTTATAACTAGGAGTAGACTTCGAAATATATTATTTGGAGTTATAAGTTTTGAAAAAGGAAAATTAAATAAGTGTTTTATTTAAGATTTGATTAATTTTATAAAGTTAACTCTGATGTTAATCAGATTTATAAGAACGAGATTGAGAAATAAATCGAATGGTATGGTTTTATTTTAATAAGAGTAAAAGGAAATTAAGAACAGGTTTTATAGTTAAAACCCGAATTCGGGTAACAAGTTATGAAAAGGGATTCTAAGCAAAGATATTAGCTTAAAAATAAATATTCCTTAATGGTTCGAGTTAAGGGGAAAGAAATCTAGTTCAAAAGGATATATAATAATCAGGAGTATGTAAATGGGCTTAAATGTATAAAAGTGATTATCGTATATTAAAGTTACTTATAATGGATCAAGTAAAAGGAAGGGGATTAAAATAAGATTTCAAAGCCGGAAGTGTCAAAGGGTTTTGAAAGGGATAGTAAAAGTGGATTGGTAAAAGAAGTGGATTGTAAGATTTTGTAATCAAATTTGAATTATAAACATGAGTTGGTTAAAGAAGCAGAGTAAAAGCTATTAGTGAACTAAGAACGAATGGTGTATTTGAGAAAGAGATTTCAAAAGGGAAGAAGGTTATGAAACCATACCTTTAAACGAAATAGTTAAATAAAAGTTGTTTTGAGATTAGAGGAGATGTTGGTTTATATTACAACTCGTATCTAACTTTGGATACGAACGTTGTTGGTCAAGGTCTGAGAGGTAATTAAAATACCCCAACTTGAATGACATCGGGACTATCTGAGGAGGATATTAGTTGTAATGGTGAAAGGGGGTTAGTGATAATTTATTTCCATTAGTGAAATAATAATGTAAAGGCTGGGATTTTACTCAACAGGAATAAGCACTGGATACTGACGAGTAACGAGTTAAAGATATTTCGAAATGTTGTTTACAAGTTACTTTGAAGGGAAATATCGAGAACTGGATATGATTTTACTAAGTATCAAAATGAATTTGAGTAAAGTGTGATCTCATGATAAATAAAGAAGCGAGGAATTATATTTATAATATCAAGAGTTTTTAAATTTACAGTTTTGTTTAATTTAAAAGGCCATGTGATGCTGGATACCGAACCAGTGAACCCATTTGATTGACATGATTGAAACACTGTTTATTTTGATAGTTAAAACACCGACTATCAAACTTGTCCAATACGATTGTTGGTATGGAAAGACCGGGATCGAATTTAGATTCGAAAACCATTCCGACCAACAAATACGTGAAGATATCAGAAGACGGTCGAGATGGAGCATGGAAGACCGTGGATCTTCATAAGTGAAGAACTGCTAATAATCTCTGGTCTGCAGCCAAAGATGTACTGTGGTTCTGTCGTGGTTGGAATCTGCGGGTTGCAAGGATTTCTCGCTACTGATCCATGGGGTGATTCCTATATGAGATGCAGTAGGAGAGTGCCTTCGGTTCATCTTGTTCCTGGATGACTTGTATGGACGGATGCCTGACAGAGTATTTCCAAAGGGATCGTGTACGTTGATTTCTTCAAACGTACCTGGGTAGCTCCCAAATAGAGTATGTTTGTGGACGTCAATTAGTGATATCTGGCGGATCTGACCATGTGGCATTCAAAGTAAATGGTGACCAGATGTTTCAGAAGGTAATTCAAACCTCAAGCCTCATCAACCAGGAAATGACAAAAATCGGGCAGGTAGCATGGCTATGTGGGTCGCTCCCATTAGGGTGTATAATCACCTATCTAGAGAAATTCCTTTTGTTTCTTACTCTATCGATTCTGCCCATTTGGGAACGGTGGTTTGAGTCCAACCGTTGGTGATATACATTCGATACACTCAAGCGAAATGAGTGGTCGGTCATGTGAGGGCCGGGTTGCAAGACGTTCTTGTTGAACCCTGTGTATTCGCCTCTAGAGATACACGTGCGGAAGGTGGTCCCATACCTTGTCAAGTTGGAAATCCAATCTCCAATAAGCGCCCGCGGTTTTGATTGTATACTATATATGTAGAGCGTGAGATGCAAGCGTTCTACTAGATTAATATTTACTTGTATTTAGACATTATTATAATATCAGATAAGATATTGATTTCAAAAATGGTTTGGGTTATCGTAAGGTAAAAACCGTCCGTGTTTATGTGTGGATTTGGTCTTACGATTATCCTTTTCTTTGAAAAGATTTTAACTTTAAAATCAAGATGTGTGTTACCTAAATACTGTGCGAGTTTTTTCTCACTCTGGTTCACCAGACTGACCCGGTGTTTTGTAAATGCTCGGGTTAGCCCGGGATGTACAGGTTCAGGTTATCGAATAAAGTCCAAAGACAAGCTGGAGGTGTTCAGACATATGCTATCTAGTTTTGTTCCGCTGTGTGTTGTATATGAGGACAGGTTATTATAACTGTCCAGCTGTGTGCTGTGCTCTGATATTGTAAGTATTTTTAAAAGCTCTCAATAAAGTATTTGTTTCTGTATTATATTTTGTTCCGCTGCGATGTGAGACTCTGTGTCGGGTTGGTTCTTCTTCTTCTTCTTCTATTCTTATATTTCTTTCTTTCTTATCTCACCCTCTAATTTCTTTCTAATAACATCCAGTGTTTTCGGCGTTGGAAGGCCGGCATGAGTTACGGTAAAGGTATTTATGTCGATTTTCGAGGCCGAAATCTGCTGGGTCGTTACAGTGGTATCAGAGCTATTGGTTTAGTAATAACCTTGGCTCTGTGGTGTAACTCGATAGAGATGGGGTTAGTAATACCCTAAATCGAGGTTGGGTGTATATATATACGAGAGCGTATTTGTAAATTTTATATACAAATGGTTTGTATTGTGTTTGTTGGTCGGTTCAAGTGTTGAGAAGCATTGGACTGTCCACGGATACGATATGGTTTTGAAAAGAGGGTAAATGAAATAATTTTACCCAAATTATATTGTGTATAGAAAAGACAAAATTTATCAAATTATTGAGATATTGGTTTGTGTGCTTGATTGATGTAAATGAAATCAAATTTGATTGAAATTTGAATTGAAACTTAGCTTGGTCAAATTTAATAAATTAATTAAATTTGGAATTTGAATTAGTCAAACAGAAATAAATCAGGTATTAACCGATTGATGTTCAAATCTGTGAAACCAAAATTAAGTATTAATACTGAACATGAATTCAGTTGATTTGGTTGATTTGATTGTGGGTTGATTGCTGATTTGGAATTATTTGTTATTGAATGATAGTTGTTTGGATAAAATAATTAGAAATTAATGGGTTTATCACGTCCTTTCTTACCTTAGCAATTTCGAGGACGAAATTATTATAAGGGGGGAAGAATGTAACGTCCCAGATTTTTGCCATTTAATTAGAATCGTTTTCAAATTTATAACAAGTTATTTATATTAAAGGATTTTTTTTAATAGAATATTATTTAAAATCAAAATTTTAATGTTGAGTTTTGAATTATTTACTAAATTGAAACTATTATTTTAGTAAATATGATGATGTTTATTTATTATCATTTAAATTAGTTGTTCGAACTTAATTTATATAGTATCGATACCATAACCAACTTAAAGCTTGTATATTATATACACACACCATAACATTTTCTTTTGAATGAAACCCGCATACATAATCTTTTTGTCAACGAAACGAGTAAGTGTACATGGACATGAAAGCAGGAATATATGAAACCAAAACGGGACATATAATGTATGAAAGCAAAACATGAAGGAAATAAAGCGAAAGCGCATATAGTATTAATGTTAAAAATGATCAAGAAAAAGTAAAAATAACATATAATAAATTGTTTTGTATACATGCAACAAATTGTACATAAGAATTCATTTTAAAACATCACCATGATGATTTGTTTCTCTCACAAAACAGTGAACAGATTTATTCACACATCAAAAAAAAAAAAAAAGAATTGAACACCTAAATGTATATTGAATACAAAGGAAAGTCATTATGCGGCCATTCTGGTAAAATGGGAGGTGCTGCTAAACCTTCTCCCTCCACTTCTGTTCTTTGCTTTTGCGTCCCCTTCCATTCTGTCCTTCTTCAAACTGAAGACTGGTTTCCCTTACCACTGCAAAGAATGAACAAAAATGTATCAATTGAAAATATTGACATAAAACACATGCAAGTGAAAGAACCAAAAGAAAAGGACATAACAGCTAAGAAGAACAGCTAAAAGGATAGGTTATAAACAGCTAAATGAATAGTACAATGAACAGTTCATTGTAAGATTTAATGTCAGCATGAATAGTTCTTTCAAGAAATAGTACGAGACATAGTTGAAGAAATGGATACAGGCGTGTATCAAATCAAAAGAGACAATAAACAGCAAAATGAAAACAGGTTTATCTACATGGACAACAGTTAGACAATCAAATATATGTATCAAATCTATAGACAATGAATTAAAGTACATATATTCATATATATATAGGGAATCGTATCCACAAAACTCACTGTTGCCATACACTAAAAAGGCTGAACATAAAATCTACAAGACAGTTTTCAAATCTCTAAATTTGAATAAACAAGTTATAAGCCTATCTCACCAAATCTCTACAATTTCAATCACTTTTTCATTTCGTACCAACCCATTGTGTTGAAAATACAAACTAAGTAAAAGAAAAAAAAACCAATGAACAGTTGGACACATTGAAACATCAATCTCAATAGCTAAAGATATAGCTAAGGAACAGCTAAGAAAAGAAAGAGAAGAAAAAGATGTGTATCTCAATACATCAATTCATATAGCTAAGAAATGGTACGGTTTTCAACCTGAATTGAAATGACTATTCATTACGCTTAAAAATATATCACCAATCCTACAATCTACGGTTCCAGATCTTTGAATTTGATAAAACAACTCATAGCTTAACCTAACCTACACATTCCTAGTGTTCGATTTATTGTATACCTATGAGCAGACAAGCAAATGAAAATACAAGCCAGATTGTCACTGCCATACAACACAGCCACCAAGTTCGAATCATCATGTTCGATCAAATCATATCATTGAAATAAGAGAGGAAATATCACCTAAGATCCTAGGTTCAGCTATGATAAATCTATGATGTTACAATTCGTTTTGACATCTAGATCATCCTCAAGTATAAATACATAACCACACACAACATTTCAATTCGCAAAACAAGCAGTAATGGAAGAAAATCCGAACCACTTATCAAAACAAAATTTACAGCTAATAAAAATCAAATTAAATACGTATCTGAGTTTGTAATGCAAGCTCTCCATCTCGGCGTCAATTTTGAAGCGCCTCAGGACAGTTTTGCTCAAAACCGAAAACAAGGGTTCGGCCAAGCCTTCGGAGGGGGGTTTCAGGTTCGGGTTGGGTGTGTGTAGTGGATCTGGAAGGCGTGGGGTGATCAACGAGGCAAGGGCGACGCTTGGAGGGTTAATCGGTGAAGCATGGTTGCTGGAGGGGTCATTTTGCAGTTCGGTGGATCAATTGAAGAACGAGGAGTGAAGGAGATCGGGGTATGGTGGAGTAGGGGGGAAGTTCGACGCGGATTGACTCCGATTTAGTGGAAGACAGAAAGGGGGCGAGGGTTTAACGTCTGCCATGGAAATTTTGTGGATGGAGGCGGACGGATTGAGTGAGATAAGGGATCCGACATTTAGGGTTTTGAAGGGATAGTGGGTTGGGTCTTTTGGGCCGCGAATTTAAAGGTAAGGGCCCGGTTTTAATTTATAAAATTCATATTTAAAATTTAATTACTTTATTAAATTTGTTTATAAGATATCTCGCGCATATCTTATCAGATCTGAGCACGGACTGTCTCGTTTGAACCATAAAGACGAGATCTTCGAGATGGAGCAGAGGTTGGTCAGAATCGGGAACAACTGAGAATCTTATTCGAATTAAATGACCAGTTTAATTTGACTAAAGATCAGATAATTATCGTCGGATTCAAAACCAGGTGAGTTAAACTTACTCAGTTTTCCCATTTATATTTTATATAAATTGGGTTTCTATTTTTGTGTGTTCTGTTGGCTGTTAATTGACTGTTGGTTGATCCATGTGTTGATTTAATCGACGGAATTAAACTGTTGTTTAAATTCCGTAAATTAACCAATCGTTATTATAACGATTTGACCAAATAGAGGTAATTTACCCTGTGGACCACGTTGTTTTATAAGCATGCTTAATTGTTTGAATTGATGATTTATTTGGTTGATGTTGTACAGTAGTTATTATAAAAATTTTCAATTAAATGGATTTAATTGATTAGTGATTCTGGACTGGAAAATTTACCTGTGTTGGTTTAACCAAAGGGCGAGATTGGTTAAGTAATCGGCAGTTCATGGCCTGGGATTAAATCATTTTGTTTACCACCCGGTGAGTCGACAAAAAACTAAAGTTATAAAGATTTACTTTTATAACTAGGAGTAGACTTCGAAATATATTATTTGGAGTTATAAGTTTTGAAAAAGGAAAATTAAATAAGTGTTTTATTTAAGATTTGATTAATTTTATAAAGTTAACTCTGATGTTAATCAGATTTATAAGAACGAGATTGAGAAATAAATCGAATGGTATGGTTTTATTTTAATAAGAGTAAAAGGAAATTAAGAACAGGTTTTATAGTTAAAACCCGAATTCGAGTAACAAGTTATGAAAAGGGATTCTAAGCAAAGATATTAGCTTAAAAATAAATATTCCTTAATGGTTCGAGTTAAGGGGAAAGAAATCTAGTTCAAAAGGATATATAATAATCAGGAGTATGTAAATGGGCTTAAATGTATAAAAGTGATTATCGTATATTAAAGTTACTTATAACGGATCAAGTAAAAGGAAGGGGATTAAAATAAGATTTCAAAGCCGGAAGTGTCAAAGGGTTTTGAAAGGGATAGTAAAAGTGGATTGGTAAAAGAAGTGGATTGTAAGATTTTGTAATCAAATTTGAATTATAAACATGAGTTGGTTAAAGAAGCAGAGTAAAAGCGATTAGTGAACTAAGAACGAATGGTGTATTTGAGAAAGAGATTTCAAAAGGGAAGAAGGTTATGAAACCATACCTTTAAACAAAATAGTTAAATAAAAGTTGTTTTGAGATTAGAGGAGATGTTGGTTTATATTACAACTCGTATCTAACTTTGGATACGAACGTTGTTGATCAAGGTCTGAGAGGTAATTAAAATACCCCAACTTGAACGACATCGGGACTATCTGAGGAGGATATTAGTTGTAATGGTGAAAGGGGGTTAGTGATAATTTATTTCCATTAGTGAAATAATAATGTAAAGGCTGGGATTTTACTCAACAGGAATAAGCACTGGATACTGACGAGTAACGAGTTAAAGATATTTCGAAATGTTGTTTACAAGTTACTTTGAAGGGAAATATCGAGAACTGGATATGATTTTACTAAGTATCAAAATGAATTTGAGTAAAGTGTGATCTCATGATAAATAAAGAAGCGAGGAATTATATTTATAATATCAAGAGTTTTTAAATTTACAGTTTTGTTTAATTTAAAAGGCCATGTGATGCTGGATACCGAACCAGTGAACCCATTTGATTGACATGATTGAAACACTGTTTATTTTGATAGTTAAAACACCGACTATCAAACTTGTCCAATACGATTGTTGGTATGGAAAGACCGGGATCGAATTTAGATTCGAAAACCATTCCGACCAACAAATACGTGAAGATATCAGAAGACGGTCGAGATGGAGCATGGAAGACCGTGGATCTTCATAAGTGAAGAACTGCTAATAATCTCTGGTCTGCAGCCAAAGATGTACTGTGGTTCTGTCCTGGTTGGAATCTGCGGGTTGCAAGGATTTCTCGCTACTGATCCATGGGGTGATTCCTATATGAGATGCAGTAGGAGAGTGCCTTCGGTTCATCTTGTTCCTGGATGACTTGTATGGACGGATGCCTGACAGAGTATTTCCAAAGGGATCGCGTACGTTGATTTCTTCAAACGTACCTGGGTAGCTCCCAAATAGAGTATGTTTGTGGACGTCAATTAGTGATATCTGGCGGATCTGACCATGTGGCATTCAAAGTAAATGGTGACCAGATGTTTCAGAAGGTAATTCAAACCTCAAGCCTCATCAACCAGGAAATGACAAAAATCGGGCAGGCAGCATGGCTATGTGGGTCGCTCCCATTAGGGTGTATAATCACCTATCTAGAGAAATTCCTTTTGTTTCTTACTCTATCGATTCTGCCCATTCGGGAACGGTGGTTTGAGTCCAACCGTTGGTGATATACATTCGATACACTCAAGCGAAATGAGTGGTCGGTCATGTGAGGGCCGGGTTGCAAGACGTTCTTGTTGAACCCTGTGTATTCGCCTCTAGAGATACACGTGCGGAAGGTGGTCCCATACCTTGTCAAGTTGGAAATCCAATCTCCAATAAGCGCCCGCGGTTTTGATTGTATACTATATATGTAGAGCGTGAGATGCAAGCGTTCTACTAGATTAATATTTACTTGTATTTAGACATTATTATAATATCAGATAAGATATTGATTTCAAAAATGGTTTGGGTTATCGTAAGGTAAAAACCGTCCGTGTTTATGTGTGGATTTGGTCTTACGATTATCCTTTTCTTTGAAAAGATTTTAACTTTAAAATCAAGATGTGTGTTACCTAAATACTGTGCGAGTTTTTTCTCACTCTGGTTCACCAGACTGACCCGGTGTTTTGTAAATGCTCGGGTTAGCCCGGGATGTACAGGTTCAGGTTATCGAATAAAGTCCAAAGACAAGCTGGAGGTGTTCAGACGTATGCTATCTAGTTTTGTTCCGCTGTGTGTTGTATATGAGGACAGGTTATTATAACTGTCCAGCTGTGTGTTGTGCTCTGATATTGTAAGTATTTTTAAAAGCTCTCAATAAAGTATTTGTTTCTGTATTATATTTTGTTCCGCTGCGATGTGAGACTCTGTGTCGGGTTGGTTCTTCTTCTTCTTCTTCTTCTTCTATTCTTATATTTCTTTCTTTCTTATCTCACCCTCTAATTTCTTTCTAATAACATCCAGTGTTTTCGGCGTTGGAAGGCCGGCATGAGTTACGGTAAAGGTATTTATGTCGATTTTCGAGGCCGAAATCTGCTGGGTCGTTACAGTCGGAGGGAAGGCGGCTCGAGGGTGGCGCTCGGGGTTCGCCGGTGGTGGCTGGCGGTGGGGTTTGGGGTCGTTGCGAATCGGACTGGGGGGCTAATCGGGTGTCGTGATGCTTCGAGGGGGACGGGGTCTTCGGGGGTTTCGTCACTGGGAGGAGGAGGCTGGACGGAGGGGGGGGGCGATGTCTTCGTCGGCGGCGATGCTTCAGGGGGCGTCGATAGTTCTAGGGTTTTTTTTTTCTGCTTAATGAATCGGGGGGGGGGGGGGGGGCAGGAAGAAAGATAAAGGGAGGGAAAATAGATTTTTTTTTTATTATTTAATTATTTAATTTTGCAAATAGGTTGACTTTTACATATGATCTCTAAACGAGGCCCACCGCCTGTCGTCCATAGCGTTTAACCCCCATTCCAAACAAAATGGGATATGTATCGCAAGCTGATTTGATCGTTACAATCAGTTTCCGTTGAATTTACATTTAAATCACTATATTGAATTTTAAACGCACATTTCAAATTACCGGGGTCACATACTAACTAGAAAAATTCCAGAAAAATATTTTCTAGCTTCGTGTTGACGATACGGTCCTAACAAAACTAGTTTCGTCGAATTCTGAGACCGTTGGAAAAATGGCCAATTTCCAGTCGATTAAAATCAACTGAAACTGGTCAAACGCGTTTTCTTTTGCCACGCCCACATATTGATTCGAAAAATTATGAAATTTGAAACCTAGCAACAACTTCTCATCCCGGACCCAACAAAAGTGGTTTCATCGAAATCCGAGTTCGTTTGCAAAATGTCCATTTTTAAGGGCCTGAATTCCATAGCGACTATTCAGAATTTTCAACTGGACATATCTTTTGATTCCCGCTATCAAATTTCGATTGGTCAGATTCGTTGGAAAGATATCGTCAATTCGATCCTAATGTTTTTGGTTTCACTAAAATCCGGATTGTTTTGCACCCGGTATATTCAATTGAAGTTTGAAATCGAATTATCGAACTACCGCGCCATTTTCAATTCTATATATAATTATAATTAATTATATTCGTTTTCAAATGTCGATTCAAACTCAGTTTTCATCGCCATTATTTAAAATATTTATTTTAAATATTTAAAATCCATTATTTTAGCCAATTTAAAAATTTTAAATTGGTTCAGATTTTCCGGGTCGTTACAGTACATTTTGTCATTGATTGGCATTTATATAAAGAAGACCATGGCCTTAGTATCTCTAATTCCAATACCAATTCGAGTTCCCTTTCCGTCATTTCTTTTTCTCCTATCCAGCGAATATCAATTCAACAGAAAAGAAAAAAAAACTTAATCGAATTCAATTCGAAGGCAAGGAGTTGTGATTATTGAAGAAGAAGCTCATGGTTTGGGGAAATTGCGATTCAAACTAATGGACCCAACGAAGCTCGATGGCAACTGGAAGAAGTCGCGAGTCTGGGAGGCGAGCATCACCATAATTTTCGGAAGGTCAACGCAATTGGAGGGATTCGATACTAGAGGATGTACTATGGAGTTTTGGGGTCACAGTGGAGCATTTGGGTGAGTATGGGACTGCGATGATCCGATAGATGAGCTAAGGATTTTGGGAAGTTCGACAGGAGTGATTGGCCATGCGGTCTGTGATATTGGGTGATGGGGAAGCCTGTTGGTTGGTGCAAAGTATATAAATAAAGTGAGAATGTGGTCTGGACATGGGAACTGAGTTCACAACGGTCAATGGTGATGTTATCTTTGGTTTTGTAGCGGGTGTGTGACGCAGTGAAGGAAAGGAAAGAGGAGCTGGGTTCGGCAGATAGCGTGAAGGTGCTGGGTGCATGCAAGGCAGATGGTAGGAGCATATTTTGGTGATGGGAAGGATAGGCGGTGGTGAATTGTTGCTTGTGTTCATTTGCAGGAAGTGTGGCAATGATGTTAGGGATCGACTGTGAAGTGTTTGTTGATATGTCAAAGTGGACGAGTCGGTTTTTAGGGGTTGTCTATAGCATATTTTAAACTGATTTCCAATGGAAGTGGATCAGTGATGGTTGAATGGCTTTGTAGTTAGTCGAGTGGTTTGCAAAGGCAGTAAGGTATACGTTAGTTCTAAAATTAAAATTTACGTACTCATTTATTTATTAAGTTTATTAATAAATAGTCGTATAACAGTTAAATAAATAATCGTAGATTCAGGTGGATTCGGAGTCGAGGTGATATGGAATTTTAAATGGATATTCGCCAAACGAAAATAAAGGTGAGTAAATCTCACTCAAGAATTTATTTATTGTTAAATTGTTGATCGCTTGGATGATTTCAAGAATTTTTGAATATTTGTGATCTTATATATATATATATTAGTTATTTAGGTTGGTGATTGTGACTATTATATATATATATATATATATATATATATATATATATATTGGTGATTGAGATTTCCTGCAGTACCATTAGCGGATGCCCGCAGTACCATTAACGGATGATTTTCCTATGCGCCCACATTATATATAGTGGACGACCTTCGTACCGCGATATCCCGCCTTGAAGCAGGATTGGTGTTATTATTACTGTTTACTATCATCTGTGGATGCAGGAAAAACAGGTTGGAGAAATCCGACTGGATTCCTCAAATTTATTTATTTTTGTTTACATATTCATATATGTGATGTGTTGAATTGGATTGATGGTTTGAATGTTTGGATTATTAAATATCACTGGCCCAAAACTATTGATATTTAGAAATATCATAAAACATGATTTTTAGATTTAAAAAGGAAAATTTTCACTTTCCGAAATAGAAATTGAATTTCGAATGGTTTGGAAAATTTTAACTTGTTTTCAGTAATAAAAACAAGTAATTGAATTTATAAATGATATTTATGTTGAAAAGAGAATTATCATTTGATAATTCGGAAAATGAGAATGCAAGTGTGATTTCAAAAAGGAAAATTATTTTTCTGAAATAGAAATGGAATTTCTAATGAAATTTGAAATAAAATCTTGTTTTAATATTTATGTAACAACCCGGAAAATTCGAACCAATTTAAAATTTTTATTTTGGGCAATTTGATGAATTTTTAATATTTAAAATGAGTTATTTCAAATAATAACGACGAGAAATTTATTTTGAATAGAACTAGAATGTATATATTTATATAGATCGATGTTAGAATATAAATATTTATTTTTAATTATAAAAGGAATTGGAAATGGCGCGGTAGTTTGAAAATTCGATTTCAAATTTCAAATGAATGTACAGGATTCAAAATAAACCGGATTTTAGCAAAACCAAAAATATTTGAATTTACTGGAAAATATCTTTCCAACGAATCCGGAAAAAAAAATTCATAGCGGGGATAAAAGGTTATGCCCAGTTGAAAATTCAGAATAGTCGCTATGGAATTTTGGCCCTTAAAAATGGAAATTTTGCAAACGACCTCCGTTTTCGATGAAACCACTTTTGTTGGATCCAGGATATCGAATTATTGCTAGATTCCAAAACTCATAATTTTTTGAATCAATATGTGAGCGTGGCACAGGAAAACGTGTTTTGACAGTTTTAGTCAGTTTGGATCGACCAAAAAATGGCCATTTTTCAAACGGTCTCCAAATTTGACGAAATTAGTTTTGTTAGAACCATATCGTCAATATGAAGCTGGAAATAATTTTTCTGGAATTTATAGAGTTCGTATGTGACCCCAGTAAAATGGAATGTACGTTTAAAATTGAATATATAGATTTATATTTTAATTTAAACGAAAACTGATCGAAACAGCTGGTGAAACATATCCCATTGTGTTCGGAATGGGTGTAATTAGATATGGACGATAGTCGTTAGGTTCGAAAAGGAGTTTGAATGAAAAGTCAACTCTTATAGAAAAAAAATATATTAAATTATTAACATATAAATATTTAAACACTCCCTCCTCTCTCTCTCTCTTCAGATGAAATCAAAATAAAAAAAACCCTGTAGTCCTCGTTCCATCGCCTCCCCCCTTTCCTTGGATCGTCGCCGCCTCCAGGAGGGGCGCCACCACCGCAACCACCTCCGGCGCCCCCTTCCCCCCTCTCAGCCCCGACCTCCTTCTTCCCCCTCCCCCTCTCGCGTTTCCCTCTCCTTCTTCCCTACAGCCATGAAACCGCCCCAAGCCCGCCGCCGACACAACATGGCCGCCGCCTCAGGCGTGGCGCCTCTGACCTCCGATGCTCCCTCCTACTCCGGTTTGACGTCCAGGAATGAAAACGTGAGTTTCATTGTTTTTTTAAAATTTGTTTTGTTTTTTATATAAATAAACATTATTTAAAATCAATTTTTAATGTAATGAAGATTTGATTTTTATTTCTATAGTTGTTAGCGAAGTAAAAATGAAATCTTTATATAGTTGTTAGCGAAGTAAAAATGAAATCTTTATATAGTTGTTAGTGAAGTAAAAATGAAATCTTTATATAGTTGTTAGTGAAATAAAAGTGAAATCTTTATATAGATGTTAGCGAAATAAAAATGAAATCTTTATATATTTGTTAGCGAAGTAAAAATGAAATCTTATATGTGTAGCGAATAGGAAAAGATATGATTTTGTTTATATAGAAATATGATTTTTAATTCATGAAAAGGTTAGATTTTAAAAAAACAAAAAATAAAGATATGATCTTTATATAGAATAAAAATATGATTTTTATAATGCAAACATCGATATAAAAATATGAACTTTATTTTTATCATGATGTAGCTAGAATAAAGATTCAATTTTTATATGAGTAGCGGATTAAAAATAAAAATTTTATATAATAGAGAATACAAAAATATGATTTTTATTTACGTAGCGAAATAAAAATCTGATTTTTATTATATATATAGTAAAATAAAAACGTGATTTTTATAGCATTGAAATAAAAATGTGATTTTTAATGTGAACAGCGGGAAAAGATCGCATTGGAATGTTGGGAAAATCCGAACCTTTCAAAAATAGAGCACGGCGAGGTGGATCCGAAAGGTGAGAACTTCTCACTTTTTATTTTATTTTCTAGTTAAAATATATACTAGGATGCAGATGGTGCTTAGCAGCACCCGACACCCGTCGTCCACAGACCATGGACGGCTTGTTTGTTTGATTGTATGTTGTTGTAAAAATTGGTTGTGATGTGGAATGGATAAATAAAATATTCATAAATGGAAATAAAATATTTTATAGTTAAAAAAATAATTTTTAACATGTATATGAATGAAATAAATATTTATAAACAAATCGAATGATTTGTTTATGTACACACATTTGACTGATATTGATTGGGACGATAAATTTTACACATCGCCCACCTGCACAAATAAAATTTCTTACTTGTTGATTGAAACCCCACACGGGTATTGGGATGATATATGACATACACTAGTCCCAATAATTAGTTGTATGTCGATCCATTGATTGACAGGCTGTATGAGCGCTGAATATTTATATTTAATGCTTGTACAGTGTAGAATGCACTATTGGATGATGGTTGATTGTTTATCGTTGTTGTTGTGTACATGTGTGCATGAGATCCATATAAATAAAATTATATGGTAATTGACTGTGCCTGATTCCAGTTCAGAAAGGATAATTATTTTGAAATAACGATTATTTTAAAATGACGAATATTTTAAAATAATATTCAATAAAAGATCAAAATCTGATTGTGATGTCCGATTTGGGATGGACACAAATATATTTAAAAATATATAAAGCCGTGTTGTTTAGATCGAAGCCATTTTGATGTGAATGATATTTATATCGATTTTATTCATTTTTATGATGAATATCGAAAAGGAAATGATTACAAAATCTAATGCTTTGAAAATGTTATCATTTATATATCGATGATATGGAATATTCAATTTTGATTTGAAATTGAATATGAAGTTGAAATCGTTTTGAAAACAATTTAAAATGATTTATAAAATACATTTTAAAAGGAAATCGATGAAATATATATTATATGTATAATATGATGGCCTGAATAGAATGCGCAGCGCTGCGGCAGTTCGTGAATTTCGACCATTGACTTCGAATGGACGTTACGGGAGATCCGACCGTCGGATTCAACCATTGGGTTCGTATCAAAAAGAGCTTTCCAAAGAATATGAGAGATTTGAAATCTAACGGTTGGATTTGGAATTATGTCCAAATTAAATTTGGAAAAGGTCGTTGTAAGTGCAGTTCGATGGCCGTTTATGGAAATCGACTGTACGGGCCTTGATAAATTATTAAAAATATCAATAATTTGTGTAAAATCATAATAAATGATTTGGAAAGAATTGGGATGAAAAATTCCATATTTGAAAAGATAAAAATATATTTTTATCGAAATGAACTAGTTTTGAAATAGAATAATAAATCCAATATTTTTTTAAATAAATAAATTGGGTAGGAAATGGTTTTAAAAATAACCGGAATTTCCAATATATGAATTGGAATGGATTTGAATTGAAATTATCTTCAGAATATTTCGATATTGGATTCCATGATTAAACGAATATTGTGGAGGAATTGGGAAGATATATATATATATATATGTGGTTATTCCAATACGATATTTGTTGGTTTCAGAATTTGATATTAAATATAAGCCGATATTTTTTTTATTCAGAGCCTTGTATTTAATATCAAATTGGATTTTGGGTTTGTCGTGAATGGTATCTTTAATAATGCTATTCTTGAACCGAACATAGTTAAGAAAATTAGAAACTGACTGGAGGTTAGTTAAGTTGAATGGTTTCATGGGTATTGATCTGGTGTTGGTTTCGTCCTTCGGGGTTAATACTTAGGGAATCGTTCTTTTACTAATTTACGGTTAGAGACTGATTGGATTTTGGGTTTGTTGTGAACTGTGTTTTCAACGACATTCGTTCTTTAACCTGATTTACAGTGAAATAAGATTTGGAATTTATAAATCGTTTTATTAAGATTTAACGGGAATTTTCCAAAGTGAAGTTTTCCAATTTAATATATTTAATTGGAATTGAATTGAAATTGGTATTTGGGTTTATCGTGAACGGTGTTTTAAATAACATTGGTTCTTTAAACCGATTAACAATGGAGTTAAGAGAATCAGAAACTAACTGGAGATTAGTTAAGTTGGATGGTTTCCTGGGTATTGATCTGATGTTGGTTTCGGCCTTCGGGGTTAATACTTAGGGGATTGTACACTTGCTAATTTACGGTTAGAGGCTGATGGAATGGAATATGATTTGGTTTTATCATGAACTGTGTTTTAAGTGACATTAGTTCTTTAACCCAGTTAAAGACAGAATACGGTTTGAAATGATATCCAAAGGAAGATTAAAGAATAAATTTTAAAGAATTTATCTTTGATAAAATTAATGGAACCTTTCCCAAAGTATGTGAATATTTGAATAAAAGAATATTCAGAATTGGAATGAGGCGTATGTTGTGTTTTTATAACACTTGTTTAATATATACGCGAGTTATTTGGAAAGGCCGAGTTTATACCCATTCTGAATAACTGATTCGACGATATGTCGACGATGAAGATCGTGGTTGAAGACCGGAGGTCTTCACATCGTTTGGATGATTACTGATGTCTTGATTGGGCTGTACACCCAAGCCGAGGTAATAAGTGGTGATCGTCCAGACGTACTTGGAGATCGATGGATATGCGAGGACCTCTCCCCTGTATTGGACATATGGGGGAGGAATAAGGTGCCTCCGGTTTCGTTCAGACCCGGAATGGACTTATAAATGGATTGTGTGTCTGACATTGGATTTTATCCTTTGCTGATTGATTTCTATTAAATATATATCTGTTTGGCGGTGGAGAATTTATTCTCTTGCTTAATGCCCTTCTCTGAGACGTACGAGCTCAGAGGTTATATATCGATAGATATCAGTCGCATGGCATGAATTGCCTGTGTGGCATGCTGAGATGCAGTGATCATGGCTTTTGTTGAAAAGCAAAGTCTTGTGGTTGATGATCAAAGCACGGCTTTAATACAATGTAGCTTTGTGTATAGCGTTAATTTACGAGCCTCACACCTCGGTATGAGTCAAAAACGGGATCGTGACTGCAGGGAGTGCACGACGTTTCTTTCTATCTACGGGTGGTGTCAGCGTTTTACTCGCCCTGACATCGTTGTTATTTTACCTATGTGGTTGTTGGATTGCGAGGCGCCTCGAATATATCGGTCTTTTCGGAGCCGATGGATATAGGTGCGATAGGACCGGGAAACGTGTGTTCAGGAATAACTAATCCTCAAACATAAGAGACGACCAGCCCTGAAGATCCAGAGGTCTTATGCGGGAGATCCTGAGGCATTTGCTAGAGTGTCTCGAATCGGTGAGGGGCCATCCCTGGCCTCTACTCATGACGGAAATCCAATTTCCAATACGTGACATTTCAGTTTTATTTATAGAGCCTAGTATGGCGACATAGTAGCATGGGATACTATGCCGCCTATGATTGATACATTTATATTTGAAGTTGTTTTCATGCACTTTACACTATAATAGTATCAAAATGATTTGTTTTAAACGTACCAAGCATGTTTGGCTATTATAAGGTAAAACTCTATCCTTCGGCTTGCGTTGCCTTGTGTGATGGGACCTGAGTCTTATAATAGCTTCATTTTTCCAGAAAGCATTGCGCTATTTATTCTATGCACTAGTATTCTTAGGAGGAAACCCGTTCCGTGTTATATGGCATAGTCCCTTGAATTACTCTCTTTTAAAGTAAAGTTTTAAATAACTATTTTAGTTCTCACACCAGTCGCATGACTGACCTGGAGTTTATTGTTTTAACCTAAACTCTGGGTGCCCCTATTTTCCACACGGGCAACTGGTAGTTTTGGTTTTGCAGATTTATATTCACAGGATCATGATTTACAGCTGGAACGATACTCGGAAAGCTCTGTATCCGTGTATTACTTTCAGTTGTGTTTTGTATTATTTTTCCGCTGTTATGTAATGTATTGTAATCTCTGATATTTATCGAATGTATTTTATTTATTCATACTCTGGAATATTCTTGTATTCTGATGGAATTGTTGTAATTAACAATGAAATGTTCTTCTGTTTGTGTTCTGATTCGTCTTGTTCTCAAAGCAATTCGTTCTTTCATTCACAAGGAAGTTCAGGTCGTTTCATTTTGGTATCAGAGCTTTGGTTTACAGAGCTTGAGAACAAGACATATTAGAACCGAATGAAAGAACTCATCAAAGATTGGATTAGTAATATCCAATGAAAATGACTCGTTAGAGATGGGATCAGTAGTATCCTAGAATGAGTTGGAAGAGTATATTTTTAAAATAAAAATGAAAATCACTTTTGTTTTGAAAATTTAAACCTTATTCAATGTATTTGAATGTTTATTTGTATTGAATTTGGACAATCCAATGTATAAAGTTTTGCATATATGCCTTGCAAACGTGTATTCGAAGTTTTAATATACTGGATAGATATAGAATCACACTCTAGTCGCCCGGGGAAGATTCTGATGATAGTTCGAACATCATCAGAATTTGTGCTCGAGTTTCGAAAGTGGGATTTCTATATGATTCCAATTGACTGGTGTGAGAACCAAAACTAGATATGGTTTATTGTTGTGATTTGGCATCAAAAATCTGATTTTTGGACTATGTATCAAATTTATGAATTTGAAAAGCTAATCATCTAATTGATTGATGGTTGTGTTGTATGATTATTCCTTTAAACCAACATATGAATGAAGGTAAATTTAGGCCCAGTTGAACCAAATATTGAACTGGATTGAAAATTATCTGAAATTGCATGCAAGCACATATATATACATTGAACAGGTCATTGCAAGGAGGCTAGAGAAGAGGAATAAAATTGAATGCCCGACAAATAGGTACATGTTTATTGTATTTCTTGGGGTTTTTGATGATCTTATGAGCCGATTGGCTAGCCGCTTGGCTGTTTCTTTTTCTTTTCGATTGGAGAGGCCTGTGTGGCGGTTTGGGGATTTTCCCGGTGCTCCCGTAATAGGAAGGTTATGGCGAAATTTTTCGAAAATTTAGGTTGTTAGCCAAATTTTTGAAAAATTTGAAAAGTTCTTAGAAACTAAAAAGTTGAAGAACTTAAGCCATAATAAAAATAATGAAAGTTGAGTTGATTAGTTAAACAACTTTCAGCTCCGTTCCTTTTCGAGGACAAAAAGATTTTAAGTGGGGGAGATTGTAACAACCTTGAAAATCCGAACCAATTTAAAAAATTTATTTTGGGCAATTTGATGAATTTTGAATATTTAAAATGAATTATTTTAAATAATAACGACAAGAAATTTATTTTGAATAGAATTAGAACGTATACATTTATATAGATCAACGTTAGAATATAAATATTTATTTTTAATTATAAAAGGAAGTGGAAATGGCACGGTAATTTGAAAATTCGATTTCAAATTTCAAATGAACGTACAGGATTCAAAATAAACCGGATTTTAGTGAAACCAAAAATATTTGAATCTATTTGAAAGTATCTTTCCAACGAATCTGAAAAATCAAAATTTCATAGCGGGGATGAAAATTTATGCCCAGTTGAAAATTCAGAATAGTGCTATGTAATTTTGGCCCTTAAAAATGGAAATTTTGCAAACGACCTCCGTTTTCGACGAAACCGCTTCTGTTGGATCCAGGATGTAGAATTATTGCTAGTGTAATGTCCCACATTTTATCGGTTTGTATTTGAATATTTAAATCAGTTTAAATATTGAATTCGTAATATAAGTGGATTTATATATTAATTAAAACGAAGTTGAATGTATAAAAAATATATATTAAATATAATCGAGCCCGTAATATCGCGGTAGTTCGTAATTTAACGTTCTGAACTTCAACTGAGTATACAGGACCCGTTATCAGTCGGATTTCTGCGAAACAAGAAACGCTGGAATCTGTTAAACTGTATCTTTCTAACGGAAGTGAAAAATCGAAATTTCGAATTATAGATTGCAAGATATGTTCAAATTAAATATTCAGAAAAGCAGCACCATATTCGTTTATGGCCATAACGGTTATTTAAATATATTTAAAAATCGGATTCAAATTTAGACAAGGTTCTTTTGAGACGTAGTGATAATTTAATTTTTAGAATTTTACTATAATTTTTAATTAATTAAGTACACAACTTTTTATTTGGAGTATTTGGCACCCTATAACAACATTTTGGGGTTTCAAAATATGAGTTAATCTACCGGTATTTTTATATTTTTGGGATCGTGATACCTCGCTGGACACGACTGTATTTTTATTTCTGTCCCTAGCGGCTCGAACATTAATATAATATTGTGTAGCGCAGTATACAAAATGTTTGAAATATAAAAAAATAACCAAACAATTGTCTTCAACGTAACATTCACACTACTCACAAATATCTTAGCAAATGAGAACAACGATCCATCAACCTACCTAAGCTAAAATTATAGATTAAGTACCTACTTTGCGTGTGAAGGAATTTCACAACCATAACCCTATAACATATATGCCTAGGCCTCAAAGGGGACAACTGCACTTTGGAAATTAAAGCTATGTTAAAAACTAGAGTACCCTATATTACCATAAAACGTGCACACCAAGGATTTGTACCAATCTACACTATGTTTCCTAGCTACTTATCACAAAACCTTCATGGCGAAGGAAAGAAGCACATCACTGTAGAACTAGGAATCTAAAACACATAGGAATACAACTATATTTTTAATAGTGGAGCTACCCTATGCCGTAAATGAGGTGGGGCATTTTCTGGGTAAGGGTGGAGTTATTTTTCTTAGCTTAGAAGTATTTTATGCCAAACACGTACATCCTATTGCTTAAATTTTAAGCATTCGTTGTCCTTATATATATATATTTATATATATATATATGGGTGTCTCGCGAACCATTGGATTCCAAGTAAATAAAAACTGCACCCAAAGTTCCTCTTCATCAAATAAATCGCCACTTCACAACTAAATTAAAAATGAATGTTGAGATGAGAAATCATGAAATATTTTTATGAAAGATCAGTGAAATGTTCTCTTCATTCGTTGGTAATTAAGTTTGTTTAGGAAGATTCCATGAAAACTTGTGGGCCGCGTTAATACTGTAGCTAGAGATGAAGTCGCATTTTTTTTGAAGAAGATCTGGTGGCGCGTTGATGAATGATGGAGGAAACAGGACTGGAAACGGTGTGTGTATGACAGGAGGAGTTTATGGTAAGGAAGGAGCATCGAGTAGCAAGAGTGGAGTTATGTTCGTTTAACAGTATGGGTATTCATATATGTACTGGATAAGGTACCGGAGGAGGGGTATAAATGTGCAACTATGTGTACAGGGTGTGTTTTTCATGGAAACAGTTTGCAGATGGGGTTGCCGCAAGTGAAAATATGGAAGGAGAATACTGTGGCATGGACCATTGTACGTGGAGAACAAGAAGCCTGGAACGACACTTCATTAGACATGGAAGAACTTGTGAAGTTGCATGGAAAGACAGTACGTGAAGTCATGGGGGGAAATATGTTACGGTGGAGTGTCGGTTTGGTGAGTTCCATTCAAAAACAGTTTGTTGTCTTCTGTATTAAGTTTTAGTGCGTGATTGACCTGAAGCTGGCGATGGTAATATAATGAAGAATGTGTGCTTCGTTCTGGGAGATGGGATGAGCAAAAGGAATAAAGGGGTTCGTCATTTCTTGTAATATGTGTGAAGTTGCGGTCTTATTGCGGGAGAGGAGCTCGCATATGTTTTGGCAAAGGAGAAGTTTTGATGCAGCACAAGGTGGGGGGGACGTGGAGACGGGCTGTTTCCATTTACATGAAGTTGTGTGATGGGATAAAGAGTTGAAAGTTTTGGCAAATGGATGGATATACTGGGATGAGGGTGGTGGACATACAAACGTGAATACATGAGAACTAGGTACATACATTTGTATGGGGTACGAGCGAAGAGGAGGCTATACGGTGCGTGTAAAACAATAATGCACGGCAAGTTTTTGGGAAAGAGTGGTGAAATAGAAACATATGAGAGAGGTCTAGCTAGCAAGTATTAGTCTGTTGCAGGTGTTGGTGCAATTAAATGATGATTTTCTAAATATATATATATTAATCAATGACAAGATTTTGGGAACATTGGGTGGTGTCGACAGAAAGACTAGAAGGGGAGTTGGGTTTCAGTTGCGAGGCCCATGTATAATAAGGGAAAAACATGAATGAATATGGTTAGTATTTTGGAACCATGAAGAAGACGCTGGGAAACGAGATTGGCAAACGTGACGCAACCGGATCCACTGGAATTTCACGATAAGATCAACTGACGCAAATCGTTATTTAACGGTTAACGCGCCAATGTGAGTAAATTCACCGACTCTGCTCTATTTTAAATATTATAATTAGATTTTAATAGTGTTAAATATTTGTTGAAAGCTGTGTGATGGTCGTTTAGGTAGTTTACCATTAAATTGGTTGAAATATTATATATCGTTGCATAGGTTGGATGCTGATTCCACCGATTATAATATTCCCTAGTATGGAATCAGTGTTAATTGAGTGGACTAACATCTATGGATGCGGGAATCCGGTTGAAGGAATCCAACCGGATTCCACAATATTTATATGTACGGTTTGTTTTATGTATATGAATTTGTTTGAACCCAAATGACAGTAAAACCCCATGTGAATATTGATGTTGAATGGAAATTCAACATTTGTTTTGATTAAATAAATAAACGATGTCGATTTAGAAGGTGACAACAGTCGACCATAAAACCCATCGTTTTGTTAAGGAGTTGATTGGCCGTTAGGCAAATCAACGAAGATAATTATAAAAAATTATATTTTTATAATTAAAGCAAAGTTTTAAATTATAATAGAAGTTCTATTATAAACCAGTATTTTAGAGTTCGTTTTTATAAAGTAAATAAAAACGACGGTTGACATTTAAATAGGTTTATAAAGCAGAAATTATTCTACGATTAAATATTGGGATAATTATTTTAAGACAAACAATTTAGAAATATTATTAGATTAAATATATTAATCTAACGGTAAGAAGTAATTAAATCAGTTAACGAATTTACTGATGGAATGAAGTTGATTTAAATCAACTATTTAATTGAAAAATGATTATTTGATTAAATGGGTCTTCAAGTAATCTAATGATAATAACTTGAAAATTAATTTTTTAACATTAATAAGATTTCTCATTAATTATCTTTTTAATTAATGGAGTTTAAATGATGATTGAACTAATATAATTAGCATAAAGTGAGCAACTAATCTATTTAGATTAATGATGAAGTAAACTGTTTACTTCAGCTATGATAAAGTAAATATTATTTAATTAAATAATTGTTCTTAAATTGATTCCATTTAAGAGGATACTGAATTAAATGTTTCAAATAAAAGTAAACCGTCAGAAGATAAAGAACGTCAATAGATCTTGGTAAAGAAGTTATAAATAGAACTGTGAAATGAAGTAAAGTGAAAAGTTAATATAGATTGTCATAAATAACTGAGTTTCAAAGTAAGGATATGGTATTATAAAACCATAGTTCAAATTAAACAAGAAAATACGGTCTGAAAGATATTATAAGTAATAAAGGATTAGAGTACAGACTTATATCTGTTCCAAGGTAAGAACGTTGTCGATCAAGGTATGAGAGGTAAATAAAATACCCCAACTCGAACGATTTCACTATTATCAAGGAACGATATCAGTTTGTAACGGAAAGAGATTTCACGATCAGTATAAAGGGAATATGGAAGCGTATTGCAAGTCTTAGAACAATAGCGATAAAATAACGCTGTTGACTAGGCTTAAGCGTGACTGTTATGTCGAGATTAGTTATAAAGGGGAATATTACAACGTATGACAAGTTTTTGAACTATAACGATAAATTAGTGTTGTTAACCAAACTTAAGCGTGATTTTTAAATATAGCACTACTCCCTAGGGAATGTAAACAGTTTGTTTTGAAATCCACTTATTCGGAAGTAATAAATAACGTTGTTTGTCCAAAGAAAATATAAGAATTAGTTTAGAAAGAGAAATTGGAGAATCGTGTTAGAAAACGATGACAGCATTCCGATGTTCGAAATGTGATTAAAATTAAACCATTAGGATTTGGAACTAGAATTCGACGATGTCGAATGTATTGGAAGTAAATTATTTTTAGGAATTATAATCTGATAGGATAAGAATATTTAGGTCTAAACCAATAAATTATAGAAGGATATGTAATCAATATTAGTTATAAACTTGATATTGATTTAACAAGAAGTTGACTTAGAAACAGAGTTTGTAAAATGAATTTGGAAATATTTTTCCAATATAGTTAGGGTATATTATTCAAGTGTAGAAAATAAAGAACGTGAAAAGAATGGAAATGTTTCGAATGTTAATAACGTATGTTTCTAGAACATGAGAGAATAAATAACTGGGAAATGTTTTCCAAGAAGTGTAAAAAGGCTAAACGGGATTTGAGTAATATCTGGTAAGATATGGGAATTCGAATAATAAAAACGAATGTTAAGTAAAAAGTACCCGTGTTTATGTGATGTCTAGTTATACATTTGAACGAATGTTTGATTTTACTTCAATGGTTAAATAACCGACTATCGAAGTGTTTTGACCATCATTGTCAATACGGGGAGACCGGCTGGATATATTATCCGGAAACCACTCCGTATAGGCATAAGCGCTGCGAATTATATTATGCTGAAGACAATTGAAGACGGAGTAAAATGCAAGGGTCGTCTAGTTCCAGAATGGTGCTTTTTGTTTGTCCAGTCCCAGGACAACTTGTATGGACGAGTGTCTGACAGAGTATTTCCAACGGTATCACCGTTGATGTATACGAATATACCAAGTTGGTGGGGAGAAGGTAACTTCTCTTTATTCTACACCCAGTGTGCATTTCTGTAAGCAATATGTGATTACGGATTTGACGATGTGGCATTCAAAGTGAATGGTGATCAGATGTTCCGAAGATAGACGTAGCCTCTAGCCTCACAACCAGGAAGTAACAAAAGTTGGGCTAGGCAGCATGGCTAGTTGGGTCATACCCAAGCAGGGTTTATTGTCACCGATCTAGAGAAAATACATATTTTGTTCTTCTTTTTCGATTCTGTATCTTCGGATTAACGGTTGGATGGCCAACAACCGTGGGTGGAAATATATTCGATACACTCAAGCTAAATGAGTGGTCGGTCATGTGTGGTCGGGTTGCAAGACGTTCTTGTTGAACCCAGGTGTATCCCCTCTAGAGTACACTAATCGGAAGGTGCTCCCATACCTTGTCTGTTGGAATCCATTCTCCAATAAGCGCTCTGCGGTTTATGATTTTATACTATATATATGTAGAGCGTGAGATACAAGCGTTCTGCTACTTGGATATTTATGTGTTTAGACATTATCATAATATCACTGGATTTGATATCAAAGTATCTTTGATTATAGTAAGGTAAAAACCGTCCATGTTTATGTGTGGGCTGGTCTTACTATTATCTTTTGTTTTTGAAAGGATTTTAAAAGTTAAACAGTATGGTTGGAATTTACTCACACCAGTCCCATGACTGACCCAGAGTTTATTTTGTTGTTTTCCCTAAACTCTTGGGTGCCCAAATTTGTATGGGCAGTCAAGTGTTTTCAGGCTTTGAAGATTCACTTGGAGAAGCTCGAAGCAGGAAGATCCACTATTAGTTATTTAGAGATTATTTTTCCGCCGTGATGTATATGAGTTAGACTCTTATATGGTATGTATATATATATACAAATTCAGATTTGTATTTCAAAAGTTATGTTATAAGAAATTCTATTTGTTCCGCTGTGAGTTCGTGTTTACTCTGATTCTGTTCAGTTGTATTCTTCTTCTTCTATTCTATTAGTTCTATCTTTTCTATCTCACCCTCTAAATTCTTTCTATTAATGATCTGAATATTCGTGCACTTTGAGTTGAATTTGTAAGATATTAATCAGCTCAAATTGGTACGGATTTTTCGGGCCATCACAGTTGGTATCAGAGCTGAAGGTTAAGTGATTACCTTGGCTCAATGGCATGACTCAATAGAGATAAGGTTAGTAATACCTTAGATTGAGTTTGAGCGTACATATACGAGCGCGTATTTGTAAATTAATATAAAAGTTGTTTATATTGTGTTGACTGGTCAGTCGAGTGGTTTATGAATTCTAGGCGAAACAGTAATGCAAACTGTGTCGATAGGTGTTTCTAAACTCTTGAACAGAGTAATTCGACACAGTATGTTTTTAAAACAGGGTAAATAAAATAATCTTACTCAAAATATATTTTTTGATATAAAAGAAATATATATCTAGAGATTATTATAGTGTTGATTGTTATATGATCAAATAAGATTTATAATTGAATTGGCTATATAAATAAACAATCGAAATATTATATAAGTATAATATGCAAAATCAGATGAACTGAATCTGAATTTAATCCCAGAATTGGAATTAAAACTCTGGAAACTTGAAAAAGAGTTGGAAATAATGTTTGGATTAAATATATGGGAATTTTAAAATCCTGGGAGATTTGAAATTGTTTTCCAAGTGTTGTGAAAGATATTTTGAAGTAAAATTCAAAATGGTAGTGATTTAAAATGAATTTTGAAAGTAATACAATATTGAACTCACTTCGATGGCTGGGAAATAAATTCCGATGGTGATCCGGACATCATCAGTGTTCATTTTCGAGGTTCTAAATGACGGATTATTGCCAAAGATTTTGTTTTGAATTATTGTGAGGAAACAAGTTGTAACGACCTGGATTTTTCAGCTATTTGATTCGGGTATTTAAAATTTATTTAAATATTTTATTTGGAATTTAATATCAAATTTGTTTATTAAACGACGAATGAGCATTTATATTTATATTTAATTTAAAACGAGCTCAAAACAGCGCGGTAGTTCGTAAAATTTAATTTCAACTTCAACTGATCATATCAAGACCATTTTAAATCGGATTTCCTCGAAACAAGAAATGCTGAAATCTGTTAAACTATATCTTTCTAACAGAAGTGAAAAATTGAGATTTCGGATTATATATTGCAAGATATGTCTAAATCAAATATACAGAAAAGCAGCGCCATGGTCATAACGGTTATTTAAATATAATTAAATATTGGCTTCGAATTTAGACAAGTCCTTTGAGGCGTAGTCATAATTTAATTTTTAGAATTTTACTGTAATTTTTAATTAATTAAATATGCAACTTTTTATTTGGAGTATTTCGCACCCTATATCAATATTTTGGGGTTTCACAATATAAGTCAATCTACCGATATTATTACATATTTGTGATCGTGGCACACTGCTGAGCACGACGATATTTTTATTTCTGTCCATGGTCTTTTATAGATGAACGGAATTTTTATGTAACGTACACCCTACAAATCTGACTATAAAAAATAAAATAAAAATAAAACATACACATGTGTGAATCAAACCCCAAGTAAAGACTACCCTATGTCACCGAATATGTGCATCACCCACCCTAAGAGAAGATAGCCTAACCTAAATCAAGTACCCCATTTCAATTTAAATATACCAATATTTACAAACATTCTTGTCACATTAAAACTCAACATACGGCCTAATCTAAGTATAGAACCTGCAGCATATACTTAAACCCTCCTCATGTTATACCTTTTTCCTTCTTTAAGTCTACCTACCTAGCATTAGCACAGCCCCTATGTTTTTTTTTCTTTTTTCTCCTTCAGCCGTACAAAGCTTTTAATTTATCTAGCAATAGAAAACATGTGAACATCTGTTTACGTTGTATTTTTTACTGAACTTGGCACATGGCTTCCATACGGACATGAATGGAAATATCAGCGCACATGATCTGAACGAAAACCAAACAGCGAGAAGACGGACTGCTTGTCCTTGTGCAAACAATGGAAAGAAACCACATACAGGCTAAACTTCCACCACAGCTACCCTACATCCCCTACACCAATTACTTGAGGCCCAAACTAGTTAAACCGTGATGGCCACGGCTCTCTTCTCCTATAAATATGGCTCGTTTATGAAGTTTAAAACTGGTAAAGTAAAGTGGAAAAAAAAAAAAAAAAAGAAAAAAAAAACGAGAGTGGGACAGAACAATGCAATACGATGGAGAAGCAAGAAGAAGAGTGGGAGTACATGCGATGGAAGGAGAATAATAGTGTGGTAGGTGACGTATGTGAATATATAACGGTGAAGAGTGGCAGACATGGTTACGTGGTAGGTGAGCAGTTAATTGATGGGAGGAAGAGTAAGTGACTGGGAATAATGGTGGAGTGTTGGCGACAGATGGCAAGTCGCCGGAAGTGGAGCCTGGAAGTTGTTTCGTATGGGATGGAAGGAATTGCGGTTGAACATGACATAAAGGGGGCACGTTATGCTTGTGTGGCAAACATGAAGGAAGTGGGTTGTTGAAATTTTACTGGAGGGTAAATGTGATGGTAAAAGGCGGCGCTGATGTGAGGTAATGAAGTGGGAATAAATGGGTCTGAAAACCAAAAGAGAGAAGGGGAGGTGAAGTGCTAAAAGGCGTGTCACGTGAAGGTCTGTAGCGTATCATTGTGGGAAGCGAAGAGAGCAAAGGAGAAGGGTGGGTGTATAGCTTAGGCGAGCTGATATAACATGGAGTGGAGATACAGTTCGATGGGCGGAAGATGCTGTTTTGCTGAGGAGCTAAGTGGCGAAGTTTCGGGAATAGGAGGAGCAGCAGGCCGGGGTCGAGAATGTATACATTGGATAACGGTGATGATCATCTCAAGGTAATTAATTATAAATTAAAGGAGTATGACTATTAAATTAAACGTTATAATAACGATTACCAACTCGTCCATAATCAGAATTGCGCGAGACCAGAAGAGATGGAATCGCAGTGACGAGTATTACGCTGTTGTGCTAATTCAGAAAGGAACGAGAGCAACCAGGATTTTCAGTTAAATGTAGACGCTGGTTTAAAATTAAACAAGGCGACGCACGAACCGTCGATCAAATAAAGGTGAGTTTATTCTCACACATTTCTGAAATACTTGGATGTGTTAAATTCATATAATTTAATTGGTTGATTGGTTGCCTTGGATGCCTATGATTGCTTTAAAGATTGACGTTAATTATATTATCGTTGCTAAAATATCTCTATGTACTGATATGAAAGATTTTAATGGTCTGTGTTGCAGGGAAGAACAGGTAGGAGGAACCAAACCGGTTTCTCAAATATTTATTTTGCTGTTATTTCATATTTTATATGAACTGTTCAAGACCCGTGACTTTAAACCCTGTTGATTGTTGAATGTGGTTGAGTTTGAACCTATATATATATCGTATTGGTTGAGAAATAAATAGCAGATGGCCCAAAATACACCGTTTTATAAAGATTGATTCACCGTCATGTGAATCACTAGAAATGAGGTTATAGAATTCATTTTATAACCGAACATATATATAATTTTTTTAAATATATTATTTTAAATGAATTTCTAAAAAAAGAATAAATCAATCACATATATACATTGATTTGTTTTAACCACAAATCGTCGTTTTGGTTTAACCAAATCTACCGTGCGCGAAGCACGTGCTTATTATGTAAGTATTTAGAACGATCTTATTTAGCTAATTCAAGTGAACAGGATTAACGTAACAATTAGGAGGTGTTTATATCGATATTAAATCAAAATGGATAAAATTATTTAGATAGATTAATTATTAATTATCTAAATGTAAAGATCAATAACGATTAATTATCAGGTTAATCGTTTAGAGTTGAACAAGTTAACGACGTTAACTGAAGTTGTTTATTTAATTAGTCATTATTTAAAAAAAGTAGTTAATGGTTTTAGTGAATGTGGAAATTTGATTACCTGTCGATAGTATAGAATCGAAGTGATGATTTGAAAGGGGGAGATCAAACGTTTAAACCGAGATTTGAATCACAGGAGTGAAACGAGATAAGAAATTATAAAGATGCGATATAGGACTATATTAAAGAAGAAAGGGTATTTCACCAAGATAAAGGTAAAATGGGATTTGTTATGATAAGGGGAAAGAGTTTCTGTTTTTGTATTACAACTATTATCCATCGTAAGATAAGAACGTTGTTGATCAAGGTATGAGAGGTAATTAAAATACCCCAACTTGAACAACTTCAAGATTATCAAAAGATGATATTAGTCGTAATGATTAAAGTGATAGAACAAAGTATTTTGGTCAATAATAAAGTATTGTTATTAGAAGGATTTGGAAATGTATCTATAATGAGATTCTGAAACTAAAGGAAATAAAAGGAGCTTATGGTATGGAATGATATTACCATACATAAAGGAATAAAAAGAGAGATTGGGGAAAGTTTAATGAAATTGTCAAAGTATTGAAATGAGATTTAAATGGGTTTATTCTAAAAGAATGGGTGGTGGTTTTGGTATTCAAACATGAAGCCAAAGAAGATGTTGTAATAATCATTTTTCGAATGATAAGTGATTCGATAAGATAATAAGAAATGTTGTGGCCAAGTGATGCTGTGTATAAACCAATGGATTTGTTTGTTTTTATGGTTGTTTATTTTGATAGTTAAATAACCGACTATCAAAATCTGACCCAACGTTATTGGTACGGAAAGCCCGGGATCAAATTTATATTCGAAAACCATTCCGACCAATAAATACGAATACGTTGAGGACGCTGATCGAGATGGAGCAATTGAAGACTGTAAGTCTCCATGAGCGGAAGAACTATTGTTAAATACCTCTGGCTGATCCCCAGAGTTAACGATGATTCTGTCGTGATTGGAATCTACGGATTGCAAGGACTACTCGCTACTGATCTATAGGGTGATTCCTATGATGCGGTAGGAGGATGCCTTCGGTTCATCCTGTTCCTGGATGACGTGTATGGACGATGTGAATGGTGGCCAGATGTTTCAAAAAGTCGATTTTAGCCTCAAGCCTCAACAACCGGGAAATGACCAAAATCGGGCAGGCAGCATGGCTATGTGGGTCGCACCCATTAGGGTGTATTGTCACCATCTAGAGAATATCCATATTTGTTACTTCTTTTCATTTCTGTATCTCCCGGGGATTACGGTGGTCGCGCGACAAAAAGCCGTAAGGTGACAATATGCTCGATACACTCAAGAGAAATGAGTGGTCGGTCATGTGTGGGCCGGGTTGCAAGATGTTCTTGTTGAACCCAGTGTATTCGTCTCTAGAGATACACTAGCGGCAGGTGGTCCCATACCTTGTCATAGTTGGAAATCCAATCTCCAATAAGCACACGCGGTTTTGATTGTATACTATATATGTGGAGCGTGAGATGCAAGCGTTCTGCTAGATTCTATTTACTTGTATTTAGACACTATGATAATATCAGAAGAAGATATTGATTTCAAAATGATTTGGGTTATAGTAAGGTAAAAACCGTCCGTGTTTATGTGTGGACTGGTCTTACTATTATCTTTTTATTTCAAAAGGATTTCAAAGTTAAACAAGTTGGTTGCTGTATGAATTTGTCACTGAAAGTATTTCAGACTGACCTGGGTGAATTTTGTTTTAAATCAAATGTGCTCGGGTCAGACCAAGCATATTTACAGGTCAGGTTTCCGCTTGAAGCAACAAAGATGGAGTTGAAGTCGAGCCGTATTCCATATATATACTGGTACTAGTTTATTTCCGCTGTGTGTTGTATTGATCTGAATGTATACTCTGATGTTGTAATATACATTTCTTTTAAAAAGTATTATTGATTATTATATTTTGTCCATTCCGCTGTGAGACTCTGATCTTCTTATTCTTCTATTCTAATATTTCTTTCTTCCTTCTCTCACCCTCTAACTTCTTTCTATTAGCTTTCTGGGTTTTCGGTACTTGAGTTTGGACACAGGTTGTATTAGTGTCGAGATTCGAGTGTCGAAATTCCCGGGTCGCTACAGTTGGTATCAGAGCAATGGTTTAGGAATAACCTTGGCTCTGTGGTGTAACTCGATAGAGATTGGGCTAGTAATACCCTAGATCGAGTTGAGTGTATATATACGAGAGTGCGTATTTGTAATTTGAATATAAATTATTTTTATATTGTTTCAACCCAATATATATTGTAGGAAGGTAAAATTTATTATTATTTGATTTGGATGAAGGGGAATCATTTCAAATATGAAGTGGGAACTAATTTTAACTTGTATGAGTTAAAAGAAACCCTTTGAATTGGAATTGAGACAAGCCAACAAAAATTTGACTGGTGTTGGGTAAAATAAAAAAAGTGAATCCAAACAGGATAAATGGGGATTTGTTGAATGGTATGATTGGAATATGGCTTGGAATTAGACTTTGAACCAATGAATATATTGGGCTTGTTAAAATGAGAATTAAGGGTAATAAAATTTGAATTTGGAGTTAAATATTTAACTTAAGATAAGTTAAATAAAAATTTAAAAAGAAAAATGAAATGATTTGATTAAGTGATTGTTGCTTGCTTGGATTAAACTGAAACCATTAGCAGTTAATTAAGAAGTTGAATGGGTTGAAAGAAAGGAAATCCAGCATAACGACTTTTGGATGGGATTATATGATATAACCCAGTATCAGTTTTTGAATTGGAAGCTGAGTAAAGGGCAGACTGCCAGAAGGCTATGATAATTGACTTGATCACGGGGATTGAAGAGCAGATTGGGAAATGAAGAGCTGTTTATTGATTTGCTTCGAAACTGGGATGAAGTTGCCCGACAAAAAGGTAAACCTTAATATTATGGATTGGGTGTTTGAATTTATACCCGAGATGGGTAGCCGCTTGACTTTTATTTTCTTTGGATCGAAATGAGAGGCCGGAGTGGCGGGTGAAGTTGTTTGGATTGAACAGTACAGAGGAGGTGCTGGCGAATTTTGTCGTAAGGTCGTAAACTTAGAAATTATTTTTGATAATATTTTAAATGAATTATTTTGAAATTAATTGAGTTCGAAACATTCTTCTTACTTAGCAATTTCGAGGACGAAATTATTTTAAGGGGGGAAGAATGTAACGACCTGGATTTTTCAGCTATTTGATTCGGGTATTTAAAATTTATTTAAATATTTTATTTGGAATTTAATATCAAATTTGTTTATTAAACGACGAATGAGCATTTATATTTATATTTAATTTAAAACGAGCTCAAAACAGCGCGGTAGTTCGTAAAATTTAATTTCAACTTCAACTGATCATATCAAGACCATTTTAAATCGGATTTCCTCGAAACAAGAAATGCTGAAATCTGTTAAACTATATCTTTCTAACAGAAGTGAAAAATTGAGATTTCGGATTATATATTGCAAGATATGTCTAAATCAAATATACAGAAAAGCAGCGCCATGGTCATAACGGTTATTTAAATATAATTAAATATTGGCTTCGAATTTAGACAAGTCCTTTGAGGCGTAGTCATAATTTAATTTTTAGAATTTTACTGTAATTTTTAATTAATTAAATATGCAACTTTTTATTTGGAGTATTTCGCACCCTATATCAATATTTTGGGGTTTCACAATATAAGTCAATCTACCGATATTATTACATATTTGTGATCGTGGCACACTGCTGAGCACGACGATATTTTTATTTCTGTCCATGGTCTTTTATAGATGAACGGAATTTTTATGTAACGTACACCCTACAAATCTGACTATAAAAAATAAAATAAAAATAAAACATACACATGTGTGAATCAAACCCCAAGTAAAGACTACCCTATGTCACCGAATATGTGCATCACCCACCCTAAGAGAAGATAGCCTAACCTAAATCAAGTACCCCATTTCAATTTAAATATACCAATATTTACAAACATTCTTGTCACATTAAAACTCAACATACGGCCTAATCTAAGTATAGAACCTGCAGCATATACTTAAACCCTCCTCATGTTATACCTTTTTCCTTCTTTAAGTCTACCTACCTAGCATTAGCACAGCCCCTATGTTTTTTTTTCTTTTTTCTCCTTCAGCCGTACAAAGCTTTTAATTTATCTAGCAATAGAAAACATGTGAACATCTGTTTACGTTGTATTTTTTACTGAACTTGGCACATGGCTTCCATACGGACATGAATGGAAATATCAGCGCACATGATCTGAACGAAAACCAAACAGCGAGAAGACGGACTGCTTGTCCTTGTGCAAACAATGGAAAGAAACCACATACAGGCTAAACTTCCACCACAGCTACCCTACATCCCCTACACCAATTACTTGAGGCCCAAACTAGTTAAACCGTGATGGCCACGGCTCTCTTCTCCTATAAATATGGCTCGTTTATGAAGTTTAAAACTGGTAAAGTAAAGTGGAAAAAAAAAAAAAGAAAAAAAAAAGAAAAAAAAAACGAGAGTGGGACAGAACAATGCAATACGATGGAGAAGCAAGAAGAAGAGTGGGAGTACATGCGATGGAAGGAGAATAATAGTGTGGTAGGTGACGTATGTGAATATATAACGGTGAAGAGTGGCAGACATGGTTACGTGGTAGGTGAGCAGTTAATTGATGGGAGGAAGAGTAAGTGACTGGGAATAATGGTGGAGTGTTGGCGACAGATGGCAAGTCGCCGGAAGTGGAGCCTGGAAGTTGTTTCGTATGGGATGGAAGGAATTGCGGTTGAACATGACATAAAGGGGGCACGTTATGCTTGTGTGGCAAACATGAAGGAAGTGGGTTGTTGAAATTTTACTGGAGGGTAAATGTGATGGTAAAAGGCGGCGCTGATGTGAGGTAATGAAGTGGGAATAAATGGGTCTGAAAACCAAAAGAGAGAAGGGGAGGTGAAGTGCTAAAAGGCGTGTCACGTGAAGGTCTGTAGCGTATCATTGTGGGAAGCGAAGAGAGCAAAGGAGAAGGGTGGGTGTATAGCTTAGGCGAGCTGATATAACATGGAGTGGAGATACAGTTCGATGGGCGGAAGATGCTGTTTTGCTGAGGAGCTAAGTGGCGAAGTTTCGGGAATAGGAGGAGCAGCAGGCCGGGGTCGAGAATGTATACATTGGATAACGGTGATGATCATCTCAAGGTAATTAATTATAAATTAAAGGAGTATGACTATTAAATTAAACGTTATAATAACGATTACCAACTCGTCCATAATCAGAATTGCGCGAGACCAGAAGAGATGGAATCGCAGTGACGAGTATTACGCTGTTGTGCTAATTCAGAAAGGAACGAGAGCAACCAGGATTTTCAGTTAAATGTAGACGCTGGTTTAAAATTAAACAAGGCGACGCACGAACCGTCGATCAAATAAAGGTGAGTTTATTCTCACACATTTCTGAAATACTTGGATGTGTTAAATTCATATAATTTAATTGGTTGATTGGTTGCCTTGGATGCCTATGATTGCTTTAAAGATTGACGTTAATTATATTATCGTTGCTAAAATATCTCTATGTACTGATATGAAAGATTTTAATGGTCTGTGTTGCAGGGAAGAACAGGTAGGAGGAACCAAACCGGTTTCTCAAATATTTATTTTGCTGTTATTTCATATTTTATATGAACTGTTCAAGACCCGTGACTTTAAACCCTGTTGATTGTTGAATGTGGTTGAGTTTGAACCTATATATATATCGTATTGGTTGAGAAATAAATAGCAGATGGCCCAAAATACACCGTTTTATAAAGATTGATTCACCGTCATGTGAATCACTAGAAATGAGGTTATAGAATTCATTTTATAACCGAACATATATATAATTTTTTTAAATATATTATTTTAAATGAATTTCTAAAAAAAGAATAAATCAATCACATATATACATTGATTTGTTTTAACCACAAATCGTCGTTTTGGTTTAACCAAATCTACCGTGCGCGAAGCACGTGCTTATTATGTAAGTATTTAGAACGATCTTATTTAGCTAATTCAAGTGAACAGGATTAACGTAACAATTAGGAGGTGTTTATATCGATATTAAATCAAAATGGATAAAATTATTTAGATAGATTAATTATTAATTATCTAAATGTAAAGATCAATAACGATTAATTATCAGGTTAATCGTTTAGAGTTGAACAAGTTAACGACGTTAACTGAAGTTGTTTATTTAATTAGTCATTATTTAAAAAAAGTAGTTAATGGTTTTAGTGAATGTGGAAATTTGATTACCTGTCGATAGTATAGAATCGAAGTGATGATTTGAAAGGGGGAGATCAAACGTTTAAACCGAGATTTGAATCACAGGAGTGAAACGAGATAAGAAATTATAAAGATGCGATATAGGACTATATTAAAGAAGAAAGGGTATTTCACCAAGATAAAGGTAAAATGGGATTTGTTATGATAAGGGGAAAGAGTTTCTGTTTTTGTATTACAACTATTATCCATCGTAAGATAAGAACGTTGTTGATCAAGGTATGAGAGGTAATTAAAATACCCCAACTTGAACAACTTCAAGATTATCAAAAGATGATATTAGTCGTAATGATTAAAGTGATAGAACAAAGTATTTTGGTCAATAATAAAGTATTGTTATTAGAAGGATTTGGAAATGTATCTATAATGAGATTCTGAAACTAAAGGAAATAAAAGGAGCTTATGGTATGGAATGATATTACCATACATAAAGGAATAAAAAGAGAGATTGGGGAAAGTTTAATGAAATTGTCAAAGTATTGAAATGAGATTTAAATGGGTTTATTCTAAAAGAATGGGTGGTGGTTTTGGTATTCAAACATGAAGCCAAAGAAGATGTTGTAATAATCATTTTTCGAATGATAAGTGATTCGATAAGATAATAAGAAATGTTGTGGCCAAGTGATGCTGTGTATAAACCAATGGGTTTGTTTGTTTTTATGGTTGTTTATTTTGATAGTTAAATAACCGACTATCAAAATCTGACCCAACGTTATTGGTACGGAAAGCCCGGGATCAAATTTATATTCGAAAACCATTCCGACCAATAAATACGAATACGTTGAGGACGCTGATCGAGATGGAGCAATTGAAGACTGTAAGTCTCCATGAGAGGAAGAACTATTGTTAAATACCTCTGGCTGATCCCCAGAGTTAACGATGATTCTGTCGTGATTGGAATCTACGGATTGCAAGGACTACTCGCTACTGATCTATAGGGTGATTCCTATGATGCGGTAGGAGGATGCCTTCGGTTCATCCTGTTCCTGGATGACGTGTATGGACGATGTGAATGGTGGCCAGATGTTTCAAAAAGTCGATTTTAGCCTCAAGCCTCAACAACCGGGAAATGACCAAAATCGGGCAGGCAGCATGGCTATGTGGGTCGCACCCATTAGGGTGTATTGTCACCATCTAGAGAATATCCATATTTGTTACTTCTTTTCATTTCTGTATCTCCCGGGGATTACGGTGGTCGCGCGACAAAAAGCCGTAAGGTGACAATATGCTCGATACACTCAAGAGAAATGAGTGGTCGGTCATGTGTGGGCCGGGTTGCAAGATGTTCTTGTTGAACCCAGTGTATTCGTCTCTAGAGATACACTAGCGGCAGGTGGTCCCATACCTTGTCATAGTTGGAAATCCAATCTCCAATAAGCACACGCGGTTTTGATTGTATACTATATATGTGGAGCGTGAGATGCAAGCGTTCTGCTAGATTCTATTTACTTGTATTTAGACACTATGATAATATCAGAAGAAGATATTGATTTCAAAATGATTTGGGTTATAGTAAGGTAAAAACCGTCCGTGTTTATGTGTGGACTGGTCTTACTATTATCTTTTTATTTCAAAAGGATTTAAAAGTTAAACAAGTTGGTTGCTGTATGAATTTGTCACTGAAAGTATTTCAGACTGACCTGGGTGAATTTTGTTTTAAATCAAATGTGCTCGGGTCAGACCAAGCATATTTACAGGTCAGGTTTCCGCTTGAAGCAACAAAGATGGAGTTGAAGTCGAGCCGTATTCCATATATATACTGGTACTAGTTTATTTCCGCTGTGTGTTGTATTGATCTGAATGTATACTCTGATGTTGTAATATACATTTCTTTTAAAAAGTATTATTGATTATTATATTTTGTCCATTCCGCTGTGAGACTCTGATCTTCTTATTCTTCTATTCTAATATTTCTTTCTTCCTTCTCTCACCCTCTAACTTCTTTCTATTAGCTTTCTGGGTTTTCGGTACTTGAGTTTGGACACAGGTTGTATTAGTGTCGAGATTCGAGTGTCGAAATTCCCGGGTCGCTACACAAGTTGTCGGAAATTCAAATGTTTTGAATAGTATATGATTTCAAACTGATTTGAAATAAATCCCAGGAATTTGAATTCTGAAATAAAAATTTAACTTATGGAGTTAAAATGGTAAAAGTGGAACTTAAACTAAGATAAACAAAATTGGACTGAATTTGGAATGATCCAGAGTGGAAATTGTAAAAGAAAAGTATTGGAGATTCGAGCTATTAAAATGAATTGATTCTTGGAAAGTAAGAATCGAATTTTGAATTTGGAGATGAAGATAACTGATTTGAGAAATAAATCAGTAAATGGAATTGAAGTTGAAATAGAAATTTGGCTTAGAAAAAGCGAAAGATTGGTTTGAGAATGGATTGATGGGAGATCAACCAAGGATGCTTGGATATATGCTAAAGTAATAGCATATGGCAGAGATATAATTAAATGCCTAACAAAAGGTACACGTTTATATACGAGTATGAGATTTTTATGAGTCGGTTTGGCAAGCGTTTGGCTGTTTGATTTTCTGTTGAATTGGAAATAGGCAAGTTGAAGTAATACCGAACGAGCCGTGCAGAGGAGATGCTGGCGAAAATTTCCGAAAATTTAAGCTGTTAAGAAATTTTCAGAATTTCTGAAAGTATTCGTTAATGAGAAGGAATTAATATTTTAATTAGAATTAATCGGTTCTGTTGAAACTGAATTTAAGAAATTAAATAAAAGATTTTTAACCAGGTTATAATGATGTTCGTAACATTTTTCTACCTTAATATTTCGGGGACGAAATTCTTTTAAGGGGGAAGGAATGTAACGTCCCACATTTTATCGGTTTGTATTTGAATATTTAAATCAGTTTAAATATTGAATTCGTAATATATGTGGATTTATATATTAATTAAAACGAAGTTGAACGTATAAAAAATATATATTAAATATAATCAAGCCCGTAATATCGCGGCAGTTCGTAATTTAACGTTATGAACTTCAACTGAGTATACATGACCCGTTATCAGTCAGATTTCTACGAAACAAGAAACGCTGGAATCTATTAAACTGTATCTTTCTATCGAAAGTGAAAAATCGAAATTTCGAATTATAGATTGCAAGATATGTTCAAATTAAATATTCAGAAAAGCATCACCATATTCGTTTATGGCCATAACGGTTATTTAAATATATTTAAAAATCGGATTCAAATTTAGACAAGGTTCTTTTGAGATGTAGTGATAATTTAATTTTTAGAATTTTACTATAATTTTTAATTAATTAAGTACGCAACTTTTTATTTGGAGTATTTGGCACCCTGTAACAACATTTTGGGGTTTCAAAATATGAGTTAATCTACCGGTATTTTTATATTTTTGGGATCGTGACACCTCGCTGGACACGACTGTATTTTTATTTCTGTCCCTATCGGCTCGAACATGAATATAATATTGCGTAGCGCAGTACACAAAATGTTTGAAATATAAAAAAAATAACCAAATAATTGTCTTCAACGTAACATTCACACTACTCACAAATATTTTAGCAAATGAGAACAATGATCCATCAACCTACCTAAGCTAAAATTATAGATTAAGTACCTACCTTGTGTGTGAAGGAATTTCACAACCATAACCCTATAACATATATGCCTAGGCATAAAAGAGGACAGCTGCAGTTTGGAAATTAAAGCTATGTTAAAAACTAGAATACCCTATATTACCATAAAACGTGCACACCAAGGATTTGTACCAATCTACACTGTGTTTCCTAGCTACTTATCACAAAACCTTCATGGCGAAGGAAAGAAGCACATCACTACAGAACTAGGAATCTAAAACACATAGGAATACAACTATATTTGTAATAGTGGAGCTACCCTACGCCAGTAAATGAGGTGAGGCATTTTCTGGGTAAGTGTGGAGTTATTTTTCTTAGCTTAGAAGTATTTTATGCCAAACACGTACATCCTATTGCTTAACTTTTAAGCATTCGTTGCCCTATATATATATATATATATATATATATATATATATATGGGTGTCTCGCAAACCATTGGATTCCCAGTAAATAAAAACCGCACCCAAAGTTCCTCTTCATCAAATAAATCGCCACTTCACAACTAAATTAAAAATGAATGTTGAGATGAGAAATCATGAAATATTTTTATGAAAGATCAGTGAAATGTTCTCTTCATTCGTTGGTAATTAAGTTTGTTTAGGAAGATTCCATGAAAACTTGTGGGCCGTGTTAGTACTGTAGCTCGAGACGAAGTCGCATTTTGTTTGAAGAAGATCTGGTGGCGCGTTGATGAATGATGGAGGAAACAGGACTGGAAACGGTGTGTGTATGACAGGAGGAGTTTATGGAAAGGAAGGAGCATCGAGTAGCAATAGTGGAGTTGTGTTCGTTTAACAGTATGTGTATTCATATATGTACTGGATAAGGTACCGGAGGAGGGGTATAAATGTGCAGCAATGTGTACAGGGTTCGTTTTTCATGGAAACAGTTTGCAGATGGGGTTGCCGCAAGTGAAAACATGGAAGGAGAATATTGTGGCATGGGTCATTGTACGTGGAGAACAAGAAGCCAGGAACGACACTTCATTGGACATGGTAGAACTTGTGAAGTTGCATGGAAAGACAGTACGTGAAGTCATGGGGGAAATTATGTTACGGTGGAGTGTCGGTTTGGTGAGTTCCATTCAAAAACAGTTTGTTGTCTTTTGTATTAAGTTTTAGTGCGTGATTGACCTGAAGCTGGCGATGGTAATATAAAGAAGAATGTGTGCTTCGTTTTGGGAGATGGGATGAGCAAAAGGAATAAAGGGGTTCGCCATTTCTTGTAATATGTGTGAAGTTGCGGTTTTATTGCGGGAGAGGAGCTCGCATATGTTTTGGCAAAGGAGAAGTTTTGACGCAGCACAAGGGGGGGCGTGGAGATGGGCTGTTTCCATTTACATGAAGTTGTGTGATGGGATAAAGAGTTGAAAGTTTTGGCAAATGGATGGATATACTGGGATGAGGGTAGTGGACATACAAACGTGAATACATGAGAACTAGGTACAAACATTTGTATTGAGTACGAGCGAAGAGGAGGCTATACGGTGCGTGTAAAACAATAATGCACGACAAGTTTTTGGGAAAGAGTGGTGAAATAGAAACATAGGAGAGAGGTCTAGCTAGCAAGTATTAGTCTATTGCAGGTGCTGGTGCAATTAAATGATGATTTTCTAAATATATATATATATATATATATATATATATATATATTAATCAATGACAAGATTTTGGGAACATTGGGTGGTGTCGACAGAAAGACTAGAAGGGGAGCTGGGTTTCAGTTGCGAGGCCCATGTATAATAAGTGAAAAACGTGAATGAATATGGTTAGTATTTTGGAACCATGAAGAAGACGCTGGGAAATGAGATTGGCAAACGTGACGCAACCGGATCCACTGGAATTTCACGATAAGATCAACTGACGCAAATCGTTATTTAACGGTTAACGCGCCAATGTGAGTAAATTCACGGACTCTGCTCTATTTTAAATATTATAGTTAGATTTTAATAGTGATAAATATTGGTTGAATGCTGTGTGATGGTCGTTTAGGTAGTTTACCATTAAATTGGTTGAAATATTATATATTGTTGCATAGGTTGGATGCTGATTCCACCGATTATAATATTCCCTAGTATAGAATCAGTGTTAATTGTGTGGACTAACATCTATGGATGCGGGAATCCGGTTGAAGGAATCCAACCGGATTCCACAATATTTATATGTACGGTTTGTTTTATGTATATGAATTTGTTTGAAACCAAATGACAGTAAAACCCCATGTGAATATTGATGTTGAATGGAAATTCAACATTTGTTTTGATTAAATAAATAAATGATGTCGATTTAGAAGGTGACAACAGTCGACCATAAAACCCATCGTTTTGTTAAGGAGTTGATTGGCCGTTAGGCAAATCAACGAAGATAATTATAAAAAATTATATTTTTATAATTAAAGCAAAGTTTTAAATTATAATAGAAGTCCTATTATAAACCAGTATTTTAGAGTTCGTTTTTATAAAGTAAATAAAAACGACGGTTGACATTTAAATAGGTTTATAAAGCAGAAATTATCCTACGATTAAATATTGGGATAATTATTTTAAGACAAACAATTTAGAAATATTATTACATTAAATATATTAATCTAATGGAAAGAAGTAATTAAGTCAGTTTACGAATTTACTGATGGAATGAAGTTGATTTAAATCAACTATTTAATTGAAAAATGATTATTTGATTAAATGGGTCTTCAAGTAATCTAATGATAATAACTTGAAAATTAATTGTTTAACATTAATAAGATTTCTCATTAATTATCTTTTTAATTAATGGAGTTTAAATGATGATTGAACTAATATAATTAGTATAAAGTGAGCAACTAATCTATTTAGATTAATGATGAAGTAAATTGTTTACTTCAGCTATGATAAAGTAAATATTATTTAATTAAATAATTGTTCTTAAATGGATTCCATTTAAGAGGATATTGAATTAAATGTTTCAAATAAAAGTAAACCGTCAGAAGACAAAGAACGTCAATAGATCTTGGTAAAGAAGTTATAAATAGAACTGTAAAATGAAGTAAAGTGAAAAGTTAATATAGATAGTCATAAACAACCGAGTTTCAAAGTAAGGATATGGTATTATAAAATCATAGTTCAAATTAAACAAGAAAATACGGTCTGAAAGATATTATAAGTAATAAAGGATTAGAGTACGGACTTATATCTGTTCCAAGGTAAGAACGTTGTCGATCAAGGTCTGAGAGGTAAATAAAATACCCCAACTCGAACGATTTCACTATTATCGAGGAACGATATCAGTTTGTAACGGAAAGAGATGTCAAGATCAGTATAAAGGGAATATGGCAGCGTATTGCAAGTCTTAGAACTATAGCGATAAAATAACGTTGTTGACTAGGCTTAAGCGTGACTGTTATGTCGAGATTAGTTATAAAGGGGAATATTACAGCGTATGACAAGTTTTTGAACTATAACGATAAATTAGCGCTGTTGACCAAACTTAAGCGTGATTTTTATATATAGCACTACTCCCTAGGGAATGTAAATAGTTTGGTTTGAAATCCACTTATTCGGAAGTATTAAATAATCCTGTTTGTCCAAAGAAAATATAAGAATAAGTTTAGAAAAAGAAATTGGAGAATCGTGTTAGAAAACGATGACAGCATTTCGATGTTCGAAATGTGATTAGAATTAAACCATTAGGATTTGGAACTAGAATTCGACGATGTTGAATGTATTGGAAGTAAATTATTTTTAGGAATTATAATCTGATAGGATAAAAATATTTAGGTCTAAACCAATAAATTATAGAAGGATATGTAATCAATATTAGTTATAAACATGATATTGATTTAACAAGAAGTTGACTTAGAAACAGAGTTTGTAAAATGAAAATGGAAATATTTTTCAAATATAGTTAGGGTATATTATCCAAGTGTAGAAAATAAAGAACGTGAAAAGAATGGAAATGTTTTGAATGTTAATAACGTATGTTTCTGGAACATGAGAGAATAAATAACAGGGAAATGTTTTCCAAGAAGTGTAAAAAGGCTAAACGGGATTTGAGTAATATCTGGTAAGATATGGGAATTCGAATAATAAAAACGAATGTTAAATAAAAAGTACCCGTGTTTATGTGATGTCTAGTTATACATTTGAACGAATGTTTGTTTTTACTTCGGTGGTTAAATAACCGAATATCGAAGTGTTTTGACCATCGTTGTCACTACGGGGAGACCGGCTGGATATATTATCCGGAAACCACTCCGTATATGCATAAGCGCTGCGAATTATATTATGCTGAAGACAATTGAAGACGGAGTAAAATGCAAGGGTCGTCCAGTTCCAAAATGGTGCTTTCTGTTTGTCCAGTCCCAGGACAACTTGTATGGACGAGTGTCTGACAGAGTATTTCCAATGGTCACACCATTGATTTTTACGAATATACCAAGTTGGTGAGGAGAAGGTAACTTCTCTTTATTCTACACCCAGTGTGCATTTGTGTAAGCAATATGTGATTACGGATTTGACGATGTGGCATTCAAAGTGAATGGTGATCAGATGTTCTAAAGATAGACGTAGCCTCTAGCCTCACAACCAGGAAGTAACAAAAGTTGGGCTAGGCAGCATGGCTAGTTAGGTCAAACCCAAGCAGGGTGTATTGTCACCGATCAAGAGAAAATTCATATTTTGTTCTTCTTTTTCGATTCTTTATCTTCGGAATAACGGTTGGATGGCCAACAACCGTGGGTGGCAATATATTCGATACACTCAAGCTAAATGAGTGGTCGGTCATGTGTGGCCGGGTTGCAAGACATTCTTGTTGAACCCTGGTGTATCCCCTCTAGAGTACACTAATCGGAAGGTGCTCTTATACCTTGTCTGTTGGAATCCATTCTCCAATAAGCGCCCTGCGGTTTATGATTTTATACTATATATATGTAGAGCGTGAGATGCAAGCGTTCTGCTACTTGGATATTTATGTGTTTAGACATTATCATAATATCACTGGATTTGATATCAAAGTATCTTTGATTATAGTAAGGTAAAAACCGTCCATGTTTATGTGTGGGCTGGTCTTACTATTATCTTTTGTTTTTGAAAGGATTTTCAAAGTTAAACAGTATGGTTGGAATTTACTCACACCAGTCCCATGACTGACCCAGAGTTTATTTTTGTTGTTTTCCCTAAACTCTTGGGTGCCCAAATTTGTACGGGCAGTCAAGTGTTTTCAGGCTTTACAGATTCACTTGGAGAAGCTCGAAGCAGGAAGCTCCACTATTAGTTATTTAGAGATTATTTTTTCGTCGTGATGTATTTGAGTTAGACTCTGATATGGTATGTATATATATACAAATTCAAATTTGTTTTTCAAAAGTTATGTTATAAGAAATTTTATTTGTTCTGCTGTGAGTTCGTGTTTACTCTGATTCTGTTCAGTTGTATTCTTCTTCTTCTTCTATTCTATTAGTTCTATCTTTTCTATCTCACCCTCTAAATTCTTTCAATTAATGATCTGAATATTCGTGCACTTTGAGTTGAATTTGTAGGATATTAATCAGCTCAAATTGGTACGGATTTTTCAGGCCATCACAGCTAGATTCCAAAATTCATGATTTTTCGAATCAATATGTGAGGGTGGCACAGGAAAACATGTTTTGACAGTTTCAGTCAATTTGGATAGACCAGAAAATGACCATTATTCAAACGGTCTCCAAATTTGACGAAATTAGTTTTGTTAGAACCGTATCGTCAATACGAAGCTGGAAATAATTTTTCTGGATTTTTAGAGTTCGTATGTGACCCCAGTAAATTGGAATGTACGTTTAAAATTGAATATATAGATTTATATTTTAATTTAAACGAAAACTGATCGAAACAGCTGAAACAACTGATGAAACATATCCCATTGTGTTCGGAATGGGGGTAATTAGCTATGGACGACAGTCGTTAGGTTCGAAAAGGAGTTTGAATGAAAAGTTAACTCTTATAGAAAAACATAATATTAAATTATTAATATATAAATATTTAAACACTCCCTCCTCTCTCTCTCTCTTCAAAAGAAATCGAAATAAAAAACCCTGTAGCCCTCGTTCCATCACCCCCCTTTCCTTGGATCGTCGCCGCCTCCAGGAGGGGCGCCGCCGCCGCAACCACCTCCGGCGCCCCGCCCTCTTAGCCCTGACCACCATCTCTCCCCCCTCTCGTATTTCCCTCTCCTTCTTCCCCACAGCCCTGAAACCACCCCAAGCCCGCTGCCGACACAACATGGCCGCCGCCTCAGGCGAGGCACCCCTGACCTCCGATGCTCCCTCCAACTCCGGTTCAACGTCCAGGAATGAAAACGTGAGTTTCATTGTTTTTTTTTAAAAAATTTCGCTTTTTTTAATATAAATAAAAATTATTTAAAATCATTTTTTAATGTAATGAAGATTTGATTTTTATTTCTATAGTTGTTAGCGAAGTTAAAATGAAATCTTTATATAGTTGTTAGCGAAGTAAAAATGAAATCTTTATATAGTTGTTAGCGAAATAAAAATGAAATCTTTATATAGTTTTTAGCGAAATAAAAATGAAATCTTTATATAGTCGTTAGCGAAATAAATATGAAATCTTTATATATTTGTTAGTGAAGTAAAAATGAAATCTTTGTATGTGTAGCGAATAGGAAAAGATATGATTTTGTTTATATAGAAATATGATTTTTAATTCATGAAAATGTTAGATTTTTAAAAAAAGTATAAAGATATGATTTTTATATAGAATAATAATATGATTTTTATAATGTAAACATCGATATAAAAATATGAGCTTTATTTTTATCATGAAGTAGCTAGAATAAAGATTCGATTTTTATATGAGTAGCGGATTAAAAATAGAATTTTTATATAATAGAGAATATAAAAATATGATTTTTATTTATGTAGCGAAATAAAATTCTGATTTTTATTATATATATAGTGAAATAAAAACATGATTTTTATAGCATTGAAATAAAAATGTGATTTTTAATGTGAACAGCGGGAAAAGATCGCATTGGAATTTTGGGCAAATCCGAACCGTTCAGAAATAGAGCACGGCGGGGTGGATCCCAAAGGTGAGAACTTCTCACTTTCTATTTTATTTTCTAATTAAAATATATACTAAGATGCAGACGGTGCTTAGCAGCACCCGACACCCGTCGTCCACAGACCATGGACGGCTTGTTTGTTTGATTGTATGTTGTTGTAAAAATTGGTTGTGATGTGGAATGGATAAATAAAATATTCATAAATGGAAATAAAATATTTTATAGTTAAAAATATAATTTTTAACGTGTATATGAATGAAATAAATATTTATAAACAAATCGAACGATTTTTTTTATGTACACACATTTGACTGATATTGATTGGGACGACAAATTTTACACATCACCCAACTGCATAAGTAAAATTCATTATTTGTTGATTGAAACCCCACACGGGTGTTGGGATGATATATGACATACACTAGTCCCAATAATTAGTTGTATGTCAATCGATTGATTGACAGGCTGTATGAGCGTTGAATATTTATATTTAATGCTTATACAGTGTAGAATGCACTATTGGATGATGGTTGATTGTTTATCGTTGTTGTTGTGTACATGTGTGCATGAAATCCATATAAATCAAATCATATGGTAATTGACTGTGTCTGATTCCGGTTCAGAAAGGATAAATATTTTGAAATAACGATAATTTTAAAATGACGAATATTTAAAATAATATTCAGTAAAAGATCAAAATCTGATTGTGATGTCCGATTTGGGATGGGCACGAATATATTTAAAAATATATAAAGTCGTGTTGTTTAGATCGAAGCCATTTTGAGGTGAACGATATTTATATCAATTTTATTCATTTTTATGATGAATATCGAAAAGGAAATGATTTCAAAATCTAATGCTTTGAAAATATTGTCATTTATATATCGATGATATTGAATATTCAATTTTGATTTGAAATTGAATATGAAGTTGAAATCGTTTTGAAAACAATTTAAAACGATTTATAAAATACGTTTTAAAAGAAAATCGACAATATATATATCATATATTATATATATAATATAATGGCCTGAATAGAACACGCCGCGCTGCGGCAGTTCGTGATTTTCGATCATTGACTTCGAATGGACGTTACGGGACATCCGACCGTCAGATTCTCCTAAAACCGGAACCGTTGGGTTCGTATCGAAAAGAGATTTCCAAAGAATATGAGAGATTTGAAATCTAATGGTTGGATTTGGAATTATGTCCAAATCAAATTTGGAAAAGGTCGTTGTAAGTGTAGTTCGATGGCCGTTTATGGAAATCGACTGTACCGGCCTTGATAAAAATATTAAAAATATCAATAATTTGTGTAAAATCATAATAATTGATTTGGAAAGAATTGGGATGAAAAATTCCATATTTGAAAAGATAAAAATATATTTTTATCGAAATAAACTAATTTTGAAATAGAATAATAAATCCAATATTTTTTAAATAAATAATTTGGGTAGGAAATATTTTTAAAAATAACTGGAATTTCCAATACATGAATTGGAATGGATTTGAATTGAAATTATCTTCAGAATATTTTGATATTGGATTTCGTGATTATATGAATATTGTGGAGGAATTGGGAAGATATATATATCGTTATTCCAATACGATATTTGTTGGTTTCAGAATTTGATATTGAATATTAGCCGATATATTTTCTATTCAGAGCCTTGTATTTAATATCAAATTGGATTTTGGGTTTGTCGTGAATGGTATCTTTAATAATATTGTTCTTGAAGTGAACGTAGTTAAGAAAATTAGAAACTGACCGGAGGTTAGTTAAGTTGAATAGTTTACTGGGTATTGATCTGATGTTGGTTTCGGCCTTCAGGGTTAATACTTATGGAATTGTTCTCTTACTAATTTACGGTTAGAGACTGATTGGATTTTGGGTTTGTTGTGAACTGTGTTTTCAACGACATTCGTTCTTTAACCCGATTTACAGTGAAATAAGATTTGAAAATTATAAATCTTTTTATTAAGATTTAACGAGAATTTTCCAAAGTAAAATTTTCCAATTTAATATATTTAATTTGAATTGAATTGAAATTGTTCTTTGGGTTTATCGTGAATGGTGTTTTAAATAACATTGGTTCGTTAACCCGATTAACTATGGAGTCAAGAGAATCATAAACTAACTAGGGATTATGTAACACCCCGGATTTTTGAATAATCGAATTAACTAAAATAAAGAATAATTAATCTCAGACGTGAGAATTAAGGGAATGGGGTTGCGCCATTGTGTTCGTCTCGGAATTCTGGTTGAAATAGAGTCCGAGTTTGCGGGAAACGGATACCGGATGAAGGAGATATGGACGAACGAAGTTTGGTGGCAAAACAAGAAGAAAAAAATTTGCACTGGCGCACTTGGGAAGTGCGCCAGTACAAATTTGCACTGGCGCAACTGCCAAGTGCGCCCAGGCCGAGGCAGCAGGCCTGCACAGCTTTCTGGTTCAGACTGACCCATGTTGCTGAGTCCTTTCCGACTCCTTGCTGAGTCATTAGGGATGAGGTGTCGCCCTATCCCGACTGAATGGTTTTGATTAACCCTAAGATCATCCGACGGCTTAAATTAATTCAAAACTTTGTAAAAAGACCCATAGACTCAAACCCTATATCAGAATTAAAACTGAAACTATGGCCGTCATGTTGTTATCTTGAACCCTAGAGTAGCCGCCACCAATTGGAGAGGAAGAACAGCAAATCAAATCAGTTCTATTCAACCCTAACAACGAATCTTCTTCAAAGGAGAGCTAATACAACTTTAGAAATCAGAATTCAGAACTCAAGACTGCTTTTGAGTTGTGAGTTCGATAGTTTTAATAAAATAATTAGTAAATTAATTGGATTGAGTTATGATGCGGATAATTTGGATATGATGTGAATTACTGACTGCATGTTGTAATTATGTTGCAGAATTGTGTTGTAGTTTCTATGATGTTATGTTATGATGCTATCATTTACGATGTAAAGTTATGATGCTATCACCCATGTTGTAATTCTATGATTGGCTTATGTCTAGTTGAATCATCATGTTGTTCATATGCTAGTTTGGTTATGTTAATTCATATGATAGATCACAAGTTTGTATGCAAGTTTAGATATTGATTTAGACAAGAATCATAGGCAAGTTAGTATAACCTTACATGTTTCGTGACATCAATTTTAGATCTAAAGTTAGGCTATGACATGTGTGAGTTATATGATAAATTCTACATGATAATTTACATGTTAGATGCAAGTTTACACCATTGTTATGATGCATAAATCACATATGCAAGTTTATATAAATATATGAGTTTGGGATATGAATCATGTTATGCAAGTTTAGGGTTATTGCCTATGCAAGTTTACACCTTTAGATGTAGATCTATGACATACATGATTTATGCAAGTTCACACCTTTAGATTTGGATCCATGACATATGTTGTTTATGCAAGTTGTAACTTTGGCCTATGCAAGTTTTAGACGTAGAACATCATTCACACATGCAATTTCACCCCTATGTTTAGATCTATGTTTTAATTATGTGTATATTGTGATGTTTTCTCTTTATTCCATGAGATAGACTATTCGAGTCTAACGTATATTTTTACGTTAAACGAATAAACGTACAATGTGGGGTAGAGGGGATAATATTAAAAAGATTTAATTGGTATAAATGCCTTAAAAGGCATAAAATATAATTGTGGTGAAAATTGGTATGATTTTACATACCATAAATGGATGGACATAATTGAGTCAATTATGGACATCGTTAAATTTGGAATTGATTGATCATTTGAATAGGGAAAGTAATTCAAATTGGGGAATGATTAATTAGGAGTAATTAATCGTCTAAGACACGAGGTTAGGCTCTTTTGTGGTGTCAGACTGCCCGGACCCGCTCGGCAAATCCAGCTGCCACAAATGCCAGTCTAATGTGAGAGGTCTTAGGCATAAACTAAATATGTAACAATTGTAAAGACACGAGGTTAGGCTCTTTTGTGGTGTAAGACTGCCCGGACCCGCCCGGCAAATCCAGCTGCCACAAATGGCAGTCTAATGTGAGAGGTCTTTACGAGGTTACGGTCTTAATGAATTAAGAAACACTTAACCAGAAAAACATGTAGTGGGACATGAGGGGGTTAAGTGGGTGCCTTGGGTGGCATGTGGAATCTAGTGGGTGCCTTGGGTGGCATTTGGAAATACGATTAGAAACACTTAACCAAAATTGAAACATGAATAAGAAGTGGGTTAAGTGGGATGTACTAGAGGGGACCAAGCTTAGGTGGATAGCTTATGTCAAGTAATGGGGGCCCATTTCAACCAGTAACCCATACGTATCTTTGTGGGCTCGACCCAAGTTGAGGATGGGACACGCATACTGGGCTTGACTGTAAGAGGCCAAACCGGGTTAGCGGTGGCAAAGCAAGTCCAATGGGTTCATATGCGTGTGTGGACCCGGGCTGGTAGGTAAGACGTTGTTGCATCGTGTAGGTATAAGCCGTGCATTCTTGGTGGTATTGGGTTGCCACTTTGGGGAGTGATACACCCCACTGTGGGGCCAGCACGGGTATCTACGAGTTAAGGAGCCGATCGCTTGGGGGTAGTGGGTACACCTAGTGGAGATAGGGGCAGGCGGCACCTATGAAGGCAGCTTGGGGTGCACGAAACTACCAATATCATTATTAAGTCTGTAGGCGGGATCAACCTTAGGGTGACTAGTGGTGGTGTAGTATAGCAATTATCCTATAGTGTTGGTATAGTTTAGTAATTATCTTATAGTGGTTTAGGGGCGCTTTAACGATATCGTTGTTCATCTTGTTTCCTTATTTACTCCGCCATACTCAATGGTTCATGGTCATTTCCTTATTTTCCAACTTATGCCTTAGCCTAGTTACTTTGTTAATTATATTGTTAAAGTTATCGCACTCGCCAGACATTATGTCTGACCCCCTTTGTTTCCTCCTCTTTTCTTCCTTCCCCCCTCCAGGTGCTCAGGTTGGAACTAGCACCAATGGAGTTTGATTTTGGACTGCTTTTAGAAGATTGCTTGGATCGCTGAAGTAAAGTTCAGCTTCTCTTTTATTTATGCTATTTTGTATTGGGGATTATGTCTTTCAGTTTATGTACTTTTGGTAGTCAAGATGGATATTATGTACTTTGACTCTGGTTTTTGATAATGTAATCAAACATATGTGTTTTCCGCTGTAATGGAATAAAGTTTTAAATCTTTGAGTACTGTTTATATCTGTCGTGTTGTTAAGTTTCTTTTCTATACTTACTTAAAACGCTCCATAGAAGTTAATGCATTCCCTTTGTGAGTGACATTAATGGACGTGGGGTGTTACACGTGGTATCAGAGCGGAAGGTTACCAGAACAGATATGAATTTTTAAAAACTATTTTTTAAAACAATTTTTATAAAGAAGTACCTTCAAAAGTACGTTTTAAGGAAAGTATTTTCAAGAGAAAAGCTTATTTTAGAAAGCATAACCCCAAGAGCCATATATCTTTCCTTCGGTTCTTTTGTATTGAATCTTTCCTTTTTCGTTTCAGCATGTCTGAAGCATCGGAGATACCAGAGGGTGTTCATGTACCCGGTTGGTTTCATCAATATCTCGAGGCTAGGGCCGCCACCGCAGGTCCAGCAAATGCTCCTCCTCCCCCCTCCTCCTCGCGTCGATACTTTTGCTAAGATATGTAAGGACTTTAGAGCAATGGGTGGAAAGCCTTTTCACGGGACGGAGCCATTTGTTGAAGCTCCTAACTGGCTAAAGGAGGTGGAAGAATTGTTTAGAATCTTTGAAGTGGATGATGGAAGAAAAGTCCAACTAGCTGCCAGGCTAATGAAGGATGAGGCCTTGTTTTGGTGGGAGGTCGCTAATGGGGGACGTCCAGTCGATACATGGCCAGATTTTAGGCAGAGGTTTGAGGCGAAGTTTCTCTCACGGGCTGAAGAGAATCTATATATGGAAAGATTTTTGGCGCTGAAACAAGGAAATCTATCGGTGAAAGAATACGTCAACAAGTTCAATCAGTTGGCGAGATTTGGCTTGGACTTGGTGAATAAACCAGAAAAGAAGGCCCTGATATTTGTTAAGGGTTTGAACGAGCCGCTTCATGGGTTAGCTATGACCCACATCCCCATGGGGGCTACCTTTGAGAGATTAGTTGACATGGTGCTTATGCATGAAGAGGAGAAGGGCGCCAATGCTAATAAGGCACCCGAGAAGAAAGGGGATCAAAAGAAGCCGCAACAGCAACAACAGAACAAGAAAGGTGGCAAAGGCAACAATGCTAAGGGGAAGAAGAAATGCTTTAACTGTGGGACACCCGACCATCTAAGCAAAGATTGTAAGAAGAAAAAGAAGACTGTTGTTTCCACTGTGGCGAAGCGGGACATCTTATTAAGGACTTCCCAAAGAAAGGGCAGAGGGCAGGGTCTACCTCGGGAGGACAGGTGCAGGCTCTTATGACACCAGGGCAGGCAAGGGGACAAGTTCAGGCTCTCATGGTCCCACCGCTGCAAGAACGAGGTAGAGCAATTTCCGTTGAAAGTTTAGTTTTTCTATTTGATCATCCTGTCCGTACTTTATTCGATTTTGGCGCATCACATTCGTTTATCTCTACATCATTAGTTGAAACACTACACCTAGATACTAGTCTTGTTACTGATCCCTTAGTAGTCTCAAATCCTATTGGTGGTTCTGCTCATCTTTCTATGATCTGTCGGGATTTGAGAGTGTTTATCTTGGGCGTTGAGTTTGAATGCAATGCCTTTGTTCTTGGTTTCATGGGCTACGGCTTGATTCTTGGTATGGATTGGCTAACTAGATACGGGGCCATCCTAGATTGTGAAAGAAGGGTAGTTAGATTGTTGACTCGTTTTGGAAAGACCCTTGATATTTCTTGTGACCCTAGAGGTCCAGTAATGCTTAGCTACCTAGAATCCCTTGATGCATCCGATGATGATTTACATTCTGTTCCCATAGTCCGTGAATATGCTGATGTCTTCGATGAGGTGAGGGGTTTACCCCCAAAATGTGAAATAGACTTTCGAATATATCTAGTAGATAATGCAAAGCCAGTTACATACCAGTGCGCCACATGGCTCCAAGAGAGAGAAGAGAACTCAGTAAGCAAGTGAAAGAATTGCTTGAGAAGGGGTTCATCAGACGTAGTATATCGGAGTGGGGTGCTCCAATAGTATTTGCCACGAAGGCGGATGGGTCCCTTAGACTTTGTGTGGACTATAGAGAACTTAATAAGCTTCCTAAGAAAAATAGACACCCACTGCCGAGAATTGACGACCTCTTCGATCAGTTAGTTGGCGCCTCAGTGTTTTCGCAGTTGGACTTAGCCACGGGTTTCCATCAGTTGAGAGTGGCTGAGGATAGCATAGACAAGACTGCCTTTAGGACTCCAGATGGTTTATTCGAGTGGCTTGTGATGCCCTTCGGTTTGACAAACGCCCCCTCATACTTTGTTGACTTGATGAGTAGGGTGTTTAGGGAGTACCTTAATAAATTCGTGGTAGTCTTTGTGGACGACATCTTGATCTTTTCTAAAAGCGAGGAAGAGCATGCCCTACATCTTAGGGAAGTGTTGGAGACTCTTCGAGCGCATAGCCTTAAAGCTAAATTTTCTAAATGTCACTTTTGGAGAAAGGAAGTGCGATTCTTAGGGCACGTGGTTTCCAAAGAAGGGATAGCTGTGGATCCCGCGAAGGTAGTGGCCATCCAATATTGGAAGGTCCCTAAAAATGCTACCGAGGTGAGGAGTTTCTTAGGGTTGGCTGGCTACTATAGGAAGTTTATCAAAGACTTCGCAAAAATATCAGCTCCATTAACACGCTTGACGAAGAAGAACTTAGTTTTCACATGGGACGTAGATTGTGATGATGCGTTCCAACGTTTAAAGAGAGCTTTGACCACAGCCCCAGTCTTAGTGTTGCTAGATGGGATTAAGCCATTTACGGTTTATACCGATGCTTGTGGGACAGGACTAGGCGCAGTCTTAATGCAAGAGGGAAGGGTAATAGCCTATGGAGGAAGGCAGTTGAGAGTGCATGAGAGAAATTACCCTACACATGACCTAGAGTTGGCCGCTATTGTCTTCGCGCTTAAGTCTGGGCGTCATTATCTTCTTGGCGAGAAATTTGAATTGTTCACTGATCACAAATCGCTAAAATACTTGTTCTCTCAGAAGGACCTGAACTTAAGGCAGCAAAGGTGGATGGAATTGTTAGCGTCCTACGATTTCGAGATAACATATACCCCATGCAAGGGTAGTGTGGTGGCAGATGCCTTAAGTAGAAAAAGGTTGTCCTTGAGTCCGTTGTTTGTTGAGCGGCGAAGCTTAGAGTTCATCTCTACGTTTGACTTTAGACCTTCCATTGACTTCGTACCCGGTTTGCTAGCATCCTTAGAGGTCAGACCTACGCTTTTGGGACGGATCGGCGAGGCACAACGAGATGACCTACAGTTGGTTGAGTTAGTAGAGAAGCTCAAAGGAGGGGAGTCATCAAGCCATCTCCGTAGGTATACCCTAGATGATAAGGGTTGGTTGCGTAGGGACGGTAAACTTTGTGTACCACGGGACGAGAGTTTGAGGAAGACCATTCTTGATGATGCCCATCGTTCGAAGATGACCATCCATCCCGGCGGGGACAAGATGTACATGGACATGAGACGAGTTTACTTTTGGGCCGACATGAAGAAGGATGTGGCCTAGTATGTCGCTAGATGCTTGGTGTGCCAACAAGTAAAAGCAGAGCAAAAGAAGTCCGGTGGGTTGCTTCACCCATTGGAGGTCCAACAATGGAAGTAGGAAAGCGTCTCGATGGATTTTGTTGACGGATTACCGAGATCGAGGAAGGGTAATACGGGGATTTGGGTCGTGGTAGACAGACTTACTAAGAGCGCCCATTTCATTCCCGTGAAGAGTAAGAGGACTGCTCCATGGTTAGCCTCCGTATACATTCGAGAGATAGTTCGTTTGCACGGTGTTCCTTCTAGCATAGTGAGCGACCGCGATCCTATCTTCACTAGCGAATTTTGGAAGAGCTTGCAAGAGGCGGTAGGGACTCAGTTATGTTTGAGCACCGCATATCATCCTCAGACGGACGGCCAGACCGAGAGGGTGAACCGTATTCTAGAGGACCTATTGAGGTTATGTGTCTTAGACTTCGGAGGTACATGGGAGGAACATCTTCCGTTAGTGGAGTTTGCATATAATAACAGCTTTCAGTCTAGCATTGGCATGGCACCGTTCGAGGCTCTTTATGGACGGCCATGTCGATCGCCTACATGTTGGTGGGAGTATACAGATAAGATCTTACTTGGGCCCGATATGATTAGAGAGACTTCGGAAAAGATCGATTTGATTCGAAGGAGGATGAAGACGGCGCAAGATAGGCAGAAATCTTATGCGGACAAGAGGAGGTCAGATCTTGAGTTTGATATTGGGGACATGGTCTTTGTCAAAGTGTCTCCATTACGGAACGTCGTTCGCTTTGGGTCCGTTGGAAAGTTAGCACCAAGGTTCGTAGGGTCGTTTCCTATTAAGGAAAGAATTGGACAGATGGCGTACAGAGTGGAGTTGCCCGAGAGACTTAGTGGTGTACACGACGTATTCCATGTATCACATTTGAGGAAGTGCTTGCACGAGACCGCGGAAGTGGTAGAGCCGAGCTTGCTTAGAGAGGTGGAGATCGAGCGTGATGCGACGATTCGACGAGCTCCTACGCGCATTCTTGGGTCGGAGATTAAGAAGTTGAGGAATCGAGAGGTCAAACTAGTCAAAGTGCAATGGGGAGATGATTAGAGCAACGCTACTTGGGAGACGGAAGCGAAGATGCGTTCATTATACCCTTTTCTTTTAGAGGGTATGTCTTTTAAATTTCTCCTTTATCGCTTACCTTGTACTTATCTTATCTCTAGTATGTCCTCTCGCTAGTATCTTTGGCCTTTAGATAGGGTAGTCCTATTGTTGAAACATGTGTTTGAGACATGTTATGTATGATGGATGCATGTGGATGCAAGTGTCTGCTAGTGGTTGCTCGTGGATGCATATACACACACTTTAGGCACTAGATCGGCTCAGTCACTTCATATTGCATATTGCATATAAATGTGTGTACATATTTCAGTAATGGATGTATAATGGTTGTACCATCATATGGATGTTGCATTTTGGTGAATGGTTGTGCACACATGTAGAAATAATATGTATCGATAAGGTTCTTTCGCATACATAATGGACGCATGGCACTATCATGGTTTGCATTAAGGAGGTCAACTGAATCAGTAGACCGCCTGATTTTGCATTAGATAAGGAACATATACACGCACTTTTTGCATATGTTCATACAGCATTAGAAATTCTATAAGGACAATGGATGCCTGTGTTTAATTGTTGAGTAGAAGGTTGTTTGGATGGTAGGATATGCATTCTCCTTAACTTGGGGATTTCGGGGGCGAAATCCATTAAGGAGGGGAGAATGTAACACCCCGTATTTTTAAATAATCGAATTAACTAAAATAAAGAATAATTAATCTCAGACGTAAGAATTAAGGGAATGGGGTTGCGCCATTGTGTTCGTCTCGGAATTCTGGTTGAAATAGAGTCCAAGTTTGCGGGAAACGGATACCGGATGAAGGAGATATGGACGAACGAAGTTTGGTGGCCAAACAAGAAGAAAAAAAGTTTGCACTGGCGCACTTGGGAAGTGCGCCAGTACAAATTTGCACTGGCGCACCTGCCAAGTGCGCCCAGGCCGAGGCAGCAGGCCTGCACAGCTTTCTGGTTCAGACTGACGCATGTTGCTGAGTCCTTTCTGACTCCTTGCTGAGTCATTACGGCTGAGGTGTCACCCTCTCCCGACTGAATGGTTTTGATTAACCCTAAGATCATCCGACGGCTTAAATTAATTCAAAACTCTATAAAAAGACCCATAGACTCAAACCTTAAATCAGTATTAAAACTGAAACTATGGCCGTCATGTTGTCATCTTGAACCCTAGAGTAGCCGCCACCAATTGGAGAGGAAGAACAGCAAATCAAATCAGTTCTATTCAACCCTAACAACGAATCTTCTTCAAAGGAGAGCTAATACAACTTCAGAAATCAGAATTCAGAACTCAAGACCACTTTTGAGTTGTGAGTTCGATAGTTCTAATAAAATAATTAGTAAATTAATTGTATTGAGTTATGTTGCGGATAATTTGGATATGATGTGAATTATTGAATGCATGTTGTAATTATGTTGTAGAATCGTGTTGTAATTTCTATGATGTTATATTACGATGCTATCATTTACGATGTAAAGTTATGATGCTATCACCCATGTTGTAATTCTATGATTGGCTTATGTCTAGTTGAATCATCATGTTGTTCATATGCTAGTTTGGTTATGTTAATTCATATGATATATCACAAGTTTGTATGCAAGTTTAGATATTGATTTAGACAAGAATCATAGGCAAGTTAGTATAACCTTACATGTTTCGTGACATCAATTTTAGATCTAAAGTTAGGCTATGACATGTGTGAGTTATATGATAAATTCTACATGATAATTTACATGTTAGATGCAAGTTTACACCATTGTTATGATGCATAAGTCACATATGCAAGTTTATATAAATATATCAGTTTGGGATATGAATCATGTTATGCAAGTTTAGGGTTATTGCCTATGCAAGTTTACACCTTTAGATGTAGATCTATGACATACATGATTTATGCAAGTTCGCACCTTTAGATTTGGATCCATGACAAATGTTGTTTATGCAAGTTGTAACTTTGGCCTATGCAAGTTTTAGACGTAGAACATCATTCACACATGCAATTTCACCCCTATGTTTAGATCTATGTTTTAATTATGTGTATATTGTGATGTTTTCTCTTTATTCCATGAGATAGACTATTCGAGTCTAACGTATATTTTTACGTTAAACGAATAAACGTACAACGTGGGGTAGAGGGGATAATATTAAAAAGATTTAATTGGTATAAATGCCTTAAAAGGCATAAAATATAATTGTGGTGAAAATTGGTATGATTTTACATACCATAAATGGATGGACATAATTGAGTCAATTATGGACATCGTTAAATTTGGAATTGATTGATAATTTGAATAGGGAAAGTAATTCAAATTGGGGAATGATTAATTAGGAGTAATTAATCGTCTAAGACACGAGGTTAGGCTCTTTGGTGGTGTAAGACTGCCCGGACCCGCCCGACAAATCCAGCTGCCACAAATGCCAGTCTAATGTGAGAGGTCTTAGGCATAAACTAAATACGTAACAATTGTAAAGACACGAGGTTAGGCTCTTTTGTGGTGTAAGAATGCCCGGACCCGTCCGGCAAATCCAGCTGCCACAAATGCCAGTTTAATTTGAGAGGTCTTTATGAGGTTACGGTCTTAATGAATTAAGAAACACTTAACCAGATAAACATGTAGTGCGACATGAGGGGGTTAAGTGGGTGCCTTGGGTGGCATGTGGAATCTAGTGGGTTCCTTGGGTGGCATTTGGAAATACGATTAGAAACACTTAACCAAAATTGAAACATGAATAAGAAGTGGGTTAAGTGGGATGTACTAGAGGGGACCAAGCTTAGGTGGATAGCTTGTGTCAAGTAATGGGGACCCATTTCAACAAGTAACCCATGCGTATCTTTGTGGGCTCGACCCAAGTCGAGGACGGGACACGCATACTGGGCTTGACAGTAAGTGGCCAAACCGGGTTAGCAGTGGCAAAGCAAGTCCAACGGGTTCATATGCGTGTGTGGACCCGGGCTGGTAGGTAAGACGTTGTTGCATCGTGTAGGTATAAGCCGTGCATTTTTGGTGGTATTGGGTTGCCACTTTGGGGAGTGATACACCCCACTGTGGGGTCATCATGGGTATCTACGAGTTAGGGAGACGATCACTTGGGGGTAGTGGGTACACCTAGTGGAGATAGGGGCAGGCGGCACCTATGAAGGCAGCTAAGGGTGCACGAAACTACCAATATCATTATTAAGTCTTTAGGCGGGATCAACCTTAGGGTGACTAGTGGTGGTGCACTATAGCAATTATCCTATAGTGTTGGTATAGTTTAGTAATTATCTTATAGTGGTTTAGAGGCTCTTTAACGATATCGTTGTTCATCTTGTTTCCTTATTTACTCCGCCATACTCAACGGTTCATGGTCATTTCCTTATTTTCCAACTTATGCCTTAGCCTAGTTACTTTGTTAATTATATTGTTAAAGTTATCGCACTCGCCAGACTTTATATCTGACCCCCTTTGTTTCCTCCTCTTTTCTTCCTTCCCCCCCCCCCCCTCCAGGTGCTCAGGTTGGAACTAGCACCAGTGGAGTTTGATTTTGGACTGCTTTTAGAAGATTGCTTGGATCGCTGAATTAAAGTTTAGCTTCTCTTTTATTTATGGCTATTTTGTATTGGGGATTATGTCTTTCAATTTATGTACTTTTGGTAGTCAAGATGGATATTATGTACTTTGACTTTGGTTTTTGATGATGTAATCAAACATATGTGTTTTCCACTGCAATGGAATAAAGTTTTAAATCTTTGAGTACTGTTTATATCTGTCTTGTTGTTAAGTTTCTGTTCTATACTTACTTAAAACGCTCCATAGAAGTTAATGCATTCCCTTTGTGAGTGACATTAATGGACGTGGGGTGTTACAGATTACTTAAGTTGAATTGTTTCCTAGGTATTGATCTAATGTTGGTTTCGGCCTTCGGGGTTAATACTTAGGGGATTGTTCACTTGTTGATTTACGGTTAGAGGCTAATGGAATTGAATATGATTTGGGTTTATCGTGAACTGTTTTTTAAGTGACATTAGTTCTTTAACCCAGTTAAAGACAGAATACGGTTTGAAATGATATCCAAAGGAAGATTAAAGAATAAATTTTAAAGAATTTATCTTTGATAAAATTAATGGGAACCTTTCCCAAAGTATGTGAATATTTGAATATAAGAATATTCAGAATTGGAATGAGGCGTATGTTGCGTTTTTATAACACTTGTTTAATATATACGCGAGTTATTCGGAAAGGCCGGGTTTATACCCATTCTGAATAACTGATTCGACGATATGTCGACGATGAAGACGGTGGTTGAACACTAGAGGTCTTCGCATCGTTTGGATGATTACTGATGTCTTGATTGGGTTGTACACCCAAGACGAGGTAATAAGTGGTGATCGTCTAGACGTACTTGGAGATCGATGGATATGCGAGGACCTCTCCCCTGTATTGGACATATGGGGGAGGCATAAGGTGCCTCCGGTTTCGTTCAGACCCAGAACGGACTTATAAATGGATTGTGTGCCTGACATTGGATTTTATTCTATGCTGATTGATTTCTATTAAATATATATATCTGTTTGGCGGTGTTGAATTTATTCCCTTGCTTAACGCCCTTCTCTGAGATGTACGAGCTCGGAGGTTATATATCGATAGATATCAGTCGCATGGCATGAATTGCTTGTGTGGCATGATGAGATGCAGCGATCAAGGCTTTTGTTGAAAAGCAGAGTCTTGTGGTTGATGATCAAAGCATGGCTTTAATACAGCGTAGCTTGGTGTATAGCATTAATTCGCGAGCCTCACACCCCGGTATGAGTCAAAAACGGGATCGTGACTGTAGTGAGTGCACGGCGTTTCTTTCTAGCTATGGGTGGTGTCGGCGTTTTACTCGCCCTGACATCATTTTTATTTTACCTATGTGGTTATTGGATTGCGAGGCACCTCGGATATATCGGTCTCTTCGGAGCCGATGGATATAGGTCTGATAGGACCGGGAAACATGTGTTCAGGAATAACTAATCCTCAAACATAAGAGAGGACCGGACCTGAAGATCCAGGGGTCTTTGCGGGAGATCCTAAGGCATTTGCTAGAGTGTCTAGAATCGGTGAGGAGCCATCCCTGGCCTCGACTCATGACGGAAATCCAATTTCCAATACGTGACATTTCGGTTTTATTTGTAGAGCCTAGTAAAGCGACATAGTAGCATGGGATACTATGCCGTCTATGATTGATACATTTATGTTTGAAGTTGTTTTCATGCACTTTACACTATAATAGTATCAAAATGATTTGTTTTAAACGTACCAAGCATATTTGGCTATTATAAGGTAAAACTCTATCCTTCGGCTTGCGTTGCATTGTGTGATGGGACCTGAGTCTTATAATAGCTTCATTTTTTCAGAAAGCATTGCGTTGTTTATTCTATGCACTAGTATTCTTGGGAGGAAACCCGTTCCGTGTTATATGGCGTTGTCCCTTGAATTACTCTCTTTTAAAGTAAAGTTTTAAATAACTGTTTTAGTTCTCACACCAGTCACATGACTAACCTGGAGTTTATTGTTTTAACCTAAACTTTGGGTGCCCCTATTTTTCACATGAGCAGCTAGTAGTTTTGGTTTTGCAGATTTATATTCATAGGATCCTGATTTATAGCTGGAACGATACTCGGAAAACTCTGTATCCGTGTGTTACTTTCAGTTGTGTTTTGTATTATTTTTCCGCTGCTATGTAATGTATTGTAATCTCTAATATTTATCGAATGTATTTTATTTACTCATACTCTGGAATATTCTTGTATTCTGATGGAATTGTTGTAATTAACAATGAAATGTTCTTCTGTTTATGTTCTGATTCGTCTTGTTCTCAAAGCAATTCGTTCTTTCCTTCACGGGGAAGTTCGGGTCGTTTCAATTTAAAACAAGAAGTGTAATTTATAAAAGATATTTATAAATAAAAGATAAAAATTATCGTTGGATAATTTATAAATTTAAATTCAAGTATGAACTTAAAAAGGAAGAATTTATTTTCTGAAGTGGAAATTGGATTTTCAAATGGAATTTGAAATTGAAGCTTGTTTTAATATTTAAACAAGAAGTGAAATTTATAAACAATATTAATAAATAAAGAAAAATAACTATTATTGGATAATTTGAATTTAATTTAAGTATGAATTTAAAAAGTGAACTTGGAATTGTTTTGAAAAGAAAACGATAAGACTTATTCCGATGTTCGGAATATAAATTGAATTGAAATAAATCCAGTAGAATTCGACTATGTCGAATTTACAAATTCAAATTATTTCAAAAAGGATATTATAATTATATTTAGTAGAAATTATAATTTAGAATCTATAAACCGTAAGAAACTAATATTTCAATATTCATATACGAAAATAGATTTGATGCTTATATATATATATAAGTTGTATAATAAAATAAAATGAGAATCGAGATTCAAATGGATTATTAAACTAGAAGTTGTTTAAAATAAGGAAGTTGATTTATAATTAAAGTTATAAATGTGATGATATAATTTTCATCAGATAAATTGGAGATAAAATTTTCCAATTATAAGAAATAACATTTAAAAATCATATTTTAAATGAGATAAAAAATGAGATTTTTATGATAAGTAATATTAGTTTTTATATTACAAACTCTGATCCGTCTCAAGATAAGAACGTTGTCGGTCAAGGTCTAAGAGGTAATTAAAATACCCCAACCTGAACGACTTCACTATTATCGAGAGATGATATCAGTTTGTGATGGTAAAGGATGTCGAATTGATTGATTATTTGAGTGAAAAGGAATTTATAATTTAAATTAGATTATATCGAATTTTATAAATAATCCAATTCCAAGAGAATTGGAATTGAATATAGAACTTGAGTTTTGAATAAATAACCGAGTTATGAAATAAAATAACCAACGAGTTGAATAAAATCCGATGGTTAAGTCAGATTTGGAAAACGACGTAATTTATTTTAATGGAGTTGGAATTTATTTAATAAACGAAGTTTTAAATCGTTATAATTTAATTTAATTAAAACGAACTAACTGCGGTGCGGTAGTTCGTAATTTAACGATTCGAACTTCTATTGAGCATATAAAACTCAATATAAGTTGTAATTCGATGAAACAAGAAACGCTCAAACCTATTGGATAATAGTTTTCTAATGGAAGAGAAAAATCTAGATTTCGTCGTATAGATTTTGAGTTATGTCAAAATCAAATTTTCTGAAAAACAGCGCCATAATAGTTTAAAATAAATAATGGTTTATTGAATAAAATAAAAGGATTTTGAGCAAATAAAAATCCCAATTTCCAACACCAAAAACCCAGGTTTGGGGTTATAAATGAAATATGAACTTGGGTCGAGTAAATGCATTGATTTTTGAATCAAAAATCAGATTTTTATTTATCGAATGACTTTATCTAATTTCAAAGGAAATTAGTAAATAGAGTTCTGAATCAAATTTAACCTTTGATAAGTAAATGAAGTTGTGAATTAAAATCCATAATCGAATACAGATTTTGAGTGGAAATGTGGATTTGGCCTATTTATAAGCAAGTAAGATGCGGGTTAAGATGATGGGTTCCAAATAAAGTGAATCAAACAAATGAACTAATTAGGAACCTAATTAGAAAAATGAAATATGATTAAATAAAAAGGATTGGATTGATGGAAATGTATTGGGAATGATTGAATATAGGTTAACAGGTATGGAATGAAGATAATGAAGAGTATATATTAAGTGCCCGACAAAATGGTACATGTTTCAATTTCCATATGATTTTTATGAGCCTAATGGGCAAGTCGCTTGGCTTTTTGTTTTTCTTTTTGAATGGAAAGGGCCTAGAGAAGCGAGTTGTGGTTTGACGTATTGACCGGTACAAAGGAGGTTATGGCGAAATTTTCCGAAAATTTAAGGAGTTAGAATATTTTTAAGAAATTTTGATAATTATAAATCAATATAGCGATATATAGAATTCGATAAGGAAACTTAAAATTGAATATTAAATAAAAAGGGCCAGTGATTTGTTTGATGGATGTTTGTTTTCCTTTGATAGCTAAATCACCGGCTATCGAATTTTTTTGACCATTATTGTCAATACGGAGAGACCAGTTGGATTTATTATCTGAAAACCACTCTGTATTGGCATAAGCGTTGTGAATCAAATCAAGCTAAAGACCATTGAAGATGGAGTGAAGTGCAAGGGCTTTTTTTGTTAATCGTTGGTAGAAATTGCCTAAGATGGATTAAATTTTGCCTTCGGTTTCGTTCGCTCCCAGAACAAACATATACGGACGAATGTCCGACAGAGTATCTCAAACGATCACGCCCGTTGATTTTACAAATATACCAAGTTGGTGGGGAGAAGGAAACTTCTCTTTATTTAACAACCAGTGTGTATTTGTATAGATCAATAAGTGATTTACAGATTTGATGATGGGGCATTCAACGTAAATGGCGACCAGATGTTCTGAAAGGGTAAACGTAGCCTCAAGCCTCACAACCGGGAAATGACAAAAATCGAGCAGGCAGCATGGCTAGTTGGGTCATACCCAAGTAGGGTGTATTGTCACCATATCTAGAGAAAATTCATTTGTTTCTTCTTTCGTTTCTGTATCTGCGGATGACGGTTGGAAGGCCAACAACCGTGGGTGATGATATATTCGCTACACTCAGGCTAAATGAGTGGGCGGTCATGTGTGGTCGAGTTGTAAGATGTTCTTGTTGAACCCCAGTGTATACCCTCTAGAGTACACTGATCGGAGGTGGTCCCATACCTTGTCATGGTTGGAAATCCAATCTCCAATAAGGGCCCATGGTTTTTGATTTTATACTATATATGTAGAGCATGAGATGCAAGCGTTCTGCTACTCGGTTATTTACTTAATTTACATCACTATTATAATATCAAAATATTATTGATTTCAAAAACATTTTGGTTATAGTAAGGTAAAAATCGTCAGTGTTTATTTGTGGATTGGTCTTACTATTACCTTTTATTTCAGAAATGAATTTTCAAAGTTAAACAATATGGTTGGAGTTTACTCATACCAGTCCCATGACAGACCCAGAGTTTATTTTGCTTGTTTTTCCTTAAACTCTTGGTGCCCAAATTTGTACGGGCAGTCAAGTGTTTCAGGCTTTACAGATACACTTGGAAGAGCTTGAAGCAGGAGGCTTCACCATTAGATATTTGAGAGTTATTTTCCGTTGTATCAAATGTTGTATTGCACTCTAATAATGGTATGTATATATAATACAAAAGTTTTGTATTTCAAAAGCTATGTTATATAATATATTTATTCGTTTCGCTGTGAGATTCTGTGTTGTTGTTTCTATTATTCTTCTACCTTTTTCTTCTTTAACCCATAATGATTCGTAAGTCTGTGTTATTTGGGTTGGACGTGTGTTGTTTTAGTCAACTCAGATAGTACGGATTTGCGAGACGTTACTATCAAAGCTTAGGTTGAGCGAACACCTAGGCTTTGGTGGGGGTTTACTCATTAGAGATAGGGTCAGTAGTACCCTAGAACGAGTTGAGTGTATATACATGAGAGAGCGTATTTGTAAGTTGATATAAAAATTGTTTTATATTGTGTTGTCTTGTTTGTTGGGTGGTTTATGAATTTTAATCGAATCGTGGGACGCCACGACGTCGATTGGAGTTTTTAAGCACTTGATCAAAATAGTTCGACATAATATTGTTTTAAAGTGGGTAAATGAAATAAGTTTACCCAAAAATATATTTTGATATAAAAATAATAATTTTCTAGAATTATTTATATATGGATGAGTTGGTTGTTATAATGAGATTATAAAATGGGAATGGCTACATGTAACCAAATAGAACTTGTATATACGAATAAGATGAATTAAAATTTGGATTGAAACCAGAATTTGGGATTTAAATCCCAGATGTTGGAAAATATTTTCTGAAGTATTATGTAAAGAATATAGCATTGTTTTGAAAAGATTTTGAATAAAAATCATTTTGAATGGATTTTTAAAATAATAAAGAATTGAACTCACTTATTTCACTGGAAAATAATTTCGAAAATGATCCGGACGTCATCGGTATTCATTTTCGAGTTTCTAAGTGATGTATTGCTATCATAATAAGATTACCAAATCTTATTTGTTCGAGAAAACAAGTGTTTGGAAAATTCGAATGTTTTGAAATTGAGATGGTTATAAATATAAGTATATATACTTGTAAGATTTCAAAAGGGATTTTAAATGAAACCCGGGTATTTGAATTCTGGATTTAAAATTTACTTATGCAAGTTAAATAAATTAAATTGGTAAAAGTAAAGCTTAAGTATTGATTTAAAGTCAATTTAATAGCCAGAAAAATAAATGTTTACATTGTTAACCAAATAATACCAAAGATGAGTAGAAAAATTCTCGTTTGTTGTAAATGAAATCAATAAATTGATTAGAATCAATTCAAATGAATTTAAATGTATGAATATGAATTGAATGAGAAATAGAAAATTAATTATTTCCATGAAAACTTAAAGTTGTATGGGATTTGAGTTATAAAATAAGAAATACTAAATTATAACAAAGTAGACTTTTGAAAGTTAACGGGTTTGTAACATTTCTTCTAGCTTAGTAATTTTGGATACGAAATTCTTTTAAGGGGGAAGGAATGTAACGTCTCGGATTTTTGGTCGTTTAATAATAAACATTTAAATTAGTTTATATGTTGAATTAGAGATATAACTAGATTTATAATATAAAGATCGATTTAATATCGAATATATCTAACTATCGTAATATGGAAAACAACAATAATTGAAATTTGAAGTTAAAATTAAATCACAGCATGTCAAATAATTAAAAATGTTAGAATATACAATATTGGATATATTAGACAGAGTCGTCGTAATATTATATTTGTTAATGTATTATATGTTAATGTAATATCCAATATATTGGATGTATTAAGATATATTGGAAATTAACTGTTAACATTTGAAATATTATATATCCAATATAATCGAGTTTAGCTCTGTTGTAGTTAACTGTTAACATTAACCTATATATAATATAAGATCTGTTACAATAGTAATGTCAAATATCCAATAGTATTATAAGAATTGCTAAGATTTTTAACCTGCCCTTTATCAATTTGGCATTATCAACTGTAGTCAAATATTTCCAAATGAATATACAATATAATCATGGTTCTTATAACTAATATTACTATCTTATATTTGTGGTTCGCATAATATTCCAATTTAAATACAAAAAAGGTTTAGACACCTTATAATTTAAATAAAGCCGACAAAATTCTTCTTACGCAGACATGATTCCTCCCTCGAGCTTCTAAAATTGTTTCATGTCTTCAATGTCTTGGAAACCAGCCTTTAATGGCCTGGTACATTTTGTCACTGATTGGCATTTATATAAACGAGACCATGGCCTTAGTATCTCTAATTCCAATACCAATTCGAGTTCCCTTTCCGTCGTTTCTTTTTCTCCTATCCAACGAAAATCAATTCACCAGAAAAGAAAAAAAACATAATCGAATTCAATTCGAAGGCAAGGAGTCGTGATTATCGAAGAATAAGCTCATGGTTCGGGGAAATTGCGATTGAAGCTAATGGACCCAACGAAGCTCGATGGCAACTAGAAGCAGTCGCGAGTCAGGGAGGTGAGCATCACCGTAATTTTCGGAAGGTCAATGCAATTAGAGGGATTCGATACTGGAGGATGTACTACGGAGTTTTTGGGTCGCAGTGGAGCGTTTGCGTGAGTATGGGACTGCGATGATCTAATAGATGAGCTAGGGATTTTGGGAAGTTCGACAGCAGTGATTGGTCATGCGGTCTGTGATATTGGGAGATGGGGAAGCCTATTGGTTGGTGCGCAGTATATAAATAAAGTGAGAATGTGGTATGGACATGGGAACTCAGTTCACAGCGGTCAATGGTGATGTTTGCTTGGGTTTTGCAGCGGGTGTTTGACGCAGTGAAGGAAAGGAAGTGGAGCTGGGTTCGGCAGATAGTGTGAAGGTGCTGGGTGCATGCAAGGCAGATGGTAGGAGCATATTTTGGTGATGGGAAGGATAGGCTGTGGTGAATTATTACTTAGGTTCATTTACAGGAAGTGTGGCAATGATGTTAGGGATCGACTGTCAAGTTTTTGTTGATATGTCGAAGAGGACGAGTCAGTTTTTAGGGGCTGTCTACGTCATATTTTGGGCTGATTTCCGATGGAAGTGGATTAGTGATGGTTGAATGGCTTTGTAGTTGGTCGAGTGGTTTGCAAAGAGAGTAATGTATACGTTAGTTCTAAAATTAAAATTTACATACTCATTTATTTATTAAGTTTATTAAATAAATAGTCGTATAATAGTTAAATAAATAATCGTAGATTCAAGTGGATTCGGAGTCGAGGTGATATGGGATTTTAAATGGATATCCGCCAAACGAAAATAAAGGTGAGTAAATCTCACTTAAGAATTTATTTATCGTTAAATTGTTGATTGCTTGGATGATTTCATGAATTTTTGAATTTTTATGATCTTACATATATATATATATATATATATATATATATATTAGTTATTTAGGCTTGGTGATTGTGACTATTATATATATATATATATATATATTGGTGATTGAGATTTCCCGCAGTACCATTAGTGTAACACCCCACACCCGCTATGGTCACTCACTAAGGGAATGCCATAGCATCGGTGGAGTATTTTAGTGAATATAGAACAGAAAAATTACAACAAGACAGATATAAGTAGTACTTGGAAATTTTAAAACATCATCTCATAACAGCGGAAATAAACATGTCTGGTTACATCATAAAACCACAATAAAAGTCAAGTACAATATCCATCAAAATAAAGAAGTACATAATCCCACTCTCAATACAATAGCCAGAACGAAAGAAAAGATAACTGGATAACTGGAGCTTTACATCTACTCATGCTCCTCAAGACTGGAACAGCAATCCGATCAAGCTCTACTACTGCTAGGATCCACCGTAGGACCTGAGGGTTGGGAAAAAGATAGAAACAACGGGGTCAGACATAAGTCTGAGTGAGTCCTATAACTTTAACAATACAATCATTAAAGTAACCAGAGAAGACATAAACTTGACCTACGGTAATATCTGGGGATGAATGGCTACACTAAGCAGCTTGGTAGACTTAGAATAAACTAAGATAACCGTCAGGACGCATCTACCCACCCAAGGATAATTACTAACTGCACCACACCAGTCATTCCTACTTAAAGGTTGATCCCTTCCAAGGACTTAGAAAATTTCCCCAGTAGTTACATGTACTCCTAGCCCACTACATAGGTGTCGTCTGCCCCTATCTCCACTAGGTGTACCCAGTAATTCTTACCCAGTAGTTTCGTGTACTCCTACATAGGTGCCGTCTGCCCCTATCTTCATTAGGTGTACCCACTACTCCCCAAGCGATCGGCTCCCTACCGTAGATACCCGTGCTGGTCCCACAGTGGGGTGTATCACTCCCCTAAAGTGGCTACCCAATACTAACGGTGCACGGCTTTATATCTACACGATGCAACAACGGCTTATCTACCCGCCCGGGCCCACACACGCATATGAAACCCGTGGGACTTGCGTTGCCACCGCTAACCCGTTTTGGCCTCTTATAATCAAGCCCAATATGCGTGTCCCGTCACTCGACATGGGTCGAGCCCACAAAGATACGTTTGGGATATTGGTTGAAATGGGCCCCCACAAGCTTCCCACTTAAGCTTGTCAAATATCTAGTGTATCCCACTTAACCCTTTAATCATGTTTAATTACATGTTTCCTCTTGGTTAAGTATTCTAATCGTATTTTCTATTGCCACCCAAGGCAACCCACTAGATTCCACATGCCACCCAAGGCAACCACAAAATTTCCTCATGCCACCCAAGGCACCCACTTAACCCCTCATGTCCCACTACATGCTACTATGGTTAAGTGTTTCTTAATTAATTAAGACCGTGATCTCCCATAAAGACCTCCCACATTAGACTGGCTGTTATGACCGCCTGGTTAAGCCGGTAGAATCCGGGCAGTCTTACGTCATAACAGAGTCTAACCTCGTGTCTTTACCTTAATCACGTATTTAATTTATGGCTAAGACCTCTCACATTGGGCTGACATTTGTAGCAACTGGTTAAGCCGGTCGGGTCCGGGCAGTTTTACACTACAAATGAGTCCAACCTCGTGTCTTAGTCGATTAATTACACCTAATTAATCACCCCCATATTAATTATCCCTAATTAATATCAAGTTTTCCATAACATGGGTAGACCTAACTCAATAGGTAAATTCCCATGGGGTAGACCTAACTCAATAGGTAAATTCCCACTTATGGTAATTTATTTTTATGGTATGCTTAATCATACCCAATCATTCATTTATTAACATATTTACCAACCCCATCGTTCCCCACGTAAATCGTTCTCGTTACATGACATAATAAAGGGGAAGATCATCACAAATATCATGGGTTTAGCATAAAACTTTGTCATGGGTTAAGAGGATGTCAACTTGCATATATGAGCATATATTAACCCAACTATATTTAACCCAAACTTGCATATTATCATACACATGATTTGCATAACATGTTGCATATGAGCTTGCATATTATCATACACATATCTTGCATAACATGTTGAACTTGCATATAGGCATTCTCATAACTTGCATAACATGTTAAACATGCATTTAAGCATACACCTAACTTGCATAAGCGTTCACATACTTGCATAAGCATCCACATACTTGCATAAGCATACATAACTTGCATAAACATGCTTAACTTGCATATCATGTCATTTAAGCATATACATATCTTGCATAAGCATTCATATACTCGCATAAGCATGCATAACTTGCATATCACATAGATCTTGCATTTAAACATATACATGACTTGCATAAGCATCCATATACTTGCATAAGCATGCATAACTTGCATATCACATTAAACTTGCATTTAAACATATACTTAACTTGCATAACTCACTTTGTTAAACATGCATAATTCCACTCATTAAATATGCATAAATCCACTTGTTAAACATGCATATATCAACTTGTTAAACATGCATAAATCAACTTATTAAGCATGCATAAACCAACTTATCAAATATGCATAATCATAGAACAACATAGAGTAACATATCATTATACATGATTCAAACTCACTAATCCGCATTTAAGACCATAAGTCTCATTACACCCAATCTACTTACTTTAACAATTAATGTTAAAGTGATAGAAACTCACCAAACTCAAAATTAACCAACTTATGAAGAGGGATTAGTTGCTAAATATGAAGATGGTGATGATTAGAGAATGATATGAGAGGGATTAGCTTGAAACTTCCTTCTTAGATTAGTGGAGACTCCTTCTAGGATTTAATTTGGCGGCAGGAGGCCTTCATTTCTATTTTTAGTATGGATTAAGGTAGGTTTAGGGTGTATTTATAGATTAAGAGAGTGTTTTAGGCCCTTAGATTAACCCTAGATTAATTTAGGTCCGTTAGATTTAGGAAACCTCTAGAACCAAGCCCAGCCCTAGCCAGAAAACCAGATCTGGTGCACCCAAGCACCCTGGTTCGATACGCCATGTCGACAGGCAAGTCGACAGGCATGTCGACACCCCTGTCGACAGGCCTGTCGACAGCCCTGTCGACATGCTTAGGGCGGGAACCTTCCCGCCTGGCCCCGCTGGTTCTAATTTAAAATCTAAATTTAAATTCCTAAATCTGTTTTTAACTCTAATTTTTCTGCAAACTTCTTTGGGCCATAACCGGGCCATACGGACTCCGATTTTCGAAAACTCGGACTCTATTTCGCGTATTTTTCCGAGACGAACGCAATAACGCAACCCGTTACCCCCAATTCCCACGTCTGAGATTATTTATCCTGTAATTAGTGAATTTTAGTATTAACTAAAATTCGGGGTGTTACATTCTCCCCTCCTTAAAGGATTTCGTCTCCGAAATCTCTAAGCTAAGGAGAATGCATATCCTACCATCCAAACAACCATCTACTCAAATCATCAACCACGGGCATCCATTGTCCTTAAAACAATTTCTAATGATGTATGAGCATATGCAAAAAGTGTGTGTATATGTTCCCTATCTAATGTATGAACATATGCAAACCATGATAGTGCCATGCATCCATTATGTATGCGAGAAAACCCTATCGACACATACAATATCTACATGAGTGCACAATCATTCACCAAAATGCATCATCCATGTGATAACACAACCATTATACATCCATAAATATATTTTCCTACACACAATTTTATGCAATATGCAATATGAAGTGACTGAGCCGATCTAGTGCCTAGAGTGTGTGTATATGCATCCACGAGCAACCACTAGCAAACACTTGCATCCACTTGCATCCATCAACCATAACATGTCTCAAACACATGTTTCAACCATAGGTTTACCCTATCTAAAGGTCAAAGGTACTAACGAGAGGACATACCAAAGATAAGATAAGTACTAGACAAACGATAAAGGAGAAAGTAAAGACATACCCTCAAAAAGAAATGGGTACAATGAACGCATCTTCGCTTCCGTCTCCCAAGTCGCGTTGCTCTCATCTTCTCCCCATTGCACTTTGACTAGCCGAACCTCTCGATTCCTCAATTTCCTAGTCTCTGACCCAAGGATGCGAGTAGGAGCTCGTCGAATCGTCGCAGCACGCTCAACCTCTACATCTCTAAGCAAGCTCGGCTCTACCACCTCTGCGGTCTCATGTAAGCACTTCCTCAGATGTGATACATGGAATACATCATGAACACCACTAAGTCTGTCGGGCAACTCCACCCTATATGCCATCCGTCCAATCCTTTCCTTGATAGGAAACGGCCCAACAAACCTCGGTGCTAACTTCCCAACGGATCCGAAGCGAACAACATTTCTCAACGGAGATATCTTGACAAAAACCATATCCCCAACCTCAAACTCAAGATCCGTCCTTCTCTTGTCCGCATAAGATTTTTGCCTATCTTGCGCTGCTTTCATCCTTCTTCGAATCAAGTCGATCTTCTCTGAAGTCTCCCTAACCATATCAGGCCCAAGCAAGATCTTATCCGTAGACTCCCACCAACATGTAGGTGATCGACAAGGCCTTCCATAGAGAGCTTCGAAAGGAGCCATACCAACACTGGACTGAAAGCTGTTATTATATGCGAACTCCACCAATGGAAGATGCTCTTCCCATGTACCTCCAAAATCTAGGATACAAAGCCTCAAAAGGTCTTCTAGAACACGATTCACCCTCTCCGTCTGGCCGTCTGTCTGAGGATGATATGCGGTGCTCAGGCACAATTGAGTCCCCACTGCTTCTTGCAAACTTCTCCAGAACTCGCTAGTGAAGATAGGATCTCGATCACTCACTATGCTAGAGGGTACCCCATGTAATCGAACTATCTCTCGAAGATATACTGAAGCTAGCCATGGAGCAGTCCTCTTGCTCTTCACAGGTACAAAATGGGCGCTCTTAGTAAGTCTATCTACCACCACCCAAATTCCTGTATTACCCTTCCTCGATCTGGGTAACCCGTCAATAAAATCCATCGAGACGCTATCCCACTTCCATTGCGGAACTTCCAATGGGTGAAGCAACCCACCTGGTTTCCTTTGCTCCGCCTTCACTTGCTGGCACACCAAACATCGAGCGACATACTTGGCCACATCTTTCTTCATACCGGCCCAGAAGAAAACCCTCTTCATGTCTTGGTACATCTTATCCCCACCGGGATGAATGGTCATCCTAGAACGGTGTGCATCATCAAGAATAGCCTTCCTCAACCCTTCATCTAGCGGTACACAAAGTCTACCGTCCCTACGCAAGCACCCCCTATCGTCTAGGGTGTACCTACTCAAATGGCTGGACGACTCCCCCCTTTTGAGCTTCTCTATCAACTCAACCAACTGTGGGTCGTCCCTCTGGGCTTCCCCAATCCGCCCCAAAAGAGTAGGCCTAACTTCCAAGGAAGCTAGCAAACCGGGTACATAATCAACGGAAGGTCTGAAATCAAACATCGAGATAAATTCCAAGCTTTGTCGTTCCACGAACAATGGACTCAAGGACAACCTCTTCCTGCTCAAGGCGTCCGCCACCACGTTACCCTTGCCAGGGGTATACGCTATCTCGAAATCATAGGATGCTAAAAACTCCATCCACCTTTGCTGTCTTAAGTTTAGATCCTTCTGAGAGAATAAGTACTTCAATGATTTATGCTCAGTGAACAACTCGAATCTCTCACCAAGAAGATAATGGCGCCAAATCTTAAGCGCAAAAACAATAGCAGCCAGCTCTAGATCATGGGTAGGGTAATTTTTCTCATGTGGCCTCAACTGCCTTCCACCATAGGCTATTACCCTTCCCTCTTGCATTAAGACTGCGCCAAGTCCTGTCCCACAGGCATCGGTATAGACAACAAATGGCTTGCTCCCATCTGGCAACACTAAAACTGGAGCCGTGGTTAAAGCTCTCTTTAACCGTCGGAACGCATCATCACAATCTACGTCCCATGAGAAAACAAGATTCTTCTTTGTTAAGCGGGTTAATGGGGCTGATATCTTCGCGAAGTCTTTGATAAACTTCCTATAATAACCCGCCAACCCAAAGAAACTTCTTACTTCGGTAGCATTCTTCGGAACCTTCCAATCCTGAATTGATACTACCTTCGCGGGATCCACAGCTATCCCTTCCTTGGAGACCACGTGCCCCAAGAACCGTACTTCCTTCCTCCAGAAGTGACATTTAGAGAATTTAGCCTTAAGGCTATGCGCTCGAAGAGTCTTCAACACTTCCCCAAGATGTAGGGCATGCTCTTCTTCACTCTTAGAAAATACTAAGATATCATCCACAAAGACCACCACAAATTTATTAAGGAACTCCCTGAACACCCTACTCATCAAATCAACAAAGTATGCAGGGGCGTTCGTCAACCCAAATGGCATCACCAGCCACTCATAGAAACCATCTGGAGTCCTAAAGGCAGTCTTGTCTATGCTATCCTCAGCCACCCTCAACTGATGAAACCCCGTGGCCAAGTCCAACTGAGAAAATACTGAAGCGCCAACCAACTGATCGAAAAGATCATCTATTCTCGGCAATGGGTGTCTATTCTTCTTTGTGAGTTTGTTGAGTTCTCTATAGTCTACACAAAGTCTGAGGGACCCATCCGCCTTCGTAGCAAATACTACTGGAGCACCCCACTCCGATATGCTCCGTCTTATGAACCCCTTCTCAAGTAACTCCCCTACTTGCTTATGGAGTTCCCTCCTCTCACGAGGAGCCATGTGGCGCACTGGTAAAGATACCGGTTTAGCATTATCCACCAAATATATTCGGAAGTCAATCTCCCGCTTCGGAGGTAAGCCCTTCACCTCCTTAAACACATCCGGATATTCCCGGACCACTCTAACAGATTGCAAACTCTCGACCGAAGCGTCAAGCGATTCAAGATAACTTAGCATAACAGAGTCCCTGGGGTTACAAGAAATCTCGAGAGTGTTACCCAAGCGGGTCATGAGCCTAACAACCCTCCTTTCGCAATCAAGAACGGCACCATTACTGGATAACCAGTCCATGCCCAAAATCAACCCATAGCCCGTGAAGCCCAATACAAAAGCATCACATCTAAACTCAATGCTAAGTATAGAAATCTTCAAACCCAAACATATCATGGACAAATAAGTGGAGCCCCCAATTGGGTTTGAAACAACCAAGGGATCATCTACCAGACTGGTGTCTAAGTGCAGTGACTCAACTAATGATGATGAGATAAACGAATGCGATGCGCCTGAATCAAACAATGTACGGACAGGATGGTCAAATAGAAAAACCAGACTTTCAACGGAAATAGTTCTACCTCTCTCCTGAATCGGTGGAACCGCGAGAGCCTGTACTTGCCCCCTAGCCTGACCCGGTGCCATAAGAGCTTGCACCTGTCCTCCTGAGGTAGCTCCCGTCCTTTGCCCTTTCTTAGGGCAATCCTTCACTAAATGCCCTGCTTCTCCACAGTGGAAGCAGCCAGTCTTCTTCTTCTTGCGACAATCCTTGCTTAGGTGGCCAGGTGTCCCACAATTGAAACACTTCTTCTTCTTGCCCTTGCCACCGTTGCCTTTCCCACCTTTGCTTTGCTGTTGTTGAGGTCTCTTTTGATCTCCCTTCTTCTCGGGTGCCTTATTAGCATTAGGACCCTTCTCTTCCTCATACATGAGTGCCATGTCAACTAGCTTCTCAAAGGTGGCCCCCATAGGGATATGGGTCATAGCCAACCCATGCATCGGTTCATTCAAGCCTTTCACGAACCTCAAAGCCTTCTTCTCTGGTGTATTCACCATGTCTAGGCCAAACCTTGCCAATTGATTAAACTTGTTAACATATTCCTTCACCGAAAGATTTCCTTGCTTTAGAGTCAAGAATCTTTCCATATACAAGTTTTCCTCCGCCCTTGAGAGAAATTTTGCCACAAATCTTTGCTTGAAATCCGCCCAAGAGTCAACGGGGCGTTCTCCATTAGTGACCTCCCACCAGAATGAGGCCTCTCCCTTCATTAACCAAGCAGCCAACTTGACTTTCTTCCCTTCTTCCATCTCAAAGATATCTATCAACTCTTCCACCTCTTTAAGCCAATCTCTAGCCTCCACAAAGGTTTCAGATCCTTGAAAAGGTTTCCCTCCCATAGCTTTAAATTCCTTGCAAGTCTTAGCAAAAGTATCCGTGCGAGGAGGAGGGGGAGGAGGAAGATCGGGTGCTACGGTTGGTGGAGGAACATTTGCTGGACCCGTAGTGGTGGCCCTAGCCTCCATCAATCTCCTATACCATACTGGTACCGTCACACCCTCCGGAAGATTAAGATTCTCGGCCATGCTGAAACGAAAAAGGAAAGATTCAAAATGGAGAATTCGAAGGACATAGATATGGCTATTGGGGATTATGCTTTTCTTTCAAAAACTTTTCTCTTAAAAGACATGTTTTTGAAAATATCTCTTCCAAAAATGTTTTTAGAAAAATGGTTTTCTAAAAATTTTATCTGTTCTGGTAACCTTTGCTCTGATACCACGTGTAACACCCCACACCCGCTATGGTCACTCACAAAGGGAATGCCATAGCATCGGTGGAGTATTTTAGTGAATATAGAACAGAAAAATTACAACAAGACAGATATAAGTAGTACTTGGAAATTTTAAAACATCATCTCATAACAGCGGAAATAAACATGTCTGGTTACATCATAAAACCACAATAAAAGTCAAGTACAATATCCATCAAAATAAAGAAGTACATAATCCCACTCTCAATACAATAGCCAGAACGAAAGAAAAGATAACTGGATAACTGGAGCTTTACATCTACTCAAGCTCCTCAAGACTGGAACAGCAATCCGATCAAGCTCTACTACTGCTAGGATCCACCGTAGGACCTGAGGGTTGGGAAAAAGATAGAAACAACGGGGTCAGACATAAGTCTGAGTGAGTCCTATAACTTTAACAATACAATCATTAAAGTAACCAGAGAAGACATAAACTTGACCTACGGTAATATCTGGGGATGAATGGCTACACTAAGCAGCTTGGTAGACTTAGAATAAACTAAGATAACCGTCAGGACGCATCTACCCACCCAAGGATAATTACTAACTGCACCACACCAGTCATTCCTACTTAAAGGTTGATCCCTTCCAAGGACTTAGAAAATTTCCCCAGTAGTTACATGTACTCCTAGCCCACTACATAGGTGCCGTCTGCCCCTATCTCCACTAGGTGTACCCAGTAATTCTTACCCAGTAGTTTCGTGTACTCCTACATAGGTGCCGTCTGCCCCTATCTTCATTAGGTGTACCCACTACTCCCCAAGCGATCGGCTCCCTACCGTAGATACCCGTGCTGGTCCCACAGTGGGGTGTATCACTCCCCTAAAGTGGCTACCCAATACTAACGGTGCACGGCATTATATCTACACGATGCAACAACGGCTTATCTACCCGCCCGGGCCCACACACGCATATGAAACCCGTGGGACTTGCGTTGCCACCACTAACCCGTTTTGGCCTCTTATAATCAAGCCCAATATGCGTGTCCCGTCACTCGACATGGGTCGAGCCCACAAAGATACGTTTGGGATATTGGTTGAAATGGGCCCCCACAAGCTTCCCACTTAAGCTTGTCAAATATCTAGTGTATCCCACTTAACCCTTTAATCATGTTTAATTACATGTTTCCTCTTGGTTAAGTATTCTAATCGTATTTTCTATTGCCACCCAAGGCAACCCACTAGATTCCACATGCCACCCAAGGCAACCACAAAATTTCCTCATGCCACCCAAGGCACCCACTTAACCCCTCATGTCCCACTACATGCTACTATGGTTAAGTGTTTCTTAATTAATTAAGACCGTGATCTCCCATAAAGACCTCCCACATTAGACTGGCTGTTATGACCGCCTGGTTAAGCCGGTAGAATCCGGGCAGTCTTACGTCATAACAGAGTCTAACCTCGTGTCTTTACCTTAATCACGTATTTAATTTATGGCTAAGACCTCTCACATTGGGCTGACATTTGTAGCAACTGGTTAAGCCGGTCGGGTCCGGGCAGTTTTACACTACAAATGAGTCCAACCTCGTGTCTTAGTCGATTAATTACACCTAATTAATCACCCCCATATTAATTATCCCTAATTAATATCAAGTTTTCCATAACATGGGTAGACCTAACTCAATAGGTAAATTCCCATGGGGTAGACCTAACTCAATAGGTAAATTCCCACTTATGGTAATTTATTTTTATGGTATGCTTAATCATACCCAATCATTCATTTATTAACATATTTACCAACCCCATCGTTCCCCACGTAAATCGTTCTCGTTACATGACATAATAAAGGGGAAGATCATCACAAATATCATGGGTTTAGCATAAAACTTTGTCATGGGTTAAGAGGATGTCAACTTGCATATATGAGCATATATTAACCCAACTATATTTAACCCAAACTTGCATATTATCATACACATGATTTGCATAACATGTTGCATATGAGCTTGCATATTATCATACACATATCTTGCATAACATGTTGAACTTGCATATAGGCATTCTCATAACTTGCATAACATGTTAAACATGCATTTAAGCATACACCTAACTTGCATAAGCGTTCACATACTTGCATAAGCATCCACATACTTGCATAAGCATACATAACTTGCATAAACATGCTTAACTTGCATATCATGTCATTTAAGCATATACATATCTTGCATAAGCATTCATATACTCGCATAAGCATGCATAACTTGCATATCACATAGATCTTGCATTTAAACATATACATGACTTGCATAAGCATCCATATACTTGCATAAGCATGCATAACTTGCATATCACATTAAACTTGCATTTAAACATATACTTAACTTGCATAACTCACTTTGTTAAACATGCATAATTCCACTCATTAAATATGCATAAATCCACTTGTTAAACATGCATATATCAACTTGTTAAACATGCATAAATCAACTTATTAAGCATGCATAAACCAACTTATCAAATATGCATAATCATAGAACAACATAGAGTAACATATCATTATACATGATTCAAACTCACTAATCCGCATTTAAGACCATAAGTCTCATTACACCCAATCTACTTACTTTAACAATTAATGTTAAAGTGATAGAAACTCACCAAACTCAAAATTAACCAACTTATGAAGAGGGATTAGTTGCTAAATATGAAGATGGTGATGATTAGAGAATGATATGAGAGGGATTAGCTTGAAACTTCCTTCTTAGATTAGTGGAGACTCCTTCTAGGATTTAATTTGGCGGCAGGAGGCCTTCATTTCTATTTTTAGTATGGATTAAGGTAGGTTTAGGGTGTATTTATAGATTAAGAGAGTGTTTTAGGCCCTTAGATTAACCCTATATTAATTTAGGTCCGTTAGATTTAGGAAACCTCTAGAACCAAGCCCAGCCCTAGCCAGAAAACCAGATCTGGTGCACCCAAGCACCCTGGTTCGACACGCCATGTCGACAGGCAAGTCGACAGGCATGTCGACACCCCTGTCGACAGCCCTGTCGACAGCCCTGTCGACATGCTTAGGGCGGGAACCTTCCCGCCTGGCCCCGCTGTTTCTAATTTAAAATCTAAATTTAAATTCCTAAATCTGTTTTTAACTCTAATTTTTCTGCAAACTTCTTTGGGCCATAACCGGGCCATACGGACTCCGATTTTCGAAAACTCGGACTCTATTTCGCGTATTTTTCCGAGACGAACGCAATAACGCAGCCCGTTACCCCCAATTCCCACGTCTGAGATTATTTATCCTGTAATTAGTGAATTTTAGTATTAACTAAAATTCGGGGTGTTACAATTAGCGGATGATTTCCATATGCGCCCCCACAATATATATAGTGGCTGACCTTCATACCTCGATATCCTATCTTGAAGCAGGATTGGTATCATTATTACTGTTGACTAACATCTGTGGATGCAGGAAAAACAGGTTATTCCTCAAATTTATTTATTTTTATTTACATATTCATATATGTGATGTGTTGAATTGGATTGATGGCTTGAATGTTTGGATTATTGAATGTAATACCCAATAATTCTATAACATTAAGTTTCACAAATTTAAATATAATTAATTCAAGATGAAAGAATTAAGGGAAACGGGTTTCGCCGTTGCGATCGTCTCGGAATTCTGCTTGAGATAGAGTCCGAGTTTGCGTAAAACAGATACCGTATGAAGAAGATATGGACAAACGAAGTTCGACAGAAAAAACCAGAAAGAAGGAGATAAAAAAAAATACACTGGCGCACTTGGGAAGTGCGCCAGTAGAAAAATTGCACTGGCGCACTTCCCAAGTGCGCCCAGGCCAAGGGAAAAACCTGCACAGCTTTCTGGTTCAGTCTGATCCATATTGTGACTCATTGCTGAGTCCTTTCTGACTCCTTGCTGAGTCATTAGGGCTGACTCATCACCCTATCTTGACTGAATGGCTATGAATAACCCTAAGATCATCCGACGGCTCAAATTAGATTGAAACTCTATATAAACAACCTTAGTCTAAACCTAAATTCACACAAATAAAATAGAACTAGAGCCGTCATGCTGCTGGGAGGAAACTAAGAATAGCCGTCAGTTAGAAAGCTTAGAGACAAGCCAATACTAAAGTAAAACACGAATCAAAATAACGTAAGTCTACCCAAAGGAAAGCATATCAAATTCAGAATCCAGAATCCAAGTTCGTCGTTCGTTGTAAGTATAGTGATTTTTCCGATGAGAATAAAACTAAGATTTGATTCGATGTAAATTGGAAGTGGAATTGTGCTATTATGTAACGACGATGTTAATTCATATCTATGTATTGAAATGATTGTGTTGCGAATGAAATTGGGATGTTTGTGGTATAATTAAGTTTGATGTTGATACTATTGTACTTTTAGAATGACAACAACATCACAAGCAAGTTGTATAGTTCATGTTTATGTGATTATATAGGTTGTTTGTGATTAGAACCTCATGTATATACTTTATGCTAGAACCTTTATGCCTAAATGGTTATGTTCATATACATGCCTCTATGTTTATACAAAAGTCGCAAGTTTCTAATTGGATCCATGTCAAGATCCACTTTAGTACATGTTTCATGTTGTAATTAGATATGCGATTGGATCTAGTTCACACCCTTGTCATAAAGTTATACATATTTATGAAAATGCCATATTCTTGTCATATGCTAGTGATGTTCGATGTTATGCCTAGATCCAAAAACAAGTTTAGACTTATGTTATCTAAATCATATGCTAAATTATGTGACACCTATTTGGATAAATACCTATTTCAATGCAAGTTCACATATACGTTGATTTAGGCAATGTTGCAAGTTCACATTCATGTTGACTATTTTGCAAGTTCACACCTATGATGTTCATATCGACTATGCCAAAAATGCCATTTTTACACCTATGTCATGTTTATGTTTATGAATTCCCTTATGCCTATTTGTGTGCGCTAAATTAGGCTAAGTTTTTAGCCTAATATTATATGTAAAAACTATGCGAACGAAAATTAGGCTAAGATTGTTAGCCTAATGTTTAAACGGGGTAACGTTGGGAATATTTGTAAAACTTGACATAAAATATATGAAATTGGCATGTTTGTCACATGCCAAAAATTGGTGGCACTTGAATGGTATAAATTCTTTATACCAAAAATGTTAAACTTGGAAAGTGGGCCACAACATTTAATTGTTGACAAATTTACATTTATTAAGTGATAAAGACAAATATGTAAATTTAGAAAATACGAGTATGCTTAACACGAGGTTGGATTGAGTTGTGATGTAAACTTGCCCGGACCCGCCCAGCTGTCCATTAGTCACAACAATACCTATCCAATGTGGGTGGTTAAGCATGAAGCCCAATAAGGACCCGAGGTTAGACTGAGTTACGGTGTAAATCTGCCCGGAACCGACCGGCACATCCAGTAACCGTAACAATACCTGTCTAATGTGAGTGGTCGGTGCTTTAAAAAGTTAAGGACAGACAGTCAGGATGGTAGGGTTAAGTTAACTAAAACACTTAACCAATTCAACATGTTAATGAAATTGATGGGTGGGGTTAGGTAAATACAGACACTTAACCACTTAACATGTTTGACTAGAAAACCCTAGTAACGGGGACCCATTTCAGTAGTAACCCAATTAGGTATCATGGTACCCTGAAACTAGGTAGGGTGGGGCACGATTACTGGGCTGATTGTAAGCGGTCAAAAGCGACGGCGGTGGGTGCAACAGTGTGGGTTCTATCAGAGTGCGGGCGTGCACACACTTCGGAGCAGACAAACAGGGCACTGGAGGCACCAGTAGTATAACCTATGCATCTCTAGTTTTGTGTCGGGTCGCCACCATGGGACTTGATACACCCCATGGTGGGGCTAGCATAGGTATCTACAATCTTTGGGGGCCGTAAGACACAGATTATTATGCGAGTAGGAGCCGATCTTTAGAAACGGGATCACTTCACCCTCAGCATAGGGTGCATCTTAGAAACGGGATCACTTCACCCTCAGGATAGGGTGCATCTTTAGAAACGGGATCACTTCACCCTCAGCATTGGTTGCATCTTTAGAAATGGGATCACTTCACCCTCAGCATAGGGTGCCAGTCGGAATAAATACTAGTAGGTGCAGAGATATAGTGTGGGGTGCGATGGTACATTCGGTTATAAACTACTTTATTGTAATGATTGTGATACTTTCGTATTTCCGGTTTATACCTATCATGCCCTTATTCTTATTCACTCGCTGAAGAGTCACTAGACTTACCAGGCTTTATGTCTGACTCTGTTTTTCTTTCATCTTCTTTTCTTCCGTTCCCCCCCCGGTCTACAGGGAGGAAACAACCCAACTTAGTCAGACTCTTTGCAAGCTTCAAGATAGTAGATGTATGGTTTGGACTCTCTTTCATGGGCTATGGCTTTTGGACACACTCTATGGGGATTTATGCAGCTTTAAATTATGTTTTATGCTTCTTTATTTAATAACCAAGACAGAAATGATGATGTAATGTTTTTGGAAGTTGTTATGTGACAGTTATGGAAATGTCTTTGTATGAACACGTATTTATGAAATAAAAAGTCTGTTTGTTTTCCGCTGCTTATATATATGTGTTTATATCTGTCTTGTGTTTTATCTGTGACTTTTACTTACAAACCTCCACCAAAGTTAAGGCAGTCCCTTGTGAGTGACCTTAATGGAGGGTGGGGTGTTTCACTTGGTATCAGAGCACAGATTTACCAGACTAGATAATGATTTTTGAAAATATTTTCAAAAAGAAGTTTAAAGAAGCATTGTTTTCAAGAAAAAGCGTTGTTATTAAAAGGCATAAGTCCCCCAAAGCCATACGCACTATCTCTCTATCCTTTTATCTTGAATCTTTCCTTTTCGTTTCAGCATGTCTGGGGACCCTACTCCCCAGCTACAGACGCTTTTACTCCTCCTCCTCTACGCGAAACAGCAAGCGGAAAAATCGCAGAACAAGAAGACGGATAATAGTCAAGGAGGAAAGGACCACAACAATAATAACAAGAAACGTGAAAAAAGGAAATGTTATTTCTGTGGCATTGTTGGGCATATAGTCCAGGATTCTAGAAAGAAGAAGATGAAGATGGGAGCATGCTTTCAGTGTGGTGATATTGGACATATTAGCAAGAACTGCCCTAAGAAGCAAGGGCAAGGCCCGCAAGCAGGACCTTCTGGGGGTACATCTTTAACTTCTTCTCCTAGATGCTTTGTTTTATCCTGCTTATCTTCTCAATCCTATCTTGAGAACATTAGGTAGAAATATTTCTGTAGAAAGCTTAGTTTATCTTTATGATCATCCAGTTCGCACTCTCTTTGATTCTGGTGCATTATACTCCTTTATTTCATCTGCTTTAGTAGAATCTCTGCACCTAGACACTAGTATGGTAGAAGATCCCTTGGTTGTTTCGAATCCAATTGGGGGCTCGGCTTATTTGTCGATGGTTTGCTTGGATTTGAAAATCTCTATTCTAAGTGTTGAATTTAGATGTAGTGCCTTTGTTTTGGGCTACTCAGCATATGGACTGATCTTAGGCATGGACTGGTTATCCGGTAACGGTGCCATTCTTGATTGTGAGAAAAGAGTGGTTAGGCTCTTGACTTGGCTCGGTAACACTCTAGAAATTTCCTGTAATCCCTTGAATGCTGTTATGCTTAGTTATCTAGAGTCGCTTGACGCTTCTGTTGAGAATTTGCAGTCGGTTAGAGTAGTCCGGAAATATCCGGATGTCTTTGAAGAGGTGAAAGGCTTACCTCCGAAGCGGGAAATAGACTTCCGCATATATCTTGTTGATAATGCAAAGCCTGTAGCTCTGCCTATTAGGCACATGGATCCAAAGGAGAGATAGGAGCTCAGTAAGCAAGTTAAGGAGCTTCTCGAGAAGGGGTTTATAAGGAGAAGTATCTCAGAATGGGGTGCTCCAGTGGTGTTCGCCACCAACGCAGATGGTTCACTACGTCTTTGTGTGCACTATATGGAGCTAAACAAGCTGACCAAAAAGAATAGACACCCGCTTCCCCGAATAGATGACTTGTTTGATAGCTTGTAGGTGCGTCGGTCTTCTCCCAACTTGATCTGGCAACTGGGTTCCATTAGCTAAGGGTAGCCGAAGATAGCATTGATAAAAAGGCATTCAGAACCCCAGACGGTTTCTACGAGTGGCTTATCATGCCTTTCGGTTTGACAAACACACCCGCTTATTTCGTGGACCTAATGAGCAGGGTGTTCAGAGAATTCCTCAATAAGTTCGTGGTGGTCTTCGTAGACGATATTTTGATCTTCTCAAAGAATGAGGAAGAACATGCTCGGCATCTGAAGGAGATCATGGAAACTCTTCGAGTTCATCAGTTAAAAGCCAAATTCTCGAAGTACCACTTTTGGAGAGAAGTTCGAATTATATACTGACCATAAATCGTTGAAGTATCTTTTCTCGCAGAAAGATCTTAACTTGAGGTAGCAAAGGTGGATGGAGTTCCTTGCCTCGTATGACTTTGAAATTTCCTATACTCCCGGCAAAGGCAATGTAGTAGCAGACGCATTGAGCAGAAAGAAGCTGACCCTAAGCCCTCTCTTTGTAGAAAGGCAAAGCTTGGAGTATATAGCCAGTTTTGACTTTAGGCCCTCCTCAGATTTTATACCTGGTTTATTGGCATCCCTAGAAGTACGACCCACTCTTTTAGACTCGATAGGGGCCGCACAACGTGAAGACCCACAGCTTGTGGATGTGACTGATAAACTAATTAGGGGTGAAACTTCCAGTCACCTCAATAGGTACTCCATCGATGATAGGGGTTGGCTGAGACGGGATGGAAGGCTATGCGTCCCACAAGCTAGGGATTTAGTGAAGAAGGTTCTCGAGGAGACCCATCATTCCAAGATGACAATACACCCAGGTGGAGATAAGATGTACAAGGACGTAAAGAGAGTTTTCAATTGGAGCGGCATGAAGAAGGACGTGGCAGATTTCGTTTCTAGGTGCATGACATGTCAACAGGTCAAGGCGGAACAAAAGATGCCTGGAGGACTGCTTCATCCTCTAGAAATCCCGCAATGGAAGTGGGATAGCATTTCAATGGACTTCATTGACGGGTTGCCTAGGTCAAGAAGAGGCAATACTAGCATTTGGGTAATAGTGGACAGGCTTACTAAAAGCGTCCACTTTATACCTATCAAAAGTAGGAGGACTGCTTCGTCTCTAGCTTCCCTTTATCTCAAGTAAATAGTTCGAATGCATGGAATACCCTCCAGCATTGTGAGTGACAGAGATCCCATCTTCACGAGCGAATTTTAGCGGAGCCTGTAAGATGCTGTCGGCACACAGTTATGCTTGAGCACGGCCTATCACCCCCAAACTGATGGTCAGACAGAAAGGGTGAATAGAGTACTAGAAGATCTTTTAAGACTGTGCGTTCTTGACTTCGGAGGGACTTGGGAGGATCACCTTCCTTTAGTGGAATTCGCCTACAACAACAGTTACCAAGCCACCATCGGTGTGGCGCCCTTCGAAGCTTTGTATGGAAGACCGTGTCGATCGCCAACTTGTTGGTGGGAGTCTACTGATAAGATTATACTTGGGCCAAACATGATTAGAGAGACTTCAGAAAAAGTGGACTTGATACAAAGGAGAAGGAAGACGGCCCAAGGCAGACAGAAATCCTATGCCGACAAAAGAAGGACCGACCTTGAGTTTGAGGTTGGGGACAGGGTTTTCCTTAAGGTATCTCCCTCAAGGAACGTCGTTCGCTTTGGATCCGCAGGAAAGCTAGCACCAAGATTTGTAGGACCGTTCCCTATCACCGAGAAGATTGGGAAGATGGCTTATAGAGTAGACCTGCCTGAAAGGTTGGCTGGGATTCACAACGTCTTTCACGTTTCTCATCTCCGAAAATGTCTACATGAATCAGTGGAAGTGGTGGAGCCAAGCATTCTAGAAGAAGCCGAAGTGGAACGCGAAGCAACTGTGAGGAGAGTTCCGACTCGAATCATAGGAACTGAAGTGAAAAAGCTACGCAACCGCGAAGTAAAGCTCGTTAAAGTTCAGTGGAGCGACGCCGAGGAAGATGCGACTTGGGAAACAGAGGATAGAATACGCACGGCCTAGCCTTTTCTTTTTGAGGGTATATCTTTGATCTCTCTTTTTCCTTAAGTTGTGCTTGTATCTATCTTTTTAGGTATATCTCCTCTATATTACCCTTTATCCTTAGGTAGAAACCCCTTTGGATGTAAACATGTATTTGAAACATGTTATGGTTGATGGCTGCAAGTGGTTGCAAGTGATTGCTAGTGGTTGCTCGTGGATGCATATACACACACACCCTAGGTTTTAGATCGGCTCAGTCACTTCATACTGCATATGCATAAATGTATTCATATTTGTATGTGGTTGAAATTTTGATATGTCGTCATATAGATGTTGCACTTGTATAAATGGTTGCGCACTCATGTAGAATTATGAGTAAGGACAAATTTGCATACATAATGGACTCATGACACTTACATGATTTGCATTAAGGAGGTCAACTGAATCAGAAGACCGCCTGATTTTGCATTGGATAAGGACATGTACGCACACTATGCATATGATCATGAAGCATTAGAAGTCTTTTAAGGACAATGGACGCCTGTGTTTGTTGGTTGAGTAGATGGACGATTGGATAGTAGGATATACATTCTTCTTAAATTGAAGATTTCGGGGACGAAATCCTTTTAAGAGGGGGAGAATGTAACACCCCGTAATTCTATAACATTAAGTTTCACAAATTTAAGTATAATTAATTCAAGATGAAAGAATTAAGGGAAACGGGTTTCGCTGTTGCGATCGTCTCGGAATTCTGCTTGAGATAGAGTCCGAGTTTGCGTAAAACGGATACCGTATGAAGAAGATATGGACAAATGAAGTTCGACAGAAAAAACCAGAAAGAAGGAGATAGAAAAAAAAATACACTGGCGCACTTGGGAAGTGCGCCAGTAGAAAAATTGCACTGGCGCACTTCCCAAGTGCGCCTAGGCCGAGGGAAAAACCTACACAGCTTTCTGGTTCAGTCTGATCCATATTGTGACTCATTGCTGAGTCCTTTCCGACTCCTTGCTGAGTCATTAGGGCTGACTCATCACCCTATCTTGACTGAATGGCTATGAATAACCCTAAGATCATCCGACGGCTCAAATTAGATTGAAACTCTATATAAACAACCTTAGTCTAAACCTAAATTCACACAAATAAAATAGAACTAGAATCGTCATGCTGCTGGGAGAAAACTAAGAATAGCCGTCAGTTAGAAAGCTTAGAGACAAGCCAATACTAAAGTAAAACACGAATCAAAACAACGTTAGTCTACCCAAAGGAAAGCATATCAAATTCAGAATTCAGAATCCAGAATCCAAGTTCGGCGTTCGTTGTAAGTATAGTGATTTTTCCGATGAGAATAAAACTAAGATTTGATTCGATGTAAATTGGAAGTGGAATTGTGCTATTATGTAACGACGATGTTAATTCATATCTATGTATTGAAATGATTGTGTTGCAAATGAAATTGGGATGTTTGTGGTATAATTAAGATTGATGTTGATACTATTGTACTTTTAGAATGACAACAACATCACAAGCAAGTTGTGTAGTTCATGTTTTTGTGATTATATAGGTTATTTGTGATTAGAACCTCATGTATATACTTTATGCTAGAACCTTTATGCCTAAATGGTTATGTTCATATACATGCCCCTATGTTTATACAAAAGTTGCAAGTTTCTAATTGGAACCATGTCAAGATTCACTTTAGTACATGTTTCATGTTGTAATTAGATATGCGATTGGATCTAGTTCACACCCTTGTCATAAAGTTATACATATTTATGAAAATGCCATATTCTTGTCATATGCTAGTGATGTTCGATGTTATGCCTAGATCCAAAAAAAAGTTTAGACTTATGTTATCTAAATCATATGCTAAATTATGTGACACCTATTTGGATAAATACCTATTTCAATGCAAGTTCACATATACGTTGATTTAGGCTATGTTGCAAGTTCACATTCATATTGACTATTTTGCAAGTTCACACCTATGATGTTCATATTGACTATGCCAAAAATGCCAAGTTTACACCTATGTCATGTTTATGTTTATGTTTATGAATTCCCTTATGCCTATTTGTGTGCGCTAAATTAGGCTATGTTTTTAGCCTAATATTATATGTAAAAACTATGCGAACGAAAATTAGGCTAAGATTGTTAGCCTAATGTTTAAACGGGGTAACGTTGAGAATATTAGTAAAACTTGACATAAAATATATGAAATTAGCATGTTTGTCACATGACAAAAATTGGTGGCACTTGAATGGTATAAATTCTTTATACCAAAAATGTTAAACTTGGAAAGTGGGCCACAGCATTTAATTGTTGACAAATTTACATTTATTAAGTGATAAAGACAAATATGTAAATTTAGAAAATACGAGTATGCTTAACACGAGGTTGGATTGAGTTGTGATGTAAACCTGCCCGGACCCGCCCGGCTGTCCAGTAGTCACAACAATACCTATCCAATGTGGGTGGTTAAGCATGAAGCCCAATAAGGACCCGAGGTTAGACTGAGTTATGGTGTAAATCTTCCCGGAACTGACCGGCACATCCAGTAACTGTAACAATACCTGTCTAATGTGAGTGGTCAGTGCTTTAAAAAGCTAAGGACAGACAGCTAGGATGGTAGGGTTAAGTTAACTAAAACACTAAACCAATTCAAATGTTAATGAAATTAATGGGTGGGGTTAGGTAAATACAGACACTTAACCACTTAACATGCTTGACTAGAAAACCCTAGTAACGGGGACCCATTTCAGTAGTAACCCAATTAGGTATCATGGTACCCTGAAACTAGGCAGGGTGGGGCACGATTATTGGGCTGATTGTAAGCGGTCAAAAGCGACGGCGGTGGGTGCAACAGTACTGTGGGTTCTAACGGAGTGCGGGCGTGCACACACTTCGGAGCAGACAAACAGGGCACTAGGGGCATCAGTAGTATAACCTATGCATCTCTAGTTTTGTGTCGGGTTGCCACCATGGGACTTGATACACCCCATGGTGGGGCCATCATAGGTATCTACAATCTTTGGGGGCCGTAATACATAGATGATTATGCGAGTAGGAGCCGATCTTTAGAAATGGGATCACTTCACCCTCAGCATAGGGTGCATCTTAGAAACGGGATCACTTCATCCTCAGCATAGGGTGCATCTTTAGAAACGGGATCACTTCACCCTCAACATAGGGTGCATCGTTAGAAACGGGATCACTTCACCCTCAGCATAGGGTGCCAATCGGAATAAATACCAGTAGGTGCAGAGATATAGTGTGGGGTGCGATGGTATATTTGGTTATAAACTACTTTATCGTAATGATTGTGATACTTTCCTATTTCCGATTTATACCTATCATGCCCTTATTCTTATTCACATACTGAAGAGTCACTAGACTTACCAGGCTTTATGTCTGACTCTGTTTTTCTTTCGTCTTCTTTTCTTCTGTTCCCCCCCCCCCCGGTCTAAAGGGAGGAAACAACCCAACTTAGTCAGACTCTTTGCAAGTTTCAAGATAGTAGATGTATGGTTTGGACTCTCTTTCATGGGCTATGGATTTTGGACACACTCTATGAGGATTTATGCAAATTTAAATTATGTTTTATGCTTCTTTATTTAATAACCAAAACAGAAATGATGATGTAACGTTTTTGGAAGTTGTTATGTGACAGTTATGGAAATGTCTTTGTATGAACCCGTATTTATGAAATAAAAAGTTTGTTTGTTTTCCGCTGCTTATATATATGTGTTTATATCTGTCTTGTGTTTTATCTGTGACTTTTACTTACAAACATCCACCAAAGTTAAGGCAGTCCCTTGTGAGTGACCTTAATAGAGGGTGGGGTGTTTCATTGAATATCACTGGCCCAAAACTATTGATATTTAGAAATATCATAAAACATGATTTTTAGATTTAAAAAGGAAAATTTTCATTTTTCGAAATAGAAATTGAATCCCGAATGGTTTGGAAATTTTTAACTTGTTTTTATTAATAAAAACAAGTAACTGAATTTATAAACGATATTTATAGTTGAAAAGAGAATTATCATTTGATAATTTGGAAAACGAGAATGTAAGCGGGATTTTAAAAAGGAAAATTATTTTTTTGAAATAGAAATGGAATTTAAAATGAAATTTGAAATAAAATCTTGTTTTAATATTTAAAACAAGAAGTGTAATTTATAAAAGATATTTATAAATAAAAGATAAAAATTATCATTGGATAATTTATAAATTTAAATTCAAGAATGAACTTAAAAAGGAAGAATTTATTGTCTGAAGTGAAAATTGGATTTTCAAATGGAATTTGAAATTGAAGCTTGTTTTAATATTTAAACAAGAAGTGAAATTTATAAACGATATTTATAAATAAAGAAAAATAATTATTATTAGACAATTTGAATTTTTAATTTAAGTATGAATTTAAAAAGTGAACTTGGAATTGTTTTGAAAAGAAAATGATAAAACTTATTCCGATATTCGGAATATATATTGAATTGAAATAAATCTAGTAGAATTCAACTATGTCGAATTAACAAATGCAAATATTTCAAAAAGGATATTATAATTATATTTAGTAGAAATTATAATTTAGAACCTATAAACCATAAGAAACTAATATTTCAATATTCATATACGAAAATAGATTCAATGATTATATATATATAAGTTGTATAATAAAATAAAATGATAATCGAGTTTCAAATGGATTATTAAATTAGAGGTTGTTTGAAATAAGGAAGTTTATTTATAATTACAGTTATAAATGTGATGAAGTAATTTTCATCGGATAAATTGGAGATAGATTTTTCCAATTATAAGAAATAACATTTAAAAATCATATTTTAAACGAGATAAAAAAGAGATTTTTATGATAAGTAATATCAGTTTTTATATTACAAACTCTTATCCGTCCCAAGATAAGAACATTGTCGGTCAAGGTCTGAGAGGTAATTGAAATACCCCAACCTGAACGACTTCACTATCATCGAGAAATGATATCAGTTTATGATGGTATAGGATGTCGAATTGATTGGTTATTTGAGTGAAAAGGAATTTATAATTTAAATATGATTATATCGAATTTTATAAATAATCCAATTCCAAGAGAATTAGAATTGAATACTGAACTTGAGTTTTGAATAAATAACTGAGTTATGAAATAAAATAACCAACGAGTTGAATAAAATCCGACTGGTAAAGTTAGATTTGAATAACGACGTAATTTATTTTAATGGAGTTGGAATTTATTTAATAAACGAATTTTTAAAACGTTATAATTTAATTTAATTAAAACGAACTCGCCGCAGCACAGTAGTTCATAATTTGATGATTCGAACTTCTACTGAGCATATAAAACTCAATATAAGTTGGAATTCGATGAAACAAGAAAAGCTCTGACCTATTGGATAATAGTTTCTAATGGAAGAGAAAAATCTAGATTTCGTCGTATAGATTTTGAGTTATGTCAAAATCAAATTTTCTGAAAAATAGCGCCATAATCGTTTAAAACCCATAATGGTTTATTGAATAAAATAAAAGGATTTTGAGCAAATAAAAATCCCAATTTCCAACACTAAAAATCCATATTTGGGGTTATAAATGAAATATGAACTTGGGTCGAGTAAATGCATTGATTTTTGAATCAAAAATCAGATTTTTATCTATCGAATGACTTTAACTAATTTCAAAGGAAATTAGTAAATATAGTTCTGAATCAAATTTAACCTTTGATAAGTAAATGAAGTTGTGAATTAAAATCCATAATCGAATACAGATTTCGAGTGGAAATGTGGATTTGGCCTCTTTATAAGCAAGTGAGACGCAGGTTAAGATGATGGGTTCCAAATGAAGTGAATCAAACAAATGAACTAACTAGGAACCTAATTAGCAAAATGAAATATGATTAAATAAAAAAGATTGGATTGATGGAAATGTATTGGGAATGATTGAAAATTGGTTAACAAGTACGGAATGAAGATAATGAAGAGTATATATTAAGTGCCCGACAAAATGGTACATGTTTCAATTTCCATATAATATTTTATGAGCCTAATGGGCAAGCCGCTTGACTTTTTGATTTTCTTTTTGAATGGAAAGGGCCTAGAGAAGCGAGTTGTGGTTTCACGTATTGACCGGTGCAAGGGAGGTTATGGCGAAATTTTCCGAAAATTTAAGGAGTTAGAGTATTTTTAAGAAATTTTGATAACTATAAATCAATATAGCGAAATACAGAATTCGATAAGGAAACTTAAAATTGAATATTGACTAAAAAGGGCCAGTGATTTGTTTGATGGATGTTTGTTTTCCTTTGATAGTTAAATCACCAGCTATCAAAGTTTTTGACCATTGTTGTCAATACCGAGAGACCAGTTGTAACAACCCGGAAAATCGAAACCAATTTTAAAAAAATAGTTATTTTAATGAATTTTGAATATTTAAAATGAATTATTTTAAATAATAACGACTTAAAATTTATTTTAAATGAAGTTAGAACGAATAAATTTATTTTAATTATATAACGAGCCTGAAATGACGCGGTAGTTTGAAAATTCGATTTCAAATTTCAAATGAATGTACATGATTCAAAATAAATCGGATTTCAGTAAAACCAGAAATGTTTGAATCTGTTTGAAAATATCTTTCCAACGAATGTGAAAAATCCATATTTCATAACGGGAAAAAAAAAGTTATGTCCAGTTGAAAATTCAGAATAGTCGCTATGGAATTTATATATATATAGCCCTTAAAAATAGCCATTTTGCAAACGACCTCCTTTTTCAATGAAACCACTTTTGTTGGATCCGGAATGTCAAATTATTGCTAGGTTCCAATTTTCATAATTTTTGGATTTAATATGTGAGCGTGGTGAATTTAAATGCGTTTGGCAAATTTAGTTTGAATTTAATTGACTTGAAAATGACCGTTATTCAAACGGTCTCCAAATTCGACGAAATTAGTTTTATTAGGACCGTATCGTCGGAACATAGCTAGATTTATTTTTCTGGAATTTTTGGAGTCAGTATGTGGCCCCGGTGAATTAAAATGTACATTGCATTCAATTTTGAATGTTATATTAATTTATATTTTAATTTTGATGAAAATTGATCGAAACAGTCGAATTGGCTTGCGGGACATATCCCATTGTGTTTGGAATGGGGGTAATTAGCTGGAGGCGACAGTCGTTGGGTTCGATTTGGAGTTCGAATATAAAAGTAACTTTTTTTTAATTAAATATATATTAATATATAAAAGTCAACTCCCTCAAACTCTCTCTTCCATCATTCAAAATCAAAAAGAGAAAAAAAAACCCGATGTTCTCCCTCTTCAACCGCTCCTCCTCCTCCCTGCTGGCCGCCGCTCCTCCTTCCCTTCCTCCTCCCTTTCTCCTCCTCTTCCTCCTCTCCTATCTCTTCTCCTCTTTGAATTTCAAATCCCTAAACCCCAAATCACCAGCAACCACCTCCTCTGGCCCCACCGCCGCACCACCACTGCTACCCACCGCCTCCCCAACCCCAGCCAGGTCCGGTGCCGCTTCTGGCCACCCTTGCCTTGGTTGTGGGCCCCCGATCACAAAAAAACTCATTTTCTCCTAAATTCTCGTTTTGCATTTAACCCCCTGTCACTATTTCGCCAATTACTCCCAAACCATGCATTTCTGGCCAAAACTCCCTAGTACCAAAATCGAAGATCTCGTTTTTCTCTTCGATTTGAGTATATGGAAGTCCTATTTTGGATTACGGAGCTGTCTGGAAAACGCGTCCGAAGATCGCGGATCTACTGCTGTTTTTCGCGATTTTCGGCGAATTGGTGCAATTTTGGAAGAAAGTTCACTAAGCAAAAGTTGTCTGGAATGGCGCTTTAGGTTAGTGACAAAGTTTGGTGAAGATTGGAGGCCGTATGCAAATTCTAGAGCCAAAAAGGCAAATTTAAATGCGGGGAACGACAAAAGCGAGCGCGGCGACAAGAATTTTCTACATTAGAGGTGTCGAGGCGATTGGTATAGCTTGGGTGAGAACTTCTCACTCTAATTATTTTACAGTTAAATATATATTAGGATGCAAACGGTGCTCAGTAGCACCTGACACCTTTGTTTGAAACCAAGGATGTTTGGTTGTTTGTTTTGATGGATTCATTTGTTTGAATTTGTTTTGGATGTGAATGGAATTGATTGAATTTGGTTTGTGTATGGCGCGAGCCAGTTTTAGGCGAGGGATAAGGCTAGACCTTATTCCAGTTCTAGTATCGCGCCGTTATGCTGCCAAAATTTTCTAAAAATGTTAGAATAATAAAAATATCATTTTTATTGTATAAATGAACTAAATAAAATATTCATGTGTTGAATAAAATATTTTATCGTTAAAAATATAATTTTTAACGTATATAAGAACAGTGTAAAATTATCCGGAAATGAAAATAAATAATCATTTACAAATCGGACGATTTGTTTATGTACACTTATTTGACTGATATTGATTGGGACGATATATTTTACACATCGCCTAACTGCACAAATAAATTCTGTGTGTGTGTTGATTGAAACCCCACATGGGTATTGGGATGATATTCGACGTACACTAATCCCAACTGTTTAGTTGTATGTCAATCGATTGGTTAACAGACTGTTGTAACCATTTATTATTCATAATTAATGCTTATGCAGATGTATAGTGCACTCTGGATGATGGTTGATTGTTTATCGTTGTTGTTATATACATGTGTTGTATGAAATCCATATAACTAACATTATATGGTAATTGACTTTGTCTGATTCCAATTAAGAAGAAACGAATATTTTTAAATAAAGAATATTTTAAAATAATATTCTATAAAGGATTAAAAGGTGATTTTGATGCCCGATTTGGGATGGACACGAAAATATTTAAATATATAAAGCCATGTTGATTAGATTAACACCATTTTGACGTGAACGATATTTACATCGATTTTATTCATTTTTATAATGAACATCGAAAAGGAAATGATTTCAAAAACTGATATTTTGAAAATATTATCATTTATATATTATAATGATAAGGAAAATTCAATTTTGATTTAAAATTGAAAATGAAGTTGGAATCATTTTAAAACGAATTTATAAATGATTTATAAAATACGTTTTAAATGGAAATCGACGAAATATATATATATTATATATATTTAATGGCCTGAATAGAACGCGTCGCGCTGCGGTCGTTCGCGAATTTCGACCATTGACTTCGAATTGATATCACGGGAGATCCGACCGTCGGATTCTCCTAAAATTGGAATTGTTGGGTTCGTATCGAAAAGTGCTTTCCAGGAATATAAGAGATTTGAAATCTAATGGTTGGATTTGGAATTGTGTCCAAATCAAATTTGAAAAGGGTCGCTGTAAGTGCAGTTCGATGACCGTTTATGGAAATCGACTGAAAGAGCCTTAATAAAATTATTAAAAATATTGATAATTTGTGTAAAGTCATAATAAATGATTTGGAAAGAATTGGGATGAAAAATTCCATGTTTGAAAAGATAAAAATATATTTTTGTCGAAATGAAATAGTTATTAACTAGAATTATAATCCAATTATTTTTAAATAAATGAATTACATTGAGAATGGGTTTAATATAACCAGAATTTCCAATATATGAATTGGAGTGGATTTGAATGGAAATAATCTTCGGAATATTTCAATACTGTATTCCGTGATTATATGGATATTGTTATGGAAATTTGGAAGATATATTTTATATCGTTATTTCCAATACGATATTTGTTGGTTTCAGAATTTGATATTGAATATATGCCGATATAATTTCTATTCAGAGCTTTGTATTTAATATCAAAATGGATTTTGGGTTTGTCGTGAATAATGTCTTCATTAACACTGTTCTTAGGCTTAGTTGAGAAAAGAATAAATCTTTTAATTAAGATTTAGAGAAGTTTACGAATTAATTAATGTTTAATTGGAATTGAATAAAAGAATTAGATTTTGGGTTTGTCGTAAATGGTGTTTTCAGTAATACTGTTCTTGAACCCCGTGTGAAAAGAATAAATCTTTTAATTAAGATTATTAGAGTTTACAATTATATTTAATATTTGGAATAAAATGGAATATGAATTGGGTTTATAGTGAACTGTGTTTTTAACGACAATCGTTCTTTAACCCGATTTACAATGAAATGTGATTTGGAATTTATAAATCTTTTTATTTGGATTTAAAGGAAATTTTCCAAAGGAAAGTTTACCAATTTAATACAACAAATTGGAATGGAATGGAATTCGATTTGATAATAATCAAAGTGAACTTCTATGGAGGAAGACTGGCAATATATATGGAATTTAAAAGGCTTAGTCGTTATTCCATTTATATTATTAGTCGGATACGGAAATTGATATCGATTATATATATATATATATATATATATATATATCGATCTGTTTTTTGTGAAGATTCCATAATTAATGGAATGTGATTTTGGGTTTATCGTGAACTGTGTTTTAAATGACATTAGTTCTTTAAGCCAGTTAAAGACAGGATTACATGTCTAACATTGTATTTCGAACTGTATGGTTGATCTCTGCTAAATATATATCTATTTGGTGGCGGAGAATTTATTCTCTTGCTTAACACCCTTCTCTAAGATATACGAGCTTAGAGGTTATATATGGGCAGAGATCAATAGTACGGTGTAGGTTGTCAATGTGGCATGTTTGATTTCCCAAAGTTAAATAATCATTAACATTGATTTTTAGGAAGATTAATACCAAGTGAAGTTTTAATGAATCTTTAATTAGATTGAAAAGTGAATGAGATAATTTAAATTATCAAATTCGGGAAATGATCGAGAATGGAGTATCACCAGTTTTACTCCAGGCGATAGTTAAATCTTTAATTAGATTTGAACGTGAAATGGTAATTAATTTTACAGATAACACTGTGGTGTTAGATATGGAGTATTACCAGTTTTTCTCCATGGGATGAATAGGTTGGGATTGGGAAACTAAACAAATGATTACTTCGGTAAGGTGCGCTAATCCCGACTGGTTTGGATAAACCTTAATTTGGTTTGAATTAATGCCCAAAGGAAGATTAAAGAATAAATTTAAAGAATTTATCTTTGATAAAATTAATGGGAGTCTTTCCCTAATAATATAAGAATATTCTGGATTGTAATGAGGCGTATGTTGTGTTTTTATAGCACTTGTTTATTATATATGCGAGTTATTCGGAAAGGCCAGGTTTATACCCATTCTGAATAACTGATTCGACGATAAGTCAATGATGAAGACGGTGGTTGAAGACCAGAGGTCTTCACATCGTTTGGATGATTACTGATGTCTTCATTGGGCGATACACCCAAGACAAGGTAATAAGTGGTGATCGTCCAGACATACTTGGAGATCGACCGGATATGCGAGGACCTCTCTCCTGTATTTGACGCGGGACGAGGAATAAGGTGCCTCCGGTTTCGTTCAGACCCAGAATGAACTATTAAATGGATGTGTTTCTGATATTGGTTTTTATTCTGTGTTGATTGATCTCTATTAAATATATATCTGTTTGGTGGCGGAGAATTTATTCTCTTTCTTAACACCCTTCTCTGAGACATACGAGCTCAGAGGTTATATATCGATAGACATCAGTTACATCGCGTGAATTGTCAGTGTGGCATGCTGAGATGCAAATGATCAAGGCTTCTGTTGAAAAGCAGAATCTTGTGGTTGATGATCAAAGCATGGCCTTAAAGGGCATAGCTTTGTTTATAGCGTTAATTCCCGAGCCTCACACCTCGGTATGAGTCAAAAACGGGATCAGACCATTAGGAGAACATGAAGTTTCTTTCTAGCTATGGGTGGTGTCATGGTATGGAGTCCAGACATTTATATTTTTTACCTATGTGAATGATGGATAGCGAGGGGCCTCGTATATAGCGGTTACTACGGAGCCGATGGATATAGGTCCTTAGGACCGGGAAACGTGTGTTCAGGAATAACTAATCCTCAAACATAAGGGAAGACCGGCCCAACTAATCCGAGGGTTCACTGTGGGGGATCTTGAGGCATTTGCTAGAGTGTCTTGAATCGGAGAGGAGCCATCCATTGCCTCGACTCATGACGGAAATCCAATTTCCAATACGTGACATTTCGGTTTTGATTGTAGATCCTAGTACAGCGACATGATATATGGTACTCATGCCGTCTATGATTGATACATTTATATTTGAAGTTGTTTTTGACACTATACACTTATAATAGTATCAAATGATTTGTTTTAAACGTACCAAGCATGTTTGGCTATTATAAGGGAAAACTTTTTCCTTCGACTTGCGTTGCATTGTGTGATGGGACCTTAGTCTTATAATAGCTTCATTTTTCAAAAAGCATTGCATTGTTTGTTTTATGCACTGGTATTCTTGGTAGGAAACCCATTCCGTATTATATGGTGTGGTCCCTTGATTTACTTTATTTTTAAAGTAAAGATTTAATAACTGTTTTAGTTCTCACACCAGGCACATGACTGACCTGGAGTTTATTGTTTTAATCTAAACTCTGGGTGCCACTATTTTCCACATGGGCAGCTAGTAGTTTTGGTTTTGCAAATATTATATTCATAGGATCCTGGTTTACAGCTGAAGCTATATTCAGAACGCTCTATATCCATATATTTCTTTCAATTGTGTTTTGTATTATTTTCCGCTGCATTGTAATTTTTAAATCTATGATATTTATCAAATGTATATTATTTGTTTATACTCTGTAATATTCTTGTACTCTAATGTAAATTGTTGTAATTAAGCAAAGAAATGTTCTATCGTTTACGTTCTGATTTGTCGTGTTCTCAACTCAATCCGGGCTTTCCCGTAAGGGCGAGTTTGAGTGGTTTCACTGGTTGGATTTATTATCCGAAAACCACTCTGTATTGGCATAAGCGTTGCAAATCAAATCAAGCTAAGGACCACTAAAGATGGAGTGAAGTGCAAGGGATTTTCCTGTTAATCCTAGGTAGAAATTTCCTAAAATGGATTAATGGAAATTGTGCCTTCGGTTTCGTTCAGTCCCAGAACGAACATATATGGACGAATGTCTGACAGAGTATTTCCAACGATCATGCCCGTTGATTTTACGAATATACCAAGTTGTTGGGGAGAACGGAACTTATCTTTATTTAACACCCAGTGTGTATTTGTATAGATCAGTAAGTGATTTACGGATTTGACGATGTGGCACTCAAAGTAAATGGCGGCCAGATGTTCTGAAAGGGTAAACATAGCCTCAAGCCTCACAACTGGGAAATGACAAAAATCGAGCAGGCAGCAAGGCTAGTTGGGTCATACCCAAGCAGGGTGTATTGTCACCCTATCTAGAGAAAAATCATTTATTTCTTTTTTCGTTTCTATATCTTCGGATGATGGTTGGAAGGCCAACAACCGTGGGTGATGATACATTCGCTACACTCAAGCTAAATGAATGGACGGTCATGTGTGGCCGGGTTGCAAGATGTTCTTGTTGAACCCCAGTGTATACCCTCTAGAGTACACTGATCGGAAGGTGGTCCCATACCTTGTCATGGTTGGAAATCGAATCTCCAATAAGCGTTCGTGGTTTCCGATTTTATACTATATATGTAGAGTGTGAGATACAAGCGTTCTGCTACTTGGTTATTTACTTGATTTACATCACTATTATAATATCAAAATATAATTGATTTCAAAAATGTTTTGGTTATAGTAAGGTAAAAACCGTCTGTGTTTCTGTGTGGACTGGTCTTACTATTACCCTTTATTTTAGAAATGAATTTTCAAAGTTAAACAATATGGTTGGAGTTTACTCACACCAGTCCCATGACTGACCCAGAGTTTATTTTTCTTGTTTTTCCTTAAACTCTTGGGTGCCCACATTTGTACGGGCAGTCAAGTGTTTCAGGCTTTACAGATACATTTGGAGGATCTTGAAGCAGGAGGCTTCACCGTTAGATATTTTAGAGTTATTTTCCATTGTATCAAATGTTGTATTGCACTCTTATATGGTATGTATATATAATACAAAAGTTTTGTATTTCAAAGGCTACGTTATTTAATATATTTATTCGTCCCGCTGTGAGATTCTGTGTTGTTGTTTCTATTCTTCTTCTACCTTTTTCTTCGCTAACCCATAATGATTCGTAAGTCTATGTTATTTGGGTTGGACGTGTGTTGTTTTTGTCAACTCAGATAGTACGGATTTGCAGGCCGTTACACAAATTCTTCTTGAGCATTGCATTTAAACATAAATGAGATTTAATTTTAGAAGAATTTTTCTTTCTTTCATTAAGACATTCATTATCAAAGAATTTATGTTCAAATAGTATTCATTATTAGAAATTAGTATTTTTATGATTAAATAATATTTGATAATTGTTGTATTTAAGATTATAATTAATTTAAATTATGGATAATGTAAAATAAATAAGAACAATCCAGTAAACATAACCAGAGTTGAAAACAACAAAAATAAGTATTAAAAATGTAAAATGGCTTTGTTCGATTAAATATAAAATTGAAGATAGAATAAAGATTATTTTAAAATAAGATATCAAGCGAGACAATTAAGGGCGGAGAGAGAGATGGAGGTAGAAAAGGATAGAAGATGCTAGAATAATGAGAGCCTTAAAAGTTTTTTAGCTTTTTTATCACCCACTCGATACATTTTCCAATCTCTCATTTCCTCATAACATTGTATTACCCAGTCCATACAATTTTTTTATGGAAATTTTTTTTCATGCACCAAAAATTACTTAAGATACACTATTGTTTTTCTATGAAAAACTATTACTAAAATACCCTTTTTTAATTTTTTTAACTTTTGCATGTAATCCATCAAATTAAGCTATAAAATTGAAATTTGTTCCAACTTGCATATTTTAATGAAAAAATTTACTTAATTATTTCATCATCAAATCTTAAATTTCAATTAACACAACACTGAAAAGTAATTGTTACAATTTAGAAGCGTTCAAACTATTTATAAAATTACAGTTATTTTGTTGAAATTAAGAAATCTTTGAAAATTTTCTCAAAATTACAATATTAGCGCAAAATTTTATTTTGTTAAATTTAATTAATTTGATGTAAGGAATCTCTAATTTTGAGTAAATGAGTTTAAGTCTGAACCAAATAAGACAAAGAAGATGAAAAAGGGTACTTTAGTAAATGATGCGGTATATGTAAAGTAATGTTTGGTGTATAGTAGTTTATCATGATTTTAGGTGTATGTTTAGCAATTATCGGTGTATAAACAGAAGAGTATTGTTAATGCCACTCCAAAATTGGTTAAGGCGGTCATTTTTTTTAAATTTACTAAGGGGAGGATCTTTTAACATAGCCCTCTTAACAATTTGTAAAATATATACCAAAATGCCCTTTATTATTTTACCCTAGTTACATTTTACTGTTCATTAAACCCTAATCATCTTCTTCTTCTCAATGTAAACAATTCATCATTGTTTTCATGGAGGAACCATTTTCTAATGAAATTTCTAACTTTGAAAAGAAGACAACATGATTTTTACTCAAAAAAACGAATGGCATGTTGAATTTGTTGAAGAAATCACCAAAAACTTAACAATTTGGTGAACGCATTAAGTCATGACAATAACACAAATTAGGTAATAGACCACTGAATAAAATCATGTTTTCCTATGTACTATCGTCGAATATGTAGGATTTTATTTTTTCTTCAGTTAATCTTTTTTCGGCATGTTATTTCCGAACTTTGTACAAAATTTCGGTATGTCCTTGTCGATTTTTACCGTGTGTTTTGTATTTTAATGGAGGGTAAAATCATATTCTTTTATCTATTTTTTCATTCTGTTTGGTCCCTCCTTAACAATTTAATTTTTAATAAAGTGAAAATAAAATATGACCCCCCTTATCTGTTTTTGGAGTGGCATTAACAATACTTAAATAGAATTAGCCTTTTTTATATAGTACTATTATTATTGTCATTTACCCTGTTGAAACTTTATCCTTTCATGTATAGATATTTGTTTATTTAACGATTCAAATGAAGATAATTCAACGTAAGATGTCATATGAAATAATTTAAAAAAAGAGTTAAAGAGAAGATGTAAGAATTAACAAGAGTCTATTGTTTTACTTATAATTAATAAAAAGAGTTGATTGTAAGCTATGACTTTTGATCTTCAACATTTCTGCATAACGTATACGTAACCTATTGTTTGATAATGAACATTCTATTGGTTAGAAATCCATCGCGAAGTATATAAAACCGCAAGCGCACGGCGTACACTTGTAGTACGTGGCGAACACGGGTTAATCCACAGAGAAAGAAATAATTTTAGATTCTACTCAGTCAAATTAAAAAAACGCTAAGAGATGTTAACTACAACTAAACTAAACTAGACCAACATACTAAGATAGATAAAAATAAGAGAGTTAATTATCAACTTAGAATCAAATCCACTTTCTAGATCATATAGTTCAACAAGTTATGAAATTATGATCTCTCAATTTTGGTCATAAGTGTGATTAGTTGATGTGTTTATCCTAAGCATGACATGTTTGCAACATAAGCCATCAAAATTTAACATAATGTAATAACCCGAAAATTCTGAGCCAATTTAAAATTTTTATTTTGGCAATTTTAGTGAATTTTGAATATTTAAAATGAATTATTTTAAATAATAACGATGAGAAATTTATTTTGAATATAATTAGAATGTATATATTTATTTGAATCTTCGTTAGAATATAATTATTTTATTTTAAAATATAAAAGGAATTGAAAATGGCGCGGTAGTTTGAAATTTCGATTGCGAAGTTCAAATGAACATACATTATTCAAAACAAACCGGATTTTAGCGAAACCAAAAATATTAGAATCTATTAGAGAATATCTTTCCAACGAATCCGAAAAATCGAAATTTCATAGCGGGAATCAAAGGTTACGTCCAGTTGAAAATTCAGAATAGTCGCTATGGAATTCTAGCCCTTAAAAATGGAAATTTTGCAAACGACCTCGGTTTTCGACGAAACCACTTTTGTTGGATCCTGATGTCAAGTTATTTCTAGATTCCAAAATTCGTAATTTTTCGAATCAATATGTGAGCGTGGAAAAGGAAAACGCGTTTGACCAGTTTCAGTTGATTTTTATCGACTGGAAAATGGCCATTTTTCAAACGGTCTCAGAATTTGACGAAATTAGTTTTGTTAGGACAGTATCGTTAATACGAAGCTAGAAATAATTTTTCTAGAATTTTTAGAGACTGTATGTGGCCCCGGTAAATTGAAATGTGCGTTTAAATGAATATATAAAGATTTATATTTTAAATTTGACGGAAACTTATCGTAACGTCCGAATTGGGTTACGAAACATATCCCACTGTGTTCGGAATGAGAGTAATTAGCTAGGGGCGACAGTCGTTGGGTCTCGTTTGGAGGTCGAATAAAAAGTCAACCTTCAAGGAAATTAAATAATATAATTATATTTTTATATATATTCCCTCCTACTTTCTCTCTCCCTCCTCCCTTTTCATTCCAGATCGAACGCGATAAAAAAAAGGGAATCGCTGCGCACCGTGAGGCACCGCGCCCCCTCAAGCGTCGCCGCCGCTGGCCAACACCCTCCCCCTCCTCCAACGCGCATCCCCTTCCCCCTTCCATCTCTCTCCTTATTTAACCCCCCCCCCAAACCCGATGAAACCCAACACCCGCCGCCCTAGCAAACCCTAGCCTCCTCACGCACCTCAATCCGACCCCCACCGCCTGACCCGCCACCTCCGCACCACCAACCACCTCAAGCGCCCCCTCCGGAAGAAGAAATTCAAATAACAGTGAGTTTTTATATATAATGTTATTTTAAAGTCAGTTTTTTATATGCATAGCATCGTTTCGAAAAGAAAAACTGATTTGGGAAAGGCATAATTTTTAAATGAAAAGATTTAGATTTTTAATTCAAGAAAGTTAAGATTTTTAGATCGAAGAAAGGTGATTTTAATTTATGAAACATAGGTTTTTAATTTCAGTTTTATTTTTATAATGACATAGCATAAATCAGTTTTATTTATATATAATTAGCAATATAAAATTAGATTTTGAAATTAAAATTAGATTTTTAAGATAGTTTAAAATTAGACTTTTATAAATGAAAGATATGATTTTATTGGTATGAAAGATTTGATTTTTATCATTTAAAGATGAGTTTTTTTTATGCGAAGTTATGGAATAAAAATATGATTTTTATATTATAGAGATAATAAAAATATGATTTTTATATTATAGAAAGAATAAAAATATGATTTTTATATTATAGAAAGAATACAAATATGATTTTTATATTATATAGATAGTAAAGATTTGATCTTTATTATATGAGCACCGTTATAAAAATAGAATTTTTATCTACATAGTTGTGGTATATAAATAAAATTTTTATCTATATAGTAGCGGTATAAAAATAGAAATTTCATCCATATAGCGTAGTTATAAAAATATAATTTTTATATAATAGAGAATATAAAATTGTGATTTTTATATATGTAGTGAACACGGACGACGAAAGTGACAAAAGGCGAGTGGCGAAGATTTTCTACAATGAAGAGTCGTGGCAATTGGTTTAGCTAATCGGTGAGAACTCCTCACTTTTAATTTATTTTCTAGTTGAAATATATACTAGGATGCAGACGGTGCTTAGTAGCACCCGACACCCGTCGTCCACAGACCATGGATGACTTGTTTGTTTGATTGCTGTGTGGTGAAATTTGATTGTGTGATGTGGAATGAAATAAAATATTTTATAGTGGAAAATATTTTATAGTTAAAAATATGATTTTTAACGTGTATATAAAATAAATAGTAATAAACAAATCGGACGATTTGTTTATATACACTGATTTGACTGATATTGATTGGGACGATAAATTTTACACATCGCCCAACTGCACAAATAAAAATCTATGTTTGTTGATTTGAAACCCCATACGGGTGTTGGGATGATATTGACGTACACTAATCCCAATGGTTTAGTGGTATGTCGATCGTTTGATTGACAGACTGTATGAGCGTTGATTAGTTATATTTAGTGCTTATGCAGTTGTGTGGTGCACTTTGGATGATGGTTGATTATTTATCGTTGTTATTATATACATGTGTCGTATGGAATCCATATAATTAACATTATATGGTAATTGATTAGGCCTCATTCCAATTTAGAAAATAAATTCATGTGTTGAATTGAAAGTAAATTCATGTGTTGAATTGAAAATAAATTCATGTGTTGAATAGAAAATAAATTCATGTGTTGAATTGAAAATAAATTCATGTGTTGAATAGAAAATAAATTCATGTGTTGAATAGAATAAACATTCATGTGTTGAATAAAAGCCGTGTTGATTAGATTGACTCCATTTTGACGTGAACGATATTTATATCGATTTTATTCATTTTTATAATAAATATAGAAAAGAAAGTGATTTCAAAATTTAACGTTTTGAAAATATTATCATTTGTATATCGATAATGTGGAATATTCAATTTTGATTAGAAATTGAATATGAACTTGAAATCGTTTTGAAAACGAATTTAAAACGATTTATAAAATGCGTTTTGAAAGGAAATCGACGAAATATATAATATATATATATAATGGCCTGAATAGAACGCGCCGCGCCGCGGTAGTTCTCGAATTTCGACCATTGACTTCGAATGGATATTCTGGGAGATCAGACCGTCGGATTCTCCCAAAACCGGAACCATTGGGTTTGTATCGAAAAGAAATTTCTAAAGAATATTAGAAATTAGAAATTTAACGGTTGGATTTGGAATTATGTCCAAATCAAATTTGGAAAAGGTCGCTGTAAGTGTAGTTCGATGGCCGTTGATGGAAATCGACTATACGGGCCTTGATAAAATTATTAAAAATAATAATAATTTGTGTAAAATCATAGGAAATGATTTGTGAAGAATTGTGATGAAAAACTCCAAATTTGAAAAGATAAAAGTTGTTTTTTATTGAAATGAACTAGTTTTGAACTAGAATAATAATTTATTTATTTTTAAATAAATAAATTGGATTTGAAATAGTTTTAAAAGTAACCAGAATTTCCAATAATTGAATTGGAATGGCTTTGAATCGAAATTATCTTTGGAATATTTCGATGTTCGATTTCGTGATTATACAGATATTGTTATGGAAATTTGAAAGATATATTTATATCTTTATTTCCAATACGATATCTGTTGGTCGTAAAATTTGATATTGAATATAAACCGATATATTTTCTATTCAGAGCCTTGTACATAATATCAAATGTGATTTGGGTTTGTCGTGAATGGTGTCTTCATTAACACTGTTCTTAAACCCAGTTGAGAAAAAGATTAAATCTTTTTATTTTGATTTAATGAAGTATACCAATTAAATGGTATTTAATTGGAATTGAATTTGAATTGATTTTTGGGTTTATCGTGAACATTGTTTTAAATAACACTTGTTCTTTAACCCGACAATTAATGAATGTGATTTTGGGTTTTTCGTGAACCGTGTTTTAGATGACATTGGTTCTTTAACCCAGTTAAAGACAGGATATTTATTTCTGTGAAGATTAAAACTAAGTGGGGTTTTAATGAGTCTTTAATTAGATTGAAATGGTCGAGAATGGAGTATCACCAGTTTTGCTCCAGGCGATAGTTAAATCTTTAATCATATTTGAATGTGAAATGGTAATCGAATTTACCGATAACACCGTGGTGTTAGATATGAAGTATGACCAGTTTTACTTCATGGGATGAATAGGTTGGGATTGGGAAATAAAATAAATGATTACTTCGGTGTGGTTCACTAATCCCGACTAGTTTGAATTGATATTCAAAAGAAGATAAAAGAATAAATTTAAAGAATTTATCTTTGATAAAATTAATGGGAACCTTTCCCAAAGTATAAGAATATTTGAATAAAAGAATATTCTGAATTGGAATGAGGCGTATGTTGTGTTTGTGTAACACTTGTTTATTATATACGCGAGTTATTCAGAAAGACCGGGTTTATCCCATTCTGAATAACTGATTCGACGTGGTGTTGAGGATGAAGACGGTGGTCGAAGACCGGAGGTCTTCACATCGTTTGGGTGATTACTGATGATCTTGATTGGGCCGTACACCCAAGAGGAGGGAATCAGTTAGTGATCGTCCAGACGTACTTGGAGATCAATGGATATGCGGGGTACTAGGTGCCTCTGGTTTCGTTCAGACCCAGAACGAACTTGTAAATGGACTGTGTGTCTGACATTGGATTTTATTCTGTGTGATTGATTTCTACTAAATATATATCTGTTTGGCGGCGGAGAATTTATTCTCTTGCTTAATGCCCTTCTCTGAGACGTACGAGCTCAGGGGTTATATAATGATGGATATCAAACGCATGGAGTGAATTGCCTGTGTGGCATGCCTAAGTGGCAAATGATCAAGGCTTCTGTTGAAAAGCAAAGTCTTGTGGGAGATGATCAAAGCACGGCCTGTGTGGCATAGCTTTTTGTAGCGTTGATTCGCGAGCCTCACATCCCGGTTGTGAACCAGAAACGGAAGAGGACATCAGGGAGGGCATGCGTTTCCTTCTAGCTAGAAGTGGCGTTAGTGGTTTTACACGCCCTGACGAGTTTGACTTATGTGGTTGTTGTTGTTGCGAGGCGCCTCAGACATATCGGTCGATCCGAGACCGATGGAGTCATTGGACTCATTGACACCCCAAAGGGTGGGGAAACGCAGTGTTCAGGCATTTTAATCCACATCGGTGGACCGGCCCTGACGATCCAAGGGCCCACCTGAGTCTGGGTCCTGAGGGGCGGCTAGAGCGTCTCGAATCAGTAGAGGACTATCTTTTGCCTCGGTTCACAGATGGAAATCCAACTTCCAATACGTGACTTTGCGGTTTTGATTGTAGAGCCTAGTACGGAGACATAGTGGGGTGGGGCACTTATGCCATCTATGATTAATATTTATGATTGAAATTGTTTTGAAACTATACACTTACAGTAATAATAAAAGATGAAATTTAGCGTATCAAGCATTCTTTGGCTATTATACGGTAAAACCCTATCCTTCGGCTTGTGTTGCATTGTGTGATGGGACCTGGGTCTTATAATAGCTTCATTGTTCTTTATTTAGCATTGCGCTGTTGTTTTATGCACTGGTATTCTTGGGAGGAAACCCGTTCCGTGTTATACGGCGTGGTCCCTTGATTTACCTGACTTTAAAATAAAGATTAATAACTGTTTTAGTTCTCACACCAGTCACATGACTGACCTGGAGTTTATTGTTTTAACCTAAACTCTGGGTGCCCCTATTTTCCGCACGGGCAGCTAGTAGTTTTGGTTTTGCAGATTTGTATTCACAGGAACCTGGTTTACAGCTGGAATGATATTCGGAAAGCTTTGTATCTGTATATCTCTTTCAGTTGTGTATTGGATTATTTTCCGCTGCTATGTAATGTAATGTAATCTCTGATATTTTTCTGTTGTATTATAATTATTCATACTCTGTAATGTTCTTGTATTTTGATGAAATTGTTGTAATAAGCAATGATATATTCTTCTGTTTGCGTCCCGATGTGGCTTGTTCTCAAAACAATCAGGGGTTTCGAACGGTCTTGGTCGGTTTAGCGATCGATTCAGATCGAGCGGAATTCCTGACCGTTACAGTTGGTATCAGAGCATTGGTTTACAGAGCTCGGAGAACAAGACATGTTAGAACCAAACGAAAGAATTCATCAGAGATTGGATTAGTAATATCCAACGAGAATGACTCGTTAGAGATAGGATCAGTAGTATCCTAGAACGAGTGTGAAGAGTAGTGTTTTTAAAATAAAAGTGAAAATAAGTTTTGTTTTGAAAATTTAAATCAATTATTCGTATTTGATTATTTATTTTATATTGAATTTGGACAATCTAGTATATAGAGATTTTAGTATATGTCTGATCCACGTGTATTGAAGCCTCAAATATATTCGATAGATATAGTATCACACTCTAGTCGCCCGAAGAAGATACTGATGATTGAGATCTCATCATCAGTGTTTTTGTTCGAGTTTCGAAAGTGGGATTTCTATATATTTCCATTAGACTGGTGTGAGAACCAAAATTAGATAGGGCTTATTGTTGTGATTTGGCATCAAAAATCTGATTTTTGGACTATATATCAAAGTTATGAATTTGAAAAGCTAATCAACTAATTGATTGCTGATTGTGTTGTTTGATTATTGTTTGATAAATTAAATGTTGAACCTTTAGCCAAATTGAAACAAATAGTGAATTGTATTGAAAATAAGTCGCATTTGCATGCATATACATGTACTTACATTGAACAGGTCATAGCAAGGAGGCTAGAGCAGAAGAATAAAATTGTTTGCCCAACAAATAGGTACATGTTTACAAATTTATTGGGTTTGGATGATTTTATGAGCCGATTGGCTAGCCGCTTGGCTGTTTCTTTTTCTTTTTGGATTGGTGAGGGCCATGGGAGGCTATTTGAAATATCCCGAAGTCCCCGGTGCAGGGAAGGTTATGGCGAAATTTTTCGAAAATTTAGGGTGTTAGCCAAATTTTTGAAAAATTTGAAAAGTTCTTAGAAACTGAAAAGTTGAAGAACTTAAGCCGTAAAGAAAATAATGAAAGTTGAGTTGGTTTGTAAAACAACTTTCAGCTTCGTTCCTTTTCGGGGACGAAAAGTTTTAAGTGGGGGAGATTTTAATAACCTGGAAATTCTGAGCCAATTTAAAATTTTTATTTTGGCAATTTTAGTGAATTTTGAATATTTAAAATGAATTATTTTAAATAATAACGACGAGAAATTTATTTTGAATAGAATTAGAACATATATATTTATTTGAATCGTCGTTAGAATATAATTATTTTATTTTAAAATATAAAAGGAATTGAAAATGGCGCGGTAGTTTGAAATTTCGATTGCAAAGCTCAAATGAACGTAAAGGATTCAAAACAAACCGGATTTTAGCGAAACCAAAAATATTAGAATCTATTGGAGAATATTTTTCCAATGAATCCGAAAAATCGAAATTTCATAGCGGGAATAAAAGGTTACGCCCAGTTGAAAATTCAGAATAGTCGCTATGGAATTCTGGCCCTTAAAAATGGAAATTTTGCAAACGACCTCGGTTTTCGACGAAACCACTTTTGTTGGATCCGTGATGTCAATTTATTGCTAGATTCCAAAATTCGTAATTTTTCGAGTCAATATGTGAGCGTGGCAAAGGAAAACGCGTTTGACCAGTTTAAGTTGATTTTTATCGACTGGAAAATGGCCATTTTTCAAACGGTCTCAGAATTTGACGAAATTAGTTTTGTTAGGACCGTATCATCAATACGAAGCTAGAAATAATTTTTATAAAATTTTTAGAGACTGTATGTGGCCCCAGTAAATTGAAATGTGCGTTTAAATTGAATATATAAAGATTTATATTTTAAATTTGATGGAAACTTATCATAACGGCCGAATTGGGTTACGAAACATATCCCAATGTGTTCGGAATGGGGGTAATTAGCTAGGGGCGATAGTCGTTGGGTCTCATTTGGAGGTCGAACAAAAAGTCAACCCTCAAGGAAATTAAATGATATAATTATATTTATATATATATATATTCCCTCCTACTTTCTCTCTCCCTCCTCCCTTTTCATTCCAGATTGAACGCGATAAAAAAAAGGGAAATCGCTGCGCCACCGTGAGGCATCGCTGCGCCACCGTGAGGCATCGCCGCCGCTAACCAACACCCTTCCCCTCCTCCAGCGCGCATCCCCTTCCATCTCTCTCCTTGTTTAAACCCCCCCAAACCCGATGAAACCCAACACCCGCCGCCCTAGCAAACCCTAGCCTCCTCACGCACCTCAATCCGACCCCCACCGCCTGACCCACCACCTCCGCACCACCAACCACCTCCAGCGCCCCCTCCGGAAGAAGAAATTCAAATAACAGTGAGTTTTTATATATAATGTTATTTTAAAATCAGTTTTTTTATATGCATAGCATCGTTTCGAAAAGAAAAACTGATTTAGGAAAGGAATGAATTTTAAAAGAAAAGATTTAGATTTTTAATTCAAGAAAGTTAAGATTTTTAGATCGAAGAAAGGTGATTCTAATTTATGAAACATAGGTTTTAAATTTCAGTTTTATTTTTATAATGAAATAGCATAAATGAGTTTTATTTATATATAATTAGCAATATAAAATTAGATTTCGAAATAAAAATTAGATTTTTATGATAGATAAAAATTAGACTTTTATAAATGAAAGATATGATTTTATTGGTATGAAAGATTTGATTTTTATCATATAAAGATGAGTTTTTTTTATGCGAAGTTATGGAATAAAAATATGATATTTATATTATAGAGATAATAAAAATATGATTTTTATATTATAGAAAGAATAAAAATATGATTTTTATATTATAGAAAGAATAAAAATATGATTTTTTTATTATATAGATAGTAAAGATTTGATCTTTATTATATGAGCACCGTTATAAAAATAGATTTTTTATCTACATAGTAGCGGTATAAAAATAGAATTTTTATCTATATAGTAGCGGTATAAAAATAGAAATTTCATCCATATAGCGTAGTTATAAAAATATAATTTTTATATAATACAGAATATAAAAATGTGATTTTTATATATGTAGTGAACACAGACGACGAAAGTGACAAAATGCGAGTGGCGAAGATTTTCTACATATGAAGAGTCGTGGCGTTTGGTTTAGCTAATCGGTGAGAACTCCTCACTTTTAATTTATTTTCTAGTTGAAATATATACTAGGATGCAGACGGTGCTTAGTAGCACCCGACACCCATCGTCCACAGACCATGGATGACTTGTTTGTTTGATTGCTGTGTGGTGAAATTTGATTGTGTGATGTGGAATGGAATAAAATATTTTATAGTGGAAAATATTTTATAGTTAAAAATATGATTTTTAACGTGTATATAAAATAAATAGTAATAAACAAATCGGACAATTTGTTTATATACACTGATTTGACTGATATTGATTGGGACGATAAATTTTACACATCGCCCAACTACACAAATAAAAACCTGTGTTTGTTGATTTGAAACCCCTCACGGGTGTTGGGATGATATTGACGTACACTAATCCCAATGGTTTAGTGGTATGTCGATCGTTTGATTGACAGACTGTATGAGCGTTGATTAGTTATATTTAATGCTTATGCAGTTGTGTGGTGCACTTTGGATGATGGTTGATTATTTATCGTTGTTATTATATACATGTGTCGTATGGAATTCATGTAATTAACATTATATGGTAATTGATTGGGCCTTATTCCAATTTAGAAAATAAATTCATGTGTTGAATTGAAAGTAAATTCATGTGTTGAATTGAAAATAAATTCATGTGTTGAATAGAAAATAAATTCATGTGTTGAATTGAAAATAAATTCATGTGTTGAATAGAAAATAAATTTATGTGTTGAATAGAATAAACATTAATGTGTTGAATAAAAGCCGTGTTGATTAGATTGACGCCATTTTGACGTGAACGATATTTATATCGATTTTATTCATTTTTATAATGAATATAGAAAAGAAAGTGATTTCAAAATTTAACGTTTTGAAAATATTATCATTTGTATATCGATGATGTGGAATATTCAATTTTGATTAGAAATTGAATATGAAGTTGAAATCGTTTTGAAAACGAATTTAAAACAATTTATAAAATATGTTTTGAAAGTAAATCGACGAAATATATAATATATATATATATATTATATATATAATGGCCTGAATAGAACGCGTCGCGCCGCGGCAGTTCGCGAATTTCGACCATTGACGTCGAATGGATATTACGGGAGATCCGACCGTCGGATTCTCCTAAAACTGGAACCGTTGGGTTCGTATCAAAAAGAGCTTTCTAACGAATATTAGAAATTAGAAATCTAATGGTTGGATTTGGAATTATGTCCAAATCAAATTTGGAAAAGGTCGCTGTAAGTGCAGTTCGATGGCCGTTGATGCAAATCGACTGTACGGGCCTTGATAAAATTATTATTATTAATAATAATTTTTGTAAAATCATAAGAAATAATTTGTGAAGAATTAGGATGAAAAATTCCAAATTTGTAAAGATAAAAGTAGATTTTTATTGAAATGAACTAGTTTTGAACTAGAATAATAATTTATTTATTTTTAAATAAATAAATTGGATTTGAATTGGTTTTAAAAGTAACCAGAATTTCCAATAATTGAATTGGAATGGATTTGAATCGAAATTATCTTTGGAATATTTCGATGTTGGATTTCGTGATTATACAGATATTGTTATGGAAATTTGAAAGATATATTTATATTGTTATTTCCAATACGATATTTGTTGGTCGTAGAATTTGATATTGAATATAAGCCGATATATTTTCTATTCAGAGCCTTGTATATAATTTCAAATGTGATTTGGGTTTGTCGTGAATGGTGTCTTCATTAACACTGTTCTTAAACCCAGTTGAGAAAAAGATTAAATCTTTTTATTTAGATTTAATGAAGTATACCAATTAAATGGTATTTAATTGGAATTGAATTTGAATTGATTTTTGGGTTTATCGTGAACATTGTTTTAAATAACACTTGTTCTTTAACCCGACAATTAATGAATGTGATTTTGGGTTTTTCGTGAACCGTGTTTTAGATGACATTGGTTCTTTAACCCAGTTAAAGACAGGATATTGATTTCTGTGAAGATTAAAACTAAGTGGGGTTTTAATGAATCTTTAATTAGATTGAAATGGTCGAGAATGGAGTATCACCAGTTTTGCTCCAGGCGATAGTTAAATCTTTAATCAGATTTGAACGTGAAATGGTAATTGAATTTACCGATAACACCGTGGTGTTAGATATGAAGTATGACCAGTTTTACTTCATGGGATGAATATCTTGCGATTGGGAAATAAAATAAATGATTACTTCGGTGTGGTTCGCTAATCCCGACTAGTTTGAATTGATATTCAAAAGAAGATTAAAGAATAAATTTAAAGAATTTATCTTTGATAAAATTAATGGGAACCTTTCCCAAAGTATAAGAATATTTGAATAAAAGAATATTCTGAATTGGAATGAGGCGTATGTTGTGTTTGTGTAACACTTGTTTATTATATACGCGAGTTATTCAGAAAGACCGGGTTTATCCCATTCTAAATAACTGATTCGACGTGGTGTTGAGGATGAAGACGGTGGTCGAAGACCGGAGGTCTTCACGTCGTTTGGGTGATTACTGATGATCTTGATTGGGTCGTACACCAAAGAAGAGGGAATCAGTTAGTGATCGTCCAGACGTACTTGGAGATCGATGGATATGTGGGGTACTAGGTGCCTCCGGTTTCGTTCAGACCCAGAACGAACTTGTAAATGGACTGTGTGTCTGATATTGGATTTTATTCTGTGTGATTAATTTCTATTAAATATATATCTGTTTGGCGGCGGAGAATTTATTCTCCTGCTTAACGCCCTTCTCTGAGACGTACGAGTTCAGGGGTTATATATTGATGGATATAAAACGCATGGAGTGAATTACCTATGTGGCATGCCTAAGTGGCAAATGATCAAGGCTTCTGTTGAAAAGCAAAGTCTTGTGGGTGATGATCAAAGCACGGTCTGTGTGGCATAGCTTTGTGTAGCATTGATTCGCGAGCCTCACATCCCGGTTGTGAACCAGAAATGGGAGAGGACATCAGGGAGGGCATGCGTTTCCTTCTAGCTAGAAGTGGCGTCAGTGGTTTTACATGCCCTGACGAGTTTGACTTATGTGGTTGTTGTTGTTGCGAGGCACCTCGGATATATCAGTCTATCTGGGACCGATGGAGTCATTGGACTCATTGACACCCCAAAGGGTGGGGAAACGCAGTGTTCAGACATTTTAATCCACATCGGTGGACTGGCCCTGACGATCCAATGGCCCACCTGAGTCTGGGTCCTGAGGGGCGGGCTAGAGCGTCTCGAATCGGTAGAGGACTATCTTTTGCCTTGGTTCACAGATGGACATCCAGCTTCCAATACGTGACTTTGCGGTTTTGTTTATAGAGCCTAGTACAGCGACATAGTGGGATGGGGTACTTATGCCATCTATGATTAATATTTATGATTGAAATTGTTTTGACACTATACACTTATAGTAATAATAAAAGATGAAATTTAGCGTATCAAGCATTCTTTGGCTATTATAAGGTAAAACCCTATCCTCCGGCTTGTGTTGCATTGTGTGATGGGACCTGGGTCTTATAATAGCTTCATTGTTCTTTATTTAGCATCGCGCTGTTGTTTTATGCACTGGAATTCTTGGGAGGAAACCCGTTCTGTGTTATACGGCGTGGTCCCTTGATTTACCTGACTTTAAAATAAAGATTAATAACAGTTTTAGTTCTCATACCAGTCACATGACTGACCTGGAGTTTATTGTTTTAACCTAAACTCTGGGTGCCCCTATTTTCCGCACGGCCAGCTAGTAGTTTTGGTTTTGCAGATTTGTATTCACAGGAACCTGGTTTACAGCTGGAATGATATCCGGAAAGCTTTGTATCCGTATATCTCTTTCAGTTGTGTATTGGATTATTTTCCGCTGCTATGTAATGTATTGTAATCTCTAATATTTTTCTGTTGTATTATAATTATTCATACTCTGTAATGTTCTTGTATTCTGATGAAATTGTTGTAATAAGCAATGATATATTCTTCTGTTTGCGTCCCGATGTTGCTTGTTCTCAAAACAATCAGGGGTTTCGAACGGCTTGGTCGGTTTAGCGATCGATTCGGATCGAGCGGAATTCCTGATTGTTACACATAACCTCCAACCCACTTGTTTAACTCTTATGGAAATGACAAAACGACGAGAATCAAATCTATTATAAGCATGGCCTATTAACTATTTCTTAGAAAGATAGGCCATCAAATTTCAATTTATACAATCACTTATTTGCCATAATCATATTTCCATTAAATACAAAAAAGAACACAAAATCAAAATATGTTACACCTACATAATCAAGAGAGATTCTTTGCCCCTAAATTGAAGGGGTTTAGTTTCTAATATATGTAATCATGCTAATAAATATAGATTTCAACATAAACAAGAACAAAGAGGAAAATGAAAGCAAAGTAATAAAAACTAACTATTCTACTTACATGGAATAAAGGGATTTATACTAATAACATAAGGTTAAGAATATGAAATAAAAAATGCTTGAATTAAAATTGCATTAAAAATAATTACACAAAAAGGAAATTGGCTATGTAGCCATTAAAGAGAAAGAGAGCTTTTGATCCTCCAAACTAAAACTAACTTAAAGAGAGGATAAAAAAGAGGATCATTTATATGAAACACGGGGGTATATATACATGATCTAAATCCCTAATCACTCATCATGGGAAACCCCCAAAATGCCCACTTCATGAAGCTTATAATTTTGTCTTTAGCCTTAATCCATCACGTAGAATGCATGACGCCTTTTTTGTCTTATCCAAATAGTGCATTAGTTTCTAATATAAAGCTTAAGAGTAAGTGGGTTAGTTGAGAGGTGGGGTCCTCCACTTTCCATGGAATGGATTATTTCTTTGCCTTCCTTTATGTATATGCATGCTTTTCTTCATATCTTCGTTTGCATACATCATTTTTGCTCCTAAATTCCTACAGGAGACAACTGCAAGGAACAAGTAAATGATACCACAAATTAAAACATGTACAATTTACCATTTTACACCTTAAATGAGTGATGATTTTGAAAACATTTAAATCATGGCTTTGATTTTAACAGCTCGCCATTTTGACCGCCAAAGTCGATGATTAAACCGACTCGAAGCGTTCAAAATGACATATTGTTATTGGCTTGTAAGGTTTAAATATACGGGTCCATTTGGCACACATCTCTGTAAGTTTCAAAATTAGGCTCACATCCAGTCCAACTTTTCATGTAAATTAGGTCCCTATTTTTCGAAAATAACTTAAAAAAAATAAAAAATCACGAAAATTCATTATTAAATAAAAAACGTACACGCCAAAAAATTCAGGTGTTGAAATAACCGAAAAACATACCAGAACCCAAATAAACCAAAAAATAGCAAAACAACAGGTTTATGCATCAAAAGATGCACCTATTCATACATAGTTGCATACATTCATGCTTATATTTCAGTGTTGCATCCAACTACAGCATAATGCATACATGTATGCAGCTAAACAGCAATATACGCATCCTTTTATGCATATATTCATTTTTGACCTGTTTTTACAAGCATTCGCACATTGTTGCATACATTCGTGCACTTAAACAGAATACACGCATACATTCGTGCACATATTCAGAAGCCTTTATCCCTTTTAAATTTGTTGCACACATGCATGCATATATACTGAATAATTGCATTCATGTATGCAATTATTCGTAACACATGCATCTCAGTGTAACTTTGTATACATACATGTATGCAACTATTGCAAATACATGCATACATGTATGTGTATATTGGTCCAGATTTTCAATAGAAAACGCTGGATGAATATACGCATACATGTACGCTACTATTGGTAATAGTTGCACAGATGTATGCAACTTTTTTGTTTTCTGGGCGTGGTCTTTTGGGAATATTTGCAGATTTTAGGTTTTTTTTAGTGGTCGGTGCATTTTTTTTCTTTGAAAAACACGTAACGTTGAAAATAGGGACCCGCTTTAAAGAAGAAACTAGGGGAGGATATCGTTTATATTTGCTAACCTTTTTGGGATGTCACGCTAATATTCACTAAATAAAATATCACACAGAATCACAGACACAGAAAGACAACAGTATAACTTACAGCGGAATAAATTTATATAAAAATATCAGAGTTTTACAAAATAATATTTTACAACGGAAGATACCATACATTAGATTTTAAATAAATAAATAAAAACGGAAGAACGAAGCAAAGTGAGCACGTCTTGACATGCTTTAACCTTCAATAACTGGAATCTCTAAAATCTGCAACACTCGTATCTGCTTGTTTTTTCAAAAAAAAAAAAAATAGATGGGGAAAACAAAGTTGTTCAAATTCTAAAAGTTCATTCAATCACCATGCATAAACAAGATTAACGAAAAAATAATATGTTTAGGCATCGCTTTTTGGAAGATACTCTGACAGAAAGAAAGAAATGTGATACTTTAGCATTTTGTAGGGTAAGCAAACCATTTGAACCTTTATGCCAAAATATACATGATAAACTTACAAAATGGGAGGATAAAAATAACTTCGGATTCATCTAACTATTAATTTCTACAGTTATCAGCAGAATCTTCAAAAACAGTCCTACTGTAGGTAAATAGTGGATCAAAATTATATATACTAAGATACTCATGTAGCATATCATTTAAGCACATATATGTAATCGGTTTTCAAAATTATATATGTTAAAAAAACAGTCCTACCGTTGTTTTTCACACCATTGTGGACATTATGGGAAAAATAGAGAAACATGCACTTACAGATGCATACATTACGAAATGCAATCCCTAAAAAAGCCACTCTTTGCTCTAATATATTCTGAATTATGTTTCAAAAGAGTATACAAGTCAACTACTGTTTCAAAATTAATTAAAATAACATGTCCATAAGGAAATGCAAACTGTTAATTGCATGATGACCCACTTGTGACTTTGACGTGTAAATGTGGATTATTTTGAAAACATTCAATGCCCAAACAATTCAGTCGACTAATTATTTTGAAATAATTTAATTCAAAGATAAAACTGAACCGAAAACAATTCAGTCGACTAATGTAAATTCTATACTGGATTAGAACGATAAAAATTTATTTAAATTTAATTATTTGAAATCGTTTTATATTTTAATCGAATTCAGTTTCAAAATCGAATCCCTTAAGTTCAGAATATCGTATAAACTTGGAAATATCGGTCGTTATGACTAGATAGGAGTGCTGGGTTGCGAATTATGGACCGTGAGATATTTTGGTTATAAAATTAAATAAAATCAAATCAGTATTTAATTCAAAGTTACACTGTAAGGCCGACCTACTGTATTAAATCACGCAGACCTCTATTCCCCATCGCAGACCTACTGTGTTTTCTCGAGCCAACGCTAATGTCTCCTGCCTTCGATACGAAGGAAGACAGAAATTTAATGGCAAATGTACGATTGGTTCCCTCTCCACCTTTATATATCGCGATCACCTCACTGGCTTCTTTTCCACTTTTCGTTCCTCAGTAGAAAACGGAGAGCTTCAAAAATCAAATATGGCCGCTGCCTTAAATCAAATCGAAACCCAACTCTAAACCCTCCGCAAGCTTTGAAAACTCCTGAGCCCAATTCGAATTCAAAATTAGGTCATGGGTGTTACGAGACTGCGATTGGAAGAGGCGCAGGGGTTCGTTTAGGGGGATTTGCGACGTAGTGATAGGTGCGACGCTGGTTAAGGGAGATCGAAGTTCGATTCCGACGAGGTGAAGTTGGGCGATTCTGGACTTCGCGATGGCAGTGGATGGATTGATGTCGTAGGGCAACGAAGGGAGCAGCGGGATGAGGAGGTGCTATCGCGATGGGTTTATTCGCAGTGAAGCTTCATGGGTGCGATGCAGAACTGGAGTTCGATCTGAAGACAACGAGATGAATTTGTGGGTTTCGGTAGTTGGCCAATGGGAGAAGTAGTCGGACCTGATGAGGAGTCATGTTTCTATTTCGTGGATTATTTACAAATAGCAACGGAAGCCCGAGCTCTGATTGGAGGTTTCAGAAATGGAGATGGTGGAGTTGCCGCGAGCAAATGAGGGGAAGAAGAGGGTTATTAGGCTTAAGGTATAAATTCTGAATTTAAAAGGTTAATGGCAATTTAAATTTCCTTAAGAATTTATTTAAATAGTTAGTTTATTTTTAATAATAAAAATAAAGTCTAGGGTTAGTTTTATTTTTAATTAAAGCTTATAAAATTCATCTTTTTATATGAGGTTACATTGAAAACAATCAAGGAGTTGAAGACTGATTTGAATTGGGAAAGGAGGGTTGATACTTCTTGGGCAATAAGGTATATAATTTACAAATTTAAAAATATACAGAATAAATCATTTATTTAGTTAGTAATTAATTTAGTTTAATTATCAATCATCGCTAAATAAAAATAAATAAATCATAGGTGCGAATTCATTGGGGAAGATTGTAGCCGATGATTTGGAAACAAACAGGATATTCGACAACCGCAATTTCGGTGAGTAAATCTCACTCACCTTTTATTTATAATTATTTTTACTTCGTAAAAATAATTGTTGTTGCTTGTTTGGATTTTTCTGCTTGTTTTATATATATTAGTTATTTAGGCTATTATATATATATTGGGTTGATTGATTGGTTGGATTCCCGCAGTCTCATTAGCGGATGACCGCAGTTTCATAGCGGATGATTACCCTATACGCCCCACGCTATGATTAGTGGATGACCTTCTATACCACGATATTCTGCCACGAAGCGGAATGGGTATTATTTATGTGCTAACATCTGTGGATGCAGGAAAACAGGTTGGAGGAATCCAACTGGATTCCTCAAAAATATATTATCTGTTTGTTTATTTGTTGCATATATATTGTTATATATGATGTGTTAGAAAAATAAATAATTGGTTGCTTTGTGTGTTTAAATATCACTGGGCTTAAGTAATGATATTTAAAAATATCATGAAAAATGATATTTGAGAATTAGAAAGGAAATTCTATTTTTCTAAAATAGAATTGAAATTTGAAATTTGAATATAGAAGATTCAAATAGAATTGAATTTGAAATTTGAATATAGAAAATTCAAATAGATCCAAATAGAACTGAAAATGAAATTCAAATATAGAATTTGAATAAAGAAAATTCAAAGAGGAATTCAAAAGGGATTTGAATAAAAGAATTTGAAATAGAATTTTGAATATAGAAATTCAAATGGAAACTATATAAAGGAATTTGAATATAGAGAATTCAAACAGAATTGAATATATAATTTGAATCGAGAATTCAAACAGAATTGAATATAGAAATTTGAATATAGAGAATTCAAACAGAATTGAATATAGAATTTGAATCGAGAATTCAAAAAGAATTGAATATGGAATTTGAATATAGAAATTCATAAAGGAATGTGAATAAAGGAATGTGAATAGAGGAATAAAGGAATTTGAATAAATGAATTTGAAATATTGAATTTCAAAGAAGAATTGAATTGAATTTGAAATATTGAATTTCAAAGAAGAATTGAATTGAATTTGAAATATTGAATTTCAAAGAAGAATTGAATTGAATTTGAAATATAGAATTTCAAAGAAGAATTGAAATAGAAATTGAATAATAGAATTCAAATGGAATTTCAAGTATAGAAATTGAATAATAGAATTCAAATGGAATTTCAAGTGTTGAATTTGAATATGAAATTGAAATAGAAATTCAAGTATTGAATTTGAATATGGAATTGAAATAGAAATTCAAGTATTGAATTTGAATATAAAATAGAAAAGGAAATTCAACTATAGAATTTGAATATAGGAATTTAAATGGGAGTTGAATAATGGAAATTTGAATTTAGAATTCAAATAGAAAAGGAAATAGAATTTGAACATAGAATTCAAACAGAAAAGAAAATAGAATTTGAACATAGAATTCAAATAGAAAAGGAATTGGAATTTGAATATAGAATTCAAATAAAAGCGAGATTGGAATTTGAATCAAGAAATTCAAATAGAGTTAAAATGGAGTTGGATTCATTTTAACGAAGTTTAAAAGTTTATTTATATATAAATATAATTAAAACGAACTCGCCGCAGCGCTGCAGTTCGTAAATTGGTGATTCGAACTTCAATTGAGTATACAAGACTCAATTGAAGTCGGAATTCTTTGAAACAAGAATCGTCAGGACCGGTTGAATAATAGTTTTCTAATGGAAGAGAAAAATCTGGATTTCGTCGAATAGATTTTGAGTTATGTCAAAAATCAAATTTTTAAAAGTGCAGCGCCAAAAACCATTAAAACCATAATGGATTTTATATAATAAATATAGGGATTTTTAAGCAAATAAAAATCCGAATTTCCATTTAAAAACCTGGTCTTGAGTTAGAACATAAAGGTGAACTCAAGTGAAGTAAGAAAAGTGATTTTTGAAACAATAATCATATTTTTGATTATTGAATAGAATTAACTAAGTCAAAGAAGAATTAGTTAATCGAGTGGTGAATTGAAGTCGAACTTTGAAAATTGAATTTTTGAATTGTAAACATATATTTGAAATCAAATATAGAACTTAAATTAAAATTTGAATTCAATTAGTTGATAAGTAAGTTGAAATATATTTGAAACGTGTTATATTCATATATACAAGCGAAATGGGCAAAGAGTTAGTTAAAGAGTTACTTTAACGAATTGAGTCAAAACGAGTGTATGAAGTTGAAATGAATTGTACAGGTATAGATATACCGGAGACAGTTATGGGATAAAGTGATGAAGGTATATAATTAGTGTGCTCGACAATAAGGTACATGTTTAATTCATATATGAGATTTTATGCGCCGTATCGGCAAGCCGCTTGGCTTTTTCTTTTTCTTTTTGAGATGAGAAGTTACCGGGAAGCTATTTGAAATTTCCCGATGCTCCCGATACAGGGGAGGTTATGGCGAATTTTTCCGAAAATTTAAGGAGTTAGAATATTTTTAAGAAAATTTGATAACTAGAAATCCATATATCAATATGTATAGAGAATTAGATAATGAAACAAATTTAAATAGGATATTTGAAACAAGAAGGAAAACTATAACTTAGATGTAACAAGGGAAATGTATACGTGTTTTAAAAATAGATAATTGGTTTATATAGTATTGATTATTCGAGTAAGTAGTCTTGTCTGTTTTGACGTTATGAATGTTATTCATTCAAGGTCTGAGAGGTAATTATACCCCAACTTGATTGGTTTCATTAACAACCGATAAATAGCAAAACTCAGTCTCGAAGATCAACGTTTAAAGAGATTTAGTTGAATGTATATATTTGGGTTGTCGTAACGATGTTTTACACAACATCCGTTTTAACCCAAATAAATGTAAACTTGGAAATAAAATAACAAATGTTTTCTAAGTATAGAACTAAATGAGTTCGTGGAAGAGATAAGTGATTGGAATGTTTTCCAATTAAAATCGAAAATATTTTCTAACTATAGAAAATAAAAGGAGGCGATACTTGTGAATATTTGGTTAACAAATATTGATAAGAAAATGGAGAAGAGATTTAATTAATGAAATATTAATTAAAGAGCCCAGTGATTTGTTTGATATGTTGGATGAACACTTGTTTTTATTCGATAGTTAAATCGCAGACTATCGAAGTTTTGACCATCGTTGTCAATATGGAGAGACCGGTTGGATTATTATCCGAAGAACCACTCCGTATCGGCATAAGCGTTGCGGACCAAGTATGCTGAATATATTGAAGACGGAGTAAAGTGCAAGGGCTTTTTCTATTAATATAAATTGTGCCTTCGGTTTCGTTCAGTCCCAGAACGAACGTAAAAGGGACGAATGTCTGACAAAGTATTTCCAATGATCAAATGGGTTGGTCTGTATAAATATATATATATGGTTGCAACGGATTTATTCCCTTAGCATAACATCCAGAATATTTGTGCAAACTCAACTAGTGATTAACGGATCTGACGATGTGGCATTCAAAGTGATGGTGTTATCAATGAATGGTAAGTATTCGTAGCCTCAGGCCTCAACAACCGGGAAGTGACAAAAATCGGGCAGGCAGCATGGCTATGTGGGTCGCACCCATTATGATGTATAATCACCTATCTAGAGAAAATCCAATTGCTTCTTTAATCTATCGATGTTGTCCCTTATCGGGAAACGGTTGCTGATCCCAACCTTTGGTGATATACATTCGATACACTCAAGCGAAATGAGTGGTCGGTCATGTGTGGGCCGGGTTGCAAGATGTTCTTGTTAAACCCAGTGTATTCGTCTCTAGAGATACACTATCGGCAGGTGGTCCCATACCTTGTCAAGTTGGAAATCCAATCTCCAATAAGCGCCCTGCGGTTTTTGATTTTATATTATATATGGAGCGTGAGATGCAAGCGTTCCGCTAGATTTTATTTATTTGATTTAGGCATTATTATAATATCACCAGATTTTGATATCAAAATGTTTTGGGTTATCGTAAGGTAAAAACCATCCGTGTTTATGTGTGGATCGGTCTTACGATAATCTTTTCTTTCGAAAGGATTTTTAAAAGTTAAACCAATGGTTGGAGTTTACTCACACCAGTCCCATGACTGACCCAGAGTTTATTTTGTTTTGTTTTCCCTAAACTCTTGGGTGCCCAAATTTGTACGGGCAGTCAAGTAGTCGGGATTTTACAGATTCACTTGGAGGAGCTTGGAGCAGGAGGCTTCAGCGTTAGTTATCTAGTGTTATTTCCGCTGTATTGTAAGTGTGTACTCTGAAAATGATGTATGTATATACAGTTGAAATTTTGTATTTCAAAAGCTGTTATATATTATATTTTGTTCCGCTGCGATGTGAGGTTCTGTGTTGTGTTTATGTTCTTCTTCTTCTATTCTAAGTTTCTATCTTATCTATTCTCACCCTCTAACTTCTTTCTATTAATGGTTCGTATTTCTGTGTTATTTGGGTTGGACGTGTGTTGGGTTTAGTCAACTCAGATAGCTCGGATTTGCGGGTCATTATACTTGGTATCAGAGCTGGTTGCTTAATTGGTACGGATGATAGGGGGTTCTCGCTTCGCGTTTGGTGGCGAACGGGAGACTCTTACCCCTACATCTCCCGACAATGTGGGTTGGTCGAGTCGCGAGGCTGGCCGTAAAAGCAGTTCTGAGGTATCTCTGTAAGCCACGGTGGGAGGTTAGCCCACTGCCGTTAGGTCGTTACAGTTGGTATCAGAGCTTAGGTTGAGCGAACACCTAGGCTTTGGTGGGATGTGCTCATTAGAGATAGGGTCAGTAGCACCCTAGAATGAGTTGAGTGTATATATATGAGAGAACGTATTTGTAAGTTGAAAAAAAAATTGTTTTATATTGTGTTGGCTTGTCTGTTGCGTAATTTATGAATTCTGGTCGAATCGTGGGACGCCACGACGTCGATAGGAGTTTCTAAATACTTGAACAAAAGATTGAACACGATATAGTTTTAAAATGGGTAGATGAAATAATTTTACCCAAAATTCTATTTTGATATAAAACTAGTAATTTTCTGAAATTATTGGATGTGTTGATTGTTATCGTTATAATCAAATTTGATTATAAAAATTGGAATGGTTATATATAACCAAAATAAAACTTGTATATAACATATACAAATGAAATGAATTGAAATTGAATTCAAACCAGAATTTGAAAATTAAATCCTGGGAAGTTTGAAATATTTTTGGAAGTATATTAGAACAATATAGCTTTGTTTTAAAAGGATTTTGAATGGATTTTGAAATTGTTTAAGCACTGAACTCACTTCGGTGGCTAGGAAATAATTCTGATGATGGTCGCGACATCATCAGTGTTCATTTTCGAGTTTCTATGTGATGGATTGCTACCTTAGAAAATTTTTGATGGGAATTTGTTTGAAAGAAAACAAGTTTAATTGAAAAATTCAAATATTTTGAATTTGAAAAGATTAAAAATATATGTACATGTTTAAGTGATTTCAAAAGGATTTGAAATGATAACCCTGGGATTTGAATTCTGGAATTGAAATTTAACTTAAGCTAGTTAAATGGATTGAAGTGAATCAATTAACTAGAATCAATTTGAATAGGGTTAATGGAATATAGATTGGATATAAATGGATTGATCGGAGATCATTCGAATCAAATGTGTGAAGACCAAAAGTTTTGGTTGGAGTTAATTTGTTGAAATATGAGGAGTTGAGTTTCAACATAAGTGAATTTTTGAAAAGTAATAGATTTGTACCATTTTTCCTACCTTAGCAATTTCGAGGACGAAATTATTTTAAGGGGGGAAGAATGTAACGACCTGGATTTTTGGTCGATTTATTTTAAAGATTTATTATGGTTTTAAATATTGAATTTATAATATAAATGGTATTTTATTGGGTTATCGATTAAATAATCGAAATATGAGGAACTGAAATAATTTAATTCAAAGATAAAACTGAACCGAAAACAATTCAGTCGACTAATGTAAATTCTATACTGGATTAGAACGATAAAAAATTATTTAAATTTAATTATTTGAAATCGTTTTATATTTTAATCGAATTCAGTTTCAAAATCGAATCCCTTAAGTTCAGAATATCGTATAAACTTGGAAATATCGGTCGTTACGACTATATAGGAGTGCTGGGTTGCGAATTATGGACCGTGAGATATTTTGGTTATAAAATTAAATAAAATCAAATCAGTATTTAATTCAAAGTTACACTGTAAGGCCGACCTACTGTATTAAATCACGCAGACCTCTATTCCCCATCGCAGACCTACTGTGTTTTCTCGAGCCAACGCTAATGTCTCCTGCCTTCGATACGAAGGAAGACAGAAATTTAATGGCAAATGTACGATTGGTTCCCTCTCCACCTTTATATATCGCGATCACCTCACTGGCTTCTTTTCCACTTTTCGTTCCTCAGTAGAAAACGGAGAGCTTCAAAAATCAAATATGGCCGCTGCCTTAAATCAAATCGAAACCCAACTCTAAACCCTCCGCAAGCTTTGAAAACTCCTGAGCCCAATTCGAATTCAAAATTAGGTCATGGGTGTTACGAGACTGCGATTGGAAGAGGCGCAGGGGTTCGTTTAGGGGGATTTGCGACGTAGTGATAGGTGCGACGCTGGTTAAGGGAGATCGAAGTTCGATTCCGACGAGGTGAAGTTGGGCGATTCTGGACTTCGCGATGGCAGTGGATGGACTGATGTCGTAGGGCAACGAAGGGAGCAGCGGGATGAGGAGGTGCTATCGCGATGGGTTTATTCGCAGTGAAGCTTCATGGGTGCGATGCAGAACTGGAGTTCGATCTGAAGACAACGAGATGAATTTGTGGGTTTCGGTAGTTGGCCAATGGGAGAAGTAGTCGGACCTGATGAGGAGTCATGTTTCTATTTCGTGGATTATTTACAAATAGCAACGGAAGCCCGAGCTCTGATTGGAGGTTTCAGAAATGGAGATGGTGGAGTTGCCGCGAGCAAATGAGGGGAAGAAGAGGGTTATTAGGCTTAAGGTATAAATTCTGAATTTAAAAGGTTAATGGCAATTTAAATTTCCTTAAGAATTTATTTAAATAGTTAGTTTATTTTTAATAATAAAAATAAAGTCTAGGGTTAGTTTTATTTTTAATTAAAGCTTATAAAATTCATCTTTTTATATGAGGTTACATTGAAAACAATCAAGGAGTTGAAGACTGATTTGAATTGGGAAAGGAGGGTTGATACTTCTTGGGCAATAAGGTATATAATTTACAAATTTAAAAATATACAGAATAAATCATTTATTTAGTTAGTAATTAATTTAGTTTAATTATCAATCATCGCTAAATAAAAATAAATAATTCATAGGTGTGAATTCATTCGGGAAGATTGTAGCCGATGATTTGGAAACAAACAGGATATTCGACAACCGCAATTTCGGTGAGTAAATCTCACTCACCTTTTATTTATAATTATTTTTACTTCGTAAAAATAATTGTTGTTGCTTTTTTGGATTTTTCTGCTTGTTTTATATATATTAGTTATTTAGGCTATTATATATATATTGGGTTGATTGATTGGTTGGATTCCCGCAGTCTCATTAGCGGATGACCGCAGTTTCATAGCGGATGATTACCCTATACGCCCCACGCTATGATTAGTGGATGACCTTCTATACCACGATATTCTGCCACGAAGCGGAATGGGTATTATTTATGTGCTAACATCTGTGGATGCAGGAAAACAGGTTGGAGGAATCCAACTGGATTCCTCAAAAATATATTATCTGTTTGTTTATTTGTTGCATATATATTGTTATATATGATGTGTTAGAAAAATAAATAATTGGTTGCTTTGTGTGTTTAAATATCACTGGGCTTAAGTAATGATATTTAAAAATATCATGAAAAATGATATTTGAGAATTAGAAAGGAAATTCTATTTTTCTAAAATAGAATTGAAATTTGAAATTTGAATATAGAAGATTCAAATAGAATTGAATTTGAAATTTGAATATAGAAAATTCAAATAGATCCAAATAGAATTGAAAATGAAATTGAATAATGAAATTCAAATATAGAATTTGAATAAAGAAAATTCAAAGAGGAATTCAAAAGGGATTTGAATAAAAGAATTTGAAATAGAATTTTGAATATAGAAATTCAAATGGAAACTATATAAAGGAATTTGAATATAGAGAATTCAAACAGAATTGAATATAGAATTTGAATCGAGAATTCAAACAGAATTGAATATAGAAATTTGAATATAGAGAATTCAAACAGAATTGAATATAGAATTTGAATCGAGAATTCAAAAAGAATTGAATATGGAATTTGAATATAGAAATTCATAAAGGAATGTGAATAAAGGAATGTGAATAGAGGAATAGAGGAATTTGAAAAAATGAATTTGAAATATTGAATTTCAAAGAAGAATTGATTGAATTTGAAATATTGAATTTCAAAGAAGAATTGAATTGAATTTGAAATATTGAATTTCAAAGAAGAATTGAATTGAATTTGAAATATAGAATTTCAAAGAAGAATTGAAATAGAAATTGAATAATAGAATTCAAATGGAATTTCAAGTATAGAAATTGAATAATAGAATTCAAATGGAATTTCAAGTGTTGAATTTGAATATGAAATTGAAATAGAAATTCAAGTATTGAATTTGAATATGGAATTGAAATAGAAATTCAAGTATTGAATTTGAATATAAAATAGAAAAGGAAATTCAACTATAGAATTTGAATATAGGAATTTAAATGGGAGTTGAATAATGGAAATTTGAATTTAGAATTCAAATAGAAAAGGAAATAGAATTTGAACATAGAATTCAAATAGAAAAGAAAATAGAATTTGAACATAGAATTCAAATAGAAAAGGAATTGGAATTTGAATATAGAATTCAAATAAAAGCGAGATTGGAATTTGAATCAAGAAATTCAAATAGAGTTAAAATGGAGTTGGATTCATTTTAACGAAGTTTAAAAGTTTATATATATAAATATAATTAAAACGAACTCGCCGCAGAGCTGCAGTTCGTAAATTGGTGACTCGAACTTCAATTGAGTATACAGGACTCAATTGAAGTCGGAATTCTTTGAAACAAGAATCGTCAGGACCGGTTGAATAATAGTTTTCTAATGGAAGAGAAAAATCTGGATTTCGTCGAATAGATTTTGAGTTATGTCAAAAATCAAAATTTTAAAAGTGCAGCGCCAGAAACCATTAAAACCATAATGGATTTTATATAATAAATATAGGGATTTTTAAGCAAATAAAAATCCGAATTTCCATTTAAAAACCTGGTCTTGAGTTAGAACATAAAGGTGAACTCAAGTGAAGTAAGAAAAGTGATTTTTGAAACAATAATCATATTTTTGATTATTGAATAGAATTAACTAAGTCAAAGAAGAAGTAGTTAAACGAGTGGTGAATTGAAGTCGAACTTTGAAAATTGAATTTTTGAATTGTAAACATATATTTGAAATCAAATATAGAACTTAAATTAAAATTTGAATTCAATTAGTTGATAAGTAAGTTGAAATATATTTGAAACGTGTTATATTCATATATACAAGCGAAATGGGCAAAGAGTTAGTTAAAGAGTTACTTTAACGAATTGAGTCAAAACGAGTGTATGAAGTTGAAATGAATTGTACAGGTATAGATATACCGGAGACAGTTATGGGATAAAGTGATGAAGGTATATAATTAGTGTGCTCGACAATAAGGTACATGTTTAATTCATATATGAGATTTTATGCGCCGTATCGGCAAGCCGCTTGGCTTTTTCTTTTTCTTTTTGAGATGAGAAGTTACCGGGAAGCTATTTGAAATTTCCCGATGCTCCCGATACAGGGGAGGTTATGGCGAATTTTTCCGAAAATTTAAGGAGTTATAATATTTTTAAGAAAATTTGATAACTAGAAATCCATATATCAATATGTATAGAGAATTAGATAATGAAACAAATTTAAATAGGATATTTGAAACAAGAAGGAAAACTATAACTTAGATGTAACAAGGGAAATGTATACGTGTTTTAAAAATAGATAATTGGTTTGTATAGTATTGATTATTCGAGTAAGTAGTCTTGTTTGTTTTGACGTTATGAATGTTATTCAGTCAAGGTCTGAGAGGTAATTATACCCCAACTTGATTGGTTTCATTAACAACCGATAAATAGCAAAACTCAGTCTCGAAGATCAACGTTTAAAGAGATTTAGTTGAATGTATATATTTGGGTTGTCGTAACGATGTTTTACACAACATCCGTTTTAACCCAAATAAATGTAAACTTGGAAATAAAATAACAAATGTTTTCTAAGTATAGAACTAAATGAGTTCGTGGAAGAGATAAGTGATTGGAATGTTTTCCAATTAAAATCGAAAATATTTTCTAACTATAGAAAATAAAAGGAGGCGATACTTGCGAATATTTGGTTAACAAATATTGATAAGAAAATGGAGAAGATATTTAATTAATGAAATATTAATTAAAGAGCCCAGTGATTTGTTTGATATGTTGGATGAACACTTGTTTTTATTCGATAGTTAAATCACAGACTATCGAAGTTTTGACCATCGTTGTCAATATTGAGAGACCGGTTGGATTATTATCCGAAGAACCACTCCGTATCGGCATAAGCGTTGCGGACCAAGTATGCTGAATATATTGAAGACGGAGTAAAGTGCAAGGGCTTTTTCTATTAATATAAATTGTGCCTTCGGTTTCGTTCAGTCCCAGAACGAACGTAAAAGGGACGAATGTCTGACAAAGTATTTCCAATGATCAAATGGGTTGGTCTGTATAAATATATATATGGTTGCAACAGATTTATTCCTTAGCATAACATCCAGAATATTTGTGCAAACTCAACTAGTGATTAACGGATCTGACGATGTGGCATTCAAAGTGATGGTGTTATCAATGAATGGTAAGTATTCGTAGCCTCAGGCCTCAACAACCGGGGAGTGACAAAAATCGGGCAGGCAGCATGGCTATGTTGGTCGCACCCATTAGGATGTATAATCACCTATCTAGAGAAAATCCAATTGCTTCTTTAATCTATCGATGTTGTCCCTTATCGGGAAACGGTTGCTGATCCCAACCGTTGGTGATATACATTCGATACACTCAAGCGAAATGAGTGGTCGGTCATGTGTGGGCCGGGTTGCAAGATGTTCTTATTGAACCCAGTGTATTCGTCTCTAGAGATACACTATCGGCAGGTGGTCCCATACCTTGTCAAGTTGGAAATCCAATCTCCAATAAGCGCCCTGCGTTTTTTGATTTTATATTATATATGGAGCGTGAGATGCAAGCGTTCCGCTAGATTTTATTTATTTGATTTAGACATTATTATAATATCACCAGATTTTGATATCAAAATGTTTTGGGTTATCGTAAGGTAAAAACCATCTGTGTTTACGTGTGGATCGGTCTTACGATAATCTTTTCTTTCGAAAGGATTTTTAAAAGTTAAACCAATGGTTGGAGTTTACTCACACCAGTCCCATGACTGACCCAGAGTTTATTTTGTTTTGTTTTCCCTAAACTCTTGGGTGCCCAAATTTGTACAGGCAGTCAAGTAGTCGGGATTTTACAGATTCACTTGGAGGAGCTTGGAGCAGGAGGCTTCAGCGTTAGTTATCTAGTGTTATTTCCGCTGTATTGTAAGTGTGTACTTTGAAAATGATGTATGTATATACAGTTAAAATTTTGTATTTCAAAAGCTGTTATATATTATATTTTGTTCCGCTGCGATGTGAGGTTCTGTGTTGTGTTTATGTTCTTCTTCTTCTTCTATTCTAAGTTTCTATCTTATCTATTCTCACCCTTTAACTTCTTTCTATTAATGGTTCGTATTTCTGTGTTATTTGGGTTGGACGTGTGTTGGGTTTAGTCAACTCAGATAGCTCGGATTTGCGGGTTGTTACACACTCTTTGCTCTAATATATTCTGAATTATGTTTCAAAAGAGTATACAAGTCAACTACTGTTTCAAAATTAATTAAAATAACATGTCCATAAGGAAATGCAAATTGTTAATTGCATGATGACCCACTTGTGACTTTGACGTGTAAATGTGGATTATTTTGAAAACAATCAATGCCCAAACAATAATTTATATTTACCCCTGTTAGGCTAATTTTAAACTTCTCCGCATTACTGTAACTTAAGACAAAGCTTTTCAGCTATGCTAGTGTCATGAAAAAATGTCAGTTCAGTAAAAATAACTTGTAGTATCCAAATTTTAAACTAACCATGCAATAACTGAAAAATATAAGTACTATCTGATGTTTGATGTATATATCATCAATTATTCATCTCGCCATCTGACAGAACAATGAATGCCTAAAGGTGCACACTGTTCTTTCCTTTCATTCTTAAAAGAAAATAAAAAAAGAAAACAAAAAAAGTCTTTAGATATCCAATTTCTTTCTTATTCAAAACCCGATCATTCCTAGAAAACTCAAGGGAAGATAACATTCATGATATAATATTCCAACCCTTAAATGAAAGGAGAGAAAACTCATGCTGTCACTTTATATGTAGCACCATGGATAATATCATGACAAACTGCAGGTTATTATATGAATAAAGCAGGACGCGCAAGCCCAAGCTTAAAGGCATGGCATAAGGAAATCGGTTCTTTAACTATAAGGATCAAGGCTTGAGTACTGGTGCTGAAACAAATAGCACACATCAATAATAAAATAAAACAAAAATGTGGCATGCAAATTACTGTTGAGTTGTTCATAATAGGTTATCAAACTGCATGCCAGTGTGGTTGGTCATCAACAAGATCTCACAGGGAAAGCAACGAGTTTAAAAACAACAGTTAAAGCTAAGAACAAGGTTTAGTACTTATGCCTAAAATGCATAACAAACAAGACCATGGCATATCAGTAATAAACGCATGGAACTAGAACCAAAGTTTGTACAAACTAACCAGCACTACACAGTGAAATGCAAACACAGTGCACATTCGAGGACACACGGCGGAATGGATCCATGCAACAGCACTACAGGGGGTAACTCAACACTTTGTTGCTTGAAAGAGAGTTACCTCCTCACGCACATCATAGGATTTTTCGCAAATAAAGAAAGAGAACCCACTTCAACTTTGGTAAATTGAGGCTCCAGTAGGATCGATTGCAAGAAGAGATTCAAGGAAAATCAGAAATTGGAACAGCAAGAAGTATAACATAAAGAAATTCCTTGCGTTGTTCTCCACCTGGAGCTACGCTTCGGTTTACAGTGGCTTGCTTGGTGGAGACTGGTGGAGCACGAGATGAAGGTGCGAAATTATTTTTTAGTCGAGGAGCTTTAGAAAGAAATGATTTTTGGTGGAGATGGAGATGCTTTGGAACTTTGATGTAGAGATGAAGGGGACCAATGAGGCTTGGGTGAAGTGCGGTAAGAACTGCTGCGCCGCGGGAAATCCTTCTCTATACAAGTTCTCGTATGAGGTTTTTGAACAGAACTTCGATAGGCAAGAGGTGTAAGCATCGCGAGGTGTGAAGCGATCTCGCGTACTGACCAAGTGATCAGAGGTGCTTGCGGGTGCAACATGCCAGACCTAAAAGTTCCTGTTGGTCACCTAATATTTTTTAGAAGAAACAGTGGGTTTCGGCTTCCATTAATTTGATTTAGGAAGGATGAATTGATTTCGAGAAGATCTGATTTTTGAGGAAAAATATTTGCTCTCCCTCCCCTGAAGGAACCTTGTAAGAAAATAAAATAAAACAAGGGACGGGAAGAAATTAAAAGAGACACGCGTTATACAATTTCAGAACCAAACGAACAGATGACAACCTATTATATCCAAGTTAAAACAAGTTTAAGTTAAACAAGGGTATACATCAATATTATACCAAGTATATACAATAATAATAGTATGTTTAATATTTTTAGATTAAATTTTAAAATCAAGTTTTAAAATTCTCTCACAATGTATTTCAATTATTTTAAAACATTAATAACATTAAATCTTAACTAAAGATTTTAATTTTTACATATCAAATAAATTTACACTAGAAGAGATTAAATACAATCAAATTTTATGTCAAGTTTTAAAGTAAATTTAACTTCAAGTTCTCTAATCACAATGGATTACATACTTTTTCCTTATTTAAATAAATCCAAGTCGGCTAATACTGTTAACATCGTTTGTTCTTGGTAAAACGTTCTCATTTGGAATAATCTTTTAAAAGAATTCCATTTTAAAAGTGAAAGCAATTAAATGCAATTCTATTAAACTTTTTTTCAACCCATTTACTACGAAATTAAATTTATAGAAATAATTAAAAGATTAATGCTCAAGCTTGGTTAAATGGATAAAAGTCCAAATTCTAAAATTGGAATCCAGTATAAATACTTACTTTTAATTTGAATCTTAATTTATTTTAAGTTTTAAGCATCAAAATATCTGAGTCGTTATTTTCACCCTCCAAAGATCCGGGTTGTTACAGACTCCTCCCCCTCCCCTTGATTGAGTTGCGTCCTCGCAATTTACTAGGATTAAAATACACCATTACAAAATTCCAACTTCACATTTTAACTTCTTCCCTTTAATTTAAGTGTCATATATAAGGCAAGAATTCTTTATTGTATTTATTATGTGTAAACACCATATGATCAAATCATAGTATCATACATAATTAATACGACACTCATAATAGAGTATCATATATAAACCAATAAAATCTTTATAACAATAATCATATGTGAAAACCATATTGTAACAGTCTAGAAATTTTGACAAGTTAAATGATAGATTTTATATATGACAATGATTATTAAGTTTGTGATTTGCTAATACTATTTTTCGTTTGATCGGATTTGTCGACGATAATAAGAATTAATAGCACCAGATAAGCGTTGATCTTAGTTTCCATATCATTTTAAGGAAAATGCTACTAAAAGCACCTCCCTTCTCTTTATTACAAGTGTTAAGACACTTGTAATTTTGCATGCAACATTCGATGCATGATTTACATGTGTTCTACGATGTGTCATCACCATATTAACTCATTTCAAATATAAATATACCTCATTTCTTCTCTTGAACATGCATTCCACTCTTCTCTTCCATTTCTTCTTTTTCCTTACCTTAAATTCCATGGCTTTCTAAGCCTTTCTTCCATATTCCTCTCCTTCTTCTCCCTCCTCTTTCTCCCTAAATTCGGCCAAAGTTTCCTCCTCCTCTTCCTCCAAAATTCCGAACTTTCCTCCTCTTAAAAAGAAAAGAAAAAGAAGCTTAATAATTATTTTAGTTTATAAAGAGTCGGCAAGGAAATACTGTTAGTCTGGGATGCCTATAGTTGGTCTAATGGTCCTACAATTAAGATTGGTGGAGTGGAACCCCAAGGTAAGAACTCGACACTTATATTTGTTCACTTTTATGTTATGTGAATTGTTATTGATGATATGGTTAATTAGTAATTATTGCAATATAAGCATTTAGTGAAAAACCCTTATATGTACACTATTATATATATATACCTATACATGCTCGTGTGTTGGATGAATGGATGCTTTGTGGTTGTTATTAGTGATAGTATGTGCATTATACTTGTTATACACACATATGTGGATTTATTGGACATCAAATAAGTATCGAACCAAGTAGGTATTGTAAATGAATATTTTATTCATTTTGAAAGTTGAAAATGGTTTTCTAAATTGTTTTAAGGAAATTTATATTATGGTTAAAATAGAGCTTGTCAGGAAAAATACGGGAACGTTCTAGGATTACAGAGAGGATAGTGTTTAGGCTTAGGTCTGGAAAATATAGCTTTCTGCTCTCCCTAACTGATCCGACGGACGGGATGGTTAATTCAAAAATTAAATTTGGAATTTAATTTGAAACTATTTGAATTAAAAATAATTTGGAATTTAATTTAATATTTTATTAATAAAATATTAAGTTGAATCTGAAAAGTAAAGTTTGGATTTCCTATCTAGAAAATGTTTTGAAATGGTATTAGGAGTATATAATGATTTTCTAATGTAGCAGTTCAGAATAATTACTTTACAATATGAATTTATAAAAGAGTTTGTCGCACAGCGGTAATTCGCGTGTTTTAATTACAAACGTTAAACGGTTATAACTTTTACAGTTTAAAACGGAATTCCAAAAAACGGAAAATGTTTGATTTTCATCAACATGAGCTTTCAAATGAGTGAAAGAAGATTTCAATTTCGACATATAATTTTTAAGTTATGTTTAAATTAATATTTAAAAATATTTTTGTAAGTGCAGTCCATTGACTATAATGATAAATGGTCATTTTAAATTGAAAAATATGGAAAATTTGTGTAAAATCATAGTTAATTATTTAAAAGCGATTTATGTTGAAATTATGAAGTTTTGTGGTAATATAAAAGTTATTTTCCCTAAACTAGCCAATGTCAGTATTTTGAAACACTTTTTGTAACACTTTTGTAACATTGTTTATTCAATGCTAAAGGCATTTAACTATCTTTCCCTAACCTTAGTAAATAATTTCTAACAAGTAATAAAGGTGTTTAAAAGATAATTTGAGTTTCCAAACATGGAATATGGGTTGAGACTTGATTTGGTCATGTATATCCACATGGTTTTAAAAAGTGCTTATTATTCGGAAAGATCGGAATCAGATATTGGATCTGAAAACCATTCTGAATAATAAAACGACGTTGGGAGAAAATGAGCATATAAAGACGATGTTGAAGACCGGGACCCTTCACGCCGGAAGGACCGTTTGCTAAATGTCTCAAATGGGTAGCTCCCATTTGCAAATGGATTTTTACATCAGTTAAGTGGCAAATAGTCTGGACGTATTGAAGGAATTCCGGATTTTGGTTTCGTTCAAACCCAGAACGGACTTGTATGGATTGCGTGTCTGACATTGTAATTAACTACATAGCAACTAATTTCTATTAAATATATATTTGTTTGGTGGCGGAGGATTTATTCTCTTGCTTAACAACCTTCTCTGAGACGTACGAGCTTAGAGGTCATATATGGATAAACATCAGTCATGTGTTGTGAATTGACAATGTGGCATACTTAAGTTATGAGCTAATGATGATCAAAGCATGGCTTGTTGAAGCGTAGCTTTGTGTATAACGAAACTTCGGCAAGCCTCACACCCCATAAATGGCCAAAGCAGGAAAGATGCAGCAAGATTAATGGTAGTCATTTCTTTCTAGATAAAAAGTGTACCATGGTATGGAGCCCAGGTATTACTTATGTGGTGACTTCTACTTATGTGGATGTTGATGCTGTGAGGCCTCGGTGAAAGGTTTGTAACAACCGGGAAGTGATATACTCAGGCGTGCTCTAAGTTACCTAGTTACAGAGGTAACCCGACCTTGTGTTGGTAAAAAGCCCATTTGGTTCTTGGGGCATCCCTCTAGAGGCATACCCATTGGTTTGGTAAAGAAGTTCCTTTCCCTGGTCATTTGTTGGAAATTCATTTCCACTATGAGCTTTTACGATTTCAGTTGTATAGCCTACTGGTTACCAACAGGAATATGTTAGCATAATGGGATGGGGAATTATATTGGCTAAGACTGATACATTTATTTGTGAATTGATTTTTACACTATGCACTAATAATAATAATATGGAAAATGGTTTCCGCGTATCAAGCATGTTTGACTATCATAAGGAGAAACCTCGCCCATGTGTACATTTACATTGTGTGTGTGCGGTGAAACCTTATGTTAATTTCATTTTCTAAAAAGCATTACGAATTTTATTGCACATAACAAATATATTGAGTTCTCACACCAGTCTCAGGACTGACCTGGAGTTTATTTGTTTTCCCACAAAACTCTGGGTGCCCATTATTTTCCACACTGGCAACCTAGTTTCAGGTTTAGTAGCTATGTTTGGAGCCTACGTCTTGGAGCCTTTTCTAGTGTGTCTTTACTTTGGTGGAGTTTCTATTGCTGTGGAGCATCTTTAACTATTTCTGTCGAGTGTTTGATTTTTGCGGGCGTCAGTGTTTTGGAGTTATCCAGGTGAAGATGAAGTTTGGTTTTGGATTCACCTTAATTAGTTGTTTCCGCTATTTCAATGGAGCGTTTGGTTTTTGTGGGCATCAGTGATTTGGAGCTATCCCGGTGAAGATGAAGTTTGGTTTTGGATTCACCTTAATTAGTTGTTTCCGCTGTTTCTGTGTTATCTTGTCATTGTAAATAGTGTTGTACCTTGATGTTGTATTCGTTGTAAACTCTGATATAATCTCATGTTATATAAATGAGAAGTTGTTTTATTTCATTGTGATTTTTCGAATGTGTTATATCCCAAAACAACTAGGAATCCGACATTTGAACCTGTGACATTTGAATACAAGTAGGTATTAAATGTCGATTTTCAAAGGTTGAAATTCTGGGTCGCCACAGTTGGTATCAGAGCTTTGGTTTATACAAAGCTTTGAGGTATAACTCATTAGAGATGGGGTTAACAATACCCTAGAATGAGTTGAGTCCGATGAAATGCAAAGAGCTTAACTGTTTCATAACTCCTAAGGTAATTCGTCTATATGTCTAATAGCGTTTTCATACTATTTCCAGATAGTAGAAAATGAGCTATAACGGCAGATATCGAGGAGGAAGTAATACCACCACCAACGGTCGTAATGTTACCGTGGTTAATGAGACTACGATTCAAGCCCCGACCCAAACCAGTCTTCCAGTCCTGAACAAGAATTACGCAAAATTGGGTGGGAAACCGTTTAAGAGATCTGATGATGTTATGGAAGCTCAAGCCTGGATTAACGCATGCGAGAAGATTTTCAGAGGACTTAACCTAGAAGATAAACCAAAAAAGGCTGCTAGCTATATGGCAATCACAGGAAGGAGCTACTGCAAGGTGGGAGACTATCGTCCAAGGGAAATCTGAAGATGACTTTTCATGGAAGGATTTCAAAGAAGTTTACGAAGAACGTTATATGCCTTCGGCAGGAATTTTCAGGATGTACGAGGAATTTATGAATCTAAACCACAGTGATATATCTTTCGAGGAGTAACTAAATAAGTTTAACGAGCTTTCTCGCTTTGGACCTGAGCTGATAGACACCCCGTGAAAGAAAAATGAAAGATTTATTTAGGGGATGGCATTGAAGTACCATAAGAGAATGACTACGCATAGCAAACAATCCTTCGTTGACTTGGTAGACATGGGGTATAGATATGCTACTATTGAAAAGTAGAAGGATACTGAAGTTAAGGAAGGGAATTGTAACACCCCGTATTTTCTGTGAACGTATAAGCAACAAATTAAAGTATACTTAATTTTTATGAGAAGAATTAAGGGAAACGGGTTGCGCCATTGCTTTCGTCTCGAAATTCTGCTTGAGATAGAGTCTGAGTTTGCGTAAAACGGATACCGTATGAAGGAGATATGGACGAACAAAATTAGGCAGAAAAACCGGAAACATGCCAGAAATGCACTGCCGCACTTGTGAAGTGCGCCAGCACAAAAATACACTGGCGCACTTGGGAAGTGCAGCCATGTCGAGCCAGAAACCTGCACAGGGTTCTAGAGAGTTCTAATGACGATTTTTGATGTGCTGGACAGACCTGATGGCTTCTAGGGTGATCTAATGGTTCTGAAACACTCTCTACACCTATAAATATGTGATTAACCTAACCCTAATTCATAGAATATTGTCTATGACACCATTATGCTACCAAACTCTCTCTTAAACCCTAGCCGCCGCCTCTAAATCTAATCTCAAGTGTTCATTCACAATTCAAATTAAAGTTTAGAGCTGCAACAACAATCGAAGAAGATTAATCAGCGTTTCTGCATCAAATTCGATTTATAATCCTTTTCTTTAGCCACGAAAGGCAAGTACTGTTATTTTCCGATATAAACGTTAATTATGATTGTGGCATGACTTGTAAATCTGAATCTGAGGTTGTGTATGTTCTGTTCTGTTTAGATCTATCTTATTCTGTATCTCTTTCTTCTTTCTATTCTATAGCCAGGCTACTACGAGCCTACGCCGAATCTCATAAGAGATTAACGCACGAACGCTAAATTTTGGGACAAATAATGAATAATGCATAATTGGACATGAAACTGTTGCCTATGAGACTATTATTGCCTATGACTATAATTTATGACTATGAGACTATTGCCTATGACTATGATTCATGACTATGAGACTATTGCCTATGACTATGATTCAAGCCTATGAGACTATTGCCTATGACTATGATTCACGCCTATGAGACTATTGCCTATGAAATTGAATAAGAAACTATTGTGATTTGTCGCCCATGACTATTGTAGTTACTTTCTTACGCCTATTCCCTTAAGGATACTAGATCTCATATTTAGTATGTAACTTTGCTAGTTTATTCCCATTCACTGTTATGTACATCGAGCCTAGTGGGGCCATTATCATTGTATTTCGTTCATTATTTCATGCCTATTCTTTCTTGTGCTTATCTCCTATTCCTTTTGCTAGGCCCATTTCATGAGTACTTAGAGAACTTGTTGAAACATTGGGCGTAGCTTAATTAAGTTAATAAATATGTTGGCATAATTTGAATTGGCTATGATAGAGAATGATTTACATGCATATTAGTCTTGGACAAAAATGGTAAACTAGAATATTAAATCTAGTTTTGACATGAACTGTAAATGGGAATATTAAGGCTAAGATTTGGGGCATATATTGTATTATGAATTATGACCTTGATTTAGGCATGTAAGTTTAGGCTAAATCTATGATTAGGCAAGATAGGTAAATAGAGTTTTAGATATATAATCTGCTAAATCCGTTAAATTGCCTAATCCGTTATCCGCTAAATCTGTTATATTGCCTAATTTGCTAGTTCTGCTATATTGCCTAATCTGCTAGATCCGTTCATCTGCTAAATCTGTCATCTGCTAAGTCTGCTGAAAATGCCTAATCCATTATATGCTAAATCTGCTAAATTGCTTAATCTGTTAAGTCACCTAATCTGCGAAATCTGTTATCTGCAGAGTTGATATATTTAGTCTGTTATTGACATAATCTGAATTGGCTATAGTTATGAATAATTGACATGTATATTAGGCATGGGCATAAATGGTAAATTATTAATTAATTGGCCGCAAAGATAAATATGGCTAACTCGAGGTTAGAATGAGTTTGTGGCGTAATCCTACCCGGAACCGCCCGACACATCCAGTGGCCGCAAACAATAGGTTATAATGTGAGAAGTTAGTCATAACGTGCTTGAAACCCGAGGTTAGACTCAGTTTGTGGCAGAAACCTGCCCGGAACCAACCGGCCTAACCAGTAGCCGCAAACTGTCAGTCTAATGTGAGAGGTCTGGGCATTAATATTTAATTAATGAAAATCTGAGATAAATATGATGTTTAAACGTGCTGGGTGGATAGGGTTAAACCAACTGGACTGATGAAATTAATAAACCCGTTTCATGAATCTGTAGGCCCAGTACAAAGTTAGACAAGTCTGTAAACCTATTAAATCTGTATGTCTGATCCGTTAGTCTAAAAACTTATTAACTTGATTTTCTGATCTGTGAACTAGTTGACCTGAACTCTATATGTCTGAACTTGTAAACAAGTTAATCTGAAATCTGTTAGTCTGGGGGCACAAGGTTAGGAGGGAAAAATACTTGTGTCATCTGTTGTTTGGGACCCATATTAGTCAGTAACCCTTTCTGGTATCAAAACTTTGACCCAACAGTAGGTAGGGTCCGGGCACGCTTACTGAACTAATTATAAGCGGTTCATTCTGATAATGGCGAGGGGTGTTGATGGTGCGTTCCAACCGGGTCATGTGCGTGCATGGATCCCGGTCTGCCTCTGAGGATGTAAGACGCCGTAACATCTGTAAATAGTTTTGTGTCATTTAAAGGTTGCCACTTTGGGGAGTGATACACCCTTTTGTGGGGCGGGCACAGGGTATTTATGTATTAGGGAGCCGATCGCTTGGGGTAGGGTTTTAGGGTACACTTTGTTATGTCTGTTTCTGTTGGTACTGTATGTTTCTGTTGGTTGGCAACACCTGTCTGTTTCTGCGTGGTACCGTCTGTTCGGGTGGTAAAGGCCCATTTACTAGTGTACACCTAATTCTAACATTCTGTTTCCGTAGGGATTATTCTGTTTCCGTTTCTGTCTCTGTTCGGGTGGTAAAGGCCCATTACTAGCATTCTGTTTCTGTACTTTCTGTTCGGGTGGTAAAGGCCCATTATTAGCATTATGTTTCTGTACCTTCTGTTAGGGTGGTAAAGGCCCATTATTCTGTTTCTATTTCTGTTTAGACATTAGGGTAACACCTAATCCTGTTATACTAGTATTTAGGGCTGTCAATGGATGCTTTCGGATACGGATATTGCCATATCCGTATCCGTATCCGAAATTATTTTTGGATATCGGATATCTGTATCCATTTAATTTTCGGATATCGGATATCCGTATCCGCTTAATTTTCGGATACGGACGGATATCGGATATTTATCCGCTCCGCCTGTAATTAATAAATTTAAGAGTATAAATAAAAAAGTTTGGATCAACATAAAATAATTTTTGTATTAATGTTTATAAAAAACAAGGAAATAAAGAAGTATAATGAGGAAACATTGTTTTATACTAATATCCATAAGCATATCCAAAAATATTCCGAAATTAAACACTAAAACTACCATTTTTCACTAAAAATTGACAAAGAATTATATCATAGTAACACCCAACAGTTACAAAATAATTATTAACTCTATTTTTCTGTTTTGAGTTATATATATTACATCAATCAATCGGACGGATATTTTTCGGATATGGATATCACTATAACCATATCCGTATCTGAAATGCTTTTCGGATATCGGATATCCATATCCGCTTTTCGGATAATGCCGGATAACGGATATTTTGAATACGGATACGGACGGATATCGGATTTTTCGGGTATCCGTTGACGGCCCTACTAGTATTAGTGCAGAGAAGTGAAAAGTAATATCATCATGTTTCTTCTGTTTAACCTAAGTATATCTGTTATTCCTGTTTCCTGTTATCTCTCATTCAGTTTTATTTGCATGCCATAACATTATTATCTGTTCATAACTGAAAGTCACTGGACTTGCCAGACTTTATGTCTGACCCTTGTTGTTTCGCCTCTTTTCTTCCGTCCCCCCCCCCCAGATTTTCAAGGAGGGAATACTCTAGCTTGATCCGGATCTTTCTTCCTGCTTGGAGTGCTTGAAGTGCTTAAAGTATGGCTTGTCTTTTTCTGGCATCTTTGGTGGGGATTATGATTTTAAAGTTTTGTACTCTAATGGCTTTTGAACAAGGCTGATATATATGTACTTGAGTTTTTGGTAAAGTTGTAACCAAACTGATTTCTATCCGCTGCAATAAAGTTATAAAGTTTTTCAAGTATTATTTTTATATCTATCTTGTAGTATTTTGTTCTGTTTACTAAAATGCTCCATCAAAGCTAAGGCACTCCCTTTGTGAGTGACCTTAACGGAGGTGGGGTGTTACACTTGGTATCAGAGCTGAAGGTTACCGGATTTGGGTAAAGTTTTTTTTGAAAACTATTTTCAAAAAGGATTTGAAAGGAAATATTTTCAAAAATAAAGCTTATTTTGAAAAACATAATACCCAAGAGCCATATATCTTTCCTTCGGTCCTTTTTGTATTGAATCTTTCCTTTTTCGTTTCAGCATGTCTGAAGCATCTGAGATACCAGAGGGTGTTCATGTACCCGGTTGGTTTCGTCAATACCTTGAGGCTAGGACCGCCGCCGCAGGTCCAGCAAATGATCCCCCTCCTCTGCCCCCTCCTTGTGCAATTGCTTTCTCAAAGATCTGTAAAGACTTTAGGGCCATGTGTAACGACCTAGAAAATCTGAACCAATTTAAAATTTTTAAATTGGCTAAAATAATGGATTTTAAATATTTAAAATAAATATTTTAAATTATAGCAATGAAAGTGAGTTTGAATCGACATTTGAAAACGAATATAATTAATTCTAATTATAAACAAGGCCTGAAATGGCGCTGCAGTTTCAAAAATTGAATTCAAACTTTGTCGGACTGTACCGGGTGCAAAACAAAACGGATTTGAGTGAAACCAAAAATATTTAAATATGTTAGTGAATACCTTTCTAACGAATCTGAAAAATAGAATTTTCATAACGGAAAGCAAAAGTTATGGCCAAATGAATTTTTAGAAAGGTCGCTATGGAATTTATATAGCCCGTGAAATTGGCCATTTTGCATACGACCTCAGAATTCGACGAAACCACTTTTGTTGGATCCAGGATGTGAAGTTATTGCTAGGTTTCAAATTTCATAATTTTTGAAGCTAGTACGTGAGCGTGGCAAAGGAAAATGTGATTTGGTCAATTACAGTTAAATTGGATCGACCAGAAATGGGCCTTTTTGCAAACGGGCTCATAATTCGACGTAACTAGTTTTGTTGGGACCGTATCGTCAAAACATAGCCAGATTTATTTTTCTGGAATTTTTTGAATCAGTTTGTGTCCCTGGTAAATTGAAATGTACGTTCAAATTAAATATTGAATGTTATATATTTTAAATTGAATGAAAACAGACTAAAACAGTCGAATGGGCCTACGAAACATATCCCATTGCGTTCGGAATGGGGGTAAAACGCTAGGGAATACATTCGTTGGGTTTAGATTGGTGGTCGTGTCAGAAAACCCCTTTAAAACTCCCCCGGACAATCATATTTTTTTTTTTTAAAAAAGAAAATTCCTTTTCTCTCTCCCCGACGTCGAAGGCGGAAATACGTTCAGACCTTCCCCCCCATTTTCCGATCAATCCACGCCGAATTAGCTCGTGCCACAGTTGAACTTTTTGAAGATCTTCTCGAGATCTTCAAATCCATATAAGCATTGGATTTTTTCGTGGCCTGTAGGAGGAGAACCACGCTCGGGAAGTTTCGCCGTTCGCGCCTGGATTCCGCCGCCTGGGGACCACCGAGTTCGACCCCCTCCCTGGCGCACGTGCGCCTCTCCTAGCCTGACGAGGTGGCGCTGGCCGATCGAAGCAACAATCAACGGATTTGAAGAAAATCGAAAACCTAGTTTTGAACCTTTCAGCTGAGGTACGGCTTGTTTTATTTTCAACTGTTTTAACACCTTTAAACCGTTGCAAACTTTGAAAAATCATATCTTTTTGCTACGTGGTCGAAATTCAGTGAAACAAGAGACAGTGGACTCGTGTGGACGTCTTCTACCTTCTAGAAGAGACCGCATATTTTTCTGAGCCTTCTGCTATTTTTGGTGGAGTGGAACCCAATGTGAGATTTCTAATTTATAAACGATATGGAAAACAACGATGTATAAATTATATGATCGATGTATGAGTTATATAAGCGTTGTACACCTCATGTATAAGCGTTGTATAAGTTGTACGTTCGATGTATAAGTTGTATATGCGTTGTAAAAATTATATATGTGTTGAAATAGAAGTGAATTGCTATGTATATATATATATATATATATATATATATATATATATATACGCCCCTCATCCACAAACCATGGACGATATTTATTGGTTGAGATTGGTGTGAAAATTGATTGATAGCGAATGGTTGATTGGAATTGTTTGTGGTTGAAAAATACCCATTTGTGGTTGAGAAATATTTGGTTGAAACCACATAGGATTAGTTTGTGGAAATGAAATAAATATATACATGCCGCCTGCGTGCGAACTAGATGCATGATCCCCATTGTCAAAAACCGCGAGGTTTTAAGGTAGAGCGAGGAGCCGTACTAGGGACGGTCCCGGTTTTAACTACCCTGCCGTTATGCTGCCGAAATTTTGAATAATATTCACGTGTTTGAATTATTTCCATTTGCTGAAACTATATTTATTCGTTGAATAGAAAACCTTCATGTGTTGAATCGATATTCATTCGTTGATTAGAAATTCATGTGTTGAATGGTGTTCGTGTTTTAAATATAAAAATCACATTTTTATCTATATATATAAACTATAGAAAACCTTCATGTGTTGAATCGATATTCATTCGTTGAATTGAAATTCATGTGTTGAATGGTGTTCGTGTTTTAAATATAAAAATCACATTTTTATCTATATATATAAACTATAGAAAACATTCATGTGTTGAATCGATATTCATTCATGGATTAGAAATTCATGTGTTGAATGGTGTTCGTGTTTTAAATATAAAAATCACATTTTTATCTATATATATAAACTATAGAAAACCTTCATGTGTTGAATCGATATTCATTCGTTGAATTGAAATTCATGTGTTGAATGGTATTCATATTTTGAAATAAATTGTTTTATAATAAAAATCACATTTTTATTGTCTATATGAATTATATAAAATAATCTCGTTTTGAAAGAAATTGTTTTATAATAAAAATCCTATTTTTATTACCTATATGAACTATATAAAATAATAGTGTTTTGAAATGAATTGTTTTACAATAAAAATCACATTTTTATTATATACATGAATTGTTAAATATAGTGAAGTGTTGAAATAGAAGACAGTTAGATAAAAATATCATTTTTATCAAATGTATGAAAAGAATGTAGCTTTGAAATCGAAGAATCGATATATATATATATAAATAGAATTAAAATATATCGAATAACGACGCTGCAGTTCGTATTTTGAAACCGTGATTTCAAACGATTATACCGGGAGATCCGACCATCGGATTTTCCTGGAATTGCAACCGTTGGGTTCGCTTTGGAAAAATCTTTCCAACGGCACCAACTTTGTAAAAATCCAACGGTTGGATTGTCTGGAATGTTTAATTTAAATCTGAAGAAAAACAGCGCCAGAATCGATTATATATATATATATATATAATTATATTTAATCGAATAACGACGCTGCAGTTCGTATTTTGAAATCGAAACTTCAAACGATTATACCGGGAGATCCGACTGTCGGATTTTCCCGAAACTGGAACCGTTGGATTCGTTTTGAAAAGATCTTTCTAATGATGTAAATTTTGTGAAGATCCAATGGTTAGATTTTCAGATATGTGTAAATCAAATCTGAAGAAAAACAGCGCCACGGTCGCGTTATGGCCCGAAGCGTCGTTTTGAATAAATTGGCTATTTTAAAATAAATAAAAATAGCGATAAATCGTTATAAAATATTATAAATGATATGGATGTGATTTAGAAATTAACTGAGGGTTGGCTAAGTCGAATGGTTTCCTGGGTGTTGATCTGATGTTGGTTTCGGCCTTCGGGGTTAATATTTGGGAAATCGTTCTCTTACTGATTGACGGTTAGTGACTAATGAATTGAAATGATGCGTGTATATGTTAGTGTTGCACTTGTTTATTATATATGCGAGTTGCTCAGAAAGACCGGGTTTACCCCATTCTGAATAATTGAATCGATGATAAGAAATCGAAGATGAAGACGATGGTCGAAGACCGGAGATCTTCACCTCGTTTGGATGGTAACCGAGGTCCTGATTGGGAGGCATCCTGAAATATGGATAATGAGTGGTGATCGTCCAGGCGTACGTGGTGATCGATGGGTTTGCGAGGTATTTAGTGCCTCCGGTTTCGTTCAGACCCAGAACGGACTTGCAAATGGACAGTGTGTCTGACATTGGAATTTATTCTGTGTGATTGATAACCATCAGTTGCACGGTGTGAATTGCCTGTGTGGCATGCTAAGATGCAGTGATCAGGGCTTTTGTTGAAAAGCAAAGTCTTGTGGTTATGATCAAAGCACCACCTGTGTGGCGTAGCTTTGTGTATAACGTGAAATCGCGAGCCTCACACCCCGGTATGAACCAGAAACGGGAGCAGGACCTCAGGGAGGGCATGCGTTTCCTTCTAGCTAGGAGTGGCGTCAGTGGTTTTACACGCCCTGACGATTTTGACTTATGTGGTTGTTGTTGTTGCGAGGCGCCTCGGTTAGATCGGACGATCCGGGTCCGATGGAGTCATTCGTTGGCTCACTTACGCCCCAAAGGGCGGGGAGACGTATTGTTCAGGCATAATAATCCACCTCGGTAGACCGGCCCTGATGATCCAAGGCTTGCCTGCGCGCTTGCCTGAGACATGGGCTAGATTGTCTCGAATTCGGTAAGGACTATCTTTTGCCTTGGTTCATGATGGAAATCCAATTTCCAAATACGTGACTATGCGATTTTGATTGTATACCTATATATGGCGACATAGTGGTATGGGGCATTAATGTCGTCTATGATTGATAGTTATGATTTGAAATTATTTTCAAAACATATAAACACTAGTAATAATAACAAATGCCTTTGTTTTATTCGTATCAAGCATATTTTGGCCGTTATAAGGGAAAAACTCTATCCTCCGGTTTGCGTTGCATTGTGTGATGGGAACTGAGTCTTATAATGGCTTCATTTTTATAAAAAGCATTGCGATGTTTAAAAGAATGATTTGTTTTAAAGTACTGGCAATCCAATGGAGTAAACCCGTTCCACGAAAGTGGCGTGGTCCTGTGATTAGCCATATTATAAATGTATTGGGTAGATTTCTCATACCAGTCCCATGACTGACTCGTAGTTTCACTTTCAAACTCGGGTGCCCCTTTTTCTACACGGGCAGCCTTGTATTCAGGTTTAGCTGGAGCTGAAGATGGATTCTATCATTTATCTCTTTTTATGCTGTTCAGCTCCTATTGTACATTATGTTTGTTTTCTGCTGTAGACATTTATGTATAGTTGAACTGTGTTTGTACTAAGTATGATCATGTATACTATGTAACTCTGATGATTACTCTTATCCAGTATATTCTATTGTTCATTATCTGGTGTATTTATTTATTTCTGTTCTGCTATTATCTGTTTGTGTTATATTCCACGGATTACCCTTGCCGCCGTTAGTACGGGGTTTGGGGTCGTCTCATTTGGTATCAGAGCTTTGGTTAAGCTTAGTTCTGGAATATAACATATGAACGAACTCATCAGAAATAGAACCAGTAGTGTTCTAGGACGGGTAACTCTATACAGATAGGATCAGTAATATCCTAGTATAAGTAAAGCAGAATGGAATACACCTAGATAGACACATTTACATTCAAGTATTTGTCTCTATATTTTGAAATATCTTTTCTGTTGACCTGACACTTTGTCTGCTAATTGCAGACGTACTAGAAAATGAGTGACAGGAACAGAAGAAATAATCGTATGGCTCGACCAGCTAATGAGCCAGTTGTGCTCGCACAGCCAGAATCAGATATAGAAGTTCTATTCAAGAGATTTCGAAATCTGGGTGGATCGCCATTCTTAGGCAAAGAGTCATTATGGAAACACAAGCTTGGATTCGTTCTGGAGAGAAAATCTTTGAGGGTTTAAAGCTGAGAGACGATCAGAAAAGATTACTGGCGTCTTGGGCACTCAAAGAAGAAGCTTTGTTTTGGTGGGATTCAGTTATTAAAGATAATCCAGAAGGTGATATCACCTAGGACAGATTCAAAGTGATTTTCTTAGAAAGATTTACTCCTCCCGAAGCAACCGAGCGATTATGTGATGAATTTTCTTATTTGATACAAGGTGATATGACCATCCCAGAATATCACAAGAAATTCAATGAACTTTCTCACTTTGCTCCTCATCTGATTCAAGATCCAAAGAGGAAGAATCTGAGATTTATTTATGGCCTGCAAAGGAAATATCAGAATAGTGTGATGAGGAATGTGAAACTTCCTTTCTCAGAAATGATTTATATGGCTTATCAGTATGAAGATCTCGACAAGAAAGGTAAGTTACCTTACGAAGAAGGGGTCAGTTCTAGTAACAAAGATGAGTCAGAAACTGATCGTCCTGAGGCTAGTACGACGTCTGAGGTCAGTAAGAAGCCCAAAGTCAATCGAAAAAGGGCCAGTTCTGGAAAAGAACCAGCAATGACTGCCATATGCAACAACTGCCATAAGCCAGGGCATTTCCAGGGGAATTGCAAACCCTCGAAAAAGCGAAGGAGGAATGAATCTAAATCCAAGAACAAGTCTCATGTGACTCGAGAGTGCAATCTTTGTCATCAGTCCGGTCATATAATGCGAGATTGCTGGATGTTTAAAAGGGCCAAAGTGGCTCAGGTAAATGAAATAGCAGAAACTTCTGGGCCCGCAGATGTTCTGGAAAGGCCAGATGTTTTAGAAGGCACGCTAATTGTCAAAGACATCCCAGTTAAAGTACTGTTTGACACTGGCGCGTCACGCAGCTTCATTGCTAAGAATGCAGCTAAGAAACTGGATTTAAATTTGAAGAAGCTCAAGGAACCAATGATTGTCCAGAATCCGGTTGGGGCTTCCATTGATCTCAGTTGGGTTTGTGGAGTGCCGGTTTCCTTCTTTCATTATCGGTTTCCTACCATCGCGGTCGTCATGAATTTTAAAGAGTTTGATCTTATCTTGGGGTTAGACTGGTTGACCAAATATGAAGCTGAAGTTAAATGTGCCGACAGAGTCGTAAAGGAGAAGATTAAATCAGGTGATTATATAACCATTCCCTGTGAAGGTCAGAATCCTAATAGAAAAGACTTCTGGGCAGCTCTAAATGTTTCTCCAGCCCAAATAGAAAATGTCCCTGAAATCACAGAGAATATTCTTGACCTCATCAAAGACATTCCTATCGTCAAAAATTACGCGGACGTGTTTGAAGAAGTTGTTCGCTTACCTCCGCAGAGAGAAATAGATTTCAAGATCGCTTTGATTCCCAATGCAAGGCCGGTAGTTCACGCTATTCGAAGAATGTCCTTGAAAGAGAAAGAAGAACTTGACAATCAAACATGACAGCTAGTATGGAAGGGTCTGATCAGGCCTAGTTTCTCTGATTGGGGTGCAACAGTGGTGTTTGTCCCAAAATCTGACGGTACTCCACGTCTATGTGTGGATTATCGTGATCTGAACAAACAGACAATAAAGAACAAATATCCATTGCCGCAGATTGATGATTTGTTGGATCGATTAAATGGAGCACAAGTATTCTCAAGGATGGACCTAGCTACAGGCTTCCATCAACTTCGAATTGTCGAAGAGTGTGTTCCAATGACAGCATTCAGAGGTCCCGACCTATTCTACGAATGGTTAGTAATGCCGTTCGGCTTATGTAACGCTCCAGCTTACTTCGTCGATCTGATGAATAGAGTGTTCAGAGGGGTTTTGAATAAATTTGTTCTGGTTTTCATTGACGATAATCTTCTCTAAATCAAAGGCCGAACACGAAAAACATTTGGAACAGGTTCTGGAAATCCTCAGAAGGAATGTGTTGAAAGCAAAGTTTTCTAAATGTATATTCTGGCAAGAAGAAGTCAAATTTCTGGGCCATGTCGTATCAAAAGAAGGAATTGCTGTGGATCCAAGTAAAATCACGGCTATTCAAAACTGGAAACAGCTTAGTACTCCTACAGAAGTCCGCAGTTTTCTCGGATTGGCTAGTTATTACCGGAAGTTCGTTAAAAACTTTTCGAAGATATCTGGCCACTTAACGAAGCTTACGAAGAAGCACTCTAAATTCAAATGGACTCCAAAAAGTGAGGAGGCTTTTGAAGAGCTAAAGTTAAGATTAACGACAGCTCCAGTGTTAACCATCATCGATGGCAACCAGGATTTGAAAGTCTGGACTGATGCTTCTAGAGAAGGCCTTGGCGCAGTGTTAATACAAAGGGGTCAAGTGATTGCTTATGCTAGCCGTCAGCTGAAGCCGCACGAGAAAAACTATGTCACTCATGATCTTGAGTTATTGGCCATAGTATTCGCCTTGAAAATCTGGAGACACTATCTTCTGGGTGAGAGATTTGAACTGTTTACAGATCACCAGTCGTTAAAGTATCTGTTCACTCAGAAAGACCTGAATCTGAGGCAGCAACGTTGGCTGGAGTTTCTTGCAGCATATGAATTTGTAATTATATACACTCCAGGGAAAGCCAATGTCGTGGCTGATGCGTTAAGCCGAAAGAATGAAATGATCGCCAGTTTTATTATTACGACTTCCTTGATTGACAAAATATCTATTCTTCAGAAAGAGGATAACTTTATTAAGGATATGATCAAAAGGATTCAGAAAGGCAAACCCTCTTGTTTTCAAATAGATAACGAAGAGACCCTGAGATTGAAAGGAAGGATTTGTGTTCCCGACGTCCCAGAGTTAAAAAGGGAAGTGTTAGACGAGTGTCACAAGTCCAAGCTGAGTATCCATCCTGGTGTAGCCAAAATGTATAACGATCTCAAGCGAACATTCTGGTGGAAGGCTATGAAAAGGGAGGTTTCAATATATGTTAGCCGATGCCCTACTTGCCAGCTAGTCAAGAGCGACCAACAGAAACTGGCTGGATTATTACAACCGCTAGACGTTCCTGGTTGGAAGTGGGAACATATTTCTATGGATTTCATTGATGGTCTGCCCAGAACCAGAAAAGGGAATGATAGTATTTGGGTGATCGTAGATCGCTTCACGAAGACCGCCCATTTCATACCTGTCAGATCAAACAGAACCGCTCAGAGTCTGGCGCAGATATATTTCAAGGAAATAGTTAGACTACATGGAGTGCTGCTCGGTATAGTCAGTGATAGAGATACAATATTCACTAGCAAATTCTGGGAAGCATTTCAAGTCGAGCTGGGAACGAAGTTGAACTTGAGCACCGCCTATCATCCTCAGACAGATGGTCAGACTGAGAGGGTGAATCGTATTTTAGAAGATCTATTGCGGGCTTGTGTTATAGATTTCGGTGGATCATGGGAAGACCATCTGCATTTGGCTGAATTCTCATATAACAACAGCTACCAGGCGAGTCTGACAATGACGCCATTCGAAGCATTGTATGGTAGACCGTGCCGATCTCCTGCTTGTTGGGTCGAACCTGGTAATAGACTTGTGTTGGGGCCAGATATGATCCGAGAAGCTGCCGACAAAGTCGACTTTATTAAGAAACGATTACTCGCCGCTCAGAGCCGACAAAAGAGCTATGCCGATAGGAGAAGAAGAGATATATCCTTTGTGGTTGGCGACTATGTATATCTGAAAGTATCGCCGATGAGAGGAGTAATCCGGTTCGGTAAAACAGGGAAATTGGCGCCCAAACTCATTGGTCCGTTTCCTATTCTGGAACGGATCGGAACTCTCGCTTATAGGGTTAAACTGCCTGATTGGTTGCCTGGAGTTCATGATGTATTTCATGTATCTCAACTTCGAAAGCACGTTCATGATCCAGACTTGATTGTAGAAGAAGCAGCTCAACAGGATATTGAAATTACTCCAGAATTAGCTGTGAGGAGAGAGCCGCTAAAGATTATCGGCAAAGAAACCAAAGAGCTGAGGAACAAGAAGGTTCGCTTAGCCAAAGTGAAATGGAGTGGAGATCCGCGAGATTGTACTTGGGAAACCGAGGAGAGCATTCAGAAAGCTTATCCTAGATGCCGAGTAGATATCTCTGTTTGACTCTGGTGCAAGGTACATTTACCATACTTTGCATTACCAATTAGTTCTCTACTCTGTTGTAATTTTCTTTCCATGGATGTGCACTTTTAATTCTGTAGTCTGAATGATTTTAAAGGAGTATAGAAATTGATTAGTATATTTTTGAAAAGTTAAAAGCAATTTGATTGTTGTTTGTGTTGTGTGATAGTAAATTAGACTAATTAAATTATTGAAACGATAGTTAATTTAATCAATAATAGAATAAATGGTAGAATTTATTTGATTATATCACACATCGAACTGATTAGAAAATAGATAGAAATATGTATACTTGTGCATGATATATGTTTGAACAGGTAAATGGATAGCTGTTGAGTAAAGATTTTATTTGCATGCCCGACAAATAGGTAAACCTTAATGAGTTGGATGCGAAATATTATTATATCAACTCCTGTGAATGCCATTGGATGCGGAGTGCTGGTTTTTCTGTGTGAAATAATAAACGTCGCCATAGGATAGTAACAATTAATTTTGAACTACATTACATGGCATACTTCAGAAGATAGGCATACTTCATCATATACCACATAAGCATTTGGAGCTTGTGTGACGAGGTGGAAGATTTACCATACGAGCGAGAGGCTTGTATGGCGATGACTATATTTTACAGGTTGAAATGATGACTGATATGGACTATTTAAATTGTAACGATTAAATTGCCAAAGTAATAAAAACCCCACACGGGTCTAGAGTTGACAATAATCACGTCTCTCTAGTTATTAGATATGGCACATGGACTATTTATTTCCCACACGGGACGAGGTGACGAGGATTTATCCTCTGGAGCATTTAAAATACACACTCCCTCAGGCTTTGACAGGGTGACGAGAATTTATTCTCTGGAGTTATTATCAATACACGCTCCCCTGTAAACACCAGAATATATCACTATAAATATGTGTATGCTTATTAGGATTTATTGGGTACCTAATACGGCCCAATAAATTTCCAAACCCCTCCCCGTACAAAGGAGGTTATGGCGAAATTTTTCAAAAATTCCGAGTATTAGCCAAATTTTTGAAGAATTTGAAAATTCTCAGAAACTGGAAAGTTGGAGAATGGAAGCCGGATCGAACGTAGAGTTGATTAATCAAACCACTTTCGACTTTGTTCCTTTTCGGGGACGAAAAGTTTTAAGTGGGGGAGATTGTAACGACCTAGAAAATCTGAACCAATTTAAAAAATTTAAATTGGCTAAAAAAATGTATTTTAAATATTTAAAATAAATATTTTAAATTATAGCAATGAAAAGTGAGTTTGAATCGACGTTTGAAAACGAATATAATTAATTCTAATTATAAACAAGGCCTGAAATGGCGCTGCAGTTTCAAAAATTGAATTCAAACTTTGTCGGACTGTACCGGGGGCAAAACAAAACGGATTTGAGTGAAACCAAAAATATTTAAATCTGTTAGTGAATACCTTTCTAACGAATCTGAAAAATCGAATTTTCATAACGGAAAGCAAAAGTTATGGCCAAATGAATTTTCAGAAAGGTCGCTATGGAATTTATTTAGCCCGTGAAATTGGCCATTTTGCATAGGACCTCGGAATTCGACGAAACCACTTTTGTTGGGTCCGGGATGTGAAGTTATTGCTAGGTTTCAAATTTCATAATTTTTGAAGCTAGTATGTGAGCGTGGCAAAGGAAAATGTGATTTGGTCAATTATAGTTAAATTGGATCGACCAGAAATGGGCCTTTTTGCAAACGGGCTCAGAATTCGACGAAACTAGTTTTTTTGGGACCGTATCGTCAAAACATAGCCAGATTTATTTTTCTGGAATTTTTCGAATCAGTTTGTGGCCCTGGCAAATTGAAATGCACGTTCAAATTAAATATTGAATGTTATATATTTTAAATTGAATGAAAACAGACTGAAACAGTCGAATGGGCCTACGAAACATATCCCATTGTGTTCGGAATGGGGGTAAAACGCTAGGGACGACAGTCGTTGGGTTTAGATTGGTGGTCGTGTCAGAAAACCCCTTTAAAACTCCCCCGGCCAATCATATTTTTTTAAAATAAAAAAAAGAAAATTCCTTTTCTCTCTCCCCGAAGTCGAAGGCGGGAATAAGTTCAGACCTTCCCCCTCATTTTCCGATCAATCCACGCCGAATTAGCTCGTGCCACAGTTGAACTTTTTGAAGATCTTCTCGAGATCTTCAAATCCATATAAGCATTGGATTTTTTCGTGGCCTGTAGGAGGAGAACCACGCTCGGGAAGTTTCGCCATTCGCGCTTGGATTCCGCCGCCTAGGGACCACCGAGTTCGACCCCCTCCCTGGCGCACGTGCGCCTCTCCTAGCCTGACGAGGTGGCACTGGCCGATCGAAGCAACAATCAACGGATTTGAAGAAAATCGAAAACCTAGTTTTGAACCTTTCAGCTGAGGTACGGCTTGTTTTATTTTCAACTGTTTTAACACCTTTAAACCGTTGCAAACTTTGAAAAATCATATCTTTTTGCTATGTGGTCGAAATTCAGTGAAACAAGAGACAGTGGACTTGTGTGGACGTCTTCTACCTTCTAGAAGAGACCGCATATTTTTCTGAGCCTTCTGCTATTTTTGGTGGAGTGGAACCCAATGTGAGATTTCTAATTTATAAACGATATGGAAAACAACGATGTATAAATTATATGATCGATGTATGAGTTATATAAGCATTGTACACCTCATGTATAAGCGTTGTATAAGTTGTACGTTTGATGTATAAGTTGTATATGCGTTGTAAAAATTATATATGTGTTGAAATAGAAGTGAATTGCTATGTATATATATATATATATACGCCCCTCGTCCACAAACCATGGACGATATTTATTGGTTGTGATTGGTGTGAAAATTGATTGATAGCGAATGGTTGATTGGAATTGTTTGTGGTTGATATTGATTGATTGTGGTTGAAAAATACCCATTTGTGGTTGAGAAATATTTGGTTGAAACCACATAGGATTAGTTTGTGGAAATGAAATAAATATATACATGCCGCCTGCGTGCGAACTAGATGCATGATCCCCATTGTCAAAAACCGCGAGGTTTTAAGGTAGAGCGAGGAGCCGTACTAGGGACGGTCCCGGTTTTAACTACGCTGCCGTTATGCTGCCGAAAATTTGAATAATATTCACGTGTTTGAATTATTTTCATTTGCTGAAACTATATTTATTCGTTGAATAGAAAACCTTCATGTGTTGAATCGATATTCATTCGTTGATTAGAAATTCATGTGTTGAATGGTGTTCGTGTTTTAAATATAAAAATCACATTTTTATCTATATATATAAACTATAGAAAACCTTCATGTGTTGAATCGATATTCATTCGTTGAATTGAAATTCATGTGCTGAATGGTGTTCGTGTTTTAAATATAAAAATCACATTTTTATCTATGTATATAAACTATAGAAAACATTCATGTGTTGAATCGATATTCATTCGTTGATTAGAAATTCATGTGTTGAATGGTGTTCGTGTTTTAAATATAAAAATCACATTTTTATCTATATATATAAACTATAGAAAACCTTCATGTGTTGAATCGATATTCATTCGTTGAATTGAAATTCATGTGTTGAATGGTATTCATATTTTGAAATAAATTGTTTTATAATAAAAATCACATTTTTATCGTCTATATGAATTATATAAAATAATCTCGTTTTGAAAGAAATTGTTTTATAATAAAAATCCTATTTTTATTACCTATATGAACTATATAAAATAATAGTGTTTTGAAATGAATTGTTTTACAATAAAAATCACATTTTTATTATATACATGAATTGTTAAATATAGTGAAGTGTTGAAATAGAAGACAGTTAGATAAAAATATCATTTTTATCAAATGTATGAAAAGAATGTAGCTTTGAAATCGAAGAATCGATATATATATATATAAATAGAATTAAAATATATCGAATAACGACGCTGTAGTTCGTATTTTGAAACCGTGATTTCAAACGATTATACCGGGAGATCCGACCATCGGATTTTCCTTGAATCGCAACCGTTGGGTTCGCTTTGGAAAAATCTTTCCAACGGCACCAACTTTGTAAAAATCCAACGGTTGGATTGTCTGGAATGTTTAATTCAAATCTGAAGAAAAACAGCGCCAGAATCGATTATATATATATATAATTATATTTAATCGGATAACGACGCTGCATTTCGTATTTTGAAATCAAAACTTCAAACGATTATACCGGGAGATCCGACCGTCGGATTTTCCCGAAACTAGAACCGTTGGATTCGTTTTGAAAAGATCTTTCTAATGATGTAAATTTTGTGAAGATCCAACGGTTAGATTTTCAGATATGTGTAAATCAATCTGAAGAAAAACAGCGCCACGGTCGCGTTATGGCCCGTAGCGTCATTTTGAATAAATTGGCTATTTTAAAATAAATAAAAATAGCGATAAATCGTTATAAAATATTATAAACGATATGGATGTGATTTAGAAATTAACTGAAGGTTGGCTAAGTCGAATGGTTTCCTGGGTGTTGATCTGAGGTTGGTTTCGGCCTTCGGGGTTAATATTTGGGAAATTGTTCTCTTACTGATTGACGGTTAGTGACTAATGAATTGAAATGATGCATGTATATGTTAGTGTTGCACTTGTTTATTATATATGCGAGTTGCTCAGAAAGACCGGGTTTGCCCCATTCTGAATAATTGAATCGACGATAAGAAATCGAAGATGAAGACGATGGTCGAAGACCGGAGATCTTCACCTCGTTTGGATGGTAACCGAGGTCCTGATTGGGAGGCATCCTGAAATATGGATAATGAGTGGTGATCGTCCAGGCGTACGTGGTGATCGATGGGTTTGCGAGGTATTTAGTGCCTCCGGTTTAGTTCAGACCCAGAACGGACTTGCAAATGGACAGTGTGTCTGACATTGGAATTTATTCTGTGTGATTGATAACCATCAGTTGCACGGTGTGAATTGCCTGTGTGGCATGCTAAGATGCAGTGATCAAGGCTTCTGTTGAAAAGCAAAGTCTTGTGGTGATGATCAAAGCACCGCCTGTGTGGCGTAGCTTTGTGTATAACGTGAAATCGCGAGCCTCACACCACGGTATGAACCAGAAACGGGAGCAGGACCTCAGGGAGGGCATGCGTTTCCTTTTAGCTAGGAGTGGCGTCAGTGGTTTTACACGCCCTGACGAGTTTGACTTATGTGGTTGTTGCTGTTGCGAGGCGCCTCGGTTAGATCGGACGATCCGGGTCCGATGGAGTCAATCATTGGCTCACTTACGCCCCAAAGGGCGGGGAGACGTATTGTTCAGGCATAATAATCCACCTCGGTGGACCGGCCCTGATGATCCAAGGCTTGCCTGCGCGCTTGCCTGAGACATGGGCTAGATTGTCTCGAATTCGGTAAGGACTATCTTTTGCCTTGGTTCATGACGGAAATCCAATTTCCAAATACGTGACTGTGTGATTTTGATTGTATACCTATATATGGCGACATAGTGGTATGGGGCATTAATGTCGTCTATGATTGATAGTTATGATTTGAAATTGTTTTCAAAACATATAAACACTAGTAATAATAACAAATGCCTTTGTTTTATTCGTATCAAGCATATTTTGGCCGTTATAAGGGAAAACCTCTATCCTCCAGTTTGCGTTGCATTGTGTGATGGGAATTGAGTCTTATAATGGCTTCATTTTTATAAAAAGCATTGCGATGTTTAAAAGAATGATTTGTTTTAAAGCACTGGCAATCCAATGGAGTAAACCCGTTCCACGAAAGTGGCGTGGTCCTGTGATTAGCCATATTATAAATGTGTTGGGTAGATTTCTCATACCAGTCCCATGACTGACTCGTAGTTTGTTTCACTTTCAAACTCGGGTGCCCCTTTTCTACACGGGCAGCCTTGTATTCAGGTTTAGCTGGTTCTTTCTGGATAGCTGGAGCTGAAGATGGATTCTATCATTTGTCTCTTTTTATGCTGTTCAGCTCCTATTGTACATTATGTTTGTTTTCCGCTGTAGACATTTATGTATAGTTGAACTGTATTTGTACTAAGTATGATCCTGTATACTGTGTAACTCTGATGATTACTCTTATCCAGTATATTCTATTGTTCATTATCTGGTGTATTTATTTATTTCTGTTCTGTTATTATCTGTTTCTGTGTTATATTCCACGGATTACCCTTGCCGCCGTCAGTACGGGGTTTGGGGTCGTCTCACCGTGGGTGGAAATGATTTCATGGGAACTGAATCATTCGTAGAAGCGAGTAACTGGCTTAAAGAAACTGAAGATCTGTTCGTTATCTTCGAGGTGGACGATAGGCAAAAGGTACAGTTGGCGGTATGGTTGCTCAAAGACGAAGCTTCCTACTGGTGGGAAGTCACTAACGCCGAGAGGCCGGTTGAAACATGGATGGATTTCAGAACAAGGTTTGAGACGAAATTCCTCTCGCAAGCCGAACGAAGTCTACAATTGGAAAAGTTCTTATCTCTTAAGCAAGGAAGTATGACGGTCAAGGAATACGTCAACCAGTTCAACCAACTGGCTAGGTTCGGACTGGATTTAGTCAACACTCAGCATAAAAAGGCTCTCCGCTTTGTTAAAGGATTGAACGAGCCACTACACAGCCTAGCCATGACCCATGTACCCATGGGAGCGACTTACGAGAAATTGGTGGACATGGCACTACTGCACGAGGAAGACAAGGGCCAAAAAGAGACAAAGAAGGAAGAACCACAGAATAAGAAAGCATGGCCCAAAAAGGAAACACAAAAGAAGGATGAGAAGTCTGAAGATAAGAAGGAGAAAAAGTGCTTTACTTGTGGAAGCTCGACTCATCTGAACAAGGATTGCAGAAAAAGGAAGGGCACTTGCTTCAACTGTGGTGAGATGGGACACTTCACTAGGGACTGCCCGAAGAAACGAGGGCAAGGGCAGAGGGCAGAACCCACTTCTGGAGGACAGGCGAATGCTAGAAATAAGAAAATTTATGTAGAAGGTTTAATTTTCTTATCTGATTTTTGAGTTAAAACTCTTTCTGATTCTGGCATTTTGATTCTGTAATCGATACTCTGCACTTTAATACTAGTATTGTTTCTGATTCCACTGTAGACTCAAACCCCTAAGGGTTAGGACTCATCTGTTTGTGATAGATTGGGGATTGAGAGATATATGTGTTAGGCGTCAAGTAGGACGCATACATTCTGGTTTTTATCATGCTTAGTTCGGTAATCTGATCTGTACCAGTAATCTGTAAATGTCTGAATATTTCTGATAAGGTTAAGATTTCCAGTTTTGACATTATCTAAAGAGGGTAATCCTCTGGGTGTCAATCTGATGTTGGTTTCGGTCTTCGGGGCCGATACTTAGGGAAATTATTCCCTCAACCATGGTCTAATGGAAACCAAGTTTTTGTTTCATCTTTACTCTCTTCCATCATTCGATTGTATCCTATCGATCGAATCTTCGAACTTTAGGTAGAAACCAATGGGTGTAAACATGTGTTTGAGACATGTTATGTTTGATGGTTGCCGGTGGATGCAAGTGGTTACTAGTGGTTGCTCGTGGATGCATATACACACACTAGGCACTAGATCGGCTCGAAAACACTCTCATACTGCATATGGATGTGTGTGCATTTTCAATTTTGTGGATGCAAAATGATTGATTCATCACATGGATGTAGCATTTGGATGAATGATTGCGCACACATATAGAAATGATGTGTATCAAATAGGATTTCTTGCATACATAATTGGACTCATGGCACCAACATGGTTCGCATTGAGGAGGTCAACTGAATTAGTAGACCGCCTAATCTTTGCATTAGAAAAGAGACATATACACACACTTTTGCATATGTTCATACAACATTAGAAGTTTTCTAAGGAAAATGGATGCTTGTGGATGATGGTTGAGTAGATGGACGATTGGATGGTAGGACACATTCTTCTTAACTTGAAGATTTCGGGGACGAAATCCTTTAAGGAGGGGAGAATGTAACACCCCGTATTTTCTGTGAACGTATAAGTAACAAATTAAAGTATACGTAATTTTTAGGACAAGAATTAAGGGAAACGGGTTGCGCCATTGCGTTCGTCTCGAAATTCTGCTTGAGATAGAGTCCGAGTTTGCGTAAAATGGATACCGTATGAAGGAGATATGGACGAACGAAGTTAGGCAGAAAAACCGGAAACAGGCCAGAAATGCACTGGCGCACTTATGAAGTGCGCCAGCACAAAAATACACTGGCGCACTTGGGAAGTGCGCCCATGTCGAGCCAGAAACCTACACAGGGTTCTAGAGAGTTCTAGTGATGATTTTTGATGTGTTGGACAGACCTGATGGCTTCTAGGGTGATCTAATGGTTCTGAAACACTCTCTACACCTATAAATATGTGATTAACCTAACCCTAATTCATAGAATATTGTCTATGACACCATTATGCTACCAAACTCTCTCTTAAACCCTAGCCGCCGCCTCTAAATCTAATCTCAAGTGTTCATTCACAATTCAAATTAAAGTTTAGAGCTGCAACAATAATCGAAGAAGATTAATCAGCGTTTCTGCATCAAATTCGATTTATAATCCTTTTCTTTAGCCACGAAAGGCAAGTACAGTTATTTTCCGATATAAACGTTAATTATGATTGTGGCATGAATTGTAAATCTGAATCTGAGGTTATGTATGTTCTATTCTGTTTAGATCTATCTTATTCTGTATCTCTTTCTTCTTTCTGTTCTATAGCCAGGCTACTACGAGCCTGCGCCGAATCTCATAAGAGATTAACGCACGAACGCTAAATTTTGGGACAAATAATGAATAATGCATAATTGGACATGAAACTGTTGCCTATGAGACTATTATTGCCTATGACTATGATTCATGACTATGAGACTATTTCCTATGACTATGATTCATGACTATGAGACTATTGCCTATGACTATGATTCATGCCTATGAGACTATTGCCTATGACTATGATTCATGCCTATGAGACTATTGCCTATGACATTGAATAAGAAACTATTGTGATTTGTCGCCCATGACTATTGTAGTTAGTTTCTTACGCCTATTCCCTTAAGGATACTAGATCTCATATTTAGTATGTAACTTTACTAGTTTATTCCCATTCACTGTTATGTACATTGAGCCTAGTGGGGCCATTATCATTGTATTTGGTTCATTATTTCATGCCTATTCTTTCTTGTGCTTATCTCCTATTCCTTTTGCTAGGGCCATTTCATGAGTACTTAGAGAACTTGTTGAAACATTGGGCTTAGCTTAATTAAGTTAATAAATATGTTGGCATAATTTGAATTGGCTATGATAGAGAATGATTTACATGCATATTAGTCTTGGACAAAAATGGTAAACTAGAATATTAAATCTAGTTTTGACATGAACTGTAAATGGGAATATTAAGGCTAAGATTTGGGGCATATATTGTATTATGAATTATGACCTTGATTTAGGCATGTAAGTTTAGGCTAAATCTATGATTAGGCAAGATAGGTAAATAGAGTTTTAGATATATATAATCTGCTAAATCTGTTATATGCTAAATCCGTTAAATTGCCTAATCCGTTATCCGCTAAATCTGTTATATTGCCTAATTTGCTAGTTCTGTTATATTGCCTAATCTGCTAGATCTGTTCATCTGCTAAATCTGTCATCTGCTAAGTCTGCTGAAAATGCCTAATCCGTTATATGCTAAATCTGCTAAATTGCTTAATCTGTTAAGTCGCCAAATCTGCGAAATCTGTTATCTGCTGAGTTGATATATTTAGTCTGTTATTGACATAATCTGAATTGGCTATAGTTATGAATAATTGACATGTATATTAGGCATGGGCATAAATGGTAAGTTATTAATTAATTGGCCGCAAAGATAAACATGGCTAACTCGAGGTTAGAATGAGTTTGCGGCGTAATCCTGCCCGGAACCGCCCGGCACATCCAGTGGCCGTAAACAATAGGTTCTAATGTGAGAAGTTAGTCATAACGTGCTTGATACCCGAGGTTAGACTCGGTTTGTGGCAGAAACCTGCCCGGAACCAACCGGCCTAACCAGTAGCCGCAAACTGTCAGTCTAATGGGAGAGGTCTGGGCATTAATATTTAATTAATGAAAATCTGAGATAAATATGATGTCTAAAACGTGTTGGGTGGATAGGGTTAAACCAACTGGACTAATGAAATTAGTAAACCTGTTTCATGAATCTGTAGGCCCAGTATAAAGTTAGACAAGTCTGTAAATCTGTTAAATCTGTATGTCTGATCCATTAGTCTGAAAACTTATTAACTTGATTTTCTGATCTGTGAACTAGTTGACCTGAACTCTGTATGTTTGAACTTGTAAATAAGTTAATCTAAAATCTGTTAGTCTGGGGGCACAAGGTTAGGAGGGAAAAATACTTGTGTCATCTGTTGTTTGGGACCCATATTAGTCAGTAACCCTTTCTGGTATCAAAACTTTGACCCAACAGTAGGCAGGGTCCGGGCACGCTTACTGAACTAATTATAAGCGGTTCATTCTGATAATGGCGAGGGGTGTTGATGGTGCGTTCCAACCGGGTCATGTGCGTGCATGGATCCCGGTCTGCCTCTGAGGATGTAAGACGCCGTGACATCTGTAAATAGGTCTGTGTCATTTAAAGGTTGCCACTTTGGGGAGTGATACACACTTTTGTGGGGCTGGCACAGGTTATTATGTATTAGGGAGCCGATCGCTTGGGGTAGGGTTTTAGGGTACACTTAGTTCTGTCTGTTTCTGTTGGGTTGCAACACCTGTCTGTTTGTGCATTGTACCGTCTGTTCGGGTGGTAAAGGCCCATTTACTAGTGTACACCTAATTCTAACATTCTGTTTCCGTAGGGATTATTCTGTTTCTGTTTCCGTCTCTGTTCGGGTGGTAAAGGCCCATTACTAGCATTCTGTTTCTGTACTTTCTGTTCGGGTGGTAAAGGCCCATTATTAGCATTATGTTTTTGTACCTTCTGTTAGGGTGGTAAAGGCCCATTATTCTGTTTCTGTTTCTTCTTAGACATTAGGGTAACACCTAATCCTGTTATACTAGTATTAGTGCAGAGAAGTGAAAAGTAATATCATCATGTTTCTTCTGTTTAACCTAAGTATATCTGTTATTCCTGTTTCCTGTTATCTCTCATCCAGTTTTATTTGCATGCCATGACATTATTATCTGTTCATAACTGAAAGTCACTGGACTTGCCAGACTTTATGTCTGACCCTTGTTGTTTCGCCTCTTTTCTTCCGTCCCCCCCCCCCAGGTTTTCAAGGAGGGAATACTCTAGCTTGATCCGGATCTTTCTTCCTGCTTGGAGTGCTTGAAGTGCTTAAAGTATGGCTTGTCTTTTTCTGGAATCTTTGGTGGGGACTATGATTTTAAAGTTTTGTACTCTGATGGCTTTTGAACAAGGCTGGTATATATGTACTTGAGCTTTTGGTAAAGTTGTAACCAAACTGATTTCTGTCCGCTGCAATAAAGTTATAAAGTTTTTCAAGTATTATTTTTATATCTGTCTTGTAATATTCTGTTTTGTTTACTAAAATTCTCCATCAAAGCTAAGGCACTCCCTTTGTGAGTGACCTTAACAGAGGTGGGGTGTTACAGGAATGGTAGTAATAATTGGAATAAGAGAAAGTTCCATGGGAAGAAGCCTAAACAGAAGGCTGAGAAGAAAGGAACGAAGGGAGATCATCTTAAGGATGTTCTTTGCTACAATTGCCAACAAACATTATTCCCGCGATTGTAAGAAGCCAAAGAAGTCAAGGAACCCAAACCAAGGGCTCCCAGAATGTTATCATTTCCATAATCCTGGTCACATAATTAAAGATTGTCCCATAATAAAGAAAGCTAATGTGGCAAAGGTTTATGCAATCAAGGATGAGCCTTCAACTTCAAAGAATGAGAAAGGGAAGGATGTTTTGGAAGGTAATATTTTTATTTCTGATAAATTAGTCCAAGTTCTGTTTGATACTGATGCCTCACATAGTTTTATCTCAAAATCGCTCGTATAAAAATTGAAACTTAAACCCAAATTTGTTGATGAACCCTTATGTGTAGGTAATCCAGTAGGAGGTCCAACTAGCTTGTGTTTGTATTGTAAAAACGTTCCTTACACCAATTCACACTATGAATTCCCTTTTAACTTGTTCATTCTTGACTTTGATGAATTTGAAATTATACTTGGAAAGGATTGGTTAAATAAATATGAGTCTAAATTAGATTGTGTAGATAGGAAAGCTATGGTAAAGGCAAGTCTTGTAAATTTGATTGAAATATTTTGTGTTGACTCTAGCCCAAAAAGAGATAGCTTGATGTATACTTTAGGTTACCCTGATACCAACATAAAAACTATACCTGCCATTAGGGATTTTCCCGACGTATTTGAAGAAGTTAATAGCCTTCCCCCACACCGAGAAATTGAGTTTAGGATTGACCTAGTACCCAACGCTTGACCTATTGTCCATCCAAGTCGAAGAATGGCTCCGAAAGAGAGAGAAGAACTGAATAAGCAAATCCAAGATCTCTTAAGAAAAGGATTTATTCGACCCAGCCATTCTAATTAGGGGTCAGCTGTAGTATTTGTAGAAAAGTCTGACGGTTCCTTGCGATTATGCGTAGACTATAGAGACCTTAATAAACAAACCCTCAAGAACAAGTACCCGTTGCCACGAATAGACGACTTATTTGACCAGTTAAGTGGTCGATTTTTTTCAAAGATGGATTTAGCCTTTGGTTTTCACCAACTCAGAATTACTGAGGATTGTTTTTATTTGACTGCTTCTCGTCGACTCGACACTTTTTAGAATGGTTAGTAATGCCATTCGGATTGACAAACGCCCCAGCCTATTTTGTGGAATTGATGACTCGAGTATTCCATGAGGTGTTAAATAAATTTGTATTAGTCTTCATTGATGACATCCTGATCTATTCAAAAACTGAGGAAGAACAGGCTGAGCATTTAAGGATTGCACTGGAGATATTAAGGAGAAATGTGTTTGAAGCTAAAATTTCCAAATGTCATTTTTGGAAAATGTAACGACCCAGGTTTTCACGATCCTGAGTAATCGACATAAACTCAATTTCGACTATTTAAGCATCAGAAATACCGGATAGTTAATAAAAGAAAATAGAGGGTGAGAATAGATAAGATAGAAAGTTAAAATAGAAGAAGAAGAAGAACATACAACATCAGAGTAAACACAAATCTCACAACGGAACGAACAATACATAATAGATACATAACTTTGAAATAAAATCAGTATATGTATATAGTAACATTATCAGAGTATAACACTTACAACACAACGGAAATAAACAATAGTTATGTATTCCTGAAGCCTCCTGCTCCAGCTCTTCAAGTATCTGTAAAATCCCGACTACTTGGCTGCCCATACAAAATTGGGCACCCAAGAGTTTAGGGAAAACAAAACAAAATAAACTTTGGGTCAGTCATGCGACTGGTGTGAGTAAACTCCAACCAATTGTTTAACTTTTAAAACCCCTTTAAAAGAAAGGATATCGTAAGACCGATCCACACATAAACACGAACGGCTTTTACCTTACGCTAAACCAAATTATTCTTTATATCAAATCTGTTCTGATATTACAATAGTGTCTATCAACCACAACTAATAATCATTTAGCAGAACGCTTTCATCTCACGTTCTACATATATAATATACAATCAAAACTGTAGGCTCTTATTGGGTAATGGATTTCCAACTATGACAAGGTATGGAACCACCTTTCGATCAGTGTACTCTAGAAGCGATACACTGGAGTTCAACAAGAACATCTTGTAACTCGACGACACATGACCGGCCATTCATTTCGCTTAAATGTTCCGAATATATTATCACCTTACGGCTGGTATACCAACATAACCGTTCCCAGGAGATACAGAAGCGAAATAAGTAACAAATATGAATATTCTCTAGATGGTGACAATATACCCTAATTGGGTGCGACCCACTTAGCCATGCTGCCTGCCCGATTTCTGTCATTTCCCAATTGATGAAGCTTGAGGTCATAACGTATCTTTAACAGATCATATTTCATTTACTTTGAATGCCACATCATCATACCCGCAAAATCACAAATTGATTTCCCTAAAAATATCATAGATATAAACTAAGAGAAATGAATTCCTTCACCACAAACGTGAATACGTTTGAAACGATCAACTTACGCGATCAACCAGATATACTCTGTCAGACATTCGTCCATTCAAGTTGTTCTGGGATAGGACAACCCGAAGGCACTATTTTGTAAATCTATCTTAGGAAATTTCTACCTAAGATTTACTGAACAGCCCTTGCATAACTCTGTCTTTAATTATTTTCATCATATTTGATTCGCAACGCTAATGCCATACAGAGTGGTTTTCAGATAATAAATATGATCCCGGTCTCTTCGTATTGATGACGGAAATGGTCAAAATCTTTGTTAGGCGGTGATTTAACTATCAAAGGAAAACATGTGTTCAAACAACGGTCGTATTCCCAAATGGAAATCTTACCGATCAATCATCATTTCATTTCCCAATTTCCCATTTATCATTTCCATATATTCATAAATTCCTTATTTTCTAAAATTAGAAAATATACGTTATTAACTTTGGAAAATGTTTCCATTTATGATTCATGCATCAATATCTTCCCACCTCTATCAGTATCTAACTGTAAACTAGTAAGAGAACAACTTCCCAAGTATAAACCCCGAAGGCCGAAACCAACATCAGATCGATACCCAAAAAGCCATTCAACTCAACTAATTTCCAGTCAGTTTCTAATTTCAGTAATTCCATTTAAATTCGTAATTCAAACCCCATATTCCTTTATAATATTTTATCTGCAAAATATTTACTTTAAATCAATATCATGTTACACCCATGTGCGAAGCACGGGTCTAAACCTTCCTAATGTAAAATCCTCTTTTTATAAAACTCTATTCGTTTTACAAATATTTCCCTTTTATAATTCTATTTACTTTCTAAATCAATATCCCTTTTATAATTCTATTTATTTTACAAATATTTCCTTTTATAAAATTCTATTTATTTTCCAAATAAATATTCCTTAATTATATTCCTTTTATAAAATTCTATTTATTCTATATAAATCCTTTTATATAATTCTATTCATTTCCCAAATATTTCCTTAATTATATTTTCCAATATTTGTTTTTCAAATATTACCTTTTATAATATCCTATTTATTTCATATATAAATATTTCATTTTCAATATTCACTTTGAAATTTTCCTTTTTACATTCCAGTATTTCATATGGTATTTAAAATACCAAATAACATGACCAGTGTCATCATAATCAATCACTGATTATATATCACATCATACATCACAATATATGAAAACAAACAGTATTATAAATATTGAGGAATCCAGTTGGATCCCTCCAATCTGTTTCCCTGCAACACAGATGTTAAACAATATAAATAACATCGATTTCATTTCAATATGAAATATTCTGATAAACAGAATCAATATTTGATTAACGATTTATATATATCGTTATATATAATTTCAACCAATAAATCAGCAATTCAACCAAACAATCAACACACAACAATCAATCATCATTTATCAACACTAGATTATATTTATAAAAATATAAACTGGACAGAGTTAGTGAGATTTACTCACATTGGTCGGTTATCGTTAAATAACGATAAGCGGTCATCAATTCAGATTCAGGCAATTTATTTCGCTATAAATTGTAACGAGCTCCAATTCACTCCCAGTCAGTTCCATGGTGTAGTATTTTTCGAGACGGTCCCCAACGTCTCTTGTTTCGTCAGATTCTGATATCGTATGAGATAATTACACATTTCACAAAGTTTAACGCAGTAAACATTGTTAACCATTTATTTAAATATAAATTAATTAACCTTTAATATTCTTTAACCAATGCTTCTCCTGCACAAAACATTCGAAATCCTATGTATATTTCTCCAGTTCGAAATTTCTACCCAACCCTCCTGTAGTAGCTATTCAACATGGAAAACACCGATCTCCTTTTCATTAGCATTTTAACGTCTTAACCATTCCCCCAACTCCCACGTTTTACTGTTAACTTCTCCTACCACTTTCGAAATGTTTGATCCCATATAAAGCTCCTTCATCACCATTTACCAGTCCCCTCCCCCACTACTGCATTTCCTACAGTGGTCGAAACCAACCACCGTTATCGCCATCGTTCATCACTCACCCTCCTCGTCGAGGCCATCACCGCTAATTCCATTCCGAGGCCATCTACTAAAACGCGACTTCCAGCATCACGGTTCCAGAAAAACAAATTTCTGGCATTTTGACCCTTAATTCCTTTATCATGTTTGAAAAATCCATTTTCCAATTACGTTAAATACTCAACGACCTTTCCCAGTAAATCGAACTGAATTCAAACATCTATCACTTCCATCGCCGTTAATTCTGGCAACCGTACCCCACCAATCATCCATCACAACCACCGCTATCGAATCCCCTTCCTTCTTCGACTTGTCTGACCTCCTACAATCCCTTGAAGTGCCCAAACGAGCTCAAAAACCGAGTCCACACCAATTTTGTTCAAGTTCATCAACTCTGGCTGCGTACCACCGAAGCCTTCTCTCTAGACATCGCGACAACAATGATAACCCGAACCCTAGTTTACAACCCACTAATTCGAACAACAGGGATTTGGAACCGCACCCTACAATATGTATATAGGGTTGAAGCCCTTTAGAAAAGAAGAATGTTGAATCCAAGATTGGATTTTTATATGGAGTGTCTGATTTTTAATTTGATTTCAAATCCACGAATTTTCTTTGTTTATAACTGGAAGAAATATCAGAAGAAAAGAATGGAGGATCAAGAGTATTGGGGACTATGGTTGTGAGGAAAGCTGATAAGTATATATGTGAGAATATTGGAAGGAGAAATTGGAAAACACAGACTGTTCGAAATGAAAAGATGGAGGCGGAACAGCCTTTGATCTTGCGTGAATTTCTCTAGGGTTGTTAACCATGTGGGATATGTATAGATAGTTATATATTATTTTATTATTTTATATCGTATTTTATTCATATTCGTTGATTAAAAATCCATACGATCACGTATGATATCCAATTTCAATGAAACTGGACATGCAGCTACAGTTTGACATTACATACCCAACAAAACTTGTTTCATCGAATTCCGAATCCATTTGCTCACACAGCGTATTTTTAAACTCAAATTATTGACTGTATTTCATATTAAAAGTCCGTACGGTCACATACTGACTCCAAAAATCATGAAAATTGGAATCTAACAATAATTTAATATTCCGAATCCAACAAAATTATTTTTGTCGAAAACAGAGGTAATTTGCAAAACTGGCTATTTTTAAAGCTCTAAATAAACCCATTTAAATATTAATATATTTAAAAATAATTAAATTTAATAATAATAATTTAATATTATCGTATATATTCACACTAAAATATCATACAGCTCCAAAATATTCTTATCTGAATTTATAACTCGTTGTTTCAAATCCAATGTTAAATCGATATCCAATTTATATTAAAAATCCTTTTATAATATAAATAAATCGTTATAAATTATAAAAGAAATCCCTAACGACTTTAATAAAATTTGATTTGGACACAACTCACAATCTACATGACGAAATCCCGATTTTTCTCTTCTATTATAAAAATATACTTCACCAGCTCCGAACATTTCTTGTTTCATAGAAATCCGATTTAAAACGGATTCTGTATATCCGTTTAAAGCTCGAATCGCCAAATTACGAACTGTAGCGCCATTTCGAGCTCGATTATAATTATAATATAAATTATACATTCAACTGACATTTGTATAATATATTCGTTAATATAATTCAAATTCTAAACTAAATTATATCTTATAAATAATCCAATTCACACAATATTGTGAATTCAGCTACTTCCGACTACTTCGGAAAAAAAAATATTACCCTATTATTTATATTAATTAAATATTAAATATTATTTAATTAAACGACCATTTAAATCTCTAAATCACTTTTTAAATAATTAATTAAACTAATTATTATACCTTAAAAATACGGGATGTTACATTCTTCCCTCCTTAAAATAATTTCGTCCTCGAAATTGCTAAGGTAGAAAACAAACCCTATTAACTAGGTTAAAAATTATTTGTTCGCTTCTTAACTTCAGTTTAAACTGAACCAATTTAATTTCAATTAAATATTTATTCATTCTTACTAACAAAAATTTTCAAAAATCCTGAAAATTTTCTAACACCTTAACTTTTTGGAAAATTTCGCCAGCACCTCCTTTGTACTGGTCAATAGCTCAAACTCCAACTCACCTCTCTAGGCCTTCTTCAACTCAAAAGAAAATCGAATAGCCAAATGGCTTGCCCATTCAGCTCATAAAAACCTCATACCTAATATAAATATAAACTGGTACCTTTTTGTCGGGCATATAAATACATCCTTTCCATCTGTTACCAATTCTGCATATACCAATGTCATCCCAATCATTCGGTTATACCCAAGCCAAATTCTGTTCTTAACTCAGATTCCGTTTTTAATTTAAACTCTTAACTTACCAGTCCAATTTCATTTCAGATTATCTCTAATCCAATCTAATTCGATATTTTCTATCTCAATTCATTTTCCCCTTAACTGGTTTCAATTCAATTTCTATTTCTATTTGCTTTAATTCAAACAAACTATTTCTGGGAGTTTTAAACCGCTTAGTTTTTCTCAAAAAAAAAACAATTATTCCTTTTTGGAATCTCAAAACAACTTGTTTTGCCAAAATAATTCGAAATCAATATCTTTGGTAGTAATCTGTCACTTAGAACTCGAAAACGAACAATTATGATGTGGCCAGCACCATCAGAATTTTTTCCCAACGATCAAGTGAGTTCAATACTACATCACTTTTCAAAACCATTCCTTAATCATTTCCATTTTGAAATTATTTCAAAATATCCTTCCAATGTTTGTAAAACAATTTAAAATCTCCCAAGATTTTAAAATTCTTATATATTTATTCCAAATCCATTTACAAACACCTTTCCATCTTTCCAGAGTTGTAATTTCAGTTCTGATTTAAATTTCATAGTTATTTCATCTGATTTCATATATCACACTTATATGAATCCCGATTGGTTTTTCTATAACCATCTTAATTATAAATCGTATTTGATTATAATGATAACCAACACATCCAATATACTATAATATTTCCAATATCAATCATTCTTTTATATCAAAATATAATTTGGGGTGAAATTATTTCATTTACCCTCTTTTCAAAACATACCGTGTCGGTTTATCGTACTCGAGTGTTTAGAAACCCCTACCGATACAGTGGATCAAACTGATCGACCAAAACTTATAAACAACTCAACCAATAAAAATCTACAATACAAAACAATTTTTTTATAAAGTCTACAAATACGCTCTCTCGTATATATACACTCAACTCAATCTAGGGTATTACTAACCCCATCTCTACCGAGTTACGCCACAGAGCCAAGGTAATCACTTAACCTTCAGCTCTGATACCACTGTAACGACCCGGGTTTTCGCGATCTTGAGTAATCGACATAAACTCAATGTCGACTTGTAACACCGTGTAATTTTAAAATATTATAATTAACAAATTTAAGGACACTTAATTTTTAGAAGAAGAATTAAGTGAAATGGGTTACGCCATTCTGTTCGTCTCGAAATTCTGCTTGGGATAGAGTCCGAGTTTGCGTATATCGGACACCGTATGAAGAAGTTATAAGCCTTAGAAGTTTGCATACGCGTAGGGGAGAATATATATATATATAATAACTCTAGAAGCTTCCAACCAGGTTCAAATTTCAAAATTCAGTCAAAGCGGGCTGAGCGGGAAATTTCCTGCTCATGGGTGTCGACCCCCTAGTGGGGGGGTCGACTAGGTGTCGACCCCCTATATAGGCTGTCGACCCCTGTCGGCCAGATTGGGCTGATGTGTTCAGATGACAATTTTTGGAGTTTTAGGGCATATGTGGCTTTATCTGATTGGTCTGATGACATGTCTTTTCATTCTGGATGGCTTAGATGAATCCTAGTCAGATCTAAGGGTTCTAAGTAATCCTACACGTCTATATAAGCACGCATAAACCTAAACCCTAATCTAAACTAAATTCATTTATAAGTCATCATGTTGTTGCATCCTAAACTAAGCTAGTCTCTTCTCCAATGAATTAAAGCTTAGGAATTGTAAAGGAGGAGAACTGTTCTAGAAAAGCAACAAACACTTAATCTATTCTTTCTTCTACCATAGTGAGTTCTAGTCACTTTTTGGTTTAAATAGATAAATGTAAATTGTGGTAGACTATGAATTGGGTATATGCTGTAAATCATGAACTTATGCAAGCATACTATGTCATTTTCCCTAGATCTAATATATGGACATTCTACTATGTTTCCTATGTGAATCTTGAATTACAATTATATTGTGGTACATGTGAACTTGTTAATACAGATCTAACTTTCTAGATCTGATTGTGGTGATTCGATATGACATTTATATGAAGATTGATTTGTAACCATGTTAGGATGATAGTACATCCATTAATTTGACATTACTTGGATCTAGACTTTGGTGTTAATCACCTTTCACTTGTTATATTATGATACCTTGGTATATGTGGTAAACTTGATGTGTGAATCTAAACTTGTTATTATGCCACCCTATCTGTGCTAGATTTAGTTAATTGGACACCTAATATTGAATCTAGATCTCATTATGCTTTCCTAAACGCAAGTTATTAATTTGATGTCCACTTAATGGTGATAATTATCACATGTCCATTCACTTAGTTACTATGCCAGTTATGTTAATATTTATGCCAAAACATCTTGAATTGTCACTCCTATCATGTTCCCTTTTATTGTTATGACGAGGCTACATTATAGCCTTGATGACACCAAAATACATGCAATCACGTTAGTTAGGAAATAGGGAAAAAAGGGGATTTATAATTGCCGTAAGTTGTATAATGTTTTATATAAGTTGGACATATAATTCAAATAGGGAAACATAGTAATAATCACCTATAATGACATAGGAAAATTTGGATAAAAATGGCATAATATGAATTTGACCATTTATGGATATGTAATTCAAATTATTGTTGCAAAATAGGTATTGACACCTATAAAAGGAAAGGATTAATTAATTGGTAAATTAATTAAAAATGGCATAATTTGAATATGAACATTTATGGACATGTAATTCAAATTATTGGGCAAAATATGTACTGACACCCAAAAAGGGAAAGGTTTAATTAATTGATTAATTAATCAAAAATGGAATGTTTAGTAATTACAATTAGGAATATAATTTTTAACATATATATGAACGGTGTAAAATTCTCCGGAAATGAAAATAAATATTCATTTACAAATCGGACAATTTGTTTATGTACACTTATTTGACTGATATTGATTGGGACGATATATTTTACACATCGCCAAACTGCACAAATAAATTCTGTGTGTGTGTTGATTGAAACCCCACATGGGTATTGGGATGATATTCGACGTACACTAATCCCAACTGTTTAGTTGTATGTCATTCGATTGGTTGATAGACTGTTGTAAGCATTAATTATTCATAATTAATGCTTATGCAGTTGTGTAGTGCACACTGTATGATGGTTGATTGTCTATCATTGTTGTTATATACATGTGTTGTATGAAATCCATATAACTAACATTATATGGTAATTGACTTTGTCTGATTCCAATTAAGAAGTAACGAATATTTTTAAATAAAAAATATTTTAAAATAAAGAATATTTTAAAATAATATTCTATAAAGGATTAAAAGGTGATTTTGATGTCCGATTTGGGATGGACACGAAAATATTTAGATATATAAAGCCATGTTGATTAGATTAACACTATTTTGACCTGAACGAAATTTACATCGATTTTATTCATTTTTATAATGAACATCGAAAAGGAAATGATTTCAAAATCTGATATTTTGAAAATATTATCATTTATATATTATAATGATAAGGAAAATTCAACTTTGATTTAAAATTGAGAATGAAGTTGGAATCATTTTAAAACGAATTTATAAATGATTTATAAAATACGTTTTAAATGGAAATCGACGAAATATATATATTATATATATTCAATGGCCTGAATAGAACGCGTCGCGCTGCGGTCGTTTGCGAATTTTGACCATTGACTTCGAATTGATATCACGGGAGATCCGACCGTCGGATTCTCCTAAAATCGGAACCGTTGTGTTCATATCGAAAAGTGCTTTCCAAGGAATATAAGAGATTTGAAATCTAATGGTTGGATTCGGAATTATGTCCGAATCAAATTTGAAAAAGGTCGCTGTAAGTGCAGTTCGATGACCGTTTATGGAACTCAACTGAAAGAGCCTTAATAAAATTATTAAAAATATTGATAATTTGTGTAAAGTCATAATAAATGATTTGGAAAGAATTGGGATGTAAAATTCCATGTTTGAAAAGATAAAAATATATTTTTGTCGAAATGAAATAGTTATTAACTAGAATTATAATCCAATTATTTTTAAATAAATGAATTAGATTGAGAATGGGTTTAATATAACCAGAATTTCCAATATATGAATTGGAGTGGATTTGAATGGAAATAATCTTTGGAATATTTCAATATAGGATTCCGTGATTATATGGATGTTGTTATGGAAATTTGGAAGATATATTTTATATCGTTATTTCCAATACGGTATTTGTTGGTTTCAGAATTTGATATTGAATATAAGCCGATATAATTTCTATTCAGAGCTTTGTATTTAATATCAAATTGGATTTTGGGTTTGTCGTGAATAATGTCTTGATTAACACTGTTCTTAGGCTTAGTTGAGAAAAGAATAAATCTTTTAATTAAGATTTAGAGAAGTTTACCAATTAATGTTTAATTTGAATTGAATAAAAGAATTGGATTTTGGGTTTGTCCTAAATGGTGTTTTCAGTAATACTATTCTTGAACCCCGTGTGAAAAGAATAAATCTTTTAATTAAGATTATTAGAGTTTACAATTATATTTAATATTTGGAATAAAATGGAATGTGAATTGAGTTTATATTGAACTGTGTTTTTAACGACAATCGTTCTTTAACCCGATTTACAATGAAATGTGATTTGGAATTTATAAATCTTTTTATTTGGATTTAAAGGAAATTTTCCAAAGCAAAGTTTACCAATTTAATACAATAAATTGGAATGGAATGGAATTCGATTTGATAATAATCAAAGTGAACTTCTATGGAGGAAGACTGATAATATATATGGAATTTAATAGGCTTAGTCGTTATTCCATTTATATTATTAGTCGGATACAGAAATTTATATCGATTATATATATATATATATATATATATCGATCTGTTTTTCGTGAAGATTCCATAATTAATGGAATGTGATTTTGGGTTTATCGTGAACTGTGTTTTAAATGACATCAGTTCTTTAACCCAGTTAAAGACAGGATTACATGTCTAACATTGTATTTCGAACTGTATGGTTGATCTCTGCTAAATATATATCTGTTTGGTGGCGGAGAATTTATTCTCTTGCTTAACACCCTTCTCTAAGATGTATGAGCTTAGAGGTTATATATGGGCAGAAATCAATAGTATGGTGTAGGTTGGCAATGTGGCATGTTTGATTTCCTAAAGTTAAATAATCATTAACATTGATTTTTAGGAAGATTAAAACCAAGTGAAGTTTTAATGAATCTTTAATTAGATTGAAAAGTGAATGAGATAATTTAAATTATCAAATTTGGGAAATGATCGAGAATGGAGTATCACCAGTTTTACTCCAGGCGATAGTTAAATCTTTAATTAGATTTGAACGTGAAATGGTAATTAATTTTACAGATAACACTGTGGTGTTAGATATGGAGTATTACCAGTTTTTCTCCATGGGATGAATAGGTTGGGATTGGGAAACTAAACAAATGATTACTTCGGTAAGGTGCGCTAATCCCGACTGGTTTGGATAAACCTTAATTTGGTTTGAATTAATGCCCAAATGAAGATTAAAGAATAAATTTAAAGAATTTATCTTTGATAAAATTAATGGGAGTCTTTCCCTAATAATATAAGAATATTCTGGATTGTAATGAGGCGTATGTTGTGTTTTTATAGCACTTGTTTATTATATACGCGAGTTATTCGGAAAGGCCAGGTTTACACCCATTCTGAATAACTGATTCGACGATAAGTCAATGATGAAGACGGTGGTTGAAGACCAGAGGTCTTCACATCGTTTGGATGATTACTGATGTCTTCATTGGGCGGTACACCCAAGACAAGGTAAGAAGTGGTGATCGTCCAGACGTACTTGGAGATCGACCGGATATGCGAGGACCTCTCTCCTGTATTAGACGCGGGACGAGGAATAAGGTGCCTCTGGTTTCGTTCAGACCCAGAATGAACTATTAAATGGATGTGTGTCTAACATTGGATTTTATTCTGTGTTGATTGATCTCTATTAAATATATGTCTGTTTGGTGGTGGAGAATTTATTCTCTTTCTTAACACCCTTCTCTGAGGCATACGAGCTCAGAGGTTATATATCGATAGACATCAGTTACATGGCGTGAATTGTCAGTGTGGCATGCTGAGATGCAAATGATCAAGGCTTCTGTTGAAAAGCAGAATCTTGTGGTTGATGATCAAAGCATGGCCTTAAAGGGCATAGCTTTGTGTATAGCGTTAATTCCCGAGCCTTACACCTCGGTATGAGTCAAAAACGGGATCGGACCGTTAGGAGAACATGACGTTTCTTTCTAGCTATGGGTGGTGTCATGGTATGGAGTCCAGACATTTATATTTTTTACCTATGTGAATGATGGATAGCGAGGGGCCTCGTATATAGAGGTTACTACGGAGCCGATGGATATAGGTCCTTAGGACCGGGAAACGCGTGTTCAGGAATAACTAATCCTCAAACGTAAGGGAAGACCGGCCCAACCGAACCGAGGGTTCACTGTGGGGGATCCTGAGGCATTTGCTAGAGTGTCTTGAATCGGAGAGGATCCATCCCTTGCCTTGACTCATGACGGAAATCCAATTTCCAATACGTGACATTTCGGTTTTGATTGTAGAGCCTAGTACGGCGACATGATATATGGTACTCATGCCGTCTATGATTGATACATTTATATTTGAAGTTGTTTTTGACACTATACACTTATAATAGTATCAAATGATTTGTTTTAAATGTACCAAGCATGTTTGGCTATTATAAGGGAAAAATTTATCCTTCGACTTGCGTCGCATTGTGTGATGGGACCTGAGTCTTATAATAGCTTCATTTTTCAAAAAGCATTGCATTGTTTGTTTTATGCACTGGTATTCTTGGTAGGAAACCCATTCCGTATTATACGGCGTGGTCCCTTGATTTACTTTATTTTTAAAGTAAAGATTTAATAACTGTTTTAGTTCTCACACCAGTCACATGACTGACCTGGAGTTTATTGTTTTAATCTAAACTGTGGGTGCCCCTATTTTCCACACGGGCAGCTAGTAGTTTTGGTTTTGCAAATATTATATTCATAGGATCCTGGTTTACAGCTGAAGCAATATTCAGAACGCTCTATATCCATATATTTCTTTCAATTGTGTTTTGTATTATTTTCCGCTGCATTGTATTTTGTAAATCTATGATATTTATCAAATGTATATTATTTGTTTATACTCTGTTATATTCTTGTACTCTGATGTAAATTGTTGTAATTAAGCAATGAAATGTTCTGTCGTTTACGTTCTGATTTGTCGTGTTCTCAACTCAATCCGGGCTTTCCCGTAAGGGCGAGTGGTTTCACCGGTTGGATTTACTATCCGAAAACCACTCTGTATTGGCATAAGCGTTGCAAACCAAATCAAGCTAAAGACCACTAAAGATGGAGTGAAGTGCAAGGGCTTTTTCTGTTAATCCTAGGTAGAAATTTCCTAAAATGGATTAATGGAAATTGTGCCTTCAGTTTCGTTCAGTCCGAGAACGAACATATATGGACGAATGTCTAACAGAGTATTTCCAACGATCATGCCCGTTGATTTTACGAATATACCAAGTTGTTGGGGAGAAGGGAACTTATCTTTATTTAACACCCAGTGTGTATTTGTATAGATCAGTAAGTGATTTACGGATTTGACGATGTGGCATTCAAAGTAAATGGCAGCCAGATGTTCTGAAAGGGTAAACATAGCCTCAAGCCTCACAACCGAGAAATGACAAAAATCGAGCAGGCAGCATGGCTAGTTGGGTCATACCCAAGCAGGGTGTATTGTCACCTTATCTAGAGAAAATTCATTTGTTTCTTTTTTCGTTTCTATATCTTCGGATGATGGTTGGAAGGCCAACAACCGTGGGTGATGATACATTCGTTACACTCAAGCTAAATGAATGGACGGTCATGTGTGGCCGGGTTGCAAGATGTTCTTGTTGAACCCCAGTGTATACCCTCTAGAGTGCACTGATCGGAAGGTGGTCCCATACCTTGTCATGGTTGGAAATCCAATCTCCAATAAGCGCATGTGGTTTTCGATTTTATACTATATATGTAGAGCGTGAGATGCAAGCGTTCTGCTACTTGGTTATTTACTTGATTTACATCACTATTATAATATCAAAATATAATTGATTTCAAAAAATGTTTTGGTTATAGTACGGTAAAAAACGTCCGTGTTTCTGTGTGGACTGGTCTTACTATTACCCTTTATTTTAGAAATGAATTTTCAAAGTTAAACAATATGGTTGGAGTTTATTCACACTAGTCCCATGACTGACCTAGAGTTTATTTTTCTTGTTTTTCCTTAAACTCTTGGGTGCCCACATTTGTACGGGCAGTCAGGTGTTTCAGGCTTTACAGATACATTTGGAGGATCTCGAAGCAGGAGGCTTCACCATTAGATATTTTTGAGTTATTTTCCATTGTATCAAATGTTGTATTGCACTCTGATATGGTATGTATATATAATACAAAAGTTTTGTATTTCAAAGGCTACGTTATTTAATATATTTATTCGTCCCGCTGTGAGATTCTGTGTTGTTGTTTCTATTCTTCTTCTACCTTTTTCTTCGCTAACCCATAATGATTCGTAAGTCTGTGTTATTTGGGTTGGACGTGTGTTGTTTTAGTCAACTCAGATAGTACGGATTTGCAGGCCGTTACACAAATTCTTCTTATGCATTGCATTTAAACATAAATGAGATTTATTTTTAGAAGAATTTTTCTTTCTTTCATTTAGACATTCATTATCAAAGAATTTATGTTCAAATACTATTCATTATTAGAAATTAGTATTTTTATGATTAAATAATATTTGATAATTGTTGTATTTAAGATTATAATTAATTTAAATTATGGATAATGTAAAATAAATAAGAACAATCCAGTAAACCTAACCAGAGTTGAAAACAACAAAAATAAGTATTAAAAATGTAAAATGGCTTTGTTCGATTAAATATAAAATTGAAGATAGAATAAAGATTATTTTAAAATAAGATATCAAGCGAGACAATTAAGGGCGGAGAGAGAGATGGAGGTAGAAAAGGATAGAAGATGCTAGAATAATGAGAGCCTTAAAAGTTTTCTAGCTTTTTTATCACCCACTCGATACATTTTCCAATCTCTCATTTCCTCATAACATTGTATTACCCAATCCATACAAATTTTTTATGGCAAATTTAATTCATGCACCAAAAATTACTTAAGATACACTATTGTTTTTCTATGAAAAACTATTACTAAAATACCCTTTTTTATTTTATTTTTACTTTTGCATGTAATCCATCAAATTAAGCTATAAAATTGAAATTTGTTCCAACTTGCATATTTTAATGAAAAAATTTACTTAATTATTTCATCATCAAATCTTAAATTTCAATTAACACAACACTGAAAAGTAATTGTTACAATTTAGAAGTGTTCAAACTATTAATAAAATTACAGTTATTTTGTTGAAATTAAGAAATCTTTGAAAATTTTCTCAAAATTACAATATTAGCGCAAAATTTTATTTTGTTAAATTTAATTAATTTGATGTAAGGAATCTCTAATTTTGAGTAAATGAGTTTAAGTCTGAACCAAATAAGACAAAGAAGATGAAAAAAGGGTACTTTAGTAAATGATACGGTATATGTAGTAATGTTTGGTGTATAGTAGTTTATCATGATTTTAGGTGTATGTTTAGCAATTATCGGTGTATAAACAGAAGAGTATTGTTAATGCCACTCCAAAAATGGTTAAGGGGGTCATTTTTCTTTAAATTGACTAAGGGGAGGATCTTTTAACATTGCCCTCTTAACAATTTGTAAAATATATACCAAAATGCCCTTTATTATTTTACCCTAGTTACATTTTACTGTTCATTAAACCCTAATCATCTTCTTCTTCTCAATGTAAACAATTCATCATTGTTTTCATGGAGGAACCATTTTCTAATGAAATTTCTAACTTTGAAAAGAAGACAACATGATTTTTACTCAAAAAAATGAATGGCATGTTGAATTTGTTGAAGAAATCACCAAAAACTTAACAATTTGGTGAACGCATTAAGTCATGACAATAACACGAACTAGGTGATGGACCACTGAATAAAATCATGTTTTCCTATGTACTATCGCCGAATATGTAGGATTTTAATTTTTCTTCAGTTAATCTTTTTTCGGCATGTTATTTCCGAACTTTGTACAAAATTTCAGCATGTCCTTGTCGATTTTTACCGTGTTTTTTGTATTTTAATGGAGGGTAAAATCATATTCTTTTATCTATTTTTTCATTATGTTAGGTCCCTCCTTAACAATTTAATTTTTAATGAAGTGAAAATAAAATAGGACCCCCTTATCCGTTTTTGGAGTGGCATTAACAATACTTAAATAGAATTAGCCTTTTTTATATAATACTATTATTATTGTCATTTACCCTGTCGAACCTTTATCCTTTCATGTATAGATATTTGTTTATTTAACGATTCAAATGAAGATAATTCAATGTAAGATATCATATGAAATAATTTAAAAAAAGAGTTAAAGAGAAGATGTTAAAATTAACAAGAGTCTATTGTTTTACTAATAATTAATAAAAAGAGTTGATTGTAAGTTATGACTTTTGATCTTCAACATTTCCGCATAACGTATACGTAACCTATTGTTTAATAATGAACATTCTATTGGTTAGTAATCCATCGCGAAGTGTATAAAACCGCAAGCGCACGGCGTACACTTGTAGTACGTGGCGAAAACGGGTTAATCCACGGAGAAAGAAATAATTTTAGATTCTACTCAGTCAAATTAAAACAACGCTAAGAGATGTTAACTACAACTAAACTAAACTAGACCAACAGACTAAGATAGATAAAAATAAGAGAGTTTATTATCAATTTAGAATCAAATCCACTTTCTAGATCATATAGTTCAACAAGTTATGAAATTATAATCTCTCAATTTTGGTCATAAGTGTGATTAGTTGATGTGTTTATCCTAAGCATGACATGTTTGTGCTATTAATTAGCCCAACATAAGCCATCAAACTTTAACATAACCTCCAACCTACTTGTTTAACTCTCATGGAAATGACAAAACGATGAGAATCAAATCTATTATAAGCATGGCCTATTAACTATTTCTTAGAAAGATAGGCCATCAAATTTCAGTTTATACAATCACTTATTTGCCATAATCATATTTCCATTAAACACAAAAAAGAACACAAAATCAAAATATGTTACACCTATATAATCAAGAGAGATTCATTGCCACTAAATTGAAGGGGTTTAGTTTCTAATATATGTAATCATGCTAATAAATATAGATTTCAACATAAACAAGAACAAAGAGGAAAATGAAAACAAAGTAATAAAAACTAACTATTCTACTTACATGAAATAAAGGGATTTAAACTAATAACATAAGGTTAAGAATATGAAATAAAAATTGCTTGAATTAAAATTGCATTAAAAATAATTACATAAAAAGGAAATTGGCTATGTAGCCATTAAAGAGAAAGAGAGCTTTTGATCCTCCAAACTAAAACTAACTTAAAGAGAGGATAAAAAAGAGGATCATTTATATGAAACACGGGGGTATATATACATGATCTAAAACCCTAATCACTCATCATGGGAAACCCCTAAAATGCCCACTTCATGAAGCTTCTAATATTGTCTTTAGCCTTAATCCATCACGTAGAATGCATGACGCCTTTTTTGTCTTATCCAAATAGTGCATTAGTCTCTAATATAAAGCTTAAGAGTAAGTGGGTTAGTTGAGAGGTGGGGTCCTCCACTTTTCATAGAATGGATTATTTCTTTTCCTTCCTTTGTGTATATGCATGCTTTTCTTCATATCTTCGTTTGCATACATCATTTTTGCTCCTAAATTCCTACAAAAGACAACTGCAAGGACAAGTAAATGATACCACAAATTAAAACATGTACAATTTACCATTTTACACCTTAAATGAGTGATGATTTTGAAAACATTTAAATCATGGCTTTGATTTTAACAGCCCGCCATTTTGACCGCCCAAGTCGATGATTAAACCGACTCGAAGCATTCAAAACGACATATTGTTATTGGCTTGTAAGGTTTAAATATATGGGTCCGTTTGGCACACATCTCTGTAAAGTTTCAAAATTAGGCTCACATCCAGTCCAACTTTTCATGTAAACTAGGTCCCTATTTTTCGAAAATAGGTAAAAAAATAAAAAAATCACGAAAATTCATTATTAAATAAAAAACGTACACGCCAAAAAATTCAGGTGTTAAAATAACCGAAAAACATACCAGAACCCAAATAAACCAAAAAATAGCGAAACAACAGGTTTATGCATCAAAAGATGCACCTATTCATACATAGTTGCATACATTCATGCTTATATTTCAGTGTTGCATCCAACTGCAGCATAACGCATACATGTATGCAGCTAAACAGCAATATACGCATCCTTTTATGCATATATTCAATTTTGACCTGTTTTTACAAACATTCGCACATTGTTGCATACACTCGTGCACTTATACAGAATACACGCATACATTCGTGCACATATTCAGAAGCCTTTATCCCTTTTAAATTTGTTGCACACATGCATGCATATATACTGAATAATTGCATTCACGTATGCAATTATTCGCAACACATGCATCTCAGTGTAACTTTGTATACATACATGTATGCAACTATTGCAAATACATGCATACATGTATGCGTATATTGGTCCAGATTTTCAATGGAAAACACTTGATGAATATACGCATACATGTATGCTACTATTGGTAATAGTTGCACAGATGTATGCAACTTTTTTGTTTTCTGGGCGTGGTCTTTTGGGAATATTTGCAGATTTTAGGTTTTCTTTTTAGTGGTCGGTGCATTTTTTTCTTTGAAAAACGTGTAACGTTGAAAATAGGGACCCGCTTTAAAGAAGAAACTAGGGGAGGATATCGTTTATATTTCCTAACCTTTTTGGGATGTCACGCTAATATTCACTAAATAAAATATCACACAGAATCACAGACACAGAAAGACAACAGTATAACTTACAGCGGAATAAATTTATATAAAAAATATCAGAGTTTTACAAAATAATATTTTACAACGGAAGATACCATACATTAGATTTTAAATAAATAAAAACGGAAGAACGAAGCAAAGCGAGCACGTCTTGACATGCTTTAAGCTTCAATAACTGGAATCTCTAAAATCTGCAACACTCGTATCTGCTTGTGTTTTCAAAAAAAAAAAATATATGGGAAAAACAAACTTGTTCAAATTCTAAAAGTTCATTCAATCACCATGCATAAACAAGATTAACGAAAAAATAATATGTTTAGGCATCGCTTTTTGGAAGATACTCTGACAGAAAGAAAGAAATGTGATACTTTAGCATTTTGTAGGGTAAGCAAACCATTTGAACCTTTACGCCAAAATATACATGATAAACTTACAAAATGGGAGGATAAAAATAACTTCGGATTCATCTGACTATTAATTTCTACAGTTATCAGCAAAATCTTCAAAAACAGTCCTACTGTAAGTAAATAGTGGATCAAAATTATATATACTAAGATACTCATGTAGCATATCATTTAAGCACATATATGTAATCGGTTTTCAAAATTATATATGCTAAAAAAATAGTCCTACCGTAGTTTTTCACACCATTGTGGACATTATGGGACAAATAGAGAAACATGCACTTATAAATGCATACATTACAAAATGCAATCCCTAAAAAAGCCACTCTTTGCTCTAATATATTCTGAATTATGTTTCAAAAGAGTATACAAGTCAACTACTGTTTCAAAATTAATTAAAATAACATGTCCATAAGGAAATGCAAACTGTTAATTGCATGATGACCCATTTGTGACTTTGATGTGTAAATGTGGATTATTTTGAAAACATTCAATGCCCAAACAATAATTTATATTTACCCCTGTTAGGCTATTTTTAAACTTCTCTGCATTACTGTAACTTAAGACAAAGCTTTGCAGTTATGCCAATGTCATGAAATAGTGTCAGTTCAGTAAAAATAACTTGTGGTATCCAAATTTTAAACTAACCATGCAATAACTGAAACACATAAGTACTATCTGATGTTCGATGTATATATCATCATTTATTCATCTTGCCAACTGACAGAACAACGAATGCCTAAAGGTGCACACTGTTCTTTCCTTTCATTCTTAAAAGAAAATAAAAAAAGAAAACAAAAAATTCTTCAGATATCCAATTTCTTTCTTATTCAAAACCCGATCATTCCTAGAAAAATCAAGGGAAAATAACATTCATGATATAATATTCCAACCCTTAAATGAAAGGAGAGAAAACTCATGTTGTCACTTTATATGTAGCACCACGGATAATATAATGACAAACTGCAGGTTATTATATGAATAAAGCAGGACACGTAAGCCCAAGCTTAAAGGCATGGCATAAGGAAATCAGTTCTTTAACTATAAGGATCAAGGCTTAAGTATTGGTGCTGGAACAAATAGCACACATCAATAATAAAATAAAACAAAATTGTGGCATGCAAATTACTGTTGAGTTGTTCATAATAGGTTATCAAACTGCATGCCAGTGTGGTTGGTCATCAACAGGATCTCATAGGGAAAGCAACGAGTTTAAAAACAGCAGTTAAAGCTAAAAACAAGGTTTAGTACTTATGCCTAAAATGCATAACAAACAAGACCATGGCATATCAGTAATAAACGCATGGAACTAGAACCAATGTTTGTATAAACTAACCAGCACTAAATAGTGAAATGCAAACACAGTGCACATTCGAGGACACGGCGGAATGGATCCATGCAACAGCACTACAGGGGGTAACTCAACACTTTGTTGCTTGAAAGAGAGTTACCTCCTCACGCACATCATAGGAGTTTTCGCAAATAAAGAAAGAGAACCCACTTCAACTTTGGTAAATTGAGGCTCCAGTAGGATCGATTGCAAGAAGAGATTCAAGGAAAATCAGAAATTGGAACAGCAAGAAGTTTAACATAAAGAAATTCCTTGCGTTGTTCTCCAACTGGAGCTAGCTTCAGTTTACCGTGGCTTGCTTGGTGGAGACTGGTGGAGCACGAGATGAAGGTGCGAAATTATTTTTTAGTTGAGGAGCTTTAGAAAGAAACGATTTTTGGTGGAGATGGAGATGCTTCTGAACTTTGATGCAGAGATGAAGGGGACCAATGAGGCTTGGGTGGAGTGCGGTAAGAACTGCTGCACCGCGGGAAATCCTTCTCTATACAAGTTCTCGTACGAGGTTTTTGAACAGAACTTCGATAGGCGAGAGGTGTAAGCATCGCGAGTGTGAAGCGATCTCGGGTACTGACCAAGTGATCAGAGGTGCTTACGGGTGCAACGTGCCAAACCTAAAACTTCCCGTTGGTCACCTAATCTTTTTTAGAAGAAACAGTGGGTTTCGGCTTCCATTAATTTGATTTAGGAAGGATGAATTGATTTCGAGAAGATCCGATTTTTAAGGAAAAATATTTGCTCTCCCTCCCCTGAAGGAACCGTGTAAGAAAATGAAATAAAACAAGGGACGGGAAGAAATTAAAAGAGACACGCATTATACAATTTCAGAACCAAACGAACAGATGACAGCCTATTACATCCAAGTTAAAACAAGTTTAAGTTAAACAAGGGTATACACCAATATTATACCAAGTGTATACAATAATAATAGTATGTTTAATATTTTTAGATTAAATTTTAAAATCAAGTTTTAAAATTCTCTCACAATGTATTTCAATTATTTTAAAACATTAATAACATTAAATCTTAACTAAAGAATTTAATTTTTACATATCAAATAAATTTGCACTAGAAGAGATTAAATACAATCAAATTTTATGTCAAGTTTTAAAGTAAATTAAACTTCAAATTCTCTAATCACAATGGATTACATACTTTTTCCTTATTTAAATAAATCCAAGTCGGCTAATACTGTTAACATCGTTTGTTCTTGACAAAACGTTCTCATTTGGAATAATCTTTGAAAAGAATTCCATTTTAAAAGTGAAAGCAATTAAATGCAATTCTATTAAACTTTTTTTCAACCCATTTACAACGAAATTAAATTTATAGAAATAATTAAAAGATTAATGCTCAAGCTTGGTTAAATGGATAAATGTCCAAATTCTAAAATTGGAATCCAGTATAAATACTTACTTTTAATTTGAATCTTAATTTATTTTATGTTTTAAGCATCAAAATATCTGAGTCGTTATTTTCACCCTCCAAAGATCCGGGTAGTTACAGACTCCTCCCCCTCCCCTTGATTGATTTGCGTCCTCGCAATTTACTAGGATTAAAATACACCATTACAAAATTCCAACTTCGCATTTTAACTTCTTCCCTTTAATTTAAGTGTCATATATAAGGCAAGAATTCTTTATTGTATTTATTATGTGTAAATACCATATGATCAAATCATAGTATCATACATAATTAATACGACACTCATAATAGAGTATCATATATAAACCAATAAAATCTTTATAACATTAATCATATGTGAAAACCATATTGTAACAGTCTAGAAATTTTGACAAGTTAAATGATAGATTTTATATATGACAATGATTATTAAGTTTGTGATTTGCTAATACTATTTTTCGTTTGATCGGATTTGTGAAGGCCCGCCCCACACCAACCGACATTTACTCCAAAGGTGCGCTGTACACATGTCCAGTTAGCACGGAGCGGGTCGTCAGAAGGAAAAAGGGAAGAAGGAAATGAACTAGCAAAGAACCTGTAGAATGTCTCACAGCGCATAGAACAAAATATAATAATAACATACTTGACATAAAACAGGAGAGACAGTGCATAAGCTGAAAACCAGAACTAAGCATCATAGCAGCGGAAATCCAAAATACTGCTTATTACAACTTTTCAAACTGTCTCAAAGCAAAAGTAAGATAAAGGAGGTACATTACTAATGCCCAAGTAGCGACCACTAGCGACACAGGGAGAATATCTATATATCATACGTGGAAGCCTCCTGCCCGCCTCCGAATCAGCTACTCGCGCACCACCAGCTAACCTGTCTCTAGTCTGCTCGTGTGAGCACCTAGAGTAATAAGACGAGACATAAAACTATGGGTCAGACATAAAGTCTGGTATGAGCGATAAGCATCTAAAGTGAACAATAACAGGTGGACTAAAACATACCTGAACCTGGACCTGCAACCAAAGAGTTAGCACTACATACTGTACAACACTCTAAGGTGCCATATCAAAAGGTGTAAAGATACGGAGGTGGGGGTGTGCATGTCATAGTGATGGCAAACAATCAAGCATAGCAACCATCCTCACATCTCTCACTCAGTTCGTAAAGCATATGATATTCACCACTTCGATCACCCAACATACCTTGCTACGATCACTTTGCCCCATGAAGTCATAAATGGCTTCACTGCACTGATAACGTAGCCACTAATTCTTCGCTATGTCCACTTGCCCCATGGAGTTATTCACCCCATCTACGCTGGCTCATAGCCTTACCAATCCTTACTATGTCCACTTGCCCCATGGAGTTATTCACCCCATTTGCGCTGGCTCATAGTCTTACTACGCATCACCTTGCCCCTCAAGTCATAATGACTCTACTGCACTGATAACGTAGTCTTGCTACCATCACCTTGCCCCTCGAGTCATAATGACTCTACTGAACTGATAAGTAGCCCATCATTCATTTTTTTAGTGGTGAATCGAAGTTATGGACATCGACAACTCCTTAGCACACGTCCCGCAGCAAAGCCCAACCATGAAGTGAACTCATCAGTTCCCAATTGGATCCTGAGCTCTAACTTCCCATATTGGACTACCTTTGCATCTCGGGTTATTGGTCAATACTGGGTCGGGTCGGGTGCCTACGTTGAGTCGGTTCGGTGTGTTGTCTTCCCCTGTAGCGGTTCAGTTCGGGTTCACAGCGTTGCATCGGTTCTAGTGCGGAACTATGCAAATCACTCACCTTAGCCACAAATAAACTAAAATCTGAAATAAATCTCTGATTTGATGCGAATCCCAATGCTAAACAGCAGCTCCTATGTTGATTTGGTGTAGATCTTCCTTGATTAGATGTTGCTAAGCTTAATCCTTGATTAGGAGATGATTTGGAGGTGATTTAGAGGTTGGAGGCCATTTTTAGGGTTTCAAAGAGGTAAGTGGAGGTTAGAAAACTGAAATGGAATGATTCTCTAACTCATTTTAGCCTCCCCATAACCCTAATCCCGATATGGGTTATCGGCCTATTCACTAATCACCCTATTTGGCCCGGTTAAGCAGTTTTTCACCTTCCAAATCTTAATTCAGCCATATCTCCCAAAAGGTAAGTCCGTTTGGCTATTATGACCACTCTACGGAAAGGTAAACCATCAACCGAATCTAATGAAAGTTGTTTCAGGTCAAAATTCCTTTCCAATAAAAAGTTATGGCCAAAATAAGATCAACTAGGGGCAAAATGGTCATTTAGAAATCGGCAAAAATCATGAACATGGGAAATGACCCTAATGGTTGTTTCCCAAAGTTACATGACCATACAACTTCATATGGGAAAGAAATAAATATTCTACGATCCTCCGATGCGTAGAATACGGGTTGTTACAGGATTTGTCGATGATAATAAGAATTAATAGCACTAGATAAGCGTTGCTCTTAGTTTCCATAACGTTTTAAGGAAAATGCTACTAAAAGCACCTCCCTTCTCTTTATTACAATTGTTAAGGCACTTGTAATTTTGCATGTAACATTCCATGCATGATTTACATGTGTTCTACGATGTGTCATCACCATATTAACTCATTTCAAATATAAATATACCTCATTTCTTCTCTTAAACATGCATTCCACTCTTCTCTTCCATTTCTTCTTCTTCGTTACCTTGAAATCCATGGCTTTCTAAGCCTTTCTTCCATATTCCTCTCCTTCTTCTCCCCCCTCTTTCTCCCTAAATTCGGCCAAAGTTTCCTCCTCCTCTTCCTCCAAAATTCCAAACTTTCCTCCTCTTAAAAATAAAAGAAAAAGAAGCTTAATAATTATTTTAGTTTATAAAGAGTCGGCAAGGAAATACTGTTAGTCTGGGATGCCTATAGTTGGTCTAGTGGTCCTACAATAAAGATTGGTGGAGTGAAACCCCAAGGTGAGAACTCGACACTTATATTTGTTCACTTTTATGTTATGTGAATTGTTATTGATGATATGGTTAATTCGTAATTATTGCAATATAAGCATTTAGTGAAAAACCCTTATATGTACACTATTATATATATATATATATATATATATATATACCTATACATGCTCGTGTGTTGGATGAATGGACGCTTTGTGGTTGTTATTAGTGATAGTATGTGCATTATACTTTTTATACACACATATGTGGATTTATTGGATATCAAATAAGTATCGAACCAAGTCGGTATTGTAAATGAATATTTTATTCATTTTGAAAGTTGAAAATGGTTTTCTAAATTGTTTTAAGGAAATTTATATTATGGTTAAAATAGAGCTTGTCAGGAAAAATACGGGAACGTTCTAGGATGACAGAGAGGATAGTGTTTAGGCTTAGGTCTGGAAAATATAGCTTTCTGCTCTCCCTAACTGATCCGGTGGACGGGATGGTTAATTCAAAAATCAAATTTGGAATTTAATTTGAAACTATTTGAATTAAAAATAAATTGGAATTTAATTTAATATTTTATTATTAAAATATTAAGTTGAATCTGAAAAGTAAAGTTTGGATTTCCTATCCAGAAAATGTTTTAAAATGGTATTAGGAGTATATAATGGTTTTTCTAACGTATTTGAAGCAGTTCAGAATAATTACTATATGAATTTATAAAAGTGTTTGTCGCACAGCGGTAATTCGCGTGTTTTAATTACAAACGTTAAACGGTTATAACTTTTACAGTTTAAAACGGATTTCCACGAAACAGAAAATGTTTGATTTTCATCAACATGAGCTTTCAAATGAGTGAAAGAAGATTTTGATTTCGACTTATAATTTTTAAGTTATGTTTAAATTAATATTTAAAAATATTTTTGCAAGTGCAGTCCATTGACTATAATGATAAATGGTCATTTTAAATTAAAAAATATGGAAAATTTGTGTAAAATCATAATTAATTATTTAAAAGCGATTTATGTTGAAATCATGAAGTTTTGTGGTAATATAAAAGTTATTTTCCCTAAACTAGCCAATGTCAGTATTTTGAAACACTTTTTGTAAAACTTTTGTAACATTGTTTATTCAATGCTAAAGGCATTTAACTATCTTTCCCTAACCTTAGTAAATAATTTCTAACAAGTAATAAAGGTCTTCAAAAGATAATTTGAGTTTCCAAACATGGAATATGGGTTGAGACTTGATTTGGTCATGTATATCCACATGGTTTTAAAAAGTGCTTATTATTTGGAAAGACCCTAATCAGATATTGGATCTGAAAACCATTCCAAATAATAAAACGACGTTGGGAGCAAATGAGAATATAAAGACGATGTTGAAGACCGGGACCCTTCACACCGGAAGGACCGTTTGCTAAATGTCTCAAATGGGTAGCTCCCATTTGCAAATGGATTTTTACATCGGTTAAGTGGCAAATAGTCTGAATGTATTGAAGGGATTCCGGATTTTGGTTTTGTTCAAACCCAGAACGGACTTGTATGGATTGCGTGTCTGACATTGTAATTAACTACATAGCAACTAATTTCTATTAAATATATATTTGTTTGGTGGTGGAGGATTTATTCTCTTCCTTAACAACCTTCTCTTAGACGTACGAGCTTAGAGGTCATATATGGATAAACAACAGTCATGTGTTGTGAATTGACAATGTGGCATACTTAAGTTATGAGCTAATGAAGATCAAAGCATGGCTTGTTGAAGCGTAGCTTTATGAATAACGAAACTTCGGCAAGCCTCACACCCCATAAATGGCCAAAACATGAAAGATGCAGCAAGATTAAGGGTAGTCATTTCTTTCTAGATAAAAAGTGTACCATGGTATGGAGCCCAGGTATTACTTATGTGGTGACTTCTACTTATGTGGATGTTGATGTTGTGAGGCCTCGGTGAAAGGTTTGTAACAACCAGGAAGTGATATACTCAGGCGTGCTCTAAGTTACCTAGATATAGAGGTAACCCGGCCTTGTGTTGGTAGAGAGCCCATTTGGTTCTCGGGGCATCCCTCTATAGGCATACCCATTGGTTCGGTAAAGAAGTTCCTTTCCCTGGTCATTTGTTGGAAATTCATTTCCACTATGAGCTTTTACGATTTCAGTTGTATAGCCTATTGGTTACCAACAGGAATATGTTTGCATAATGGGACAGGGAATTATGTTGGCTAAGACTGATACATTTATTTGTGAATTGATTTTCACACTACGCACTAATAATAATAATATGGAAAATGGTTTCCACGTATCAAGCATGTTTGACTATCATAAGGAGAAACCTCGCCCATGTGTACGTTTACATTGTGTGTGTGCAGTGAAACCTTATGTTAATTTCATTTTCTAAAAAGCATTGTGAATTTTATTGCACATAACAAATATATTGAGTTCTCACACCAGTCTCAGGACTGACCACAAAACTCTGGGTGCCCATTATTTTCCACACCGGCAACCTAGTTTCAGGTTTAGTAGCTATGTTTGGAGCCTACGTCTTGGAGCCTTTTCTAGTGTGTCTTTACTTTGGTGGAGTTGCTATTGCTGTGGAGCATCTTTAACTGTTTCTATCGAGTGTTTGATTTTTGTGGGCGTCAGTCTTTCGGAGTTATCCAGGTGAATATGAAGTTTGGTTTTGGATTCACCTTAATTAGTTGTTTCCGCTGTTTCTATGGAGTGTTTGGTTTTTGTGGGCATCAGTGATTTGGTGCTATCTAGGTGAAGATGAAGTTTGGTTTTGGATTCACCTTAATTAGTTGTTTCCGTTGTTTCTGTGTTATCCTGTTATTGTAAATAGTGTTGTACCTTGATGTTGTATTCGTTGTAAACTCTGATATAATCTCAAGTTATATAAATGAGAAGTTGTTTATTTCATTGTGATTTTTCTAATGTGTTATATCCCAAAACAACTAGGAATCCGACATTTGAACCTACGACATTTGAATACAAGTAGGTATTAAATGTCGATTTTCAAAGGTCGAAATTCTGGGTCGCCACAGTTGGTATCAGAGCTTTGGTTTATACAAAGCTTTGAGGTATAACTCATTAGAGATGGGGTTAAAAATACCCTAGAATGAGTTGAGTCCAATGAAATGCAAAGAGCTTAACTGTTTCATAACTCCTAAGGTAATTCGTCTGTATATCTAATAGCGTTTTCATACTATTTCCAGATAGTAGAAAATGAGCTGTAACGGCAGATATCGAGGAGGAAGTAATACCACCACCAACGGTCGTAATGTTACCGTGGTTAATGAGACTACGATTCAAGCCCCGACCCAAACCAGTCTTCTAGTTCTGAAGAAGAGTTACGCAAAATTGGGTGGGAAACCGTTTAAGAGATCTGATGATGTTATGGAAGCTCAAGCCTGGATTAACGCATGCGAGAAGATTTTCAGAGGACTTAACCTAGAAGATAACCAAAAAAGGATGCTAGCTATATGGCAATCACAGGAAGGAGCTACTGCAAGGTGGGAGACAATCGTCCAAGGGAAATCCGAAGACGACTTTTCATGTAATGATGTCAAAGAAGTTTACGAAGAACGTTATATGCCTTCGGCAGGAATTTCCAGGATGCACGAGGAATTTATGAATCTAAACCATAGTGATATGTCTTTCGAGGAGTAACTAAATAAGTTTAACGAGCTTTCTCGCTTTAGACCAGAGCTGATAGACACCCCGTGAAAGAAAAATGAAAGATTTATTTAGGGGATGGCATTGAAGTACCATAAGAGAATGACTGCGCATAACAAACAATCCTTCGTTGACTTGGTAGACATGGGGTATAGATATGCTACTATTGATAAGTAGAAGGATACTGAAGTTAAGGAAGGGAATGGTAGTAATAATTGGAAGAAGAGAAAGTTCCATGGGAAGAAGCCTAAACAGAAGGCTGAGAAGAAAGGAACGAAGGGAGATCATCTTAAGGATGTTCTCTGCTACATTTGCCAACAAACATTATTCCCGCGATTGTATGAAGCCAAAGAAGTCAAGGAAGCCAAACCAAGGGCTCCCAGAATGTTATCACTGCCATAATCCCGGTTACATGATTAAAGATTGTCCCGTAATGAAGAAAGCTGATGTGGAAAAGGTTAATGCAATCAAGGATGAGCCTTCAACTTCAAAGAATGAGAAAGGGAAGGATGTTTTGGAAGGTAATATTTTCATTTCTGATAAATTAGTCCAAGTTCTGTTTGATACTGTGCCTCACGTAGTTTTATCTCAAAACCGCTCGTAGAAAAATTGAAACTTAAACCCAGATTTGTTGACGAACCCTTATGTGTAGGTAATCCAGTAGGAGGTCCAACTAGCTTGTGTTTGTTTTGTAAAAACGTTCCTTACACCAATTCAAGCTATGAATTACCTTTTAACTTGTTCATTCTTGACTTTGATAAATTTGAAATTATACTTGGAAAGGATTAGTTAAATAAATATGAGTCTAAATTAGATTGTGTAGATAGGAAAGATCTGGTAAAGACAAGTCTTGGAAATTTGATTGAAATATCTTGTGTTGACCCTAGCCCAAAAGGAGATAGCTTGATGTATACTTTAGGTTACCCTGATACCAACATAAAAACTATACCTGCCATTAGTGGTTTTCCCGACGTATTTGAAGAAGTTAATAGCCTTCCCCCACACTGAGAAATTGAGTTTAGGATTGACCTAGTACCCAACGCTTGACCTATTGTCCATCCAAGTCGAAGAATGGCTCCAAAAGAGAGAGAAGAACTGAATAAGCAAATCCAATATCTCTTAAGAAAAGGATTTATTCGACCCAGCCGTTCTAATTGGGGGTCAGCTGTAGTATTTGTAGCAAAGCCTGACGGTTCCTTGCGATTATGCGTAGACTATAGAAACCTTAACAAACAAACCCTCAAGAACAATTACCCGTTGCCATGAATAGACGACTTATTTGACTAGTTAAGTGGTGCCGATTTTTTTCAAAGATGGATTTAGCCTTTGGTTTTCACCAACTCAGAATTACTAAGGATTGTTTTTATTTGACTGCTTCTCGTCGACTCGACACTTTTTACGAATGGTTAGTAATGCCATTCGGATTGACAAACGCCCCAGCCTATTTTGTGGAATTGATGACTCGAGTATTCCATGAGGTGTTGAATAAATTAGTATTAGTCTTCATTGATGACATCCTGATCTATTCAAAAACTGAGGAAGAACACGCTGAGCATTTAAGGATTGCACTGGAGATATTAAGGAGAAATGGGTTTGAAGCTAAAATTTCCAAATGTCATTTTTGGAAAATGTAACGACCCGGGTTTTCACGATCCTGAGTAATCGACATAAACTCAATGTCGACTATTCAAGCATCGGAAATACCGGATAGTTAATGAAAGAAAATAGAGGGTGAGAATAGATAAGATAGAAAGTTAAAATAGAAGAAGAAGAAGAACATACAACATAAAAGTAAACACAAATCTCACAACGGAACGAACAATACATAATAAATACATAACTTTGAAATAAAATCAGTATATGTATATAGTAACATTATCAGAGTATAACACTTACAACACAACGGAAATAAAGCAATGGTCAAAAATGGCATCTTGTTTCTGATTTGCTTTCTCTTCAACGCTTCATTTCCGCTCTTCTTCTCAGCTTCTGTGCCTCTGCTTCTCTCTTCTTCGGTTGTGTGCTTGTACTTCTCCTCGTTGTTTCTCTGGCAGCTCCTCCTCTTTCTAAGGAATATCTTCAGATCTGGATCTCAGCGAGTACGTGATATCAGGCTCCTTTCTTCAACCTTGCCCGCCCTTTGACGCTATTGCGAAGGCGATCCTGGCTGTGTCAGTGGGCCCGGTTTCATTGGTAGTGAATGGATTTTCATCGATTGAGATCCGCCTTTTTTCTCTAGATTCCTTCGCTGGGCTTCTGCGCTTCAAGTATTTAGATGTGGAGGGCTCCTTTCTTGAGCTCTCTCCATCCTATGTATCGGGCCTGGTGACTAAACTTCCTGGTCGCGTTGCTTCTCAGCTTGCGACGGAGCATAAGGTGGAGGATGTGCCTCTACGACCTATGGGCAGTCAGGAAAAGGGGGATTTTATCACCCCCTTTCAACCTTGTCTGTCGTTCAAGTCGTCCAGTTATTCCCCTATTGCTGTCGTCCATGGTTTCTTGGTGGGGTCGTTGGTTTGCGAAGGAGTTTTCGGATCGGACTTTGGTAATGTTCTATCGGCAGATCTGCCTGCAGCAGGGGATTTGATCACCCCTCACAGGTGGAATAGTGTTGTTGTTGCCGATGAATTAGCTAGATCAGGCTCATGCGATCTGGTTCCTCATGATCTTGGAGGTTCGATTCTTGGTGGGGCAGCTTCTTTGGTGGGATCAGTTAGGTGTGCTGCTCCGCCAACATTGGGAGACCATCCTCTACAGATTTGTGGTGATGATGAGGATCTTGTTCATTCAGTGGTGCAGCAGGCAGCCGTCGGGTATGATCCACTTAGACTTGGTTGCGTCATCTTGCCAGGACTTTTGATGGAGATGCTTAGCAGTCAGGTATGCATCTCTTTCTTTACGCCTTGTTTTATTACTTTTTACGTAGATCTTGCGTGTCGAGTTCGGCTTTTGGATGGTGCCGAATGCGTCTTTTTGAGCCATGTCACATATATATGTGAGCTCCCTAGCTTTGCTACTCCTTCATAGGACGATGCAATGGTGGGTCATGCGTGCGTTCTCGGTCCTGTGTGTGATTTGTCTTTGTTCTTGGCATCTCGTCCTTTATGTAGTCAGAGGGTTGTTGCTTTGGAACCTATTAGCATGTTATGGTTGTGTCTGCTCAATGGGTTTTCGGGTGTTGGTCCTTTTGTTCTCAGATCTGATGTAAGTGTGACATGTTTCTTTTGTATCATCTTACTTTTCACTTCTGATCAGCTGGTGATTGGTTGGCTCTTTCTTTGGGTTTTTGTGCTGTTCTGGGCGCCATCTAGGCCATGCTTTGGTTTTGTCTTGGTTATTTTCTTTTGGTCAGTGCTCACCCACAATGACTGCTATGTCACTGTGTTGTTTAGTGCTTGGGTAGCAGATGTCTTTTTGATAGCTCCTAAAGGGATCTTCTTTGTTTTAGTTAGTCTTGGTGTGGCCGTTCATGTGTCATCCGAGACTTGGTTGATTAGGTGCGTTGTTCTGTGGTTTAGGTTCGGTGGTGTCCGTTTTTCTTGTTTCTCCTCTTCGGGGGATGGGTGGCCTTCCTGCAAGTGTCGTAGAGTGAACACTTTGGCGGATCACTATACGGTGTTTCAGAGAGGTGGTCTCCCTCGCCTGTCTGTGCCCTCGGTAGGTCTCGGGGACCCCTTCGAGTGGACTTTACCTTCTTTACGGGTTTGTCAATCTGATGACAGATCGGCGTTGGTGAAGTTCCTCCATCGTTTGGTGTTGTCTCCTTTGAGCAACCCCACAATTCGTTTTTTGGCGTCTGAGTCTGTCTCTATGGTTGCTTTGAGTTCTTCTAGTCTCTCCAGTCCGTTGTCTGTTGTTCCTGTTTCCTCTCCCCTTCTTAGTAAGGATGAGATAGCGATCATTAATGATCGTCTATATCGTCTTACTAAGAATTGTTATCCGGCTAAGCCAGTTAGTTCGGTATGTTCGCCTGACCGTGTTGTCCGTCTGTCGCTTGATTCCTCTGCTACTGTCGAGTCTCGCATTAGGCCGGCTCGTCGGGCCCCTTGTCGTGAACGGCGGCTTGGTCCACGTACCCCCCGCACTATCCGCACACGCTCTATTGCGGCGTCCGAGCAGATTGTTAGATCTACTCGTCACACCCTATACTTTGCCTGATCTGAGAGGCGCGGTTGTCTGCGGCGGTTATTCCTCTTGTGGTCTTCTCTATTGATTCTTGATGGCGAACTTTCTCATCTGGAACGTTCGTGGGATAGGTAATGTTGAGTCGTTAGCTAGGCTCAAGCGGATCGTTAGGAAGCACTCACTCAGCCTGGTGGCGCTGCTAGAACCACTAGTGGGACCAGAGGAGCTCACCAACGCTGTCTTATCTCTTGGCTACGGTGGTGCCATTGCCAACATCTCCGACAAGATATGGATCCTTTGGTCCAAGGATGTCGTTGTCTGCCCCGTCTTCGACTCGGATCAGCTTTTGTCGGTTGCTTGTTCGGGCTCTGCTCTTTGCTCCTCCTTTCTTTTCTCAGCGGTTTACGCTAAGTGCGACAGAATACAGAGACTTACTCTTTGGTCTGATATTCTATCGCTCTCCTCTTTGGGCTTCTCTATTTCTGTTTTGGGCGGCGATTTTAATGTAGTCACCAGCCAAGCGGAAAAACGAGGGGGCATCGTCGTTAACCGCTTAGCGGTAGCTGATTTCAATGCTTTTATCCTTAGCTCGGGTCTATCCGAAGTGTCTTTCGTCGGATCAGCCTATACTTGGTGTAACAATCAAGATGGTCCAAACCGCATTCTCTCCAGGCTTGATAGAGTCTTCGCCTCTGAAGGGTTTTTCAGCCTCCCTTTTTCTTTTTCGGTTTCGCATCTACACCGCACCTTCTCCGACCATGCCCCTTTACTTCTCTGTTGCGCTCCCCTTTCCCTCTCTGGCCCAACCTCTTTTAGGTTTCAGAGTATGTGGAGATCTCACCATTCTTTCCATGGTGTTGTGGAAGATTCCTGGAATCTTCCTATTAGTGGCTCTCCGTGTATGGTCTTCTCTCGTAAGTTGAAAAGACTTAAAGCGTGCCTAAAGACATGGGATACTCAGGTTTTCAGGAATATTTTCGACTGGGTTCGCTTGGCCGAAGAAACTCTTGTGCTAGCAGAATCGTCCTTTGATGAGGATCCTTCTGCTGCTAACAAGGAAGCTTGGGCTTTGGCCCAATTAGCCTTTTCGTCTGAGCTTCGTATAGAGCATGGCCATCTCCGTCAAAAGGCGAGGATCAAATGGATTGTTGATGGAGATACGAACTCCAAGTTTTTTCATTCTTCCATTCGTAAGAAGAATAAACTTCTTACGATTCTCAGCATCCAGCGCCCTGATCTTTCTTTGGCCTCTTCTCCAGCCGAAGTCATAGATTCTATTCTGTCCCATTTCCAGTCTTTCCTGAGCTCTCCCTCTGTGTCTGTTTCTGATCCATCCCTTCTCGCTTTCATCCCTCGTCTGGTTCTCCCCTCTGATAGCTCTGACCTTGCTGCTCCCCCTTCTTCGGATGAAATACGTGCATGCGTATTTGCTCTTATCAAGGACAGTGCAAGTGGGCCGGATGGCTTCAACGGGGTTTTCTATAGGAGTGTGTGGCCGATTATTCAAGCGGACTTCTGCCTTGCCATTCAATCCTTCTTCTCCGGAGGAGATCTCCCTACGGGTTGGACCTCCACCAACTTGATCCTCATTCCCAAAAGCGACCAACCGATCTCTTGTTCGGATTTCCGGCCAATCAGCTTGTGTAATTTCTCTAACAAGGTCATCTCTAAGGTTCTAACCTCCCGGCTAGCTCCATTTCTCGAGCGCCTCATTTCCTCTTCTCAGGCTGGTTTCGTAAAAGGACGTTTGATCACTGATAACGTCCTTTTAGCCCAGGAGCTGATTTCACAGATCGATAAGAAGGTTAGAGGCTCTAATGTGGTCATTAAGCTAGATATGGCTAAAGCGTACGATCGCATGTCGTGGTTCTTCATCATCAAGGTTCTGAGGGCGTTCGGGTTTCCTGAACCCCTCATTGATGTTGTTTGGAGACTTATCTCCAACTGCTGGTTTTCCGTTCTCATAAACGGATCGGCCACTGGTTTTTTCAGATCCGGGAGAGGTCTCAGACAGGGGGACCCTCTCTCCCCCACTCTGTTTTTCGTTGCGGCTGAGGCGTTCGTTCGAGGGCTGCACGCTCTTACGATAGCAGGTCAGATTCATAGGTTCGGCATTCCTTCGGGTTGTCCTATTATCTCCTCCTTGTCCTTCGCCGACGACATCATCATTTTTACAAATGGTTGTCACCGGTCTATTCGGTGTCTTTTGGGGTTTATTCAGCAGTACGAGAGAAGCTCGGGGCAACTCGTTAACTCTTCTAAAAGCTGCTTCGTGTCCGTGAAAGACCTATCCGAGGTCAGATCCTCCTGGATCGAGACTTATTCCGGTTTCACGGCAGCCTCCCTTCCTCTCCCTTACCTCGGTATAGAGCTATATCGAGGTAGGAAGCTTAACGCCTTTTTCGATCCCCTAACTGACAAAGTCAGGGGAAAGATCATTCGGTGGAATGCTACTCTCCTCTCTCAGGCTGGCAGATTAGTTCTTATTAAGGTTGTTCTTGACTCTATGGGATCTCATATCTTCGCTGCTATGACTCCCACCGCTTCGTTCTTCCATTCTTACCGTTCCCTAGCGTCGGCTTTCTTTTGGGGAAACAAGGACAACACTACTCGTCACCACTGGATTTCTTGGAAAGTCATCTGTCGTCCGAAGTGTGAGGGAGGTCTAGGCCTGCGGAATCCTAAGGACATTTGCTCGGCCTTTGCTTGCAAGCTTTGGGCGAGGTTTGGACAAAACAACTCTCTATGGGCGACGTTCCTCCACGCCAAGTACCATAGGTTGGAAGGTTCGAATTTCACCGGTGTCCTATCTTATGCTAGTGAGACGTGGAAACGGATGCAATCCGTGAAGGCCTTGTCGGATGCACATGGGGGAGGTACTGTTTGGGACGGCAGACCCTTCTCTATGAAGGCAGCGTGGAACTCTATTAGAACTCCGGGGCCTCGTCTTCATCCTTTTTCCTATGTATGGAATATCCGTATCCCCCCGAAAGTTTCTCTATTCATGTGGAGATCTTTGCATAATGGCATACCTACTGATGAGAACCTTCAGAGAATCGGCATACCTCTAGCTTCTAGGTGCAGGTGCTGTAGGTCTGGAAACTCCGAATCCACTACTCACTTGTTGCTCATCGGGTCTTGTGCCAGGTCTGTCTAGAATTACTTCGGGGACCTGATGGGTTATCGAGGTAATGCTAGCTCGCTTATAGATTTTCTGAGATTCTGGTGGTCAGACATCTCTGGGAAATCGTTTCGATCGATTCTTCTTTGCATGATTCCTTGCTTTGTCTGCTGGCACATCTGGTGCTCGCGGAACAAGGCAGTGTTTGATGATGTGGCTATGGACCCTCCTGCCATTATTCAAAAAGTGAGGAATGATGTGTTCCTCGCATTTCGAGGTAGGCCTTTCCGGGGAGTTTTCAGCTCCCGTGCAAGGAGGTGGGCTTCGGCCTTTGATGTTGCGTCGGTTGCGGCATCTCCCAGGGCAGGTATCGGTTGAGTTTTGAGCTCTGTGTTTATGCTACGCTTTGGTTTGTTTATTGCTGCTTAACCCCTTTCCAACACTCCCCCCCAATGATCTTATGACGTTTGCTAGTGTGCAGATATTAGTTGGCTGGTGTTCAGATGGATCAGTCAGGAGCAGCTTTTGCTCTTTGCCTTAATCACAGGAGGACAGGATGGAGCAGGTGGCACAGAAGGTTATACGGATCAGGAGATTGGATGGTTAGTATCTAGGATTGCCGCGATGGATGTTTTAGAGCTTGAAGACCTGGGGGACTAAGAGGATCGGGGCAGTCTTTCATGTCTTATGTCCATCTTGGTTGGCTTGACAGAAGCTGTAGATCCTTTTCGACCTCTTCGGAGCCTGGAGCTTTCAGGACCGCATCAATATTCGTTGATTACCTGATGCGACCTCGGTGGTCTAGGCCGCAGCTGAGATATCATTTTGGCTTGAGCCTGACTTATTTTTACATAGTGCTTCTGTACCTATTATATCTTTGTGTGCACGGTTGTAGATACAGTTTTTGTGAGCCTTTGGAGAATGGCTGAATTCTCACGTTTTGTTATAATATATTATTTTATTAAAAAAAAAGAATTAAGTGAAAAAAAACACAACGGAAATAAACAATAGTTATATATTCCTGAAGCCTCCTGCTCCAGCTCTTCAAGTATCTGTAAAATCCCGACTACTTGGCTGCCCATACAAAATTGGGCACCCAAGAGTTTACGGAAAACAAAACAAAATAAACTTTGGTTCAGTCATGCGACTGGTGTGAGTAAACTCCAACCAATTGTTTAACTTTTAAAATCCCTTTAAAAGAAAGGATATCGTAAGAATGATCCACACATAAACACGGACGGTTTTTACCTTACGATAAACCAAATTATTCTTTATATTAAATCTGTTCTGATATTACAATAGTGTCTATCAACCACAACTAATAATCATTTGGCAGAACGCTTTCATCTCACGTTCTACATATATAATATACAATCAAAACTGTAGGCTCTTATTGGGTAATGGATTTCCAACTATGACAAGGTATGGAACCACCTTCCGATCAGTGTACTCTAGAAGTGATACACTGGAGTTCAACAAGAACATCTTGTAACTCGACGACACATGACCGGCCATTCATTTCGCTTAAATGTTCCGAATATATTATCACCTTACGGTTGGTATACCAACATAACCGTTCCCGGGAGATACAGAAGCGAAATAAGTAACAAATATGAATATTCTCTAGATGGTGACAATATACCCTAATTGGGTGCGACCCACTTAGCCATCTTGCCTGCCCGATTTCTGTCATTTCCCAGTTGATGAGGCTTGAGGTCATAACGTATCTTTAACAGATCATATTTCATTTACTTTGAATGCCACATCATCATACCCGCAAAATCAAAAATTGATTTCCCTAAAAATATCATAAATATAAACTAAGAGAAATGAATTCCTTCGCCACCAACGTAAATACGTTTGAAACGATCAACTTACGCGATCTACCAGATATACTCTGTCAGACATTCGTCCATTCAAGTTGTCCTGGGATAGGACAACCCGAAGGCACTATTTTGTAAATCCATCTTAGGAAATTTCTACCTAGGATTTACTGAACAGCCCTTGCATAACTCCGTCTTTAATTATTTTCATCATATTTGACTCGCAACGCTAATGCCATATGGAGTGGTTTTCAGATAATAAATATGATCCCGGTCTCTTCGTATTGATGACGGAAATGATCAAAATCTTTGCTAAGCGGTGATTTAACTATCAAAGGAAAACATGTGTTCAAACAACGGTTGTATTCCCAAATGGAAATCTTACCGATCAATCATCATTTCATTTCCCAATTTTCCATTTATCATTTCCATATATTCATAAATTCCTTATTTTCTAAAATTAGAAAATATACGTTATTAACTTTGGAAAATGTTTCCATTTATGATTCATGCATCAATATCTTCCCACCTCTATCAGTATCTAACTGTAAACTAGTAAGAGAACAACTTCCCAAGTATAAACCCCGAAGGCCGAAACCAACATCAGATCGATACGCAGAAAGCCATTCAACTCAACTAATTTCCAGTCAGTTTCTAATTTCAGTAATTCCATTTAAATTCCTAATTCAAACTCCATATTCCTTTATAATATTTTATGCACTAAATATTTACTTTAAATCAATTTCATGTTACACCCATGTGCGAAGCACGGGTCTAAACCTCCTAATGTAAAATTCTCTTTTTATAAAACTCTATTCGTTTTCCAAATATTTCCCTTTTATAATTCTATTTACTTTCTAAATCAATATCCCTTTTATAATTCTATTTATTTTACAAATATTTCCTTTTATAAAATTCTATTTATTGTCCAAATAAATATTCCTTAATTATATTCCTTTTATAAAATTCTATTTATTCTATATAAATCCTTTTATATAATTTTATTCATTTCCCAAATATTTCCTTAATTATATTTTCCAATATTTGTTTTCCAAATATTACCTTTTATAATATCCTATTTATTTCATATATAAATATTTCATTTTCAATATTCACTTTGAAATTTTCCTTTTTACATTCCAGTATTTCATATGGTATTTAAAATACCAAATAACATGACCAGTGTCATCATAATCAATCACTGATTATATATCACATCATATATCACAATATATGAAATCAAACAGTATTATAAATATTGAGGAATCTAGTTGGATCCCTCCAACTTGTTTCCCTGCAACACAGATGTTAAACAATATAAATAACATCGATTTCATTTCAATATGAAATATTCTGATAAACAGAATCAATATTTGATTAACGATTTATATACATCATTATCTATAATTTCAACCAATAAATCAGCAATTCAACCAAACAATCAACACACAACAATCAATCATGATTTATCAACACTATATTATATTTATAAAAATATAAACTGTACAGAGTTAGTGAGATTTACTCACATTGGTCGGTTATCGTTAAATAACGATAAGCGATCGTCAATTCAGATTCAGGCAATTTATTTCGCTATAAATTGTAACGAGCTCCAATTCACTCCCAGTCAGTTCCATGGTGTAGTATTTGTCGAGACGGTTCCCAACGTCTCTTGTTTCGTCAGATTCTGATATCGTATGAGATAATTACACATTTCACAAAGTTTAACGCAATAAACATTGTTAACCATTTATTTAAATATAAATTAATTAACCTTTAATATTCTTTAACCAATGCTTCTTCTACACAAAACATTCGAACTCCTAAGTATATTTCTCCAGTTCGAAATTTCTGCCCAGCCCTCCTGTAGTAGCTATTCAACATGGACAACACCGATCTCCTTTTCATTAGCATTTTAACGTCATAACCATTCCCCCAACTCCCACGTTTTACTGTTAACTTCTCCTACCACTTTCGAAATGTTTGATCCCATATAAAGCTCCTTCAACACCATTTACCAGTCCCCTCCCCCACTACTGCATTTCCTACAGTGCTCGAAACCAACCACCTTTATCGCCATAGTTCATCACTCACCCTCCTCGTCGAGGCCATCACCGCCAATTCCATTCTGAGGCCATCCACTAAAACGCAACTTCCAGCATCACGGTTCTAGAAAAACAAATATCTGGCATTTTGACCCTTAATTCCTTTATCATGTTTGAAAAATCCATTTTCTAATTATGTTAAATACTCAATGACCTTTCCCAGTAAATCGAACTGAATTCAAACATCTATTACTGCCATCGCCGTTAATTCTGGCAACCGTACCCCACCAATCATCCATCACAACCACCGCTATCGAATCCCCTTCCTTCTTCGACCTGTCTGACCTCCTACGATCTCTTGCAGTGCCCAGACGAGCTCTAAAACCGAGTCCACACCAATTTCGTTCAAGTTCATCAACTATGGCTGCGTACCACCGAAGCCTCCTCTCTAGACATCGCGACAACAATGATAACCCGAACCCTAGTTTACAACCCACTAATTCGAACAACAGGGATTTGGAACCGCACCCTACAATATGTATATAGGGTTGAAGCCCTTTAGAAAAGAAGAATGTTGAATCCAAGATTGGAATTTTATATGGAGTGTCTGATTTTTAATTTGATTTCAAATCCACGAATTTTCTTTGTTTATAACTGGAAGAAATATCAGAAGAAAAGAATGGAGGATCAAGAGTATTGGGGACTATGGTTGTGAGGAAAGCTGATAAGTATATATGTGAGAATATTGGAAGGAGAACTTGGAAAACACAGACTGTTCGAAATGAAAAGATGGAGGCGGAACAGCCTTTGATCTTGCATGATTTTCTCTAGCGTTATTAACCATGTGGGATATATATATATATAGTTATATATTATTTTATTATTTTATATCATATTTTATTCATATTCGTTGATTAAAAATCCATACGATCACGTATGATATCCAATTTCAATGAAACTGGACATGCAGCTACAGTTTAACATTACAGACCCAACAAAACTTGTTTCGTCGAATTCTGAATCCATTTGCTCACACAGCGTACTTTTAAAGTCAAATTATTGACTGAATTATATATTAAAATTCCATACGGTCACATACTGACTCCAAAAATCATGAAAATTGGAATCTAACAATAATTTAATATTCCGAATCCAACAAAATTATTTTTGTCGAAAACGGAGGTAATTTGCAAAAATGGCTATTTTTAAAGCTGTAAATAAACCCATTTAAATATTAATATATTTAAAAATAATTAAATTTAATAATAATAATTTAATATTATCGTATATATTCACACTAAAATATCATACAGCTCCAAAATATTCTTATCTGAATTTATAACTCGTTGTTTCAAATCCAATGTTAAATCGATATCTAATTTATATTAAAAATCCTTTTATAATATAAATAAATTGTTATAAATTATAAAGGAATTACATAGCGACTTTTCGAAAATTTGATTTGGACACAACTCACAATCTACATGACGAAATCTCGATTTTTCTCTTCTATTATAAAAATATACTTCACCAGCTCCGAACGTTTCTTATTTCACAGAAATCCGATTTAAAACGGAGTCTGTATATCCGTTTAAAGTTCGAATCGCCAAATTACGAACTGCAGCGCCATTTCGAGCTCGATTATAATTATAATATAAATTATACGTTCAACTAACATTTGTATAATATATTCGTTAATATAATTCAAATTCTAAACTGAATTATATCTTATAAATAATCCAATTCACACAATATTGTGAATTCAGCTATTTCCAACTACTTCGGAAATAAATATATTATCCTATTATTTATATTAATTAAATATTCAATATTATTTAATTAAACGACCATTTAAATCTCTAAATCACTTTTTAAATAATTAATTAAACTAATTATTATACCTTAAAAATACGGGACGTTACATTCTTCCCCCCTTAAAATAATTTCGTCCTCGAAATTGCTAAGGTAGAAAACAAACCCTATTAACTGGGTTAAAAATTATTTGTTCACTTCTTAACTTTAGTTTAAACTGAACCAATTTAATTTCAATTAAATATTCATTCATTCTTACTAACAAAAACTTTCAAAAATCCTAAAAATTTTCTAACACCTTGACTTTTCGAAAAATTTCGCCAGCACCTCCTTTGTACTGGTCAATAGCTCAAACTCCAACTCGCCTCTCTAGGCCTTCTTCAATTCAAAAGAAAATCGAACAGCCAAATGGCTTGCCCATTCAGCTCATAAAAAACTCATACCTAATATAAATATAAAATGGTACCTTTTTGTCGGGCATATCAATACATCCTTTCCATCTGTTACCAATTCTGCATATACCAATGTCATCCCAATCATTCGGTTATACCCAAGCCAAATTCTGTTCTTAACTCAGATTCCATTTTTAATTTCAACTCTTAACTTGCCAGTCCAATTTCATTTCAGATTATCTCCAATCCAATCTAATTCGATATTTTCTATCTCAATTCATTTTCCCCTTAACTGGTTTCAATTCAATTTCTATTTCTATTTGCTTTAATTCAAACAAACTATTTCGGGGAGTTTTAAACCACTTAGTTTTTCTCAAAAAAAAACAATTATTCCTTTTCGGAATCTCAAAACAACTTTTTTTGCCAAAATAATTCGAAATCAATATCTTTGGTAGTAATCCGTCACTTAGAACTCGAAAAGGAACAATGATGATGTGGCCAACACCATTATAATTTTTTCCCAATGATCAAGTGAGTTAAATACTACATCACTTTTCAAAACCATTCCTTAATCATTTCCATTTTGAAATTATTTCAAAATATCCTTCCAATGTTTGTAAAACAATTTAAAATCTCCCAATATTTTAAAATTCTTATATATTTATTCCAAATCCATTTACAAATACCTTTCCATCTTTCCAGAGTTGTAATTTCAGTTCTAATTTAAATTTCAGAGTTATTTCATCTGATTTTATATATCACACTTATATGAATCCCGGTTGGTTTTTCTATAACCATCTTAATTATAAATCGTATTTGATTATAATGATAACCAACACATCCAATATACTATATTATTTCCAATATCAATCATTCTTTTATATCAAAATATAATTTGGGGTAAAATTATTTCGTTTACCCTCTTTTCAAAACATACCATGTCGGTTTATCGTACTCGAGTGTTTAGAAACCCCTACCGATACAGTGGATCAAACTAATCAACCAGAACTTATAAACAACTCAACCAATAAAAATCCACAATATAAAACAATTTTTTTATAAAGTCTACAAATACGCTCTCTCGTATATATACACTCAACTCAATCTAGGGTATTACTAACCCCATCTCTACCGAGTTACGCCACAGAGCCAAGGTAATCACTTAACCTTCAGCTCTGATACCACTGTAACGACCCGGGTTTTCGCGATCTTGAGTAATCGAGATAAACTCAATGTCGACTTGTAAGACCGCTTAATTTTAAAATATTATAATTAACAAATTTAAGGACACTTAATTTTTAGAAGAAGAGTTAAGTGAAATGGGTTACGCCATTGCGTTCGTCTCAAAATTCTGCTTGGGATAGAGTCCGAGTTTGCGTATATCAGACACCGTATGAAGAAGTTATAAGCCTTTGAAGTTTGCATACGCGTAGGGGAGAATATATATATATATATAATAACTCCAGAAGCTTCCAAACAGGTTCAAATTTCGAAATTCAGTCAAAGCGGGCTGAGCGGGAAATTTCCCACTCATGGGTGTCGACCCCCTATAGGGGGAAGACACAGGTGTCGACCCCCCTATAGGGGGGAGACACAGGTGTCGACCCCCTATATAGGGTATCGACCCCTGTCGGCCAGATTGGGCTGATGTGTTCAGATGACGATTTTTGGAGTTTTATGGCCTATGTGGCTTTATCTGATTGGTCTGGTGACATGTCTTTTCATTCTGGATGGCTTAGATGAATCCTAATCGGATCTAAGGGTTCTAATTAATCCTACACATCTATATAAGCACACATAAACCTAAACCCTAATCTAAACTAAATTCATTCATAAGTCGTCATGCTGTTGCATCCTAAACTAAGCTAGTCTCTTCTCCAACGAATTAAAGCTTAGGAATTGTGAAGGAGGAGAACGGTTCTAGAACAGCAACAAACGCTTAATCTATTCTTTCTTCTACCATAGTGAGTTCTAGTCACTTTTAGGTTTAAATAGATAAATGTAAATTGTGGTAGAGTATGAATTGGGTATATGCTGTAAATCATGAACTTATGCAAGGATACTATGTCATTTTCCCTAGATCTAATATATGGTCATTCTACTATGTTTCCTATGTGAATCTTGAATTACAATTATATTGTGGTACATGCGAACTTGTTAATACAGATCTAACTTTCTAGATCTGATTATGGTGATTCGATATGACATTTATATGAACAATGATTTGTAATCATGTTAGGATGATAGTACATCCATTAATTTGACATTACTTGGATCTAGACTTTAGTGTTAATCACCTTTCACTTGTTATATTATGATACCTTGGTATATGTGGTAAACTTGACGTGTGAATCTAAACTTGTTATTATGCCACCTTATCTGTGCTAGATTTAGTTAATTGGACACCTAATATTGAATCTAGATCTCATTATGCTTGCCTAAACGCAGGTTATTAATTTGATGTCCACTTTATTATGATAATTATCACATGTCCATTCACTTAGTTACTATGCCAGTTATGTTAATATTTATGCCAAAACATGTTGAACTGTCACCCCTATCATGTTCCCTTTTATTGTTATGACGAGGCTACTTTATAGCCTCGATGACACCAAAATACATGCAATCACGTTAGTTAGGAAATGGGAAAAAAGGGATTTATAATTACCGTAAGTTGTACAATGTTTTATATAAGTTGGACATATAATTCAAATAGGGAAACATAGTAATAATCACCTATAATGACATAGGAAAATTTGGATAAAAATGGCGTAATTTGAATATGACCATTTATGGATATGTAATTCAAATTATTGTTGCAAAATAGGTATTGACACCTATAAAAGGAAAGGATTAACTAATTGGTAAATTAATTAAAAATGGCATAATTTGAATATGAACATTTATGGACATGTAATTCAAATTATTGGGCAAAATATGTATTGACACCCAAAAAGGGAAAGGTTTAATTAGTTGATTAATCAATTAAAAATGGAATGTTTAGTAATTACAATAAGGAATTGTAATTGTACTTATGACACGAGGTTAGGTTACATTAGTGGTAGAAGTCTGCCCGGACCCGACCGGCTTATCCAGCAGCCACTAATGTTGAACCTAATGTGGGAGGTCTAAGTATGTGAATACGAATCGGGCTAAGACACGAGGTTAGGCCGAACTGTGGTACAAGACTGCCCGGACCCGACCGGGATATCCAGCATCCACATGTTGTAGGCCTAATGTTGGAGGTCTAGCCCATTATAAAACATAAATGGACATGGTAATGAATCAGACTACTTAACCTAATCTAATCCGTAAGGGATTGTATGAATATGAACTAAAGATAGGATTAAGAAAAACATGCTTGGATCAGTGGGAGGGTTAAGTACATCTTGGGTAGGTGGGTAATATTAATATATAGGCCCACAAACTTAACCGTTAAATAAACATGCTTGAATCAGTAGGAGGGTTAAGTACATCTTGGGTTGGTGGGTAATATTTGTATATATAGGCCCACAAACTTAACCTGTCGGGGTTATGTAATTAAAGACATCGTTAGGTAAACATAACCAGTGGAAAACCTAGTAGTGGGAATGCAAGACAAAGGGGGGAGCTTGCATCATCTTGTATCGGACCCATTTCAGTCAGTAACCCTTAAATAGGTATCAAACAGGTACTCCGAACTAGGTCGGAGTGGGGCACGCTTACTGAGCTGATTGTAAGAGATCCAAACGAGGAGGCGGTGTTGACGGCGCATTCCAACAGGGTCATGTGCGTGCATGACTCCGCCTACTGGGGAAGATAAGACGCTGTGACATCAGTAGATATGGTTGTGCACATCCAAAAAATGAAGGGTTGCCACTTTAGGGAGTGATACACCCTACTGTGGGGCCAGCACAGGGTATCTACGGAATAGGGAACATATCGATTAGGGGTAGTAAATAGGGTACATCTAGTCCTGTATGTTTCTGTGGGGTACCTATGCTTCTGTCTGGGCTAACACCCATTATTTCTATTTAGGTACCAAACCTGTTTGGGTTAAAACCCGTTACTAGAGTACACCTAAAACTACCATTATGTTTCTTTTGGGATCATCCTGTTTTTGTTAAGCAATTAGGGAGTATGATCCTGTTACATACCTGTTATACTTGTATTGGTGCAGAGCAAGGAAAGTATTAAGAAGCGCTATCTATTCTATCCTGTTGTCCTGTTTACCTTGTCATACCTGCCATTATATAGTGATCTCTCTTACCCACTTTATGCCTATCATGTTCACCTTTATTTATTTACTGGCTAAAAGTAACTAGAATCACCAGACTTTATGTCTGACCCCTTTGTTTTTCTCTCTCTCTCTCTCTTCCGTTCCTCCCTTCCCCCCAGGTTCTCAGGGAGGAAACACCCAGGCTTAGTCATGACTTGGATATAATCATGTTGGATGCTACTTCTGGAGTATGGCTCAAGTCTTTGTCTCTACTATGGCTTACTCTTTTTAGTGGGGAATAATGTTTTTCTTTAATACCTATGTACTTCGATGATGCAAGACAGAAGTATTTGTTGTAACGATTTTATGACTTATGGTATTGTGAACTATGGTATTATGTTTTATGTTGAAATAAAAATTTGAAATCTCCGTTGCTATCTTATTTATATCTGTTTTGTAACTATTCTGTGTCTGTTTACCTACAATGCTTCACGAAACTTAATGCATTCCCTTAGCGAGTGACATTAACGGGCGTGGGGTGTCACACTTGGTATCAGAGCTGAAGGTTACCATATTAGATAAAAGTTTTTGAATTTTTTTTTCAAAAAGGTTTTAAAAGAAAGTATTTTCGAAAAGAAAAGACTATTTTGAAAATATTCCCCCCAAGAAGCCATATGCAGTATCCTTCGGTCCTTTATCTAAATTTCTTCCTTTCCCTTTTTTTAGCATGTCTGGGGAACAAAACATCCCTTATATCCCAGAGGGCGTCACTATACCCGGATGGTTCCGTAGGTATTTGGAGGCCACGGCGCCTCCCGAAGGCCAAAGAGACGTTCCTCCCCCAGCTGCGCTAATCGTTCCTCCTTACCCTCCAAGAGAAGATAACTTCGCAAGATCTGTAAAGACTTCCGTGCTGTGGGAGGGAATCCATTCCATTGGAATGAGACATTCATTGAAGCTCAAAATTGGCTCAAGGAGACCGAGGACTTGTTCGTAATCTTTGAAGTAGATGATAGAAGGCAGATTCAGTTAACTGTTTGGCTACTGAAAGACGAAGCCTCATTCTGGTGGGAAGTCAACCAAGATGGATGTCCGGTGGAAACTTGGGAAGATTTTAGGCAAAGATTTGAAATGAAATTTCTTTCCCAAGCCGAGAAAAGCATGCAGATGGAAAGGTTCTTAGCACCCAGACAAGGAAATTTGATAGTGAAAGAATATGTGAACAAATTCAACGAACTAGCAAGGTTCGGGTTAGAACTGGTGGATATGCTGCACAAAAAGGCTTTGCGGTTTGCTAAAGGACTGAATGAACCCCTTCATGGGTTATCCATGTACCATATCCCAATGGGAGCCATTTTTGAAAAACTCGTTGATATGGCCCTAATGCATAAGGAAGACAAGGGAGAAAAGAAGGAAGTAAAGGTTGAGGAAGCAACGCAAAATGAGAAGGTGTGGCCTAAGAAAGGACAACAGCATAAGAAAGGCGAAAAGAATGACAAGGTTAAAGATAAGAGGAAGTGCCATAGTTATGGGCGAGAGGGTCACTTAACCAAGGACTGCAGGAAAAGGAAGAATGCTTGCTTCGCTTGTTGAGAGGTCGGGCATCTTATTAAGGATTGCCCGAAGAAACAGGGACAAGGGAAAAGAGCTGGGACTTCTCGAGGGCAGGTGCATGCTCTCACGATCAGTGCTCCTGAAAGAGGTAGAAAAATTTCCGTAGAAAGATTAGTTTCTCTTTCAAATCATCCAGTTAGGACACATTTTAATTCTGGCGCTTTACGCTTATTTATATCTAGTTCTGTTGTTGAATCTCTGCACTTAGTTACTAGTATGGTAGTGGATCCCGTAGTTGCCTAAAACCCCATTGGTGATTCAGATCATTTATCTATGATTTGTAGGGGTTTGAGAATATCTGTGTTAGGCATCAAATTTGAATGTGACGCATATGTACTCGGGTTTATGGGCTATGGTTTGATTCTAGGAATAGGTTGGTTTACCACATATGGTGCCATTCTGGGTGGTGAGAGGAGGGTCGTTAAGCACCCTCGAAATTTCTTGTGACCCACAAGGGTCTATCATGTTTAGTTCCCTAGAGTCCCTTGAGGCATCTATTGATGATCTGCGATCAGCACCAGTAGTCCGTGAGTATCCTGATGTCTTAGACAAGGTTCAGGGATTACCCCCGAGGCGCGAGATTGATTCCCGTATATACCTGGTAGACAATGCAAAGCTAGTTGCATTACCTGTGCGCCATATGGCTCTTAAAAGAAAAGAGGGAACTTGATAAGCAAGTGGCGGGGCTACTTGAGAAGAGGTTTGATAAGTGAATCATATCAGGATGGGAAACCTATTGAAGACAGTCCTTGAGGAAGCCCATCATTCCAAGATGACTATTTGTCCAAGTGGCGATAAAACATATAGAGTTCGAGGCAGTGGGGCCAAACTAGCGAAAGGAAGTGAAAATAAAGAAGGAAGCAATGATTGGGTGAGTTCCGATTTGCATACTTGGATCGGAGATTAAGAAGCTACGCAAATGAGAAGTCAAGTTGGTGAAGGTCTAGTGGGGAGACAACCAAGAAGATGCAACTTGGGAGACCGAAGACAAGATTTTTACGCTTCGTACCCTTTCCCTTTCAAGGGAATGTTCTTAACTTCTCTTCCAAAATCTTTTATTCGCATTTGCTTCTATCATCTGAGTATATCCTATCAATCTAATCTTCGACCCTTAGGTAAGAAATCCCATGATTGTAAACATGTGTTTGAGACATGTTATGTTTGATGGATGCAAGTGTTTGCTAGTGGTTGCCTGAGGATGCATATACACACACATTAGGCACTAGATTGGCTCAATCACTTTCATACTGCATATGAATAAGTGTGCATATTTTAATGGATGTATATTGATTGTGTTATCATATGATTGTTGCATTTGAATGAAATGATTGTGCACTCATGTAGAAATAATATGTATTATTAGGATTCTTTTGCATACATAATGGACGCATGACACTATCATGATTTGCATTAAGGAGGTCAACTGAATCAGTAGACCGCCTGATTTTGCATTAGATAAGGAACATATACACACACTTTTTGCATATGTTCATATGGCATTAGAAATCTTTTAAGGACAATGGATGCCTGTGATTGATGGCTGAGTAGATGGATGATTAGATGGTAGGATATACATTCTTCTTAACTTGAAGATTTCGGGGACGAAATCCTTTAAGGAGGGGAGAATGTAACACCCCGTAATTTTAAAATATTAAAATTAACAAATTTAAGGACACTTAATTTTTAGAAGAAGAATTAAGTGAAACGGGTTATTCCATTGCGTTCGTCTCGAAATTCTGCTTGGGATAGAGACCGAGTTTGCATAAATCGGACACCGTATGAAGAAGTTGTAAGCCTTAGAAGTTTGTATACGTGTAGGGGAGAATATATATATATATAATAACTCCAGAAGCTTCCAAACAGGTTCAAATTTCGAAATTCAGTCAAAGCGGGCTAAGCAGGAAATTTCTCGCTCATGGGTGTCGACCCGCTAGTGGGGGGTCGACATAGGTTTTGACCCCCCTATAGGGGTGTCGACATAGGTGTCGACCCCCCTATAGGGGGAAGACACAGGTGTCAACCCCCTATATAGGGTGTCAACCCTTGTCGGTCAGATTGGGCTGATGTGTTCAGATGACGATTTTTGGAGTTTTAAGGCTTATGTGGCTTTATCTGATTGGTCTGGTGACATGTCTTTTCATTCTGGATGGCTTAGATGAATCCTAGTCAGATCTAAGGGTTCGAATTAATCCTACACATCTATATAAGCACACATAAACCTAAACCCTAATCTAAACTAAATTCATTCAAAAGCCGTTATGCTGCTGCGTCCTAAACTAAGCTAGTATCTTCCCCAATGAATTAAAGCTTAGGAATTGTGAAGGAGGAGAATAGTTCTAGAACAACAACAAACAATCTATTCTTTCTTCTACCATAGTGAGTTCTAGTCACTTTTAGGTTTAAATAGATAAATGTGAATTGTGGTAGACTATGAATTGGGTATATGCTGTAAATCATGAACTTATGCAAGCATACTATGTCATTTTCCCTAGATCTAATATATGGCATTCTACTATGTTTCCTATGTGAATCTTGAATTACAATTATATTGTGGTACATGTGAACTTGTTAATACAGATGTAAGTTTCTAGATCTGATTATGGTGATTCGATACGACGTTTATATAAACATTGATTTATAGCCATGTTAGGATGATAGTACATAATTTAATTTGACATTACTTGGATCTAGACTTTGGTGTTAATCACCTTTCACTTGTTATATTATGATACCTTGGTATATGTGGTAAACTTGACGTGTGAATCTAAACTTGTTATTATGCCACCATGTCTATGCTAGATTTAGGTAATTGGATACCTAATATTGAATCTAGATCTCATTATGCTTGCCTAAACACAAGTTATTAATTTGAAGTCCACTTTATTATGATAATTATCACATCTCCATTCACTTAGTTACTATGCCAGTTGTGTTAATATTTTTGCCAAAACATGTTGAACTGTCACCCCTATCATGTTCCCTTTTGTTGTTATGACGAGGCTACTTTATAGCCTCGATGACGCCAAAATACATGTGATCACGTTAGTTAGGAAACGGGGAAAAAAAGGGGATTTATAATTGTCGTAAGTTGTATAATGTTTATATAAGTTGGACATATAATTCAAATAGGGAAAAATAGTAATAATCACCTATAATGACATAGGAAAATTTGGATAAAAAATGGCATAATTTGAATATGACCATTTATGGATATGTAATTCAAATTATTGTTGCAAAATAGGTATTGACACCAATAAAAGGAAAGGATTAATTAATTGGTAAATTAATTAAAAATGGCATAATTTGAATATGAACATTTATGGACATGTAATTCAAATTATTGGGCAAAACATGTATTGACACCCAAAAAGGGAAAGGTTTAATTAATTGATTAAAAATGGAATGTTTAGTAATTACAATTAGGAATTATAATTGTACTTATGACACGAGGTTAGGTTACATTAGTGGTGGAAGTCTGCCCAGACCCGACCGGCATATCCAGCAGCCACTAATGTTGAACCTAATGTGGGAGGTCTAAGTACGCGAATAAGAATCGGGCTAAGACACGAGGTTAGGCCCAACTGTGGAATAAGACTGCCCGGACCCGACTGGCATATCCAGCATCCACATGTAGGCCTAATGTAGGAGGTCTAGCCCATTATAAACCACAAATGGACATGGTAATGAATCAGACTACTTAACCTAATCTAATCCATAAGGGATTGTATGAATATGAACTAAAGATAAGGTTAAGTAAAACATGCTTGGATCAATGGGAGGGTTAAGTACATCTTGGGTAGGTGGGTAATATTAATATATAGGCCCACAAACTTAACCGTGAAATAAACATGCTTGAATCAGTAGGAGGGTTAAGTACATTTTGTGTTGGTGGGTAATATTTGTATATATAGGCCCACAAACATAACCTGTCAGGGTTATGTAATTAAAGACCTCGTTAGGTAAACATAACCAGTGGAAAACCTTGTAGTGGGGATGCAAGACAAAGGGGAGGGCTTGCATCATCTTATGTGGGACCCATTTCAGTTGGTAACCCTTAAATAGGTATCAAACGGGTACTTTGAACTAGGTCGGAGTGGGGCACGCTTACTGAGCTAATTGTAAGAGATCCAAACGTGGAGGCGGTGTTGACGGCGCATTCCAATGGGGTCATGTGCGTGCATGAGTCCGCCTGCAGAGGAAGATAAGACGTTGTGACATCAGTAGATATGGTTGTGCACATCCGGAAAATGAAGGGTTGCCACTTTAGGGAGTGATACACCCTACTGTGGGGCCAGCACAGGGTATCTACGAAATAGGGAGCCGTTCGATTAGGGGTAGTAAATAGGGTACATCTAGTCATATCTGTTTCTGTGTGGTACCTATGTTTCTGTCTGGGCTAACATCCGTTATTTCTGTTTAGGTACCAGTCCTATTTGGGTTAAAATCCGTTACTAGAGTACACCTAAAACTACCATTATGTTTCTGTTAGGCTCATCCTGTTTTTGTTAAGCAATTATGGAGTATGTAATCCTATTACATATCTGTTATACTAGTATTGGTGCAGAGCAAGGAAAGTATTAAGAAGTGCTATCTATCCTATCCTGTTGTCCTGTTTACCTTGTCATACCTGCCATTTATGTAGTGATCTCTCTTACCCACTTTATGCATGTCATGTTCTCCTTTATCTATTTACTGGCTAAAATAACTAGACTCGCCAGACGTTATGTCTGACCCCATTTGTTTGAAATGTGTTTGAAGCAAAAATTAAGGAGAAATGTGTTTGAAGCTAAAATTTCCAAATTTCATTTTTGGAAAATGCCACGACCCGGTTTTTCGCGATCCTGAGTAATCGACATAAACTCAATGTCGACTATTCAAGCATCAGAAATACCGAATAGTTAATGAAAGAAAATAGAGGGTGAGAATAGATAAGATAGAAAGTTAGAATAGAAGAAGAAGAACATACAACATCAGAGTAAACACGAATCTCACAGTGGAACGAACAATATATATTAGATACATAACTTTGAAATAAAATCAGTATATTTATACAGTAACATTATTAGAGCATAACACTTACAACACAGTGGAAATAAACAATAGCTATATATTCCTGAAACCTCCTGCTCCAGCTCTTCAAGTATCTGTAAAATCCCGACTACTTGACTGCCCGTACAAAATTGGGCATCCAAGAGTTTAGGGAAAACAAAACAAAATAAACTCTGGGTCAGTCATATGACTAGTGTGAGTAAACTCCCACCAATTGTTTAACTTTTAAAATCCCTTTAAAAGAAAGGATATTGTAAGACCGATCCACACATAAACACGGACGGTTTTTACCTTACGATAAACCAAACTATTCTTTATATAAAATCTCTTCTGATATTACAATAGTGTCTATCAACCACAACTAATAATCATTTAGCAGAACGCTTTCATCTCACATTCCACATATATAATATACAATCAAAATCGTATTCTCTTATTGGGTAATGTATTTCCAACTATGACAAGGTATGAAACCACCTTCCGATTAGTGTACTCTAGAAGCGATACATTGGAGTTCAACAAGAACATCTTGTAACTCGGCCATACATGACCGGCCATTCATTTTGCTTGAATGTTTTGAATATATTATCACCTTACCGTTGGTATACCAACATAATCGTTCCCGGGAGATACAAAAGAGAAAGAAGTAACAAATATGAATATTCTCTAGATGATGACAAAAACCCTAATTGGGTGCGACCCACTTAGCCATGCTGCCTGCCCGATTTTTGTCATTTCCCAGTTGATGAGGCTTGAGGTCATAACGTATCTTTAACATATCATAATTCATTTACTTTGAATGCCACATCATCATACCCGCCAAATCACAAATTGATTTCCCCAAAAATATCACGGGTATAAGCTAAGAGAAATGAATTCCTCTTCCACCAACGTAAATACGTTTGAAACAATCAAATTATGTGATCTACCCGATATACTCTGTCAGACATTCGTCCATTCCAGTTGTCCTGGGATAGGACAACTCCAAGGCACTATTTTGTAAATCCATCTTAGGCAATTTCTACCTAGGATTTACTGAACAGCCCATGCATAACTCTGTCTTCAATTATTTTCATCATATTTGATTTACAACACTAATGCCATACGGAGTGGTTTTCAGATACTCTTCGTATTGACGACGGAAATGGTCAAAATTTTGATAGTCGGTGATTTAACTATCAAAAGAAAACATGTGTGCAAACAACGTGCGTATTCCCAAATGGAAATCTTATCGATTAATCATCGTTTCATTTCCCAATTTCCCATTTATCATTTCCATATATTCATAAATTCCTTATTTTCTAAAATTAGAAAATATACGTTATTAACTTCGGATAACGTTTCCATTTCTGATTCACGCATCAATATCTTCCCAACTCTATCAGTCTCTAACTATAAACTAGTAAGAGAACAACTTCTCAAGTATAAACCCCGAAGGCCGAAACCAACATCAGATCGATACCCAGAAAGTCATTCAACTTAACTACTTTCCAGTCAGTTTCTAATTTTAGTAATTCCATTTAAATTCCTAATTCAAACCCCAAATTCCTTTATAATATTTTATTTGCAAAATATTTACTTTAAATCAATCATGTTACACCCGTGTGTGAAGCACGGGTCTAAACCTTCCTAATGTAAAATTCTCTTTTTTTATAAAACTCTATTCATTTTCCAAATATTTCCCTTTTATAATTCTATTTACTTTCTAAATCAACATCCCTTTTATAATTCTATTTATTTTATAAATATTTCCTTTTATAAAATTCTATTTATTTTCCAAATAAACATTCCTTAATTATATTCCTTTTATAAAATTTTATTTATTCTATATAAATCCTTTTATATAATTCTATTCATTTCCCATATATTTCCTTAATTATATTTTCCAATATTTGTTTTCCAAATATTACCTTTTATAATATCCTATTTATTTCATATATAAATATTTCATTTTCAATATTCACTTTGAAATTTTCCTTTTTACATTCCAGTATTTCATATGGTATATAAATACCAAATAACATGACCAGTGTCATCATAATCAATCACAGATTATATATCACATCAAATATCACAATACATGAAAACAAACAGTATTATAAATATTGAGGAATCCAGTTGGATCCTGCCAACCTGTTTCCCTGCAACATAGATGTTAAACAATATAAATAACATTGATTTCATTTCAATATGAAATATTCTGATAAACAGAATCAATATTTGATTAACGATTTATATATATCGTTATCTATAATTTCAACCAATAAATCATCGATTCAACCAAACAATCAACACACAACAATCAATCATCATTACACTGGATTATATTTATAAAAATATAAACTATACAGAGTTAGTGAGATTTACTCACATTGGTCGGTTATCGTTAAATAACGATAAGCGATCGTCAATTCAGATTCAGGCAATTTATTTTGCTATAAATTATAACGAGCTCCAATTCGCTCCTAGTCAGTTCCATTGTAGTGTTTGTCGAGACGGTCCCAACGTCTTTTGTTTCGTCAGATTCTGATATCATATGAGATAATTACACATTTCACAAAGTTTAACATAGTAAACATTATTAGCCATTTATTTAAATATAAATTAATTAATCTTTAATATTCTTTAACCAATGTTCCTCCTGCACAAAACATTCGAACTCCCGTGTATATTTCTCCAGTTCAAAATTTCTGCCCAACCCTCCTGTAGTAGCTATTCAACATGGACAACACTGATCTTCTTTTCATTAGCATTACTAACCCATTTGGTTAACGTCTTAACCATTCCCCTAACTCCCACTATTTACTGTTAGTCTCTCCTTCCACTTTCGAAATGTTTGATCCCGTATAAAGCTCCTTCATCACCATTTACCAGTCCCATCCCCCACTGTTGCATTTCCTATAGTGCCCGAAACCAACCAGCGTTATCTCCACCATTCGTGACTCACCCTCTTCGTCGAGGCCATCACCGCCAATTCCATTCTGAGGCCATCCACTAAAACGCAACTTCCAGCATCATGGTTCCAGAAAAACAAATATCTGGCATTTTGACCCTTAATTCCTTTATCATGTTTGAAAAATCCATTTTCTAATTATGTTAAATACTCAACGATCTTTCCTAATAAATCGAACTGAATTCAAACATCTATTATTGCCATTGCCGTTAATTCTGGCAACCGTACCCCACCAATCAGCCATCACAACCACCGCTATCGAATCCCCTTCCTTCTCCGACCTGTCTGACCTCCTACTATCCCTTGCAGCGCCCAGACGAGCTCAAAAACCGAGTCCACACCAATTTTGTTTGAGTTCATCAACCCTGGTTGCGTACCACCGAAGCCTCCTCTCCAGACATCGCGACAACAATGATAACCCAAACCCTAGTTTACAACCCACTAATTTGAACAACATGGATTTGGAACCGCACCCTACAATATGTATATAGGGTTGAATCCCTTTGGAAAAGAAGAATGTTGAATCCAAGATTGGATTTTTATATGGAGTGTCTGATTTTTAATTTGATTTCAAATCCGTGAATTTTCTTTGTTTATAACTGGAATAAATATCAAAAGAAAAGAATGGAGGATCAAGAGTACTAGGGACTATGGTTGTGAGGCAAGCTAATAAGTATATATGTGAGAATATTGGAGGAAGAACTTGGAAAACACAGACTGTTCGAAATGAGAAGATGGAGGTGGAACACCCTTTGACCTTGCGTGAATTTCTCTAGGGTTATTGACCATGTGGGATATATATAGATAGTTAAATATTATTTTATTATTTTATATCGTATTTTATTCATATTCGTTGATTAAAAATTCATACGATCACGTATGATATCCAATTTCAATGAAACTGGACATGCAGCTATAGTTTGACATTACAGACCCTACAAAACTTGTTTCGTCGAATTCCGAATCCGTTTGCTCACACAGCGTATTTTTAAAGTCAAATTATTGACTGTATTTCATACTAAAATTATGTACGGACACAATGAAAATTGGAATCTATCAATAATTTAATATTCCGGATCCAACAAAATTAGTTTCATTGAAAACGGAGGTCACTTACAAAACTAGCTATTTTTAAAGCTCTAAATAAACTCATTTAAATATTAATATATTTAAAAGTAATTAAATTTAATAATAATAATTTAATATTATCGTATATATTCACAATAGAACATCATTCAGCTCCAAAATATTCTTATCTGAATTTATAACTCGATATTTCAAATCCAATGTTAAATCGATATCCAATTTATATTAAAAATCCTTTTATAATATAAATAAATCATTATAAAATATAAAGGATTTCCATAGCGACTTTTTGAAAATTTGGTTTGGACACAACTCACAATCTACACGACGAAATCTCGATTTTTCTCTTCCATTATAAAAATATACTTCACCAGCTCCGAACGTTTCTTGTTTCACAGAAATCCGATTTAAAACGGATTATGTATATCCGTTTAAAGTTCGAATTCCCAAATTACGAACTACCGCGTCATTTCGAGCTCGATTATAATTATAATATAAATTATACTTTCAACTGACATTTATATAATATATTCGTTAATATAATTCAAATTCTAAACTGAATTATATCTTATAAATAATCCAATTCACACAATATTGTGAATTCAGCTATTTTCGATTACTTCGGAAATATATATATTATCCTATTATTTTTATTAATTAAATATTCAATATTATTTAATTAAACGACCATTTAAATCTCTAAATCACTTTTTAAATAATTAAATTAATTAATTATTATACCGTAAAAATACGGGACGTTGTAGAAAAAAGAAGTAAAATTTCTTAGGTATATTGTTTCTGAAGAAGGAATCTCATTAGATCCCGGAAAGATTTCTGCTATTTTGAATTGGAAGCAACCAACGACTCTAAAGGAAATTAGAAGTTTCTTAGGATTGGCAGGATATTACCATTGATTCGTCCAAGATTTCTCAAAGATAGCCTTTCCCTTGACAAAGTTGACCATGAAGATTGCCAAATTTGTTTGGTCTCCTAATTATGAAGAAACTTTTAATGAGTTAAAGAAGAGATTGACCACTGCCCCGGTTCTGGCTATTATCAATGGTAATAAAGGATTATCCATTTATACGGATGCTTGTAAAGAAAGAGTTGGTGTCGTTTTAATGCAAGAAGGAAGATTGATTGCTTAAGCAAGCAGACAATTGAGACCACGTGAAAAGAATTATCTGACTCATGACCTAGAGCTACTCGCAGTGATATTCGCTTTACAAATTTGGAGACATTATCTTCTTAGAGAAAAATTTGAATTATTCACTGATCACGAGTCCTTGAAGTATCTGTTTACTCAGAAAGACTTGAGTTTAAGGTAGCAACGATGGTTGGAATTTCTAGCCTCTTACGATCTAGATATTCAGTACACCCCTGGGAAAGACAACGTTGTTGCGGATGCTCTGAGTCGAAAGTATGTTGTTCTTGCCTACCTCGTTATCACTCTGACTCTTCTAGAGAAGATCGCCCGCAAGCAAAAGAAGGATAAATTTATACTAAAAATTTCTAAAAGAATTCAGCAAGGTGAAAATTTGAGTTTTGGAATTGATGATAAAGGCATCATAAGATTAAAAGGAAGAACCTGTGTGCCCAATACTAAAGAACTTAAGCAGGAGGTGTTGGATGAGTGCCACTAGTCCAAATTTGGCATCCATCCAGGAGTTAATAAGATGTATCGTGATGTTAAACGTACATTTTGGTGGAAGACGATTAAAAAGAACATATCTCCCTATGTTTGTCGTTGTGCTATGTGTCAGCAAATAAAGAGTGATCAGTAGAAGACTCCAGGATTACTTCAGCCTTTGGAAGTACCAAAATGGAATTAGGATCAAGTTTCAATGAACTTCATCGATGGTTTACCTCGCACTCGCAAAGGGAATGAGGGAATCTAGATTATTGTGGATCGTCTAACTAAAAGTGCCCATTTTATCCCAGTAAATTCATCTAGAACTGCTGCAAGTTTGATAGAGTTGTATATCAAGGAAATCGTTAGATTGCATGGGATACCAAGCAACATCGTTAGTGATCACAACCCTCTTTTCACTAGTCGTTTTTGGGAATCTTTTCAAGATGCTTTGGGAACCAAGTTAAACTTTAGTACTGTTTATCATCCATAATCAGACGGACAAACAGAAAGAGTTAACAAAATTTTGGAAGATTTATTGTGAGCATGTGTTCTCGATTTTGGAGGTTCATGGAAAAATTATTTACCATTTGTTGAGTTCTCCTATAATAATAGTTATCAGTCAAGTATTAAAATGGCACCTTTCGAACCATTGTATGGACGACCATGTAAGTCACCAGTTTGTTGGACTGAGTCTAGAGATAGAATTGTTCTAGGACCTAATATGATCAGAGAGGCCACGAAGAAGGTGGATCTGATTAGGAAGAGGATGAAAATGGCCCAGGATCCGCAGAAATTTTGATATTCAAGATGAATCCGACCCTTAGGTAAGCTTGTTTCAATATTTATTTCCTTTGATTATTCCCTTCATATGCAGTTTCGAGGATGATACTTTCTTATGGGGGGGTTGAATGTAAAGGTCTAGAAATTTTGACAAGTTAAATGATAGATTTTATATATGGCAATGATTATTAAGTTTGTGATTTGTTAATACTATTTGTCGTTCGATCGGATTTGTCAACGAGAACATGAATTAGTAGAACTAGAATTAAGTGTTTCAATAACATTTTAAGGAAAATGCTACTAAAAGCACCTCCCTTCTCTTTATTACAAGTGCTAAGACACTTGTAATTTTGCATGCAACATTCCATGCATGACTTACATCTGTCCTACGATGTTTCATCACCATATTAACTCATTTCAAGTATAAATATACCTCCTTTCTACTCTTAAACATGCATTCCACTCTTCTCTTCCATTTCTTCTTCTTCCTTACCTTGAAATCCATGGCTTCTTAATCCTTTCTTCCATATTCCTCTCCTTCTTCTCCTCCCTCTTTCTCCCTAAATTCGGCCAAAGTTGCCTCCTCCTCCTCCTCCAAAATTCTGACCTTTCCTCCTCTTAAAAAGAAAAGAAAACGAAGCTCAATAATTATTTTAATTTAAAAAGAGTTGACAAGAAAATACTGTTTGTCCGGGATAGCTATAGTTGGTCTAGTGGTCCTACAAAAAAGATTGGTGGAGTGGAACCCCAAGGTGAGAACTCGACACTTATATTTGTTCACTTTTTATGTTATGTGAATTGTTATTGATGATATGTTTAATTAGTAATTATTACAATATAAACGTTTAGTGAAAAACGCTTGTATATACACTATTATATATATACCCATATATGCTCGGGTGATGGATGAACTGATGCTTCGGGGTTGTTATTAGTGATAATATGTTCATTATACTTGTTATACACACATATGTGGATTTATTGGATATCAAATAAATCTCGAACCAAGTCGGTATTGTAAATGAATATTTTATTCATTTGAAAGTTGAAAATGGTTTTCGAAATTGTTTTGAAAATTTTATATTATGGTTAAAATAGAGCATGTCAAGATAAATACCGGAACATTCTAGGATGACAGAGAGGATAGTGTCAAGGCTTGGGTTTGGAAATTATAGTTTCGTACTCTCCCTGGCTATCCCTAACTGATCCGACGGACGGGATGGTTAATTCAGAAATTAAATTTGGAATTTAATTTGAAACTATTTGAATTAAAAATAAATTGGAATTTAATTTAATATTTTATTAGTAAAATATTAATTTGAATCATAAAAGTAAAGTTTGGATTTTCTATCCAGAAAATGTTTTAAAATGGTATTAGGAGTATAAAATGATTTTCCAACGTATTTGAAGCAGTTCGGAATAATTACTATATGAATTTATAATAGAGCTTGTCGCACAGCAGTAGTTTGGGTGTTTTAATTACAAATGTTAAACACTTATAACTTTTGCAGTTTAAAACGGATTTCCATGAAACGTAAAACATTTTATTTTCATCAACAAGATCTTTCAAATGAATGAAAGCAGATTTTAATTTCAACTTATAATTTTCAATTTATGTTTAAATTAATATTTAAAAATATTGTTGCAAGTGCAGTCTATTGACTATAATGATAAATGGTCATTTTAAATTATGTAAAAATATGGAAAATTTGTGTAAAATCATAATTAATTATTTAAAAGTGATTTATGCTGAAATCATGAACTTTATTCATAATATAAAAGTTATTTTCCCTAAACTAGCCAATATTGGTATTTTGAAATATATTTTTTAACACTTTTGTAATATTGTTTACTTAATTTTAAAGGCATTTAACTTTATAAATCTTTCCTAACCTTAGTAAATAATTGCTAACAAGTAATAAAGGGCTTTAAAAGATAATTTGAGTTTCCAAACATGGAATATGGGTTGAGACTTGATTTGGTCATGTATATCCATGTGGTTTTAAAAAGCACTTATTATTCAGAAAGACCGGAATCAGATATTGGATCTGAAAACCATTCCGAATAATAAAACGACGTTGGGAGCAAATAAGCATATAAAAATGATGTTGAAGAGTGGAACCCTTCACATCGGAAGGACTGTTTGCTGAATGTCTCAACTTGGTAGCTCTCATTTGCAGATGGATTTTAAGTGGCAAATAGTCCGAATGTATTGAAGGAATTCTGAATTTTGGTTCCGTTCAGAACCAGAACGGACTTGTATGGATTATGTGTGTGACATTGTAATTACTACATAGCAACTAATTTCTGTTGAATATATATTTGTTTGGTGGCGGAGGATTTATTCTCTTGCTTAATAGCCTTCTCTGAGATGTACTGTAACACCCCGTAATTTTTAAGAACAATATAATGAAAAACTAAAGAATACTTAATTATATATTGGGAATTAAGGGAAACGGGCTATGCCATTGCGTTCGACTCGGAATTATGCTTAAGATAGATCCTAAGTTTGCATAAAATAAATATTGTATGAAGAAGATACTAAGGTTTGAAATTTGTATACATATAAGCATAATATATATAAATAAACTAGTCCAGAAATCAAAATCGAAGAGCAGGAAAAAGGGGGGATTTGACCATTAGGGGTCAACCCCGTGTCCCATGGGTGTCGACCCTTACAAAAGGGGGTCAACCACTATGTCGACCCCAGGGTCAACCCAAGTTATATCTAGGGAAGATCCATATCTATGAACGTGGACTCATTTCTTGACCAGATTTGTCGACCTAAGGCTATAAAGAGGACCTCATTTCCATTATTTATTCACCAAAAACAATGGAGACAGCGAGGTGTTGCCCCCAACTCAAATTGAACTAGCCTATTCTTCCACAAAAACAAGTTATACATATTCAAGGATCTCTGCTACGATATCAACAATCACTTCTCTGTTCTTTAGATCCAGCCACAGTGAGTTTATGTTAGTTTTAGATGTAAACATGTAAAAAGTAATCTTTACATGTTCATAAGTTGGATCTAAGTCGGTGCCTGTTAATAACTTGAATCATAACTAATCAGATATGTTATTACTTGTTCACCTAATCTACTGATTAGTTCTCATATTCCTATTACTAATATGCATGTTCTGTTATCATTAATAATTTTTTCATCATATGCCCATTCTGCTACTATGCCCACTTCTGTCACCATATGTCTATTCAGTTAGTATACCTATTTCTGACATATTATGCCTGTTTTGTTATTATGCTTATTCCTATTCTCTTCTCTCCCTCCTTCCCTTTTTATTTTTTATAGACAGGATACCTTCGAGCCTAGGGTTACCATTGAAATATGCGAACGAAACGGGGAATGATAAATTGGGGCATATCTTATTGTAAAAGATGATTGGGTTTTTGGGGGCATAATCCATGCCTTGATCTAAAACTTTAACTTGGGGCATAACTTGTATCGTGGATCAGATTGGGATATGGGGCATAGCCTTGGATAAACATGAAAAATTGTTTAATAATGAACATGCCTAAATAACAATAATTAGAAACTATAACTGCACTTAGACACGAGGTTAGATTATGCTCGTGGTAGAAGTCTACCTGGGACCGCCTGGCAAATCTAGTGTCCACAAGTGGTCAATCTAATGTGAGGGGTCGAGTGCATAAATGTACACGAAACGATGCTAAGACACGAGGTTAGGTTTGACTTGTGGTAGAACTCTGCCCAGAACCGCCCGGCATATCCAGCATCCACAAGCGGTAGACTTAATGTGAGAGGTCTAGTCCATTAATAGCCGTAAATGGAAATATGATAATAACTTACTAACCTGAAATACTTAACCTGTTTAAATCTGTGGGGCTTACATGAACCTATCGAATTAAGTAGGGGTTAAGTTAACTTGCTTGAATCAGTGGGGGTTAAGTTAATCTTGTTATAGCCCGACAAACTTAACCTGTATTACATGTTGGGGTTATGCAACCTTGTTAAACTGTTAGGCATAACCTGTCAAAATCCTAGTAGTGGGGGATGCAAGCCCAGTGGGTAGCTTGTATCATCTGTTGTGTGGGACCCGTATCAGTTAGTAACCCATCCCGGTATCAAACGGGGAACCCCGAACTAGGTCGGGGTCGGGGCACGCTTATTGTGTTGATTGTAAGAGGTTCATATAGGTGGAGGTGTCGACAGCGCGGGATCCAACAGAGTCATGTGCGTGCATGGGTCCGGCTTGCTCGGGAAAATTAAGATGTTGTGACATTAGTAGATGGTTGTGCAACTCGTTAATAAAGGGGTTTCCACTTTAGGAAGTGATACATCCTACAGTGGGGCCAGCACTGGGTGTCTATAGGGTAGAGAGTCGATCGATTGAGGTAGTAATTAGGGTACATCTTGTCTTGCTTATTGAGAAGCCCATTATTCTCGTTGGTGGTAACACTTGTCATTTCTGTTGGGCTTCCTGGTATCATTGTTGGGGGTAAAGCCCGTTTTGTTTTCTCTTCTCTCTCTTCCATTTCCCCCCTCAGGTTCTCAGGATGGGAAACTCAGGCTTGACTTGGATCCTCTCTTTCGTTCTACTTGGAGCTTCTTAAATGTATCACTTTGATTTCCTGTCTCCTCTGATATGGCTATATTTTGGGGACTATGCTTTTTTTATATATTATTGTACTCTGATGATTTTAGTACAAGACAGAAGTTTTTAAGTTGATGTAATGGGTTTTATGTATTTCATACTTATGATGTAACTGGGTTTTGGACCACGATGATTTCTATTTAATAAATTTTTAAAATTCCGCTGTTATTTTAAAATTGACTTGTGATGTTTCTGTTTCTGTTTACCTATAATTCTTCATGAAACTTAATGCATTCTAATAAAGAGTGACATTAACGGATGTGGGGTGTCACATTTGGTATCAGAGCTAAAGGTTACCAGATCAGATAAAAGATTTTGAAAAATGTTTGCAAAAGGGTTTTAAAAAGAAAGCATTTTCAAATGAAAAGTCTGTTTTGAAAAACATATTCCCCACATCCATATGAAATATCTTTCAATTCTCTATTTGAATCCCTTTTCCTTTTCTTTTCAACATGTCTGGGGAACCTAATATTCTCGAGGGTGTTCAGATACCAGCTTGGTTCCATAGGTATCTTGAGGCTATAGTGTCTAGCGAACGCCAAGCAGATGCCCCTCCCCCAGCTACAGCCGATGTTCCTCCTCCTCCGTGAGCTGATAATTTCTCAAAGGTATGCAAGGGTTTCTAAGCTATAGGAGGAAAGCCATTCCGAGGAACTTAGACTTTTGTAGAAGCAAAGAATTGGCTTAAAGAAACGGAGGATTTGTTTGGGATTTTTCAGTTTGACGACCGTAGGAAGATTCAATTAGCCGTTTAGCAGCTGAAAGATGAGGCTTCGTTCTGGTGGGAAGTGACGCATGCGGGACGTCCAGTTGAGACTTGGGATGATTTGCGATAGAGATTCGAGATAAAGTTTCTCTCTCAAGCCGAGCAAAGTATGCAAATGGAAAGGTTTTTAGTGCTTAAGCAAGGAGGCATGTCTGTAAAAGAGTATGTTAATAAGTTCAATCAATTGGCGAGGTTTGGTTTGGATCTAGTGAATTCCCCACACAAGAAAGCTTTGAGTTTTGTTAAAGGATTGAATGAACCCTTTCATGGATTGGCTATGTCTCATATTCCGATGGGAGCAACTTTTGAGAAGCTTGTTGATATGGCATTGGTGCACGAAGAAGATAAAGGTGAAAAGGAAGAGGCTAAGGTTGATGAATCACAAAATAATAAAGTGTGGCCCAAGAAAGAACAACAACAGCAGAAGAAGGGTGAAAATAACGACAAAGCCCAAGAAAAGAGGAAATGTTATAATTATGGACGTGTGGGTCATTTTAGCAAAGATTGCATAAAATGGAAGAATGCTTGCTTCCAATGTGGAGAGGTCGAACACCTTATTAAGGATTGCCCGAAGAAACAAGGATAGGGCCAAAGGGCGGGATCTTCTGGATGGCAAGTGCATGCTCTCGTGGCCAATGTACCAGATAGAGGTAGGAAAGTTTCTGTTGAAGGTTTGATTTCTCTTTCCAATCATCATGTTAGAACTCTTTTTGATTCTGGCGCTTCATATTCTTTTATATCTGATTCTGTGGTTGATTCTCTGCACCTTAGTACTAGTCTGGTTTTGGGTCCCGTTGTCGTCTCAAACCTTACTAGAGATACAGCTCATTTGTCTATGATTTGTCGAGGTTTGAAAATATCTGTTTTGGCCATCGAGTTCGAGTGCGACGCATACGTGCTTGGTTTCATGGGCTATGGTTTGATTCTAGGGATGAATTGGCTAGCCATGTATAGTTCCATCCTAGGTTGTGAGTGGAGGGTCGTTAGACTTTTGACTTGTCATGGGAGGACCCTCGAGATTTCTTGTGACCCTAAGGGTTCCGTTATGCTTAGTTTCCTAGAATCCCTTGTTGCATTTATCGATGATCTACGATCTATACTGTTAGTCCGTGAGTATCCTGATGTTTTTTATGATGTTCAGGGCTTACCTCTGAGGCGCGAGATTGATTTCTGTATAAGCTTGGTGGACAATGCAAAGCTAGTTGCATTGCATGTGCGCCATATGGCTCTGAGAGAAATTAGGAAGCTCAGCAAGCAAGTTGGGGAGCTACTTGAAAGAGGGTTTATTAGGCGAAGCATATCTGAATGGGGTGCTCTGGTAGTATTCCCCACTAAGGCGGATGGTTCGCTTCGCTTATGCGTGGATTATAGGGAGCTGAATAAACTCACTAATAAAAATAGGCACCCACTTCCGAGGATGGATGGTCTGTTTGACCAGCTTGTTGGTGCATCTGTTTTCTCCCAGTTAGACTTGGTCGCGGGATTTCATCAGTTGAGGATGGTTGAGGACAGTATGGACAAGACCGCTTTATAACTCTAGATGGTTTCTTCGAATGGATCGTCATGCCTTTTGGATTAACGAATGCATCCGCCTATTTTGTGGATCTGATGAGTAGGGTGTTTCGGGAGTTTCCAAATAAGTATGTTGTGGTCTTTGTTGATGACATCTTGATTTTTTCAAAGAACAAGGAAGAGAATGCCCTACATGTAAGGGAGGTTTTGAATACTCTCCTAGCGCATCAGCTTAAGGCTAAATTCTCCAAATGTCATTTTTGGAGAAAGGAAGTGAGATTTCTACGGCATGTCGTCTCTAAGGATGGGATAGCGATAGATCCCGCAAAAGTAGTTGCAGTTCAAGATTGGCAGATTCCAAAGAATGCAGCGGAGGTGTGGAGTTTTCTTGGATTAGCGGGCTATTATAGGAAGTTCATTAAGGACTTCGCAAAGATATCAGCCTCACTCACCAGGCTGACAAAGAAGAATCTAACATTTTCTTGGGGTATAGACTGTGAGGATGCTTTTCAGCGATTTAATAGGGCTCTGACAGTAGCCACAGTCTTGACTTTGCCTGATGGGAACAAAGTGTTCACAGTATACACTGTTAAATGTGGTACAAGGCTTAGCGCGGTTCTGATGCAAGAGGGAAGAGTGGTATGTTATGGAGGTAGAAAATTGAGGGTTCATGAGAAGGACTACCTTACCCATGATTTGGAGTTAGCAGCTATTGTATTTGCGCTGAAGTCTTGGCGCCATTATCTACTTGGAGAGAAGTTCTAGTTGTACACCGATGATAATTCTCTCAAGTACTTGTTCTCACAGAAGGATCTCAATTTGAGGCAACAGAGATGGATGGAGTTCTTAACATCCTATGACTTTGAGATTGCTTATACACTGGCAAGGATAATGTGGTGGCGGACGCACTGAGTAGGCATAGGATGACTTTGATTCCACTATTTGTAGAGAGGCAGAGCTTAGAGTATATATTGACCTTTGATTTTAGGACCTCTACCGAGTTTACACCTGGGTTGTTGGCATCGTTAGAGATGCGACCTACTCTTTTGGATCAGATGGGAACTTCGCAACGAGAGCACCCACGGATAGCTGACATCTTAGATAAGCTCGGTAGAGGGGAGACTTCCAGTCACCTCAGTAGATATTCCACAGATGATAAAGCGTGGTTGCGACGAGATGGAAGGCTTTGTTTTCCTCGAGTTAGGAGTCTATTGAAGACAATCCTTGAGGAATCCCATCATTCTAGGATGACTATTTATCCCAGTAGTGATAAGATGTATAGAGATATGAAGAGGATTTTCTTTTGGGCTGGGATGAAGAAAGATGTAGCTGAGTTTGTTTTTCAATGTTTGATTTTTCAGCAAGTCAAGGCTAAGCAAAGGAAGCCTGGTGGTTTACTTCATCCTTTGGAGGTCCCATAGTGGAAGTGGGAGAGCGTCTCTATGGATTTCATTCATGGTTTGCCTAGATCAAGGAAAGGCAACACCAATATTTTGGTTATAGTTGAAAGGCTTACTAAGAGCACTCACTTCCAGTATTGTGAGTGATCGTGACCCCATATTCACCAGTGAGTTTTGGAGGAGTTTGCAAGAGGCATAGGTACACAGTTATGTTTGAGCACCACTTATCACCCTCAGACCGATGGACAGACGGAAAGGGTGAATAGAGTCCTTGAGGATCTTTTAAGACTATGTATCCAAGACTTCGAAGGGACATAGGAAGATCATCTTCCTTTGGGAGAGTTTGCCTACAACAACAATTATCAGGCTAGTATTGGTATGGCACCCTTCGAGGCATTGTATGGACGACCTTGTAGATCACCAACTTGTTGGTGGGAGTCTACAGTTAGGCTTCTACTTGGACCTGAGATGATTTGGGAAAGTTTAGAAAAGATTGATCTTATTCGCAGATGCATGAAGACAGCTCAGGACAGGAAAAAGTCCTACGCAGATAAGAGAAGAACTGGTATTGAGTTTGAGGTGGGAGACATGGTTTTCATTAAGGTATCACCTTTAAGGAATGTGGTTCGTTTTGGATCTGTAGGGAAATTGGCGCCAAGATTTGTAGAGTCATTTCCCATAATAGAAAGGATTGGTCAAATGGCTTATACAGTGAAGTTACTAGAGAGACTGGCCGGTGTTCATGATGTTTTCCAAGTTTCTCATTTACGGAAGTGCTTGCACGATACCGCAAAAGTAGTGGAGCTGGGCATGCTTGAGGAATTAGAGGTGGAATGGGAAGCGACAGTTAGACGAGTTTCTACCCGTATTCTTGGATCAGAGGTTAAGAAGCTACGCAACTAAGAGGTCAAGTTGATGAAAGTTCAGTGGGGAGATGACCAAGAGGATGCAACTTGGGAAACCGAAGACAAGATTCGCGCTTCGTACCTTTTTCTTTTCAAGGGTATGTTCTTAAGTTCTTTTTCCAAAGCTTTTATTCGTACTTGCTTCTGTCATTTAGGTATATCCTATCGATCGAATCTTCGACCTTTAGGTAGGAAACCCATGGATGTAAACATGTATTTGAGACATGTTATGTTTAATGGATGCAAGTGTTTGCTAGTGGTTGGTCATGGATTCATATACACACACATTAGGCTCTAGATCGGCTCAATCACTCTCATACTGCATATGGATGTGTGTGCATTTTTTTCTATTATAGATGGAAATGGGTGTATCATCATATAAATGATTGCATCTGGGTGGATGATTGTGCACTCATATAGAGATCACATGATATATAGGATTGTTTGCGTACGCGTTGGATTCATAGGACTAACATACATTGCATTAAGGGGGTCAATTGAATCAGTAGACCGCCTGATTTTTCGCATTAGTATAGGGACATATACACACATCTTTGCATATGTTCATATAAGTATTAGAAATATTTTAAGGATAATGGATGCCTGTAATTGGTGGATAAGTAGATGGATGATGGATGTTAGGATATACATTCTTCTTAACTTAGAGATTTCATGGACGAAATCGTTTAAGTAGGGGAGAATGTAACACCCCGTAATTTTTAAGAACACTATAATTACAAATAAAAGAATACTTAATTAAATATTGGGAATTAAGGGAAATGGACTACGTCATTGCGTTCTTCTTGGAATTCTGCTTAAGATATACCCCAAGGTTGAGTAAAACGGATATCGTATGAAGAAGATATTAAGGTTTGAAGTTTGTATACATATAATCATAATATATATAAATAAGCTAGTCCAGAAATCAAAATCGAAGAGCGGGAAAAAGGGGAATTCGGTTCGTTAGGGGTGGACCCCGTGCCCCATGGGTGTCGACCCATGGGTCGACCCCTACACAAGGGGGTCGACCCTTATATCGACCCCTGGGTTGACCCCAGTCAGATCTGGTGCATATCCATTTTTGTGAACGTGTACTCATTTCTTAACCAGATTCATCGACCTTAGGCTATAAATAGGACCTCATTTCCATTGTTTTATTCACCAAAAACAATAAAGACAACGAGATGCTACCCCAACTCAAATTGTACTAGCCTATTCTTCCGCAACAACAAGTTATATGTATTCAAGGATCTCTGCTACGACATCAACAATCACTTCTCTGTTCTTTAGATCCAGTCACAATGAGTTTATGTTATTTTTAGATGTAAATATGTAAAAAGTAATCTTGACATTTTCATAAGTTGGATCTAAATTGGTGCCTGTTAATAACTTGAATCATAACAAATCAAATCTGCTATTACTTATTCACCTAATATACTAATTATTTCTCATATGCCTATTCCTAATATGCCTACTCTGTTATCATGCCTAATTTTGTCATCATATGCCCATTCTATTACTATGCCTATTTCTGTTACCATATGTCTATTCAACTAGTATGCCTATTTCTAACATAGTATGCTTGTTTTGTTATTATGCTTATTCCTATTTTCTTCTCTCCCCCTTCCCTTTTTATTTTTATAGCCAGGCTACCTTCGAGCCTAGGCCTACTGCTGAAATATGCGAACGAACGAAATGGGGAATGATAAATTAGGGCATATCTTATTGTAAACATGACTGGGTTTTGGGGGGCATAATATGTACCTTGATCTAAAACTTTAACTTGGGGCATAACTTGTATCGTGGATCAGATTGGAATTTGGAGCATAACCTTGGATAAACATGAATAATAATGAACATGCCTAAATAAGAGTAATTAAAAACTGTAACTGCATATAGACATGAGGTTAGATTACGCTTGTGGTAGAAGTCTGCCTGGAACCACCCGGCAAATTTAGCATCTACAAGTGGTTAATCTAATGTGAGGGGTTGAGTTCATAAATGTATACGTAACAGTGCTAAGACAGGAGGTTAAGTCCGACTTATGGTAGAAGGCTGTTCAGAACCGACCGACATATCGAGCATCCACAAGCAGTAGACTTAATGTGTGAGGTCTATCGTTATCAGCCACAGATGGAAATATGATAATAACTTGTTAACCTGAAATACTTAACTTGTTTAAATCTATAGGGGTTACATGAACCTGTCGAATATGGTAGGGGTTAAGTAAACTTGCTTGAATTAGTAGGGGGTTAAGTTAATGTTGTTAAAGGCCGACAAACTTAACCTGTATTACATGTTAGGGTTATGCAACCTTGTTAAACTGTTAGGCATAACCCGTCAAAATCCTAGTAGTGGGGATGCAAGCCCATAGGGTAGCTTGTGTCATTTGTCGTGTGGGACCCGTATCAGTCAGTAACCCATCTTGGTATCAAACGGGGAACCCTGAACTAGGTCGGGGCATGCTTACTGAGTTGATTATAAGAGTTTCATATAGGTGGAGGTGTCGACAGCGCGGGATCCAACAGAGTCATGTGCGTGCATGGTTCCGACTTACTTGGGAAAATTAAGACGATGTGACATCAGTAGATGGATGTGCATCTCGTTAATAAAGGGGTTACCACTTTAGGAAGTGATACATCCTACAGTGGGGACAACACATGGTGTGTACAAGGTAGGGAGCCGATCGATTGGGGTAGTAATTAGGGTACATCTAGTCTTGCTTGTTGAGAAGCCCATTATTCTCATTGGGGGTAACACCTGTCATTTCTGTTGGGCTTCCTGGTATTATTGTTGGGGGTAAAACCCGTCACTAGAAGTACACCAAAACCTACCATATGTTTCTGTAGGGATCATCTTGTTCTATTATACTAGTATTGGTGTAGAGAAAAGTATTTGAGAAGCGTAACATATTATGTTTTATTTATTCTACTTATCCTTCTCATTTTGTTATACCTGTCGTATGATACTGTTATCTCTCTCTCACCTAGTTTATATGCCTGTCATGATGTTTTACTTATTTATATGCTAAAAGCAACTGGACTCGCCAGACTTTATGTCTGACCCATTTTGTATCCTCTTCTCTCTCTTTCATTCCACCCCTCAGGTTCTCAGGGTGGGAATACTCAGGCTTGACTTGGATTCTCTCCTTTGTTCTGCTTGGAGCTGCTTAGATGTACCGCTTTGATTTCCTATCTCTTCTAATATGGCTATATTTTGGGAACTATGCTTTTTTTATATTATTGTACTCTTATGATTTTAGTACAAGACAGAAGTTTTTAAGTTGATGTAATGGGTTTTCTGTATTTCAGACTTATGTAACTGGGTTTTGCACCACGATGATTTCTATTTAATAAAGTTTTAAAATTCCACTATTATTTTATATCTGTCTTGTGATGTTTTTGTTTCTATTTATCTATAACGCTTCATGAAACTTAATTCATTCTGATAAAGAGTGACATTAACGGACGTGAGGTGTCACACGTACGAGCCTGAAGGTTATATATGGATAGACATCAGTTACGTGTTGTGAATTGACAATGTGGTATACTTAAGTTATGAGTTAGTGATGATCAAAGCATGGCTTATTGAACCGTAGCTTTGTGTATAACGAAACTTCAGAAAGCCTCACAACCCGGAAATGGCCAAAACAGGAAAGATGCAGCAAGGTTAAGGGTAGTCATTTCCTTCTAGATAAAATGTGTACAATGGTATGGATCCCATGTATTACTTATTTCGTGACTTCTACTTATGTGGATGTTGATGTTACGAGGCCTCGGTGAGAGGTTGGTAATGACCGGGAAGTGATATACTTAGGTGTGCTCTAAGTTACCTAGTTACAAAGGTAACATGGCCATGTGTTGGTAGAGAGACCGTTTGGTTCTCGGGGCATCCCTCTAGAGGCGGACCCATTGGTTCGGTAAGAAAGTTCCTTTGCCTGGTATTTGTTGGAAACTCATTCTCCACTATGAGCTTTTATGATTTCATTTGTATAGCCTATTGTTTACCATTAGAATATGTTAGCATAATGGGGTAGGGCATTATGTTGGCTAAGATTGATACATTTATTTGCGAAATTGATATTCACACTATGCACAAATAATAATATGGAAAATGGTTTCCGTGTATCAAGCATGTTTGACTATCATAAGGAGAAATCTCGCCCATGTGTGCATTTACATTGTGTGTGTAACGCAAGACCTTATGTTAGTTTCATTTTCTAAAAAGCATTGTGGATATTATTGCACATAACAAATATATTGAGTTCTCACACCAGTCCCATGACTGACCTAGAGTTTATTTGTTTTCCCACAAAACTCGGGTGCCCATAATTTTCCACACGGGCAGCCTAGTGTCAGGTTTAAAAGCTGTGTTTGGAGCCTACGTCTTGGAGCCTTTTCTATTGTGTCTTTGCTTTGGTAGAGTTGCTATTGCTGTGGAGCATCTTTAGCTGTTTCTTTGGACCATTTGGTTTTTGTGGGCATCGGTGATTTGGAGCTATCCAGGTGAAGATGAAGTTTGGTTTTGGATTCACCTTGATTAGTTGTTTCCATTGTTTCTATGTTATCTTGTTATTGTAATAGTGTTGTACCTTGATGTTGCATCCGTTGTAAACTCTGATATAATCTCATGTTACGTAAATAAGAAGTTTTTAATTTCATTGTGATTGTTCTAATGTGTTATATCTCCAGCCAACTAGGAATTCACATTTGAATCTGCGACATTTGAATACAAGTAGGTATTAAATATCGATTTTCGAAGGTCGAAATTCCGGGTCGTCACACATATAACAAAATAAATCAAGTATAGTATCATACATAAATCAGTAAGATACTCATAAAACAATATGATAAAGGAATTAGGTCTAGAGTATCATTTATAAATCAAAACGATACTCATAATGTAACAACCCGCAAATCTGTACCATTTGAATTGACTGAATACAACTCATGTCCAACCCAAATTGCACGGAAATAAGAATCATTAATAGAAAGAAGTTAGAAGATGAGAAACAGAAAGAAAGAAATTTAGAATAGAAGAAAATAGATAGAAGATCGAACTGAACAATACCACACAATCTCACAATCGCAGCGGAACAAAATATAATATATAAAATCACCTTTGAGATACAAACTGGATTTTGAACTTATATACATCATCAGAGTACATCACATATACAATACAGCGGAAATACTCTAAATATCTAAATGTGGAAGCCTCCTGCTCCAAGCTCCTCTAAATAAATCTGTAAAATCCTGAACTACTTGACTGCCCATACAAATTTAGGCACCCAAGAGTTTAGGGAAAACATGGAAAAATAAACTCTGGGTCAGTCGTGGGACTGGTGTTAGTAAACGATTTTAAAACGAACTGATTCTGACAAAGGATATCTCATAAGACCACGCCGTAAAAATGGAACGGGTTTTCCCCTTTTGAGAATCCAAACACTTGTTTAACTTTCAAAAATGGTTTGAAAGAAAAGATAATCGTAAGACCGATCCACACATAAACATGGATGATTTTTACCGTACGATACCCAAAACATTTTGAAAACGATAATCTTCTGATATTATAATAATGTCTAAATACAAATAAATATCAATATAGCAGAACGTTTGCATCTCACGTTCTACATAGTATACAATCAAAACCGCAAGCGCTTATTGGATAATGGATTTCCAACTATGACAACGTATGGAACCACCTTCGATAGTGTATCTCTAGAGAGGAATACACTGGGTTCAACAAGAACGTCTTGCAACCTGGCCCACACATGACTGACCACTCATTTCTCTTGAGTGTATCGAATATATTGTCACCTTACGGCTACGCAGCTATCGTTTCCCGGGAGATACAGAAAAGAAAAGAAGTAATAAAATGAATATTCTTTAAATGGTGACAATATACCCTAATGGGAGCGACCCATATAGCCATGCTGCCTGCCCGATTTTTTTCGTTTTCCGGTTGTGAGGCTTGAGGCTAAACTTACCTTTGACACATCATTTCTTTGAATGCCACATCGTCAAAACAGCCAAACACTAATTGACTTCCCCAAAAATATATTATGGGTATAAAGTAAGAGAAACTAATTCCTCTACCACCAACATAAATACGTTTGAAGAGATCAACGTATGTGACTAGTTAGGCATACTCTATCAGACATTCGTCCATACAAGTTGTCCTGGGATTAGACAAACCGAAGGCACCATCCTGTAAACAAAATAGCCCTTGCAATACTCCTTCTTCAATGGTCTTTAATAAAATCTCTGACCTATAACATATAGCGAATCGAAGTGGAAATTAGATTCCAGTCTCTTCGAAAACGATAACGAAAAGGTCTAGATTTGATAGTCGGTGATTTGACTATCAAATGTAAAATAAAATAAATAGGTTTGCTAGTTGCTACCATTGGATCTGCTAAGTCATAAAATTATATTTATTTGAACATTAACTTTGTATTTATTTTTGAATTACTTTACAGAAATTACAACTTAGCAGTTTCCATTCAGTTCTTATAACAGACGACATTTGATTCGTTAATTTAAATTACACAACAAGCATGTAAATATAGTAAAATATTTCTATTGATAACACAACATTTCAGCATATAGAATTACTGATAAAATATATATCATATTAATAAATAGCAGAACTGTGTTTATTTCTGCTAACAGTCTATTTTAAACAATCCAGTCAATACATAGTGAAACGGTGTTTTAATTCCTCTAACAGATGTCAAATAAAAATATGCATTTACGATTCATGTAAGTATAACCACTTAATAATCAATTAATTAGTTCAGTAATTATTGTATTTTACAGATCATCGTCGATCAATAGCTACGCGTTAATACAGTCCACAGCTAAATTTACGTTCGATTATATTAAACTGATATCTAGTATGAAAATCACTTTTAATTAATTCATTTTATTTAAATTTTGAATCGTTTAACTCGGTATCCATGTTGCGCGACTTCCGCACTCCTTGTTCGTCTTCCGCACACCATGCTCGTCTAAGCATACCATACGGACCCAACTACTCGATTATAAATTCTTGTTTTATGTTTATACATATACATTTATATAAAAATGTATTATTTTATTATTTTTCTACTTTTCTTCCATATAACAATTTTCTTTTAAATTAGAACGGACCAAGCCCATTTAAATACAGCCCTTTCCTATTTACTTTTATTCATTTAAATTGGGCCAAGCCCAGCTCCAATAGCTAATGAACCCACTTAGGATTAAACTACATGCACCTATTTTTCTAATTATCCCTTCTGGAAAAAATCCAAGTGCCCAGACACTTCTTTTTCTTTATTTCTTTTACCTGTTTGAACATTACAATGCATATCCTTGTGCACATTGATTCTGTGCATCCTCTCTTACCCTTCCAATCAACGGTTAGCCCCCGCCACTGCTTCGACACGTCATATCCTTCCCTAGGTACACCAGCGACCCTTCAACTCGGTCATCAAATGCCTTCTTCCTCCACCATTCTGTGACGACCCCAAACCCCCGTTCCACGGTGGCAAGGGTAATCTTTGGAATATAACATATAAACAAATAATAGCAGAAAAGAAATATATAATTACACCAGATAATTTACAACAGAATACACTGGATAAACATAATCATCAGAGTTACACAGTATACAGGATCACACTTAGTACAACATACAGTTTCAGCTTTATATAAAATGTCTACAGCGGAATCAAACATAATATACATAACAGGAGCTGAACAACATAAAAGAAGTGATAGAATCCATCTTCAGCTCCATAGCTATCCAGAGAGAGAGCCTGCTGAAACTTGAATACAAGGCTATCTGTGTGGAAAATAGGGCACCCGAGTTTGCAAGTGAAACAAATTACGAGTCAGTCATGGGACTGGTATGAGAAATCTACTTAACTTATTTTACAATAAGGCCAATCACAGGACCACGCCACTAACGCGGAACTGGTTTACTCCATTGGATTGCCAGTGCTCAAAATAAGTAAATCATTTAAACATCGCAATGCTTTTTACAAAAATGAAGCCATTATAAGACTCAGGTCCCATCACACAATGCAACACAAACCGGAGGATAGAGTTTTACCTTATAATGGAAAAATATGCTTGATACGTATAAAAAAAGCATTTGATATTATTACTAGTGTTTATACGTTTCAAAAACAATTTCAATCATAAGTCGACATGGGTACCATATATCATGTCGCCATATATAGGTTTACAATCAAAACCGCACGATGTCGTATTTGGAAATTGGATTTCCATCATGAACCAAGGAAAGGGATCGTCCTTACCGCTTCGAGACGCTCTAGCCCGCCCCTCAAGATCAGAGCTCGAGTGACCCTTGGATTGTTAGGGCCGGTCCACACGGACTGGATTAAAATGCCTGAGCATTGTTTTTCCCCGCCCTATGGGGCGTCAAACTGGCCGGTATATCTACCAAACCATCCATCGGCTCTGTAGAGACCGATATAACTGAGGCGCCTCGCTATCCATCATCCACATAAGTAAAACATACGGGCGTGTAAAACCCAGACACCACTCCTAGCTAGAAGGAAACGCATGTCCTTCCTGATGTCCTCTCCCGTTTCTGGTCCATACCGGGATGTGAGGCCCGCGAATCAACGCTATAAACAAAGCTATGCTATTTAAAGCCGTGCATTGATCATCAACCACAAGGCTCTACTTTTCAACAAAAGCCTTGATCACAACATCTTTGTATGCCACGTTGTCAACCTACAACGTCAGACATACATCCATTTACAAGTCCGTTATGGGTCTGAACGAAACCGAAGGCACCTTATTCCTCGTCCCATATGTCCAACACAGGAGAGAGGTCCTCGCACATCCGAACGATCAACAAGTACATCTGGACAACCACCACTGTAACCCCTTCAGGGCAGCAACTCCCATCAATGGCATCAGTAGCCATCCATTCGATGTGAAGATCATCGGTTTTGCACCGTCATCATATCTTCGACTTCTAATCGTCAACCAATTATTTGAAATGAGATTTAACTCGGCCTTTTCAAATAATTCACGTATATTTAGAATTCAAATCAATTCTTTTCCATGGTTAAATTATTTGACATTCATAATTCAGTTCACTTATGTAATTTTCATGTCAAACACATTCAACCATCAAATATCCAATAAACCGAGTAAATTCGGCTTACTTCCATTCCATATCATTTATAATATTTTATAATGATTTATCACTTTTTTATTTATTTAAAAATAGCCAATTCATTCAAACGACGCTTCAGGCCATAACATGGCCAGGCGCTATTTTTCATCAGATTTGTTTTACACATCTGAAAATCTAACCATTGGATCTTTACAAATTTTACATCATTGGAAAGATCTTTTCAAAACGGATCCAACGGTTCCAGTTTTGGGAAAATCCGACGGTCGAATCTCCCGGTACAATCGTTTAAAGTTACGATTTCAAAATACGAACTGCAGCGTCGTTATTCATTTTATTTTAATTATATATATATATATAATCCATTCTGGTGCTGTTTCTATTCAGATTTGAATTAGACATTTCACACAATCTAACCGTTGGATCTTTACAAATTTGGTATTGTTGGAAAGATATTTTCAAAGCGGACCCAACGGTTTCGGTTTCGGGAAAATCCGATGGTCGGATCTCCCGTAATAGTCGTTTAAAATCACGATTTCAAAATACAAACTACAGCGTCGTTATTCGTTTTATTTTAATTATATATATATATATATAATCCGTTCTTCGATTTCCAAACCATTTTCACTTCATATACGTGTTAAAAATGTTATTTTTAGCCAACAAATATTTATTTCAACACATGACTATTTTTAACACATCATACATATATATATATATATGTGTGTGTGTGTGTGTGACTTTTATTGTTAAAACAATTTATTTCAAACATGAATATTTTTAACACTTCATATCTATAATAAAAATATGGTTTTTATTGTCAAATTATTTTAAACATAAATATTTTTAGCGATTCATATATATAATAAAAATGTGATTTTTATTATTAAAACAATTTATTTCAAACATGAATAAATTATCAACACATGAATATATTTCAATACATGAATAAAATTCAAACACAGGAATATTTCAGAAAATTTCGGCAGCATAACGGCAGGGGGTTTAAAACCGGCACCGTCCCGAGTACGGCTCCTCGCACTACCTTACGCCTCGCGGCGTTCCCTAAGGGGCTTATTCTAATAATCTAAATATTTCGATCATTTTCATATCCCAATGGATTTTCCACAAATAATTCCAATTTTTTTTCAACCACAAACAAATATTATCAACCATTCGCATTTATCAACCAAATTTCACGTCAACCAAAATCCAAACAATCACAACCAATATATATCGTCCATGGTCTGCGGACGAGGGGAGTGTATATATATATATATCAATTTCATTTCAACTCCATTCAATGCACATATGATTTTTACAACGTATATGTAACTTATACATCGCATATATAATTTATACAATGCTTATACCTGAGGTGTACAACGCTTATATAACTTATACATTGATTATATAATTTATACATCGCCATTCCATTCAAATTTGAATTTAGAAATCTCACATTGGGTTCCACTCCTCCAAAAATTGTAGGAAGCTCCAAAAATTCTCCTGTCTCTTTTGTAATGTAGAAGACAACACCACGAGTCCAATGCCTCTTGTTTCACTGGATTTCGACAACGTAGCAAAAAGATATAATTTTTACAAGATTAATCAACTTTGCGACACTTTTATATGTTGAAATCAGTTTAAATTATATACAGTCGTATACCTTTCACGACGTTCGAAACTAGGTTTCGAATTATCACACAATCCGAAGCACGTTGTCTAGATCAGGTTGCGCTGCGTCATAGAGGGAGGAGAGAGCTTCCCGCGTGCGGTGGTGGGGTGCAGATCGATCACCCCTGGTGATCACGGCGGCGCTCTGAAGTCGTCCACTTCGTGGGCTCGATCCTGTCAAAATACACGACGAGGAGGGGCAAGGTTGGTATAGATTTGAAGCTCTTCGAGAGTACAACAAAAAATTCCAAAGGGCCATTGGGTTTTGTTGCACGAATTTGAAGAAACAGAGGAGAGAAGGTGTCGAAGTTATTCCGCCGTTCGATAGTAGCGATATCGGGTTTTCCAGATTTTTTTGGGAAAATAAAAATAATAAAAGGAATATTTTGATTGGCCCGCATATATAATTTTTCCAAAAATAGTGTTTTCTTAACCGGACTCCAAATCAAACCCAACGACTATCACCCCTAGCTAAACACCCCCATTACGGACACAATGGAATATGTTTCGTAGGCCCATTCGACTATTTCAGTCAGTTATTCTTCAAATTAAAACATAAAACATTCAAATATAGATTTGAACGTACATTTTAATTTGCCGGGGCCACATACTGATTCTAAAAATTCCATAAAAATAAATTTGGCTATGTTTGGATGATACGGTCCCAACAAAACTAATTTCATCGAATTTGGAGACCGTTTGAAAAATGACCATTTTCTGGTCGATCCAAATTGACTGAAATTAACCAAACACGTTTTCGTTTTCCACGCTCACATGTTAACTCCAAAAATTATGGAATTTGGAATCTAGCAATAATTTGACATTCCGGATCCAAAAAAAGTGATTTAGTCGAAAACAGAGGTCGTTTGCAAAAAGTCGATTTTCAAGGGCTATATTAATTCCATAGCGACCTTTCTGAAAATTCATTTGGCCATAACTTTTGATTCCCGCTATGAAATTTCGATTTTATAGATTCGTTAGAAAGATATTCTCAAGCAGATATAAATATTTTTGGTTTCACTAAAATCCATTTTATTTTGCATCCTCTACAGTTGGTCAAAGTTCGAATTCAAATTTTCAAACTGCAGCGCCATTTCAGGCCTTGTTTTATAATTAAAATAAATATTTATATTCGCTATAACTTCGATCCAAATAAATTTTTAGTCATTATTATTTAAAATAATTTATTTTAAATATTCAAAATTCCTTAAAATAGCCAAATTAAAAAAAATTAATTGGTTCTGATTTTCCAGGTTGTTACACATTCCCTGCATTGAAATCGACAGTACCTTATATCTTTCATTTTCCACGTTAAAAGCTTCAGCCAAACCACCAAAAGAAAACTATACTGCTTTAAATATATTCCCATGTATACATTCTCCCTCCCCCACTTTATTTCTTCCTACTATTGATGCTCTTATCCCATTTCTTCTACTGCATGCGTTCCCCAGTGCACAACAGATTTCATCACACCCTTATCTTCTTCCCATCCATTCTTTTCTTCCTTTACGTTTTTTTTTCTATGTTTTTTTTCAAGTTTCTTGAGGACTTGCATCTAAACATTATAAATTAGTATATTGAGCATATCAACGCTATAAAATGATATATTCAGCCTTAATGTTTGGCGACTACTCAAACCTATTTCAACAAATATGATAAATTTTTGGAGTAATATTTGACAGTGCAATATCTTGTTCTACGGTTAATGAAAACAAAGATAAATGGTTTAAAATGAAAGATCCAGTTGTTAATCATGTGCATTGCTCATTTCCAGTAATTAACCCGGTAGAAACTTGGCAGATGCCTTTTATTTCAAAAGTTTCTCATTAAAACAAGCTCTTTCACCATTATTCTATTATTAGTTCCATGTAATTATTATTTAAAATTATCTATGACTATGATTATGATAACTTTTGATGGTCGATTCCCACTTCTGCAATCATCTACACCTTAAACCCCTACCACCGCCTGTATCGCATCCTCATCATTCTACTCGCAGCCACCAAATAAAACTGCTGCACCGAATTGAACAAGTTTTCATAGCCTCGGTCCCCTCCATTGTAATTCAACTTGCATATAGAACATCCAACATTTCATACTTAACCACATTACCTCACCAATGGTCAGCGCAAGAACATGAACCATCTCTGTAGTGATGAAATCGATTAGCATCCCTCACAAAAATCTCCCCCTTCTCACAACTCGATACGAACTTCATGAACGTATGCCGATCCATGCATATTCTAAGGGTTTTTTTTTGTCATTTCTTTATGCCGGGATCCAAGAAACTAGAGTGAACGCTAAGTGTTTGGCAACCGGAAACATGCACACACACGCAATTCAAATCATGAAACAGACGACCCGGCTTATATGAAGACAATTAAATTTATTATTTCATTATTTCATCATTTCATTCTTATTCACCTATAAACAATGACTCCATGTTTACACTTTAAGCAGCTCAAAACAAGTAAAAACATTTTCGAATAATATGGGAAATTTTCTTGCTTTACCAGCTTCACATGGACTGAAAGAGGCTATACAGCGGTAGGATCGTATAGAATGGAGTATATGATATAATGTATATGATAGAGTAGTAAGCAGTAAATCACACAGTCGATTTATACTGGTTCGGACCACTGTCCTACGTCCAGTCCCAGGCTCACTTCTGGTATTTCACTATCACTAAAACCCTCACTTCACCGGGAGGAATAGGTTCTGTAACAACCCGTATTTTCATTAACCTGTTATAACATAAATGGAGGAAGAATTAAACTGTAAAATCTGAATCAAGGGAAACGGGCTATGCCATTGCGTTCGTCTCGGAAAAATACGCGAAATAGAGTCCGAGTTTTCGAAAATCGGAGTCCGTATGACCGAGATATGGCCTCGCGAAGTTTCACTAAAAATTCCCAAATTAAAGTATACTTAATTAAGTGAAATGGGTTGCGCAGAGAAATATATATATATTGATATATATATATATATATATATATATATAATTGAAAATTAAATAAATAAATATGCAAAAATGTTCAAAACAACGAATTGGGAGAGGGGAATAACCGAACCGGCCGATTTTTGAGGTCGACCCGAGCCCGTTGGGTCGACTAGGGGTTAATCCAGGGTGTTTGGCTATCAACCCGTGGGCCGATTCGCTCAAATGCAGATTTTGCATTTGGATGGTTCTCATGGTTCATCTTTAATCTAAAGGCCCTAGATGGTTCCTACACTTGACTTCTTCCCCAAGACATGCTTTGATGGCTTGGATTGAATATAGGTTTAATCCTATGGCCTAAAACACTTGCCTAATCTATAAATAAGACCCTAACCTATCCTAAATCCTCATTATTCATTCATGCAACTAAACTATGGCAAAATTTTACCTCTCATGGCCTCCACTCTCTTCATAAAACTTCTAAATGGTTTCTATGAGAGATTTTCCATGCATACAAGTGTTTTCAAGCTTGTATGAGTGTCATTAGCTTGCATTCAAGTCAAGTTTCTATCTTTGCATCATAAAGCAAGGGTTTTGATCATTTTGGCTCAAGGATTTTTATGTTAGAGCTTGCATTTTGGGTCTATTTGATTGCATAAGGGCTTTGTCATATCTTTTGTGCCTTCATAGCAATGTAAGCCCTTTCCCTACTCTTAGATATTAACTATGAAGTTAAATGTTCATGTTGCAAGTTTGGGTTTGATCATTGAGTATGATACATGCTATCATGTCATGCAAGTTTATGAAGTCATTATCTTGATCTTGTGAGCTAAAAGCTACAACCTTTATGTTGAAATGTTGCATTAGGCAACATGAGAACCCTCATAACCTTTATGTCAACTTGCATATGAAGTCATAACCCTTATATGATGATATATGCGAGTTACTTCTCATCATTCCATATCTTTTGTCACCATGATTCGCTTATGTGCCAAGTTTGGGTTTATGCATGTTTTGAGGCTTAAGAATGTAACATGCAAGTTAATGAACACATTTGTGCCTCATTTGCCACCATGATTAACTTGTGGCTTAATATCCATTTTTGTCATGCCTTTGCCAAGTCTCTTCTTTTAATCCATTACGTTGTCGCGAACGTATATGCGAGTTTAAAAGCGTTGGGTTATGTTATGGGTAATTTCTAATGACATGAAAATACAACTTGAAAACATGACTTGAAATATAACACGGAAGTTGACATGTAAGTATGCATAAAAACATAAGCTTGGGAATTTACCTATTAAGTTAGGTCTACCCTTTGGGAATTTACCTATTAAGTTAGGTCTACCCAAATGCTTGAAAACTTGTAACATGTTTTGGAAAACATGATGGACATGACACTTAGATAATATAAGTGTGGCCAACTCGAGGTTGGGTTGAGTTTGCAACGTAAAACTACCCGGAACCGACCGGCCTAACTAGTAGTTGCAAACAATAGGACCCAATGTGAGAAGTTGGTCATGTTGTGCTTGAACCCGAGGTTAGACCAAGTTGTGGTGTAAAGCTACCCGGAACCGACCGGCTTAACTAGTAACCACAACAAAGTCTAATGTGAGAGGTGAAGGTGCATTAAGTAATTAATGCCACATGATAGGGTTAAGTTAATTTGATTAATGACTCTTAACCAAATATGACATGGACAAATGGGTTAAGTAATTTGATTAGGCTAATGATACTTAACAAAACATGACAAGGTTGGGTAGGTTAAGTAACTTGATTTGCCTAATGACACTTAACCATTTTTATATGACTAGTGGATGGGGTTAAGTTAACCAACACTTAATCAATCCAACGCGATAACTTGGTAAGGTTAAGTAAGTTTTCTTAATGACGCTTAACCGAAAAATACGGTTAACGAATGGGGTTAAGATTAGACTCAACTAGTCTAAACATGGAAATCGGATGGGGTTAAGTTAGCCTAGACTTAATTAATCCCACTTGGTAGTTTAATGGGGTTAAGTTAAACACTTAACTAATCTAAACATGATGAATTGATGTGGTTAAGTGACCTATACTTATCCAATCTAACTTGTTAATTTATTGTGGTTAAGTTAACCAATACTTAACCAATATAACGTGAAAACATGATAAGGCTAAGTCACGAATCGCTTGAATACACTTGACCGATTTGACTAAGTAAATTGATAGGGTCAAGTTAATATATATTTAACCAATCTAGAATGATAATTGGACGAGGTTAAGTCGTGAATTGCTTAATATACTTAACCAACTTGAGCATGGTTTGTAGGGTTAAGCCTTGAACTTGGATACTTAGCCAATTTTGACAGGATTTGTAGACGGGTTAAGTCATGAACTTAAGTGACACTTAATCCATTATGTAAACCCTAGTTCTGAGGATTAGGTGGATAACCGTATTTAACAAGGATAACGGGAACAATGCTAAGTGGTAAACCTTAGTTGAAGAATAACTAAGTAATGATTCTTAGTCAAGGAAATTTAGACCAGTTCATAGATAGATGAGTAACCTGATACGGTAGGTCATCGTTTAAGTATACGAGTAGGAGCAAGTATCTGATTTAGATAAAGGCTCCAGCGAACTGGGTAACGAAGCAGCGGCTTCGGGGAACGTGAGGATATTCTTGGTATCCCTCTATGAGCTGCCAGGTGATTATACTAGGCTCATGAGAGGTTAAGGTCTGCGTTAGAAGAACCAAGAGTATGCCTTGGTTGCTATACGAGCGACCTAAAGACGGGGATGGATAGGGGATAGTCGATGATACACGGTCGTACCCTAGATAGCATTTTGTCAGGCTACCTACCATCTTTGGTCAAGCGTGTACGTACGGAAAGGCAGAGAACACCCAAAAGACCATAATTGCTATCTAATTATGGTTGCGGTAAGGCTTGGATGTGGGTTGGCCAGTGTTGTGTTCTCATACAGGATTTATCCTGTCTTGTCTTTCACTAGTTGAGGGAGTGGTCTCGTGGGACCATAGCCACGTATAAGAAAAATAGACCTTAGCATCTGCATCGGCAGATAAATCGAAAGCTCCCGACCGAGTCCTGTATTTCTTGATTTGCCCTGTGACAGGACTCGGATGGCACGATGTGATACATGTGCATACAGTCATGGAAAAGCGATTCACGATGAATGCGTGGGAAAAAGGGCGCGGTTGGCGGTTAGCGTAATCCCTAGTGGCCCTAGGTGGTTGAACCCAAACCGAGATACGAAAACGTGCAATAGGTAAGCATAATCCCTAGCAGCCCTAGGTAGCATAAGTCCTAGTTGTACAAACAATAATTCATGTTGGAAGACCGTAGCTAGGTTTAGGGTAACAGTCCAAACCGATCTTAAGGATCATGGAACTATGTTAAAGTAATATAGAATCTCATGGGAAAGCCCGTATGGTCTACGGCAAGGGACTGAACATTTACATGGAATAAAACATACAAGTTGAGTAACCTATATATGCGATATATTAGGTTGACATGGACCATTACACGACTTTTGAGTGAGGGTCATTCTTGGTTAACACATGACACGGTGGGGATACTAGTACGGTAGGTGCAGAGCTAAAATACAGGATAGATATCACGGGGCGTTATACGTGACAGATATCTTGGGGATATTATACTTGATAGAAACCTGACGATGTGATACCTTGTTTTATCTTGACATCGTAATTTATCATGACACCTTAGTTTATCTGAGTTCAGTAGTTCATCCTGTTATTTTGATTTAGCTTATCTATCTTGTTATCATGCTTATGTTCATCTCAGTTTCTCATGTCAGTTAACTTTACTAGTTTTTATGCTAATAGTAGATAGGGCTTACTCAGTCTTTTTGACTGACCCGTTTTGTTTCGCCTCTTTTCTTCCGTTTCCCCCCCCCCCAGGTTACAGGGAGGAAATACTGTTGTTTAGTTCGGACTTCTTCTGCTTGAAGGTCATCATGGATGGCTTGGACTTTTCTTGGCTAATGGCTACTTTACTGTTTTTACTTGGGGAATAATTTATGAAAATGTCTTTATGCTTCTTTACTTTTGCAAGACAGGTTTTGATGTACTCTGATGTAAAAGGCTTTAGACCTTATTTATTCATGTTATGAAAGTTTGATTTTACTTCCGCTATTTTATATGTTCTGTCTTGTGATATTTCTGTGCATGTTTACCAATAATGCCCCTCTAAAGCTAGTGCATTCCTTTGCGAGTGACCCTAGCGGAGGCGGGGTGTTACAGGTTCACAATTACCTGAACAGTTGAACAGGATTTCTTGCCTCAACCACTGAAGAGGTCTTCACTAATATAGAAAGATTGTTTGACTCTATGTGTTCTTGATAACACGGATTTGTCGAATATTAAGTACACCCTTCCTATAGTCTTTCCTTGATGATATTCTTGAAGTACGTGAAAGAATATGGAAGTTTTAAGATCTCAAGTATGAAAATAAATTCCTTTAAGAACTTAGAGAACTTTGAGTAATATAGAGAGAATTAGAATAAGATTCGGTGATTAGATCATCTAAGCAATTCTCTATTTATAATATATAAAAAGATACAACTGATCGTGAAGAGTTTTGATGAAGAGATATGGATTAAATAGTTGTGTCTCTTCATAAAGGATGCAACTCTTCGAAATTCAGATGTCTGAAAATAAATTTTAGATGTCTGTTTATTTTAAAAATCAAGTCAGCAAGGAAATAGTGTATTTCGGGGGCATTTCAGATGTCTGAAATATATCAACCAAACGTCTGAATATTGTATTTAAAAACATTCTGTTTCAGCAAATAGACGTCTGAAATTTTCAGACCAGACGTCTGTTTTCTGTTTCTTGCCTATTCCTTGCCTTATTTAAATTAGAAAACTACATATATAAAACGTGTGTGTGTGTAATAATCAAGGAAGACTTTAACATATAAATCTAGGACTAACAGACTCTTACAACATATTTAATCTTCAATTATAGCTCTTGAATCTGTTGTTGAGTATCTTCCTGCAAGACAAAGTTAGTCGATAATAATATATATGTACATGTATAGTTGTCATAATCAGAACGCCATATAGCGAGATCCAACATTCTCCCCCTTTTTGATAATGACAACTGTATATGTAACTCCCCATGTCAATATGCATATATTATCATATATTTCTCCCCCTTTGTCATTGACAAAAGGAGATACTTATGTAAACAGTTCACATGAATATGCACAAACACACAAACAATACGCATACATAATAAGCACAAACAAACAGATAGATGATAGACATTTTAAGCTCATTCAAACGACTGAATTATGGGATAATTTTGATCCCATGAATATTCAGACAACTGAATCTGGGATTTAGTCGACTGAATATATAGTTTTTCTGAGTTATGCATATGATATTCATGTTTATATATAACTTGTAAGTTTATATTCAAGTTCAATATATATTTCATGTCACAAGCTACAATTTGATCATACAAAAGCATATTTACATAATCATTTAGAGATGTATTCATATATAAGTCAAAAGAGAAATTGTAAGCTTTATTTACTTATGAGCTTGTGATATATGAAGTATTTCCATAAGAAACTGTATAAAAATATGTAGAAATGATATAGTATATCAATTGCCCATTAATATGAAATATGATGTGTAAAGGAATAATTGCATATCCTCTGTTTCCAAAATTTTCAGAGATATTGGAATAACCTTATTATTGTGATGTACCTGCAAAAAATATGATAAATACTTCGGTACCCACTTCCTTTGTCAGGGTCCAAGGGTTAAATGGAAGGTAACCATACCCAAGAGGGTGTAATGGAACCTTTAAAAATAAAATTTTCATTATTAACTACTAAATCAAAATAATCATCTATATATCTTTCTCTATTTTTCAAATTTACAGGAACCCAAATACTTAAATAATTTATATTGATATTTTCTTTGGTACTTCTAGATTTATTATAAATATCTCTAGTCATAGGAGTATTCGAATTTCGATAAAAATTGAATCTTGGATTTATTCGTGCTTTAGTACTAACAGTGATATTTTTCATAAAAGCATATCTAGTACTATTCCTCTGATTAGTTTTATTATATCCTAAACCACTTTTGTCGTGTAAATGTCTAGAACTAGATAAAATCACATTTAAATCATTTTTACCTTTATTGAATTTTGTGAACTTATTTGTACATTTTTCAAATTTGATTCCAAAGTCACGATTAACACTTTCAAAAGAAATTTTGATACTTTTTAAATTATCATTTTCCTTATTTAATTCAGAATTCTTCCTTTTCAAGGTACTATTCTTATTTTCAAGATGATAAATTTGAGATTCTGAATTAAAAGACGATTGTAAATTTTCAAAATTTTCTTTTGAGTCACAAATTTCTTTTTGCAACATATTATTGTTAACTTTTAAAAAAATCACATTCTTTAGATAATTCTAAATTCTTACCAATTAAAGCTTCATTCTCTTTTTCAAGAGATAAAATTAAAGAACAAGAATTATTTAAAGAATATTCTATAGATGCATTTTTATTTTGTAAAAGATCAATTTCCTTTAAAAGAACCTTGTTTTTGTCTTCTAGTCGCTCATTTTCTTTTTGAAGGAAATCTTTTTGAAAAACAAGCTCTTCTAAAGTATTTTCGAAACAATTGGTTTGTTTTACTAAAAAAATATTTTCCTCTTTTAATTTGGAATTTTCTTGCTCACAATCTTTAGATTTGGCTAAAATAATTGCATTAAGTTTACCCAAACTTTTAAAATCTTTTAATAATTTTTCATGGTCTAACAAAAGATCTTTATATAATGAATCTACACATACCGATTGTGATCTGACTTTAGCCATGAGACATTGTTCTTTTGATTCTGCTTTGTTGCTCTTCTTCTTTTTGATTCCTTGACTAGATTTCTTTATTGTCATATATTCTAGGATGTTGTTACGATCTCTAGATTCCCTTGCTCTGATACCAATTGAAAGAGGCTATACAGCGGTAGGATCGTATAGAATGGAGTATAGGATATAATGTATATGGTAGAGTAGTAAGCAGTAAATCACACAGTCGATTTATACTGGTTCAGACCACTGTCCTACGTCCAGTACCAGACTCACTTCTGGTATTTCACTATCACTAAAACCCTCACTTCACCCTGAGGAATAGGTTCACAATTACCCGAACAGTCGAACGGGATTTCTTGCCTCAACCACTGAAGAGGTCTTCACTAATATAGAAAGATTGTTTGACTCTATGTGTTCTTGATAACACGAATTTGTCGAATATTAAGTACACCCTTCCTATAGTCTTTCCTTGATGATATTCTTGAAGTAGGTGAAAGAATATGGAAGTTTTAAGATCTCAAGTATGAAAATAAATTGCTTTAAGAACTTAGAGAACTTTGAGTAATATAGAGAGAATTTGTAACATCCCATAATTTCGCACAAATTATTTTATTTAATTGGAGATGAAATTGGAAAAAAAATTAATTACTAAATTTGAAATATTAAATATCATATGTTATGGTAATATATTGGAATTAGTTATATGCAGAGAATACGGTTGTCATTTGTCAAATATAGAATATAAATGTATGTACGTTTTTAATTCTTTTAAATCCATTAATGTTCAAATTTAAGAATTGATTGACAGTAAATGGGAAACATTAATAACGTTTAAAAGTTAATGATCTCATAACTTTTAAAACATATCTTATTGGAAAAGCCTTTGTCACATTAGTAAATTAGTTCACTAATTGATTTAGCGTTACGATTTCAAAAGCCTTAGAGACTTTTATGCGATGACTCCCTTATATATTATTTATTTCTGTTACTGAGAAACCCATTCGTTCTCATTCTCAAACATTTCTTCTCCATGAAACTAGCTACAACCTTGTAGATCCCTCCTCAGGTAATCTATTGATTTCATCCTTATTTCATTTTTTTTTTTGAAATACTTTTGCAATTTAAAGTCTAAAATTATATTCATGGTTCATAGATCCACTGTTTTTCCAATGACAAAGATTGGGTTCCTGATCAATCTTTGGCTTTGGAATTGGTATACAGTTAAGCATCATTTCTTTTACCCCATGCCTTGGTTTTTCACTATCTACTTTTTTTTTTGTTGCCAAACCATGAACAAAGCTTTAAACCGATCCCATCTCCCCTTCGCTTCTACTGTCACGGCAGCCGATGAATCCGGCACCGATCAACCCAGATCCGGCAAATTCCAACACCGACCAGACCTAGCCCGACACCCGAATCTCTTCTCTTTTGGTTTAAAACCGAACTACTTCTTTATATATAAAAAAACAATTTTGTTAAAGTTTTGTTTTCCTTATAAACTTTTAATGTAGCCTACTGGGTTTGTATGTAAGAAGTTTCATGCCTCACATTTTGTATATTTCTTCACATGCGTCTTATATATGTTTAAAAAAAATCTTTAGGTAATCATCATTTGAAAAAAACATATGCTGGGCTTGAGCTGTTAAATATTTGGCTTTGGTTAAGTATACATTACTCAGTTCAATCTTCATGAGCACCATTTTCTTTAAAAGTTTAATCTTTCTTCTAGCACAGACTGTTTCATTTTGACAAATCTTGTTGTAGTAAAATATGCCTTTATACAAATGAAATATGTACGTATATTGTAATAATATAGAGTAGGGGATGGAAGCATTTGGTTCTATGATGTACACAGTACATTACACCCATGCATGTTGAAACTTTTGAAGAGAAGGAAACAAAGTTTTTTGTTTTTGTTTTTTTGTGTGTGTGCCTAACGTGTGCGTTTGATATATATATAAAAAAAGAGAGAGAGGATATATTTATTGTTTCTTCCTTCCTGTATGCTTGGATGCATGTCTAGAAACATGCATTTAATGATATACATTACGTAATAAAAGGCATTCGAATGGTTAGCAAACAAACATGCATGTAATGGAACATATTAAAAAAAAAACATTTTAGTTTTGAATCAAACTTTGCTTAAATTTTACGTGTCTTGACCGTAATTTGTTTGTCCAGTTTGTTGAAGTTTCAATGCTGTTCATTTCTGCGCCTCTCTGTTATCATCTCTATTTCTGTGCCACTGAAGGTGAGTTCAACTCACACCTAACTAAAATATTCGATTGTTAGTTAAATTAAATTCATGTCATGATATGATGGTATTGTTTGTTGTTTGATTGTTTAAATTGCATATTTATGTTAAATCTGCACAGACTGTATAATTTAATTTGACTGTTATATAAATTGTATTGTTATAGATTAATTTCTAGTTTTAATAATAAAAAATGAACATCATGCATACCTGATGACTAGTAACTAATATCATTGAACTGTTTAGATGTATTGATTTTGATGTATGCCTTGAATTTATTTATTTAATGTGTTAATTGTTATCGACATTGTTTATGTATGTTATTGATTTTTGTTGATTAATCCCAAACATTACCCTAGATGTTATGGGCATCAAATAAACCCGAGATTAATCATTGAAATGAATTAAGAACGTAGAATGAAATGATAAATACCTATGACCCTGATTTGGATTGAAATGATATATATCCTTTCCCAAAATACTGGAATTGAAATTTAAGTATCACTTGGCCATAGGATAGAAAATTATATACGGACACCGGTTGGTTAAATCCAGTTTGTTTTAACTTTGAACTTTGGAGAATTGCTTAAAGAAAATATAAACGATGTTTTATAAATTGATTTCCTTTGAACTTGAACTTTGAGTATTGAAATATAAAACAAAAAGTGAAATAATTTAATGCTGTAACTGAAGCTGAAAATGAAATTGAATGTGAATTGAATCCATTGAAATTGAATTATTTATCCACCTTTGAAATTTATTTTAAATCAACATTGATTTAAACGATATCTGAATTGTGAACTCAATATTTGTTATAAATGGAAATCATTGAAAATGAGATTCTGATTTGCAATTTAACTATTTGAATTAAATTGATTGAATTGAAATGAATGTAAAATGAAAATTTAATTGATTGAAATATTGAATTTGAGTTTATCTGATTTGAAATTGGAATATGACTTCAAGTCTAATTGAAATTTTGTTGAAACAATTCTAATCTCAACTATATTATTTTAAACCATTTTAGAGACTATTTTAGTAGTTAACTATTTTAATTTACAAACGGTTTTACTTTATAACTATTATTTTCTTATATATATTAATTATCTTTAATAAACTATTTTAGTAATCAATTATTTATTTTATAAATTACTTTAATATATATATTTTTTTTCTATAGATTTTACTAAATTTTGATAAACTTTATTTTAGATACAAGCTATTTATTTCAAACTTTTCAAAAACATATATATATAAACTATTCTAATATTTTTTTAAACTATTTTAAATATTCAAATTATTTTAAGACTGGAATCGTTTCAAGATTTTAAATTGGTTTAAATGGAGATTTTATTATGAATAATATTCTATATTGAATATTGAAATGATTTTAAGAAAAAATGATATTTTGATATGAAGTATGAACCTCTTCGAAATGTAAAAGAACTGACCGGTGTGAAAAATGTAAACGATTGGTTGTTAAAGAGACCGGGATCGGATATTGTCATACTCTCTGCCAATACCGAAAACCACTTTTACAACTGTGTATGCGGTGGAGTTCCAGAAATGGTGTTAGATGGATTTGGAGGCGATTACTGGATTTGAAGAAAGAGAACGATGATGGATATCCTTGACCTTCGGGTCATAATTAAAATGACTAAAACAGGGCTATACCGTGACTAAGTGGGGTTAGCTACCTCCATCGGCAACACTTCTTCCTTTATTACTATAGACCCTCGGTTGATTGATTTGGTTTGATGCGCATCCGTGATTTTGGAGTGTTGTCCGAGGTGGACGGTAGTCGCGGCTATGCATTACCACCAGTCCGGGCGTGCAACTAGTATATTCATACTCTGGGCATTCCTCGTGTGCCTTGTCATATTATCCTGATCGAGCCCCCTACGATTTTGATTTAACGTTGTCGTATCACGGCGCATCCCTATCCGCCGACGTACTGGTGTGTTATATGCAAACTGTACGGCAACGGTATAAACGGTGTAAGGTGTAACGACCCAGATTTTTCGTCGATTAATTGTAAATATTTAATATAGTTTTAAATATTGAATTTATAATATAAATGGTATTTTATTCGATTATCGATTAAATAATCGAAATACGATTTAATTTGATAATTATCGAAATACGAGAACTAAACAATTTAATTCAAAGGAAAAATTTAATCGAAACAGTTTAGATGATCAATGTATATATACGATTTAAATATGAACAATGATAATTGAAATTTATTGTTAAATTTATTTGTTTTGAATTTAAATTGATTTAATATGGCTATTTTAAATATACGTTCAAATTAAATGGTATAATCTATTTCGTTGAATTCAGAATAATGAATAACGTTGGGAATATCAGTCATTACAATTGAATAACGGGTCGGGATTTCGAGTTAAAGGACACGAGATATTTTGATTATTTTAATAATTAAAATCACTTCAAAATCTTTTCAATTTTAAATCAGCCAGCCTAAAAACAAACAGCGCCACCCTAAACCATTACATCTCTGATACTATTCATTCCTCGAGCCAAATAATTCGTCTCCCATCTTCTATATCAAAGGAGCAGAAATTCAATGCCCTCTGTACGTTGGTCTGCTGCTCGCAACTATAAAGCAAGCATTAGCCTTCATAATTTTTCAATCCTCCTTCTAAAATCAACTGAAACCATTTCGATGTCTTCCCCTTTCTTTCAAATTTCATTTTTCCAGTCAAACCGAAAACAATTTCCAAACCTAATTCTAAAATCCAGAAACCAGAATTCATGAATTTCCTTTTGCCTTCCAGTCCATTCGAATGCCACCTTGCATTGTGATACAATCAAAAGGGGGACAATTGGAAATCGCGATTCTATCGCGAGACTCCTGAAGGCCATCGTCAAGTGGGACTCGTGAAGTAAGGTGCGAGTAATGAGAAAAAGATGGCCGCTGCTTCAGGAAGGAGTAAGGAGGAGCACGAGTTGGCAAAACGTAGGGAAGTTCGATGTTGGTTGAATTCACGAGTTCACTGTAGCAAAGGGAGGGCTCGATCTGATTTTATGCGATTGTCAAATGAGGAAGGTGGATGCTCAGGAACTGGCTCGATAGGGGATGGAGTTCAACTGTCAGGTGTTGAACTGGGTGGTTAAGAAACAGTAGTGAGGGGTGATAGAGAAGGGAATGGTGATTGACAGCAATGTATTCGATGGAATGCTGCAGTGGGTTGGTGCAGTTTTTAAGGGATGATCACAGTTTCGTGATGGAGCTGTTTTGGGTTCGATTTCAGTGGGAAAGGATCATGGTTGGTTGAGTTTGATTCATAGTAGGTCAATGCTGTGTTAAAGGAACTGTCTGGAGTTGTTTTGGTGGTACAAGAAGATGAAGGGCAGGGGAGAATTGACGCAGTATAGATTGTTGTAGATATCAGGGATAAGTGATGCTGTGATGGACGATGTCATGGGCCGTCGTTTGTTCCGAATAAGGTGTAAGTGATCAGAGTAGATCTGTTGACGCAACAATATGAAATTAAACAGGGATTCAGCGCAAATAAAAGCAAGGTATATGTTTTATGAATTTTAAAATACATAGAACTAATATTTTTATTTGTCGTAATTAAATTAAATGAACATAGTCTAATAGATAAATAAAATAATCATAGGTGATAAGTTTATTGGAGACGGTCCATAGATGCAGGAATATGGGATTAAATTGGATATTCGGCAAACAAAAATCAGGTGAGTAAATCTCACTCACCTTTAGAATTATTTTTATTTCATTAAAAATAATTGTTTGTTGCTTGTGTGAATGTTTCTGGTTGTTATATATTTATATTAGTTATTTAGGCTATTATATATATATATATTGGGTTGATTGATTGGTTGGATTCCCGCAGTCTCATTAGCGGATGCCCGCAGTTTCATAGCGGATGATTACCCTATACGCCCCACGCTATGATTAGTGGATGACCTTCTATACCGCGATATTCTGCCACGAAGCAGAATTGGTATTATTTATGTGCTAACATCTGTGGATGCAGGAAAACAGGTTGGAGGAATCCAACTGGATTCCTCAAAAATATATTATCTGTTTGTTTATTTGTTTGCATATATATTGTTATATATGATGTGTTAGAAAAATAATTCGTTGCTTTGTGTGTTTAAATATCACTGGGCTTAAGTAATGATATTTAAAATATCGTGGAAGGATATTTGAGATTTAGAAAGGGAAATTTCTATTTTTTTTAAATAGAATTTGAATTTTAAATGGAAATAAAAGTATAAACTTGTTTTAAAATAAAACAAGTAGTTCCTTTATAAACGAAGTTTGTAAATAGTTCTTTTATAACGAAGTTATAAATGAAGAGAAAAGAATTATCATTTGATAATTCAAAAATAGAAATACAAGTGTGAAATTGGAATGGGAAATCTATCTTCAAGGAAAAATAGAAATATCGATTTCAAAAGGAATTGAAGTCGAGACTTGTTTAAAGAAATTGGATATAAGAATTCAAATAGAATTTCAAAGAAGAATTGAATAGAATTTGAAATAGAGAATTTCAAAGAAGAATTGAATAGAATTTGAAATATAGAATTTCAAAGAAGAATTGAAATATGAAATTTGAATAGAGATTTGAAATAGAAATTCAAGTATTGAATTTGAACATGAAGTTGAATATAGGAATTCAAGTAGAAATTTGAATATGGAATTTCAAAATAGAATTTGAAATAAACTTTGAAAGTAGGATTTCAAAGTAGGATTGAAATAGGATTTCAAAATAGGAAATCCAAATAGTTTTGAAATAGAATTTGAATTCAAGGGAATTGCAATAAAATTTGAATTTAGAGGAATTCAAATGGGATTGGCATAAAGGAAATTCAAAAATGGAATTTCAAATAAAAGAAAAATGTAATTTGAAATATTGGGAATTTCAAATAAGAGAAAATGGAATTTGAAACATTTAGAATTTCAAATAGAATTTAAATGGAGTTTGAATATTTGAATTTCAAATGGAGTTGGGATATTCGAGAATTCAAATAGACTTTAAATATAGGAATTTCAAACGAATTTGAAAATGGAGTTTAAATCCAGAATTGGAATTCAAGAGATATATATCTAGAATTTGAATCCAAGGGATATAAATATAGAATTTGAATTCAAGAGAAATTTAAATATGGTATTTGAATTCAAAGTGAAGTTTAATATGAGATTTGAAATTCTAATAGAATGAAAATAGATTTGAATATAGAAATTTAAATGGAGATTGGAAATGGGATTTGAATAAGGGAAATTCAAATGTAGAATTTCAAAGTAGAACTTGAATTAAAACTTTGAAAATAGAATTTCAAATAGAACTCGAAATAGAATTAACTATGGGATTTGAATATGGAATTCAAATGGAATTGAAACTATGGATTTGAATATATTAAAATCAGAATGGAGTTGAATTTCATTCAAATGAAGTTTAAAAGTTTATATATTTAAATATAATTAAAACGAACGCGCCGCAGCACTGCAGTTCGTAAATTGGCGACTCGAACTTCAATTGAGTATACCGGACTCAATTGAAGTCGGAATTCTTCGAAACAAGAAACGTCAGGACCGATTTGATAATAGTTTTCTAATGAAGGAGGAAAATATGAATTTCGTCGTATATATTTTGAGTTATATCAAAATCAAATTTTCAGAAAAGCAGCGCCGGAATCGTTTTAAAACCATAATGGTTTATTTAAGGTTATAAAAGGATTTTAAGCGGGGAAAAATCCGAATTGTCTATTTAGAAAATCTCAGAGTTGAGTTGTAAAATATATGTGAATTCAAGTTGTGTAAATGAATATGATTTTTGAAACAGAAACCAGATTTTGATTTATTGAATAGAGTTAACTAAATTGAATAGAAATTAGTTAATGAGATTTCGAATGAATATTGGGGTTTAAATAAGTAAATTCGATTTGAAAATTTATATTCGAAATCAAAAAGGGAACTAGAATTGAAATTGAAATTCAATTTGGTCGTGAGCAAGTTAAACATTTTATTTGAACGTGTTATGTTCAAACAAAAAAAAGTGAAATAGGCAAAATAGCTAATTAAAGAATAAATGAGCGAAACTGAATTCAAACGATTGGATTGAGTTAAACTGAATGGAAAACAGGTGAACAGGTGTTGGACAGGTATGGAATGAAGTATATAAAGTATATGAAGATTTTTAATGTATGTGCCCGACAAAAAGGTACATGTTTAATTCATATATGAGATTTTATGCGCCGTATCGGCAAGCCGCTTGGCTTTTTCTTTTTCTTTTTGGAATGAGAAGGTACCGGGAAGCTATTTGAAATTTCCCGATGCTCCCGATACAGGGGAGGTTATGGCGAATTTTTCCGGAAATTTAAGGAGTTAGAATATTTTTAAGAAATTTGACAGTTAGAAATCTATATATCGATATATATAGAATTCGATAAGGAAACGAAATCAAAAATAGAATATGGTAAACAAAAAGGTAAATCTATAAATTAGAAATAGAAAGAAAACCATACACGTGTTTTAGAATGAACAATTGGGTTTTATAGTGTGTTTATTCGAGGTTAGGGGTTTTGCCGTTTTGAAGTTGAGGAGGTTTTCAGTTAAGGTCTGAGAGGAAATTTTACCCCAACTTGATTGATTTCATTTTTAATGGATAAACAGCAAGATCCAGTCTCGAAGAGAAGTATTTGAAAAGAGTTAGTTGAATAAAATATTTTGGGTTGTTGTAACAATGTTTTACACAACATTCGTTTTAAACCCAAGTGATGGAATTTTGGAAATATAACAAGTAAATATTTCCTGAGTATAATTAAAATAGTCGGGATGGAGATAAGTGATTGGAATTGTTTCCAATTGCAAATAGATATATTTTCTAATATATAGAAAATAAAAGAAGTTGATATTGGTAAATGCTTCCCAAATAGCGTAAAGGGTCAATATGGTTAGTGAAAATATTTGGGTAACAAATATTGATAAGGAAATGGAAAAGAGATTTAATTAATGAAATATTAATTAAAGAGCCCAGTGATTTGTTTGATATGTTTGGATGAACACTTGTTTTTATTCGATAGTTAAATCACAGACTATCGAAGTTTTGACCATCGTTGTCAATATGGAGAGACCGGTTGGATTATTATCCGAAGAACCACTCCGTATCGGCATAAGCGTTGCGAACCAAGTATGCTGAATATATTGAAGACGGAGTAAAGTGCAAGGGCTTTTCTATTTATAGAAATAGTGCCTTCGGTTTCGTTCAATCCCAGAACGAACGTAAATGGACGAATGTCTGACAGAGTATTTCCATTGATCAAATGGGTTGGTCTGTATGAATGTATATGGTTGCAACGGATTTAGTCCCTTAGCATAACATCCAGAATATTTGTGCAAACTCAACTAGTGATTAACGGATCTGACAATGTGGCGTTCAAAGTGATTGTGCTATCAATGAATGGTAAGTATTCGTGGCCTCAGGCCTCAACAACCGGGAAAGGACAAAAATCGGGCAGGCAGCATGGCTATGTGGGTCGCACCCATTAGGGTGTATAATCACCTATCTAGAGAAATTCCTTTTGTTTCTAAATCTATCGATTCTGCCCATTCGGGAAACGGTGGTTTGAGTCCAACCGTTGGTGATATACATTCGATACACTCAAGCGAAATGAGTGGTCGGTCATGTGTGGGCCGGGTTGCAAGACGTTCTTGTTGAACCCAGGTGTATTCGCCTCTAGAGATACATCATCGGGAGGTGGTTCCATACCTTGTCATGTTGGAAATCCAATCTCCAATAAGCGCCATGCGGTTTTTGATTTTATAATATTTATGAGGAGCGTGAGATGCAAGCGTTCTGCTATTTGGTTATTTACTTGATGTAGACATTATTATAATATCACTGGATTTTCGTATCAAAGTGTTTTGGGTTATAGTAAGGTAAAAACCGTCCGTGTTTATGAGTGGGCTGGTCTTACTATTATCTTTTCTTTTGAAAGAGTTTTTTTGAAAGTTAAACAAGTGGTTGGAGTTTACTCACACCAGTCCCATGACTGACCCAGAGTTTATTTTGTTTTGTTTTCCCTAAACTCTTGGGTGCCCAAATTTGTACGGGCAGTCAAGTAGTCGGGATTTCACAGATTCATTTGAAGGAGCTGGAAGCAGGAGGCTTCACCGGTTAGCTATAGGCTATCATATATTCCGCTGTGGACCTTGTTTGTATCTGGAAACAGGAGTTTATAACTGTTCCAGAAATGACTGTTGTGCTCTGATGATGGTATGTATATAAAGTTACTGATTTGTATTTCAAAGGTTATGTTATATAATATACTTTATTCGATCCGCTGTGAGTTTGTGATCTTCGTTTTCTTCTATTCTAATATTTCTTTCTTTCTATTCCTCATCCTCTAACTTCTTTCTAAAAATGATTCGTATGTCTATGCAATTTGGGTTGGACGTGTGGTGTTATTAGTCAATTCAGATAGCACGGATTTGCGGGCCTTTACAGTTGGTATCAGAGCTTAGGTTGAGCGAATACCTAGGCTTTGGTGGGATGTGCTCATTAGAGATAGGGTCAGTAATACCCTAAAATGAGTTGAGTGTATATACGAGAGCGCGTATTTGTAAATTGATATAAAAACCGTTTTATATTGTGTTGGCTAGTCTGTTGAGTGGTTTATGAATTCTGATCGAATAGTGGGACGCCACGAAGTCGATAGGAATTTCTAAACGCTTGAACAGAAGATTGAACATGATATTGTTTTCAAGTGGGTAGATGAAATAATTTTACCCAAAATTATATTTTGATATAGAAAGAATGATTTTTGAAATTATTATATTATATGGATGTGTTGATTGATATCATTATAATCAAATGAGATTATAAATTTAGAATGGTTATTTATAACCAGAATAGAATTTGTATAGGAATTAAATATACAAATGAGACGAATTAGAATTAAATTCAAACCAGAATTAAGAATTCAAAATCCTGGGAAGTTGAAAAATATTTTTCAAAGTATATTAAAATAATATAGATTTGTTTAGAAGGATTTGAAAGAAATCATTTTAGATGGATTTTGAAATTGTTAAGCACTGAACTCACTTCGGTGGCTGGGAAATAATTCTGATGATGATCGCGACATCATCAGTGTTCATTTTCGAGTTCTAAGTGATGGATTGCTACCTTAGAAAATTTTTGATGGAAATTTGTTTGAAAGAAAACAAGTTTAATTGAAAAATTCAAATATTTTGAATTTGAAAAGATAATAAATATATGTATATATTTATGTGATTTCAGAAGGACTTGAAATAGAAACCCTGGGGTTTGGATTCTGGAATTAAAATTTAACTGAAGCAAGTTAAATGGTTCAAGGTGAATAAATTGACTATAATCAATTTGAAATAGATTGAAATGAATATGAATTAGAATGCATAGGAATGGAAACCAAAAGTTTTGGTTGGAGCTAAATCGTTGAAATATGAGGAGTTGAGTTTCAACATAAGTGAGATGTTGAAAAAAAAAATAGATTTGTACCCTTTTTCCTACCTTAGCAATTTCGAGGACGAAATTATTTTAAGGGGGGAAGAATGTAACGACCCAGATTTTTCGTCGATTAATTGTAAATATTTAATATAGTTTTAAATATTGAATTTATAATATAAATGGTATTTTATTCGATTATCGATTAAATAATCGAAATACGATTTAATTTGATAATTATCGAAATACGAGAACTAAACAATTTAATTCAAAGGAAAAATTTAATCGAAACAGTTTAGATGATCAATGTATATATACGATTTAAATATGAACAATGATAATTGAAATTTATTGTTAAATTTATTTGTTTTGAATTTAAATTGATTTAATATGGCTATTTTAAATATACGTTCAAATTAAATGGTATAATCTATTTCGTTGAATTCAGAATAATGAATAACGTTGGGAATATCAGTCATTACAATTGAATAACGGGTCGGGATTTCGAGTTAAAGGACACGAGATATTTTGATTATTTTAATAATTAAAATCACTTCAAAATCTTTTCAATTTTAAATCAGCCAGCCTAAAAACAAACAGCGCTACCCTAAACCATTACATCTCTGATACTATTCATTCCTCGAGCCAAATAATTCGTCTCCCATCTTCTATATCAAAGGAGCAGAAATTCAATGCCCTCTGTACGTTGGTCTGCTGCTCGCAACTATAAAGCAAGCATTAGCCTTCATAATTTTTCAATCCTCCTTCTAAAATCAACTGAAACCATTTCGATGTCTTCCCCTTTCTTTCAAATTTCATTTTTCCAGTCAAACCGAAAACAATTTCCAAACCTAATTCTAAAATCCAGAAACCAGAATTCATGAATTTCCTTTTGCCTTCCAGTCCATTCGAATGCCACCTTGCATTGTGATACAATCAGAAGGGGGACAATTGGAAATCGCGATTCTATCGCGAGACTCCTGAAGGCCATCGTCAAGTGGGACTCGTGAAGTAAGGTGCGAGTAATGAGAAAAAGATGGCCGCTGCTTCAGGAAGGAGTAAGGAGGAGCACGAGTTGGCAAAACGTAGGGAAGTTCGATGTTGGTTGAATTCACGAGTTCACTGTAGCAAAGGGAGGGCTCGATCTGATTTTATGCGATTGTCAAATGAGGAAGGTGGATGCTCAGGAACTGGCTCGATAGGGGATGGAGTTCAACTGTCAGGTGTTGAACTGGGTGGTTAAGAAACAGTAGTGAGGGGTGATAGAGAAGGGAATGGTGATTGACAGCAATGTATTCGATGGAATGCTGCAGTGGGTTGGTGCAGTTTTTAAGGGATGATCACAGTTTCGTGATGGAGCTGTTTTGGGTTCGATTTCAGTGGGAAAGGATCATGGTTGGTTGAGTTTGATTCATAGTAGGTCGATGCTGTGTTAAAGGAACTGTCTGGAGTTGTTTTGGTGGTACAAGAAGATGAAGGGCAGGGGAGAATTGACGCAGTATAGATTGTTGTAGATATCAGGGATAAGTGATGCTGTGATGGACGATGTCATGGGCCGTCGTTTGTTCCGAATAAGGTGTAAGTGATCCGAGTAGATCTGTTGATGCAACAATATGAAATTAAACAGGGATTCAGCGCAAATAAAAGCAAGGTATATGTTTTATGAATTTTAAAATACATAGAACTAATATTTTTATTTGTCGTAATTAAATTAAATGAACATAGTCTAATAGATAAATAAAATAATCATAGGTGATAAGTTTATTGGAGACGGTCCATAGATGCAGGAATATGGGATTAAATTGGATATTCGGCAAACAAAAATCAGGTGAGTAAATCTCACTCACCTTTAGAATTATTTTTATTTCATTAAAAATAATTGTTTGTTGCTTGTGTGAATGTTTCTGGTTGTTATATATATATATTAGTTATTTAGGCTATTATATATATATATATATTGGGTTGATTGATTGGTTGGATTCCCGCAGTCTCATTAGCGGATGCCCGCAGTTTCATAGCGGATGATTACCCTATACGCCCCACGCTATGATTAGTGGATGACCTTCTATACCGCGATATTCTGCCACGAAGCAGAATTGGTATTATTTATGTGCTAACATCTGTGGATGCAGGAAAACAGGTTGGAGGAATCCAACTAGATTCCTCAAAAATATATTATCTGTTTGTTTATTTGTTTGCATATATATTGTTATATATGATGTGTTAGAAAAATAATTCGTTGCTTTGTGTGTTTAAATATCACTGGGCTTAAGTAATGATATTTAAAATATCGTGGAAGGATATTTGAGATTTAGAAAGGGAAATTTCTATTTTTTTTAAATAGAATTTGAATTTTAAATGGAAATAAAAGTATAAACTTGTTTTAAAATAAAACAAGTAGTTCCTTTATAAACGAAGTTTGTAAATAGTTCTTTTATAACGAAGTTATAAATGAAGAGAAAAGAATTATCATTTGATAATTCAAAAATAGAAATACAAGTGTGAAATTGGAATGGGAAATCTATCTTCAAGGAAAAATAGAAATATCGATTTCAAAAGGAATTGAAGTCGAGACTTGTTTAAAGAAATTGGATATAAGAATTCAAATAGAATTTCAAAGAAGAATTGAATAGAATTTGAAATAGAGAATTTCAAAGAAGAATTGAATAGAATTTGAAATATAGAATTTCAAAGAAGAATTGAAATATGAAATTTGAATAGAGATTTGAAATAGAAATTCAAGTATTGAATTTGAACATGAAGTTGAATATAGGAATTCAAGTAGAAATTTGAATATGGAATTTCAAAATAGAATTTGAAATAAACTTTGAAAGTAGGATTTCAAAGTAGGATTGAAATAGGATTTCAAAATAGGAAATCCAAATAGTTTTGAAATAGAATTTGAATTCAAGGGAATTGCAATAAAATTTGAATTTAGAGGAATTCAAATGGGATTGGCATAAAGGAAATTCAAAAATGGAATTTCAAATAAAAGAAAAATGTAATTTGAAATATTGGGAATTTCAAATAAGAGAAAATGGAATTTGAAACATTTAGAATTTCAAATAGAATTTAAATGGAGTTTGAATATTTGAATTTCAAATGGAGTTGGGATATTCGAGAATTCAAATAGACTTTAAATATAGGAATTTCAAAAGAATTTGAAAATGGAGTTTAAATCCAGAATTGGAATTCAAGAGATATATATCTAGAATTTGAATCCAAGGGATATAAATATAGAATTTGAATTCAAGAGAAATTTAAATATGGTATTTGAATTCAAAGTGAAGTTTAATATGAGATTTGAAATTCTAATAAAATGAAAATAGATTTGAATATAGAAATTTAAATGGAGATTGGAAATGGGATTTGAATAAGGGAAATTCAAATGTAGAATTTCAAAGTAGAACTTGAATTAAAACTTTGAAAATAGAATTTCAAATAGAACTCGAAATAGAATTAACTATGGGATTTGAATATGGAATTCAAATGGAATTGAAACTATGGATTTGAATATATTAAAATCAGAATGGAGTTGAATTTCATTCAAATGAAGTTTAAAAGTTTATATATTTAAATATAATTAAAACGAACGCGCCGCAGCACTGCAGTTCGTAAATTGGCGACTCGAACTTCAATTGAGTATACCGGACTCAATTGAAGTCGGAATTCTTCGAAACAAGAAACGTCAGGACCGATTTGATAATAGTTTTCTAATGAAGGAGGAAAATATGAATTTCGTCGTATATATTTTGAGTTATATCAAAATCAAATTTTCAGAAAAGCAGCACCGGAATCGTTTTAAAACCATAATGGTTTATTTAAGGTTATAAAAGGATTTTAAGCGGGGAAAAATCCGAATTGTCTATTTAGAAAATCTCAGAGTTGAGTTGTAAAATATATGTGAATTCAAGTTGTGTAAATGAATATGATTTTTGAAACAGAAACCAGATTTTGATTTATTGAATAGAGTTAACTAAATTGAATAGAAATTAGTTAATGAGATTTCGAATGAATATTGGGGTTTAAATAAGTAAATTCGATTTGAAAATTTATATTCGAAATCAAAAAGGGAACTAGAATTGAAATTGAAATTCAATTTGGTCGTGAGCAAGTTAAACATTTTATTTGAACGTGTTATGTTCAAACAAAAAAAAGTGAAATAGGCAAAATAGCTAATTAAAGAATAAATGAGCGAAACTGAATTCAAATGATTGGATTGAGTTAAACTGAATGGAAAACAGGTGAACAGGTGTTGGACAGGTATGGAATGAAGTATATAAAGTATATGAAGATTTTTAATGTATGTGCCCGACAAAAAGGTACATGTTTAATTCATATATGAGATTTTATGCGCCGTATCGGCAAGCCGCTTGGCTTTTTCTTTTTCTTTTTGGAATGAGAAGGTACCGGGAAGCTATTTGAAATTTCCCGATGCTCCCGATACAGGGGAGGTTATGGCGAATTTTTCCAGGAATTTAAGGAGTTAGAATATTTTTAAGAAATTTGACAGTTAGAAATCTATATATCGATATATATAGAATTCGATAAGGAAACGAAATCAAAAATAGAATATGGTAAACAAAAAGGTAAATCTATAAATTAGAAATAGAAAGAAAACCATACACGTGTTTTAGAATGAACAATTGGGTTTTATAGTGTGTTTATTCGAGGTTAGGGGTTTTGCCGTTTTGAAGTTGAGGAGGTTTTCAGTTAAGGTCTGAGAGGAAATTTTACCCCAACTTGATTGATTTCATTTTTAATGGATAAACAGCAAGATCCAGTCTCGAAGAGAAGTATTTGAAAAGAGTTAGTTGAATAAAATATTTTGGGTTGTTGTAACAATGTTTTACACAACATTCGTTTTAAACCCAAGTGATGGAATTTTGGAAATATAACAAGTAAATATTTCCTGAGTATAATTAAAATAGTCGGGATGGAGATAAGTGATTGGAATTGTTTCCAATTGCAAATAGATATATTTTCTAATATATAGAAAATAAAAGAAGTTGATATTGGTAAATGCTTCCCAAATAGCGTAAAGGGTCAATATGGTTAGTGAAAATATTTGGGTAACAAATATTGATAAGGAAATGGAAAAGAGATTTAATTAATGAAATATTAATTAAAGAGCCCAGTGATTTGTTTGATATGTTTGGATGAACACTTGTTTTTATTCGATAGTTAAATCACAGACTATCGAAGTTTTGACCATCGTTGTCAATATGGAGAGACCGGTTGGATTATTATCCGAAGAACCACTCCGTATCGGCATAAGCGTTGCGAACCAAGTATGCTGAATATATTGAAGACGGAGTAAAGTGCAAGGGCTTTTCTATCTATAGAAATAGTGCCTTCGGTTTCGTTCAATCCCAGAACGAACGTAAATGGACGAATGTCTGACAGAGTATTTCCAATGATCAAATGGGTTGGTCTGTATGAATGTATATGGTTGCAACGGATTTATTCCCTTAGCATAACATCCAGAATATTTGTGCAAACTCAACTAGTGATTAACGGATCTGACAATGTGGCGTTCAAAGTGATTGTGCTATCAATGAATGGTAAGTATTCGTGGCCTCAGGCCTCAACAACCGGGAAAGGACAAAAATCGGGCAGGCAGCATGGCTATGTGGGTCGCACCCATTAGGGTGTATAATCACCTATCTAGAGAAATTCCTTTTGTTTCTAAATCTATCGATTCTGCCCATTCGGGAAACGGTGGTTTGAGTCCAACCGTTGGTGATATACATTCGATACACTCAAGCGAAATGAGTGGTCGGTCATGTGTGGGCCGGGTTGCAAGACGTTCTTGTTGAACCCAGGTGTATTCGCCTCTAGAGATACATCATCGGGAGGTGGTCCCATACCTTGTCATGTTGGAAATCCAATCTCCAATAAGCGCCATGCGGTTTTTGATTTTATAATATTTATGAGGAGCGTGAGATGCAAGCGTTCTGCTATTTGGTTATTTACTTGATGTAGACATTATTATAATATCACTGGATTTTCGTATCAAAGTGTTTTGGGTTATAGTAAGGTAAAAACCGTCCGTGTTTATGAGTGGGCTGGTCTTACTATTATCTTTTCTTTTGAAAGAGTTTTTTTGAAAGTTAAACAAGTGGTTGGAGTTTACTCACACCAGTCCCATGACTGACCCAGAGTTTATTTTGTTTTGTTTTCCCTAAACTCTTGGGTGCCCAAATTTGTACGGGCAGTCAAGTAGTCGGGATTTCACAGATTCATTTGAAGGAGCTGGAAGCAGGAGGCTTCACCGGTTAGCTATAGGCTATCATATATTCCGCTGTGGACCTTGTTTGTATCTGGAAACAGGAGTTTATAACTGTTCCAGAAATGACTGTTGTGCTCTGATGATGGTATGTATATAAAGTTACTGATTTGTATTTCAAAGGTTATGTTATATAATATACTTTATTCGATCCGCTGTGAGTTTGTGATCTTCGTTTTCTTCTATTCTAATATTTCTTTCTTTCTATTCCTCATCCTCTAACTTCTTTCTAAAAATGATTCGTATGTCTGTGCAATTTGGGTTGGACGTGTGGTGTTATTAGTCAATTCAGATAGCACGGATTTGCGGGCCTTTACATAAGGGTAATAATGGTAATCCCGCTTACATTATTTTATCATGTTATATTTAACCATAGACATTATTATAATAGCGTATTATATTATATAGTATTAGTTTGACGGATCCTTAAGAGATGGAAATTCCCGTAACATCTCTTAAGTTATTGCACTCATATTATTGCATGAAATTTGATTTAACTAATATGAGAATGATTTAGTTCTGATCCGAGTGTTTGTTGTGTTTTTTTTTTGCAATACGCTCGGGTCAGACCGAGTTACAGTTAGCGAAGATTCCATTATGAAGATGAAGATGGAGCTCAACATACGTATTAAAATTATTATTCCGCTGCATATATTGGTATGTTGTATGTTAATTTACTCAGATAAATTGTGTAAATATAATCAATTGTGTGTTTTTAACAGCTTCATGAACTGTTATTTATTTATTATATTTTGTCCCTCCGCTGCGAGATTCTGTATTTGTTTTCTTCTTTCTTCTTTTTCTTATTTTAATCCCAATAACTATCGGTATTTTTGATCTGTTTATGTCGACATTAAGGATCATTGTCGATTTGAACGGTCAAAAATATCGGATGTTACATTTGGTATCAGAGCTTTGGTTTAGCGAAAACCTTGGCTCTATGTGGGATTAACTCATTAGAGATGGAGTAGTAATTCTCTAGAATGAGTTTGAGTGTATATGAGAGAGCGTACTTGTATTTTGATATAAAAATGATTTTTTATTATGTTGATTTGTTCTGTTGAGTATTTTTGAATTCTGGTTGGTACTTGGGGCCCCAAGGCATCGATAGGGATTTCCAAACACTCGAACAGAGCTTATCGACATAATATTGTTTTGAATTATATTATATATATAGAATTATTTGAAAATGTATGAATTTTGATTTTGTTGATGATAATATTAAATTTTCATCATTTATCATTCAATTGATTAATAATTAGAACCATTGATTATTGAACGGTTTAAGAAAATCAAATATTGAAAATTTATTGATAATGAAATAAAAAGTAAAAGATGAATTTGAGAATTTGATTTTGGGTGATTTCGTAATATTGATTTTCAAATGGTTTGAAATAATATATTTATATTTTAAAAGTGTTTCATATAGAAATTGTTTTTAAATGATTTATTGGAAAAAAAGAAATAAGTGTATACCCTCTTTTCTTTGAAAATGATTTCGGTGATGAGTGCACGCATCATCGATGTTTATTTTCAAGAGTCTAAGTAGGGAGACATTTAATATTTTGTTTTACAAAATTGAACTTTATTTAAATCTCTTTTATAGTATGGTTTTATGTAAATGATATACTATATGAAAGAAAAAAAAAGAACCCGAAATTTAATTCTTGAAATCTTGAATAAGTAATGAATTGAAACTTCTGAATATTAAGAGAGTTATAATTAAAATAAAATTCGTAAGAATTGGATAATAAATTGATACGAACGGTAACCATTAAAACTTGTGTAATAATCAGTTCTGTTCTATAACATGAATAACTTACCAATTAACTAAGAAGTTGAATGTTATAAGAATAAGCAATTAAATAATGCACAAGTATAAGAAGGGATAATAAAAGTGAAGAAAAATTTGATTGGTTATAAATATAAATAAAATTTAAGTTAGGTAATAAAAACGATATATGCTTAGTTATGTTATGCTAAGTAATACGAATTAACCGAATCAATGGAAAATTAATTAAGCAAATTAGTTGGTAATAAACTGAAATGTTTTGATATTAGTATTTGCTTTGTGAAAATATAAGTGAATAGGCTTATAATTTATAAACTTAACGAAGGTTGAACGAATTAATTAAATTTAATTAAAAACGAGCTCGTCGCGTTGCGGTAGTTTGTAATTCTTTGAATTAAAGTCTAAATGAATGTATATGATCCAAAATAAGTCGGAATTCTTTGAAACAGTAATCTTTTGGATCTATTGGAATATAATTTCCTAATGAAAGAGAAAATTTTGGATTTCGACCAGTAGATTTTAAGATATGGGTAATTCAAATTTTCAGAAATCGCGGTTTGGTAATTCACGACTCAATTAAATTATTAATGAAATTGGTTATGTAAACTAATGGACGAGACAAGTTGAATAAAAATTTATATGGCTAAATATATATAAATTGGCAATTTCTTACTACGCCTTTTCGAGGACGAAAAGTTGTAAGTGGGGGAGAGTGTAACATCCCATAATTTAGCACAATTTATTTTATTTAATTGGAGATGAAATTGAAAAAAAAAATTACTAAATTTGAAATATTAAATATCATATGTTAAGGTAATATATTGGAATTAGTTATATGCAGAGAATACGGTTGTCATTTGTCAAATGTAGAATATAAATGTATGTACGTTTTTAATTCTTTTAAATCCATTAATGTTCAAATTTAAGAATTGATTGACAGTAAATGGGAAACATTAATAACGTTTAAAAGTTAATGATCTCATAACTTTTAAAACATATCTTATTGGAAAAGCCTTTGTCACATTAGTAAATTAGTTCACTAATTGATTTAGCGTTACGATTTCAAAAGCCTTAGAGACTTTTATGCGATGACTCCCTTATATATTATTTATTTCTGTTACTGAGAAACCCATTCGTTCTCATTCTCAAACATTTCTTCTACATGAAACTAGCTACAACCTTGTAGATCCCTCCTCAGGTAATCTATTGATTTCATCCTTATTTCATTTTTTTTTTTTGAAATACTTTTGCAATTTAAAGTCTAAAATTATATTCATGGTTCATAGATCCACTGTTTTTCCAATGACAAAGATTGGGTTCCTGATCAATCTTTGGCCTTGGAATTGGTATACAGTTAAGCATCATTTCCTTTTACCACATGCCTTTGTTTTTCACTATCTACTTTTTTTTTGCCAAACCATGAACAAAGATTTAAACCGATCCCATCTCCCCTTCGCTTCCACTGTCACAGCAGCCGATGAATCCGGCACCGATCAACCCAGATCCGGCAAATTCCAACACTGACCAAACCTAGCCCGACACCCGAATCTCTTCTCTTTTGGTTTAAAACCGAACTGCTTCTTTATATATATAAAAAAACGATTTTGTTAAAGTTTTGTTTTCCTTATAAACTTTTAATGTATCCTACTGGGTTTGTATGTAAGAAGTTTCATGCCTCACATTTTGTATATTTCTTCACATGCGTCTTATATATGTTTAAAAAAAATCTTTAGGTAATCATCATTTGAAAAAAACATATGCTGGGCTTGAGCTGTTAAATATTTGGCTTTGGTTAAGTATACATTACTCAGTTCAATCTTCATGAGCACCATTTTCTTTAAAAGTTTAATCTTTCTTCTAGCACAGACTGTTTCATTTTGACAAATCTTGTTGTAGTAAAATATGCCTTTATACAAATGAAATATGTACGTATATTGTAATAATATAGAGTAGGGGATGGAAGCAATTGGTTCTATGATGTACACAGTACATTACACCCATGCATGTTAAAACTTTTGAAGAGAAGGAAACAAAGTTTTTTGTTTTTGTTTTTTTGTGTGTGTGCCTAATGTGTGCGTTTGATATATATATAAAAAAGGAGAGGATATATTTATTGTTTCTTCCTTCTTGTATGCTTGGATGCATGTCTAGAAACATGCATTTAATGATAAACATTACGTAATAAAAGGCGTCCGAATGGTTAGCAAACAAACATGCATGTAATGGAATATATGCAAAAAAAAAACATTTTTGTTTTGAATCAAACTTTGCTTAAATTTTACGTGTCTTGACCGTAATTTGTTTGTCCAGTTTGTTGAAGTTTCAGTGCTGTTCATTTCTGCGCCTCTCTGTTATCATCTCTATTTCTATGCCACTGAAGGTGTGTTCAACTCACACCTAACTAAAATATTCGATTGTTAGTTAAATTAAATTCATGTCATGATATGATGGTATTGTTTGTTGTTTGATTGTTTAAATTGCATATTTACGTTAAATCTGCATAGACTGTATAATTTAATTTGACTGTTATATAAATTGTATTGTTATAGATTAATTTCTAGTTTTAATAATAAAAAAAGAACATCATGCATACCTGATGACTAGTAACTGATATCATTGAACTGTTTAGATGTATTGATTTTGATGTATGCCTTGAATTTATTTATTTAATGTGTTAATTGTTATCGACATTGTTTATGTATGTTATTGATTTTTGTTGATTAATCCCAAATATTACCCTAGATGTTACGGGCATCAAATAAACCTGAGATTAATCACTGAAATGAATTAAGAACGTAGGTTGAAATGATAAATACCTATGACCCTGATTTGGATTGAAATGACATATATCCTTTCCCAAAATACTGGAATTGAAATTTAAGTATCACTTGGCCATAGGATAGAAAATTATATACGGACACCGGTTGGTTAAATCCAGTTTGTTTTAACTTTGAACTTTGGAGAATTGCTTAAAGAAAATATAAACGCTGTTTTATAAATTGATTTCCTTTGAACTTGAACTTTGAGTATTGAAATATAAAACAAAAAGGGAAATAATTTAATGCTGTAACTGAAGCTGAAAATGAAATTGAATGTGAATTGAATCCATTGAAATTGAATTATTTATCCACCTTTGAAATTTATTTTAAATCAACATTGATTTAAACGATATCTGAATTGTGATCTCAATATTTGTTATAAATGGAAATCATTGAAAATGAGATTCTGATTTGCAATTTAACTATTTGAATTAAATTGATTGAATTGAAATGAATGTAAAATGAAAATTTAATCGATTGAAATATTGAATTTGAGTTTATCTGATTTGAAATTGGAATATGACTTCAAGTATAATTGAAATTTTGTCGAAACAATTCTAATCTCAACTATACTATTTTAAACCATTTTAGAAACTATTTTAGTAGTTAACTATTTTAATTTACAAACGATTTTACTTTATAACTATTATTTTCTTATGTATATTAATTATCTTTAATAAACTATTTTAGTAATCAATTATTTAATTTATAAATTACTTTAATATATATATTTTTTATAGATTTTACTAAATTTTGATAAACTTTATTTTAGATACAAGCTATTTATTTCAAACTTTTCAAAAACATATATATAAACTATTCTAATATTTTTTTAAACTATTTTAAATATTCAAATTATTTTAAGATTGGAATCGTTTCAAGATTTTAAATTGGTTTAAATGGAGATTTTATTATGAATAATATTCTATATTGAATATTGAAATGATTTTAAGAAAAAATGATATTTTGATATGAAGTATGAACCTCTTCGAAATGTAAAAGAACTGACCGGTGTGAAAAATGTAAACAATTGGTTGTTAAAGAGACCGGGATCGGATAATGTCATACTCTCTGCCAATACCGAAAACCACTTTAACAACTGTGTACGCGGTGGAGTTCCAGAAATGGTGTTGGACGAATTTGGAGGCGATTACTGGATTTGAAGAAAGAGAACGATGATGGATATCCTTGACCTTCGGGTCATAATTAAAATGACTAAAACAGGGCTATACCGTGACTAAGTGGGGTTAGCTACCTCCATCGGCAACACTTCTTCCTTTATTACTATAGACCCTCGGTTGATTGATTTGATTTGATGCGCATCCGTGATTTTGGAGTGTTGTCCGAGGTGGGCGGTAGTCGCGGCTATGCGTTACCACCAGTCCGGGCATGCAACTAGTATATTCATACTCTGGGCATTCCTCGTGTGCCTTGTCATATTATCCTGATCGAGCCCCCTATGATTTTGATTTAACGTTGTCGTATCACGGCGCATCCCTATCCGCCGACGTACTGGTGTGTTATATGCAAATTGTACGGCAACGGTATAAACGGTGTAAGGGTAATAATGGTAATCCCGCTTACATTATTTTATTATGTTATATTTAACCATAGACATTATTATAATAGCGTATTATATTATATAGTATTAGTTTGAGGGATCCTTAAGAGATGGAAATTCCCGTAACATCTCTTAAGTTATTGCACTCATATTATTGCATGAAATTTGATTTAACTAATATGAGAATGATTTAGTTCTGATCCGAGTGTTTGTTGTGTTTTTTTCTTTTTTTTTTGCAATACGCTCGGGTCAGACCGAGTTACAGTTAGCGAAGATTCCAATATGAAGATGAAGATGGAGCTCAACAGACATATTAAAATTATTATTCCGCTGCATATATTGGTATATTATATGTTAATTTACTCTGATAAATTGTGTAAATATAATCAAATTTGTGTTCTTAACAGCTTCATGAACTGTTATTTATTTATTATATTTTGTCCCTCCGCTGCGAGATTCTGTATTTGTTTTCTTCTTTCTTCTTTTTCTTATTTTGATCCCAATAACTATCCGTATTTTTGATCTGTTTATGTTGACATTAAGGATCATTGTCGATTTGAACGGTCAAAAATATCGAAAGTTACAGAATTAGAATAAGATTCGGTGATTAGATCATCTAAGCAATTCTCTATTTATAATATATAAAAAGATACAACTGATCGTGAAGAGTTTTGATGAAGAGATATGGATTAAATAGTTGTGTCTCTTCATAAAGGATGCAACTCTTCGGAATTCAGATGTCTGAAAATAAATTTCAGATGTCTGTTTATTTTAAAAATCAAGTCAGCAAGGAAATAGTGTATTTCGGGGGCATTTCAGACGTCTGAAATATATCAACCAGATGTCTGAATATTGTATTTAAAAACATTCTGTTTCAGCAAATAGACTTCTGAAATTTTCAGACCAAACGTCTGTTTTCTGTTTCTTGCCTATTCCTTGCCTTATTTAAATTAGAAAACTATATATATAAAACGTGTGTGTGTGTAATCATCAAGGAAGACTTTAACATATAAATCTAGGACTAACAGACTCTTACAACATATTTAATCTTCAATTATAGCTCTTGAATCTGTTGTTGAGTATCTTCCTACAAGACTGTAACGTCCCGCATTTTTATCGATTTGTATTTGAATATTTAAATCAGTTTAAATATTGAATTCGTAATATAAGTGGATTTATATATTAATTAAACGAGGTTAAACGTATAAAAATATATATTAATTTTAATCGAGCTCATAACGACGCTACAGTTCGTAATTTAACGTTCTGAACTTCGACTGAGTATACAGAAACCAGTTTAAATCGGATTTCTGCAAAACAAGAAATATTGGAATCTGTTGAACTGTATCTTTCTGACAGAAGTGAAATATTGAGATTTCGTCGTATAGATTTCAAAATATGTCCAAATCAAATATTCAGAAAGTCGCTGTAAAATCGGTTATCGACCATAACGGTTTATTTGAAATAATTTCTTATCGGTTTCGAATTTGGACAAGGTTCTTTTGAGGCGCAGCGATAATTTAATTTTTAGAACTTTACTATAATTTTTAATAAATTAAATATGCAACTTTTTATTTGGAGTATTGTGCACCATATATCAATATTTTGGGGTTTCAAAATATGAGGTAATCTACTGGTATTATTATATTTTTGGGGTCGTGACACCTCGTTGAGCACGTCTGTACTCTTACTTCTGTCTGTACGTGAATGGTATTTTCCGTAGTAAGATATGTCTCCATCATGAATTCAAATCTAATACTTAACTATGAAGTAAATGTAAAGCTGCATGCCAAAGGGACCAGTGAAACTTATTTTCAAATCAAAACAACTTCATATAACAATAATTTCAGATATATATAATTTATATTGTTTTCTTCTCTGTGAAGCATTGTACAGTACCCATGTCACGAACGTACAGACCAGATTATTGGGAATCTAACATTACATGGCCTGAGACAACACATGTATACCCCTAGTTCAACACACAGGCTAATAAAATCCTGCACATGTATTCGACAGTAGGATATAACCTATATATTGGAAACGTAAGCTACCTAAGGATATGTTTACGAAAACTCTAAACTGCAAACCTATATTACAAATAACAGGCTACCACATGAATTGTAACCATCTCAGCAGACCTATACACGTACGATCCTTCCTTGGCACCCACGGCTTACAATTCTATAAATACGATGCACATCATTTCTTCTCGCAGCAGAAACCAAGGAAAATTCGAATGACAATCAAAGGAATCCAAACAAAAACTTTACTCCTCTGCAAATCATAAAACAAACCCAAATGCCTCAACTCAAACAAAAACAAAACTAAATCAAACTAGAGCGTAGGGGGGGCGTTGGTTCCCTGAGCTGACGAAGGAGACCTGGAGCATGGCCAGTGGGTGCGGTCTGGTTTCTGACGAGGGGAAAGAGAGTATTGTCAGTTTAGTTTATTTTAAAGAAAAGATAGAAGGAGCACGGCCTGTTCATGAAACCTTTGGTCATATGGGGCATGCGGAATACTGATTGTAAGTGGAGCGTTATCATTAATTTGGGAGCTGAAGTGTTCGGTATGGAGTTGCGGGTTGTAAGAGCTTGCGTTCGGAAATTACAGAGAAGCAAACTGATTTGCATGGAGAACGGGCTGTCGGAAACAAGTTCAGGTAGGTATACCGTTAATAGGAGAGGGTTAGTGAAATAAACAAAGGGTGAAAAGGAACCACAATGGCATTATAGTGGTTCGAACTGTACATAGGAGGAAAGGGAATTTAAAACGTGAAGGAGTAGCTTTCAGCATATACATACTTTGCACTTGAATGGGGGGGAAAAGATGGAGTGAGTGTGTATGAAAATAGTTTTGCGTGTTGCCCAGTTACAAGGGGAGATCACGGTTGGGTCTGACTAGGATGGTGACATAAGATTTTAAAAGCTCAAAGCAGCTACCGAGTAAATGGTTTTGTTTACATCAAATGGGTGATTATCTAGAGCGGGATTCGTTTTAGGAGAAAAGACATTGTGGATTTGAAGTTGGTGGGTTAAATACAGTGGTGGGTTGTATTCTAGTGAGTAATGGACGCGATGAATTTTAAAGAGACAACTGAGTCAGCTATTCAAAAATTTCGAACGGACTGATCTGTCGAAGTCGTACGAACATGCGCTATGAAATGGAACTGACGAAAAGTGAATTGGAGCTCGTTGAATTATAGCAAATTAAAAAGCTGGATTTGGATCTATCAACCGACGCAAATCGTTATTTAACGGTTAACGCGCCAAGGTGAGTAAATTCACTAACTCTCTTTTTATTTAAAATATTTTAATTATATTTTAAATAATGGTTGAATGCTGTGTGATGGTTGATTAGATAAATTACAGTTAAATTGGTTGAAATAAATATATATCATTGCATATGCACACATCATTGGTTGGATACTGATTTGAATAACACCTATGGATGCGGAAATCGGTTGGAGGAACCCAACCGGATTCCTAAATATTTAGATGTACTGTTTGTGCACTGTTTGAACCATGTTGAATGGAAATTCAACGTTATATTGATTTGGTAAACAAACGATATCAGCGACAGTCAACCATAAACCCATTTTGTTAAGAAGTTGGTTGACCGTCAGACAAATCAACGAAGGCAATTATAAAAATTATATTTTTATAATTAAAGCGAGGTTTAAATTATAATAGAAATTCTATGATAAACTGGTATTAAGTTGTATTGAGATATTTTATTGAATTGGGTATCATAATACGAATAAGAAGTAAATTGCCAAAAAGACTAAGAACGTGATCGAGTTTAGATAAGAGAAGTCTAAAGAGAAATGTTTAAGGAAGATGGAGTGAAGGGTTAATGACCAATGTAAAAAATTTTAAACCGAGTTTTCAAAGTAAGGATATGACATCGTAAAATCATATTTAAAATAAGCCAAGATTTTTGTAACGGAAATAAATGCCAAGATTTTTGTAACGGAAATAAATGCCAAGATTTTTGTAACGGAAAAAGATATCAAGACTTTTGTAACGGGAAGAGGCGTTGAGATTAATTATAAAGTGAAGTATAATAGCATATTGCAAGTCTGTGAACTATAGCGATAAAATAACGCTGTTGAGGTTTAGGCGTGACTGTTGTGTCGAGATTAGTTAAAAATGGGAATATTACAGCGTATGACAAGTTTTGAACTATAACGTTAAATTAACGCTGTTGGCTAAGCTTATGCATGAGTTTTATATAGCACTACTCCCTAGGGAATGTAAACAGTTTTGTTTGAAATCCACTTATTCTAAAGTAATAAGTAACGATGATTGTCTATAGAAATGTAAGAACGAGTAGTGGAGAATCGTTTCAGGAAACGATGACATCATTTCGATGTTTGAATTATGATTAGAGTTAAATAACACTATTAGAAATGGGAACTATAGTTCGACGACGATGAATGTTAAATAAAAGTGCCCATGGTTGTGTGATGATAATTATACATTTGATTGGATGTTTGTTTTTACTTCGATAGTTAAACAACCGACTATCGAAGTGTTTTGACCATCGTTGTCAATACAGAGAGACCGGTTGGATATATTATCGAAAACCACTCCGTATAGGCATAAACGCTGCGTATTCGATTATGCTGAAGAAAATTGAAGACGGAGTAAAATGCAAGGGTCGTCAGGTTCCAGAATGGTGTTTTCTGTTTGTCCAGTCCCAGGACAACTTGTATGGACGAATGTCTGACAGAATATTCCTGACGGTCACCTAAGACGTTCTTTTCAAGGTATTACGTCTGGTGGCGGAGAAATTCGTTTCTCTTAGCTTTTATACCCGTAATATCTTTAAGAAGATCAACTAGTGATTTGACGGGTTTGATGATGTGACATTCAAAGTGAATGGTGATCAGATGTTCTGAAGATAGACGTAGCCTCTAGCTTCACAACCGGGAAATGACAAAAATCGGGCAGGCAGCATGGCTATGTGGGTCGCTCCCATTAGGGTATATAATCACCTATCTAGAGAAATTCCTTTTGTTTCGTAATCTATCGATTCTGCCCATTCGGGAACGGTGGTTTGAGTCCAACCGTTGGTGATATACATTCGATACACTCAAGCGAAATGAGTGGTCGGTCATGTGTGGGCCGGGTTGCAAGACGTTCTTGTTGAACCCAGGTGTATTCGCCTCTAGAGATACATCATCGGAAGGTGGTCCCATACCTTGTCATAGTTGGAATCCAATCTCCAATAAGCGCCTTGCGGGTTTTTGATTTTATACTATGTATGTAGAGCGTGAGATGCAAGCGTTCTGCTATTTGGTTATTTATTTGATTAGACATTATTATAATATCACTGGATTTTGATATCAAAATAATTTGGGTTATAGTAAGGTAAAAGCCGTCCATGTTTATGTGTGGATTGGTCTTACTATTATCTTTTGTTTCGGAAGGATTTTCAAAGTTAAACCGTATGGTTGAAATTTACTCACACCAGTCCCATGACTGACCCAGAGTTTATTTTGTTTGTTTTTCCCTAAACTCTTGGGTGCCCAAATTTGTACGGGCAGTCAAGTGTTTCAGGCTTTACAGATACACTTGGAGGAGCTTGAAGCAGGAGTCTTCACTGTTGGTTATTTAGAGTTATTCCCGCTGTATCAAATGTTATGTTGTACTCTGATGATGGTATGTATACACAAAACAGATTTGTATTTCAAAGTTATGTTATATAATATATTTTATTCGTTCCGCTGTGAGATTCGTGTTTACTCTGATTCTGCTCAGTTGTTGTCTTCTTCTTCTATTCTATTAGTTCTATCTTATCTTTCTCATCCTCTTATTTCTTTCTATTAATGGTCCGGTATTTTCGATGTCTGAACAGTCGACGCTGGGTTTTGTGTCGATTTTCGGAGTCGAAAAATCCCGGGTCGTTACAGTGGTATCAGAGCTGAAGGTTTAAGTGATTACCTTGGCTCTGTGGCGTGACTCAATAGAGATAAGGTTAGCAGTACCTTAGATTGAGTTTGAGTATATATATATGAGCGCGTATTTGTAAATTGATATAAAAACTGTTTTATATTGTGTTGATTAGTTTGGCAAGTGGTTTATGAATTCTGGTCGAAACAGTAATGCAAACTGTGTCGATAGGTGTTTCTAAACTCTTGAACAGAGTAATTCGACACATTATGTTTTGAATAGAGGGTAAATGAAATAATTTTACTCGAAATATATTTTGATATAAAGAAAACATATATATTGGAATGATCTAGTATATATTGAATGTGTTGGGTGAACTTATGATCGAATAAGATTTATAATTGAATTGGTTATATAAATAACCAATCGAAATATTTTATACATATAATATGTAAAATCAGATATACTGAATCTGGAATTTAAACCAGAATTGGAATAAAAAAATTCTGATACATGAAAATGTTTGTAAATGAAATTTGAATTCAATATATGGAATTTTAAGATCCTGGGGAAATTTTGAAATATTATCCAAGTTTCGAAAAGATATTTTTGAAGTAATTTCAAATAAAAGTATTTGAATATGAGTTTTGAAAGTGATATAGTATTGAACTCACTTTGATCGCTGGAAAATAAATTCCGATGATGAAGTCGACCATTATCAGTGTTCATTTTCGAGTTCTAAGTGCCAGATTACTACCAAAGATTTTGTTTTTGAATTATTGTGAGGAAACAAGTTGTCAGGAATTCAAATGTTTTGAATTGCTATGTTATGAATATATATATGTATATTATTTCAAACTGATTTGAAATAAAAACCCCAGGAATTTGAATTCTGAAATTTAAAATTTACTTATGAAGTAAATAAACAGAGAATTTAAATAAGTCAAAAAAAGTGGAGTTGAATCAAAGCCAAGTAAGGGGAAAACGTACTAGAATAAGGATTTGACTTGGCAAAATAGTTGAGTTGTGAATTGAGATTAGGAATGGAACCGAACTTGGTTTGGAAATTTGATTATTTGGAATTGGAATTGAACTGGATTTTGAAAAAGAAATTTGAGTTGGGATGTAAGAGAATTATTGATTGAAGATAAACTGACTAGAGATCAGTTGGAGATGCATTCGGATATGCTAAATGGATTGCAAATGGAAGCGAGAAAGTTGGATGCCCAACAAAAGGGAGAAGTCCCACAGTGGCGTGTGGTAATAGTACCAAATGAACCGTGCAACAGAGAGGCTGACGAAATTCTCTGAAAATTAAAGTGTTAGGAAAATTTTCAGAATTTTGAAAATTTTTGTTACAAAGAAGGGAATTGATATTTTGATCAGTTCAGTTGAAACTGAAATATGAAGTAAACCAAAAAGATTTTAACCTGTTTACAACAGAGATTGTAGCATTTCCCTATCTTAGCAATTTCGAGGACGAAATTATTCTAAGGGGAAAGGAATGTAACGTCCCGCATTTTTATCGATTTGTATTTGAATATTTAAATCAGTTTAAATATTGAATTCGTAATATAAGTGGATTTATATATTAATTAAACGAGGTTAAACGTATAAAAATATATATTAATTTTAATCGAGCTCATAACGACGCTACAGTTCGTAATTTAACGTTCTGAACTTCGACTGAGTATACAGAAACCAATTTAAATCGGATTTCTGCAAAACAAGAAATATTGGAATCTATTGAACTGTATCTTTCTGACAGAAGTGAAATATTGAGATTTCGTCGTATAGATTTCAAAATATGTCCAAATCAAATATTCAGAAAGTCGCTGTAAAATCGGTTATCGACCATAACGGTTTATTTGAAATAATTTCTTATCGGTTTCGAATTTGGACAAGGTTCTTTTGAGGCGCAGCGATAATTTAATTTTTAGAATTTTACTGTAATTTTTAATAAATTAAATATGCAACTTTTTATTTGGAGTATTGTGCACCATATATCAATATTTTGGGGTTTCAAAATATGAGGTAATCTACTGGTATTATTATATTTTTGGGGTCGTGACACCTCGTTGAGCACGTCTGTACTCTTACTTCTGTCTGTACGTGAATGGTATTTTCCGTAGTAAGATATGTCTCCATCATGAATTCAAATCTAATACTTAACTATGAAGTAAATGTAAAGCTGCATGCCAAAGGGACCAGTGAAACTTATTTTCAAATCAAAACAACTTCATATAACAATAATTTCAGATATATATAATTTATATTGTTTTCTTCTCTGTGAAGCATTGTACAGTACCCATGTCACGAACGTACAGACCAGATTGTTGGGAATCTAACATTACATGGCCTGAGACAACACATGTATACCCCTAGTTCAACACACAGGCTAATAAAATCCTGCACATGTATTCGACAGTAGGATATAACCTATATATTGGAAACGTAAGCTACCTAAGGATATGTTTACGAAAACTCTAAACTGCAAACCTATATTACAAATAACAGGCTACCACATGAATTGTAACCATCTCAGCAGACCTATACACGTACGATCCTTCCTTGGCACCCACGGCTTACAATTCTATAAATACGATGCACATCATTTCTTCTCGCAGCAGAAACCAAGGAAAATTCGAATGACAATCAAAGGAATCCAAACAAAAACTTTACTCCTCTGCAAATCATAAAACAAACCCAAATGCCTCAACTCAAACAAAAACAAAACTAAATCAAACTAGAGCGTAGGGGGGGGCGTTGGTTCCCTGAGCTGACGAAGGAGACCTGGAGCATGGCCAGTGGGTGCGGTCTGGTTTCTGACGAGGGGAAAGAGAGTATTGTCAGTTTAGTTTATTTTAAAGAAAAGATAGAAGGAGCACGGCCTGTTCATGAAACCTTTGGTCATATGGGGCATGCGGAATACTGATTGTAAGTGGAGCGTTATCATTAATTTGGGAGCTGAAGTGTTCGGTATGGAGTTGCGGGTTGTAAGAGCTTGCGTTCGGAAATTACAGAGAAGCAAACTGATTTGCATGGAGAACGGGCTGTCGGAAACAAGTTCAGGTAGGTATACCGTTAATAGGAGAGGGTTAGTGAAATAAACAAAGGGTGAAAAGGAACCACAATGGCATTATAGTGGTTCGAACTGTACATAGGAGGAAAGGGAATTTAAAACGTGAAGGAGTAGCTTTCAGCATATACATACTTTGCACTTGAATGGGGGGGAAAAGATGGAGTGAGTGTGTATGAAAATAGTTTTGCGTGTTGCCCAGTTACAAGGGGAGATCACGGTTGGGTCTGACTAGGATGGTGACATAAGATTTTAAAAGCTCAAAGCAGCTACCGAGTAAATGGTTTTGTTTACATCAAATGGGTGATTATCTAGAGCGGGATTCGTTTTAGGAGAAAAGACATTGTGGATTTGAAGTTGGTGGGTTAAATACAGTGGTGGGTTGTATTCTAGTGAGTAATGGACGCGATGAATTTTAAAGAGACAACTGAGTCAGCTATTCAAAAATTTCGAACGGACTGATCTGTCGAAGTCGTACGAACATGCGCTATGAAATGGAACTGACGAAAAGTGAATTGGAGCTCGTTGAATTATAGCAAATTAAAAAGCTGGATTCGGATCTATCAACCGACGCAAATCGTTATTTAACGGTTAACGCGCCAAGGTGAGTAAATTCACTAACTCTCTTTTTATTTAAAATATTTTAATTATATTTTAAATAATGGTTGAATGCTGTGTGATGGTTGATTAGATAAATTACAGTTAAATTGGTTGAAATAAATATATATCATTGCATATGCACACATCATTGGTTGGATACTGATTTGAATAACACCTATGGATGCGGAAATCGGTTGGAGGAACCCAACCGGATTCCTAAATATTTAGATGTACTGTTTGTGCACTGTTTGAACCATGTTGAATGGAAATTCAACGTTATATTGATTTGGTAAACAAACGATATCAGCGACAGTCAACCATAAACCCATTTTGTTAAGAAGTTGGTTGACCGTCAGACAAATCAACGAAGGCAATTATAAAAATTATATTTTTATAATTAAAGCGAGGTTTAAATTATAATAGAAATTCTATGATAAACTGGTATTAAGTTGTATTGAGATATTTTATTGAATTGGGTATCATAATACGAATAAGAAGTAAATTGCCAAAAAGACTAAGAACGTGATCGAGTTTAGATAAGAGAAGTCTAAAGAGAAATGTTTAAGGAAGATGGAGTGAAGGGTTAATGACCAATGTAAAAAATTTTAAACCGAGTTTTCAAAGTAAGGATATGACATCGTAAAATCATATTTAAAATAAGCCAAGATTTTTGTAACGGAAATAAATGCCAAGATTTTTGTAATGGAAAAAGATATCAAGACTTTTGTAACGGAAAGAGGCGTTGAGATTAATTATAAAGTGAAGTATAATAGCATATTGCAAGTCTGTGAACTATAGCGATAAAATAACGCTGTTGAGGTTTAGGCGTGACTGTTGTGTCGAGATTAGTTAAAAATGGGAATATTACAGCGTATGACAAGTTTTGAACTATAACGTTAAATTAACGCTGTTGGCTAAGCTTATGCATGAGTTTTATATAGCACTACTCCCTAGGGAATGTAAACAGTTTTGTTTGAAATCCACTTATTCTAAAGTAATAAGTAACGATGATTGTCTATAGAAATGTAAGAACGAGTAGTGGAGAATCGTTTCAGGAAACGATGACATCATTTCGATGTTTGAATTATGATTAGAGTTAAATAACACTATTAGAAATGGGAACTATAGTTCGACGACGATGAATGTTAAATAAAAGTGCCCATGGTTGTGTGATGATAATTATACATTTGATTGGATGTTTGTTTTTACTTCGATAGTTAAACAACCGACTATCGAAGTGTTTTGACCATCGTTGTCAATACAGAGAGACCGGTTGGATATATTATCGAAAACCACTCCGTATAGGCATAAACGCTGCGTATTCGATTATGCTGAAGAAAATTGAAGACGGAGTAAAATGCAAGGGTCGTCAGGTTCCAGAATGGTGTTTTCTGTTTGTCCAGTCCCAGGACAACTTGTATGGACGAATGTCTGACAGAATATTCCTGACGGTCACCTAAGACGTTCTTTTCAAGGTATTACGTCTGGTGGCGGAGAAATTCGTTTCTCTTAGCTTTTATACCCGTAATATCTTTGAGAAGATCAACTAGTGATTTGACGGGTTTGATGATGTGACATTCAAAGTGAATGGTGATCAGATGTTCTGAAGATAGACGTAGCCTCTAGCTTCACAACCGGGAAATGACAAAAATCGGGCAGGCAGCATGGCTATGTGGGTCGCTCCCATTAGGGTGTATAATCACCTATCTAGAGAAATTCCTTTTGTTTCGTAATCTATCGATTCTGCCCATTCGGGAACGGTGGTTTGAGTCCAACCGTTGGTGATATACATTCGATACACTCAAGCGAAATGAGTGGTCGGTCATGTGTGGGCCGGGTTGCAAGACGTTCTTGTTGAACCCAGGTGTATTCGCCTCTAGAGATACATCATCGGAAGGTGGTCCCATACCTTGTCATAGTTGGAATCCAATCTCCAATAAGCGCCTTGCGGGTTTTTGATTTTATACTATGTATGTAGAGCGTGAGATGCAAGCGTTCTGCTATTTGGTTATTTATTTGATTAGACATTATTATAATATCACTGGATTTTGATATCAAAATAATTTGGGTTATAGTAAGGTAAAAGCCGTCCATGTTTATGTGTGGATTGGTCTTACTATTATCTTTTGTTTCGGAAGGATTTTCAAAGTTAAACCGTATGGTTGAAATTTACTCACACCAGTCCCATGACTGACCCAGAGTTTATTTTGTTTGTTTTTCCCTAAACTCTTGGGTGCCCAAATTTGTACGGGCAGTCAAGTGTTTCAGGCTTTACAGATACACTTGGAGGAGCTTGAAGCAGGAGTCTTCACTGTTGGTTATTTAGAGTTATTCCCGCTGTATCAAATGTTATGTTGTACTCTGATGATGGTATGTATACACAAAACAGATTTGTATTTCAAAGTTATGTTATATAATATATTTTATTCGTTCCGCTGTGAGATTCGTGTTTACTCTGATTCTGCTCAGTTGTTGTCTTCTTCTTCTATTCTATTAGTTCTATCTTATCTTTCTCATCCTCTTATTTCTTTCTATTAATGGTCCGGTATTTTCGATGTCTGAACAGTCGACGCTGGGTTTTGTGTCGATTTTCGGAGTCGAAAAATCCCGGGTCGTTACAGTGGTATCAGAGCTGAAGGTTTAAGTGATTACCTTGGCTCTGTGGCGTGACTCAATAGAGATAAGGTTAGCAGTACCTTAGATTGAGTTTGAGTATATATATATGAGCGCGTATTTGTAAATTGATATAAAAACTGTTTTATATTGTGTTGATTAGTTTGGCAAGTGGTTTATGAATTCTGGTCGAAACAGTAATGCAAACTGTGTCGATAGGTGTTTCTAAACTCTTGAACAGAGTAATTCGACACATTATGTTTTGAATAGAGGGTAAATGAAATAATTTTACTCGAAATATATTTTGATATAAAGAAAACATATATATTGGAATGATCTAGTATATATTGAATGTGTTGGGTGAACTTATGATCGAATAAGATTTATAATTGAATTGGTTATATAAATAACCAATCGAAATATTTTATACATATAATATGTAAAATCAGATATACTGAATCTGGAATTTAAACCAGAATTGGAATAAAAAAATTCTGATACATGAAAATGTTTGTAAATGAAATTTGAATTCAATATATGGAATTTTAAGATCCTGGGGAAATTTTGAAATATTATCCAAGTTTCGAAAAGATATTTTTGAAGTAATTTCAAATAAAAGTATTTGAATATGAGTTTTGAAAGTGATATAGTATTGAACTCACTTTGATCGCTGGAAAATAAATTCCGATGATGAAGTCGACCATTATCAGTGTTCATTTTCGAGTTCTAAGTGCCAGATTACTACCAAAGATTTTGTTTTTGAATTATTGTGAGGAAACAAGTTGTCAGGAATTCAAATGTTTTGAATTGCTATGTTATGAATATATATATATGTATATTATTTCAAACTGATTTGAAATAAAAACCCCAGGAATTTGAATTCTGAAATTTAAAATTTACTTATGAAGTAAATAAACAGAGAATTTAAATAAGTCAAAAAAAGTGGAGTTGAATCAAAGCCAAGTAAGGGGAAAACGTACTAGAATAAGGATTTGACTTGGCAAAATAGTTGAGTTGTGAATTGAGATTAGGAATGGAACCGAACTTGGTTTGGAAATTTGATTATTTGGAATTGGAATTGAACTGGATTTTGAAAAAGAAATTTGAGTTGGGATGTAAGAGAATTATTGATTGAAGATAAACTGACTAGAGATCAGTTGGAGATGCATTCGGATATGCTAAATGGATTGCAAATGGAAGCGAGAAAGTTGGATGCCCAACAAAAGGGAGAAGTCCCACAGTGGCGTGTGGTAATAGTACCAAATGAACCGTGCAACAGAGAGGCTGACGAAATTCTCCGAAAATTAAAGTGTTAGGAAAATTTTCAGAATTTTGAAAATTTTTGTTACAAAGAAGGGAATTGATATTTTGATCAGTTCAGTTGAAACTGAAATATGAAGTAAACCAAAAAGATTTTAACCTGTTTACAACAGAGATTGTAGCATTTCCCTATCTTAGCAATTTCGAGGACGAAATTATTCTAAGGGGAAAGGAATGTAACGTCCCGCATTTTTATCGATTTGTATTTGAATATTTAAATCAGTTTAAATATTGAATTCGTAATATAAGTGGATTTATATATTAATTAAACGAGGTTAAACGTATAAAAATATATATTAATTTTAATCGAGCTCATAACGACGCTACAGTTCGTAATTTAACGTTCTGAACTTCGACTGAGTATACAGAAACCAATTTAAATCGGATTTCTGCAAAACAAGAAATATTGGAATCTGTTGAACTGTATCTTTCTGACAGAAGTGAAATATTGAGATTTCGTCGTATAGATTTCAAAATATGTCCAAATCAAATATTCAGAAAGTCGCTGTAAAATCGGTTATCGACCATAACGGTTTATTTGAAATAATTTCTTATCGGTTTCGAATTTGGACAAGGTTCTTTTGAGGCGCAGCGATAATTTAATTTTTAGAATTTTACTGTAATTTTTAATAAATTAAATATGCAACTTTTTATTTGGAGTATTGTGCACCATATATCAATATTTTGGGGTTTCAAAATATGAGGTAATCTACTGGTATTATTATATTTTTGGGGTCGTGACACCTCGTTGAGCACGTCTGTACTCTTACTTCTGTCTGTACGTGAATGGTATTTTCCGTAGTAAGATATGTCTCCATCATGAATTCAAATCTAATACTTAACTATGAAGTAAATGTAAAGCTGCATGCCAAAGGGACCAGTGAAACTTATTTTCAAATCAAAACAACTTCATATAACAATAATTTCAGATATATATAATTTATATTGTTTTCTTCTCTGTGAAGCATTGTACAGTACCCATGTCACGAACGTACAGACCAGATTGTTGGGAATCTAACATTACATGGCCTGAGACAACACATGTATACCCCTAGTTCAACACACAGGCTAATAAAATCCTGCACATGTATTCGACAGTAGGATATAACCTATATATTGGAAACGTAAGCTACCTAAGGATATGTTTACGAAAACTCTAAACTGCAAACCTATATTACAAATAACAGGCTACCACATGAATTGTAACCATCTCAGCAGACCTATACACGTACGATCCTTCCTTGGCACCCACGGCTTACAATTCTATAAATACGATGCACATCATTTCTTCTCGCAGCAGAAACCAAGGAAAATTCGAATGACAATCAAAGGAATCCAAACAAAAACTTTACTCCTCTGCAAATCATAAAACAAACCCAAATGCCTCAACTCAAACAAAAACAAAACTAAATCAAACTAGAGCGTAGGGGGGGGCGTTGGTTCCCTGAGCTGACGAAGGAGACCTGGAGCTATGACTAGTCTCCACTACATGTGCTTGCAGATTGATTGAATGGAATGTTGATGGGGTATTGAAATATTTCTCACGGCTATGAAAATGACTATACACTTACTAGACGAGCTTATGCTATAGGCTTCACTAGGCTGCTAGTAAAAGTTGGAAAGAAAACCCAGTCCTGGCCGTATACATGTTATTGAGATAGATGTACTTGTACAGGTTTATAGACTAGATTTCTATCATATTCTATCAACTCATGTCATGTACTCATGAATGTCAAAGATGAAGCAAAAGACAAATTATTTAATTTAGTGATTTATCTATTTATATATAAAACATCTTAAAGTGCGATCACAATATAAGACATTAATTACTTGCATATGTATATAGTAAGTATACACATGAGATTAACCAATAATTGTTGTTCAAATGTTTATAATATTTGCAATTAATGTTATCTAGATTTTTAATTAGAGCCTGAAACACATTAAAAATACAAACAAAATTATACAACGTTATATACCGCTTTTATATTCATATATACACTGGTCATGAATTTTAAATTATTAAAATATATACATATTTGGAATTTTCCCCAATATTCATTTTTCATAATTTATTTAAATTAAAAATAAATTCCGAAATAACTGTATTACAAAATCCCTAAAAACTGGGACGTTACACATAACAAATACAACAAGTGGGTAAAAACAAACTATAACAGAGTAACATATATAAATCTAACATTTCATGACATTTATCATATGTAAAGCAATATGATAAAATAAACTAAGCTAGAGTACCACATGTAAACCAATATAAAGCTCATAACAAAATAACATATATAAAACAATATGATTCTCATAATAAGTCAAGTTAGAGTATCAAATATAAATCAATGCGATGCTCTTAACAAATACCATATATAAATCAATATGATAAAATAAATCAACAAAGAGTATCATGTATAAACCAACATGTTACTCATAACAAATATCATTTCTAAATTAATAAAATACTCATAATAATCAAGTCAGAATCATAAACCAATAAAATCCACATGACATTTATAATATATAAAAACAATATATAATAAAATAGCCCAAAACAAAGTATCATATACAAACCAATTCGATACTCATAACAAAATAGTATATACAAAACAACAAGGTACTTATGATAAATATCTTATGATAATGAATCAAATCAATAAAATTTTCATGGCAATTGTCGTTTGTAAATCAAAACAGAGTATCATATATAAATCAATACGATACTCATAACAATTGTCATATATAAATTAATATGATAAAATAAATCAAATCATAATACCATATATAAATCAATATGATACTCATAACAATTATCATATATAAATCAATATGATAAAATAAATCAACCCAGAGTATCATCAACACGATACTCATAACAATTATCATACATAAATCAATATGATAAAATAAATCAACCCAGAGTATTGGCAATACGATACTCATAACAATTATCATATATAAATCAATATGATAATTGAATTGGTCAATTATAATAATATTATATTAGGGGGTTATGGGATAAATATAACCCGACTCATAACATACCAAATAATTAAACAGACGCCAATTTGTAAATCACAGTGGTAGAGCTCGAGCGCGCATCGAGACATCAACACCGTAATCTACTCATAGCGCCATAACACACATGGCGATCAACCCAAGATAACCAAGACGGTCTAAGGCTAATACCGTATGCTACCCATTCACGACACTACATGTGGGATCCCCACGCCTCCATTTAATGTAGTCTGTGACCCACCGATCGAGAATCCCAATCGAAACAATAAATTTTCCTAATATAGCAGACCATTGACCTTTGGGGGTAGATGGGCAAACTTTAAAACCACTGATAAACCAAGATGGAGTTTTGGTCCATTGGTACAATAGAGTCCAATCTATCCCAACCCAAAATCAAAAGCATTCTTGAAATGCTATTTCATAATAAATATGCCATGAAGTTCAAAGTGTTTATATAGTCAAAACACTTTATAAACTTAATCATGCCTTAGAAAAATATACCATTACATACAAAACAAAATAATAATCACAACCTGAATTAAACAAAACATAACTGATATTCAACTTTATCATATATAAAACAATAAATCAAGTCAGAGTATAACATATATAAATCAATATGATCTCATAATAAATATCATATATAAAACAGTATGACAAAATAAATCAAATCACAATAGTTGTGGAAGAGAAAAAAGGTATCGTCATACAATGACATAAAAGCATGTGAACTTAGAAAACACTTCAATTCAGTAATTGAAGTATACTTTCAAACAGCATGTAACAACCCGAATTCTGACATATCGATTATTTTTCTTCAAAATTCTAATCTATCGAACTCGTGTTGGTTGCTCTAGTATCCTGCAGAAAAGACAGAGATATAAAATACATCAAAGCTAAAAAAATATCTCACAGCGGAATGAATAAAGTATAAATATAATCAAAGTATAGTGTTATGTATTATATTAATACTGCCTAACCAGTATCCAAAGCCACCATATCTCTACCAAAAATCTAACCTACGGGTATGTTTTGGCGCAAAAATTTAATTTTTGAATGTTTGAATTTCTGGAATTTATTTAACTGTTATATTCACATGTAATCTTCTTATACATATATAAATCTTCTAATGACCATTTTAAGCGTATATATATACGCACAACTTTTGTTTCATTTTCAAAATTTAAACGATGTTGCACCGTTATTTAGTTCTTACCATATTTCTTTGATTGCAGCCTTATTTTGAACTTAATCTCTTGTATATATATACACACACACACACACACATATATATATATATATACATATATTTTCTCATATATATACATATATTTTCTTTACCTATATGTATATTTTTCCTTATATGTGCGTTTATACATATTTTCTCTTTAGAACATGTGTTATTTTTAGTCGCTCCCTTAAAACAAAAATATGACGCCGGTGGAATCAAACTCTGTACCTCTTGTATGCAAGCCACATGCTCTAACCAACTGGACTACTATGGTTATTGTTAACAAGGCTTAGAACAATGGTAGTTATTGTTCCCTTCTTATTCCTCTTTTTCATGTTTGCTACAATATTTCATTTAAACCATTACATGAATCTTTTTCTTTTATTTCTCTTTTATCATTAATGCATAATATTTGTAAACCAGTGCATGCAACATATTTACACTGCATGCAACCAATCTTTTCTTTCTTTTAATGCATTAATATTTTCTTCTTTTGAATGTTTATGTCTATGCATATATATACACATATGCATTATTTAATTGTTACAAAATGCGGGGTGTTACATTCTCTCACCCTTAGGAAATTTCGTCCCCGAAATTTGATAAGGGTAAAAATCAATTAACCCCTCGCATAATATACATCAATCATGTGTGCATCCAATTTTTGCAAACATTGTGCACAGTGAAATACAAGATAATAATACATGTATGTCTAAGGGGTACCTCCTATGTGTATGCAAATCTTTCAAAAATTCTTTAAAAACATGATGTTCACGTCCTAAATATACCGGCAGTTCTACATGAATGCAATATTTTGGAAATCAAAATACATTTGCATCCAAAATTTCCCACATTCTTGCAGAGCAAGAGCGTAGTTCATCCAATTGTTGTATCCAAAATCCTACCCACCAACTTTATTTTTCGAATTTCAGAAACAGGATTTTCTTTTAAAGGACAAACTTTGGAAATTTTTTGGTGAAAGTATGCGAAGTTTCAAAATTAGGGAGAAGGACACATTTACACTAAAGGAGGAATTCAGGGGGCCCACTAACATTTTTCCATTTACACTATCATTTGGCCTTCTCCTTAAATTCTAAACTTTCCATACTTTTCACTAATTTTTTTGTTAAGTTTTTCCTTCTCCCTATTTTCCACTTTCAGAAAAATCTAATTTTCTAAATTCGATTTCTTATGTTACAAATAGGTGGAAAACGGAAAATTTCACATCCTCTATTTTTCTTTTATGTACCTTTTTCCAACCGTACTTAGATTTATGTAACTATTTGTAAAGATTCCCTATTTTCCTATCCAAGCACAGCCCACATAAGAAAATTTTCTTTGTTACTGATTTTCTCCTTCAACTTATCTTGGAAATTTTTATTTTTATCCATCTTTTCTCATAATTTTATATTTTTCTTTAACTGTCATGTTTGTTGCTTTACTGAATTTGCTGCTTCCTTTTTTGTTATGCCACTACTCTTTTCTTAGCTTATTTAATCATCAGATCTAAGTTTAGTTTTCAAATAAGCCTTCTAGTCCTTCAACTAAAACAGGAAAATAGACACTCTACACAGCTACTACTAAGGGCCAAGAGTCTCGGGACTATGTCCCCCTCAGACAGCAAGCTTGAACCGCGGGACCAATGACAGGTTTAGATGTTAACCTAACTACCCAACAGGAACAAAATAACAAAACGATCCCAATAGAAATGCAATAACGGGTTGTACCCCTAAGATGAAAATTAGCAACAGGATCTAAATACACTACTACAAAACAGGTCAGTTGCTTCGGTTATTTACCCCCTGTTGCTTCTGTTCTAGAACCGAAGCAACTGTAGAAGATGCAACAGACCAAGATTTGTTGCTTCGGATAAAAGACCGAAGCAAATAATATTTTTTGCTTTTGTTGTTCACCCCCTGTTGCTTCAGTTCAATAATCGTAGCAAATGAAGAAGATGCAACAGATCTACATCTATTGCTTCCGTTCTACGCAGAAAGCAAATAGCCAACATTTTGCTTCAGTTGCTCCAAACAACCGAAGAAAAAAGTGGCTGAAGTAAAAAAAAATACTGCTTCAGGTTTCAATTAAAACCTGAAACAGCATCAGATTGCATTTAAAGTCAGAATAGAAAGCACATCAATATCACTAAACCTGACTACAATAACAATATAAAACATTGAAATAAAACTAAATATCAATACTATATCTACATATAATATTGAATTCTAAATGTTAATGTTACACAACGAAATGAAACTAAATAGTATAACAAAGTGAAATAAGACTAACTGCAGTATCAAATTCAGTCAATACACAACACACATCGCATTGTTATTTGCTGAAAATAGAAAAATAAATTCAAGGTATAAGCATGTGAATATAATGTCAAGAGCATCGTATGTCCCAAAAATGCAAATAAAACAATTGTGAGCTTAATGCAGTGAATATTAATGTAAGATGAATACAAATGCAATTAAAAACAAATTTTGACTAATTTTTTAAAAGGAAATCATGCTGCAACTATATTTATTTCTAAGATAACATATTTGAGATACTTAGAATTTAGGAACAATCAGAATGTACTTGATTACTCTGTACAAATAAGAAGCACTCTCACATACGTCGACAATTCGCTTACTCAAGCTTGGTGCATATTCCAAAACCAAATGCACCTGCAACATAAAATAAATAAAAAACTGCACTTAACAAAAACTGCACTTAAAAAACTACATTTAACAAAAACTGGACATAAAAACTGCACTTGTTCAAAAAAAATTGCTTTTGTTCCACAAAAAAAAAAAAAAAAAACTGCATTTGTTCCAAAAAAATTCTCATTTGTTTCAAAAAAAACAGCATTTGTTTTATAAAAGAAATGCACTACACTTGTTCTATAAAAAAAAACTGCACTGATTTCTTTTTGAAAAAACTGCACTGATTTTTTTATTTGAAAGTTAGCATATTTTTATGCAAATAAGTGCAAAAGAAAAGGTGCAAATATTTGCAGAAAAATCAGTAAACTATTAAATTATGAATCATGTTAGTAAAGGAGACAATGTACATTTTAAAGGCTAACAATCTAGCATCAAGTGGCATAAGCATTATTTGATCATGAAATAGTCAACCTGGCATAAACATTATTTGGTATCAGAACCAAAATGGAGTAAACGGTCTCCATCATCATCATATCATATCACATGTCATCAGATATGTCTCACCTTCTCTACTCCTAATATTTTTGAACTTAATATAATATTACCTCTACCAAATCCAATTCGATAAAGAATTTCCAGTAACAGATGTTTCAAAAAACAGTCAAGCATTGAAGTGAAGAAACAGAAAACACATCTATTTCTGAACTTAAACAAAAGCAATTCCTGTAGTTTATTGAATTTCAGTCTTTTTCAAAACATTCAAATACATGTAATCTTAAAAAATATTTAGCAATCGCAATAAGCATAACAGTTTCATTCAATTCAACAATTTTTATTTTTTAACATTATCATACATGAATTTGAATTCAAAATCTAACGCAAATCCACTTATGAAACTAGTCTTTAATAAAAATAAAAAAACACAAACGTGGAGCAGATTCGCAATGGTTTCCACGCAGTTTTATCAATTCCAACTTCATAGCACTTAACAACGAAAATCACAACCTCAGTATTCAACCTCAGTATTCAATTCGCAATAGTATTCAACCTAACAAAAGAAAATCACAACCTCAGCATTCAACAACCTGAAGAAATAAAACCACAACCAAACACCACAAGACCACACCACTTCAGAAAGCCAACACCACCGACTACCAATACATCAAGATGAACCATGAACATCACAACAGACACTGAGTCCATGAAAAACCAACTCCTAAAGTCCCAAAAACACCCAATAAAATAACCAAAAAAACAAAAAAACCAAGATGAGTTACCAGGCAATACCAGCACATCCCTTGGAGTTCGAACCATGTTGAAAAGTAGATCTAAAGCAGTCAAATGAAAAGGGTTTTGGAACTATGTGGAAAAGTAAATCTGAAGCGGTGAAAGGAAAAGGAAGGGATCTGAGCGGCAAGTATAGGCTCGGACCAATAGCAGGCGGTGGATAGGAGGAGGGAGGAAGGTAACTCTTCAAACTTGGAGTTCAAACCATCAACTGGAGATTGGACCTGGGAAGTCGTTGTCGGCCTTTGCATTTAGCATCGCTTCACGTAGGGCGGCCTTGGACGTTGAAGGATGAAGTAGACTCGAGCGGAGGATCGTAGGCAACGACAGAGGATGAGAGTTTTTTATGGTGGAAGGAGATCCAAATGTATAGTTCCGATTTCTAATCTAGGGTTTAAGGAAAGGGGGAAGCGGGAAATGAAAATGAGAGAGCGGCAAACGAAAATTGACAGCCCAAAATGAAAATGAAAATAAGGCTTGGATATAACTTATAAGTACCTTTTAAGCTGGACAGCCCAAGTGTTATGATTGACAGATCATTAAAAAATCTAAATGTTAAATTTAAAATGCGTACTTACTTTGGTCTTTAGCTGTGAATAAGCATTAATTCAGTTATTTAATTGAGTTTCAAGCAAGCATTTTAACTCCTATAACCACCGACAGCTCCACAACTGATGAATAAACCTTCCGGCAATCAAACTAACAAAACAAAACACAAGGTTTATATATGGAAATTTAACTTATCATTTTATTTTTAATCAATTTTTTCAAGATGGACTCGTATGTATTATAGTAATTATTATGACAGTAGCTGATAATAATTTAGTTTTTGCTTTAAATAACATTTAATTTGACTAATTGTTTGTAAGAAAAAACGTTTTGATGTGGAAGCAAAAGGATGGACCATAGGAATAATAAAGAGTCGAATTGAGCATGCCAAATCAATCAGACAATTGAGTGGACCACTTGGCTTCAATTAAGTTCTAGTTGACATCTCATCTATAAACGAATACAATTATTTGTTCTTATCTGATTTGAATACATACTTGCACATAATAATATGAACGATTGTTGGACGAAATTTCTCTCAAAAGATATATTGTTGTGCACATGTAAATACCCTTTGTGTTTCAAGCTATATAATACGTAACCTTGCCTTGTCTGCTATTAATGCAAATAAGTCACACAAATTTGCTACTTGACTGCAAATATTTGCCTTAATTTATCTATATTTCATTGTTGACTTTTGCTTGCTCTAGCATTTTAAAAATTACTCGGTAAAACTCAATTTTAAATATTATATTTATACTTAAAAAGCAAGCCATAAGCAAACGTTTGTACTTAAAAATTATATGAATCCCTAAGTTAATTAATTGATAATAATACTTTTTTATTTTCATAAATATATATTACTTAATTATCATAAAAATATATCTTTGAAACACAAGTTATAAATTAATTCATACAAAAAATTATTATTAGTTATTAATTACTCCTTAATAGTATTATTAGTCATCGTCTATTTATTGATTATTAATTTATTAATTATTTAATTAGTTATTATTTATACATATTCATATTTCAAATTGATTATTACTTTTTATTCATTAATTTTTTTATTATTAATTAACTATTATTGTTTAATGATTATTTATTTATTTTATTATTTTTTAACTATTAATTATTATTATTTGTTAATTGTTAATTATTATTATTCTATTTTGAATTATAAATTATAAATATCACTATATAATAATTAAAATTTATTATTCATTAAATGATCAGATATTAATCTTAATTATTGTATAATTACTAATAGTCAATTCTTTAGTAGTAACTATTTAAAATTAATTATTAAAAATTAATCATTAAAAGTTGCTACTTATTTATTGACGGTTAATTAAAAGTAGTGGTTTATGACTTCTTAATTAAAAGCCGCTATTTATTTTTAATAGATGTTTTTAATAGTATGAATATTTGTACACGCATTACCTTCAATTAAAATAATTTGTAGTTGCTTCATTTCCAAAGGGACATATGCAAATAATACTATTTGTTTTGATGCATTTGCTTTGGTTGCTAAGAAACAAAAGAAAATGACAGTAGTTGTTTCGGTTTCGGTTTCTAAGACACAGAAGCAAATGACAGTAGTTGCTTCGATGCATTTGCTTCGGTAGTATGCACAACGGAAGCAAATAGTACTATTTGCTTCTGTTGCAAGCATAACAGAAGCAAATACACTATTTGCTTCTATGCATTTGCTTCGGTTGCAAGGAAAACAGAAGCAAATGACACTATTTGCTTCTATTATAAGGACAACCGAAGCAAATGAGGCAAAGCAAGTGGCCTGTTTTGTAGTAGTGATACTTACTTTCCCTTTACTATCTAGTAGTCACCACTAGTCCTTGCTGTGTACTAACAGAAGTTTTTAAGCAACACCCTCGGCTTTTCAATGCTTACGCATTCTACAGGAACTTACCATTATTCCAAGATAATTCTCGCTGTTTACTTCATAGCCTCAAAACTTTTCCCCATCCTTCCTAGGCACTAATCCTTACCAGCACCATAATTTTAAAACACGGTTTGGTCTTTGCATTAAATTTTCTTCTAAAAATTTAAAGTGTCAAAACTTTATTTTCCTCATGAAAACTTACTTTCACAAAACCATAAAACATGTCATTTCATATAAAAAAATGTAAATCATTTTTTTTTTCAAATCACAAAAACTGGAGTAGATAAGGACAACTATTTCTCAATCAGGTTTATAACTTGTTCTTACCTATAAGGTCGGTTCAATTACTTCCTACAAGGTGCAAACATCTACTCTATTCTTAATTTCTACAACTTATTTTGTCCACCCAACAAAATTTCTCTTTTAAAACAATTTATCAAAAAATGATTGTCAAAAGAATAGAGGTTTCAAAACTTTCTTTACTGAGAATTTTAACAAAATGAAATACTTTCTAAGTTTTGCTTTTAAATCCTTTCATGCAATATAACAAGAAAACTAGCGAGCTATACATGCTTTATAATATGCACCTTTTACTGAGAGAATTTTACTTTAAACAAAGTTTTCGCAAGAAATCACTATTTACAAAATATACCTCATTTTACTTTAAAACTCAATATGTGTACTTTACATATTTTAAAAATATAACTTTTAAGATTAAAACTTGAAAACACCATAAACCATTTTCCTAAAACTTTTACAATTTTAAGTTCTTAAAAGTTAACAATGGGGTTAGACTCAAAGCTGGTTTCCAATTTTTCTAGGCTTTCCTAGACACTCACACAAAGTTAATTCTCTCAACTATATATATTCCTAATCCATTTTTCTCTTTTTAACCTTTTTCAATTTATAAGGTTTTACTGCCAAACCCACTAATATGAAATATTAATCATATGGGATCCTCCTTTCTCCAAAATATATTGTACACTTCCCACCCAAAATTCCTAAGAGTCTCAAATTTCCATATTCATTCCTTTAGTGTACAAAATAGTCATCCCAATTCTTACCATATTATACTCTTTCTATTTAGTGGGTTCCTCTATGGATCTAGATATATATATATATAATATTTATATTTTTAAAAATACAAATACGTTCACTCATGATTTATACAGGAATCATAAACCTAAGCTCTGATACCAGATGTAATACCCGAATTCCGACAGACCGATTTTTTTCTTCAAAATTTTAATCCATCGAAACCCATGTTGGTTGCTCTGGTATCCTGCAGAAAAGATAGAGATATAAAATATATCAGAGCTCAGAAAATATTTCACAATGGAATGGATAAAGTATAAATATAATCAAAGTGTAGCCTTACCGTATTAATAATACTGCCTAACCAGTATCCAAAACTGTCATATCTCTGCCATAAATCTAACCTGCGAGTATGTTTTGGCGCAGAAATTTGATTTTTGAATATTTGAATTTTTGGAATTTATTTAACTATTAAATTCACATGTAATCTTCTTATACGTATACAAATCTCCTAATGACCATTTTACGTGTACATACATACGCACAACTTTTGTTTCATTTTCAAAATTCAAACGGTGCCGCACCGTTTTTTGATTCTTACCATATTTCTTTGATTGCATCCTTATTTTGAACTTTGTCTCTTGTGTGTGTGTGTATATATATATATATTTCTACACATATATACATATATATATTATCATATATATATACATATTTTCTTTACTTCCATATATGTATATTTTTCCTTATACGTGCGTTTATACATATTTTCTATTTAGAACACGTGTTATTTTTAGTCGTTTCCATAAAACAAAAATATTATGCCAGTGGGAATCAAACTCTGTACCTCTTGTATGCAAGCCACATACTCTAACCAACTGGACTACTAAGGCTATTATTCACAAGGCTTAGAACAATGGTAGTTATTGTTCCCTTCTTATTCCTCTTTTTCATGTTTGTTACAATATTTTTATTTAAACTATTGCATGAATCTATTTCTTTTATTTCTCTTTTATCATTAATGCATAATGTTTGTAAACCAGTGCATGCAACATATTACACTGCATGCAACCAATCCTTTCTTTCTTTTAATGCATTAATATTCTCTTCTTTTAAATGTTTATGTCTATGCATATATATACGCATATGCATTATTTAATAATTTAATTGTTACAAAATGCGGGGTGTTACACATTAATTATTCAAATATAACACATGCTCCTGTATCACATTCGGTTACAAGTATATTTCACAACTGAGAATACAAAAACAACTGAATATTCCATATGAGAGTCAAGAGAGTAATCATAAAAGTATTACCAAATGTCCCATACCATTTGGAATTACTAATCCATTTAATTACTCAAAATCCTCATCATACAGAATTTCACATAACTCTCAATGGAAATTGTGCTCAATTCAAAATATGTATCTATCAAAGCAAAATAACCAATTTACTCTTGGTTGTTTTCAGTATTTATTTATTATTACCGATATTCTTTCTTTATTTCAAATGCCAGTCCGATCCAAGTCAATTCAAGTACTGGTTCAGCTCTTGTTTCGACGTCCATTTCAAATTAAACATCGTCCAAATTCCGCTTGGTCAATTTTCTAAGTACCTTTCGAAAAATCCATACTTAGTACTGAAACTTATTTTTTTTCAAAATTACTCAAACGATTTCGAAAACACTTGGCAAAATCAACTCGCATTTTCTGTATGATGACCGTAACAATTCCGGTCGAAAAGAGCTTTTATATGGAAATTTCCAAAGGAACTTATATTTCAAAAATATTTCCTTCAATTTTTTTTCCAGAATCACTTCAAAATAATTTATTTATTTTCCCCAAATCGCGCTCTCTCTAGAGTGATTCTATATCAATTCCGCTCATTCTAGGGTATTTCCGACCTATCTCTAATGAATTTTAAACCCAATAAGACAAATTTTATAAAAAACCATGGCTCTAATACCAAATTGAGACGACCCGAAATCCCGTACAGACGGAGACAAGGGTTATCTTAGGAATATAACACAGAAACAAATAATAGCTGAACAAAATTAAATAAATACACTAGATAATGAACAATAGAATATACTGGATAAAAGTAATCATCAGAGTTACACAGTATACAGGATTTTACTTAGTACAAATACAGTTCAGCTATACATAAATGTCTACAGCGGAAAACAAACAAAATATGTACAATAGGAGCTGAACAGCATAAAAAGAGATAAATGATAGAATCCATCTTCAGCTCCAGCTATCCAGAAAGAACCAGCTAAACCTGAATACAAGGCTGCCCGTGTAGAAAAAGGGGCACCCGAGTTTGAAAGTGAAACAAACTACGAGTCAGTCATGGGACTGGTATGAGAAATCTGCTCAACACATATATAATATGGCAAATCACAGGACCACGCCACTCTCGTGGAACGGGTTTACTCCATTGGATTGCCAGTGCTTTAAAACAAATCTTTCTTTTAAACATCGCTATGCTTTTTATAAAAATGAAGCCATTATAAGACTCAGTTCCCATCACACAATGCAACGCAAACCGGAGGATAAAGTTTTTACCTTATAACGGCCAAAATATGCTTGATACGAATAAGACAAAAGCATTTGATATTATTGCTAGTGTTTATATGTTATGAAAACAATTTCAAATCATAACTATCAATCATAGACAGCATTAATGCCCCATACCACTATGTCGCCATATATATAGGTATACAATCAAAAACCGCACAGTCACGTATTTGGAAATTGGATTTCCGTCATGAACCAAGGCAAAAGATAGTCCTTACCGAATTCGAGACGCTCTAGCCCGCCCCTCAGGAACAGCCGCAACTGCCCCTTGAATCGTCAGGGCCGGTCCACCGATGTGGATTATTATGCCTGAACACTACGTCTCCCCGCCCTTTGGGGCGTAAACGAGCCAACGAATGACTCCATCGGACCCGGATCGTCCGATCAAACCGAGGCGCCTCGCAACAGCAACAACCACATAGGTGAAAAGTATATAAATGTCAGGGCTGGTAGGTCACTGACACCACCCTAGCTAGAAAGAAACGCAGGCCCTCCCTGATGTCCTCTCCCGTTTCTGGTTCATACCGGGGTGTGAGGCTCGCGATTTTACGTTATACACAAAGCTACGCCACACGGGCGGTGCTTTGATCATCTCCACAAGACTTTGCTTTTCAACAGAAGCCCTGATCACTGCATCTTGGCATGCCACACTGGCAATTCATGCCATGCGATTGATGTCCATCGATATACAACCTCTGAGCTCGTGCGTCTCAGAGAAGGGCGTTAAGCAAAAGAATAAATTCTCCGCCGCCAAACAGATGTATATTTAACAGAGATCAATCAACACAGAATAAAATCCAATGTCAGACACACAGTCCATTTACAAGTCCGTTCTGGGTCTGAATGAATCCGGAGGCACTAAATACCTCGCAAACCCATCGATCACCACGTACGTCTGGACGATCACCACCCATTATCCATATTTCGGGATGCCTCCCAATCAGGACCTCGGTTACCATCCAAACGAGGTGAAGATCTCCGGTCTTCGACCACCGTCTTCATCTTCGACTTTCAATCGTCGGTCAATTATTTGAAATGAGAATTAACTCGGCCTTTTCAAATAATTCACGTTTATTTAGAATTTCAAATCAATTTATTTTAATGGTTAAATCATTCGACAACACCAATTTTGTTCTTTAATGTAATTTCACACCAAACACATTCAACCATCAAATACCACATAAATCGAGCAAATTCAGTTTATTTCCATCCCATATCGTTTATGGTACTTTATAATGATTTATCGCTATTTTTATTTATTTTAAAATAGCCCATATATTCAAAACGACGCTTCGGGCCATAACGCGGCCGTGGCGCTGTTTTTCTTCAGATTTGATTTACACATTCCAGACAATCCAACCGTTGGATTTTTACAAAGTTGGTGCTGTTGGAAAGATATTTCCAAGGCGAACCCGACGGTTGAGGTTTCGGGAAAATCCGATGGTCGGATTTCCCGCACTAGTTGTTTGAAATCACGGTTTCAAAACACGAACTGCACGGCCACGTTTCGTTTTAATTTTATTTATATTTATATATTTATATAAATATAGTTCATTCAACAATTTCAATATCGTTTCCACTTCAAATTTTTCACTAACGCCTTAAAATTTTGGAAAATTTCGCCATAACCTCCTTTGTACGGGAGGGGCTGGGAAAATTCCCAAATAGCTACATGGGCGTCTCATGTCGAAAAGAAAAAGCCAAGCGGCTAGCCAATAGGCTCATAAAATCATCACCCAAACAAAACAGTAAATGTGTACCTATTTGTCGGGCACAAAATTTTATTCCTCTTCTCTAGCCCCTTTGCTATAACCTATTCAATAAATATGCATGTACATATATACAGTTCTTATCACTTATCATTTTCTATTCAACTTCATATTTGATTCCATTTGGTTTAAAAACACCATTCATTCTAACGTTGCATGTATAGGCAAAAATCATATCATTAGCTAATTAATGAATATTTCAACTCATATATGTTTATTTGAACGAGTGGCTATTTTTAACACTTCACATTTCAACGATTCATGTATATAATAAAAATGTGATTTTTATTGTAAAACAATTCTTTTCAAACCACTATTATTTTATATAGTTTATATCGGTGATAAAAATAGGATTTTTCTTATAAAACAATTTTTTTCAAAACGAGATTATTTTACATAGTTCATATAGTCGATAAAAGGTGATTTTTTATTATCAAACAATTTATTTCAAAATATGAATACCATTCAACACATGAATTTCAATTCAACGAATGAATATCGATTCAACACATGAAGGTTTTCTATAGTTTCTATATATAGATAGAAATGTGATTTTTATATTTGAAACACGAATACCATTCAACACATGAATTTCTAATCAACGAATGAATATCAATTCAACACATGAAGGTTTTCTATTCAATGAATAAATATAGTTTAAGCAAATGAAAATAATTCAAACACACGAATATTATTCAAAATTTCGGCAGCATAACGGCAGGGTAGTTAAAACCAGGACCGTCCCTAGTACGGCTCCTCGCTCTACCTTAAAACCTCGCGGTTTTTGACAATGGGGATCATGCATCTAGTTCGCACGCAGGCGGCATGTATATATTTATTTCATTTCCACAAACTAATCCTATGTGGTTTCAACCAAATATTTTTCAACCACAAACGGGTATTTTTCAACCACAATCAATCAATATCAACCACAAACAATCCCAAACAACCATTCGCTATCAATCAATTTTCACACCAATCACAATCAATAAATATCGTCCATGGTTTGTGGACGAGGGGCGTATATATATATATATAGCAATTCACTTTTATTTCAACACATATATAATTTTTACAACGCATATATAACTTATACATCGAACATACAACTTATACAACGCTTATACATGAGGTGTACAACGTTTATATAACTAATACATCGACTATATAATTTATACATCGTCGTTTTCCATATTGTTTTTAAATCAGAAATCTCACCTTGGGTTCCACTCCACCAAAAATAGCAGAAGGCTCAGAAAAATATGCGGTCTCTTCTAAAATGTAGAAGGCGTCCACACGGTCATGATGTTTCCTGTTTCATCGAATTTCGTTAACATAGCAAAAAGATATGATTTTTCAAAGTTTGCAACGGTTTTAAACTGTTAAAATCAGTTTTAAACTAAAACAGCCGATACCTTTCAAAACTGTTCGAAACTAGGTTTCGATTTTTCGATCAATCCGCTGATTGTTGCTTCGATCGGCCAGCGCCACCTTGTCGGGCTAGGAGAGGCGCATGTGCTCCATGGAGGGGGTCGAGCTCGGTGGTCCCCAGGCGGCGGAATCGGGGTGCGAACGGCCGAACTTCTCGAGGGTGGTTCTCCCCCTACAGGCCACGAAAAAATCCAATACTTATATGGATTTGAAGATCATGAGATGTACTACAAAAACCTTAACTATGGCATTGGATTTCATTGAGCGGATCAGAAGAAAAAGAGGAGAGAAGGAAGCGGCCAATTTCCGCCGTCGTTCGAGTCGGGGAGAGAGAAAAGCGGGGGGGGTTTCTGACGTGGCCCAATCATATTTTTTTATTTATAAAGTTTTAAAATCCGAAAATACCCCTTGTCACACACGAACACCAATCCAAGCCCAACGACAGTCGTCCCAAGCGTTTTACCCCCATTCCGAACACAATGGGATATGTTTCTTAGGCCCATTCGACTGCTTCAGTCAGTTTCCATTCAAATTAAAATATAAAACATTCAATATTCAATTTGAACGTGCATTTCAATTTGCCAGGGCCACAAACTGATTCGAAAAATTCCAGAAAAATAAATCTAGCTATGTTTTGACGATACGGTCCCAACAAAACTATTTTCGTCGAATTCTGAGACCGTTTGCAAAAAGGCCCATTTCTGGTCGATCCAATTTAACTGTAATTGACCAAAACACATTTTCCTTTGCCACACTCACATACTAGCTTCAAAAATTATGAAATTTGAAACCTAGCAATAACTTCACATCCCGGATCCAACAAAAGTGGTTTCGTCGAATTCCGAGGTCGTATGCAAAATGGCCAATTTCACGGGCTATATAAATTCCATAGCGACCTTGCTGAAAATTCATTCGGCCATAACTTTTGCTTTCCGCTATGAAAATTCGATTATTCAGATTCGTTAGAAAGGTATTCTCTAACAGATTTAAATGTTTTTGGTTTCGCTAAAATCCGTTTTATTTTGCACCCGGTACAGTCCGACAAAATTTGAATTCAATTTTTGAAACTGCAGCGCCTTTTCAAGCCCTGTTTTTAATTATAATTAATTATATTCGTTTTCAATTGTCGATTCAAACTTAGTTTTCATCTCTATTATTGAAAATATTTATTTTAAATATTTAAAATCCATTATTTTAGCCAATTTAAAAAATTTAAATTGGTTCAGATATTCTGGGTCGTTACAATCTCCCCCACTTAAAATTTTTTGTCCCCGAAAAGGAACAAAGTCGAAAGTGGTTTGACAAATCTACAATCGCACAACACAACCAACAATCAATTCGTTTTAACCTTTCAAAAATATACTGATTAACCTCTATACCCTTTTCAAAATCATTCAGCCTATAGAATTTAAAAGTGCACATCCATGAAAAGAAAATAACAACAGAGTAGGGAATTAAATGGTAATGCAAAGTAGAGTAAATGCACCTTGCACCGGAGTCAATCAGAGATATCTACTCGGCATCTAGGATAAGCCTTCTGAATGCTCTCCTCAGTTTCCCAAGTACAATCTCGGGGATCTCCACTCCATTGCACTTTGACTAAGCGAACCTTCTTGTTCCTCAGCTCTTTGGTTTCTTTGCCTATTATCTTTAGCGGCTCTCTTCTCACAGCTAATTCTGGAGTAATTTCAATATCCTGTTGAGCTGCTTCTTCCACGATCAAGTCTGGATCATGAACGTGTTTTCGGAGTTGAGATATGTGAAATACATCATGAACTCCAGGCAACCAATCTGGCAATTTAACCCTATAAGCGAGAGTTCCGATCCGTTCCAGAATAGGAAACGGACCAATGAATTTGGGCGCTAACTTTCCAGTTTTACCGAACCGGATTACTCCTCTCATCGGCGATACTTTCAAATATACATAGTCGCCAACAGCAAAGGATATATCTCTTCTTCTTCTATCGGCATAGCTCTTTTGTCGGCTTTGAGCGGCGAGTAATCGCTTCTTAATAAAATCGACTTTGTCGGCAGCTTCTCGAATCATATCGGGACCCAACACAAGTCTATTTCCTGGTTCGACCCAACAAGCAGGAGATCGGCACGGTCTACCATATAATGCTTCGAATGGCGACATTGTCAGACTCGCCTGGTAGCTGTTGTTATATGAGAATTCAGCCAAATGTAGATGGTCTTCCCATGATCCACCAAAGTCTAGAACACAAGCCCGCAATAGATCTTCTAAAATACGATTCACCCTCTCAGTCTGACCGTCTGTCTGAGGATGATAAGCAGTGCTCAAGTTCAACTTCGTTCCCAGCTCGACTTGAAATGCTTCCCAGAATTTGCTAGTGAATATTGTATCTCTATCACTGACTATACTGAGCGGCACTCCATGTAGTCTAACTATTTCCCCGAAGTATATATGCCCCATACTCTGAGCAGTTCTGTTTGATCTGACAGGTATGAAATGGGCGGTCTTCGTGAAGCGATCTACGATCACCCAAATACTGTCATTCCCTTTTCTGGTTCGGGGCAGACCATCAATGAAATCCATAGAAATATGTTCCCACTTCCAACCAGGAACTTCTAATGGTTGTAACAATCCAGCCAATTTTTGTTGGTCGCTTTTGACTAGTTGGCAAGTAGGGCATCGGCTAACATATATTGAAACATCTCTTTTCATAGCCTTCCACCAGAATGTTCATTTGAGATCGTTGTACATTTTGGCCACACCAGGATGAATACTCAGCTTGGACTTGTGACACTCGTCCAACACTTCCCTTTTTAACTCTGGGACGTCGGGAACACAAATCCTTCCTTTCAATCTCAGGGTCTCGTCGTTATCTATTTGAAAACACGAGGGTTCGCCTTTCTGAATCCTTTTGATCATATCCTTAATAAAGTTATCCTCCTTCTGCAGAATAGATATTTTGTCAATCAAGGAAGTCGTGATAATAAAGCTGGCGATCATTACATTCTTTCGGCTCAGCGCATCGGCCACGACATTGGCTTTCCCTGGAGTATATATAATTTCGAAGTCATATGCTGCAAGAAACTCCAGCCAACGCTGCTGCCTCAAATTCAGGTCTTTCTGAGTGAACAGATACTTTAACGACTGGTGATCTGTAAACAGTTCAAATCTCTCACCCAGAAGATAGTGTCTCCAGATTTTCAAAGCAAACACAATAGCTAATAACTCAAGATCATGAGTTACGTAGTTCTTCTCGTGTGACTTCAGTTGACGGCTAGCATAAGCAATCACTTGGCCTCTTTGCATTAACACTGCGCCAAGGCCTTCTCTAGACGCATCAGTCCAGACTTTTAAATCCTGGTTGCCATCGATGATGGTTAACACTGGAGCTGTTGTTAGTCTCAGCTTTAGCTCTTCGAAAGCCTCCTCACTTTCTGGAGTCCATTTGAACTTTGAATGCTTCTTTGTAAACTTCGTTAAGTGGCCAGATATCTTCGAAAAGTTTTTAACGAACTTCCGGTAATAGCTAGCCAATCCGAAAAAACTACGGACTTCAGTGGGGGTACTGGGCTGTTTCCAATTCTGAATAGCCGTGATTTTGCTTGGATCCACAGCGATTCCTTCTTTCGATACTATGTGGCCCAGAAATTTTACTTCATCTTGCCAGAAGATACATTTGGAAAACTTTGCTTTCAATACATTCCGTCTCAGAATTTCTAGAACCTGTTCCAGATGCTTTTCATGTTCGGCTTTTGATTTAGAGAAGATTAAAATATCATCAATAAAAACCAGAACAAATTTATTCAACACTACTCTGAATACTATGTTCATCAGATCGACGAAGTAAGCTGGAGCGTTACATAAGCCGAACGGCATTACTAACCACTCGTAGAATAAGTCGGGGCCTCTGAACGCTGTCATTGGAACACACTCTTCGGCAATTCGAAGTTGATGGAAGCCTGTAGCTAGGTCCATTCTCGAGAATACTTGTGCTCCGTTTAATCGATCCAACAAATCGTCTATTCGCGGCAATGGATATTTGTTCTTTATTGTCTGTTTGTTCAGATCATGATAATCCACACATAGACGTAGAGTACTGTCAGATTTTAGGACAAACACCACTGCTGCACCCCAATCAGAGAAACTAGGCCTGATCAGACCCTTCCATACTAGCTGTCGTGTTTGATTGTCTAATTCCTCTTTCTCTTTCAAGGACACTCTTCGAATAGCGTGAACTACCGGCCTTGCATTGGGAATCAAAGCAATCTTGAAATCTATTTCTCTCTGCGGAGGTAAGCGAACAACTTCTTCGAACACATCCGCATAGTTCTTGACGACAGGGATATCTTTCCCTAGGTCGGGAATATTCTCTATGGTTTCAGGGACATTTCCTATTTGGGCTGGAGAAACATTCAAAGCTGCCCAGAAGTCTTTTCTGTTTGATGTCGGGCCTTCACATGGTATGGTTATATAATTCTCTGATTTAATCTTAGCTCTAACAACTCTCTCGGCACATCTAACCTCTGCTTCCTATTTGGTTAGCCAATCTAATCCCAGAATAATATCGAATTCATTAAAATTCATGACGATAGAGACAATAGGGAATTTATAGCAAGAAAAGGAGACAGGTACTGCACAAATCCAACTGAGATTAATAGAACCCCCGACCGGATTCTGGACAGTCATTGGTTCCTTGAGCTTCCTCAAGTTCAAATCTAGTTTCTTAGCGGCACTCTTTGCAATAAAGCTTCGTGACGCGCCTGTGTCAAACAGTACTTTAACTGGAATGTTTTTGACAGTAAGCGTTCCTTCCAAAACATCAGACCTTCCCTGACTGGTTGAGGGATCAGAAGTTCCTGCTACTTCATTCACTTGAACTACTTCAGGCTTCTTCCTCTTCCAGCAATCTTGCTTTACATGATCAAACTGATGGCATTGATTGCACCTTTTCTTTCCTTGAAAATCCTTCTTGGGTTTAGATCCACTCTTTCTTTGTTCGTTCCAAGATTTGCAACTTATCGCCAAATGTCCTTTTCTATTGCAGCTTGAGCATGTGGCGGTCGTTATTCGTTCGTTCCCAGATTCAGCCCTTTTTCTCTTGGCGATGGCCTTCTCGTTGACCTTAGACCTCGTACTAGCTTCAGGAATATTAGTTTCCGACTCTTCTTTGTCATTACAATAGACTTCTTCTTCGTCGCGCAACATTCCTTTCTTATGGAGATCTTCATACTGATAAGCCATGTATATCATTTCTGAAAAAGGAAGCTTCACATTCCTCATTACACTATTCTGATATCTCCTTTGCAGGCCATGAATAAATCTCAGATTTTTCCTCTTTGGGTCTTGAATCAGATGAGGAGCAAAGTGAGCAAGCTCGTTGAATTTCTTATGATATTCTGGGATGGTCATATCACCTTGTATTAGATAAGAAAATTCATCACATAATCGTTCCGTCGCTTCAGGAGGAGTAAATCTTTCTAGGAAAATCACTTTGAATCTGTCCCAGGTGATATCACCTTCTGGATTATCTTTGATGATCGTTTCCCACCAGATTAAAGCTTCTTCTTTTAGCGCCCAAGATGCTACTAGCCTTTTCTGGTCATCCCTCAGCTGGATACGCTCAAAAATTCTTTCGACAGAACTCACCCAAGCTTGAGTTTGAATAATAGATTCATTGCCCGAGAACTGTGCTCCGTTCAGATTTCGATATCTCTTTAATAGAGCCTCTAGGTCGGGTTCTGTATTCCTTCTGTTTCTGGCACTCATTTTTCTAGTACTTCTGCAATTAGCAGAACAAGTGTCAGGTCACAGAAAAGATAATTTAAAATATAGAAACATATACTTCAAGTGTAAATGTGTCTATCGAGGTGTAATTTCATTCTGCTTTACTCATACTAGGATATTAATGATCCTATCTGTATTGAGTTACCCGTCCTAGAACACTAATGGTTCTATTTCTGACGAGTTCGTTCAAATGTTATATTCCAGAACTAAGCTTAACCAAAGCTCTGATACCACGTTGAGACGACCCGAAATCCCGTACAGACGGAGACAAGGGTTATCTTAGGAATATAACACAGAAACAGATAATAGCAGAACAAAATTAAATAAATACACCAGATAATGAACAATAGAATATACTGGATAAAAGTAATCATCAGAGTTACACAGTATACAGGATCTTACTTAGTACAAATACAGTTCAGCTATACATAAATGTCTACAGCGGAAAACAAACAAAATATGTACAATAGGAGCTGAACAACATAAAAAGAGATAAATGATAGAATCCATCTTCAGCTCCAGCTATCCAGAAAGAACCAGCTAAACCTGAATACAAGGCTGCCCGTGTAGAAAAAGGGGCACCCGAGTTTGAAAGTGAAACAAACTACGAGTCGGTCATGGGACTGGTATGAGAAATCTGCTCAACACATATATAATATAGCAAATCACAGGACCACGCCACTCTCGTGGAACGGGTTTACTCCATTGGATTGCCAGTGCTTTAAAACAAATCTTTCTTTTAAACATCGCTATGCTTTTTATAAAAATGAAGCCATTATAAGACTCAGTTCCCATCACACAATGCAACGCAAACCGGAGGATAGAGTTTTTACCTTATAACGGCCAAAATATGCTTGATACGAATAAAACAAAAGCATTTGATATTATTGCTAGTGTTTATATGTTTTGAAAACAATTTCAAATCATAACTATCAATCATAGACGGCATTAATGCCCCATACCACTATGTCGCCATATATATAGGTATACAATCAAAAACCGCACAGTCACGTATTTGGAAATTGGATTTCCGTCATGAACCAAGGCAAAAGATAGTCCTTACCGAATTTGAGACGCTCTAGCCCGCCCCTCAGGAACAGCCGCAACTGCCCCTTGGATCGTCAGGGCCGGTCCACCGATGTGGATTATTATGCCTGAACACTACGTCTCCCCGCCCTTTGGGGCGTAAACGAGCCAACGAATGACTCCATCGGACCCAGATCGTCCGATCAAACTGAGGCGCCTCGCAACAGCAACAACCACATAGGTGAAAAGTATATAAATGTCAGGGCTGGTAGGTCACTGACACCACCCTAGCTAGAAAGAAACGCATGCCCTCCCTGATGTCCTCTCCCGTTTCTGGTTCATACCGGGGTGTGAGGCTCGCGATTTTACGTTATACACAAAGCTACGCCACACGGGCGGTGCTTTGATCATCTCCACAAGACTTTGCTTTTCAACAGAAGCCCTGATCACTGCATCTTAGCATGCCACACTGGCAATTCATGCCATGCGACTGATGTCCATCGATATACAACCTCTGAGCTCGTGCGTCTCAGAGAAGGGCGTTAAGAAAAAGAATAAATTCTCCGCCGCCAAACAGATGTATATTTAACAGAGATCAATCAACACAGAATAAAATCCAATGTCAGACACACAGTCAATTTACAAGTCCGTTCTGGGTCTGAACGAATCCGGAGGCACTAAATACCTCGCAAACCCATCGATCACCACGTACGTCTGGACGATCACCACTCATTATCCATATTTCGGGATGCCTCCCAATCAGGACCTCGGTTACCATCCAAACGAGGTGAAGATCTCCGGTCTTCAACCAACGTCTTCATCTTCGACTTTCAATCGTCGGTCAATTATTTGAAATGAGAATTAACTCGGCCTTTTCAAATAATTCACGTTTATTTAGAATTTCAAATCAATTTATTTTAATGGTTAAATCATTCGACAACACCAATTTTGTTCTTTAATGTAATTTCACACCAAACACATTCAACCATCAAATACCACATAAATCGAGCAAATTCAGTTTAAGTCCATCCCATTTCGTTTATGGTACTTTATAATGATTTATCGCTATTTTTATTTATTTTAAAATAGCGCATATATTCAAAACGATGCTTCGGGCCATAACGCGGCCGTGGCGCTGTTTTTCTTCAGATTTGATTTACACATTCCAGACAATCCAACCGTTGGATTTTTACAAAGTTGGTGCCGTTGGAAAGATATTTTCAAGGCGAACCCGACGGTTGAGGTTTTGGGAAAATCCGATGGTCGGATTTCCCGCACTAGTTGTTTGAAATCACGGTTTCAAAACACGAACTGCACGGCCACGTTTCATTTTAATTTTATTTACATTTATATATTTATATAAATATAGTTCATTCAACAATTTCAATATCGTTTCCACTTCAAATTTTTCACTAACGCCTTAAAATTTTGGAAAATTTCGCCATAACCTCCTTTGTACGGGAGGGGCTGGGAAAATTCCCAAATAGCCACACGGGCGTCTCATGTCGAAAAGAAAAAGAAAAAGCCAAGCGGCTAGCCAATAGGCTCATAAAATCATCACCCAAACAAAACAGTAAATGTGTACCTATTTGTCGGGCACAAAATTTTATTCCTCTTCTCTAGCCCCTTTGCTATAACCTGTTCAATAAATATGCATGTACGTATATACAGTTCTTATCACTTATCATTTTCCATTCAACTTCATATTTGATTCCATTTGGTTTAAAAACACCATTCATTCTAACGTTGCATGTATAGGCAAAAATCATATCATTAGCTAATTAATGAATATTTCAACTCATATATGTTTATTTGAACGAGTGGCTATTTTTAACACTTCACATTTCAACGATTCATGTATATAATAAAAATGTGATTTTTATTGTAAAACAATTCATTTCAAACCACTATTATTTTATATAGTTTATATCGGTGATAAAAATAGGATTTTTCTTATAAAACAATTTTTTTCAAAATGAGATTATTTTACACAGTTCATATAGTCGATAAAAGGTGATTTTTTATTATCAAACAATTTATTTCAAAATATGAATACCATTCAACACATGAATTTCAATTCAACGAATGAATATCGATTCAACACATGAAGGTTTTCTATAGTTTCTATATATAGATAGAAATGTGATTTTTATATTTGAAACACGAATACCATTCAACACATGAATTTCTAATCAACGAATGAATATCAATTCAACACATGAAGGTTTTCTATTCAATGAATAAATATAGTTTAAGCAAATGAAAATAATTCAAACACACGAATATTATTCAAAATTTCGGCAGCATAACAGCGGGGTAGTTAAAACCGGGACCGTCCCTAGTACGGCTCCTCGCTCTACCTTAAAACCTCGCGGTTTTTGACAGTGGGGATCATGCATCTAGTTCGCACGCAGGCGGCATGTATATATTTATTTCATTTCCACAAACTAATCCTATGTGGTTTCAACCAAATATTTTTCAACCACAGACGGGTATTTTTCAACCATAATCAATCAATATCAACCACAAACAATCCCAAACAACCATTCGCTATCAATCAATTTTCACACCAATCACAATCAATAAATATCGTCCATGGTTTGTGGACGAGGGGCGTATATATATATATATATATATATATATATATATATATATATATAGCAATTCACTTTTATTTCAACACATATATAATTTTTACAACGCATATATAACTTATACATCGAACATACAACTTATACAACGCTTATACATGAGGTGTACAACGTTTATATAACTCATACATCGACTATATAATTTATACATCGTCGTTTTCCATATTGTTTTTAAATCAGAAATCTCACCTTGGGTTCCACTCCACCAAAAATAGCAGAAGGCTCAGAAAAATATGCGGTCTCTTCTAAAATGTAGAAGGCGTCCACACGGTCACGATGTTTCCTGTTTCATCGAATTTCGTTAACATAGCAAAAAGATATGATTTTTCAAAGTTTGCAACGGTTTTAAACTGTTAAAATCAGTTTTAAATTAAAACAGCCGATACCTTTCAAAACTGTTCGAAACTAGGTTTCGATTTTTCGATCAATCCGCTGATTGTTGCTTCGATCGGCCAACGCCACCTTGTCGGGCTAGGAGAGGCGCACGTGCTCCATGGAGGGGGTCGAGCTCGATGGTCCCCAGGCGGCGGAATCGGGGTGCGAACGGCCGAACTTCTCGAGGGTGGTTCTCCCCCTACAGACCACAAAAAAATCCAATACTTATATGGATTTGAAGATCATGAGATGTACTACAAAAACCTTAACTGTGGCATTGGATTTCATTGAGCGGATCAGAAGAAAAAGAGGAGAGAAGGAAGCGGCCAATTTCCGCCGTCGTTCGAGTCGGGGAGAGAGAAAAGCGGGGGGGGAGTTCTGACGTGGCCCAATCATATTTTTTTTTATTTATAAAGTTTTAAAATCCGAAAATACCCCTTGTCACACACGAACACCAATCCAAGCCCAACGACTGTCGTCCCTAGCGTTTTACCCCCATTCCGAACACAATGGGATATGTTTCGTAGGCCCATTCGACTGCTTCAGTCAGTTTCCATTCAAATTAAAATATAAAACATTCAATATTCAATTTGAACGTGCATTTCAATTTGCCAGGGCCACAAACTGATTCGAAAAATTCCAGAAAAATAAATCTAGCTATGTTTTGACGATACGGTCCCAACAAAACTAGTTTCGTCGAATTCTGAGACCGTTTGCAAAAAGGCCCATTTCTGGTCGATCCAATTTAACTGTAATTGACCAAAACACATTTTCCTTTTCCACACTCACATACTAGCTTCAAAAATTATGAAATTTGAAACCTAGCAATAACTTCACCTCCCGGATCCAACAAAAGTGGTTTCGTCGAATTCCGAGGTCGTATGCAAAATGGCCAATTTCACGGGCTATATAAATTCCATAGCGACCTTGCTGAAAATTCATTCGGCCATAACTTTTGCTTTCCGCTATGAAAATTCGATTATTCAGATTCGTTAGAAAGGTATTCTCTAACGGATTTAAATGTTTTTGGTTTCGCTAAAATCCGTTTTATTTTGCACCCGGTACAGTCCGACAAAATTTGAATTCAATTTTTGAAACTGCAGCGCCTTTTCAAGCCCTGTTTTTAATTATAATTAATTATATTCGTTTTCAATTGTCGATTCAAACTCAGTTTTCATCTCTATTATTGAAAATATTTATTTTAAATATTTAAAATCCATTATTTTAGCCAATTTAAAAAATTTAAATTGGTTCAGATTTTCTGGGTCGTTACACAAATGTAACAGCCTGCCATTTCGACCGCCCAAGTCGATGATTATACCGACTCGAAAAGATAACAGTATAACCTATTGACTTACAGGGTTTAAATAAAATATCACATAGAATCACAGACACGAAAAGATAACAGTATAACCTATTGCGGAATAAATTTATATAAAAATATCAGAGTTTTACAAAATTATATTTTACAGCGGAAGATATCATACATTAGATTTTAAATAAATAAATAAAAACAGAAGAACGAAGCAAAGCTAGCGTGTCTTCGCGTACTTTAAGCTTCGATAACTGGAATCTCTGAAATCTGCAGCACTCGTATCTGCTTGGTTTTTCAAAAAAATAGATGGACAAAATAAACTTGTTCAAATTCTAAAAGTTCATTTAATCACCATGCATAAACTAGATTAACGAAAAAATAATATGTTTAGGCGTCGCTTTTTGGAAAATACTCTAACAGAAAGAAAGAAATATGATACTTTAGCATTTTGTAGGGTAAGGAAACCATTTGAACCTTTATGCCAAAATCGACATGATAAACTTACAAAGTGGGAGGATAAAAAAAACTTCGGATTCATCAGACTATTAATTTCTACATTTATCAACAAAATCTTCAAAAACAGTCTTACTGTAGGAAAATAGCGGATCAAAATTATATATGCTAAAATACTCATGTAGCATATCATTTTCGCACATATATCTAATTAGTTTTAAACTACAAGAATAATACCCTATTGCAACTAGTTATTTGCAACAGGCGACACATGACAATTGCAGTAAATAATACTTAGCAACAAACCTTTTGTAGTAGTTGCAATAGTTGAGATTTAGCAGCTGGACTTTTCTTTCTGCTGTGAAAAGCATATTTTTAGCAAATGCGCTTATCTTCCAGTTGCAAAAACATACTTTTAGCAAGTGCTCTTCCATAACAGTTGCAAAAAGCATATTATTTGCAACTGCTCTTTTAAACATGTTGCAAAAAATATCTTTAGCAACTGTTTTCGCCACTTGCAATAACTGTATTTTTTACAACTGGTAAAGCTAGTTGCGAAAAATATATTAACTAATATAATTAGTAATAAATTACATACAATCTATAAATATAATTATTAGTAACTTTTTAACAAACTTTTAACAATAGGTTTTTAATATGACTTACATTAACTAATTGCAATCTATAGGCAATAATTGTATTTTATGTTTAATTAACTTTTACATTATTTATTTATAAATAGAAATAGTTAATATTCATTTATAATAATAAAAAAAATTATAGAATAATTGATGTAAAGCACTCAGTAAATAATAATTACTTCTAATAGTTTATAATAATAATGCATAAATTAAAATTAATAAATAATAATATCTACTAGCGACATACAACAATAGTAGCAAATGGTCTTAAACAACTGGCATTTCTTGACAGTTGCAATAGACGATGTTTAGTAACCGACATTTTTCACACTTGTAATAAATGAATTTTCAGCAACTATGTTTTCCTGTCAGTTGCAATGAACGAATTTTTAACAATTGCGATTTCGTACAAGTTGCAATAAGTATGTCTTAATTCAATAATTATATTTGATGATCATATCAATTTTTGGATATTTAAAAAGGTAATAATTCCTAAACAATAATTAATAATGATTACTTAATAATGATTATTAAATAATTAAATGTAATAATTAATAAGAAAGACTAATATTTAATAATTGGTTTTTTATAATTAACATTAATAAGCATTTTTATTATTTAGTATTTAATGATTACAATTGATAATTATATTTATTATTCAATGATTTAAATGATTTAAAACTTAGTACTAAAATAAAACTAAAAATACACATAAATTTATTTTCTTTCAAATATTCATAAAATAAAATAAAAATTACTTTACAAGACGGAGAGTTAATTTGGAATATTCATCTAATTTAGAAGTAAAATTTTGAATTTTCTATCAAAATATAAAAAAAATCTATAAAGTTTAAAATAAAATTTATTGTATGTGTTTTAAAGCATTAAGACTTTAATTTACATAAGATGATGCAAGCTTTATGTGGTAAGACCTGAATTTTTAGCTCCAAATCCAATTACATTTTGCTTCGATATTTCTAGTTTGTTCCATTTTGGCTGCTTTACGTTCCCACTTCCTTTTCCTCGACATTTTCATTTCCCGCTTTCAACCCAAACCCTATGATCGAAATGTGATCCCTTTCTCTATCGGTTAAAGCAAAATAATAATTTCATTTTTTGCCATGACCTTCGTCTTCCCAATCCTCCCAATCTGCTTTCAATTGTGTCCTCCTTTTTATTTCCTTTGATTTCCCCAAATTTCCCTGTCAATTGCCTCAACCTCGTGCTCATGCTTCTTGAGTCAAACACGACTCACGTTGGGTACTAAAAGGGATCGATGACTACCATGATATCGCCTCTGCCTACGTCGTCTCCTGCAAATCGCCGCATCCCTCTGCGTCGCCTGCTTTCCAGTCATGTGCTTCCTCTAGATGCCTCCTCCTGCGTCGTTATTCAACCTCACATACGGGTTTTTTTTCCCGCATAACCGAATACGCAATTTCTGGAGAAGGGGATTAGGGCTTGGCTAAATTAAGGATGGATGTGGGTTTTTGTGATTTTAAAAAGTAGGGTCGTCCTCTCCCTTAGCTCCGAATCCAAGCCTGAACCCTTATCCACATAAAGAAAAACTGCGAATTCATTGCTCTTAGAATTCGTGAATTCAGGTATAGTGGCCGGTTCGAGGTTCGAATTTTAGTTAACAGACTTCATGGATTTGAGTACAGTGGCTAGATTGAGTTCCATCTTTGGTTCCATATTTTTGTTGCAGAATAACGTGGATTCATGGATTTCCTTCACACACTGGTCAGTTACATTCTTTTGAGCCGTTTTGTCTCTCTTAAGGACTTCTTACATCAAAATAACACTGGGAAGCTATTGTAGCAAATATTTGGAGTGGAAGTTACATCCATACGTATTTTTGGTATTCCCGAACAAGAAGAAATTATGTGGAATTCCTTCCAACAGTCGGGTATTTTGTTGTTTGTATCTTAAACTGGTCTTCATAAAATAAGATATAGTTTCCAAACCAGTTTGTTTTTTCATAAAAAGTTGTAGGTTAGAACTTGTTTTGTATATTGTGCAAGTATTTGTCAACTACGGAATGCTATAATTATTTGAAAAAAAAATTGCACTCTGAATAAACAATTCATCTTGGAGTAGTCATTCGGTGATGCCAGAAGTTATAAATAATAAGCTTTTCATGTTTCCCAGATTGTGATAACTTCTAATTGAAACCTTGCTTTGTACTAAAAATGCGGTGCCCGTGCTCCTGATAAAATGAAGGCTTCCTATTCATAGTGTGCTTCATCTTATGACAATCCTATAATTCAAGAGCCATTTAGCCTGTAATATGCTATTATTAAACTTTACTAGCTCTCATCTACATTTTATAACTAATTACATAATTTTGTCGATGTACTACCATATTTGTTGTTTTCTCATATTTTTCTTTTCTTTTCTGAACTTGTTGTTAGAATTTGTGATACAATATTTCCATTTGTAGAAGATTTGGAAGATATTATTGATTATGGTGATACAATATTTCCATTTAGAGAAGATTTGGGAAACGTTGTTAATTTAAGTAATATAATTGATTGACATAGAAATGTGTTTATTTTATGCTCTTATATCTTATCTTTTGTATATAAATAATTATTACTTGGGTATTGTTTTGTTACTTTTACAGATATTCCAACCCAGCCCGCATGCAACCAGAAAAATAGAGATATGGAGATCAGATTGCTATATATTTACATTTTTGAAGAATTGTAGATGAAGATCCCACATCTGGTTGCTGTTGGATAAGAAAATGACTGATAAAAAGGCCATGCACATTTCAAATCAAGGGAGGCTTGTCAAAGAACCAAGAGGAAAAGAAGAAAGGCCAAAAATTTAATAGATTTAACTAAGGCCCATTTGAAACTCTCATTGTAAACTCTTTTGTGAATTCCCTAAGGCCCATCTACCATTGTATTAGGGTTAGGGTTAGGGTTTGGCTATCTATCCTATAAATACCCTTGTAATGTCATTGTAGCCACCATCCTATCCTATTCTATATTCTCTTCTCCATTAATAAAAGTTCTTCTTTTTATTATTTCTGCATTTTTCTTTTTCTTAGCAATCGGTGTTGTCTTCACAATTAGTTTTGGAAGAGCACCAATTGTATTTTACATTTTTTTTGTTAGTGATTAGTCGTTTGATTAGTTTCAACGACAATCCTAATTTACTTTTTGTTGTTCTCCTTTTCCTGCAATTTTACTTTCTGCTTTTTATTTCAGTTTTGCATTTTAATTTCCAATTGATAGTTGTGATTTGATCGTCGGTTCAATTAGATTTGTTCTGAATCGGATCGCAGTTTCAATTTTTGTTGTTTTCAAAAACCAACCTCGAAAATCGTCTAACTCTCCCAAGAGATTAAATAAATAATTTGATTTTAATTACACCTCCCTGTGTTCGACCTGTATGCTACACACCTGTGCGCTTGCAGAATTTTATTACAAATATCGCGCTTTTCTAGCGTCGATCAAGTTTTTGGCGCCGTTGCCGGGGAGGTAACGATTGAATTTTATTGTTTATTTAATTTCCGATTCGTGTTAGTTTTTATTTTATTTTGTATATATTTTTGTTTCTTGTACATATAGAAAAAAATCTCAATTAGTGATGTGGCGTATTAATTACATTGATACTGTCATGAACTAAGCAAGAGAAAAAAATAATTTCTTGCTTTTTTTTCTTTCAGTTTCATTTCATATTTTCAATTATTCCTTTCCATTTTTCAATCCTCCTTCCTACTTTTATATTCATTTCATTTCTCAATCCTCCTTCCTACTTTTATATTCATTTCTTCTTTAACAATCTTTCAAAAAAAAAAAAATCTTGCCCCTTTTTCTTTTAATTTTCCTTCTTTTTATTTTCATTTAATTCTTTCTTTTTTTTGTTTGCATTTCTTCCAATCTAATTCCTTCTTCAAAAAGAAAAAAATATATACAAAAAAAGAAAGTTGCTAATTTTTCTTCAATTTCTCTCCATCTTTCTACCACCTCGCTGATTTTCACATTTTTCTTTTCCCTTTCCTTTTCTTTTTATTTGTTTCCATCTTTTGTCTATAAATTTCTAAAAAAAAAACTTTTGTAATTTCTTCTCTGCCTACTTTGATTTCTATCTTGTGTTTGTCTGCTTTTATTTCTTTCCTCAATTTCTTCTACCCTTCCTCTCTACTCAAAAAACCTTGCTTTTTTTTCTCTTATTTCCTTCCTCTTTTAATTCTTTTTCCTTTTTTGTTTGGGTTTTTACCATTCATTTCTTTCCCTTTCTTCTTGTTCAAATTTTCATATAAAAAAAACTTGCATTCTTTTTTTTTTATTTCTTTCCAATTGCATTTCTCATTCATCTCCTACAACCTCTCTTTCCAAAATTTTTCATTTATTTCTTTCCGACTCTCTCCTTCATTAAAAAAAACAACTTTCAATTTTCCTTTATTCTTTACACTTTCTTTCCAATCATCTACATTCTTTTTCTTTTTACAAATTTCAAAAAAAAAAGATTCCTCTTTTGCAAAAAAAATTCCTTTCTTCTTTTGTCTTTCTTGTTCTCAATACATTTGATTTCTTTTCTTCTCTTACAAATTCCCTTTCTTTTCAAAAAAAAAAATCCTCTTCTAATTTTACAACAATAAACAAAAGAAAAAAAATTCTTTCTGTTTTTGTCTTCTCTTTTATTGCTTTCCCTTCTCAATTTCTTTTCCAAATCTTTTACAATTACTTTCCTTCCTTTACAATTCTCTTTTTTTCCTGAAATCTCTCTTCCCTTTTTTTTTGTCATTTGTTTCTTTCCTATTTGTCCACTTTTTCAATAATAATAAAAAAAGGGGAAGGTCATAAAAAGATTCATTCTTTTTTTTTTCAATTATTTTTCCCTGCTTCATTTCTTCCCTCTGATCAAATACCCCCACACTTCAAAGGCGAGCAAAGCAAAGCAAAACAGTGAAGTTGAATTGTCACCACTACTCAATATTCTCTGGACGGACTGCCATACACCGCTGTAAAATTTCTTTAACTCTACAGGTGCTCTGCTGAAAAGAAAAATATATAGCAATTGCTTGTAAAAATCTTCTGCAGGGGCAGCGGCTTGCTTGTACAATATTTTAATTTTCTGTTATTATTCTGAGACTGTTCTGTGACTGATATTTCTGAATCTGTTTGGGAGAAACGAATTTCCATAACTAATCACTCTCGTCGATTGTCAATTTTAACGCTTGATTTGATTTGCAAAATAATATAATTGAAAAGTGGTGCTTTGTGAAGTTAACTGTCTCGTGTAATTGGATCGCGGATATATATTAGTTCAATTTATTGAACTTTTAGCAAAAGAGGTTGCATACTACCCGTAAAACATTGGTCGTATCCCTTAGTATTTATACTATACGTGAACGGCCATAAGACCCTCTTCCCCCTTCTAATTGAGTCAGTTAATTAATAGAGCACAACTTAGTATTTTATATTATTTTGAAGCGAGAATAATTTCTGTCTTACCGTGACTTCTTTAAAATGTCTGATTCAAAAAAATCATTGAGAGATATGTGGGATAATAATCGGAGTAGACGTCCTCTTGAAGAGTATGATTTTGAATTACAACTCATGAAGCAAGATTTTTCAAAATTTCGCGAGCCAAATGTCAACAATTTTCAAAATTTTCAAAATGACCAACATTTTCAATGTTATGATCGAAATGGCGACTTCAATTCAAACTTCAATAATTTCGATTATGAGCCACATCCTCATCAAAATAGCTTTGAATCCCAATATAGCTTTGATCCACATCAATATGGGGTTGGAAACCAAAATTTTCAAAATTATAGCTCATATCAACATCATGAAAATAACCAAAATTGCAATTTTCACTCGAATTTTAACATTTTTGGTTACGAATATAATTTCTATGATCAAAATGATTTCCAATATCACTGTCATTTTTCTGAAAATTCAAACAACCACCACATTGGAAATAATTTTGATTGTGAAATTGATGTGGACTATAATTTTGAGAATCAAGAAATCCACAACGAGAGCTTTCAAATCAACGATTCTGAAGAATATCACCTTAACATTCTTAGAAAGAGGGTAGAAAAGCAAGATAGACAGCTTGGTAAAAAAGATAGACATCTTGATGAACTTCTTTGTTTAATGACGTGTTTTAAAGAACAACTCGAGCAACATAATCAAATTCAATGCGATGAATCAGGAAATAATCCATTCTTTACTGATATTGAAAATTTTCAAACAACAACTTTCAAAATTGAGAATAACAATCTAAATGAAGTTGTTCAAAATTCAACGAATGATTTAAACTTTGATTCTTTTCAGGAAAAAGATTTAAGTTTAGATTTTGATCTTCCTCTTCCGGGCTGCGAGAAACTTGAAAATTTTGAAATTGAACGAAATAAAAATGTTGAATTTTTCAATTCAAATTTGGAAAAGGATTTTAACGAACATGAATTCTTTGGATTGTACGAGGATGAGTTGCCAAATGAGGAAGAAGTGGATTCACATCACGAGTTCGAAAATTTTAACTTTGAGAAAATTTCAAACGAACTTGAAATTGTCAGTGTCGAAAAAACGTTGTCAATTGAGAAATGTGATCACATAGTCTTGAACAACACTCAGATTTCAGATTTCACTGAATTTATATACGATCACAAATTTTTGAAAAATTACACTGATAAATTTGTTGAACACATGAACTATTTTTGGAATGTTAGCTTTTTTGAAAAACTTCATGTTAGGACGACCCTGAACATTCATTTACTAGACTATAAATCGAGATATAAAGATGAGATGGTTTTCAAAAACTCTTGCTTGTTAGAAAACATGCATAGACATAGTGGGAATGGGACTCATAGGGCAAGAACCAAGTGTGGGGGAAAAAGTTGGTGGCAATCCTTGCGTCGCATGCATCGCAAACACATTTATCATTGTACATTTGATCCTTTCTTACATATAGTTAAATTGCATTTCGTTTTACAAATCATTTTACATTTAATCCATCTTTGGGTTCTATCTTTCACATTTAGGAAACGTGTTTACAGTGTGGACACTGTTTAGTTCTAGTGTGCGGGGGAGTCTGCATTTCACTCATTTTCATTTTTTTTTCTTTATTTTTCTTTCTTTTCATTTTTATCATTTAAATAGGACCATCATGCATTATAGACTGTAGTAACATGCCATTTTTTTTAGACTGTAATAACATGCCATTTTTTTTTTTTTTTTGAAATACGACTCATTTTCAATTGATACAACAAAATAAGTTTACAATTTTTAGCCAGTTGATAGTATTTTTCTCTCTCATCTAAATTCGAATTTGAAATATAATGAAAAGTTTAATTTTGAGGGATAATAGTGTAACCGGTACATAGGGAGATTCTTAGGTGATGGCCATGAAATCTATTCTATATTGTAGACTTTGTTTAAATAAGTGGAGGACTTAAAATACTTATATTGGCTTTTCAGATCTTTAAAACTAAGTTGTGTTAAGTTGAATTCGCGTAACTCTCTTTTGTGCTTATATTTTCAATAATAATACCAGTAATCCAAGGGTATCCAACATTGCTTGTATATCAAGCGTTGGTGTGCAAACCCGCCAAGCTCTATCCGACATGTTGTTGACAAAGTCAGCGTTGGAATATCTTGGTCTCATTTTATGAGATTGGACACCTAAGGATTACCGACACGTTGTTGACAAAGTCAAAGTCGGCCTGCACAATCCGCCAAGCTCTTTACCTACTCTCCGTTAGTCCGCGAGGCAGTGCATGGGTGGTAAACCTCGGTCTTCTAAGTTAGGTGTATGTACTTGAACATAAATTTTAAAATTTTATAGAATAAAGAATAAGCGATGATGCCCGAAGACTTCTTGACCTTATTGATTTGACTAGCCATACATGAGAAAATAATAATACCACTTTGCAAACTGTGCCAAGCAAACTAAGAATTTATTTCATGGCTGCACTATGTTATCGACCGAACTAACTGGCCAAACTGGAATTTAACATTTGAAAACTTGATTTATATTGAAAATTTGTGACAAGTTGAGGTATCTAAAATAAAATCAACTAACTAGAAATTGTTAATTTAATTTGTTGTACTACTTCAGAAACAAGTCTTGTTTTCATTTTTGCTTTTATTTTGCATATGTCCATTGCATTCATGTGGTTTCATTAGAATCATAGCATACTGCATTTGGATTTTGTGGGTAGTATCCGCTGAAAACCCTCACGAGACACCACTCGTCCTACTTGGGACACTTAGAGGTTTAACGGCTTGTTGCATACGCTCAATGCGATCGTGTTTCCTACGAAAGTGTGACCTATCTAGTCTAGTTTTTTCATTTCTTGTTTTACTCGAGGACGAGTAAAAGATAAGTGTGGGGGTATTTGATTGACATAGAAATGTGTTTATTTTATGCTCTTATATCTTATCTTTTGTATATAAATAATTATTACTTGGGTATTGTTTTGTTACTTTTACAGATATTCCAACCCAGCCGGCATGCAACCAGAAAAATAGAGAAATGGAGATCAGATTGCTATATATTTACATTTTTGAAGAATTGTAGATGAAGATCCCACATCTGGTTGCTGTTGGACAAGAAAATGACTGATAAAAAGGCCATGCACATTTCAAATCAAGGGAGGCTTGTCAAAGAACCAAGAGGAAAAGAAGAAAGGCCAAAAATTTAATAGATTTAACTAAGGCCCATTTGAAACTCTCATTGTAAACTCTTTTGTGAATTCCCTAAGGCCCATCTACCATTGTATTAGGGTTAGGGTTAGGGTTTGGCTATCTATCCTATAAATACCCTTGTAATGTCATTGTAGCCACCATCCTATCCTATTCTATATTCTCTTCTCCATTAATAAAAGTTCTTCTTTTTATTATTTCTGCATTTTTCTTTTTCTTAGCAATCGGTGTTGTCTTCACAATTAGTTTTGGAAGAGCACCAATTGTATTTTACATTTTTTTTGTTAGTGATTAGTCGTTCGATTAGTTTCAACGACAATCCTAATTTACTTTTTGTTGTTCTCCTTTTCCTGCAATTTTACTTTCTGCTTTTTATTTCAGTTTTGCATTTTAATTTCCAATTGATAGTTGTGATTTGATCGTCGGTTCAATTAGATTTATTCTGAATCGGATCGCAGTTTCAATTTTTGTTGTTTTCAAAAACCAACCTCGAAAATCGTCTAACTCGCCCAAGAGATTAAATAATTTGATTTTAATTACACCTCCCTGTGTTCGACCTGTATGCTACACACCTGTGCGCTTGTAGAATTTTATTACAAATATCGCGCTTTTCTAGCGTCGATCAATAATATTTCCAACTGCAGAAGATTTGGAAGATATCAGAAAATATATTGCCTCTTTTTTATAAAATTAGACAGGGCAATAAATTACCTACATAAGTGGAAGAATGTGAAGAAATTTCTTTTGGGATATCGAAGTAAGTAATTAATTCTCTGATTGGAGAATTAATTAGGCATTGATTTATAACCATAAATCAATTACTTCAACCCCAAGTATTAATCCTTATATAAGGATAGGGATTAGATAATTGTATTGTAAATCTCTCAAAGTTGTATTTCTTCTTCTTCTTCTCTATTATCAATCTTGCAATATTTTCTTATTTAGAAAATGAATAAAATCTCCTCTTCCCAAGTGGACGTACACTAACAAGATGTTAGTGGAGCCACTATAAATCTCTTGTGTTCTTTCTTTTATTGTTTGATCTATGATTGTTTTCCTGGTGACTATCTGTTGTTTGTTTTGCCTCGCCATCAATACTTTCCTATTTGTTTTTCCGCAAGATTGGGTTTTATTCCCAATGTGTTTTGGGAAACTTTACCCCAATAATTGGTATCAGAGCTACGAGGTTGATTGAGAAAGGTTGTTAGGCGTTATGGCAGGAGATGAGGAGAATTCAGCAATTGTATCAAGGCCATATATCGAAGGGACATATATGGTAGCAGGATCTCAGTTAGCAATAGAAAGATGGAATGGGGATAAAGACTTCGAGAAGTGGCAATGGAGGATGAAAGTTGTTCTGATGAAGAACAATGTTCATCCTGTGGTGTTTGCTCCTGAGTAGTCGACGGATGATATTTCAGCCATGGAAAGGAAGGAGATGGAACGATGGACATATACTACTTTACAATTAGCAATGGGAGAAAATATCATTTCATAGATATGTGGTGAGACCACTGCTAAGGACATTTGGAACAAGCTGGAAAAACTCTATTTAAAGAAGTCACTAACCAACCGTTTGATTTTTCTAAAGACGTTTTTCACCGTGCGGATGAGAGAGGGTATTTCAGTGAAGGCACATCTAAGTTTCTTCAATGATCTCGTGATGAAGATGAAGACTGTTGATTTGAAAGTGGACGAGGAGCAAATAACAATGATTCTTTTGTGTTCTCTTCCTGAGTGATACACAGGTTTTGCTAACAGTCTTATCCATGCCAGAGATACACTAACAGTAGATGATGTGAAGGCAGGTCTTCCATCTGAGGACTTGAGGGATCAGATGAAGGGGTTGAGTGAAGGTAGAGGAGGAAGTAGTACGGAAGCCTTATTAGCCAATATGGAGAAAGGGGAGAAGAAGAAGAAAATAAAGTCAAGAGATGGGAAGTGCTACATTTGCAAGAAACCAAGCCATTGGAAGAGAGATTGTCCGGACTTTAACAAAAAAATTAAAGCTGGAAATTCATCGGTTGCGGTGGAGGAATTTTTGTCTGATGACTTGTTGACAGCGGTAGTATCAGATGTATCAGACCATTGGGTGCTAGATACGGGGGCGTCTTTTCATATGACGCCTAACAAGAATTATTTCAATTCTTTTAAAAGAAAAAGAGGGAAACTGATTCTTATGGGAAATGATGCTAGTTGTAGAGTCATGGGCGAAGGTACTGTGCAGATTTGTATGTATGATGGGGTAATACGCACGTTGACGGTGTCCATTATGTTCCAGGTCTTCGGAAGTCAATGATATCTCTTGGGTAGTTGGCATCCAAAGGATGCAAGGTGATTATTGATAAGGATAGTGTAAGGGTTTCTAAGGCTGCATTTGTAGTGATGAAGGGAGATATGTTTCATAATTTGTATCTCCTGAGGGAAAGCACTGTACTTGGAAAGTCAAGAGTTGGAGTCTACAGTTCTCGTGGAAAAGATGCCAAAGCTAGAAATACGAGAACAGACTTTGAGTTTCTGCATAGGCAAAATATGATCAAAGTGGAAAGCTTCAACAATGTAGGATTTTTCCAAGAGGATGTGCTTGATAAGCGGAAGAAGGGATCGTCTGAATTTGTTAGAGATCAAAGGAGAAAGCAGTGGATATGCATAAGTCTTTGCAGACTACTAAGTTCGGGCGTTGCTCGAGCTGGAATCGCTTATCGAAATTCAAGGTGTCACGCGGTGGCACGGTGTGGGGAGAGAGTTGAGATGGTTCATGGAGACGTTTGTTTTCATGGTGAAAATTGATAGGTCTTACCTGAAGGGGGTACTTTGAACACTTTGTTGGAAGGCAATGGCGTTGCCGGAGTTTGTTGACAAAGTGCAATGGGTGATGGCCATGCCGAAGCTCATTGGGGAAAGTAACCACGGTGTCTTGTCCTAGAAGATGCTTAAAGTAAGAGGATGTAGGTGGAGTTGGTATGCTTTCAAGGAAATATAGTATCAAGGTGGAGATTGTTAAAATTTATGATACAATATTTCCATTTGCAGAAGATTTGGAAGATATTATTGATTATGGTGATACAATATTTCCATTTTGAGAAGAGTTGGGAAATATTGTTAATTTGAGTAATATAATATTTCCAACCGTAGAAGATTTGGAAGATATCAGAAAATTTATTGCCTTTTTTTGTAAAATTAGACAGGGCAATAAATTACCTATATAAGTGGAAGAATGTGAAGAAGTTTCTTTTGGAATATTGAAGTAAGGAATTAATTCTCTTATTGGAGAATTAATTAGGCATTGATTTATAACCATAAATCGATTACTTCAACCCCAAGTATTAATCCTTATATAAGGATAGGGATTAGGTAAATGTAATGTACATCTCTCAAAGTTGTATTTCTTCTTCTTCTGTATTATATGTCTTGTAATATTTTCTTATTTAGAAAACGAATAAAGTCTCCTCTTCCCAAGTGGACGTACACTAACAAGACGTTAGTGGAACCACTATAAATCTCTGGTGTTCTTCCATTTATTATTTGATCTGTGATTATTTTGCTGGTGACTATCTGTTATTTGTTTTGCCTCGCCATCAACCTATTCCTAATTGTTTTTCCGTAAGACTAGGTTTTATTCCCAAGGCGTTTTGGGAAACATTACCCCAACACTTGTGTTATATGATAGAATTTATATCATTTTAGGTAAAAGCAAGGTCAATGTTTTGTATCCTAATAGAAATGCATCTCCGAAATCACTTCAGGATATTCTTGGTGGTTCAGCAATCGATCCGGAAGGTCGAACAATGTTATGTGTGAAATATCTTAATACCTGTATTATTTCTGTACTTTTTGTTATTAAGAACTTAGTGTAAACTCTGCGGAAGTCTGCACTATACCCGCAACACACTCCACATAAAAAACTCGCATTCAATGTAGCTGAGATAAATCACAATACTTGTGTATTGTATTATTTATCTTCAGCCCTTTTATGACTGATGATTTGTTCAACTACCACATAGGTGAACATGGAAACTTATTTCAGCAATATTTCTGATTTCTGATTACATTAATACACTGATTTAAAATTTTGTTGCTGCAACGCACTATCTATTCTTGGAGTATAAAAATCCAAATACACGTTTGTTACTGAAAATGCAAAACTGTTCTTTAGGGATTCATAATAAAAGGCCAGTTTCAGAATTAATAGGAAATGGTAGGGAAGCCGTTGAATGTTGTCCTGATTGATGGCGCATGGAGCAATTCAATTGCAATGCACAGGCGATTGAAGGTATTTAATCTTCTTTTTCACATTTTAAAGATGAATCAATTTTTCCTAATGGTTACAGAAGGAAACACGTGCGTGGTACCAATAATTGATTTAACATGCAACCTAACCATGTAATTTACTTTGTTTTTTTATTAAGAAAGCATCATAGATTTGTTGAAACAAGTCAGTCAAAAAAGTTGGATTTTGCAGTGTTGCACATCAATGGGTTGCAAGGAAGTACAGAAGGTGCTGTCGGTTCTAAGATTTTATTTGATGTAGAGTTTGCTTGAATGACGTACAAATTCCTGGATAGGAATGTGCATGTTAATGATCGACAACAAACATGGAGCATGAACTGCAGATTCGTTCTAGTGAACAAATGATATTTATCCTCAGTATATGTATGATAGAGTAGAAATATGATTAGAAAATACTCTATTCGAAAAAAATGTGTTGTGTGAGAGAAGAAATTGTTATACATGAATGATGTATGAAAATTGCAGAATTTTTTGTTGTAATTGTTTGTACTATTAAAACTTTGTTAAAATAAAATTTTTATTTGTTTATTTCATTCTGTGACATACAATGTTACTAAAACGAATACATTTAATCTTAGTATCTGTAATGCGTAAAAAAAAAATTTTTTTATAGATTTATGAATCTATTGCAATGGGCATATACTGTTGCAAAAGGATATGTTGCAACAACAAAAGCCTGTTGCAAAAAAGTATACCGCAACATCTTATTGCAACAGACGAAAAACATTGCGAACTTTTTACAACTCCGGCTATACCAACAGGCGTGGGTCTGTTGCAATTGGTCTACTATAATAGATATTGTCTGTTGCGAAAAGTGTTTTTTGATGTAGTGTTTCAAAATTATATATGCTTAAAAAATAGTCCTACCGTAGTTTTTCACACCATTGTGGACATTATGGGACAAATAGGGAAACATGCATAATGTTACAGTTACAGATGCGTATATTACGAAATGCAATCTCTAAAAAAACCACTCTTTGCTCTAATATATTCTGAATTATGTTTCAAAAGAGTATGCAAGCCAACTACTATTTCAAAATTAATTAAAATAACATGCCCATAAGAAAACACAAATTGTTAATGGCATGATTACCCATTTGTGACTTTGATGTGCAAATGTTGATTACTTTGAAAACATTCAATGCCCAAACAATAATTTATATTTACCCCTGTTAGGCTATTTTTAAACTTTTCTACATTACTGTAACATAAGACAAAGCTTTGCAGCTGTGCCAATGTCATGAAAAAATGTCAGTTAAGTAAAAATAACTTGTAGTATCCAAATTTTAAACTAACCATGCAATAACTAAAACACATAAATACTATCCGGTGTTTGATGTATATATCATCAATTATTCATCTCGCCAACTGACAGAACAATGAATGCCTAAAGGTACACATTGTTCTTTCCTTTCATTCTTGAAGGAAAATAAAAAAAAGAAAACTGAGAAAAAAAGAGTCTTTATATATCCAATTTCTTTCTTGTTCAAAACCCGATCATTCCTAGAAAAATCAAAGGAAAATAACATTTATGATATAATATTTCAACCCTTAAATGAAAGGAGAGAAAACTCATGCTGTCACTTTATATATAGCACCACGAATGATTTCATGACAAACTGTAGGTTATTATATGAATAAAGCAGGACACGCAAGCCCAAGCTTAAAGGCATGGCACAAGGAAATCAGTTCTATAACTACAAGGGTCAAGGCATGAGTACTGGTGCTGAAACAAAGAGCACACATCAATAATAAAATAAAACAAAAATGTGGAATGCAAATTACTGTTGAGTAGTTCACAATAGGGTATCAACTGCATGCCAGTGTGGTTGGTCATCAACATGATCTTACAGGGAAAGCAATGAGTTTAAAAACAGCAGTTAAAGCTAAGAACAAGGTATAGTACTCATGCCTAAAATGCATAACAAACAAGACCATGGCATATCAGTAATAAACACATGGAACTATAACAAAAGTTTGTGTAAACTAACCAGCACCAAACAGTGAAATGCAAACACAGTGCACATTCGAGAACACGGCGGAAAGGATCCATGCAACAGTGCTACAGGGGGTAACTCAACACTTTGTTGCTTGAAAGAGAGTTGCCTCCTCACGCAAATCATTGGAGTTTTCGCAAATAAAGAAAGAGAACCCGCTTCAACTTCGGTAAATTGAGGCTCCAGTAAGATCGACTGCAAGAAGTGATTCAAGGAATACCAGAAATTGGAACAGCAAGAAGTACAACATAAAGAATTTCCTTGCGCTGTTCTCCAACTGAAGCCACGCTTCAGTTACAATGGCTTGCTTGGTGGAGACCGGTGGAGCACGAGATGAAGGTGCGACAATTATTTTTCAGTTGAGGAGTTTTAGAAAGAAACGATTTTTGGTGGAGATGGAGATGCTTCTGAACTTGATGCGGAGATGAAGGAGGACCAATGAGGCTTGGGTGAAGTGCGGTTAGAACAAACAGTGGGTTTCGGCTGCCATTAATTTGATTTAGGAAGGATGAATTGATTTCGAGAAGATCCGGTTTTTGAGGAACAATATCTGCTCTCCCTCCCCTGAAGGAACCGACCATGTAAAAAAAATGAAATAAAACAAGGGAGGGGAAGAAATTAAAAGAGACACACGTTACACAATTTCAGAACCAAACAGACAGATGGCAACCCATTACAGCCAAGTTAAAACAAGTATAAAGTTAAACAAGGGTATACACCAATATTATACCAAGTATATACAATAATAATAGTATGTTTAATATTTTTAGATTAAATTTTAAAATCAAGTTTTAAAATTTTCTCATAATGTATTTCAATTATTTTAAAACATTAATAACATTAAATCTTGGCTAAAGATTTTAATTTTTTACATATCAAATAAATTTACACTAGAAGAGATTAAATACAATCAAATTCGATGTCAAGTTTTAAAGTAAATTAGACTTCAAGTTCTCTAATCACAATGGATTACACACTTTTTCCTTATTTAAATAAATCCAAGTTGGCTAATACTATTAATATCGTTTGTTCTTGACAAAACGTTCTCATTTCAAATAATCTTTGAAAAGAATTCCATTTTAAAAGTGAACACAAATAAATGCAATTCTATTAAACTTTCTTTCAACCCAATTACTACAAAAATAAATTTATACAAATAATTAAAAGATTAATACTCAAGCTTGGTTAAAAATGGATAAAAATCCAAATTCTAAAATTGGAATCCTATATAAATACTTACTTTTAAGTTGAATCTTAATTTATTTTATATTTTAAGCGTCAAAATATCTAAGTCGTTATTTTCACCCTCTAAAAATCCAGGTTGTTACATTGATCATATAAAATATCCAAAAATGTTCATTTATTCAAGAAAACAAGAATAAATATATGAATATAAATGTGCATTTTTATGTGCACATCACTTAACCTATACAATTTTTTAATGTAGTATAATTATTTTTCTTTCTATACATTACAAAACCTTCATCATTTTACATGTAGATCTTTCCTTATTTAAACATTCAAACAAATGTCAACATTTTTGAATTCAATTTTCTCATTCTATAAGTTATTCTATTTTACTTCAAAAAAGTTCAATGATAGTTCCATGAATTTACAATTTTCTCACCTATTTAATTTAAATATTTAAAAGTAGATGAAAAATAGAATGATAGCACTAATACACAAGCTTTGTAAATGACTGTAGATATTAAAAAAAAAGGGTAGAAACATTAACTGCAAACCCATATAATGAGCTGATATAAATCTTTGAATCCTTACTAAGATATAATGCAAATAATTGACTACCTTTGAAAAAAAGTTACATTTAGAAGAAAAAAAAATTAATCTCTAGAATTAATGGCAGGTGTGAAAATTTCTTTTATGATGCTCCTACTTATTAAAAAATAATTTATTATGATAAATAAAATCTAAATTTGCTTATACAAATTTTACTTTGTTATTTACATACTTTTTTAAGAGAAAGGTAAGTGTATTGCCACATGAAGAGCGTTTTGGCTCAAGGTTAAATACAAAGATAGGCTGCAAAAGGAAAAATACAATAAAAAGCTATGACCTACAACCAATGCCCCAGGATATAGGCCCTGAACCTAAGCCAAGCAAATTTGGAATCAGTCGGGCGAGAACTGATAGATGGAGAAACCATCTTCCTGACGACGTCTAAAGTCAGTCACAAACAACAAGTCGAAGGAACCCAATTTAGAGTAAAGGATGCGTAAAAAAGCTTGAGTGTCAGCATTACGCTTGCGACGATGCTCCAGAGCATGATTGTGATTGAACAAGCCATATTTGAGGTCAAGAACCCACCCAAACTTCCAAATCCTGGGAAATTCATCACTGAAGAATACACGGGAAAAACCATCCGGGATGGCATCGACCACCGAAATGGGAGCTAGAACGCCGGATAGAGCGAGGGCACCAGATGAGGCTATGGAAGGTGCAAGCGCCTGAGCAGAATGATGTGAATCAGCAAGATGTCCAACAACATCATCGAGAGAAGGAACAATGGCACTGGCAGAGCCATCAAGCATCGAAATGTCCCGATCAGGACAAGCAAGAGAGAACGAACAAGCATTAATTGCTTCCGAAAACAAGGCAACAGACAATGTTGGATCCAACATGACATGCATTGAAGAGCCACAACAAGAATTATCAGTACAGGAAATGCAAGGTCAGCAACAAAAAAACTGGCAAGTGCATGCTCACCCAAAGTATTTGCAACAACAACAACTTTTGTAACAATACATGAAGCTTGAGAGGCAACCAAATCAAAAACATGGCCAGGGCACCAGAACAACCACTAGTTGCAGAATTAGAAGAGGCGTTGGCGCATAAGGATGAAGTAACAGTTGCTTGAGAAGATGAATCAGTGTTGGACGAAACCTGCAAGCCAGTTGTACCAATGTCATGGCTACAAGCAGGCATAGCAGGCGAGAAACAACGACAGTAGAGCCAGATTTTTGGACCCACGTACCGGGTCGAGCCACGTTGCATTGCTGGTCGAAATGACCAAAAGATTTGCATAAGGCACAATAAGGCGGTTTATATTCATAAGCAATGTCAATGCCAATCGTTGCACCATTAAAAAAATCTACATGAACACAAGACAAAAAGATGAACGGCGCGTTAAGTTCAACAAGAACACACACATAACCAATCCTAGAAGCTGATTCTGCGAATTTATCCAATCCCAAGTGGGTACTAATCACGCTCGCGACATCACAAATAATATCAAAATCCCATAACTCTTCTGTAATGTCGAAATGAACCCATATAAGTAATGAACGGAACACATACGTGGAATAACTGTCTCCCAGTTTCCATTTTCTTAACTGTATAAACCTCAAGTCAAAGAAGTATAGACCGCCACTTAAAACACGATCAAGATCGTCAACACGATAAAGATCGTCAACACGCTCAAATTTAACCAGAAAGAAACCATTTTTCCTAGTGAATAGCTCAAAACCACCTACTGGCTTCCAGACCCGAGAAATAAAGGCTTTGAGGTGAATAAAATAAGGCCTGGACCCTATGAATAACACAAAGGAATTACCCCATTTGTTGTTAGCTTTAAGCAGCATGGGTTCCGACATAAAAGCTCGCTTCTCATTATCAATGATCCGAGGTTCAAAGAATTTGGGGTCGGGATTAAAAGGAGCAGAATGCTGCTTACCAACCAGAGCTGCCTTCCAGTTTTGGCTCACAGCGCTACTGCCGTCCAAAGACACAACACCTACTCTGAGATACGTCGATAGAGTTAACCAGGAAAGGACACATCGGAAGAAGCAGGAACTACCGACGCCCTCGAACCCTGTCCAACGAGAGTATTCACCTTACCACCAGCATCGAGAAACTCACCAGATCCAGAAGAACCACCCCCTCAGAAACCCTAGTAGATCCAAAGGCGATGGCCCCCGATTGAGACTAGGGATTCGAGACGGTGCGGGAAACAAAATGGGCGAGCTCCGGAACAGGCCGGAAACGAGTCTTCTTGCGCATAGCCATCAGAGAGCCACTCCAGATCTGAGCATGTGCGAAAACAGAAATTGGGAGAGCGCGACGAAGAGGAAGCCCTCTTTGATTTTATCCGGCCGCCATTTTTGATATTTTGTTATTCACATATATTTTTGTTTAAATGAACAATGATTTTCCATATTTATCAATAAAAATTTGGTCCGATTGAATCGGTTATTGATGTTTATTTGCGGTAGCGGCAACCGATATATCTCAAATAAAAATTAAATGGAAAATTAAGATAAAATTCCAAAAAATTTATATTTGAGATACGTCTAACTAGACGCAGCTAGCATACGAATAAATTTCGTAGTAAAATACGAAAGCTTGTTCGTGAGCGTTATTTTAGTGCAAGTTAGTTCAGATATTGAACGAACGATTTTTTTTTTCCAAAACTAAATGTCCCAACATGAGAAAAAAAATATTTTGCACGTTTCGTTGCCATTTCAAAAAAAAATTGAATTTTTCTTAAAAGATCCTATTTTTTCCTCTTTTTTAAGGAAGTGGACACATTTAGCAAACATGAAGCCTTCCTTTTGCATGGCCTGCGCATGGGAGAAGTTCATATACTTTGAACAAAACAAGTGTACGTAGTGCAAACGTAATATAAAAAAATGTAACTTAAGTGTGTACAACCGAGATGAACAATTGGTATTTAAGTAGAGCTGGTAATGTGCCGTGAAGCTTGAGAATACACATTCAAAATGATTGGGTCACTTTGTCCTTGCGTGAATTTTCACGTTTTATAGCCACCAGCTCACGTTTCTTCTACTTTTGAATAGCACTCCTCATCCTTCGTTTATAAAAATATCTGTACAACGAAAAAGAAGAAGAAAAAACAAGTTGGTTTGCAACTTTTTTAGGATGTACAAATCAAGCCTGATCCTATAATTTGGGAAACCCACACGACTTTAAAGTTTGCCACTTTCTATATATTTGTTTTCGAAAATTGCTTCTGCCATTATTCTTCTTCTATTTTGGACCTTCTGCTCGTCTTCACCACTTGCTGCATTTCTTCTTCGTTGGCATAAAAAACTATCCATACTATAAAAAAGAAAAAAAAAACGTAAGGTTTTTGAATCTGCCACAGCAACAGTTCCGAGACGTAGCCCAACTTCCTCTCACCTGTAAACCTGAAACGACCCGAACTTCCCCGTAAAGGAAAGCTCGGACTGAATTGAGAACACGACAAATCAGAACACAAAGAGAAGAACATTTCATTGCTTATTACAACAATTCCATCGGAATACAAGAATATAACAGAGTATGAATAAATGATATACATTCGATAAATATCAGAGATTTAAAATTACATTATTGCAGCGGAAAATAATACATAACACAACTGGAAGGCATACAGGATACAGAGTTTTCCGAATATAGTTCCAGCTGTAAACCAGGATCCTGTGAATATAATATCTGCAAAACCAAAACTACTAGCTGCCCATGTGGAAAATAGGGGCACCCAGAGTTTAGGTTAGAACAATAAACTCCAGGTTAGTCATGTGACTGGTGCGAGAACTAAAACAGTTATTATCTTGGTTTTAAAGTAAGGTAAATCAAGGGACCACGCTGTATAACACGGAACGAGTTTCCTCCCAAGAATACTAGTGCATAGAAACAACAGCGCAATGCTAAATAAAGAACAATGAAGCTATTATAAGACTCGGGTCCCATCACACAATGCAACGCAAGCCGGAGGATAGAGTTTTACCTTATAATAGACAAACATGCTTGGTACGTTTAAAACAAATCATTTTGATACTATTATAGTGTAAAGTGTATGAAAAAAAATTTCAAATACAAATGTATCAATCATAGATGGCATAGTGCCCCATCCCATTATGTCGCCATACTAGGCCCTACAATCAAAACCGCAAAATGTCGTATTGGAAGTTGGATTCCCATTTGTGAACCAAGGCAAGGGATCATCCTTACCGCTTCGAGACGCTCTAGCCCGTGTCTCAGGACACAGGCTCAGGTGGGCCTTTGGATTGTCAGGGTTGGTCCACTCGATTTGGATTAAAATGCCTGAACACTACGTTTCCCCGCCCTATGGGGCGTCAATCTGGTCTGTATAAAGACCATCCATCGGCTCCGTAGAGACCGATATAACCGAGGCGCCTTGCTATCCATCATCCACATAAGTAAAACATTTGGGCGTGCAAAACCCAGACACCACTCCTGGCTAGAAGGAAACGCATGCCCTCCCTGAAGTCCTCTCCTATTTCTGGTTCACACCGGGGTGCGAGGCTCGCGAATTAACGCTAAACAAAGCTATGCTATATTAAAGCTGTGCTTTGATCATCAACCACAAGACTCTGCCTTTCAACAGAAGCCTTGATCATTTGCATCTCAGCATGCCAAATAGGCAATTGACGCTATGCAACCGATGTCTATCAATCACAAAAAATGAAATCCGATGTCAGACACACATCCATTTACAAGTTCGTTTTGGGTTTGAATGAAACCGGAGGCACCTTATTCCTCGTCCCATATGTCCAATACAGGAGAGTTTTCCTCACATATCCGGTCGATCTCCAAGTACGTCTGGAACGATCACCACTTATTACCTTGTCTTGGGTGTACAACCCAAGCAAGACTTAGTAATCATCCAAACAAGGTGAAGACCTCCGATCTTCAACCGCCGTCTTCATCCTTGACATATCGTCGAATTAGTTATTCAGAATGGGATAAACCCAGCCTTTCTGAATAACTCGCGTATATAATAAACAAGTGCTATAAAAACACAACATACGCTTCATTCCAATCCAGAACATTCCTTTATTCAAATATTCTTATACTTTGGGAAAGGTTCCCATTAATTTTATCAAATATAAATTCTTTTAAATTTATTCTTTAATCTTCCTTTGGATATCAATTCAAACCAAATTATGGTTTATCCAAACTAGTCGGGATTAGCGAACCTTACCGAAGTAATCATTTGTTTAATTTCCCAATCCCAACCTATTCATCCCATGAAGTAAAACTGGTAATACTTCATATCTAACATCATGGTGTTATCGGTAAAAATTAATTACCATTTCACGTTCAAATCTAATTAAAGATTTAACTATCGCTTGGAACAAAACTGGTGATACTCCATTCTCGATCATTTCTTGAATTTGAAAATTTTAGTTACCAAATTCACCGTTCAATCTATTTAAAGATTCATTAAAACTCTAATTCAGTTTTAATTTCCAAAAATCGTTTCTTAATGATTATTCAAAGTTAAGAAATTAATCTTATCTTTAACTGGGTTAAAGAACTAATGTCATTTAAAACACAGCTCACGATAAACCCAAAATCACATTCCATTAACAATGGAAACTTCCCGGAATACAGATCAATATATATAATCGATATGAACTTCCATATCCAACCGATAATATAAATGGAATAACAGCCAAGCCTTTTGAATTCCATATATATTAACAGTCTTCCTCTGCAGAAGCTCACTTCGATTATTACCAAATCAAATTCCATTCAATTCCAATTTAATATGTTAAATTGGAAAACTTTACTTTGGAAAATCTCCTTTAAATCTTAAAATAAAGATTTATAAATTCCAAATCACATTTCACTGTAAATCGGGTTAAAGAACGAATGTCGTTAAAAACAAAGTTCACGATAAACCCAATTCACATTCCATTTTATTCCAATTATTAAATATAATTGGAAACTCTAACAATCTTAATTAAAAGGTTTATTCTCTTCACATGGGGTTCAAGAACAGTGTTACTGAAGACACCGTTCACGACAAACCCAAAATCCCATTTGATATTAAATACAAGACTCTGAATAGAAAATATATCGGCTTATATTCAATATCACATTCTGAACTCAACAAACATCGTATTGGAATAACGATATATATATCTTCCAAATTCATCCACAATGCCTGTATAATCACGGAATCCAATATCGAAATATTCCGAAGATAATTTCGATTCAAATCCATTACAATTCATATGTTGGAAATTCTAGTTATTTTTAAAACCATTTCAAATCCAATTTATTTATTTAAAAATAATTGGATTATAATTCTAATTCATAACTAGTTCATTTCGATAAAAATCTATTTTTATCTTTTCAAGTATGGAATTTTTCATCCCAATTCTTTTCAAATCATTTATCATGATTTTACACAATTTATTGATATTTTTAATAATTTTATCAAGGCCCGTACAGTCGATTTCCATAAACGGTCATTGAACTGCACTTACAGCAACCTTTTCCAAATTTGATTTGGACATAATTCCAAATCCAACCATTAGATTTCAAATCTCTAATATTCGTTAGAAAGTTCTTTTCGATATGAACCCAATGATTCCGGTTTTAGGAGAATCCGACGGTCGGATCTCTCGCAATGTCCATACGAAGTCAATGGTCGAAATTCACGAACTGCCGCAGCGCGTTCTATTCAGGCCATTAAATATATATATAATATATATTATATATTTCATCGATTTCCTTTTAAAGCGTATTTTATAAATCGTTTTAAATTCGTTTTCAAAACGATTTCAACTTCATATTCAATTTCAAATCTAAATTGAATATTCCATATCATCGATATATAAATGATAGTATTTTCAAAACATTATATCTCGAAATCATTTCCTTTTCGATATTCATTATAGAAATGAATAAAATCGATATAAATATCGTTCACATCAAAATGGCGTTAATCTAATCAACACGGCTTCATATATTTAAATTTATTCGTGTCCATCCCAAATCGGACTTCAAAATCAGATTTTGATATTTTAGTGAATATTATTTTAAAATATTCGTTATTTTAAAATATTCATTCTTTCTGAACTGGAATCAGACACAGTCAATTACCATATAATTTTATTTATATAGATCTCATACAACACATGTACACAACAACAATCAAACACAGTCGACCATCATCCAGAGTGCATTCTACACTGCATAAGCATTAAATATAAATAATCACTGCTTACACAACTTGTCAACCAATCGATTGACATACAACTAAATATTAGGATTAGTGTATGTCCAATATCATCCCAATACCCGTGTGGGGTTTTCAAACAACAGACATAGATTTATTTGTGCAGTTGGGCAATGTGTAAAATTTATCGTCCCAATCAATATCCGTCAAATGTGTGTTCTTATACAAATCATCCAATTTGTAAATGAATATTTATTTTATTCATATACACGTTAAAAATTATATTTTTAACGATAAAATGTTTATTTCAACATATGAATATTTTATTTATTCCATTCCACATCACAATCAATTTTCTCAACACAATCAAATCAAATAAGTCGTCCATGGTTTGTGGACGACGGGTGTCGGGTGCTACTAAGCACCGTCTGCATCCTAGTATTTATTTTAACTAGAAAATAAAATTAAAGTGAGAAGTTCTCAGCTTTAGGATCCACTCCTTCATTCTTGTACGGACGATGGGTTGGATTCTGTTCAAAATTCCAATGCAATCTTCTTCACGTTGTTCATAGTAAAAATCACATTTTTATTTCAATTCTAAAAATTATATTTTTACTTCGCTAAAAATTATATTTTTACTTCAAAACCATATGTGTAAAAATCACATCTTTAACACGATGTTTACATTATAAAGATAATATTTTTATTTCGATGTTCATACAATAAAAATCATATTTTTATTTCATATCTCTTCATATAGAAATCATATTTTTATTATCTCTATATTATAAAAATCATATTTTTATTATCCCTATATTATAAAAATCATATTTTTATTATCTCTATATTATAAAAATCATATTTTTATAAAATAAAAATCGCATTTTTATTAACTAAAATCATATATAAAAATCTGAGTTTATAACGATGTTATCTAAATTAAATTTAACTAAAGATAAATAATTAAAAATCACCTTTCTTCTTCTGGCCAACTGGAGGTGGAGGAGAGGAGCTAAGGGCGGCGCTGGGATCTGGAAGGAAGCAGCTAAGGCAGGTGGAGGCATCAGAGGATGGAGCAGTGGGAGGGGTGCGTGCGATTCTCAATTTTTGGGCGTGGATGTGGGGCTCACGAGAAGCGCTGGAAGGGGAGAGGAGAGCGCAGCGGAGGGGGTGGTCGGGGGAGGGGGCGAGGGGAGGCCAGAGGGGCGGCGGTCGACGATCGAGGGAGGGTTGAAGCGGGATCGGGGTCAACGGAGTGGGGTTCTTTTTATTTTATTTTATTTTATGTCGTTGAGAGAGAATAGTGAGGGGGGGTTATATAAAAAAAATTATTTTATTATTTAATCCATTTAAATTCTACAAAGTGCATTTCAGATTCGAACTCTGAATCGAACACACCGACTGTCGTTTCTAGATAAATACCCCCATTCTGAACACAATAGGATATGTTTTGTAACCCGATTCCATCGTTTCAATCAGTTTTCATTTAAATTAACATTTAAATCATTATATTGAATTTTAAACGTTCATTTCAATTTACTAGGGTCACATACTGACTCCATAAATTCCAAAAAAAATATTTCTAGCTTCGTATTGACGATACGGTCCTAACAAACTAATTTCGTCAAATTTGAAGACAGTTTGAAAAATGGTCATTTTCTGATCGATCCAAATTGACTAAAATTGACAAAACACGTTTTCTCTTGCCACGCTCACATATTGATTCCAAAAATTATGAAAATTGGAATCTAGCAATAATTTGACATTCCCGATCCAACAAAAGTGGTTGCGTCGAAAATGAAGGTCGTTTGCAAAATGGCTATTTTTAAGGGCTATATTTCCATAGCGACTATTCTGAATTTTCAACTGGGCATAACTTTTTATTCCCGCTATGAAATTTTGATTTTTCGGATTCGTTGGAAAGATATTTTCAAATAGATTCTAATATTTTGGTTTCGCTAAAATCCGGTTTATTTTGAATCATGTACATTCATTTGAAATTTGAAATCGAATTTTCACACTACCGCGCCATTTTCAATTCCTTTTATAATTAAAATAAATATTTATATTCTAACTTCGATTCAAATAAATATATACATTCTAATTCTATTCAAAATAGATTTCTCGTCATTATTATTTAAAATAAATCATTTTAAATATTCAAAATTCATTAAAATTGACAAAATAAAAATTTTAAATTGGTTCTGATTTTCCGAGTTGTTACAAAACCCGCAGCCTATCTCCTTCGTCCAACGCACTGCTCATTGCTTCGGCCATAACATCACCACAAACCGGCGACGGACCGTACAGCTACTCCGCCTCGATGACCTTCCTACCGAGAGAATGCAGATCTGATTAAAAAAATGTTATGAAAACGTTAGCAACCAACTGTTTTGTCGACTTCATCGCGGGAATCAAGATGGTCGGAGATGGAAGAGGATGTTGGTCGCTGACTCGGAGCTCGGTGGATTAGCAGCACGGTAGGGATTGAGTTTCAAGGTTGAAGCATTTATATCGGCTATTGGGTTTCCTATACATCGGTACAGCAAAATAGTACTATAACGAAGAAATGGAAGACGTGAATGGATGACGTGGTAAGTTTTTGCTTTTTTGTGCCATTTTTCATTTTTATTTTATTTATTTCAATTGCGTTTACTTGAATAACTTTCTCATGCGAACTCAGATTGATACGCGGTTGGATCTATTGGAATCGTATCGAAATTTCGGACAACATGAAGTTGTCACAGACTGATTCTAAGATTGTTGATTTTTGGGGGCTTACAATTGAATTTCAAACGAGTTCGAAGCCAAAGGTGAGTGATTAAACCCACTCACACCTAACTAAAATATTCGATTGTTAGTTAAATTAGAATCATGTTATGATATGATTGTTATTTAGTAGTTAAAATTTCATATTTATGTAAGTTGGCATCGATAGTGTAATTTAATTTGACTGTTAATTTAAAGTTTTCAGTTAAGTTAAAATTTTGACATTAATTACTAGTTTAAAACCCGACATCTGATAACTAGTAAGTTTATACGACATTGAACTGTTTAGATGTATTGATGTGATGAATGACTTGGATTTGATATCTTTGACCTATTAATGTTTAATTGTATAAATTTACCCGTTATTCACCTTGATTTTTATATGACCATTGTTTGTGTTGATTAATCCTAATCATTTACCCTAGATGTTACAGGCATCAAATAAAATCGGGATTAATCATTAAATGAATTAAGAACGTAGGTTGAAATGATAAATACCTATGATCCCTGATTTGGATTGAAATGATATATATCCTTTCCCAAAATACTAAAATTAAATTTTAAGTATTACTTGGCCATAGGATAGAAAATTTTGTATGGACGTCGTTGGTCAGGTTTTCGAAGTAAAGTGATTTGGAAATTTTGATTTTAAAAATAATAACTTAAGATTTACATTTTTATATATTTTAAAGATTTTTAAACTTAAGTTTTGTAAATTTTAAATTATATGTTTCAAAATGATTTTATGAGTAAATATGGATATAAATACTTATTTAAGATTTTACTTATAATTTTATTTATTTTAAACCACATAATTTAATCATATATGTATTTTAAACTTATATATGTTTATAAAGCTATTTTTATTAAATTTAATAAATTTATAAACTTATATATATATTTCAAAATTTAAATTTTATTATATTTTATAAACTTTATTAATAAACTTAAAGATGGATAGGTTGTGATTTCGTGAATTATATTTAAGGTTTTAAAGATTTAAATTTAAATAACGATATTTGATTTATCGAATGAACTCATATAAGATTTGAATTTGAATTGATATAAAATTTTATTAGAAATGAACTTGAATTGGTTTGAAATATGAACTTTTGTAAGGAACGAACTTGAATTGTGTAAACTGATTTTTATTTGAATTTATAATTGATATGAAATAAATCTGTAATGGCTCGGATTTCGCCCGGCCCGATCGATCGTTAGATCGACTAAGACCGTTCAAAACCCGAACACGTTAACTCTGGGAATACAACACATCAGAAAAATAACAGCAAACTTTTATAAACATTACAATAATGTTACATCAGAGTACAGAATATCAGAGTACATCGAATAAAATTACAGCGGAAGATAAATTACAGTAAATTAATACAATGAAGAGCGGAAGACTTCTATGCTCTAGACATAGCTTTAGGCTTCGATCCAGAATCCTGCTCAAGAGATAAATATCTGCAAAAAGCTACTCGACTGCCCGTGTGGAAAAGAGGGCACCCGAGTTTGCAAAGTGAAACAAACTACGAGTCAGTCATGGGACTGGTGTGAGAAATCTAGCTTAACTAATCTAATAATAAGGCTAATCACAGGACAACGCCGCTAACGCGGAACGAGTTTACTCCATTGGATTGCCAGTGCATAAAATAAAGTAAATCATTAAGCAACGCAATGCCTTTTAGAAAAATGAAACCATTATAAGACCCAAGTCCCATCACACAATGCAACGCAAACCGGAGGATAGGGGTTTACCTTATAATGGTCAAAAGATGCTTGATACGATAAAACGGATTTGATATTATTATTAGTGTATATATGTTTCAAAAACATTTCAATCATAATGTATCAATCATAGACGACATAGTACCCCATCCTACTATGTTGCCATAATAGTTCTACAATCAAAACCGCATGGTGTCGTATTGGAAATTGGGTTTCCATCATGAGTCAAGGCTAGGGAGGAGCTCCTTACCGATTCGAGACACTCTAGCTAATGTCTCAGGATCCCCCGCAGTGAACCCTTGGAAAGCTGCAGGGTCGGTCCACACATACAGCTTTGTGGATTAGTTATTCCTGAACACACGTTTCCCGATCCTATAGGACCTATCATCCGAGGCGCCTCATTCCATCATCCACATAAGTAAAATGTCGGGCCGTGTAAAACCCAAACACCACTTCTAGCTAGAAAGAAACGTGTTGCTCTCCCTGCGTTCCCTTCTCCCGTTTTAGACTTCAATCGAGTTGTCAGGCTCGTGAAGCTACATAATACACAAAGCTATGCTTATTCAAGCTTTGCTTTGACCATCAACCATAAGGCCTGCTTTTCAACAAAAGCCTTGATCATCTGCATCTTAGCATGCCCCATTGTCAATCCATACCGTACCATTGATTCCTACCAATATATAACCTCTAAGCTCGTACGTCTTGGAGAAGGGTGTTAAACACCAAACAGATATATATTTAGCAGAGATCAACGAATATCGTATAAAGGAATACAACGTCAGGCATACAATCCATTTTCAAGTCCTTTCTGGGTCTGAACGAAACCGGAGGCACCTTATTCCTCGCATACCCGAACAATCAACAAGTAGTCTGGACGGCCACCATTGTAGCCCCTTCAAGGTAGCTACTCCAATCATGAGCGTCAATGGTAACTCATCCATTCGACGTGAAGATCGTCGGTCTTCAGTCACCGTCTTCAACTCTTCGACTAAGATCGACGAATATTCATTTGAAATGAGATTTGTAGCGACCCGAACCTCCCCATCTCCAAAGAGAAGAGAAAGGTCGAATTACCGTGAGTACAAGACGAATTAGAACACAAACAGAAGAACATTTCATTGTTTATTACAGCAATTCCATCAGAATACAAGAATATACAGAGTATGAATAAATATTACACATTTGATAAATATCAGAGATTTAAATTACATAGCAGCGGAAAAACAATACAAAACACAACTGAAAGTAATACACGGATACAGAGCTTTCCGAGCATCGTTCCAACTGTAAATCAGGATCCTGTGAATATAAATCTGCAAAACCGAAACTACTAGCTGCCCGTGCGGAAAATAGGGGCACCCAGAGTTTAGGTTAAAACAATAAACTCCAGGTCAGTCATGTGACAGGTGTGAGAACTAAAACAGTTATTAATCTTTATTTTAAAGTTCGGTAAATCAAGGGACCACGCCGTATAACACGGAACGGGTTTCCTCCCAAGAATACCAGTGCATAAAACAAACAGCGCAATGCTAGATAAAGAAAATTGAAGCTATTATAAGACCCAAGTCCCATCACACAATGCAACGCAAGCCGGAGGATAGGGTTTTTACCTTATAATAGCCAAAGCATGCTTGATACGTTTAAAACACATTATTTTGATATTACTATAAGTGTATAGTGTCAAAACAATTTCAATCATAAATATCAATCATAGGCGGCATGAATGACCCATACCACTATGTCGCCATACTAGGTTCTACAAATAAAACCACAATATCACGTATTGGAAATTGGATTTCCGTCATGAGTCGAGGCAAGGGGCAAGCTCCTCTCCGATTCAAGACACTCTAGCAAATGTCTCAGGACCCCACTATGATCCTTGGATCTTCAGGGCCGGTCCTCTCTTACTTTTGAGGATTAGTTATTCCTGAACACACGTTTCCCGGTCCTAACAGACCTATATCCGAGGCGCCTCGTATCCAACAACCACACAGGTGAAAAATATATAAATGTCAACCAGCTTAAGCACTGACACCACCCATAGCTAGAAAGAAACGTCGTGCTCTCCCTGCAGTCACTATCCCGTTTTTGACTCATACCGAGGTGTGAGGCTCGCGAATTCACGCTATACACAAAGCTACGCCACACAGGTCGTGCTTTGATCATCAACCACAAGACTTTGCTTTTCAACAGAAGCCTTGATCAATTGCCACTTACGCGTGCCACACTGGCAATTCACTCCATGCGACTGATGTCCATCGGTATACAACCTCTGAGCTCGTACGTCTCAGAGAAGGGCGTTAAGAAAGAGAATAAATTCTCCACCGCCAAACAGATATATATTTAATAGAGATCAATCAACACAGAATAAAATCCAATGCCAGACACACAGTCCATTTACAAGTTCGTTCTGGGTCTGAACGAAACCAGAGGCACTTTCCTCGCATATCCATCGATCTCCAAGTACGTCTGGACGATCACCAACTGTTTCTCTCCTCTTGGGTGTACAGCCCAATCGAGATCATCAGCAATCACCCAAACGATGTGAAGACTTCCGGTCTTCAACCACCGTCTTCATCTTCGACTTATCGTCGAATCGGTTATTCAGAATGGGTATAAACCCAGCCTTTCTGAATAACCCACATATATAATAAACACGTGTTACACAAACACAACAAACGCCTCATTCCAATTCAGAATATTCTTTTATTCACAAAATCATATTCTTAGGGGAAAGGTTCCCATTAATTTTATCAAAGATAAATCCCTTTAAATTTATTCTTTAATCTTCCTTTGTATATCATTTCAAACAAGTCGGGATTAGCGAACCACACCGAAGTAATTATTTATTTTATTTCCCAATCCCAACCTATTCATCCCCTGGAGAAAAACTGGTAATACTCCATATCTAACACCACGGTGTTATCGGTAAAATTAATTACCATTTCACGTTCAAATCTAATTAAAGATTTAACTATCGCTTTGGAGCAAAACTGGTGGTACTCCATTCTCGATCACCCTTCAGATTTGATAATTTAAATTATCAATTCACATTTCAATCTAATTAAAGATTCATTAAAACTCCACTTAGTTTTAATCTTTCCAAAAATCAATATCTTGCCTTTAACTGGGTTAAACAACCAATGTCATTTAAAACACGGTTCACGATAAACCCAAAATCACTTTCTATTGTTAATCGGGTTAAAGAACAGGTGTTGTTCAAAACACCGCTCATGATCAACCCAAAAACCAATTCAAATTCAATTCCAATTAAATATTATTTAATTGATACACTTCATTAAATCTAAATAGAAATATTTAATCTTTTTCTCAACTGGGCTTAAGAACAGTGTTAATGAAGACACCATTCACGACAAACCCAAATCTCATTTGATATTAAATACAAGGCTCTGAATAGAAAATGTATCGGCTTATATTTAATATCAAATTCTACGACCAACAAATATCGTATTGGAAATAACGATATAAAATATATCTTTCAAATTTCCATAACAATATCTGTATAATCACGAAATACAACATCGAAATATTCCAAAGCCAATTTCGATTCAAATCCATTTCCACTTTATATATTGGAAATCCTAGTTATTTTCAAAACCATTTCAAATTCAATTTATTTATTTCAAAAATAAATTGATTTTAATTTTAGTTCAAAACTAGTTCATTTCGATAAAAATCTATTTTTATCTTTTCCAATGTGGATTTTTTCATCCTAATTTTTCCCAGATCATTTCTTATGATTTTATACAAATTATTGATATTTTTAATAATTTTATCAAGGCCCGTACAGTCGATTTCCATCAACGGCCATCGAAGTGCACTTACAACAACCTTTTCCAAATTTTATTTGGACATAATTCCAAGTCCAACCGTTAGATTTCAAATTTCTAATATTCATTAGAAAACTCTTTTTGATACGAACCCAACGGTTCCGGTTTCAGGAGAATCCGACGGTCGGATCTCCCGCAACGTCAATTCAAAGTCAATGGTCGAAATTCACGAACTGCCGCGGCGCGGCGCGTTCTATTCAGGCCATTATATATATGATATATATATATATATATATATATATATTATATATATTTCGTCGATTTCCTTTTAAAATGTATTTTATAAATCGTTTTAAATTCGTTTTCGAAACGATTTCAACTTCCCTTTCAATTTCCGATCAAAATTGAATTTTCCTTTATAAATTCGTTTTAAATTCATTTCAAATTGATTTCAATTCAAATCGATTTTAATTCAATTTCAATTCAATTTGAATTTCAAATTAATTCAATTTCAATTCGAATTCATTTCTATTTGATTTCAATTCGAATTCATTTTGTAACGACCCGCCATTTTGACCGTGCCGAATCGACAAAATATGTCAACTCGAAACGTCCAAAACAACAGATTGTTATTAGCCTCTGAAGTAAATAGAATAAATCACAGAATCACAGATCATAGACACAGATACAGAGCAATAAAATATCTCGCAGCGGAAAATACAAATACAATAGTAGTTCATGAAGCTACTAAATAAATTTTACATCAAAGTTTACATACATAGTACAGCGGAAGACATAACAATGAATTTCATGTACATAAATAAATGATAGCAATTTGGAATAGAAACGACAAAAATAGCTGGATGACTGGACCAACAGAATGAGTAGATACAAGTAAGCAAATGCCAATATAAACTTCAACTCCAATAGTGAATCTTGAAGGCTGTGATAATCGATCTGACCCGAGGAATAATGCAAAACAAAACAACTAGGATCAGGACTAACATTCTCATGAAAGTAAATCAATTCAAATGAAATGCTCGATGAAATGCAATCAGTAACTTAAAGGATGTTTGGGATCATCATCCTCTAAGGATCCGTTAAACTAATACTATGTAGTGTAATACGCTATATATATACAATAGTGTCTATCGGTAAAGTAAACATATCAAAATAGCATAAGCGGGATTACCATGATTACCCTTACACCGTTTATATATTCCCATAATATATACAGTATCGTGATTCCTCCGTAAACTGGAGGTTGATCAGAGGGAACTCCATATAAAATGGTACAAAACAAAGTCGTAGTGGGCTCGTATAAGGCATGTGACAAGGCACGCAAGGAATGCCAGGGTGGATTCACCGTTTGCAGAGCCGGACTGGTGGTAACGCATAGCAGCTACTACCGCCCACCTCGAGACACACTCCCATATCAAATCAGAGGGTGGTCACCAAAACACATCACAAAAGTAATAGTATGGTGTCGAAGAAGTGCGCTCGATAGGAGGTATGATCTCACTTGGTCCGTGCGTAGCTCCTGTTTTAGCCACATCAAGCTGACTCAAGGTAGTCAGGGTCTCGTAATTATTATAAAAAAAAATGGAGTCGTTCGCCAAATCATCCCCTTCATTCTGGAACTCCACCGCGTACACAGTTGTTAAAGTGGTTTTCGGTATTGGCAGAGAGTATGACAATAGCCGATCCTGGTCTCTTTAACAACCAAACGTTTACATTTTTCACACTGTGGCCATTATTTTATAAATCACTTTATAAAATAGTTTATACAAAATCTCATATTCGAATTTGAAATCGAAATTAAATATCTACTTCAAATATATTCAATTTTGAAAACAACTCATTTATATCGCTTAATCAAATCGATTTTCGAAAATATTCACATAACGACTTTCAATTCAAAATGACTTACATTAAAACATATCTTAAAGTCGCAGTTATCGTTTAAATCAAAACAAAAATATTTAACTTCGAGAATATTTCGGTTTGATTTATATTCGTAAAAAAAATCTGAGTTCACACAAGTCCATTAATTCAGTTTTTACCTTAATAAGAATTCGCTTAAGTCAATTCAAAATTTTCACTATTTCGTTCAAATTCAATATATACAAACCATTTTAAAACTAACGATTTCAACTGAAACAAATCATATCATATAATTTCAAATGAATCATATAAATTAGTTTTCCTTTATAAGATTCGACTGAGTAGGTTCAAAATTCCAATACTTAAGTTCAAATTTATTTTATATAATTCAAGACGAATCTCATATTCCAGTTTAAACCAAATCGTATCATATCTTATAACTCAAGTAGTACAATTCAAAATCATTACTTATAAGTTCGATTTAACTCATTTCTTAAATTCAAATCAAATGACTCATAAAACTAATTCCATTCAAAAATTATCGTATTCATTCTATGTCAATTTTATATTCAAAACTAACAGCAATTCAAGATCGTTTCTTATAAAAGTTCAAAACCAAATTCAAATTCATATTCAGTTGATTTATAATCAAATTCATTCCTTAAATTTGGAAATTCAATTTCAAAACAAATTCACAATTCAAGTTCATCTCTCGTAAATCTATTTCGATTCGAAAACAAATTCATTTCTTATATACGTTCATTTGTTAAGTCAAGTGTCATTATATAAATTTTATATCTTAAACCTCGAATTCGAATCGCGAAACCTTAACTTATTCAACCTTTAGTTTATTATTAAAGTTTATAAAATATATATAAAAGAAAAATATAATTTTGAATATATATATATATATATATATGTTTATAAAATTCTAAAATAAATTAGAAATATATTATAAACCTATATAAGTTTAAAATAATATAAAAATAGATTTAAAACAAATATTTACTATAATATTATATATATAAAAGTTTTAAAATATTTATATAATTAAATTATAAAATTATAAGTTAAAACCAACTTCCAAATCATTCTACTTCGAAAACACGACCAACGGTGCCCGTATATAGTTTTCTACCCTATGGTGAAGTGATACGGATATTTATCATTTCAACTCGCAATTTATAAAATTTCTACGGGTCTATCATTTCAACCCGCGATCCCAAATTCAGTAAAAATCGTTCAGGTCTATCATTTCAACCCATAATGGTTTTTCCCTATTCTAATGTCCGTTCGGGTATGTATCATTTCAACCCTTAGTGATTTTTCCTAAACTAGGGGCATCAAAAATCATAAATAACAATCACATGGCAACAATCACAACATATATACCATCAGTGCAAATACGTGTCATATGAATATATCGTGTCACATATGAAATGTGCATATATATCAAAGCAAATAATTTCTATCAGCAATACCATACATTTCATATAACAGTTCATTATTGATCTAACATCCATGAAAAATGCGGGTCAGGTGTGAGATAAACTCACCTTTCGTGGTACTGAGCGGAGATGACAAATGAATGGACACGAGAATAGAGCGGCCCCATCCAAATGCAACTCAAGATTGAATCAAACACGACAACGCTCAAATTCAAATGAGCAATGGCTCTCAAATCAAATAACCAAAATCCAAGCTCCTTTTTCCCGAGATCTGATAAGATATCAGCAGCTAGAACACAGCATGGTGTCAAAAGCAAGAATGCCCGAGTTCAGAATGGTGCGAAGTTGACATACCAAGGACATAGTCAACACAGCAAATGGAATATATTTCCTTTTGTTTTTTTTCTGACGAACGAAAGAAAGAGACCACCGGAATCAAAAGGGAAACAAAATATCAGCTGATAAACAAAGGAACACACCCAGAAAGAAATAACAGAGCACCCGTTCTCCTCTTCTTCTACTAACAGCAAAATGAATGCCTCACGCCAAAAATACTCAAGACAACCCAAATGGCACTACCAATCTCCACAGCAAAAACAAAGGGTTTATTTTATTTTATTTTCGACTGAGCTAAGAACAACACAAGGATCCTGAAGCAAAAACAAGTAGCATCCCCAAACAGATAGTCACAGCCAGATATTTCCACACAGCAAGCTCTTCTTTTTCTTTTTTCTTTTTTTTTTATATATATAAAGATATGGGTGGATTGAGATTTGAAGTTAGAAGGGGGGAAAACGTTTAAGTGAAGAATAGTATGGGAGAGAGGATAAAAGATGCATGTTTACATCAATAAACAGTGAAACGCATGTTCAAAAAAAATGAAAATGGAATAGTGGCTTTGCAAATTGGCAAAACAAGTTATAGGAGGCCAAAAGAAAATGGCGAAAGTGGTGACAGAAAAATATAAGGAGCAGTATACTGTTGTGAAGAAATAAAAGAGCAGCTTGTTTCTTTTAATTTACATATATATAAGAATGTTGATGTGTCGTTTCATTTGTACACGTTTGGAACGGTTTGGAAACTAAATGGTTGTATATTTTCCATGAAGTTGAATAGTGAAGCAAACAAAAATAGTTAACAGGCTTAAAGAGTAACGACGGCTTTTGGAAAATGGAAGGATGTGGAGCATTTAAATATTCGTGGCTTTGTAAATTCAAAATTGAAGGTGGTACAACGTGCATGCATGGATTCATAAATGTAAGGGACAAAACTCTTGGGAAGGAAAATGCATGCAAAATAGAAATGGACGTTAAATGCATGCTTAGAATTAGAAAAGAAAATGATGTGAACGCAACATGTTTGCATGCATTCATGTTAACAAAAGTGACCACCTACGAAAAAAAAATTGGATGGTTTATTAAAATAAATGGACAGGTTTTGCAGACCCAAAATGTTTAGAAAAATATGTGGGATCGGAATATGGGAACTTCGAGCTCAAATGGCTTTGTTTCAAAAATGAACTTCGCAAGCATTTCTACAATGTTAACACGAACCGAGCACCAAAACTAACAAATGAATATATTGCGCTAATCAGCGCGATGAGACGGACACAACGGTATAAAATTTGCAGTGTCATGATGCTCCGTTCAGAAATGCATTACGGACCCCTTTGACGTAAAAATACGGAAGGAAAACGGAGATCAAAACGTTCGACTTTCGCAAAACGAATTTCACCGTTGGATTACTGACAAAAAATAGAATATTTTTCATGTTTGTATGAACTGGATTCGAAGAGATTATAAAATCATTAAAATTTGAACGGATATGCGCAACTTTGTACTGAAAATTGCACGATCGATAAACATTCAAATTTTCCGACGAAATTTTCACAGTTGCTACGTCCTACTGAACGTATTTCCAATTTCAAATCCCCATTATGAAAAATTATAAAATATTTTCAAAACAAAAATATCGATTTTAAATCGTTAAAAATAGCGGGTTGTTACATTCTCCCCTACTCAAAACTTTTCGTCCCCGAAAAGGAACGAGGCAGGGGAAATAGTAATTAAATAATATATTTAAACCAAGTGGTTCATATTTATCCTCATACATTATATATAAATCGAAAGTTAAAATAATTACAAACATTTGAAAAATAGTTTTAAGTATTCCCTCGACGTCTCGATTGGCAATATATATCTATCCCACTTTCGAAACCCGAAAATAGATACCAATGATGCCGCGGTCATCACCATAATCATTTTCAAGCGACTAGAGTGTGACTTTATATCTATCAAATACTTATAGGATTTAACATATATGTTGATCAGACGTATACCCAAATCACTAGGTATTCAATAGACCAACTTTGACGTCAAGTCAATACTCAAAACATCTTTCTATATTTAAACAGAATAATATATACCAATTTCCAAATCATATATTGTAAATAATATATTTCAAATCACTAATATTTTAAGTAGGGAAAATTATATCTCTCCCCACCCATTTATTTATTATATTTGAACTTCAAATCTTAATAAATATACTAATAATATTATTATATATTTCAACTACAATAAAATCATTTTCTTACAAAATCTTCATATTTAAATCTTATATAAAATATAAACATCAAATCCCTTCAAAATATTGGTATTACCAAAGAAAAATAATATTTTCAAATTTATATCTTCCAAAAATATATATCCGAAGTTCAATATTATATCAAGAGAGTTATAATAATTGTTTCAAACATATGTTTTGATAGGAATGGATTCGCTAAAGACTTACATTCTTCTTCTACTTCTTACCTTGTTGACAAGGATAAGATATAGAATTCGAGATAAAAGCTGAACGAACGAAGGAACTTAATCAAAGAGGATCTATGAAAGAAGATGGATTCAAATGGAAGGAAAATTTCTGTAAGAGATTCAAAAATTAAATGAAATTTTATATTCGAAGATATTTGTCTTAAAGCATTCAAAACCATTTAAAACCAATTTATACTTTAAAATGCGCTCTCTCTCAAGGATTCTGCGACCAATTCCACTCATTCTAGGGTATCACTACCCTATCTCTAATGAGCTATTACCTCATAGGCTAAAGCTTTGATAAACCAAAGCTCTGATACCAACTGTAACGACCCGCCATTTTGACCGTGCCGAATCGACAAAATATGTCAACTCGAAACGTCCAAAACAACAGATTGTTAAATAGAATAAATCACAGAATCACAGATCATAGACACAGATACAGAGCAATAAAATATCTCGCAGCGGAAAATACAAATACAATAGTAGTTCATGAAGCTACTAAATAAATTTTACATCAAATTTTACATAAATAGTACAGCGGAAGACTTAACAATGAATTTCATGTACATAAATAAATGATAGCAATTTGAAATAGAAATGACAAAAATAGCTGGATGACTGGACCAACAGAATGAGTAGATACAAGTGAGCAAATGCCAATATAAACTTCAACTCCAAAGTGAATCTTGAAGGCTGTGATAATCGATCTGACCCGAGGAATAATGCAAAACAAAACAACTCGGATCAGGACTAACATTCTCATGAAAGTAAATCAATTCAAATGAAATGCTCGATGAAATGCAATCAGTAACTTAAAGGATGTTTGCGATCATCATCCTCTAAGGATCCGTTAAACTAATACTATATAGTGTAATACACTATATATATACAATAGTGTCTATTGGTAAAGTAAACATATCAAAATAGCGTAAGCGGGATTACCATGATTACTATAATAACCCGAAAATCTGGGCCAGTTTAAAATTTTTATTTTGACAATTTTAGCGAATTTTGAATATTTAAAATAGATTATTTTAAATAAAATCGACGAGAAATTTATTTTGAATATAATTCGACGTGTATATTATATACGGCGTCGTAGAATATAAATAATTATATATAATTAAAATATAGAATTGAAAATGGCGCGGTAGTTCGATAATTCGATTTCAAACTTCAATTGAACATACCGGGTGCAAAACAATCCGGATTTTAGCGAAACCAAAAATAATAGGATCTAATTGATGATATCTTTCCAACGAATCCGACAAATCGAAATTTCATAGCGGGAATCAAAAGATATGTCCAGTTGAAAATTCTGAATAGTCGCTATGGAATTCAGGCCCTTAAAAATAGACATTTTGCAAACGACCTCGAATTTCAACGAAACCACTTTTGTTGGATCCGTGATGTAAAATTATTGCTAGATTCCAAATTTCATAATTTTTCGAATCAATATGTGAGTGTGGCAAAGGAAAACGCGTTTGACCAGTTTTAGTTGATTTTAATCGACTGGAAATTGGCCATTTTTCCAATGGTCTCAGAATTCGACGAAACTAGTTTTGTTAGGACCGTATCGTCAATACGAAGCTAGAAATTATTTTTCTGGAATTTTTCTAGTTAGTATGTGATCCCGGTAATTTGAAATGTACGTTTAAAATTCAATATATAGAGTTATATGTTGATTTTAACGGAATCTGATCGAAACGATCAAATCAGCTTGCGATACATATCCCATTGTGTTCGGAATGGGGGTAAAACGCTATAGACGACAGGCGGTGGGCCTCGTTTCGAGTTCGTTTGTAAAAGTCAACTTTTTTTAAATTAAATAATTAAATAAAAAAAAAATATATCCTCCCCTTATAAACCGATGGCCCCCTCCCTTCATTTTCGATTCATCAGAAAAAATTAAAAAAAAAATGGCAGCGATGGAGACCCGCCGCCACCGATGGAGCGCGCACCGCCCTCCCCTTCCCTGCTCTCTCTTCTCCCCTCTCTCCTCTGTCACACGAGACACCGCCCCCCTTTTTTTTTATCGACGCGCACGAAACCCCCAAGCCATCGCACCCCTAAACCCCCCGTCAGCCGCCACTAGCCTCGCCCTCTCCTCCTCGTGACAGCAAACCCTAATTCCCCGAATCGAGCCACCCAAATCCGACGCAGTCGCCACAACCCCCCCCCCCCCCCCTGAACCCCCTGCTCCGCCTGCGCTCAGCCCCTCCGACCGCCCAATGCCCTTCCGACGACCAGAAAGCTTTTCCCCCTTCGCTGTAAGTTATGTTATCTTATTTTTAATTCATTTAGTTTAATCAATTTGAAAAATCTGATTTTTCTATGAAAAAAACATACGTTGTTTTGTAATTATAAAAGGTTTGATTTTTAATTATTCAAAGATATGATTTTTATATTTTTGAAGTATTAAAAATATGATTTTTATATTTTTAAAGTATTAAAAATATTATCTTTATTAAGTAGAAGATGTAAAAATATGATTTTTGTTTAGATAGAGAATTAAAAATATAATTTTTACACGATAGGAATAGTAAAGATATCATCTTTATATGTGTAGCAAAATAAAAATGTGATTTTTATGTTTATATTTTTGAAAAGATGAAATCTATATTTTTGAAAAGATGAAATCTATACTTTTGAAAAGATGAAATCTATATTTTTGAAAAGGCGAAATCTATATTTTTGAAAAGATGAAATCTATATTTTTGAAAAGGCGAAATCTATATTTTTGAAAAGATGAAATCTATATTTTTGAAAAGGCGAAATCCATATATATGAAAAGAGCCATATTTTTGAAAATCGTTATTTTTATAAGTGAAAGGAATTATAAAAATATAATCTTTATCGATACGAACACTGTTATAAAATTTGATTTTTATATATTGAATAGTATAATAAAAATTTTATTTTTATATATTGAATAGCGAAGTAAAAATTCGATTTTATATATTGAATAGCGAAGTAAAAGTTCGATTTTTATATATTGAATAGCAATGTAAAAATTCGATTTTTATATATTGAATAGCAAAGTAAAAATTCGATTTTTACATATGTAGTGAATACGGGAAACGAAGGTGATAAAAAGGCGAGAACGATGAAGATTTCTCTAAATGAAGAGTCGTGGTATTGGATAGCTATTGGTGAGAATTTCTCACCTTTCAATTTCTTTTCTAGTTATATATATATATACTAGGATGCAGACGGTGCTTAGTAGCACCCGACACAATCGTCCACAGACCATGGACTTGTTTGTTTGGTTGCATAAACTAGTTAGATGATTTGATTTGAATTTGGTTGTTTGGTAAATTTGATTGATATGTGAATGGCGTGGGCCTTCACTAGACCGGGGATAAGGCTAGGCCTCGTCCCGTTTCTAGTATCGTGTCGTTATGCCGCCGAAATTTTCTAAAATATGTTAGAAAAATAAAAATATCATTTTTATTTTGTAAATGAACTAAATAAAAATTCATGTGTTAAAATAAAATATTTTATCGTTAAAAATATAATTTTTAACGAGGAAGTGAATAAAATAAAATATTCATTTACAAGCCGGACGGTTTGTTTATGTACACCTATTTGAAGGACATTGATTGGGACGATAAATTTTACACATCTCCCAACTGCACAAATAAAATATGTGTTTGATTGTTTGAAACCCCACACGGGTGTTGGGATGAAATATGAAGTTCACTCATCCTGATTTATTAAATATGTCGATCGATTGATTGACAGGCTGTTATAAGCGTTAGATATCTATATTTGATGCTTATACAGTGTAGTGCACTTTGGTTGATGGTTGATTATTTTCAATGCTATTATATACGTGTGATGTATGAAAAGTCCATATAATTAACATTATATGGTGATTGATTGGGCCTCATTCCAATTTAGAAGATAAAGAATATTATAAAGTAAATGTTCATGTGTTGACTGTACTCATTCGTGAGATTAGTCATGTGTTGAACGAAATATTTTAACAATAAAATTTATATCTTTATCACTATAAAATAAAGGTTCATGTGTTGACTGTACTCATCCGTTGAGATTAGTCATGTGTTGAACGAAATATTTTAATAATAAAATTTGCATCTTTATCAATATAAAATAAAGGTTCATGTGTTGACAGTACTCATCCGTTGAGATTAGTCATGTGTTGAACGAATTATATTTGAAATAGAATATTTGAAATAGAATATTTGAAATAGAATATTTGAAAATAGAAATATATGAAGCCGTGTTGATTAGATTGACGCCATTTTGACGTGAACGATATTTATATCGATTTTATTCATTTTAAAATGAATATTGAAAAGCGATTTCGAAATGAATATTGAAAAGCGATTTCGAAATGAATTGAATATAAAACGATTTCGAAATGAATCGATTAGAAAACCAATTTGAATTGAATCGAATAGAAAACAAATTTGATTTCAATTGAATATATGATGGAATTTGAATTGAACCGATTAGAAAACCAATTTGAATTGAATCGAATAGAAAACCAATTTGAATTAAATCGAATAGAAAACGAATTCGAATTGAATTGAAAACAAATTGAATTGAAAACAAATTGAATTGAAATTTGAATTGAATAGAAAATGAATTTGATTTCAATTGAATATATAACGAATTTGATTTGAATATATAACAAATTTGATTTCAATTGAATATATAACGAATTTGATTTGAATAGAAAACGAATTTGATTTCAATTGAATATATAACGAATTTGATTTCAATTGAATATATAACGAATTTGATTTGAATAGAAAATGAATTTGATTAGATTTGAATATATAACGAATTTGATTTCAATGGAATATATAACGAATTTGAATCGAATAGAAAACCAATTTGAATTGAATCGAATAGAAAACCAATTTGAATTGAATCGAATAGAAAACCAATTTGAATTGAATCGAATAGAAAACCAATTTGAATTGAATCGAATAGAAAACCAATTTGAATTGAATCGAATAGAAAACGACTTTGGAATTGAATTGAATTGAAAACGAATTCAAATTGAATTGAAAGCGAATTGAAATGAATTCAAATTGAATTGAAATTTGAATTGAATAGAAATGAATTTTAAAACGAATTTATAAAGAAGAATTCAATTTTGCTTTGAATTGAAATGGAAATTGAAATTGCTTTTGAAACGAATTTAAAACTATTTATATAATTCGTTTTAAATAGAAATCGACGAAATATATATTATATATATTATATATATTATATATATAATATAATGGCCTGAATAGAACGCGCCGCGGCAGTTCGTGAATTTCGACCATTTATTTCAAACGGACATTACGGGAGATCCGACCTTCGGAATCTCCTAAAACCGGAACCGTTGGGTTCGTATCGAAAAGAGCTTTCTAACGAATATTAGAAATTTGAAATCTAACGGTTGGATTTGGAGATACGTCCAAATCAAATTCGAAAAAGGCCGCTGTAAGTGCAGTTCGATGGCCGTTGATGGAAATCGACTGTACGGGTCTTGATAAAATTATTAAAAATAGTAATAATTTGTGTAAAATCATAAGAAGTGATTTGAGAAAAATTGGGGTGAAAAACTCCATATTTGAAAAGGTAAAAATAGATTTTTATCGAAATGAACTAATTTTGAACTAAATTTAAAACCCAATTATTTTTAAATAAATAAATTAGTTTTAAAAAGGGGTTTTAAATAATTGGAATCTCTAATATATTTGATTGGAATTGAAATGGGTTTATCGTGAACAATGTTTTAAATAACACTAGTTCTTTAACCCGATGATAAATAGAAAGTGATTTGGGTTTGTCGCGAACGGTGTTTTAAAAGACATTAGTTCTTTAACCCAATAAAAGGAGTTTTAACGAATCTGCAATTAGATTGAAATGTGAATTGATAATTTAAATTATCAAATTTAGAAAATAAGCGAGAATGGAGTATCACCAGTTTTGCTCCAAAACGATAGTTAAATTTTTAATTAGATTTGAACGTGAAATGGTAATTAACTTTACCGATAACACCGTGGTATTAGATATGGAGTATCACCAGTTTTGCTTCATGGGATGAATAGGTTGGGATTGGGAAATAAAATAAATAATTACTTCGGCGTGGTTCGCTAATCTCGACTAGTTTAGAAAACCATAATTTGGTTTGAAATGACATCCAAAGGAAGATTAAAGGATAAATTTGAAAGAATCTATCTTGGATAAATGTGACTGCCCGCCCCGCACCAACCGACATTTACTCCAAAGGTGCGCTGTACACATGTCCAATTGGTACGGAACGGGTCGTCAGAAGGAAAGGGAAGAAGGAAACGAACATACAAAGAACCTGTAGAATGTCTCACAGCGCATAGAACAAAATATAATAATAACATACTTGACATAAAACAGGAGAGACAGTGCATAAGCCGAAAATCAGAACTAAACATCATAGCAGCGGAAATCCAAAATACAGCTTATTACAACTTTCAAACTGTCTCAAAGCAAAAGAAAGATAAAGGAGGTACACTACTAATGCCCAAGTAGCGACCATCAACGACATAGGGAGAATGTGTATTTATATATCATACGTGGAAGCCTCCTGCCTGCCTCCGAATCAGCTACTCGCACATCACCAGCTAACCTGTCTCTAGTCTGCTCGTGTGAGCACCCAGAGTAATAAGAGGAGACATAAAACTCTGGGTCAGACATAAAGCCTGGTATGAGCGATAAGCATCTAAAGTGAACAATAACAGGTAGACTAAAACATACCTGAACCTGCAACCAAAGAGTTAGCACTACATACTGTACAACACTCTGACGTATCATATCAATCAATATAAAGATACGGAGGTGGGGAAGGTGTGCATGTCATAATGATGGCAAACAATCAAGCATAGCATCCATCCTCACATCTCTCACTCAGTGCGTAAAGTATACGATATTCACCACTTCGATCACCCAACATACCTTGCTACGATCACTTTGCCCCATGAAGTCATAAATGGCTTCACTGCACTGATAACGTAGCCACAAATCCTTCGCTATGTCCACTTTGCCCCATGGAGTCTCAAGAACCCCACTGCACTGGCTCATAGCCTTACTAATCCTTACTATGTCCACTTGCCATCTGCGCTGGCTCATAGTCTTACTACGCATCACCTTGCCCCTCAGGTCATAATGACCCTACTGCACTGATAACGTAGTCTTGCTACCATCACTTTGCCCCTCAGGTCATAATGACCCTACTGCACTGATAAGTAGCCCATCATTCATTCTTAGTGGTGAATCGAAGTTATGAACATCGACAACTCCTTAGCACACGTCCCGCAGCAAAGTCCAAACATGAAGTGAACTCATTGGTTCCCAACTGGTTCCGGGATCCTGAGCTCTAACTTCCATTTGGACTGCCTTTGCGTCTCGGGTTATTGGACGTCACAATCGAATCGGATCGGGTCAGCCTTCACATTCTTCATCGGATCGGGTCGCGCCTCCTACGTCGGATCGGGTCGTGGTCCTCCAGGCGATCAGGTCGCACTCCCCCATCGTCTCGTGAATCCAGTCTCCATCGAATCGGGTCTCCACTTCCGGTCGGATCGTGAATACCCCATACGGATCGGATCGCGCTCTTCTATCGTCTCGTTGTGCATCGGATCGTGGATGCTGCCTTCCTCTAGTCGGATCGTGATATGAAGCACGAGTGGATCGGATCGGGTCGTAATGCTCATTGGCGATCCGGGTCGGAGTACTTCAATTTGAGCACGGCGCTGCATTGATTCGTCTCGTGGGCCTTGCGCAGATGGTTCGGTTTGGAGGGGATGACTCGACTCGTGGGGATGTCCCACGATCCCATAGGGCGATCCGATCGTCCCTCAACCCCTATGCGATCCGAACCCCTGCACCTTGTCCAGCGAGCTGTTTATGCCCCTCGACGGCGTTTTCGACCATTCCAACTATTCTAAACAGTCACATAGCATTTCATACAGTCATAGCAACATGCATAATCAACCACAAACATCAAAACATCAATATGATAGGTAAAAAGAGATCAAACATACCCAAAACCCCAATTTTCCCCTTAAGCATATTTAGGTGAAACTAATGATAGGATTATCAAAACTTAACCAAATTAACCCAAATTCATATTAGAGGTCTAAAACATCATTCCGAATTTTATAAACATTTTTCCAGAATTTTATCATGTTTAAATTCGCTAATTAACACTAATCACCCCTAATTAGCCATAATTAGTGCAAAACTATGCAAATCACTCACCTTAGCCACAAAATAAACTAAGATCTGAAATGAATCTCTGATTTGATGTGAATCTCAATGCCAAATAGCAGCTCCTAAGTTGCTTTAGTGAAGATCTTCCTTGATTAGGGGTTGCTAAGCCAAATCCTTGACCAAAAGATGATTTGGAGGTGATTTAAAGGTTGGAGGCCATTTTTAGGGTTCCTTGGTGATAAGTGGAGGCTAGAAAACTGAAATGGAATGATTCTCCATCTCATTTCAGCCCTCCCATAACCCTAATCCCGAAATGGGTTATGGGCCTACTCACTAACCACCCGATTTGGCCCGGTTAAGCAGTTTTTCACCCTCCAAACCTTGTTTCAGCCATATCTTCCAAACGGTAAGTCCGTTTGACTATTATGACCACTCTACGGAAAGAGAAACCATCAAACGAATCAAATGGAAGTGGTTTCAGGTCAAAATTCCTTTTCAATCAAAAGTTATGGCCAAAACAGTACCAACTAGGGGCAAAATGGTCATTTAAAAATCAACAAAAATCATGAACATGGGAAATGACTCAAATGGATGTTCCCCAAAGTTACATGACCATACAACTTCATACGGGAAGGAAATAAATATTCTACAATCTTATGATGTGTAGAATACGGGTCGTTACACTCTCCCCCCCCTTAAGAAATTTCGCCCCCAAAATTCCCTAATCCAAACACACACAAAGGTCCCGCATGCCTATCAACCATAAAACAACCATCAAACATGCAAAACAAGTGAAATAAGTCTACCCTAGCACGCGGAATAACTAAATCGCAAAGTAAATCTTACCAGGCAAAGAGTTTTGGTTATGCCTTCCTAATGCTCTCCTCTGTCTCCCAAGTACAATCATTCTCGTCCTCGCCCCACTGAACCTTGACTAGCTTCACCGACTTCCTTCGAAGTTGCTTCGTATCGTGCCCCACAATACGAATCGGCTTGCGGTTCCCAACCGCCTCAGGTTCTACTTCGAAGTCCTCTAACTGATCAGGTGAAATAGTCATATCTGAGTCGTGAACGAACTTCCTTAGTTGGGAAACATGAAATACATCGTGAACTCCCGCCATTTTCTCTGGTAAGCCAACTCTATACGCCAAATTCTCGACTAATTCAAGAACGGGGAACGGGCCAACAAATCTTGGTGCTAACTTGCCTCTCCTGCCAAATCGTATCACGCTCTTCAATGGAGAGATCTTAACAAACACCAAGTCACCAACGGAGAATTTCAAATCTCTTCTCCTCTTATCAGCATAACTCTTCTGCCTATCTTGGGCAGCTTTCATTCGTTGCTGAATGATCTTAATCTTATCTGAAGTTTCTCTCACCACATCTGGTCCAAGAACAAACTTCTCGCCAGTCTCTATCCAACATGATGGTGAGTTGCACGGTCTTCCGTACAAAGCTTCATATGGAGCCATACCGATACTGGATTGGTAACTATTATTATATGCAAACTCTACTAGATGCAAATGGTCATCCCATGATCCACCAAAATCCAATATACAAGCTCTCAAGAGATCTTCCAATATACGATTCACCCTCTCCATCTGACCGTCGGTCTGAGGATGATATGCGGTACTGAGATGTAATCCTGACCCTAGAGCCTCTTGTAAGCTCTTCCAAAACCCACTAGTGAACAACGGGTCTCGGTCACTCACAATGCTTTTGGGTACTCCATGAAATCTCACTACCCACTTCATATACAATTCTGCCAACTTGGCTGTCGTTCTGGTCGATTTGACTGGTATAAATCTTGCGCTCTTAGTCAATCGATCCACAATTACCCAAATGCTATCATATCCCGATCTAGTCCTTGGTAAACCATCGATGAAATCCACCGAGACTTGCTCCCATTTCCATTCGGGAATTTCTAATGGTTGCAACAACCCACTAGGCTTCTTTTGCTCGGCTTTAACTAGCTGACAATTCATGCATTTGGATATAAACTTCCCAACGTCTCTTTTCATCCCTTCCCAGTAGTAAGTCTGTCTCATGTCTCGATACATCTTATTACCACCGGGATGTATAGTCAGTTTTGAGTGATGACATTCTCTAAGCACTTCATCTCTCAAACCATTGACATTGGGTACAACTAGCCTTCCATTCTTTCGAAGCCATCCATCTCGATCAAGCCCATACACATTCATCTCCTCATCGATACCCATCTCTAACTTGGAGATGATTTCTAATAGATTAGGATCGTCCCTCTGACTAGAACCAATCCGCTCTATCAAAGTGGGTCTGATCGTCAAACTAGCTAGCATAACTGGATCCAATTCGCACTTTGGTCTGAAATCAAACCCCGCGATATACTCCAGTTGCTTCCATTCAAGAAACAATGCCCCTAAGCTGGCATGTCTCCTACTCAAGGCATCGGCTACCGCATTACCCTTCCCAGGTGTGTATGCGATATCAAAATCATACGAAGCCAAGAACTCTAACCATCTCTGCTGACGGAGATTCAGATCTTTCTGAGAGAAGAGATACTTTAACGATTTATGATCGGTAAACAACTCAAATCTTTCTCCCAAGAGATAGTGTCTCCACATCTTCAGCGCAAATACAATCGCTTCCAATTCCAAATCATGGGTAGGATACTTTTTCTCATGCGGCTTTAGCTGTCGACTAGCATAAGCTACAACCCTACCTTCTTGCATCAATACTGCACCCAGTCCGGTACCACAAGCATCCGTGTATACCGTCATCTCTTCATTCCCCTTAGGAATGACTAACACTGGCGCACGCGTCAACCTCTCCTTTAGACTTTTGAAGGCATCCTCACACACTCCGTCCCAGACGAAGGACTGATTCTTCTTAGTCAACTGAGTCAACGGTGCTGCTATCTTGGAGAAGTCCTGGATAATCTTACGATAATATCCGGCTAATCCCAAGAAACTTCTTACATCTGTAGCATTCTTGGGTGTAGGCCAATCCTGTACCGTAGCCACCTTCGCAGGGTCCACGGCAATACCACACTCTGAAACAACATGACCCAAGAATCTTACTTCCCTTCTCCAAAAATGACACTTAGAAAATTTCGCTTTCAATTGGTGTTTCCTCAACACCTCCATCACTATCCTCAAGTGCCCCTTGTGTTCCTCCTCTGTCCTTGAATAAACAAGGATATCATCCACGAACACAAGAACAAACTTATTCAACTGATCTCTGAATACTCGATTCATAAGATCCACAAAATAGGCTGGTGCATTGGTCAACCCAAACGGCATGACCAACCACTCATAAAATCTAGGCGGCGTCCTAAATGCCATTTTCGGAACACTCTCATCCGCTACTCGAAGCTGATGAAATCCTGTCGCGAGGTCCAACTGGGAGAACACTCTTGCTCCTTCCAGCTGATCAAACAAATCATCTATCCGTGGTAGAGGATACTTATTCTTCCTCGTCACCTTATTCAACTCGCGATAGTCCACACACAAACGAAGGGAACCATCTGCCTTAGTGGTAAACACAACTGGTGCTCCCCACTCGGAGACACTCCTTCTAATCAATCCCTTCTTCAAAAGTTTGCTGACTTGCACCCCGAGCTCTCGCTGCTCCCTTGGTGCCATACGACGAAGTGGCATCACTATAGGTCTGGCATCTTTCATTAAATCAATACGGAACTCAATTTCTCGGTGTGGTGGAAGCCCGGTCACCTCCTCGAAGACGTCCGGATACTGGCCAACCACGGGCACATCTGACAACTCATCCTGCGGGATGTCGAGGAAATTTACAAAACTAGCCATAACCCCATCACTAGGTAGACTACCAAACACTACCCTCCGCCCATCATCCGCCCTCACTGTCACCAAAAAGCCCTCACAGTCTACCACCACCCCGTATCTTTGGAGCCAGTCGACTCCCAATATAATGCCATACCCAGTAAAGCCCAAAACAAAGCAATCACATACAAACATACATCCATGACTCGATAAGACCAAATTCCTGCAAATCATACTAAGGCTAGTCGAACCACCAATCGGGTTCGTCACAACCAATGGTCTATCGACTATCTCGGGTTCCAGTCCCAACCTATCTACTAGGTCACTAGATATGAAGGAACGGGAAGCCCCAGTATCAAACAAAACTTGAATTGGTACATCATAAATAGAAAGTATACCTTGAATAACAACATTCTTCCCTTTCTCCTCCGCAGTTGGGGCATTCGACGAAGAAGGAATAGCATCAAGAGCATATGCTTTCACAATCTGCTTCTCCTTAAGAGGTTGCGGACACTTATCTTTCTGATGTCCCACTTGACCACAGTTGTAGCACTTCCTTTCCGCTGGCTTGGCCCGACATTCTTTAGCATAATGGCCCTTCTATCCACAGCTGAAGCACTCAACATCCTTCTTGCTCTTTTTTTGGCCACCTTTTGATTGGTCCTGCTTCCTCTTATTCTGAGAGTTATTCTTGCCTCCACCGCCTGCTTGCGGCTTTGGCCCTTCTGCAGATGCAGCCTCAGTCTTTGACTTAGGGTAAAGACTCTCTGATCTCAAAGCCTTCCCCACGATCGATTCAAAAGTCTCATCGATGTGGTTGATAAGCCTTTCCCCCAAGTACCCATCCAAACCAGTAATGAACTTCTCATTCTTCTTCTCAGGAGTATCGATAAGAGACAGTCCATACTTCGACAAAGTGTCGAACTCAGCAATATAATCAGAAACTGCCCTCCCATTCTGCTTGAGTTCCAAGAACCTCTTGAACAACACTGACTTCTGGGCAGCTGGAATGAACTTCTCGCTAAAGCGAGCCTTGAACTGAACCCAAGTAACCTGGTCCTCTGGAGTAGCTGTTCTAACAGCATTCCACCAATTCATCGCTCTCCCTTGCAGCTGACGAGACGCTAGACTTCTCTTCATCGCATCCTCAAGACCCAAGTCGTCGAAGATACGGTCGCAGCTATCCATCCAATCTTGAACATCTGTGGCCGACTCCGTTCCGTGGAACGGCTTCCCACCAAGGTTAGTGTAATCTTTGCACAACTTGGCGAAATAGACCCTAGGCGCCTGCACTATTGGGCCAACACCAGCTCCGGGATTGGGAACTGCCCCTTGCACTTCTCTAAGCATGTCTCTCATGAGGTTGGTAAACATCGCCCTCATGTCAGTGGCATTACCATTATTGGCCCCTCTACCGGTACCTCTAACATGTCGGCTCATCGTCAATCTGTAAAAGGGAAACGATTAACGACCCCATAGTGGTACTAGTGCAGTGCAACTTCATTCTTATACTACTAATAGTATATATATACATAGCTTTTGAAAACCAAAGTAATCACAAATACGCGCTCTCATATACGCACTAACTCTCCCTAGTGTCTTTCCCTAGGTTAACTACGCAACCTAGAGCTCTGATACCAAGTGTGACTGCCCGCCCCGCACCAACCGACATTTACTCCAAAGGTGCGCTGTACACATGTCCAATTGGTACGGAACGGGTCGTCAGAAGGAAAGGGAAGAAGGAAATGAACATACAAAGAACCTGTAGAATGTCTCACAGCGCATAGAACAAAATATAATAATAACATACTTGACATAAAACAGGAGAGACAGTGCATAAGCCGAAAATCAGAACTAAACATCATAGCAGCGGAAATCCAAAATACAGCTTATTACAACTTTCAAACTGTCTCAAAGCAAAAGAAAGATAAAGGAGGTACACTACTAATGCCCAAGTAGCGACCATCAACGACATAGGGAGAATGTGTGTATATATATCATACGTGGAAGCCTCCTGCCCGCCTCCGAATCAGCTACTCGCACATCACCAGCTAACCTGTCTCTAGTCTGCTCGTGTGAGCACCCAGAGTAATAAGAGGAGACATAAAACTCTGGGTCAGACATAAAGCCTAGTATGAGCGATAAGCATCTAAAGTGAACAATAACAGGTAGACTAAAACATACCTGAACCTGGACCTGCAACCAAAGAGTTAGCACTACATACTGTACAACACTCTGACGTATCATATCAATCAATATAAAGATACGGAGGTGGGGAAGGTGTGCATGTCATAATGATGGCAAACAATCAAGCATAGCATCCATCCTCACATCTCTCACTCAGTGCGTAAAGTATACGATATTCACCACTTCGATCACCCAACATACCTTGCTACGATCACTTTGCCCCATGAAGTCATAAATGGCTTCACTGCACTGATAACGTAGCCACAAATCCTTCGCTATGTCTAATTTGCCCCATGGAGTCTCAAGAACCCCACTGCACTGGCTCATAGCCTTACTAATCCTTACTATGTCCACTTGCCCCATGGAGTTATTCACCCCATCTGCGCTGGCTCATAGTCTTACTACGCATCACCTTGCCCCTCAGGTCATAATGACCCTACTGCACTGATAACGTAGTCTTGCTACCATCACTTTGCCCCTCAGGTCATAATGACCCTACTGCACTGATAAGTAGCCCATCATTCATTCTTAGTGGTGAATCGAAGTTATGAACATCGACAACTCCTTATCACACGTCCCGCAGCAAAGTCCAAACATAAAGTGAACTCATTGGTTCCCAACTGGTTCCGGGATCCTGAGCTCTAACTTCCATTTGGACTGCCTTTGCGTCTTGGGTTATTGGACGTCACAATCGAATCGGATCGGGTCAGCCTTCACATTCTTCATCGGATCGGGTCGCGCCTCCTACGTCGGATCGGGTCGTGGTCCTCCAGGCGATCAGGTCGCACTCCCCCATCGTCTCGTGAATCCAGTCTCCATCGAATCGGGTCTCCACTTCCGGTCGGATCGTGAATACCCCATACGGATCGGATCGCGCTCTTCTATCGTCTCGTTGTGCATCGGATCGTGGATGCTGCCTTCCTCTAGTCGGATCGTGATATGAAGCACGAGTGGATCGGATCGGGTCGTAATGCTCATTGGCGATCCGGGTCGGAGTACTTCAATTTGAGCACGGCGCTGCATCGATTCGTCTCGTGGGCCTTGCGCATATGGTTCGGTTTGGAGGGGATGACTCGACTCGTGGGGATGTCCCACGATCCCATAGGGCGATCCGATCGTCCCTCAACCCCCTATGCAATCCGAACCCCTGCACCTTGTCCAGCGAGCTGTTTATGCCCCTCGACGGCGTTTTCGACCATTCCAACTATTCTAAACAGTCACATAGCATTTCATACAGTCATAGCAACATGCATAATCAACCACAAACATCAAAACATCAATATGATAGGTAAAAAGAGATCAAACATACCCAAAACCCCAATTTTCCCCTTAAGCATATTTAGGTGAAACTAATGATAGGATTATCAAAACTTAACCAAATTAACCCAAATTCATATTAGAGGTCTAAAACATCATTCCGAATTTTATAAACATTTTTCCAGAATTTTATCATGTTTAAATTCGCTAATTAACACTAATCGCCCCTAATTAGCCATAATTAGTGCAAAACTATGCAAATCACTCACCTTAGCCACAAAATAAACTAAGATCTGAAATGAATCTCTGATTTGATGTGAATCTCAATGCCAAACAGCAGCTCCTAAGTTGCTTTAGTGAAGATCTTCCTTGATTAGGGGTTGCTAAGCCAAATCCTTGACCAAAAGATGATTTGGAGGTGATTTAGAGGTTGGAGGCCATTTTTAAGGTTCCTTGGTGATAAGTGGAGGCTAGAAAACTGAAATGGAATGATTCTCCATCTCATTTCAGCCCTCCCATAACCCTAATCCCGAAATGGGTTATGGGCCTACTCACTAACCACCCGATTTGGCCCGGTTAAGCAGTTTTTCACCCTCCAAACCTTGTTTCAGCCATATCTTCCAAACGGTAAGTCCGTTTGACTATTATGACCACTCTACGGAAAGAGAAACCATCAAACGAATCAAATGGAAGTGGTTTTAGGTCAAAATTCCTTTCCAATCAAAAGTTATGGCCAAAACAGTACCAACTAGGGGCAAAATGGTCATTTAAAAATCAACAAAAATCATGAACATGGGAAATGACTCAAATGGATGTTCCCCAAAGTTACATGACCATACAACTTCATACGGGAAGGAAATAAATATTCTACAATCCTATGATGTGTAGAATACAGGTCGTTACAATAAAATTAATGGGAACCTTTCCCTAAAAATGTGATTTTTTGAATAAAAGAATATTCTGAATTGGAATGAGGCGTATGTTGTGTTTGTGTAACATTTGTTTTTAATATACGCGGGTTGTTCGGAAAGGCCGGGTTTATACCCATTCTGAATAACCGATTCGACGATAAGTCGAAGATGAAGACGGTGGTCGAAGACCGGAAGTCTTCACATCGTTTGGGTAATTACTGACGATCCTGATTGGGCTGTACACCCAAGAGGATGGAAATAGTTGGTGGTCGTCCAGACGTACTTGGAGATGGACGGATATGCGAGGAAAGTGCCTCCGGTTTCGTTCAGACCCAGAACGAACTTGAAAATGGATTGTGTGTCTGACATTGGATTTTATTCTGTGTTGATTGATTTCTGTTAAATATATATCCGTTTGGCGGCGGAGAATTTATTCTCTTGCTTAACGCCCTTCTCTGAGACGTATGAGCTTAGAGGTTAAATATCGAGAGATATCAATCGCATGGCATGAATTGCCTGTGTGGCACGCTAAGTTGCATGGATCAAGGCTTCTGTTGAAAAGCAAAGTCTTGTGGTTGATGATCAAAGCACGGCCTACATGGCAGCTTTGTGTATAACGTGAATTCGCGAGCCTCACACCTCGGTATGAGTTAAAAACGGGATACGGACCGCCGGGAGAGCACGACGTTTCTTTCTAGCTATGGTGGTGTCAGTGACTTACCAGCCCTGACATATATATACTTTTCACCTTTGTGGTTGTTGGAATGAGGCGCCTCGATTATAGGTCTGTAAGGACCGGGAAACGTGTGTTCAGGAATTGCCAATCCTCAAACGTAAGAGAGGACCAGCCCAGCCGCATCCGGGGCTGCCCAGAGTGTGTAGTCCCGAGGCATTTGCTAGAGTGTCTCGAATGCGGAGAGGAGCTTGCCCCTTGCCTCGACTCATGATGGAAATCCAATTTCCAATACGTGTATTTCGGCTTTATTTGTAGAGCCTAGTATGGCGACATAGTGGGATGGGGCACTCATGCTGTCTATGATTTATATTTATGATTGAAATGTTTTGACACTATACACTTATTATAGTATCAAATGATTTGTTTTAAACGTACCAAGCATATTTGGCTGTTATAAGGTAAAACCCTATCCTCCGGCTTGCGTTGCATTGTGTGATGGGACCTGGGTCTTATAATAGCTTCATTTTTCGAAAAAAACATTGTGCTGTTTATTCTATGCACTGGTATTCTTGGGAGGAAACCCGTTCCGTGTTATACGGCGTGGTCCCTTGAATTACTCTCTTTTAAAGTAAAGCTTTAAATAACTGTTTTAGTTCTCACACCAGTCACATGACTGACCTGGAGTTTATTGTTTTAATCCTAAACTCTGGGTGCCCCTATTTTCCGCACGGGCAGCTAGTAGTTTTGGTTTTGCAGATTTATATTCACAGGATCCTGGTTTACAGCTGGAATGATATCCGAAAAGCTCTGTATCCGTATATCACCTTCAGTTGTGCTTTGTATTATTTCCGCTGCTATGTAATTTATTGTAATATCTGATATTTATCGAATGTAATTTATTCATTTATACTCTGTATATTCTTGTATCTGATGTAATTGTTGTAATAACAATGAAATGTTCTTTTGTCTGCGTTCTGATTTGTCGTGTTCTCAAACGATCAGGGGTTTCGAACGGTCTAGATCGGTTTAACGACTGATTCAGATCAAGCGAAATTCCAGGCCGTCACATTTGGTATCAGAACTTTGGTTTACAGAGCTCGAGAACAAGACACATTAGAACCATACGAAAGGATTCATCAGATGTTGGATTAGTAATATCCAATTAGAATGACTCGTTAGAGATAGGATCAGTAGTATCCTAGAACGGGTGTGAAGAGTATATCTTTCAAATGAAAACAATTTAGTTTTAAAATTTAAATCGTTTTATACGTATTTGAATATTTATTTATTTTGAATATGGACAATCTAATATATATAAAGATTTAGCATATACGCGTCATGAACGTATATTCGAAGTTTTAATATATTAGATAGATATAGGATCACATTCTAGTCGCCCGGACATGATTCTGATGATGGCGCGCCATCACCAGTATTAATTTTCGTGTTTCGAAGGTGTGATATCTATATATTTCCATTAGACTGGTGTGAGAACCAAAACTTATATATATATAGATTTATTTGTTGTGATTTGGCATCAAAAACAAGATTTTCAGTATATATATCAAAATTATGAATTTGAAGCGTTAATCCACTAATTGATTGATGTTTGTGTTGTTTGATTATTGGTTTGATATTTTGAACCATTATGCCTAATTGAACCAAATATTGAACTGTATTGAAATTGGTCGCATTTGTTTGCAAATACATATACTTACATTGAACAGGTCATAGCAAGGAGGCTAGAGCCGAAGAATAAAATTTGTTTGCCCGACAAATAGGTACATGTTTACTATAATTTACTGTTTTTTTTGGGTGATGATGATTTTATGAGCCTATTGGCTAGCCGCTTGGCTTTTTCTTTTTCTTTTTGAGATCAGAAGGCCTATATGGAAATTTCGGGATTTTCCCGTGGTTCCCGGTGCAGGGGAGGTTATGGCGAAATTTTTCGAAAATTTAGGGTGTTAGCCAAATTTTTTGAAAATTTGGAAATTCTCAGAAACTGAAAAGTTGGAGAATGGAAGCCAGATCGAACGTAGAGTTGATTAATCAAACCACTTTCGACTTTGTTCCTTTTTGGGGACGAAAAGTTTTAAGTGGGGGAGATTGTAATAACCCGAAAATCTGGGCCAGTTTAAAATTTTTATTTTGACAATTTTAGCGAATTTTGAATATTTAAAATAGATTATTTTAAATAAAATCGACGAGAAATTTATTTTGAATATAATTCGACGTGTATATTATATACGTCGTCGTAGAATATAAATAATTATATATAATTAAAATATAGAATTGAAAATGGCGCGGTAGTTCGATAATTCGATTTCAAACTTCAATTGAACATACCGGGTGCAAAACAATCCGGATTTTAGCGAAACCAAAAATAATAGGATCTAATTGATGATATCTTTCCAACGAATCCGACAAATCGAAATTTCATAGCGGGAATCAAAAGATATGTCCAGTTGAAAATTCTGAATAGTCGCTATGGAATTCAGGCCCTTAAAAATAGACATTTTGCAAACGACCTCGGATTTCAACGAAACCACTTTTGTTGGATCCGTGATGTAAAATTATTGCTAGATTCCAAATTTCATAATTTTTCGAATCAATATGTGAGCGTGGCAAAGGAAAACGCGTTTGACCAGTTTCAGTTGATTTTAATCGACTGGAAATTGGCCATTTTTCCAATGGTCTCAGAATTCGACGAAACTAGTTTTGTTAGGACCGTATCGTCAATACGAAGCTAGAAATTATTTTTCTGGAATTTTTCTAGTTAGTATGTGACCCCGGTAATTTGAAATGTACGTTTAAAATTCAATATATAGAGTTATATGTTGATTTTAATGGAATCTGATCGAAATGATCAAATCAGCTTGCGATACATATCCCATTGTGTTCGGAATGGGGGTAAAACGCTATAGACGACAGGCGGTGGGCCTCGTTTCGAGTTCGTTTGTAAAAGTCAACTTTTTTTAAATTAAATAATTAAATAAAAAAAAAATATCCTCCCCTTATAAACCGATGGCCCCCTCCCTTCATTTTCGATTCATCAGAAAAAATTAAAAAGAAAAAAAAATGGCAGCGACGGAGACCCGCCGCCACCGATGGAGCGCGCCGCCCTCCCCTTCCCCGTTCTCTCTTCTCCCCTCTCTCCTCTGTCAAACGAGACACCGCCCCCCTTTTTTTTTGATCGACACGCACGAAACCCCCAAGCCATCGCACCCCTAAACCCCCCGTCAGTCGCCACTAGCCTCGCCCTCTCCTCCTCGTGACAGCAAACCCTAATTCCCCGAATCGAGCCACCCAAATCCGACGCAGTCGCCATAACCCCCCTCCCCCCCCCCCCCCCCTGAACCCCCTGCTCCGCCTGCGCTCAGCCCCTCCGACCGCCCAATGCCCTTCCGACGACCAGAAAGCTTTTCCCCCTTCGTTGTAAGTTATGTTATCTTATTTTTAATTCATTTAGTTTAATCAATTTGAAAAATCTGATTTTTCTATGAAAAAAACATACGTTGTTTTGTAATTATAAAAGGTTTGATTTTTAATTATTCAAAGATATGATTTTTATATTTTTAAAGTATTAAAAATATGATTTTTATATTTTTAAAGTATTAAAAATATAATCTTTATTAAGTAGAAGATGTAAAAATATGATTTTTGTTTAGATAGAGAATTAAAAATATAATTTTTACACGATAGGAATAGTAAAGATATCATCTTTATATGTGTAGCAAAATAAAAATGTGATTTTTATGTTTATATTTTTGAAAAGATGAAATCTATATTTTTGAAAAGATGAAATCTATTTTTTTGAAAAGATGAAATATATATTTTTGAAAAGGCGAAATCTATATTTTTGAAAAGATGAAATCTATATTTTTGAAAAGGCGAAATCTATATTTTTGAAAAGATGAAATCTATATTTTTGAAAAGGCGAAATCCATATATATGAAAAGAGCCATATTTTTGAAAATCGATATTTTTATAAGTGAAAGGAATTATAAAAATATAATCTTTATCGATACGAACACTGTTATAAAATTTGATTTTTATATATTGAATAGTATAATAAAAATTTGATTTTTATATATTGAATAGCGAAGTAAAAATTCGATTTTATATATTGAATAGCGAAGTAAAAGTTCGATTTTTATATATTGAATAGCAAAGTAAAAATTCGATTTTTATATATTGAATAGCAAAGTAAAAATTCGATTTTTACATATGTAGTGAATACGGGAAACGAAGGTGATAAAAAGGCGAGAACGATGAAGATTTCTCTAAATGAAGAGTCGTGGTATTGGATAGCTATTGGTGAGAATTTCTCACCTTTCAATTTCTTTTCTAGTTATATATATATATACTAGGATGCAGACGGTGCTTAGTAGCACCCGACACAATCGTCCATAAACCATGGACTTGTTTGTTTGGTTGCATAAATTAGTTAGATGATTTGATTTGAATTTGGTTGTTTGGTAAATTTGATTGATATGTGAATGGCGTGGGCCTTCACTAGACCGGGGATAAGGCTAGGCCTCGTCCCGTTTCTAGTATCGTGCCGTTATGCCGCCGAAATTTTCTAAAATATGTTAGAAAAATAAAAATATCATTTTTATTTTGTAAATGAACTAAATAAAAATTCATGTGTTAAAATAAAATATTTTATCGTTAAAAATATAATTTTTAACGTGGAAGTGAATAAAATAAAATATTCATTTACAAACCGGACGGTTTGTTTATGTACACCTATTTGAAGGACATTGATTGGGACGATAAATTTTACACATCTCCAAACTGCACAAATAAATATGTGTTTGATTGTTTGAAACCCCACACGGGTGTTGGGATGAAATATGAAGTTCACTCATCCTGATTTATTAAATATGTCGATCGATTGATTGACAGGCTGTTATAAGCGTTAGATATCTATATTTGATGCTTATACAGTGTAGTGCACTTTGGTTGATGGTTGATTATTTTCAATGCTATTATATACGTGTGATGTATGAAAAGTCCATATAATTAACATTATATGGTGATTGATTGGGCCTCATTCCAATTTAGAAGATAAAGAATATTATAAAGTAAATGTTCATGTGTTGACTGTACTCATTCGTGAGATTAGTCATGTGTTGAACGAAATATTTTAACAATAAAATTTATATCTTTATCACTATAAAATAAAGGTTCATGTGTTGACTGTACTCATCCGTTGAGATTAGTCATGTGTTGAACGAAATATTTTAATAATAAAATTTGCATCTTTATTAATATAAAATAAAGGTTCATGTGTTGACAGTACTCATCCGTTGAGATTAGTCATGTGTTGAACGAATTATATTTGAAATAGAATATTTGAAATAGAATATTTGAAAATAGAAATATACGAAGCCGTGTTGATTAGATTAACGTCATTTTGACGTGAACGATATTTATATCGATTTTATTCATTTTAAAATGAATATTGAAAAGCGATTTCGAAATGAATATTGAAAAGCGATTTCGAAATGAATATTGAAAAGTGATTTCGAAATGAATTGAATATAAAACGATTTCGAAATGAATTGAATATAAAACGATTTCGAAATGAATTGAATATAAAACGATTTCGAAATGAATCGATTAGAAAACCAATTTGAATTGAATCGAATAGAAAACAAATTTGATTTCAATTGAATATATGATGGAATTTGAATTGAACCGATTAGAAAACCAATTTGAATTGAATCGAATAGAAAACCAATTTGAATTAAATCGAATAGAAAACGAATTCGAATTGAATTGAAAACAAATTGAATTGAAAACGAATTGAATTGAATTCAAATTGAATTGAAATTTGAATTGAATAGAAAATGAATTTGATTTCAATTGAATATATAACGAATTTGATTTGAATATATAACGAATTTGATTTCAATTGAATATATAACGAATTTGATTTGAATAGAAAACGAATTTGATTTCAATTAAATATATAACGAATTTGATTTCAATTGAATATATAACGAATTTGATTTGAATAGAAAATGAATTTAATTTGATTTGAATATATAACGAATTTGATTTCAATGGAATATATAACGAATTTGAATCGAATAGAAAACCAATTTGAATTGAATCGAATAGAAAACCAATTTGAATTGAATCGAATAGAAAACCAATTTGAATTGAATCGAATAGAAAACCAATTTGAATTGAATCGAATAGAAAACCAATTTGAATTAAATCGAATAGAAAACCAATTTGAATTGAATCGAATAGAAAACGACTTTGGAATTGAATTGAATTGAAAACGAATTCAAATTGAATTGAAAGCGAATTGAAATGAATTCAAATTGAATTGAAATTTGAATTGAATAGAAATGAATTTTAAAACGAATTTATAAAGAAGAATTCAATTTTGCTTTGAATTGAAATGGAAATTGAAATTGCTTTTGAAACGAATTTAAAACTATTTATATAATTCGTTTTAAATAGAAATCGGCGAAATATATATTATATATATTATATATATAATATAATGGCCTGAATAGAACGCGCCGCGCCGCGACAGTTCGTGAATTTCGACCATTTATTTCAAACGGACATTACGGGAGATCCGACCGTCGGATTCTCCTAAAACCGAAACCGTTGGGTTCGTATCGAAAAGAGCTTTCTAACGAATATTAGAAATTTGAAATCTAACGGTTGGATTTGGAGATACGTCCAAATCAAATTCGAAAAAGGCCGCTGTAAGTGCAGTACGATGGCCGTTGATGGAAATCGACTGTACGGGCCTTGATAAAATTATTAAAAATAGTAATAATTTGTGTAAAATCATAAGAAGTGATTTGAGGAAAATTGGGGTGAAAAACTCCATATTTGAAAAGATAAAAATAGATTTTTATCGAAATGAACTAGTTTTGAACTAAATTTAAAACCCAATTATTTTTAAATAAATAAATTAGTTTTAAAAAGGGGTTTTAAATAATCGGAATCTCTAATATATTTGATTGGATTTGAAATGGGTTTATCGTGAACAATGTTTTAAATAACACTAGTTCTTTAACCCGATGATAAATAGAAAGTGATTTGGGTTTGTCGCGAACGGTGTTTTAAAAGACATTAGTTCTTTAACCCAATAAAAGGAGTTTTAACGAATCTGCAATTAGATTGAAATGTGAATTGATAATTTAAATTATCAAATTTAGAAAATAAGCGAGAATGGAGTATCACCAGTTTTGCTCCAAAACGATAGTTAAATCTTTAATTAGATTTGAACGTGAAATGGTAATTAACTTTACCGATAACACCGTGGTATTAGATATGGAGTATCACCAGTTTTGCTTCATAGGATGAATAGGTTGGGATTGGGAAATAAAATAAATAATTACTTCGGCGTCTCGACTAGTTTAGAAAACCATAATTTGGTTTGAAATGACATCCAAAGGAATATTAAAGGATAAATTTGAAAGAATCTATCTTGGATAAAATTAATGGGAACCTTTCCCTAAAAATGTGATTTTGTGAATAAAAGAATATTATGAATTGGAATGAGGCGTATGTTGTGTTTGTGTAACATTTGTTTTTAATATACGCGGGTTGTTCGGAAAGGCCGGGTTTATACCCATTCTGAATAACAGATTCGACGATAAGTCGAAGATGAAGACGGTGGTCGAAGACCGGAAGTCTTCACATCATTTGGGTAATTACTGACGATCCTGATTGGGCTGTACACCCAAGAGGATGGAAATAGTTGGTGGTCGTCCAGACGTACTTGGAGATGGATGGATATGCGAGGAAAGTGCCTCCGGTTTCGTTCAGACCCAGAACGAACTTGAAAATGGATTGTGTGTCTGACATTGGATTTTATTCTGTGTTGATTGATTTCTATTAAATATATATCTGTTTGGCGGCGGAGAATTTATTCTCTTGCTTAACGCCCTTCTCTGAGACGTATGAGCTTAGAGGTTATATATCGATAGATATCAATCGCATGGCATGAATTGCCTGTGTGGCATGCTAAGTTGCATGGATCAAGGCTTCTGTTGAAAAGCAAAGTCTTGTGGTTGATGATCAAAGCACGGCCTACGTGGCAGCTTTGTGTATAACGTGAATTCGCGAGCCTCACACCTCGGTATGAGTTAAAAACGGGATACGGACCGCTGGGAGAGCACGACGTTTCTTTCTAGCTATGGTGGTGTCAGTGACTTACCAGCCCTGACATATATATACTTTTCACCTTTTTGGTTGTTGGAATGAGGCGCCTCGATTATAGGTCTGTAAGGACCGGGAAACGTGTGTTCAGGAATTGCCAATCCTCAAACGTAAGAGAGGACCGGCCCAGCCGCATCCGGGGCTGCCCAGAGTGTGTAGTCCCGAGGCATTTGCTAGAGTGTCTCGAACGCGGAGAGGAGCTTGCCCCTTGCCTCGACTCATGATGGAAATCCAATTTCCAATACGTGTATTTCGGCTTTATTTGTAGAGCTTAGTATGGCGACATAGTGGGATGGGGCACTCATGCCGTCTATGATTTATATTTATGATTGAAATGTTTTGACACTATACACTTATTATAGTATCAAATGATTTGTTTTAAACGTACCAAGCATATTTGGCTGTTATAAGGTAAAACCCTATCCTCCGGCTTGCGTTGCATTGTGTGATGGGACCTGGGTCTTATAATAGCTTCATTTTTCGAAAAAACATTGCGCTGTTTATTCTATGCACTGGTATTCTTGGGAGGAAACTTGTTCCGTGTTATACGGCGTGGTCCCTTGAATTACTCTCTTTTAAAGTAAAGCTTTAAATAACTGTTTTAGTTCTCACACCAGTCACATGACTGACCTGGAGTTTATTGTTTTAAACCTAAACTCTGGGTGCCCCTATTTTCCGCACGGGCAGCTAGTAGTTTTGGTTTTGCAGATTTATATTCACAGGATCCTGGTTTACAGCTGGAATGATATCCGGAAAGCTCTGTATCCGTATATCACCTTCAGTTGTGCTTTGTATTATTTCCGCTGCTATGTAATTTATTGTAATCTCTGATATTTATCGAATGTAATTTATTCATTTATACTCTGTATATTCTTGTATCTGATGTAATTGTTGTAATAACAATGAAATGTTCTTTTTTCTGCGTTCTGATTTGTCGTGTTCTCAAACGATCAGGGGTTTCGAACGGTCTAGATCGGTTTAACGACTAATTCAGATCGAGCGAAATTCCAGGCCGTCACAATTACCCTTACACCGTTTATATATTCCCATAATATATACAGTACCGTAATTCCTCCGTAAACTGGAGGTTGATCAGAGGGCACTCCATTTAAAATGGTACAAAACAAAGTCGTAGTGGGCTTGTATAAGGCATGTGACAAGGCACGCAAGGAATGCCAGGGTGGATTCACCGTTTGCAGAGCCGGACTGGTGGTAACGCATAGCAGTTACTACCGCCCACCTCGAGACACACTCCCATATCAAATCAGAGGGTGGCCACCAAAACACAACACAAAAGTAATAGTATGGTATCGAAGAAGTGCGCTCGATAGGAGGTATGACCTCACTTGGTCCGTGCGTAGCTCCTGTTTTAGCCACATCAAGCTGACTCAAGGTAGTCAGCGTCTCGTAATTATTAGAAAAAAAAATATGGAGTCGTTCGCCAAATCATCATCTTCATTCTGGAACTCCACCGCGTACACAGTTGTTAAAGTGGTTTTCGGTATTGGCAGAGAGTATGACAATAGCCGATCCCGGTCTCTTTAACAACCAAACGTTTACATTTTTCACACTGTGGCCATTATTTTATAAATCACTTTATAAAATAGTTTATACAAAATCTCATATTCGAATTTGAAATCGAAATTAAATATCTACTTCGAATATATTCAATTTTGAAAACAACTCATTTATATCGCTTAATCAAATCGATTTTCGAAAATATTCACATAACGACTTTCAATTCAAAATGACTTACATTAAAACATATCTTAAAGTTGCAGTTATCGTTTAAATCAAAACAAAAATATTTAACTTCGAGAATATTTCGGTTTGATTTATATTCGTAAAAAAAATCTGAGTTCACACAAGTCCATTAATTCAGTTTTTACCTTAGTAAGAATTCGCTTAAGTCAATTCAAAATTTTCACTATTTCGGTTCAAATTCAATATATACAATCCATTTTAAAACTAACGATTTCTACTGAAACAAATCATATCATATAATTTCAAATGAATCATATAAATTAGTTTTCCTTTATAAGATTCGATTGAGTAGGTTCAAAATTCCAATACTTAAGTTCAAATTTATTTTATATAATTCAAGACGAATCTCATATTCCAGTTTAAACCAAATCGTATCATATCTTATAACTCAAGTAGTACAATTCAAAATCATTACTTATAAGTTCGATTTAACTCATTTCTTAAATTCAAACCAAATGACTCATAAAACTAATTCCATTCAAAAATTATCGTATTCATTCTATGTCAATTTTATATTCAAAACTAATAGCAATTCAAGATCGTTTCTTATAAAAGTTCAAAACCAAATTCAAATTCGTATTCAGTTGATTTATAATCAAATTCATTCCTTAAATTTGGAAATTCAATTTCAAAACAAATTCACAATTCAAGTTCATCTCTCGTAAATCTATTTCGATTCGAAAACAAATTCATTTCTTATATACGTTCATTTGTTAAGTCAAGTGTCATTATATAAATTTTATATCTTAAACCTCGAATTCGAATCGCGAAACCTTAACTTATTCAACCTTTAGTTTATTATTAAAGTTTATAAAATATATATAAAAGAAAAATATAATTTTGAATATATATGTATATATATATATTTATAAAATTCTAAAATAAATTAGAAATATATTATAAACCTATATAAGTTTAAAATAATATAAAAATAGATTTAAAACAAATATTTACTATAATATAATATATATAAAAGTTTTAAAATATTTATATAATTAAATTATAAAATTATAAGTTAAAACCAACTTCCAAATCATTCTACTTCAAAAACACGACCAACGGTGCCCGTATATAGTTTTCTACCCTATGGTGAAGTGATACAGATATTTATCATTTCAGCCCACAATTTATAAAATTTCTATGGGTCTATCATTTCAACCCGCGATCCCAAATTCAATAAAAATCGTTCAGGTCTATCATTTCAACCCATAATGGTTTTTCCCTATTCTAATGTCCGTTCGGGTATGTATCATTTCAACCCTTAGTGATTTTTCCTAAACTAGGGGCATCAACAATCATAAATAACATTCACATGGCAACAATCACAACATATATACCATCAGTGCAACTACGTGTCATATGAATATATCGTGTCACATATGAAATGTGCATATATATCAAAGCAAATAATTTCTATCAGCAATACCATACATTTCATATAACAGTTCATTATTGATCTAACATCCATGAAAAATGCGGGTCAGGTGTGAGATAAACTCACCTTTCGTGGTACTGAGCGGAGATGACAAATGAATGGACACGAGAATAGAGCGACGCCATCCAAATGCAACTCAATATTGAATCAAACACGACAACGCTCAAATTCAAATGAGCAATGACTCTCAAATCAAATAACCAAAATCCAAGCTCCTTTTTCGCGAGATCTGATAAGATATCAGCAGCTAGAACACAGCATGGTGTCAAAAGCAAGAATGCCCGAGTTCAGAATGGTGCGAAGTTGACATACCAAGGACATAGTCAACACAGCAAATGGAATATATTTCCTTTTGTTTTTTTTCTTCTGACGAACGAAAGAAAGAGACCACTGGAATCAAAAGGGAAACAAAATATCAGCTGATAAACAAAGGAACACACCCAGAAAGCAATAGCAGAGCACCCGTTCTCCTCTTCTTCTACTAACAGCAAAATGAATGCCTCACGCCAAAAATACTCAAGACAACCCAAATGGCACTACCAATCTCCACAGCAAAACCAAAGGGTTTATTTTATTTTATTTTCGACCGAGCTAAGAACAACACAAGGATCCTGAAGCATAAACAAGTAGCATCCCCAAACAGATAGTCACAGCCAGATATTTCCACACAGCAAGCTCTTTATATATATATATATATATATATAAAAAGATATGGGTAGATTGAGATTTGAAGTTAGAAGGGGGGAAAACGTTTAAGTGAAGAATAGTATGGGAGAGAGGATAAAAGATGCATGTTTACATCAATAAACAGTGAAACGCATGTTTTAAAAAATGAAAATGGAATAGTGGCTTTGCAAATTGGCAAAACAAGTTATAGGAAGCCAAAAGAAAATGGCGAAAGTGGTGACAGAAAAATATAAGGAGCAGTATACTGTTGTGAAGAAATAAAAGAGCAGCTTGTTTCTTTTAATTTACATAAATATAAGAACGTTGATGTGTCCTTTCATTTGTACACGTTTGGAACGGTTTGGAAACTAAATGGTTGTATATTTTCCATGAAGTTGAATAGTGAAGCAAACAAAAATAGTTAACAGGCTTAAAGAGTAACGACGGCTTTTGGAAAATGGAAGGACATGGAGCATTTAAATATTCGTGGCTTTGTAAATTCAAAATTGAAGGTGGTACAACGTGCATGCATGGATTCATAAATGTAAGGGACAAAACTCTTGGGAAGGAAAATGCATGCAAAATAGAAATGGACGTTAAATGCATGCTTAGAATTAGAAAAGAAAATGATGTGAACGCAACATGTTTGCATGCATTCATGTTAACAAAAGTGTCCACCTACGAAAATAAAAAAAAATTGGATGGTTTATTAAAATAAATGGACAGGTTTTGCAGACCCAAAATGTTTAGGAAAATATGTAGGATCGGAATATGGGAACTTCGAGGTCAAATGGCTTTGTTTCAAAAATGAACTTCGCAAGCATTTCTACAATTTTAACGCGAACCGAGCACCAAAACTAACAAATGAATATATTGCGCAAATCAGCGCGACGAGACGGACACAACGGTATAAAATTTGCAGTGTCATGATGCTCCGTTCAAAAATGCATTACGGACCCCTTTGACGTAAAAATACGGAAGGAAAACGGAGGTCAAAACGTTCGATTTTCGCAAAACGAATTTCACCGTTGGATTACTGATAACAAATAGAATATTTTTCATGTTTTTATGAACTGGATTCGAAGAGATTATAAAATCATTAAAATTTGAATGGATATGCGCAACTTTGTACTGAAAATTGCATGATCGATAAACATTCAAATTTTCCGACGAAATTTTCACATTTGCTACGTCTTACTGAACGTATTTCAAATTTCAAATTCCCATTATGAAAAATTATAAAATATTTTCAAAATAAAAATATCGATTTTAAATCGTTAAAAATAGCGGGTTGTTACACATTTCAATTCAATTTCAATTCGAATTTATTTCTATTTGATTTCAATTCGAATTTATTTCTATTTGATTTCAATTCGAATTTATTTCAATTCAATTTCAATTCGAATTTATTTCTATTTGATTTCAATTCGAATTTATTTCTATTTGATTTCAATTCGAATTTATTTCAATATATTCGATTTTGAAATCACTTTTCGATATTCATTAAAAAAATGAATAAAATCGATATAAATATCGTTCACGTCAAAATGGCGCATCTCTAATCAACACGGCTTTATATATTTCAATAAATTCGTTATTCTATTCAACAAATGAATACTCTCAACACATGAGCACTGTCAACACATGACTATTTATCCTATTTAACACATGAATATTTTTTTTTAATATTCTTTATTTTCCCAATTGGAATGAGGCCCAATCAATTACCATATATTGTTAATTATATGGATTCCATACGACACATGTATATAATAGCAACGATAAATAGTCAACCATAATCCAAAGTGCACCACACAACTACATAAGCATTAAATATAGATAATTAATGCTCACACGGTCTGTCGACCAATCGATCGACATACAATTAAATAACTGGGATTAGTGTACGCCAAATATCATCCCAACACCCGTGTGGGGTTTCAAATCAACAAACACATATTTTTATTCACACACACACGTTAAAATTATATTTTTAACGATAAAATATTTTCAACTATATAAATATTTTATTTCACATCACACAATCAATTTTCAAAACACATCAGACAATCAAACATACAAGCCATCCATGGTCTGTGGATGACGGGTGTCGGGTGCTGCTAAGCACCGTCTGCATCCTAGTATATATTTTTAACTAGAAAAGAAAATTTAAAGTGAGAAGTCCTCACCGGCTAGCTAATCCAAACGCCGCGACTCTTCTTATGTAGAAGTCTTCGCCGTTTCTTCTTTCGTTACTTTCGTTGCTCGTATTCACTACATATATACAAATCACGTTTTTATATTGTTGCTATGTATATAAAAATTCTATTTTTATAATCACTCTATATGGATAAAATTTTATTTTTACATCGCTACTATATAGATAAAAATTCTATTTTTACAACGATGTTCATATAATAAAGATTATATTTTTATCACGCTATTCTCTATATAAAGATTTCGCCTTTTTATTTATAAAGATTTCGCCTTTTTATATATAAAGATAATATTTTTATATTCTCCATTATATAGAAATTCTATTTTCAATACACTACTTATATAAAAATAGTATTTTTATATCTTCTATTATATAAAGGTCATATTTTAAATACTCTACACAAGTAAAAAACATATTTTTGATTCACTACGTATATAAAGATCAAATCTTTACTTCGCTAGAAAACCTCACCTTTTCGATCTTTTACAAATCAAACTCATTTCTTTTCATGGCTAAAAATATAATCTTTTCACTACTAAAAATATGAACTTTCATAAATAAAAACAATATAAACTTCCTTCGCTATTTCTCTTTAAAATTTACCTTTTTAAAACAATGTTTCCATATAAAAATCTACTTTTTATTTACTATAAAAATCCAATTTTTTTTCCTTTGTCTTCATAAAAAATCAATTCTTTATAAACGCCTTCCATTCATATAAAAATTATATTTTTATATGAATTATTATCATATCTTTGTTTATAGCTATTTATATAATAAAAGAACACATTTTCTTCAATGTTTTATATTTTAAAATCGCATCTTTATTGTTAAACATCTAATTTTTAATATCTTAAAACTAATTTCATTTAAATAACTAAAATCGCCAACTAAATCAAGTAATAAAACTTACCATTCACTGTCGGAGGAGGTTCCACGTCGGAGTTGGGTGTGGGGGAGTTGCTCGCAGTCGGGTCAGTGGGTATTGGGGCGCCGGAGGTGGAGTGGATGGTCGGTAGTCGAGGCGGAGGCCAGGGAGGAAGGAGGATGGGTGCGGCAGGGGGTCGATTGGGGGAGGCTTCGTCTTGGATCGAACTGAGGAGGGGGGCATGCTGCTGCGTGGAGGAGGAAGAAGATGGGGGCGTCTCCGACTGGCGGCGCAGGAGGTTGGGGCTAGGCGGTGGCGTCGCGAGGCGGGGAGGCGTGCCCGAGAAGGCAGCGCAAGATTCTTTTTCTTTTTTTTATTATTTTTTTCTTTTCGTGAATGAATGTAAAGGAGGGGGGAGAAAGGAAGATATAATAATATATATTATTTAATTTAATTAATTTCAAAAGGCAACTTTTTATTTCGAACTCGAAATCAAGCCCACCACCTGTCGTCCATAGCTAATTACCCTCATTCCGAACACAATGGGATATGTATCGTAAGCTGATTTGATCTTTTCGATCGGTTTTCATCAAAATCAACATATAACTCTATATATTGAATTTGAACGTGCATTTCAATTTACCGGGGCCACATACTAACTAGAAAAATTCCCAAAAAAATATTTTCTAGTTTCGTATTGACGATACGGTCCTAATAAAACTAGTTTCGTCGAATTCTGAGAGCGTTTGAAAAATGGCCATTTTCCAGTCGATTAAAATCAACTAAAACTGGTCAAACACGTTTTCCTTTGCCACGCTCACATATTGATTCAAAAAATTATGAAAATTGGAATCTAGCAATAACTTGACATCACGGATCCAACAAAAGTGGTTTCGTCGAAATCCGAGGTCATTTGCAAAATGGCTATTTTTAAGGGCCGAAATTCCATAGCGACTATTCTAAAAATTCATTTGGACATAACTTTTGATTCCCGCTATGAAATTTTGATTTTTCGGATTCGTTGGAAAGATATTCTCAATTAGATTCTAATATTTTTGGTGTCGCTAAAATCCGGTTTGTTTTGCACCCGGTACATTCATTTGAAATTTGAAATCGAATTATCGAACTACCGCGCCATTTTCAATTCCTTATATAATTTAAAATAAATATATATACTCTAACGACGACGTATATAAATATATACGTTCTAATTCTATTCAAAGTAAATTTCTCGTCGATATTATTTAAAATAATTCATTTTAAATGTTCAAACTTCATCAAAATTGCCAAAATAAAAATTTTAAATTGGCTCGCATTTCCGGGTTATTACAATATCCCCCACTTAAAACTTTTTGTCCCCGAAAAGGAACGAAGCCGAAAGTTGTTTAACTAATCAACTCAACTTCCTTTATTTTCGTTACGGCTTAAGTTCTTCAACTTTTCAGTTTCTAAGAACCTCTCAAATTTTTCAAAAATTTGGCTAACACTCTAAATTTTCGAAAAATTTCGCCATAACCTCCCCTGTACCGGGGACTTCGAGATATTTCATATAGCCTCCCATGGCCTTCTTCAATCAAAAAGAAAAAGAAAAAGCCAATCGGCTCATAAAATCATCATCACCCAAACAAAACAGTAAAATATGGTAAACATGTACCTATTTGTCGGGCAAACAATTTTATTCTTCTGCTCTAGCCTCCTTGCTATGACATGTTCAATGTAAGTACATGTATATGCAAGCAAATGCGACCAATTTTCAATACAATTCAATATTTGATTCAATTAGGCTAAATTGTTCAAAATTTCAAACAAATAGACAAACAACACAACCATCAATCAATTAGTGGATTATCGTTTCAAATTCATAATTTTGATACATATAGAGGAAATCATGTTTTTTATGCCGAATCACAACAATAAATCTATGTAAGTTTTGGTTCTCACACCAGTCTAATGGAAATATATAGATATCACACCTTCGAAACATGAACATGAATATTGATGATGCCATGGTCATTATCAACATCATCTCCGGGCGACTAGAGTGTGATTCCATATCTATCCAGTATATTAAAACTTCAAATATACGTTCATGACGCGTATATGCAAAACCTTTATATACTAGATTGTCCAAATCAATATAAATAAAATATTCAAATACGTATAAAACGATTTAAATTTCAAAACATACTATTTTCATTTGAAAAATATACTCTTCACACTCATTCTAGGATACTACTGATCATATCTCTAACGAGTCATTCTAATTGGATATTACTAATCCAATATCTGATGAATTCTTTCATTCGGTTCTAATGTGTCTTGTTCTCGAGCTCTGTAAACCAAAGCTCTGATACCAAATGTAGCGACCCGAACTTCCCCATCTCCGAAGAGAAGAGAAAGGTCGAATTACCGTGAGTACAAGACGAATTAGAACACAAACAGAAGAACATTTCATTGTTTATTACAACAATTCCATCAGAATACAAGAATATACAGAGTATGAATAAATATTACACATTTGATAAATATCAGAGATTTAAATTACATAGCAGCGGAAAAACAATACAAAACACAACTGAAAGTAATACACGGATACAGAGCTTTCCGAGCATCGTTCCAACTGTAAATCAGGATCCTGTGAATATAAATCTGCAAAACCGAAACTACTAGCTGCCCGTGCGGAAAATAGGGGCACCCAGAGTTTAGGGTAAAACAATAAACTCCAGGTCAGTCATGTGACTGGTGTGAGAACTAAAACAGTTATTAATCTTTATTTTAAAGTTCGGTAAATCAAGGGACCACGCAGTATAACACGGAACGGGTTTCCCCCCAAGAATACCAGTGCATAAAACAAACAACGCAATGCTAAATAAAGAAAAATGAAGCTATTATAAGACCCAGGTCCCATCACACAATGCAACGCAAGCCGGAGGATAGGGTTTTTACCTTATAATAGCCAAAGCATGCTTGATACGTTTAAAACATGTTATTTTGATATTACTATAAGTGTATAGTGTCAAAACAATTTCAATCATAAATATCAATCATAGGCGGCATGAATGACCCATACCACTATGTCGCCATACTAGGTTCTACAAATAAAACCGCAATATCACGTATTGGAAATTGGATTTCCGTCATGAGTCGAGGCAAGGGGCAAGCTCCTCTTTGATTCGAGACACTCTAGCAAATGTCTCAGGACCCCACTATGATCCTTGGATCTTCAGGGCCGGTCCTCTCTTACTTTTGAGGATTAGTTATTCCTGAACGCACGTTTCCCGGTCCTAACAGACCTATATCCGAGGCGCCTCGTATCCAACAACCACACAGGTGAAAAGTATATAAATGTCAGCCAGTTTAAGCACTGACACCACCCATAGCTAGAAAGAAACGTCGTGCTCTCCCTGCAGTCACTATCCCGTTTTTGACTCATACCGAGGTGTGAGGCTCGCGAATTCACGCTATACACAAAGCTATGCCACACAGGCCGTGCTTTGATCAACAACCACAAGACTTTTCTTTTCAATAGAAGCCTTGATAAATTGCCACTTACACGTGCCACACTGGCAATTCACTCCATGCGACTGATGTCCATCGGTATACAACCTCTGAGCTCGTACGTCTCAGAGAAGGGCGTTAAGCAAGAGAATAAATTCTCCACCGCCAAACAGATGTATATTTAATAGAGATCAATCAACACAGAATAAAATCCAATGTCAGACACACAGTCCATTTACAAGTTCGTTCTGGGTCTGAATGAAACCGGAGGCACTTTTCTCGCATATCCATCGATCTCCAAGTACGTCTGGACGATCACCAACTGTTTCTCTCCTCTTGGGTGTACAACCCAATCGAGATTATCAGCAATCACTCAAACAATGTGAAGACTTCTGGTCTTCAACCACCGTCTTCATCTTCGACTTATCGTCGAATCGGTTATTCAGAATGGGTATAAACCCGGCCTTTCTGAATAACCCACGTATATAATAAACACATGTTACAAAAACACAACAAACGCCTCATTCCAATTCAGAATATTCTTTTATTCACAAAATCATATTCTTAGGGGAAAGGTTCCCATTAATTTTATCAAAGATAAATCCCTTCAAATTTATTCTTTAATCTTCCTTTGGATATCATTTCAAACTAGTCCGGATTAGCGAACCACACCGAAGTAATTATTTATTTTATTTCCCAATCCCAATGTGACGAAAAAGAATTTCGCTCGATCCGAATCAGTCGCTAAACCGATCTAGACCGTTCAAAACGCCTGATTGTTTTGAGAACAGGGCACATCAGAACGCAGACGGAAGAACATTTCATTGTATATCACAACAATGCATCAGATTACAAGAATATACAGAGTATAAACAAATAAATATTACACAGAAATATCAGAGATTACAATAAATTACATAGCAGCGGAAAATAATACAATACACAACTAGAAGAGAAATACGGATACAAAGCTTTCAGGATATCGTTCCAGCTGTAAACCAGGATCCTGTGAATATAAATCTGCAAAACCAAAACTACTAGCTGCCCGTGTCAAAATAGGGGCACCCAGAGTTTAGGTCAAAACAATAAACTCCAGGTCAGTCATGGGACTGGTGTGAGAACTAAAACAGTTTTAAATCTTTATTTTAAAGTTAGGTAAATCAAGGGACCACGCCGTATAACACGGAACGGGTTTCCTCCCAAGAACACCAGTGCATAAAACAAACAGCGCAATGCTAAATAAAGAAAAATGAAGTTATTATAAGACCCAGGTCCTATCACACAATGCAACGCAAGCCGGGGGATAGGGTTTTTACCTTATAATAGCCAAGAATGCTTGATACGTTTAAAAGAAATCATTTTGATACTATTATAAGTGTATAGTGTATAAAACAACTTCAAATCATAAGTATCAATCATAGGCGGCATGAATGCCCCATAACACTATGTCGCCATATATAGGTTATACAATCAAAATCACAAAGTCGCGTATTTGGAAATTGGATTTCCGTCTATGAACCGGGGCTAGGGATCGTCCTCTACCGATTCGAGACAATCTAGCCCATGTCTCAGGCAAGTACTCAGTCAAGCCTTGGAGCGACAGGGCCGGTCCACCGATGTGGATTAAACTTAAATCCTGAACACTACGTTTCCCCGCCCTTTGGGGCGTAAATGAGCCAACGAATGACTCCATCGGACCCGGATCGTCCGATCAAACCGAGGCGCCTCGCAATAGCAACAACCACACAGGTGAAAAGTATATAAATGTCAGGGCTGGTAGGTCACTGACACCACCCTAGCTAGAAAGAAACGCATGCCCTCCCTGAGGTCCTTCTCCCGTTTTTGGTTCACAACCGGGGTGCGAAACTCGCGAGGTAAACGTTACACAAAGCTACGCCACAAAGGCCGTGCTTCGATCATCAACCACAAGACTTTGTTTTCCAACAGAAGCCTTGATCATTTGCATCTTAGCATGCCACACAGGCAATTCACTCCATGCGATTGATATCCATCAATATATAACCCCTGAGCTCGTACGTCTCAGAGAAGGGCGTTAAGCAAGAGAATAAATTCTCCGCCGCCAAACAGATATATATTTAATAGAAATCAATCACACAGACTAAAATCCAATGTCAGACACACAGTCCATTTACAAGTCCGTTCTGGGTCTGAACGAAACCGGAGGCACCTAGTACCCCGCATATCCATCGATCTCCAAATACGTCTGGACGATCACCAACTGTTTCCATCTTCTTGGGTGTACAACCCAATCAAGATCATCAGTAATTACCCAAACGACGTGAAGACCTCCGGTCTTCAACCACCGTCTTCATCTTCGACTTATCGTCGTATCAGTTATTCAGAATGGGATAAACCCGGTCTTTCCGAATAACTCGCGTATATTTTAAATAAGTGTTATACAAAAACAACATACGCCTCATTCCAATTCACCAGTCACTAACTATAAATTAATCAAGAGAATAATTCCCCAAATATTAACCCCGAAGGCCGAAACCAACATCAGATCAATACCCAGAAAACCATTCTGCTTGGCTAACCGACAATTAGTTTCTAAATTTCACAATCATAGGGAAAGGTTCCCATTAATTTTATCCAAGATAAATTCGTTGAATTTATTCTTTAATCATCTTTTGAATTTCGATTCAACTAGTCGAGATTAGCGAACCTTACCGAAGTAATCATTTGTTTTAATTTCCCAATCCCAACCTATTCATCCCATGAAGTAAAACTGGTTATACTTCATATCTAACACCACGGTGTTATCGGTAAATTCCATTACCATTTCACGTTCAAATCTAATTAAAGATTTACCTAACGCCTGGAGCAAAACTGGTGATACTCCATTTCGATTATTTCAATCTAATTAAAGATTCATTAAAACTCCACTTAGTTTTAATCGTTAACTGGGTTAAAGAATCAGTGTCATTTAAAACACGGTTCACGATAAACCCAAAATCACATTCCATTAATTCTCGGGTTAAATAAACGAGTGTTATTTAAAACACTGTTCACGATAAACCCAAAAATCAATATCAATTCAATTCCAATTAAATATTATTTAATTGGTACACTTCATTAAATCCAAATAAAAAGATTTAATCTTTTCTTAACTGGGTTCAAGAACAGTGTTAATGAAGACACCATTCACGACAAACCCAAATCACATTTGATATTAAATACAAGGCTCTGAATAGAAAATATACCGGCTTATATTCAATATCAAATTCTACGACTAACAAATATCGTATTGGAAATAACGATATATATATATCTATATCTTTCAAATTTCCATAACAACATCTGTATAATCACGAAATCCAACATCGAAATATTCCGAAGACAAATTCGATTCAAATCCATTCCAATGCAATCATTGGAAATTCTGGTTATTTTCAAAACCATTTCAAATTCAATTTATTTATTTAAAAATAAATAGAATTATAATTCTAGTTCAAAACTAGTTCATTTTGATAAAAATCTATTTTTATCTTTTCAAATATGGAGTTTTTCATCCCAATTTTTCCCCAATCATTTCTTATGATTTTACACAAATTATTACTATTTTTAATAATTTTATCAAGGCCCATACAGTCGATTTCCATCAATGGCCATCGAATTGCACTTACAGCGACCTTTTTCAAATTTGATTTGAACATAATTCCAAACCCAACCGTTAGATTTCTAATTTCCAATATTCGTTAGAAAGCTCTTTCCGATACGAACCCAACGATTCCGGTTTTAGGAGAATCCGACGGTCGGATCTCCCGCAATATCCGTTCGAAGTCAATGGTCAAAATTCGCGAACTACCGTGGCGCGGCGCGTTCTATTCAGGCCATTATATTATATATGATATATACTTCGTCGATTTCTATTTAAAACGAAATTTATAAATCGTTTTAAATTCGTTTTAAAAACGTTTTCAACTTCATATTCAATTTCAAATCAAAATTGAATATTCCAATATAAATTCGTTTTAAATTCATTTCAAATCGATTTCAATTCAAATTGATTTTTAATTCAATTTCAGTTCGTTTTTCAATTCAATTTGAATTTCAAATTAACTCAATTTCAATTCAAATTCATTTATATTCAATTTCAATTCGAATTCATTTATATTCAATTTAAATTCGAATTCATTTATATTCAATTTCAATTCGAATTCATTTATATTCAATTTCAATTCGAATTCATTTCTATTCCATTTCAATTCGAATTCATTTATATTCAATTTCAATTCGAATTTATTTATGTTCAATTCTTTTCAAAATATCAGATTTTGAAATCACTTTCGATATTCATTATAAAATGAATAAAATCGATATAAATATCGTTCACGTCAAAATGGCGTCAATCTAATCAATACGGCTTCATATATTCCTATTTTCAAATATTCTATTTCAAATATTTATTTTTCAAATATTTCTATTTTAAAACTGGAATGAGGCCCAATCAATTACCATATAATGTTAATTATATGGATTTTCTACAACACATGTATATATCAGCAACGATGAATAATCAACCATCATCCAAAGTGCATTCTACACTGTATAAGCATCGAATATCAATATTTAACGCTTATAACAGCCTGTCAATCAATCGATTGACATACAACTAAACAATCGGGATTAGTGTACGTCAAATATCATCCCAATACCCGTGTGGGGTTTCAAACAATCAAACACAGATTTTATTTGTGAAGTTGGGCGATGTGTAAAATTTATCGTCCCAATCAATGTCCTTCAAATAGGTGTACATAAACAAACCGTCCGGTTTGTAAATGAATATTTATTTATTCACATTCACGTTAAAAATTATATTTTTAACGATCAAACTATTTTATTCAACCTATGAATATTCTATTCGGTTCATTTATTAAATAAAATGTTATCTTTATTTTTCTAACTTATTTTTAGAAAATTTCGGCGGCATAACGACACGATACTAGAAACGGGACAAGGCCTAGCCTTATCCCCGGTCTAGTGAAGGCCCACGCCATTCACACATCAATCTAATCAATTTCATTTCACCAAACAATTCAATTCAAACCAAATAATCTAACCAACTACACAACCAAACAATTAAACAAACAAGCCATCCATGGTCTGTGGATGACGGGTGTCGGGTGCTGCTAAGCACCGTCTGCATCCTAGTATATATTTTAACTAGAAAAAGAGATTGAAGGGTGAGAAATTCTCACATAATTGCTAATCCAACGCCATGACTCTTTTAGGTAGAAATCTTCGTCGTTCTTGCCTCTTGTCACTTTCTTTTCCCGTATTATCTATATATGTAAAAATCACATTTTTACTTCGCTATTCAATATATAAAAATCGAATTTTTACAGTTTCAATTTCATATTAAAAATCAATTTTTATCACTTCCACTTCATATTAAAAATCGGATTTTTATCACTTCAAAAGATCGAACCTTCATGTTAATAAAAATCTCTTCTTTTTTTATATAATGAAAAATCTAGTTTTTAGTTGTTACTTCACACGAACAAAAATCTAACCTTTTTAGTTTTTAAAAACCTAACCTTTCTTGATTTAAAAATCATAACTTTTCTTGATTTAAAAATGATAACTTTCCTCTTAGAAAATCGTATACTTTCATTTAGGAAAATTAAATCCGCTCACATAGAAAAATCGTATGTTTTCATAATTATAAATCTCATTTTCGTAGAAATAAAAATCGAACCTTTAGAGAAGTAAAAATCTAACCTTTATTATGTTATCATTCATATGAAAATCCTGCTCTTCTACTCTATTTTTATATATTGAAAATCAAAGAAATTGTAGGAATTCTAAATTTAGAGAACTCACATTGAGTTCGACGATGGATCAGAGCAGCATCAACAAGGGAGGTCTAGGGTCGGTGAATGCAGTTAGCTCCTCGGAGTTGAAGTCGTGCTCGCCTCTGGCAGCGTCGGAGTTAGCTTAGGTCTGGGTGGAGAGCGAACTAACGTTGAAGGCCTGAATGGCGGAGGCGCAGTGCTCGAAGCTCCAAGGCTTCTCGAAAATCGTGTTGAACTTCGTGGAGGAGGGCGTCGGTCTGGTGCGCGGAGGGAATGATGGGTGCGCGACAGAGCTCGACAGCGGAGGTAAAGAAGAATCGGAGGGGAAGAGAGGGAGGTGGCGGACATCGACGGAGGAGGGCGCGCCTTGCTCCGGTGGCGGCGAAGAGGGCCTCCGACGAGGCGGCTAGGGTTGGGCGACGGGATTGGATTTGAACGAGGGGGAATCGGGTTGTTCTCATTTAATTTGGTTGACCCGGTTATGAGGGTAAAAGGGGGGGCCAAGAGATATTTATAATTTAATTTAATTTTTAATTCCCCTAAAAGTAACTTTTTATCTCGACCTCCAAACGAGACCCACCGTCTGTCGTCCCTAGCTAATTACCCCCATTCCGAACACAATGGGATATGCCACATAGGCAAATTCGACCGTTACGATCAGTTTCCGTTCAAATTAAATTATAAATCAATGTATATTGAATTTGAACGCACATTTCAATTTACCGGGACCACATACAGACTCGAAAAATTACAGAAAAATTATTTCTAGCTTCGTATTGACGATACGGTCCTAACAAAACTAATTTTGTCAAATTCTGAGACCATTTGTAAAATGGTCATTTTCTGGTCGACCCGAATTTAATTGAAACTGTTAAAACACGTTTAAATTCGCCACGCTCACATATTGATTCAGAAAATTATGAAATTTGGAATCTAGCAATAATTTGACATCACAGATCCAACAAAAGTGGTTTCGTCGAAATCCGAGGTCGTTTGCAAAATTCCCATTTTTAAGGGCCTGAATTCCATAGCGACTATTCAGAATTTTCAACTGGACATATCTTTTGATCCCCTCTATGAAATTTTGATTTTTCAGATTCGTTGGAAAGATATTATCAATTAGATTCCATTATTTTTGGTTTCACTAAAATCCGGATTGTTTTGCACCCGGTACATTCAATTGAAGTTTGAAATCGAATTATCGAACTACCGCGCCATTTTCAATTCCTTTTATAATTATATATAATTATTTATATTCTAACGACGACGTATATAATATATACATTGGATTTCCATTCAAAATAAATTTCTCGTCGATATTATTTAAAGTAATTCATTTTAAATAATCAAAATTCGCTAAAATTGCCAAAATAAAAATTTTTAAACTGGCCCAGATTTTCGGGTTGTTACAATCTCCCCCACTTAAAACTTTTCGTCCCCGAAAAGGAACAAAGTCGAAAGTGGTTTGATTAATCAACTCTACGTTCGATCTGGCTTTCATTCTCCAACTTTTCAGTTTCTGAGAATTTTCAAATTCTTCAAAAATTTGGCTAACACCCTAAATTTTCGAAAAATTTCGCCATAACCTCTCCTGCACCGGGAGCCACGGGAAATTCCCGAAATTGCCATATAGGCCTTCAGATATCAAAAAGAAAAAGAAAATTCCAAGCGGCTAGCCAATAGGCTCATAAAATCATCATCACCCAAACAAAACAGTAAATTATGTAGTAAACATGCACCTATTTGTCGGGCAAACAAATTTTATTCTCTTCTCTAGCCTCCTTGCTATGACCTGTTCAATGTAAGTACATGTATATGCAAGCAAATGCGACAAATTTTCAATACAATTCAATATTTGATGCTTTTAGGCATAAATGGTTCAAAATTAGCAAGCAAATAAACAAACAACACAAACATCAATCGATTAGTGGATTTAACGTTTCAAATTCATAAATTTGATATATAGTCAAAAATCAGATTTTTGATGCCAAATCACCACAATAAGCCCTATCTAGTTTCGGTTCTCACACCAGTCAATAGGAAATATATAGAAATCTCACTTTCGTTACTCGAAAATAAATACTGGCGATGGTGCCCCGTCACCAGAATTATCCCCGGGCAACTAGAGTATGATTCTATAACTATCCAGTATATTAAAACTTCGAATACACGTTTGCAAGACATATATGCAAAATCTTTATATATCGGATTGTCCAAATTCAATATAAATAAATAATCAAATACGAATAATTGATTTAAATTTTCCAAACAAAATTGGTTTTATTTTAAAAAATATACTCTTCACACTCGTTCTAGGATACTACTGATTCTATCTCTAACGAGTCATTCTTTTTGGATATTACTAATCCAATATCTGATGAATTCTTTCGTATGGTTCTAAGGTGTCTTGTTCTCTGAGCTTTGTAAACCAAAGCTCTAATACCAACTGTGACGAAAAAGAATTTCGCTCGATCCGAATCAGTCGCTAAACCGATCTAGACCGTTCGAAACGCCTAATTGTTTTGAGAACAGGGCACATCAGAACGCAGACGGAAGAACATTTCATTGTATGTCACAACAATGCATCAGATTACAAGAATATACAGAGTATAAACAAATAAATATTACACAGAAATATCAGAGATTACAATAAATTACATAGCAGCGGAAAATAATACAATACACAACTTGTAACGACCCGGGAAAAAGCGACCTTGGTTATCCGATATATATAACACCTATCGAACAATCAAAAGTCGAAATTACCGGATAGTCCAAGAAAGAAATTAGAGGGTGAGGATAGATAAGATAGAAAATTAGAACAGAAGAAGAAGAAGAACACAACAACATCAGAGTAACACGAATCTCACAGCGGAACGAATAAAATGTAATAGACAACATATCTTGAAAACAAAGTAGTATATGTATATCATACCATTTCCAGAGTACAACACTTCCATCACCGCGGAATAATCAATAGCTAGAAAAATCTTGAAGTCTCCTGCTCCAAGCTCTTCAAGCATACCTGTAAATCCTGACTACTTGACTGCCCGTACAAATTTGGGCACCCAAGAGTTTAAGGAAAACAAAACAAAATAAACTCTGGGTCAGTCATGGGACTGGTGTGAGTAAACCCGAATCATTTAGTTTAACTTTTCAAAATCCTTTTCAAAAGAAAAGAAAATCGTAAGACCAATCCACACATAAACACGGACGGTTTTTACCTTACGATAACCCAAATCACTTTTGGAAATCATATCTTATCTGATATTATAATAATGTCTAATCACAAGTAATTTACAATCTAGTAGAACGCTTGCATCTCACGCTCTACATATATAATATACAATCAAACTCGCGGGCACTTATTGGGTATTGGATTCCTACCTTGACAAGGTATGGGACCACCTGCCGATCGTGTATCTCTAGAGGCAAATACACTGGGTTCAACAAGAACATCTTGCAACCCGGCCCACACATGACCGACCACTCATTTCGCTTGAGTGTATCGAATGTATATCACCGACGGTTGGGATCAGCAACCGCCTCCCGAAATGGGACAGCATCGATAGATTTAAGAACAAAAGGAATTTCTCTAGATAGGTGATCATACATCCTAATGGGTGCGACCCACATAGCCATGCTGCCTGCCCGATTTTTTTGTCCTTTCTTGGTTGATGAGGCTTGAGGTCATAACGTATCTTTTGACAGATCACACCTCCATTACTTTGAATGCCACATCGTCATACCCGCCAAATCACAAATTGATTTCACCAAAAACACCACGGGTATACAGCTAAGAGAAACGAATTCCTCCGCCACCAAACGTAAGTACGTTTGAAGAGATCAACTTATGCGATCTATTGGATATACTCTGTCAAACATTCGTCCATTCACGTTAGTCCTGGGACTGGACAAACCGAAGGCACTATTCTGTAAATAGGATAGCCCTTGCATAACTCCGTCTTCAATATATTCAGCATACTTGATTCGCAACGCTTATGCCAATACGGAGTGGTTCTCTGGATAATAATCCGACCGGTCTCTCCATATTAACAACGTAAAATGGTCAAAACTTTGATAGTCGGTGAGTTAACTATCAAACGAAAACATGTCGATGTGCAAACAACGATATTATTTCCCGAAGGAAATCCTATCGAACAATCATCATTTCATTCATTCGTCCACTTCCCTATTCCTGTTGTTTAATGTTTCTTATTCACTATATTTAGAAAATATATATCCTTATCATTGGAAAACATTCCCATCTCTTGTTTCTATATTCAGAAAACAATTCTGCTTCTCATTTGGAAGACATTTCCAAATCTCCTTTATTTGATTAAACAGATGTTTGAATAAACATCACTATGCCAAATCTCCTTCATTTGGTTTCCACTTAACCACTTTTCACCATCGAATCTTAACCATTTCTTAGTTAAAAACGAAGTAAATCAAGTTGGGGTATAGTTACCTCTCAGACCTTAACTGAACAACATTTCTAACTTCGAAATAGGCAAAGTTCATCTTTCTAAATCTTTAACACTTCTTTACGACATTCTCGGATTTTATTTACAAATCCGCTTTTCGTACGAAAAAAAAACACTTGATTATAACAATGTTGTTATAATTCCCTGCATCCGAATTATAATGACTTTATAAATACTTTGATTTTCTAACTCGAATAAATATCGAACTAAATTATTAACTCATACTCGGTTAACTCTAAGCTGTAACTCTTATTCAATTTACTCTTATTCTATTTAACTCTTACTGGACTAACCCTTGTTCAGATAACTCGGTCTGATTTACTCATTTTGACCCACTCACTTGATCATTTCGACTGGACTAACTTAGCTTAATTAACTCGACTAAATTACTTTTATCAATTAACTAATATTTGACTTGACACCATTCGCTCGACTCTAGATCGCAGCGATCACAATGGTTACGCCTGATTCCCTCAGGAAACATCTGTCCGCCTTAGGCTATTTGCAGCCCTGCGAATTACGCTAGCAGTCGTGCCCACTGGTAGCTTATCTTAAATGACTACTTCTGTTTAACTCTATCTCGAATAACTAAATTCGAGCAAATCTCATTGAATAACTAATATTCAATTATTCCTTATTCGATTACTATATTTGGATAATTCTAGTTCGATTAGACTCTAATCGATTATCTCTAACTGATTAACTCAAATGGGTTAACTCTAACTAACTAACTCTAAATGTTTACTCCAACGGTTTAACTCTACGGCTTAACCCTAACGGTTTAACTCTAACAGTTCAACTCTAACAGTTTAACTCTAACGGTTGATCTCAATCAATTTGTTCTATTGGATTAACTCTATTGGATTAACTCTCTTGGATTAACCCATTTCGAATAACTAATATTCAATAAACTTCCTATCGAATAAACTGATATTCAATAGCTTTACTTCGAATAACTCTTATTCGATAAATTCTCTTTCATACATATTCAGTTTCAAATATCGATGTGGAAATCGATTTTTACTTCTCTATATAAGTCTTGACTTATATACCCTATTTACCCAAAGATAAATAACTAAATTAATTTATAAAACTTTATTTATAAATTAACCTTCTCACTTTGTCTGTTAAAACAGATCTCTCTTAAATTCTCACTTCGAATTCATATTCTGTTTACCCGTGTGCGAAGCACGGGCCTAAATTCTTCCTAGTGTAAAATTTTCCTTTATTACACTTTTATCCATTTCCAAGTACTCCAATATTCTATTTATTTTCTAAATAAATAATTCCTTTTTATAACTCAGTTTATTTCTCTAGATAAATATCTCTTTTCCTATTTCATTTGAAAAATGTTTACAAATATTCTCTTATTATTCCTATTTGTAATTGTTTTACAAATATTCCTCTTTCTATTTTATTTGTAAACGATTTACAAATATTTTCCCTTTTCCATATATTTTTATTTGCAAATGATTTGCAATATTTCCCTATTCCTTATTTCTTCCAATAATTTCCTTTATATTGATTTACAAATATATTTTTCCTCTACATTGGTTTACCAATATTTTTCCTTTATTTTGATTTTTCAAATATGATTTTTCCTTTATAAACCCTTTTTCCCCTTTATATATAAAATCCGTTGTTTTTATATAAATAATCTAATTTCAAATATATTTTGAAAATCTCCCTTTTCACTTTCTCGTATCACTTACGGTGTAAACATATCCAATCAAAATGATTGGTCATCATCCAAACACACAGAATCAATAACGGATGATATAACACATCATATATCAAAATATATGAAAAGCGGTAAATAAATGTTGAGGAACCCAGTTGGGTTCCTCCGACCTGTATCCCTGCATCCACAGATGTTAGTCAACATAAATAACATGAGTATAAAATATTCTGATAAACAGAATCAATATTTCGATACGATTTATATATATATCGTTATCGAAATATTCAATCAACTGACTAGCAGTTCAACCAAACAGCCAACACATAACAATTCAACCAATGTTTATCAATTCTAAAAATACTTTATAAAAACGTAAAGTGTTCAGAGTTAGTGAGATTTACTCACCTCGGACGGTGATCGTTAAATAACGATATATCGGTCATTGATTTGATTCAGGCATTTAATTTCACCATACATCCAAACGAGCTTTTATTCACTTCCGGTCAGTTCCATAGTGTAGCCACCGTCCATACGATCCCAACGGACCTGACCGTTCGAAAAACTGATCACGTATGACAAAGATATTCATTTTATAAGTTATACGATGATTTAATTTAAATTTAAACTAAAGTTTTAACCTTGATTGGGCTTACTACTTAAACAAGGCCCATTTCCACGTTTATATTACCAGGTCCGCAAGCTTTTATCTCCCTCAAACAATACCCGATGCTCCCAAAACTCTTCTTCCCCAAATCGAATTTATACTGTTCGAGAAACCAGTTGCCATTTCCAACAATACTTACTGCCGTACCCCCTCATCACACCACCGAATCGAACGCCCTGGCCACCAATCTCCTCCCCTTCGCGGATACAATCCGCTCAACCCTGTAAGAGCACGCTCGAGCCACTCCTCCAGATCGGGGTTTTCAGCAAACTTGCTCGTCATTATATTAGGGTGCGGCATATATATACTTCGAGTTTGAGAAAACTGTGTCGAGTTGTCTGAAAGTGAACCGTCGTGAAGCTCCTAGTCTAAGGATTTTAAAGATGTGAATTTGGTGGGTTTAAGTGAAGGACTGAGGTGGGAATCATTTTATATTTATAGTTTTCTCAAGCAAAACAATGCAGGAATTCGGTGGTGTATTTATATATTAAGTTACGTGAGGGCCAAGGTTATGAGTTACTCTAAATCTGGGGTAGGTCGGCTCTTGGATAGGCATTGTCTGTACCTGCCGTGTTCTTTCCTTCCTCAGATCTTAATAGTGTTCTTTCTTTTCCTTAGATTTCGATTTGCTTGTACATGCAGTTTTCTTCTTATAGGACAGGCTGGTGATTTGAATAAACATGGCAGACACGCTAGGTTTTAGAAGAGAAGTTATAGGATGGATGACGAGTCATAGGTCTGCTTCAAGTGTGGGTAGGCCTGGTATGAGTTTTCGCTTCATTTTGATGGGTTCGAAATTTTCATTTTCATTTTTTTTTGTTCAGGCTTTTGGCGTAGGCATAACAGGCCTATACGAGATGGGATTGGGGTCTCTGAGCGACTTGAAAATACAATGAGCGTAGTAAATTGCTTAGACTAGGATGTGAACTACCTTGTTGTTTCTGGACATGTCGGGGTCTGTTGTGATTTTAATTTGCATTGTAGAGTATCAGCTTTTAGTTTTCGTTTCATTTGCTCTATAGGATTTCGTCAGCAACCAAATACGTGAAAGGTCATTTCCAGGCAAGGGTACATGCTGTTGCGTTGTTTGCTGTTTCTGTATAGTGTTTGCATTAATTGGAAGGGTACGGTTTCTAAGATTTGTATAAGATTGTAGCTTTTATAAGATTGTAGCCGAGGCATGTGGAAGAGAACTGTGCGAGGTGATTATTCATGGCCAACTAGTTGATGGTTTGTTTGTGATGTGAAAATACACAGCTGGTTAATTAGACTTGTACGTACATACTTCTTAGCCTCCACGATCCCCTGCTTAGGTCGTTCCTTCCTTCTTCAGTCATATGCGATTCGTACAGGTTGATAGATGCCAGTCCTTAGATTTGCCAAGATTTTATTTTTCTTTTAGGTTCGCAGATCCTTTGAGTGTTCATTTCATAAGTTCTGTTGGATTTTGTAAACATTGGTTGGATGATACCTCCTATTTAATGCGTGTACGTTTGGGTACATAGTTTTACAAATTTTCTTTCATGTTTTAAATTAATCCAAATTAAAGCACTGGAACTATGTTTACAAAATGCATACATGTTTGCACGTTACTTGTAAACTTGGTTAAATGTAAATGTAGAACGTGGCATGTATATTTATTAACTTGAAGTTTATACGGTACCACTACACCGAATTACGTTCATTTATCGACCGATACGGACAGAAATAATAATACGATCATGTCCAGCGAGGTGCCACGATCCAAAAATATAATAATATCGGTAGTTTAACTCATTTTGCGAAAATCCAAAATACTGATTAAGGGTGCAAGATACTCCAAAAAAAAAGTTGCGAATTTAATTAGTTAAAAATTACAGTAAAATTCTAAAAAATTAAATTATAACTGCGTCTCAAAAGAACCTTGTCTAAATTCGAATCCGATATCTATTTATATCAAATAAACCGTTACGGTCGATAAACGATTCTATAATGATTATTTTAAAATTTGATTTGGACATAACTCACACACTATACGAAAAAATCTCGATTTTTATTTTTCATTAGAAAAATATACTCCACCAGCCCCGAACGTTTCTTGTTTCACAGAAATCCGACTTTAAACGGCTTCTGTATATTCGTTTAAAGTTCGAATCGCCAAATTTTGAACTGCCGCGCCATTTCGAGCTCGATTTTAATTATAATATAATTATACGTTCAAACCATCGTTCAAATAATATATTCGTTATTCTAATTCAATTCTAAATTGAATTAAATATCACAGATGATCCTGTTCACACCATATTGTGAATTTCACTATTTCTGACTATTTCAAAAATTAAACATATTATTATATTATTTATTTTAATTAAATATTCAATATTATTTAATTATGGTCATTTTAAATAACCAAACCATTATTAATATAATTAAATAAATAAATTATATTGCTAAAAATTGCGGGTCGTTACACAACTAAAAGAGATATACGGATACAAAGCTTTCCGGATATCGTTCCAGCTGTAAACCAGGATCCTGTGAATATAAATCTGCAAAACCAAAACTACTAGCTGCCCGTGTCAAAATAGGGGCACCCAGAGTTTAGGTCAAAACAATAAACTCCAGGCCAGTCATGGGACTGGTGTGAGAACTAAAACAGTTATAAATCTTTATTTTAAAGTTAGGTAAATCAAGGGACCACGCCGTATAACACGGAACGGGTTTCCTCCCAAGAACACCAGTGCATAAAACAAACAGCGCAATGCTAAATAAAGAAAAATGAAGTTATTATAAGACCCAGGTCCTATCACACAATGCAACGCAAGCCGGGGGATAGGGTTTTTACCTTATAATAGCCAAGAATGCTTGATACGTTTAAAAGAAATCATTTTGATACTATTATAAGTGTATAGTGTATAAAACAACTTCAAATCATAAGTATCAATCATAGGCGGCATGAATGCCCCATAACACTATGTCTCCATATATAGGTTATACAATCAAAATCACAAAGTCGCGTATTTGAAAATTGGATTTCCGTCTATGAACCGGGGCTAGGGATCGTCCTCTACCGATTCGAGACAATCTAGCCCATGTCTCAGGCAAGTACTCAGTCAAGCCTTGGAGCGACAGGGTCGGTCCACCGATGTGGATTAAACTTAAATCCTGAACACTACGTTTTCCCGCCCTTTGGGGCGTAAATGAGCCAACGAATGACTCCATCGGACCCGGATCGTCTGATCAAACCGAGGCGCCTCGCAATAGCAACAACCACACAGGTGAAAAGTATATAAATGTCAGGGCTGGTAGGTCACTGACACCACCCTAGCTAGAAAGAAACGCATGCCCTCCCTGAGGTCCTTCTCCCGTTTTTGGTTCACAACCGGGGTGCGAAACTCGCGAGGTAAACGTTACACAAAGCTACGCCACAAAGGCCGTGCTTCGATCATCAACCACAAGACTTTGTTTTTCAATAGAAGCCTTGATCATTTGCATCTTAGCATGCCACACAGGCAATTCACTCCATGCGATTGATATCCATCAATATATAACCCCTGAGCTCGTACGTCTCAGAGAAGGGCATTAAGCAAGAGAATAAATTCTCCGCAGCCAAACAGATATATATTTAATAGAAATCAATCACACAGACTAAAATCCAATGTCAGACACACAGTCCATTTACAAGTCCGTTCTGGGTCTGAACGAAACCGGAGGCACCTAGTACCCCGCATATCCATCGATCTCCAAATACGTCTGGACGATCACCAACTGTTTCCATCTTCTTGGGTGTACAGCCCAATCAAGATCATCAGTAATTACCCAAACGACGTGAAGACCTCCGATCTTCAACCACCGTCTTCATCTATGACTTATCGTCGTATCAGTTATTCAGAATGGGATAAACCCGGTCTTTCCGAATAACTCGCGTATATTTTAAATAAGTGTTATACAAAAACAACATACGCCTCATTCCAATTCACCAGTCACTAACTGTAAATTAATCAAGAGAATAATTCCCCAAATATTAACCCCGAAGGCCGAAACCAACATCAGATCAATACCCAGAAAACCATTCTGCTTGGCTAACCGACAGTTAGTTTCTAAATTTCACATTCATAGGGAAAGGTTCCCATTAATTTTATCCAAGATAAATTCCTTGAATTTATTCTTTAATCATCTTTTGAATTTCGATTCAACTAGTCGGGATTAGCGAACCTTACCAAAGTAATCATTTGTTTTAATTTCCCAATCCCAACCTATTCATCCCATGAAGTAAAACTGGTTATACTTCATATCTAACACCACGGTGTTATCGGTAAATTCCATTACCATTTCACGTTCAAATCTAATTAAAGATTTACCTAACGCCTGGAGCAAAACTGGTGATACTCCATTTCGATTATTTCAATCTAATTAAAGATTCATTAAAACTCCACTTAGTTTTAATCGTTAACTGGGTTAAAGAATCAGTGTCATTTAAAACACGGTTCATGATAAACCCAAAATCACATTCCATTAATTCTCGGGTTAAATAAACGAGTGTTATTTAAAACACTGTCCACGATAAACCCAAAAATCAATATCAATTCAATTCCAATTAAATATTATTTAATTGGTACACTTCATTAAATCCAAATAAAAAGATTTAATCTTTTCTTAACTGGGTTCAAGAACAGTGTTAATGAAGACACCATTCACGACAAACCCAAATCACATTTGATATTAAATACAAGGCTCTGAACAGAAAATATACCGGCTTATATTCAATATCAAATTCTACGACCAACAAATATCGTATTGGAAATAACGATATATATATCTATATCTTTCAAATTTCCACAACAACATCTGTATAATCACGAAATCCAACATCGAAATATTCCGAAGACAAATTCGATTCAAATCCATTCCAATGCAATCATTGGAAATTCTGGTTATTTTCAAAACCATTTCAAATTCAATTAATTTATTTAAAAATAAATAGAATTATAATTCTAGTTCAAAACTAGTTCATTTCGATAAAAATCTATTTTTATCTTTTCAAATACGGAGTTTTTCATCCCAATTTTTCCCTAATCATTTCTTATGATTTTACAAAAATTATTACTATTTTTAATAATTTTATCAAGGCCCGTACAGTCGATTTCCATCAATGGCCATCGAACTGCACTTACAGCGACCATTTTCAAATTTGATTTGAACATAATTCCAAACCCAACCGTTAGATTTCTAATTTCCAATATTCGTTAGAAAGCTCTTTCCGATACGAACCTAACGGTTCCGGTTTTAGGAGAATCCGACGGTCGGATCTCCCGCAATATCCGTTCGAAGTCAATGGTCGAAATTCACGAACTGCCGCGGCGCGGCGCGTTCTATTTAGGCCATTATATTATATATATATTATATATAATATATACTTCGTCGATTTCTATTTAAAACGAAATTTATAAATCGTTTTAAATTCGTTTTCAAAATGTTTTCAACTTCATATTCAATTTCAAATCAAAATTGAATATTCCAATATAAATTCGTTTTAAATTCATTTCAAATCGATTTCAATTCAAATTGATTTTTAATTCAATTTCGGTTCGTTTTTCAATTCAATTTGAATTTCAAATTAACTCAATTTCAATTCAAATTCATTTATATTCAATTTCAATTCGAATTCATTTATATTCAATTTAAATTCGAATTCATTTATATTCAATTTCAATTCGAATTTATTTATATTCAATTTCAATTCGAATTCATTTCTATTCCATTTCAATTCGAATTCATTTATATTCAATTTCAATTCGAATTTATTTATGTTCAATTCTTTTCAAAATATCAGATTTTGAAATCACTTTCGATATTCATTATAAAATGAATAAAATCGATATAAATATCGTTCACGTCCAAATGGCGTCAATCTAATCAATACGGCTTCATATATTCCTATTTTCAAATATTCTATTTCAAATATTTCTTTTTCAAATATTTCTATTTTAAAACTGGAATGAGGCCCAATCAATTACCATATAATGTTAATTATATGGATTTTCTATAACACATGTATATATCAGCAACGATGAATAATCAACCATCATCCAAAGTGCATTCTACACTGTATAAGCATCGAATATCAATATTTAACGCTTATAACAGCCTGTCAATCAATCGATCGACATACAACTAAACAATCGGGATTAGTGTACGTCAAATATCATCCCAATACCCGTGTGGGGTTTCAAACAATCAAACACAGATTTTATTTGTGAAGTTGGGCGATGTGTAAAATTTATCGTCCCAATCAATGTCCTTCAAATAGGTGTACATAAACAAACCGTCCGGTTTGTAAATGAATATTTATTTATTCACATTCACGTTAAAAATTATATTTTTAACGATCAAACTATTTTATTCAACCTATGAATATTCTATTCGGTTCATTTATTAAATAAAATATTATCTTTATTTTTCTAACTTATTTTTAGAAAATTTCGGCGGTATAACGACACGATACTAGAAACGGGACAAGGCCTAGCCTTATCCCCGGTCTAGTGAAGGCCCGCGCCATTCACACATCAATCTAATCAATTTCATTTCACCAAACAATTCAATTCAAACCAAATAATCTAACCAACTACACAACCAAACAATTAAACAAACAAGCCATCCATGGTCTGTGGATGACGGGTGTCGGGTGCTGCTAAGCACCGTCTGCATCCTAGTATATATTTTAACTAGAAAAAGAGATTAAAGGGTGAGAAATTCTCACATAATTGCTAATCCAACGCCATGACTCTTCTTAGGTAGAAATCTTCGTCGTTCTTGCCTCTTGTCACTTTCTTTGCCCGTATTATCTACATATGTAAAAATCACATTTTTACTTCGCTATTCAATATATAAAAATCGAATTTTTACAGTTTCAATTTCATATTAAAAATCAATTTTTATCACTTCCACTTCATATTAAAAATTGGATTTTTATCACTTCAAAAGATCGAACCTTCATGTTAATAAAAATCTCTTCTTTTTTTTATATAATGAAAAATCTAGTTTTTAGTTGTTACTTCACACGAACAAAAATCTAACCTTTTTAGTTTTTAAAAACCTAACCTTTCTTGATTTAAAAATCATAACTTTTCTTGATTTAAAAATGATAACTTTCCTCTTAGAAAATCGTATACTTTCATTTAGGAAAATTAAATCCGCTCACATAGAAAAATCGTATGTTTTCATAATTATAAATCTCATTTTCATAGAAATAAAAATCGAACCTTTAGGGAAGTAAAAATCTAACCTTTATTATGTTATCATTCATATGAAAATCCTGCTCTTCTACTCTATTTTTATATATTGAAAATCAAAGAAATTGTAGGAATTCTAAATTCAGAGAACTCACATTGAGTTCGGCGAAGGATCAGAGCAGCATCAACAAGGGAGGTCTAGGGTCGGTGAATGCAGTTAGCTCCTCGGAGTTGAAGTCGTGCTCGCCTCTGGCAGCGTCGGAGTTAGCTTAGGTCTGGGTGGAGAGCGAACCGACGTTGAAGGCCTGAATGGCGGAGGCGCAGCGCTCGAAGCTCCAAGGCTTCTCGAAAATCGTGTTGAACTTCGTGGAGGAGGGCGTCGGTCTGGTGCGCGGAGGGAATGATGGGTGCGCGACAGAGCTCGACAGCGGAGGTGAAGAAGAATCGGAGGGGAAGAGAGGGAGGTGGCGGACATCGACGGAGGAGGGCGCGCCTTGCTCCGGTGGCGGCGAAGAGGGCCTCCGACGAGGCGGCTAGGGTTGGGCGACGGGATTGGATTTGAACGAGGGGGAATCGGGTTGTTCTCGTTTAATTTGGTTGACCCGGTTATGAGGGTAAAAGGGGGGGCCAAGAGATATTTATAATTTAATTTAATTTTTAATTCCCCTAAAAGTAACTTTTTATCTCGACCTCCAAACGAGACCCACCGACTGTCGTCCCTAGCTAATTACCCCCATTTCGAACACAACGGGATATGCCACGTAGGCCAATTCGACCGTTACGATCAGTTTCCGTTCAAATTAAATTATAAATCAATGTATATTGAATTTGAACGCACATTTCAATTTACCGGGACCACATACAGACTCGAAAAATTACAGAAAAATTATTTCTAGCTTCGTATTGACGATACGGTCCTAACAAAACTAATTTCGTCAAATTCTGAGACCATTTGTAAAATGGTCATTTTCTGGTCGACCCGAATTTAATTGAAACTGTTAAAACACGTTTAACTTCGCCACGCTCACATATTGATTCAGAAAATTATGAAATTTGGAATCTAGCAATAATTTGACATCACGGATCCAACAAAAGAGGTTTCGTCGAAATCCGAGGTCGTTTGCAAAATTCCCATTTTTAAGGGCCTGAATTCCATAGCGACTATTCAGAATTTTCAACTGGACATATCTTTTGATCCCCGCTATGAAATTTTGATTTTTCAGATTCGTTGGAAAGATATTATCAATTAGATTCCATTATTTTTGGTTTCACTAAAATCCGGATTGTTTTGCACCCGGTACATTCAATTGAAGTTTGAAATCGAATTATCGAACTACCGCGCCATTTTCAATTCCTTTTATAATTATATATAATTATTTATATTCTAACGACGACGTATATAATATATACATTGGATTTCCATTCAAAATAAATTTCTCGTCGATATTATTTAAAATAATTCATTTTAAATAATCAAAATTCGCTAAAATTGCCAAAATAAAAAATTTTAAACTGGCCCAGATTTTCGGGTTGTTACACCCAACCTATTCATCCCCTGGAGCAAAACTGGTAATACTCCATATCTAGCACCACGGTGTTATCGGTAAAATTAATTACCATTTCATGTTCAAATCTAATTAAAGATTTAACTATCGCTTTGGAGCAAAATTGGTGGTACTCCATTCTCGATCACCCTTCAGATTTGATAATTTAAATTATCAATTCACATTTCAATCTAATTAAAGATTCATTAAAACTCCACTTAGTTTTAATCTTTCCAAAAATCAATATCTTGCCTTTAACTGGGTTAAAGAACCAATGTCATTTAAAACACGGTTCACGATAAACCCAAAATCACTTTCTATTGTTAATCGGGTTAAAGAACAGGTGTTGTTCAAAACACCGCTCACGATAAACCCAAAAACCAATTCAAATTCAATTCCAATTAAATATTATTTAATTGATACACTTCATTAAATCTAAATAGAAAGATTTAATCTTTTTCTCAACTGGGCTTAAGAACAGTGTTAATGAAGACACCATTCACGACAAACCCAAATCACATTTGATATTAAATACAAGGCTCTGAATAGAAAATGTATCGGCTTATATTCAATATCAAATTCTACGACCAACAAATATCGTATTGGAAATAACGATATAAAATATATCTTTCAAATTTCCATAACAATATCTGTATAATCACGAAATTCAACATCGAAATATTCCAAAGCCAATTTCAATTCAAATCCATTTCCACTTTATATATTGGAAATCCTGGTTATTTTCAAATCCATTTCAAATTCAATTTATTTATTTCAAAAATAAATTGATTTTAATTTTAGTTCAAAACTAGTTCATTTCGATAAAAATCTATTTTTATATTTTCCAATGTGGAGTTTTTCATCCTAATTTTTCCCAAATCATTTCTTATGATTTCACATAAATTATTGATTTTTTTAATAATTTTATCAAGGCCCGTACAGTCGATTTCCATCAACGGCCATCGAACTGCACTTACAGCGACCTTTTCCAAATTTGATTTGGACAAAATTCCAAATCCAGCAATTATATTTCAAATTTCTAATGTTCATTAGAAAGATCTTTTCGATACGAACCCAACGGTTCCAGTTTCAGGAGAATCCGACGGTCGGATCTCCCGCAACGTCAATTCGAAGTTAATGGTCAAAATTCACGAACTGCCGCGGCGCGTTCTATTCAGGCCATTATATATATGATATATATATATATATATATATTAGATATATTTCGTCGATTTCCTTTTAAAACGTATTTTATAAATCGTTTTAAATTCGTTTTCGAAACGATTTCAACTTCCCTTTCAATTTCCAATCAAAATTGAATTTTCCTTTATAAATTCGTTTTAAATTCATTTCAAATTGATTTCAATTCAAATCGATTTTAATTCAATTTCAATTCAATTTGAATTTCAAATTAATTCAATTTCAATTCGAATTCATTTCTATTTGATTTCAATTCGAATTTATTTCTATTTGATTACAATTCGAATTTATTTCAATTCGAATTTATTTCTATTTGATTTCAATTCGAATTTATTTCTACTTGATTTCAATTCGAATTTATTTCAATATATTCGATTTTGAAATCACTTTTCGATATTCATTAAAAAAATGAATAAAATCGATATAAATATCGTTCACGTCAAAATGGCGCATCTCTAATCAACACGGCTTATATATTTCAATAAATTCGTTATTCTATTCAACAAATGAATACTCTCAACACATGAGCACTGTCAACACATGACTATTTATCCTATTCAACACATGAATATTTTTTTTTTAATATTCTTTATTTTCCCAATTGGAATGAGGCCCAATCAATTACCATATAATGTTAATTATATGGATTCCATACGACACATGTATATAATAGCAACGATAAATAGTCAACCATCATCCAAAGTGCACCACACAACTGCATAAGCATTAAATATAGATAATTAACGCTCACACAGTCTGTCGACCAATCGATCGACATACAATTAAATAATTGGGATTAGTGTACGCCAAATATCATCCCAACACCCGTGTGGGGTTTCAAATCAACAAACACATATTTTTATTCACACACACACGTTAAAATTATATTTTTAACGATAAAATATTTTATTTCACATCACACAATCAATTTTCAAAACACATTAGACAATCAAACATACAAGCCATCCATGGTCTGTGGATGACGGGTGTCGGGTGCTACTAAGCACCGTCTGCATCCTAGTATATATTTTTAACTAGAAAAGGAAATTTAAAGTGAGAAGTTCTCACCGGCTAGCTAATCCAAACGCCGCGACTCTTCTTATGTAGAAGTCTTCGTCGTTTCTTCTTTCGTTACTTTCGTTGCCCGTATTCACTACATATATAAAAATCACGTTTTTATATTGTTGCTATGTATATAAAAATTCTATTTTTATAATCACTCTATATGGATAAAATTTTATTTTTACACCGCTACTATATAGATAAAAATTCTATTTTACAACGGTGTTCATATAATAAAGATTATATTTTTATTACGCTATTCTCTATATAAAGATTTCGCCTTTTTATTTATAAAGATTTCGCCTTTTTATATATAAAGATAATATTTTTATATTCTCTATTATATAGAAATTTTATTTTCAATACACTACTTATATAAAAATAGTATTTTTATATCTTCTATTATATAAAGGTTATATTTTTAATACTCTACACAAGTAAAAATCATATTTTTGATTCACTACGTATATAAAGATCAAATCTTTACTTCGCTAGAAAACCTCACCTTTTCTATCTTTTACAAATCAAACTCATTTCTTTTCATGGCTAAAAATATAATCTTTTCACTACTAAAAATATGAACTTTCATAAATAAAAACAATATAAACTTCCTTCGCTATTTCTCTTTAAAATTTACCTTTTTAAAACAATGTTTCCATATAAAAATCTACTTTTTATTTACTATAAAAATCCAAATTTTTTTTCCTTTGTCTTCATAAAAAATCAATTCTTTATAAACGCATGCCATTCGTATAAAAATTATATTTTTATATGAATGATTATCATATCTTTGTTTATAGCTATTTATATAATAAAAGAACACATTTTCTTCAATGTTTTATATTTTAAATTCGCATCTTTATTGTTAAAAATCTAATTTTTAATATCTTAAAACTAATTTCATTTAAATAACTAAAATCACCAACTAAATCAAGTAATAAAACTTACCATTCACTATCGGAGGAGGTTCCACGTCGGAGTTGGGTGTGGGGGAGTTGCTCGCAGTCGGGTCAATGGGTATTGGGGCGCCGGAGGTGGAGTGGATGGTCGGTAGTCGAGGCGGAGGCTAGGGAGGAAGGAGGATGGGTGCGGCAGGGGGTCGATTGGGGGAGGCTTCGTCTTGGATCGAACTGAGGAGGGGGGGCCTGCTGCTGCGTGGAGGAGGAAGAAGAGGGGGGCGTCTCCGACTGGCGGCACAGGAAGTTGGGGCTAGGCGGTGGCGTCGCGAGGCGGGGAGGCGCGCCCGAGAAGGCAGCGCGAGATTCTTTTTTTTTCCTGAATGAATGTAAAGGAGGGGGGAGAAAGGAAGATATAATAATATATATATTATTTAATTTAATTAATTTCAAAAAGCAACTTTTTATTTCGAACTCGAAATCAAGCCCACTGCCTGTCGTCCATAGCTAATTACCCCCATTCCGAACACAATGGGATATGTATCGTAAGATGATTTGATCGTTTCGATCAGTTTTCGTCAAAATCAACATATAACTCTATATATTGAATTTGAACGTGCATTTCAATTTACCGGAGCCACATACTAACTAGAAAAATTCCCAAAAAAATATTTTCTAGATTTGTATTGACGATACGGTCCTAATAAAACTAGTTTCATCGAATTCTGAGACCGTTTGAAAAATGGCCATTTTCCAGTTGATTAAAATCAACTAAAACTGGTCAAACGCGTTTTCCTTTGCCACGCTCACATATTGATTCGAAAAATTATGAAAATTGGAATATAGCAATAACTTGACATCACGGATCCAACAAAAGTGGTTTCGTCGAAATCCGAGGTCATTTGCAAAATGGCTATTTTTAAGGGCCGAAATTCCATAGCGACTATTCTAAAAATTCATTTGGATATAACTTTTGATTCCCGCTATGAAATTTCGACTTTTCGGATCCGTTGGAAAGATATTCTCAATTAGATTCTAATATTTTTGGTTTCGCTAAAATCCAGTTTGTTTTGCACCCGGTACATTCATTTGAAATTTGAAATCGAATTATCGAACTACCGCGCCATTTTCAATTCCTTATATAATTTAAAATAAATATATGTACTCGAACGACGACATATATAAATATATACGTTCTAATTCTATTCAAAGTAAATTTCTCGTCGATATTATTTAAAATAATTCATTTTAAATGTTCAAACTTCATCAAAATTGCCAAAATAAAATTTTTAAATTGGCTCGCATTTCCGGGTTATTACAAGATTGAACTCGGACTTTTCAAATGATCCTCGTATATATATAATTTAAAATCATTTCTTATCGTTAATATTTATAACGATTAATCTCTATTTTTATTTATATAAAAATAATTAAATTTTATTTAACAATACTTCATGTCAATAGGCCACCTTGGCGCTATTTTCACCCAAATTTGTTTTACAAGTTTCTCTAAATCTAACCGTTGGATTTTAACATAATTCATATCGTAGGAAAGGTCTTCCCAAGGCGAACCTAACGGTTTTAATTTTGGGAAAATCCGACGGTCGGATATTTCCGGTATAATCAATTAAAAGTACAATTCCAAGGCGCGAACTACCATGCTCGATTCGTTTGATTTTAATTTCTATATATATACTTATATATAATTCCGTCATCCATTTCATTTCACAATATTTTGTTAACATCGAATATCCCTATTTGTGTATAATAATATCGAGGTATAACATGGCACACAATAATGTTTAGGATGCCTTTTTTACAGGTCCCTGTTAAGGTTTTAAATTAGGCTCACATCCGGTCATAAACTTATTATAAATTCAGTCCCTATTTTTCAAAAATACATTAAAAAAATAAAAAAATATATAAAAAAATCATGTAAATTCGTAATTAATTAAAACAGTTAATCGTGAAAAAATCCAGGTGAAAAAAACATAAAAAACAACGTCAAAATCAAAAATTACACAAAAACAACGAAATGCAGTAAAATGCATCAAAAGATGCATATAATTTAATTAGTTGCATATATATATGCATTTATTCTAATTCTGCGTCAAACAGCAGCATAGTTGCAAAGAAGACATGCATACCTGTATATGTGCATACAAGTATACAGTTATGCAGAAAAAATACATACAAGTATGCACATATTGCGTTGCCTACGGCCTTCAACGTATTTTTGCACACAAGTATGCAGTTATTCTGAGTATCTGCATACTTGTATGCAATTATTCAGTATGCACGAACATATTTTTTGCATGTGTATGCAGATAGTTGCATACATGTATGCAACTTTTTTTTTCTTCTCGTGAACTTCTGGAGAAGTTTCCAGAATTTAGGATTTTTTTTTTAAGTCAGAGCGCATATTTTTTTTGTTCAAAACAAAAAAACACGAAGGGGACAAGTAAAAAGGCGGAACCTGGTACAAAAGTTGGGCGGCATCTCATTTCTAGGAAACGTAAGTGAAACTATGACCGGATGTGGCGTGAATTAAGTTTCATTTTAAGGATGTGTCCCTAATTTTCACTAATGTTTATTTTATTTTATTTCACATACACATGCTATATCCCATAATGTATTTTTTTCTTCTTTCATCTTTCACTTTACACCAAATGTATATTTGGTTTCATTATTCTTTTTAATGAAAACCCATTCCTTAAAATGTAAATTTCTAATCTTTCATATTCTATTTACATTGGAAAATGTAAATTCCTAATCATTCTTTTATTTCTTGTTGTTTACATTGAAAAATGTAAATTCTTTTATGTACATATAAAAATAAAATATAATTTCTATTTCATCCTTTTTACATTAAAAAATGTAAGTTCCTATATTTCTCTAATTACATATAAAAATGTAACTTCCTATTTTTCTTTTACTTACATTTGAAAAATGTAACTTCTTTTTTTTCCGCCTCTAAAATGACGATAAAAATATATAATAATTATTCTATTCTTTTATCGCATCTAAAGTGACGATAAAAATATACCTACTCTTTTTATCGCATCTAAAATGACGATAAAAATATACATTTTAATTCCATTATTGTTATTCACATTAAGGATGTAAACTTTTCTTTTTAATATAATCTACATTACATTAAATAAATTTGTAATGTCAAAATCTAATCTTTTCATTACATAAAAATGAAATTTTCTTACCTTAAATCTTAATTACATGAAAATGAAATTTTCTTCTTTAAATACTATTTACATGAAAATGTCAATTTTCTCTCTAATTCTTTTTACATGAAAATGTAAATTTTCTTACTTTGAACCTTATCCACGTTAAAAATGTAAATTTTCCTTCTTTACCTTATTCACATTAAAAATGTAAATTTTCCTTCTTTACCTTATTCACATTAAAAATGTAAATTTTCCTTTTTACATTATAAATGTAACCTTTCTTTTTAATCTTATTTACATTAAAAATGTAACTTTTTGTTTTACATTAAAAATGTAACTTTTCTTTCTTTATTCTTTTAATTCTATTCTTATGATTTCATGGAAAATCCATTCTTTTAATTACATATAAATGTAAGTAACATTACACGTCAAATTTTGTCTTTTAGTTTGCAATGTAAAATTCTACCTTTTTAAGTTACATTAAAAATGTTATTTTAATTACACCGTCAAATTATACTTTTTAATTACATTAAAAATGTAATTTTATTAACAGTGCAAATTCTTCTTCTACAATTACATATAAAAATGTAATTTTATTTTACATGTAAAAAACATACTCTTTAATTACGTATAACAATGCAATTTTATTTTCAATGCAAATTCTCCTTCTTTAATTACAATGTAAATTCTTATCTTTAATTACAATGTAAATTCTTATCTTTTATTACAATGTAAATTCTTATCTTTAATTACATCAAAAAAAATTGTAATTTACATTACAATGTCAAAATCTTTCCTTTTTATTACATTAAAGATGTAATTAAGGTAACCATGTAAATTCTATTTCTTCTTATTACATTAAAATGTAAATAATTTTGCAGCGTCAAGATCTAATCTTTTAATTACATAAGAATGTAATTTTAATTTCAATGACAATATCTTAACTTTAAAATATGAATATATTTCATATGCATTTTCATGACTACAAAATATGAATGTATTTCATATGCAGTTTCATGACTACAAAATATTAATGCATTTCATACGCAATTTCATGACTACAAAATATGATTGCATTTCATATGCAATATCGCAACAACCAAATATGATTATACTTCATATGAAATATCGCTACAACAAAATATGATTATACTTCATATGAAATATCGCTACAACAAAATATGACTATACTTCACATGCAATATCGCTACAACAAAATATGATTTATTTTCATATGTAATATCGCTACAACAAAATATGATTTAATTTCATATGCAGATTCATAATATTTCATGATGCTAACTTTATCTACATATTTCATAATATTTCATGATGCTAAAAATATAATTATATTTCATAAACGCTAAAAATATACTTGCATTTTCATGGTTTCCATAAACGCTAAAAATATAATTTTTATTCATGTTTCAACACAACTGTAACGTCCCGCATTTTTATCGGCTTGTATTTGAATATTTAAATTAGTTAAATATTGAATTCGTAATATAAGTGGGTTTATATATTAATTAAAATGGAGTTGAACGTATAAAAATATATATTAAATATAATCGAGCTCGAAATATCACGGCAGTTCGTAATTTAACGTTTTGAACTTCAACTGACTGTAAAAGATCCGTTATAAGTCGAATTTCCTCGAAACAAGAAACGTTGAAATCTGTTGAACTGTATATTTCTAATGGAAGTGAAAAATCGAGATTTCGAATTTTATATTGTAAGATATGTCCAAATCAAATATTCAGAAAGTCGCTATGAAATCGTATATGGACGATAACGGTTATTTGAATATATTTAAATATCGGTTTTGAATTTAGATAAGGTTCTTTTGAGGCGTAGTTATAATTTAATTTTTAGAATTTTACTGTAATTTTTAATTAATTAAATATGCAACTTTTTAATTGGAGTGGTTTGCACCCTGTAACTACATTTTTGGGTTTCACAATATGAGTTAATCTACCGGTATTATTATATTTTTGGGATCATGACACCTCGTTGGACACGATAATATTTTTATTTTCGTCCAAAACAGATCATACGTGAATGATATGGGATACATCAAGGAGCATAACTTTTAAAGTAAAACATGGACTATGCTCTAAGTTTCTATTTGTTTAAAATTTTGTTTTAATGCTAAAATGTCTTCCCATGTCCTGTCACCGTAAGGACATACATAACCTACTCATCGCACCCAAAACTAAACTGTGACAATTTAAGAAGTGCCCCTATATATCGTGTGTGCCTTAACCTCATCTATAATACGTGTGTTCCTTAGTCTATACACCCTATCAACCTGCGGACCTATTATAACTTAATGACTAAGGAAAATAGCAATGTATATTCAAAATCAAATCACAAAGAAAATGAGGGAATGCTGACCGATGTTTGTTTAAATGGCACACCAACTTTTGTACTGTCTATGACTTGCTTCCCATCTATAAATAACGTAGGCTATTCCCTCTCCTTAAAAAGGGGTGTATATCTTAAAAGAAATGCCACACGTTCTTTTGTTTTCTTAACAATGAAGTATCACACGCAAACCAAAACATGAATGAAGGTCTACGGTTTATTCTATTGCCTACCTATGATAGCAATAAATATAATCAAGACTGCCGTGAGTTGTTCAAAACACTGCAAGTCTACAAATTGTTTCAGCTACCCTGTCATAGAAATCACGCCGACCTAAACACATGTTTAAAAAGGAAAAGAAATCACATAAGCAGAAATCTTCAGATACTTGTATAAAAGCGAAGGAAGAAATAGCAAATAAAACAGTCCGTGTGTGTGTATATATATATTATAAAACCTTTTGTCTGTACTTCTCCGAACCAAAACTTAAATACGCATAGCTACCCATCTGTGCAAATCTTATATGTGTTGGCAAATCAAAACTTTATTTAAATGCTGCAAACCTAGGTAGAGGATGTACATGCAACGAAGGTCTATTCCTTGACTTCCAAGTCTTATTATCTCTCTCTCTCTATATATATATATATATATATATATATACGACTATTTTTCTCATTTCCTGAAACAAAATCCCAAGGAACAAAAATCAAAACCGAAGCTTTGTCATGGCTTCACGAATTCCAAACTAACAAAATACTCCTTGGAAAATCTGAACACAATTATAGTTGTGATCCTTGTTGATTGCTCTCCATTTCTCTGTAAGAGCTGTTGGGTTCGACGAAGTTTCCGTCGGTTGTTTGGGGCACAACGTGAGTTGTGGTTGTTAGGGTGGGGTCTATATAATATTGGTGAATCGAGGGGTGTTTGGGGAGGGAGTTAGCGTGTTACAAATGGAAGGGAGAGGAGTATATCGAGAGGAGTATAACGCATGCATGTTTCAGTCAAATGCATATGCGGTGAGGGGTTTTCAGACATGAATAATATGGAGCAGCGTCTTCATGTACTATTGAAGTTGGGGGAAGTCTTCGCATGATGTGTGGCCAACGTGGAAAGGAGGTGATGGGAATGGGAGCGGCGCCGGCAGAAGATTCGGTGAAGTGTTGTTGGGTTTGTTTTGAGAGAGCACGCATGGAAGGAGTATAAAAGGAGTATGGAAGCGTATGGTAGATGAGTTTTTGAAGGGGTAAGTTTTGATGTTTTGAAGTGAGGGACCACGTCCTGCTTATTTTCGGAAGAAGGATCTGATATCAGGTTCTATTGAATGGAGGAAGAGTGCTTGAAGGATTAGTGGGGAATAACAAAAATTTAGTTTAATCTTTATATTAAGATGGTGTGTTCATGTTACTGGCATGAGCTAGAATGCTCGGCGGGGGGTAGTTTTGGAGATGCATTGTTCATCACATGCAGGTCTGTTGTTTCACATTTTGGGTTTACTATATTGGGCCGAGGTAAAGCCCAAGTGTATATATAGAAGAAAAAGGCCAAGAAGTGGAGATTTTAATAAATAAAAAGAAAAGACGGGAGTAGATACTTGAAGGAACTGAGGTAATTGAGCAGTGGGTTCAATATGAAGTGGACCGATTCAAAGGTGTGGTACAAAGAAGAGAAACTTGCGAATATTATTTTTGGTGGAAGAAGGGACGCTGTACGTTGCGGTCGGATAGAGAAAATGCAGAAGGGAAAAATGGCGCTTGATTTATGTTTTTAACAGACGCTGGTTTCATGCGTGGAATGGTGAGAATCGACCGACGTATAATCAACTGATGCAAATCGTTATTTAACGGTTAACGCGCCAAGGTGAGTAAATTCACTAACTCTGTTTTATTTTAAAGTATTATAATTATATTTTAAAATAATGATTGAATGCTGCATGATGGTTGATTAGGTAAATTAAAATTAAATTGGTTGAATATCGTCGTATATATACCGATCATTGGTTGGATACTGATTCCATCGGTTAGAATATTCCATAGTATGAGATTAGTGATATTTGTGGTGACTAACATCTGTGGATGTAGGAAACCGGTTGGAGGAATCCAACCGGATTCCTCAACAATTATATTATTATTTTATTTCATATATTGCATTGTCTGATATAACCGATAATATGTGACTGATTATCGTGTGCTTGAAATGTTTGAATAATATGGCCCTGAAGTAACTGGTATTTAAATACCGTAAATATAATGGGGAAAAATTCGAGTTTAAAAAAGGGATTTAGATTATTTAGTATTATTTTTAATAATAGAAATTGAATCTCGGTGGGACTAGAATATAATAAATTGATGTAAGTACATTAAACAAGCAGCTTGATTTATAAAAAAAATGCTTAGAAATAAAGTGGAAAAATTATTATCAAATAATTTGGAAATATAGAATAGATTTTAAAGAGGGGGAATGGGGATTCGTTTCAAAGAAACGATGAAATATTTCGATGTTCGAAATGCAAATATAATGGAAATAAATCCATAAGAGTTATAGTTGTAAATTCGACTTTGTCGAGTTATGTAAATAATCTATTTTAAAAATTATGTATATATATTTGAAAAGATCGTTAATAGTTGGTTCGAAACCCGAAATTTATATTCAAATAGGTAATTGAGATTTAAGTTATAAACTATGTTTCAATTAAGAAGGAGTCATCTTGTAAACGAAGTTATGAAATGAAATTGGATTATAGAATTAGAAGATAACGTGATAAGATGATATGATAACCGATAATGATATTTATTTATAAACCAAAGATTGATTTAATGAGATGTTTTACTTGGATAAAAAGAGAATTGCCAAAAAGATAAAGAGCGTTAAAGAGTTTCGGGAAAAGAAATAAAAATGGAGATGTATAACGAGATTTAAATGAAGGGTTAATATTTAATGTAGCCATAAACGACGGGAATTTCAAAGTAAGTATATGGCGAAATAAAACTATATTATAAGATGAAACAAGAAATACAATTTGATTAAGATTAGAAATAATAAGGGGTTAGAGTTACAGACTTATATCTATTCTAGGATAAGAACGTTGTCGATCAAGGTCTGAGAGGTAAATAAAATACCCCAACTTGAACGACTTCACTATTATCGAGGGATGGTATTAGTTTGTAACGGACAGAGACGTCGAGATTAGTTATAAAAAGGAATATGGCAGCGTCTGGCATTAGTTATAAAAAGGGAAATATGGCAGCGTATGGCATTAGTTACAAAAAGGGAAATATTACAGCGTATTTCATTAGTTATAAAAGGGAAATATTACAGCGTATTGCATTAGTTACAAAAGGGAAATATTACAGCTTATTGCATTAGTTAAAAAAGGGGAATATTACAGCGTATGACAAGTTTTTGGAACTATAACGATAAATTAGCGTTGTTGACCAAGCTTAAGTGTTATATATATATATATATAGCACTACTCCCTAGGAAATGAAAACAGTTTGTTTTGAATTCCACTTATTCTAAAGTAATAAGTAACGATGTTTGTCCAAAGAAATATAAGAACGAGTTTAGAAAGAGAATTGGAGAATCGTTTCAGAAAACGATGACATCATTTCGATGTTTGAAATATGATTAAAGTTAAATAACACTATTAGAAATGGGAACTATAATTCGACGATGTCAAATGTATTAAGATAAGTTATTTTTAGAAATTATAATATGTTAGGATAGTTAATATTTAAACCAATAAAGTATAATAAGATATGTAATCAATATTTAGTTATAAACATGTTGATTTAACAAGAAGTTTACTTAGAAACAAAGTTTATAAAGTAGAATGGGAATATAAAATTATAAAAGAGATTTCAGTAAACAAGATATGAACCTGTAAGGATATTTATTTCTTGAATGAAGAGTTAAGCCAATAATTTGCAGATTGAAATGATTAAATGGAGTTTAGAAATGTTTTCCAAAGATTAATAAGTTATATTTTCTAAAGTACTGAAAATAAGAAATGGGAAAAATGATAGGAATGTTTTCGAACATTAATAACGTATATTTGCTAAGATATGGAAAGCTGGAAAATTAAATAAAAAAGGGACCAATGATTGTGTGATGATTCGTTGTACATTTGAATGGATGTTTGTTTTTACTTCGATAGTTAAATAACCGGCTATCAAAGTGTTTTGACAATCGTTGTCTATACGGAGTGACCTGTAACAACTCGGAATTGCGAGCCAGTTTAAAATTTTTATTTTGGCAATTTTAGTGAAGTTTGAATATTCAAAATGGATTATTTTAAATAAAAACGACGAGAAATTTATTTTTGAATAGAATTCGAACATATATATTTATATACATCATCGTTAGAATATTTATTTATATATATAAAAGGAATTGAAAATGGCGCGGTAGTTCGATAATTCGATTTCAAATTTCAATTGAATGTACCGGGTGCAAAATAAACCGGATTTTAGTGAAACCAAAAATAATAGAATCTATTTGAGAATATCTTTCCAACGAATCCGAAAAATCAAATTTTCATAGTGGGGATAAAAAGATATGTCCAGTTGAAATTTCAGAATAGTCGCTATGGAATTTCAGCCCTTAAAAATAGCCATTTTGCAAACGACCTCGGATTTCGACGAAACCTCTTATGTTGGATCCGTGATGTCAATTTATTGCTAGATTCCAAATTTCAAAAAAATTCGAATCAATATGTGAGCGTGGCAAAGGAAAACGCGTTTGACCAGTTTCAGTTGATTTTAATCGACTGAAAATTGGCCATTTTCCAAATGGTCTCAGAATTCGACGAAACTAGTTTTGTTAGGACCGTATCGTCAATACAAAGCTAGAAAATATTTTTCTGGAATTTTTCGGGTTCGTATGTGACCTCGGTAAATTGAAATGCACGTTCAAATTCAATATATAGAGTTATATTTTGATTTTGACGAAAACTGATCGAAACGATCGAATTAGCCTAGGGTACATATCCCATTGTGTTCAGAATGGGGGTAATTAGCTATGGACGACAGGTGGTGGGCCTCGTTTCGAGGTCGAAATAAAAAGTCAACTTTTTTTGAAATAAAATAATATAAAAATAAAACTCTCTCCTCTACCCCTTACCTTCTCTCTGGCCCCCCCTCGTTCTTCATTCATTCAGGAAAATTTAAAAAAAAAGGGAAAGGAGGAGCGACAGGGGGGGGAACCGCCGCCGCCGCTTCCATCGCGCCCCCCCCCCCCCCCCCACAGGTGGCTCGCCGCCACCGTCAACCGCCCCATCCCCTTCTTCCTCTCTCTCCTCTCCTCTTCCCCTGAACCCCGTACCCTCGCGAGACCCCATACCCCCCCTATAGCCAAATCGAAGCTGACGCCCCTCCTTCCTCCGCGCCTCCTCCTCCTCTGCCGCCGACGCCAGCAAGCCCCTCCGCCTTTCCCTCCTCCCCTTCTTCTCCGACGCAACCCGCTGTAAGCTTTGATTTCTTTCATTTTATTTATTTCATGCTATTATAAAGTACGATTTTTAAAATATATATAAATTGAAATAAAAATCGGATTTTTAATATATATTTACATTGAAAAAGAAATGATTTGTAATTTGCAAAAGAAGCGATTTTTAAAAATCTAAGTAGCGAATAAAGATGAGATGTTTACATATAAAGTAGAGGTTTAAAATTGTGATTTTTATTTATATATGAAGAGTATAAAAATATAATTTTTATATGGTAGGAATGTTAAAAATATAATTTTTATATAAGTATGATAATAAAAATATGATTTTTATTAGATGTGAAGATTAAAAATATGATTTTTATCATATGTGAAATATAAAAATATAATTTTTATAAAGTAGAAGTAATAAAAATATAATTTTTATAAAATATAAGTATTAAAAATATGATTTTTATAGTAAAGAAAGTATAAAAATACGATTTTTATATTATATAGATAGTAAAAATTTGACCTTTATATGTGTAGCGAAATAAAAATCTGATTTTTATTATATATATGTTGAAATAAAAATGTGATTTTTATAGTGATGAAATGAAAAGGCGAAATCATTATATAGAGAATAGTGTGATAAAAATATAATCTTTATTATATGAACACCGTTATAAAAATAGAATTTTTATCTATATAGTAGCGGTGTAAAAATAGAATTTTTATCTATATAGTAGCGGTGTAAAAATAGAATTTTTATCCATATAGCGTGATTATAAAAATGTGATTTTTATATACATAGCAACAATATAAAAATGTGATTTTTATATATGTAGTGGCTACGGGCAACGAAAGTGACAAAAGGCGAGAACAGTGATGACTTCTACATATGAAGAGTCGTGGCGTTTGGATTAGCTAGTCGGTGAGAACTTCTCACTTTAAATCTTGTATTTCTAGTTAAAACATATACTAGGATGAAGACGGTGCTTAGTAGCACCCGACACCCGTCGTCCACAGACCATGGATGGCTTGTATGTTTGATTGTTTGTTGTGGTGAAAATTGATTGTGTGATGTGAAATGAAATAAAATATTTGTGTAGTTAAAAATATTTTATCGTTAAAAATATAATTTTTTAACGGGTATGTGAATAAATAAAAATCTGTGTTTGTTGATTTGAAACCCCACACTGGTATTGGGATGATATTTGGCATACACTAATCCCAATTATTTCATTGTATGTCGATCCATTGGTCGACAGACTGTGTGAGCGTTAATTGTTTATATTTGATGCCTATGCAGTTGTGTGGTGCACTTTGGGTGATGGTTTATTATTTGTCGTTGCTATTATATACATGTGTTGTATGGAAACCATATAATTAACATTATATGGTAATTGATTGGGCCTCATTCCAATTGGGAAAATAAAGAATAGAATAAAATAAAGATTCATGTGTTGAATAGAATATATAGTCATGTGTTGACGATAATCATGTGTTGAAAGAAATATTTTAACAATAAAATTTACATCTTTATCATATTTAAAGTTAGAAACTAACTGGAAAATAGATAAGATGAGTGGTTTCCTGGGTATTGATCTGATATTGGTTTCAGCCTTCAGGGTTAATACTTAGGGAATCATTCTCTTACTACTTTACGGTGGGAGTCTGATTTAAAAATCAAACGATAGATACCATAATTTTATAAAATATATTAAATAACAAAAATGGTCATGTGTTGACAGTGCTCATGTGTTGAGAATATTCATGTGTTGAAAGAAATATAGATTCATGTGTTGAATAGAATAAATATTCATTTGTTGAATAGAATAACGAATTTATTGAAATATGTAAAGCCGTGTTGATTAGAGTTGTGCCATTTTGACGTGAGCAATATTTATATCGATTATATTCGTTTTTAAAATAAATATAGAAAAGGAAGTGATTTCAAATTATAACGTTTTGAAAATATTATCATTTGTATATCGATGATGTGGAATATTCAATTTTGATTCAAAATTGAATATGAAGTTGAAATCGTTTAGAAAACGAATTTAAAACGATTTATAAAATAAGTTTTAAAAGGAAATCGACGAAATATATATAATATATATTATATATATATATATAATGGCCTGAATAGAACGCGCCGCGCCGCGGCAGTTTGTGAATTTCGACCATTGACTTCGAATGGATATTACGGGAGATCCGACCGTTGGATTCTCCTAAAACCGGAACCGTTGGGTTCGTATCGAAAAGAGCTTTCCAATGAATATTAGAAATTTGAAATCTAACGGTTGGATTTGGAAATATGCCCAAATCAAATTTGGAAAAGGTCGTTGTAAGTGCAGTTCAATGGCCGTTGATGGAAATCGACTGTACGGGCCTTGATAAAATTATTAAAAATATCAATAATTTGTGTAAAATCATAAGAAGTGATTTGTGAAACATTGGGCTGAAAAACTCCATATTTGAAAAGATAAAAGTAGATTTTTATCAAAATGAACTAGTTTTGAACTAGAATTAAAATCAATTTATTTTTGAAATAAATAAATTGAATTTGAAAGTGGTTTTAAAATAATTAGAATTTCCAATAATTGAAGCGGAAATGGATTTGAATCGAAATTGTCTTTGGAATATTTCGATGTTGGATTTCGTGATTATACAGATATTTTTATGGGAATTTGAAAGATATATTTATATCGTTATTTCCAATACGATATTTGTTGGTTTCATAATTTGATATTGAATATAAGCCGGTATATTTTCTATTCAGAGCCTTGTATTTAATATCAAACGTGATTTGGGTTTGTCGTTAATGGTGTCTTCATTGACACGGATTCTTAAGCCCAGTTGATAAAAAGATTAAATCTTTATATTTAGATTTAATGAAGTGTACCAATAAAATAATATTTAATTGGAATTGAATTTGAATGTGATTTTGGGTTTATCATGAATCGTGTTTTAGGTGACATTGATTCTTTAACCCAGTTAAAGACAGGATATTGATTTTTGTGAAGATTAAAACGAAGTGGAGTTTTAATGAATCTTTAATTAGATTGAAAGTGAATTGATTATTTAAATTATCAAATCTGAAGGGTGATCGAGAATATAGTACCACCAGTTTTGCTCCAAAGCGATAGTTAAATCTTTAATCAGATTTGAACGTGAAATGATAATTAATTTTACCAATAACACCGTGGTGTTAGATATGGAGTATTACCAGTTTTGCTCCAGGGGATGAATAGGTTGGGATTGGGAAATAAAATAAATAATTACTTCGGTGTGGTTCGCTAATCCCGACTAGTTTGGAAAACCATAATATGGTTTGAAATGATATCCAAAGGAATATTAAAGAATAAATTTAGAAGAATTTATCTTTGATAAAATTAATGGGAACTTTTCCCTAAGAATTTGATTTTGTGAATAAAAGAATATTCTGAATTGGAATAAGGCGTTTGTTGTGTTTGTGTAACATTTTGATTATTATATACGTGGGTTATTCAGAAAGGCCGGGCTTATACCCATTCTGAATAACCGATTCGGTGATAATTCGAAGATGAAGACGGTGTTTGAAGACCGGAAGTCTTCGCATCGTTTGGGTGATTGCTGATGATCTCGATTGGGTTGTACACCCAAGAGGAGAGAAACAGTTGGTGGTCATCCAGACGTGCTTGGAGATCGATGGATATGCGAGGAAAGTGCCTCCGGTTTCGTTCAGACCCAGAACGAACTTGTAAATGGACTGTGTGTCTGACATTGGATTTTATTCTGTGTTGATTGATCTCTGTTAAATATACATCTGTTTGGCAGCGGAGAATTTATTCTCTTGCTTAACGCCCTTCTGTGAGATGTACGAGCTCAGAGGTTGTATATCGATGGACATCAGTCGCATGGAGTGAATTGCCAGTGTGGCACGCGTAAGTGGCAAATGATCAAGGCTTCTGTTGAAAAGCAAAGTCTTGTGGTTGATGATCAAAGCACGGCCTGTGTGGCGTAGCTTTGTGTATAGCGTGAATTCGCGAGCCTCACACCTCGGTATGAGTCAAAAACGGGATACGGACCGTTGGGAGAACACGACGTTTCTTTCTACCTAGTGGTGGTGTCAGTGCTTAAACTGGCTGACATTTATATACTTTTCACCTGTGTGGTTATTGGATACGAAGCGCCTCGGATATTGGTCTGTTAGGACCGGGAAACGTGTGTTCAGGAATTGCCAATCCTCCAAAGTTAGGTAAGGACCGGCCCAACCGATTCCAAGGATCATAGTGGGGTCCTGAGACATTTGCTAGAGTGTCTCGAACGGAGAGAAGCTTGCCCCTTGCTTCGACTCATGACGGAAATCCAATTTCCAATACGTGACTTTGCGGTTTTAATTGTAGAACTAGTACGGCGACATGATAGATGGTACCCATGCCGCCTATGATTGAAATTTATGATTGAAATTGTTTTGACACTACACACTTACAATAGTATCAAATGATCTGTTTTGAACGTACCAAGCATGTTTGGCTATTATAAGGGAAAACCCTATCCTCCGGCTTGCGTTGCATTGTGTGATGGGACCTGGGTCTTATAATAGCTTCATTTTTCCAAAAAGCATTGCACTATTTTGTTATATGCACTAGTATTCTTGGGAGGAAACCCGATCCGTGTTATACGGCGTGGTCCCTTGAATTACTCTCTTTTAAAGTAAAGTTTTAAACAACTGTTTTAGTTCTCACACCAGTCACATGACTGACCTGGAGTTTATTATTTTAACCTAAACTCTGGGTGCCCCTATTTTCCACACGGGCAGCTAGTAGTTTTGGTTTTGTAGATTTATATTCACAGGATCCTGATTTACAACTGGAACGATGCTCGGAAAGCTCTGTATCTGTGTATTACTTCTAGTTGTGTTTTGTAATATTTTCCGCTGCGATGTATTTAAATGTAATTTAAATCTCTGATATTTATCAAATGTGTAATATTTGTTCATACTCTGTATATTCTTGTATTCTGATGGAATTGTTGTAATAAACAATGAAATGTTCTTCTGTTTGCGTTTTGATTCATCTTGTCCTCACGGTAATTCGTCCTTTCTCTTCTCTTCGGAGGTGGGGAAGTTACGGGTCACTACAGAGTGGTATCAGAGCTTTGGTTTACAGAGCTCGAGAACAAGACACATTAGAACCGAACGAAAGAATTCATCAGATATTAGATTAGTAATATCCAATGAGAATGACTCGTTAGAGATAGGACCAGTAGTATCCTAGAACGAGTGTGAAGAGTATATTTTTCAAATGGAAATGATATTGTTTTGAAAATTTAAACCATTTTACACGTATTTGAATATTTATTTATTTTGAATTTGGACGATCTAGTATATAAAGGTTTTGCATATACCCGTCATGAACGTATATTCGAAATTTAATATACTGTATAGATATAGAATCACACTCTAGTCGCCCGGGGACAATTCTGATGATGATTGCAACATCATCAGTATTTGTGTTCGAGTTTCGAAGGTGTGATATCTATATATGTAATGTCCCGCATTTTTATCAATTTGTATTTGAATATTTAAATCAGTTTAAATATTGAATTCTTAATATAAGTAGATTTAAATATTAATTAAAACGAAGTTGAACGTATAAAAGTATATATTAAATATAATCGAGCTCATAACGACACTGCAGTTCGTAATTTAACGTTCTGAACTTCAACTGAGTGTACAGAAACCAGTTTAAATCGGATTTCTGCAAAACAAGAAATATTGGAATCTGTTGAACTGTATCTTTCTGACAGAAGTGAAATATTGAGATTTCGTCGTATAGATTTCAAAATATGTCCAAATCAAATATTCAAAAAGTCGCTGTGAAATCGTATATCGACCGTAACGGTTATTTGAATATAACTTGATATCGGGTGCAAATCGGGACAAGGTTCTTTTGAGGCGCAGCGATAATTTAATTTTTAGAATTTTACTGTAATTTTTAATTAATTAAATACGCAACTTTTTATTTGAAGTATTTTGCACCCTGTATCAATATTTCGTGGTTTCACAATATAAGTTAAACTACCGGTATTATTAAATTTTTGGAATCGTGGCACCTTGCTGGACACGACTGTATTTTCATTTCTATCCATAACAGTCCGTAAGTGAACGGAGTTCACTCGATGGGTACACTATTTAACTGAGGAGTGAAGTTTGATTTTTAAACACATCATGTTTCGCGCATGAAAACAAGTACGTAGCATGAGCAACCATTAAATAATGGACGTCTAACAACAATGAACTATACATTAATGCATCACACATACTACTGTGTAAATATTGGATACTTCACGAGGCTTCAAGGAGTTGGTTCACAAGGCATCAGGTCAACTTCGGATGCCTCCACCAGTTTCGATCTTCAACATCAACTTCACGTAATGATATCACTGGTTAGCTCATCCAAATTTAATATTACTGAACATAAAATTGTAATTTCTTCCATGCGCCTTCACTACATCGTATCTCCTCCGCCTCAAAGACTGAAGAAAATTCATGACAAGACAATTCGTGTCAGCTATTCTTTCAAAATCACACTGCAAACCTAAGAAGTGTGTCTCCTCTGCTATGTGTTTTCTAATCTAACAGATACTTGTATACATTAAGTCTACTTCTGAGCGAATGCAGCTGTGTGGTGAATTATCGATATCATGTCCTACCCTAAGCTAGGCAAGGACAACCCGATGCAGATCAAACACTACACTTTCAACATCAAAAACAACATGCCGTGAGTTTTCAATCTCAGAAGCTGACCCTAAACTCCACAGCTACCCTAAACAAGCATACCTACCGTACCCTACCCTTCAGCAGCTGTTTTTTCGTGGACCAATGGTTGTAAAAGTCTTCACGACCAAGGGAAACAATACTGAAAGCCCCTATGTAAAGTTAAATCAAACCGTATTGTCATCCATTTAATCAACCCAGACAACTCAATGCAGTAGCCCATAACGTGTACAACGCTGTTTAATAAAAGTGTACAGAGGCGTACTATAGCATATGAATTTACAGCCAACCTATTCTAATCTACCACTCTATTACTTGGGCATCAAGGTGTTGTGAAGATATATATACACAACATTAAGCCTTCATTTTCTCCTCCTCAAGACAGTAACAGCCGAGCATTTCAAAAGACAAAAATAATAATAAATAATAATGATAATCCAATCATTAGAGAAAAGGAGAATGCAAACGGGTGCGGTTTCAACCCCCGACCAGGAAGCATGAATAAGCAGCAAGGAAGAGAGGGGATCGGTGAACTTCGGACGCGGGATGAATGGGAGAAACATTAGCAGTGGATTGGATGCTGAAAAGTATAGTGGTGGTTTCATGTTGATGCAGTGATGGTTGCTGTGTAAATAAGAGGAGCAGGAGTTTTCTTTATTTAAGTGAGTGAAGCATGCTTTGCTGAGTGGTGGCAGCATGTGTTTAACAAATGGCAGACGTAAGTTTGATTCCCACTGAGGCTGTTGGCACGGTGACGGGTCCTCCGGTGCGGGGCGTTTTACGCAGTAGAAGGTGACGGGATTTGTGAGGGTGGATGTTCGGATGATGTGAGGTGCGAGTAAAGAAAGGTGGTAACGTATGAAATGTTTGGACGGAGCAGCAGTTGGACGGGTAGAGCACGGAAAGTACAAGAAAATGGCGGAGCAGGATATGTGGGTTGAGGAAGGACGTACAAGCAGGTGCGTGGGCTTATATAATAATTTGATGAACGTAGATTGATGAGGGAAATTGGACGTGGAGAGGAGTAAATTGGCCATGAATAAAACTGGAGCGGGTGTCCTTATTTAAGGAAGAAGAAAATATATTGGAAGGTGGGCTTCTCTCCTGATGGGCTTTGGCCTACATGTAAGAAATAAATGAAAGGAGATCGTTGCAAAGGCAAATGGGAAGTATCGGCCTTGAGGAAAATGCTGGAGTGGCGCAATGGAGTTATATGGAGCCGCGTTGAAGATGGGTGGTTAGAGAACAGAGGGTAGTTTGGGTGTGGGCTTCAAACGAGAATTTTGGCAGGGCTTAAACGTTAGGTCCAAAGGGAAAAATTCATCTAAAAGAAAATGCAAAGTTGCGGCAATATTCGGAAAACACATACGAGCAGACAACGAGAGTGTTATTGCGTAGAAGGTAGTGCTATTCATGTAGGAGGCGGGTCTGGTTTAATGAGGATTTGGCCGATACAAAGGTGAAGCCAAATTCTAAATTTATTAAGTTTAATTTTCATAAGAAAATTATATGAAAAGCGGATAAGGAATGGTTATCGCAGAACCGATAACATGCAGTATTGGTAAATTGAGAACAATGGAGTATTGGTGGAATTACGAAATGGTTTGTTCGGGCCAGAATTGCGAACGGTCAGATTTGTTGAACCCGTACGAAGGCAGACTACACTATGAAGTGGATTCAGAACCAATTGGAGATCGTTTCGATTATGGAAAAACATCGGATGTAATCAACTGACGCAAATCGTTATTTAACGGTTAACGCGCAAAGGTGAGTAAATTCTCTAACTTTGTTTTATTTAAAATATTTTATTTATATTTTAAATAATGGTTGAATGCTGTGTGATGGTTGTTTAGGCAGATTATGGTTAAATTGGTTGAAATATTATATATCGTTGCATATGTACCCATCACCGGTTGGATATTGATTCCATCAGTATGGAATCAGTGATAATTGTTTGACTAACATTTGTGGATGCGGAAACCGGTTGGAGGAATTCAACCGGATTCTTCAATATTTATATGTACTGTTTATGCACTGTTTGAACTGCGTTGAATGGAAGTTCAACGTTATGTTGATTTAGTAAATAAACGATATTGATTTAGAAAGTGGCAACAGTCGACCATAAACACATCGTTTTGTTAAGAAATTGGTTGACCGTCAAGCAAATCAACGAAGTTCAATTATAAAAATTATATCTTTATAATTGAAGCGAAGTTATAAATTATAATAGAAGTTCTATTATAAACTGGTATTTTTAATACCATGAGTTAGATATAAATTGATTCGAGTTTAAATAGGAAGAATCGATTATTTATTATTTCTAAATAACAGAAATTGAATCTTGATTAAACAAGGAGGCGATGACTTGTTTTAAGTATATCAAAAACAAGTAGTCGATTTCAAAGATGCTGATGAAATAAAGTATAATTCTATGTTTGGAGTATGATCGTATTTGAAATAAGGGTAGTAAAACAAGTCTAGATTCCTATTGGGAAATGATATTTTAATAAAAGTGAATAGTGGTCAGAAAGTAGACATTTTGTAAGTAGATATTTCTATTTGTGTTAAACTAAATTGATCTGATTAACGAGAAGTTTAGAAATGGAGTTTGAAATGTTTTTCCAACATTAATAATGTGTATTTTCTAAAGGTACAGAAAATAAGAAAGGTAAGGAAGATGGAAATGTTCCAGATATTAAATAAATGTATATCTTCTAGAATGTGGGTGAACAAGTGCTATAATATTTGGAAATGGGTTTTTCAAAGAAGTATGAGGTTAAACAGTTTTGGAAATATCTAGAAAAATATGAATAATGGAATATTAGAAAGTGCCGAGATTGTGAAATGGTTTGATGGATGGTTATTTTCAAAACACCGACTATCAAAGATTTTTGTAACGAAAAGAGATATCAAGATTTTTGTAACGAAAAGAGATATCAAGATTTTTGGAATGAAAAGAGATGTCAAGAATTTGTAACGGAAGGAGGTGTTAAGATTAATTATAAAGTGGAATATAGTAGCATATTGCAAGTCTCAGAACTATAGCAGTAAAGTAACGCTGTTGACTAGACTTAAGCGTGACTGTTATGTCAAGATTAGTTATAAAGGGATATAGCAACGTATAGCAAATTTGAACTGTAACGATAAATGAAACGCTGTTAACCAAACTTAAGCGTGATGTTGATATACAGTAGCACTTCCTAGGGAAGGGAAACAGCTCGGTTTGAAATTCACTTATTCAAAAGTAATAAGTAATGACGTTTGCCCAAAGAAATATAAGAACGAATGTTAAATAAAAAGTGCCTGTGATTTGTGTGATATTGGTTGTATATTGAATGGATGTTGTTTTTAATTCGATAGTTAAATAACCGACTATCGAAGTGTTTTGACCATCGTGTCAATACGGAGAGACCGGTTGGATATACTATCTGAAAACCACTCCGTATAGGCATAAGCGCTGCAAATTATGCTGAGGAAAATTGAAGACGGAGTGGAATGCAAGGGTCGTCCTATTCAGAATGGTGTTTTCTGTTTGTCCAGTCCCAGGACAACTTGTATGGATGAATGCCTGACAGCGTATTCTTAGAAGATCACATAAGACGATCTTTTCAAGATATTACGTCTGGTGGCGGAGAAATTCGTTTCTCTTGGCTTTTATACCCGTAATATTTTTGGGAAGATCAACTAGTGATTTGATGGGTTTGACAATGTGGCATTCAAAGTGTATGGTGGCCAGATGTTCTAAAAGGTAGGCGTAGCCTCAAGCTTCACAACCGGGAAATGACAAAAATCGGGCAGGCAGCATGGCTATGTGGGTCGCTCCCATTAGGGTGTATAATCACCTATCTAGAGAAATTCCTTTTGTTTCTAAATCTATCGATTCTGCCCATTCGGGAACGGTGGTTTGAGTCCAACCGTTGGTGATATACATTCGATACACTCAAGCGAAATGAGTGGTCGGTCATGTGTGGGCCGGGTTGCAAGACGTTCTTGTTGAACCCAGGTGTATTCGCCTCTAGAGATACATCATCGGAAGGTGGTCCCATACCTTGTCATAGTTGGAATCCAATCTCCAATAAGCGCCCTGCGGTTTTTGATTTTATACTATATATGTAGAGCGTGAGATGCAAGCGTTCTACTATTTGGTTATTTATTTGATTAGACATTATTATAATATCACTGGATTTTGATATCAATGATGATTTGGGTTATAGTAAGGTAAAAACCGTCCATGTTTATGTGTGGGCTGGTCTTACTATTATCCTTTTTGTTTCAAAAAGGATTTTCAAAGTTAAGCCATATGGTTGGAATTTACTCACACCAGTCCCATGACTGACCCAGAGTTTATTTTGTTTGTTTTCCCTAAACTCTTGGGTGCCCAAATTTGTACGGGCAGTCAAGTGTTTCAGGCTTTTACAGATACGCTTGAAGGAGCTAAAAGCAGAAGGCTTCACCGTTAGAGACTATTTCCGCTGTGATATGATGTATTGTACTCTGATAATGGTATGTATATACAATACAGTTTTGTATTTCAAAGTTATGTTATATAATCTATTTTATTCGTTCCGCTGTGAGATTCGTGTTTACTCTGATTATGTTCAGCTGTGTTCTTCTTCTTCTCCTATTCTATTAGTTCTATCTTTTCTATCTCATCCTCTAATTTCTTTCCATTAATGGTTCGGTATTTTCGATGTCTGAACAGTCGACGCTGGGTTTTGTGTCGATTTTCGGAGTCGAAAATTCCGGGTCGTTACAGTTGGTATCAGAGCTAAAGGTTAAGTGATTACCTTGGCTCTGTGGCGTGACTCAATAGAGATAAGGTTAGCAGTACCTTAGATTGAGTTTGAGTGTATATATATGAGCGCGTATTTGTAAATTAATATAAAAACTGTTTTATATCGTGTTGACTGGTCAGTCGAGAGGTTTATGAATTCTGGTCGAAACAGTAATGCAAACTGTATCGATAGGTGTTTCTAAACTCTTGAATAGAGCAATTCGACACGGTATGTTTTGGAGAAGAGGGTAAATGAAATAATCTTACCCGAAATATATTTTGATATAAAGAAAGCATATATATTGGAATTGTTATAATATATTGGGTGTGTTAATTGTAATTATAATCGAATAAGGTTATAAGTGAAATGGTATATAACCAATGAGAATTCGTATAAGCGAAATCAGATGGATTGAATCTGAATGTAAACCAGAATTGGAGTTAAAATCTCAGAAACTGGAATTGGTGTTTGAAATTGAATTTTGAATTATATAAGGAAATTTTAAGATCCTGGGAAATTTTCTAAGTGTTGGAAAGATATTTTTGAAGTAAATTTCAAATAAAAGTATTTGAATATGAATTTTGGAAAGTGGTATAGTATTGAACTCACTTTGATCGCTGGGAAATAAATTCCGATGATGAACCGCGGCATTATCGGTGTTCATTTTCGAATTTCTAAGTGAGTGATTACTACCAAAGATTTTGTTTGAAATAAGTTGTTCGAATATTCAAATATTTTGAATTTCTATGTTTCAAATAAATATATGATTTCAAACTGATTTGAAAAAAAACCCCAGGGATTTGAATTTTGAAATTTTTACTTATGAAGTAAATAAACAGAGGATTTAAATAAGTCAAATAAAATTTGAGTTGAATTGAAGCCAAGTAAGTGGAAATCGCACTGGAATAAGGATTTGACTTGGTAAAGTAGTTGAGTGGTGAATTGAGATGGGAAATGGAACCAAACTTGGTTGGGAAATTTGATTATTTGGAATTGGAATTGAACTGGAGTTTGAAAAGAAATTTGAGTCGGGATGTAAGAAAATTATTGATTGAAGATAAACTGACTCGAGATCAGTTGGAGATGTATTCGGGTATGCTGAATGGATTGCAAATGGAAGCGAGAAAGTTAGATGCCCGATAAAGGGAGAAGTCCCAAAGTGGCGTGTGGTAGTAGTACCGAATGAACCGTGCAGCGGAGAGGCTGACGAAATTCTCCGAAAATTAAAGTGTTAGAAAATTTTCAGAATTTTGAAAATTTTCGTTACAAAGAAGGGAATTAATATTTTGACAGTTCAGTTGGAACTGAAAATATGAAGTAAACCAAAAAGATTTTTAACCTGTTTGCACCAGAAATTGTAGCATTTTTTCTACCTTAGCAATTTCGAGGACGAAATTTTTTTAAGGGGGAAGGAATGTAATGTCCCGCATTTTTATCAATTTGTATTTGAATATTTAAATCAGTTTAAATATTGGATTCTTAATATAAGTAGATTTAAATATTAATTAAAACGAAGTTGAACGTATAAAAGTATATATTAAATATAATCGAGCTCATAACGACGCTGCAGTTCGTAATTTAACGTTCTGAACTTCAACTGAGTGTACAGAAACCAGTTTAAATCAGATTTCTGCAAAACAAGAAATATTGGAATCTGTTGAACTGTATCTTTCTGACAGAAGTGAAATATTGAGATTTCGTCGTATAGATTTCAAAATATGTCCAAATCAAATATTCAAAAAGTCGCTGTGAAATCGTATATCGACCGTAACGGTTATTTGAATATAACTTGATATCGGGTGCAAATCGGGACAAGGTTCTTTTGAGGTGCAGCGATAATTTAATTTTTAGAATTTTACTGTAATTTTTAATTAATTAAATACGCAACTTTTTATTTGAAGTATTTTGCACCCTGTATCAATATTTCGTGGTTTCACAATATAAGTTAAACTACCGGTATTATTAAATTTTTGGAATCGTGGCACCTTGCTGGACACGACTGTATTTTCATTTCTGTCCATAACAGTCCGTAAGTGAACGGAGTTCACTCGATGGGTACACTATTTAACTGAGGAGTGAAGTTTGATTTTTAAACACATCATGTTTCGCGCATGAAAACAAGTACGTAGCATGAGCAACCATTAAATAATGGACGTCTAACAACAATGAACTATACATTAATGCATCACACATACTACTGTGTAAATATTGGATACTTCACGAGGCTTCAAGGAGTTGGTTCACAAGGCATCAGGTCAACTTCGGATGCCTCCACCAGTTTCGATCTTCAACATCAACTTCACGTAATGATATCACTGGTTAGCTCATCCAAATTTAATATTACTGAACATAAAATTGTAATTTCTTCCATGCGCCTTCACTACATCGTATCTCCTCCGCCTCAAAGACTGAAGAAAATTCATGACAAGACAATTCGTGTCAGCTATTCTTTCAAAATCACACTGCAAACCTAAGAAGTGTGTCTCCTCTGCTATGTGTTTTCTAATCTAACAGATACTTGTATACATTAAGTCTACTTCTGAGCGAATGCAGCTGTGTGGTGAATTATCGATATCATGTCCTACCCTAAGCTAGGCAAGGACAACCCGATGCAGATCAAACACTACACTTTCAACATCAAAAACAACATGCCGTGAGTTTTCAATCTCAGAAGCTGACCCTAAACTCCACAGCTACCCTAAACAAGCATACCTACCGTACCCTACCCTTCAGCAGCTGTTTTTTCGTGGACCAATGGTTGTAAAAGTCTTCACGACCAAGGGAAACAATACTGAAAGCCCCTATGTAAAGTTAAATCAAACCGTATTGTCATCCATTTAATCAACCCAGACAACTCAATGCAGTAGCCCATAACGTGTACAACGCTGTTTAATAAAAGTGTACAGAGGCGTACTATAGCATATGAATTTACAGCCAACCTATTCTAATCTACCACTCTATTACTTGGGCATCAAGGTGTTGTGAAGATATATATACACAACATTAAGCCTTCATTTTCTCCTCCTCAAGACAGTAACAGCCGAGCATTTCAAAAGACAAAAATAATAATAAATAATAATGATAATCCAATCATTAGAGAAAAGGAGAATGCAAACGGGTGCGGTTTCAACCCCCGACCAGGAAGCATGAATAAGCAGCAAGGAAGAGAGGGGATCGGTGAACTTCGGACGCGGGATGAATGGGAGAAACATTAGCAGTGGATTGGATGCTGAAAAGTATAATGGTGGTTTCATGTTGACGCAGTGATGGTTGCTGTGTAAATAAGAGGAGCAGGAGTTTTCTTTATTTAAGTGAGTGAAGCATGCTTTGCTGAGTGGTGGCAGCATGTGTTTAACAAATGGCAGACGTAAGTTTGATTCCCACTGAGGCTGTTGGCACGGTGACGGGTCCTCCGGTGCGGGGCGTTTTACGCAGTAGAAGGTGACGGGATTTGTGAGGGTGGATGTTCGGATGATGTGAGGTGCGAGTAAAGAAAGGTGGTAACGTATGAAATGTTTGGACGGAGCAGCAGTTGGACGGGTAGAGCACGGAAAGTACAAGAAAATGGCGGAGCAGGATATGTGGGTTGAGGAAGGACGTACAAGCAGGTGCGTGGGCTTATATAATAATTTGATGAACGTAGATTGATGAGGGAAATTGGACGTGGAGAGGAGTAAATTGGCCATGAATAAAACTGGAGCGGGTGTCCTTATTTAAGGAAGAAGAAATTATATTGGAAGGTGGGCTTCTCTCCTGATGGGCTTTGGCCCACATGTAAGAAATAAATGAAAGGAGATCGTTGCAAAGGCAAATGGGAAGTATCGGCCTTGAGGAAAATGCTGGAGTGGCGCAATGGAGTTATATGGAGCCGCGTTGAAGATGGGTGGTTAGAGAACAGAGGGTAGTTTGGGTGTGGGCTTCAAACGAGAATTTTGGCAGGGCTTAAACGTTAGGTCCAAAGGGAAAAATTCATCTAAAAGAAAATGCAAAGTTGCGGCAATATTCGGAAAACACATACGAGCAGACAACGAGAGTGTTATTGCGTAGAAGGTAGTGTTATTCATGTAGGAGGCGGGTCTGGTTTAATGAGGATTTGGCCGATACAAAGGTGAAGCCAAATTCTAAATTTATTAAGTTTAATTTTCATAAGAAAATTATATGAAAAGCGGATAAGGAATGGTTATCGCAGAACCGATAACATGCAGTATTGGTAAATTGAGAACAATGGAGTATTGGTGGAATTACGAAATGGTTTGTTCGGGCCAGAATTGCGAACGGTCAGATTTATTGGACCCGTACGAAGGCAGACTACACTATGAAGTGGATTCAGAACCAATTGGAGATCGTTTCGATTATGGAAAAACATCGGATGTAATCAACTGACGCAAATCGTTATTTAACGGTTAACGCGCAAAGGTGAGTAAATTCTCTAACTTTGTTTTATTTAAAATATTTTATTTATATTTTAAATAATGGTTGAATGCTGTGTGATGGTTGTTTAGGCCGATTATGGTTAAATTGGTTGAAATATTATATATCGTTGCATATGTACCCATCACCGGTTGGATATTGATTCCATCAGTATGGAATCAGTGATAATTGTTTGACTAACATTTGTGGATGCGGAAACCGGTTGGACGAATTCAACCGGATTCTTCAATATTTATATGTACTGTTTATGCACTGTTTGAACTGCGTTGAATGGAAGTTCAACGTTATGTTGATTTAGTAAATAAACGATATTGATTTAGAAAGTGGCAACAGTCGACCATAAACACATCGTTTTGTTAAGAAATTGGTTGACCGTCAAGCAAATCAACGAAGTTCAATTATAAAAATTATATCTTTATAATTGAAGCGAAGTTATAAATTATAATAGAAGTTCTATTATAAACTGGTATTTTTAATACCGTGAGTTAGATATAAATTGATTCGAGTTTAAATAGGAAGAATCGATTATTTATTATTTCTAAATAACAGAAATTGAATCTTGATTAAACAAGGAGGCGATGACTTGTTTTAAGTATATCAAAAACAAGTAGTCGATTTCAAAGATGCTGATGAAATAAAGTATAATTCTATGTTTGGAGTATGATCGTATTTGAAATAAGGGTAGTAAAACAAGTCTAGATTCCTATTGGGAAATGATATTTTAATAAAAGTGAATAGTGGTCAGAAAGTAGACATTTTGTAAGTAGATATTTCTATTTGTGTTAAACTAAATTGATCTGATTAACGAGAAGTTTAGAAATGGAGTTTGAAATGTTTTTCCAACATTAATAATGTGTATTTTCTAAAGGTACAGAAAATAAGAAAGGTAAGGAAGATGGAAATGTTCCAGATATTAAATAAATGTATATCTTCTAGAATGTGGGTGAACAAGTGCTATAATATTTGGAAATGGGTTTTTCAAAGAAGTATGAGGTTAAACAGTTTTGGAAATATCTAGAAAAATATGAATAATGGAATATTAGAAAGTGCCGAGATTGTGAAATGGTTTGATGGATGGTTATTTTCAAAACACCGATTATCAAAGATTTTTGTAACGAAAAGAGATATCAAGATTTTTGTAACGAAAAGAGATATCAAGATTTTTGGAATGAAAAGAGATGTCAAGAATTTGTAACGGAAGGAGGTGTTAAGATTAATTATAAAGTGGAATATAGTAGCATATTGCAAGTCTCAGAACTATAGCAGTAAAGTAACGCTGTTGACTAGACTTAAGCGTGACTGTTATGTCAAGATTAGTTATAAAGGGATATAGCAGCGTATAGCAAATTTGAACTGTAACGATAAATGAAACGCTGTTAACCAAACTTAAGCGTGATGTTGATATACAGTAGCACTTCCTAGGGAAGGGAAACAGCTCGGTTTGAAATTCACTTATTCAAAAGTAATAAGTAATGACGTTTGCCCAAAGAAATATAAGAACGAATGTTAAATAAAAAGTGCCTGTGATTTGTGTGATATTGGTTGTATATTGAATGGATGTTGTTTTTAATTCGATAGTTAAATAACCGACTATCGAAGTGTTTTGACCATCGTGTCAATACGGAGAGACCGGTTGGATATACTATCTGAAAACCACTCCGTATAGGCATAAGCGCTGCAAATTATGCTGAGGAAAATTGAAGACGGAGTGGAATGCAAGGGTCGTCCTATTCAGAATGGTGTTTTCTGTTTGTCCAGTCCCAGGACAACTTGTATGGATGAATGCCTGACAGCGTATTCTTAGAAGATCACATAAGACGATCTTTTCAAGATATTACGTCTGGTGGCGGAGAAATTCGTTTCTCTTGGCTTTTATACCCGTAATATTTTTGGGAAGATCAACTAGTGATTTGACGGGTTTGACGATGTGGCATTCAAAGTGTATGGTGGCCAGATGTTCTAAAAGGTAGGCGTAGCCTCAAGCTTCACAACCGGGAAATGACAAAAATCGGGCAGGCAGCATGGCTATGTGGGTCGCTCCAATTAGGGTGTATAATCACCTATCTAGAGAAATTACTTTTGTTTCTAAATCTATCGATTCTGCCCATTCGGGAACGGTGGTTTGAGTCCAACCGTTGGTGATATACATTCGATACACTCAAGCGAAATGAGTGGTCGGTCATGTGTGGGCCGGGTTGCAAGACGTTCTTGTTGAACCCAGGTGTATTCGCCTCTAGAGATACATCATCGGAAGGTGGTCCCATACCTTGTCATAGTTGGAATCCAATCTCCAATAAGCGCCCTGCGGTTTTTGATTTTATACTATATATGTAGAGCGTGAGATGCAAGCGTTCTACTATTTGGTTATTTATTTGATTAGACATTATTATAATATCACTGGATTTTGATATCAATGATGATTTGGGTTATAGTAAGGTAAAAACCGTCCATGTTTATGTGTGGGCTGGTCTTACTATTATCCTTTTTGTTTCAAAAAGGATTTTCAAAGTTAAGCCATATGGTTGGAATTTACTCACACCAGTCCCATGACTGACCCAGAGTTTATTTTGTTTGTTTTCCCTAAACTCTTGGGTGCCCAAATTTGTACGGGCAGTCAAGTGTTTCAGGCTTTTACAGATACGCTTGAAGGAGCTAAAAGCAGAAGGCTTCACCGTTAGAGACTATTTCCGCTGTGATATGATGTATTGTACTCTGATAATGGTATGTATATACAATACAGTTTTGTATTTCAAAGTTATGTTATATAATCTATTTTATTCGTTCCGCTGTGAGATTCGTGTTTACTCTGATTATGTTCAGCTGTGTTCTTCTTCTTCTCCTATTCTATTAGTTCTATCTTTTCTATCTCATCCTCTAATTTCTTTCCATTAATGGTTCGGTATTTTCGATGTCTGAACAGTCGACGCTGGGTTTTGTGTCGATTTTCGGAGTCGAAAATTCCGGGTCGTTACAATATATTTCCATTAGACTGGTGTGAGAACCAAAACTAGATAGATTTATTGTTGTGATCTGGCATCAAAAACATGATTTTCTGTATATATATCAAAGTTATGAATTTAAAACGATAATCCACTAATTGATTGATGGTTGTGTTGTTTGTTTATTTGTTTGAAATTTTGAACCATTTAGCCTAATTGAACTGAATATTGAACTGTATTGAAAATTGGTCGCATTTGCTTGCATATACATGTACTTACATTGAACATGTCATAGCAAGGAGGCTAGAGCAGAAGAATAAAATTGTTTGCCCGACAAATAGGTACATGTTTACTATAATTTACTATTTTGTTTGGGTGATGATGATTTTATGAGCCGATTGGCTAGCCGCTTGGCTTTTTCTTTTGAGTTGAAGAAGGCCATGCGAGGCTATATGAAATATCCCAAAGTCCCCGGTGCAGGGGAGGTTATGGCGAAATTTTTCGGAAATTTAGGGTGTTAGCCAAATTTTTGAAAAATTTGAAAAGTTCTTAGAAACTGAAAAGTTGAAGAACTTAAGCCGTAAAGAAAATATAGAAAGTTGAGTTGGTTTGTTAAACAACTTTCGGCTTCATTCCTTTTCGGGGATGAAAAGTTTTAAGTGGGGGAGAATGTAACAACCCGGAAATGCGAGCCAGTTTAAAATTTTTATTTTGGCAATTTTAGCAAAGTTTGAATATTCAAAATGGATTATTTTAAATAAAAATGACGAGAAATTTATTTTTGAATAGAATTCGAATGTATATATTTATATACGTCGTCGTTAGAATATTTATTTATATATAAAAAAGGAATTGAAAATGGCGCGGTAGTTCGATAATTCGATTTCAAATTTCAATTGAATGTACCGGGTGCAAAATAAACCGGATTTTAGTGAAACCAAAAATAATAGAATCTATTTGAGAATATCTTTCCAACGAATCCGAAAAATCAAATTTTCATAGCGGGGATAAAAAGATATGTCCAGTTGAAATTTCAGAATAGTCGCTATGGAATTTCAGCCCTTAAAAATAGCCATTTTGCAAACGACCTCGGAATTCGATGAAACCACTTTTGTTGGATCCGGGATGTCAAGTTATTGCTAGATTCCAAATTTCATAATTTTTTGAATCAATATGTGAGCGTGGCAAAGGAAAACGCGTTTGACCAGTTTCAGTTAATTTTAATCAACTGAAAAATGGCCATTTTTCAAACAGTCTCGGAATTCGACGAAACTTGTTTTGTTAGGACCATATCGTCAATACGAAGCTAGAAAATATTTTTCTAGAATTTTTCGGGTTCGTATGTGACCTCGGTAAATTGAAATGCACGTTCAAATTCAATATATAGGGTTATATTTTGATTCTGACGAAAACTGATCGAAACGATCGAATCAGCCTACGATACGTATCCCATTGTGTTTGGAATGGGGGTAATTAGCTATGGACGACAGGTGGTGGGCCTCGTTTCGAGGTCGAAATAAAAAGTCAACTTTTTTTGAAATAAAATAATATAAAAATAAAACTCTCTCCTCTACCCCTTACCTTCTCTCTGGCCCCCCTCGTTCTTCATTCATTCAGGAAAATAAAAAAAAAGGGAAAGGAGGAGCGACGGGGGGGGGGGGGGACCGCCGCCGCCGCTTCCATCGCGGCACCCCCTAGGTGGCTCGTCGCCACCGTCAACCGCCCCCTCCCCTTCTTCCTCTCTCTCCTCTCCTCTTCCCCTAAACCCCGTACCCTCGAGAGACCCCATACCCCCCCTGTAGCCAAATCGAAGCCGACGCCCCTCCTTCCTCCGTGCCTCCTCCTCCTTTGCTGCCGACGCCAGCAAGCCCCTCCGCCTTTCCCTCCTCCCCTTCTTCTCCGACGCAACCCGTTGTAAGCTTTGATTTCTTTCATTTTATTTATTTCATGCTATTATAAAATATGATTTTTAAAATATATATATAAATTGAAATAAAAATAGGATTTTTAATATATATTTACATTGCAAAAGAAATGATTTGTACTTTGCAAAAGAAGCGATTTTTAAAAATCTAAGTAGCGAATAAAGATGAGATGTTTACATATAAAGTAGAGGTTTAAAATTGTGATTTTTATTTATATATGAAGAGTATAAAAATATAATTTTTATATGGTAGGAATGTTAAAAATATAATTTTTATATAAGTATGATAATAAAAATATGATTTTTATTAGATGTGAAGATTAAAAATATGATTTTTATCATATGTGAAATATAAAAATATAATTTTTATAAAGTAGAAGTAATAAAAATATAATTTTTATAAAATAGAAGTATTAAAAATATGATTTTTATAGTTTAGAAAGTATAAAAATACGATTTTTATATTATATAGATAGTAAAAATTTGACCTTTATATGTGTAGCGAAATAAAAATCTGATTTTTATTATATATATGTTGAAATAAAAATGTGATTTTTATAGTGACGAAATGAAAAGGCGAAATCTTTATATAGAGAATAGTGTGATAAAAATATAATCTTTATTATATGAACACCGTTATAAAAATAGAATTTTTATCTATATAGTAGCGGTGTAAAAATAGAATTTTTATCTATATAGTAGCGGTGTAAAAATAGAATTTTTATCTATATATTAGCGGTGTAAAAATAGAATTTTTATCTATATAGTAGCGGTGTAAAAATAGAATTTTTATTTATATAGTAGCGGTGTAAAAATAAATTTTTTATCCATATAGCGTGATTATAAAAATGTGATTTTTATATACATAGCAATAATATAAAAATGTGATTTTTATATATGTAGTGGCTACGGGCAACGAAAGTGACAAAAGGCGAGAACAGCGATGACTTCTACATATGAAGAGTCGTGGCGTTTGGATTAGCTAGTCGGTGAGAGCTTCTCACTTTAAATCTTGTTTTTCTAGTTAAAATATATACTAGGATGCAGACGGTGCTTAGTAGCACCCGACACCCGTCGTCCACAGACCATGGATGGCTTGTATGTTTGATTGTTTGTTGTGGTGAAAATTGATTGTGTGATGTGAAATGAAATAAAATATTTGTGTAGTTAAAAATATTTTATCGTTAAAATATAATTTTTAACCGGTATGTGAATAAATAAAAATCTGTGTTTGTTGATTTGAAACCCCACACGGGTATTGGGATGATATTTGGCATACACTAATCCCAATTATTTCATTGTATGTCGATCGATTGGTCGACAGACTGTGTGAGCGTTAATTGTTTATATTTGATGCCTATGCAATTGTGTGGTGCAGTTTGGGTGATGGTTTATTATTTGTCGTTGCTATTATATACATGTGTTGTATGGAAACCACATAATTAACATTATATGGTAATTGATTGGGCCTCATTCCAATTGGGAAAATAAAGAATAGAATAAAATAAAGATTCATGTGTTGAATAGAATATATAGTCATGTGTTGACGATAATCATGTATTGAAAGAAATATTTTAACAATAAAATTTACATCTTTATCATATTTAAAGTTAGAAACTGACTGGAAAATAGATAAGATGAGTGGTTTCCTGGGTATTGATCTGATATTGGTTTCGGCCTTCAGGGTTAATACTTAGGGAATCATTCTCTTACTACTTTACGGTGGGAGTCTGATTTAAAAATCAAACGATAGATACCATAATTTTATAAAATATATTAAATAACAAAATTGGTCATGTGTTGAGAATATTCATGTGTTGACAGAAATATAGATTCATGTGTTGAATAGAATAAATATTCATTTGTTGAATAGAATGACGAATTTATTGAAATATGTAAAGCCATGTTGATTAGAGTTGCGCCATTTTGACATGAGCGGTATTTATATCGATTATATTCGTTTTTATAATGAATATAGAAAAGGAAGTGATTTCAAATTATAACGTTTTGAAAATATTATCATTTGTATATCGATGATGTGGATTATTCAATTTTGATTCAAAATTGAATATGAAGTTGAAATCATTTAGAAAACGAATTTAAAACGATTTATAAAATAAGTTTTAAAAGGAAATCGACGAAATATATATAATATATATATATATTATATATATAATGGCCTGAATAAAACGCGTCGCGCCGCGGTAGTTCGTGAATTTCGACCATTGACTTCGAATGGATATTACGGGAGATCCGACCGTCGGATTCTCCTAAAACCGGAACCGTTGGGTTCGTATCGAAAAGAGCTTTCCAATGAATATTAGAAATTTGAATTCTAACAGTTGGATTTGGAAATATGTCCAAATCAAATTTGGAAAAGGTCGCTGTAAGTGCAGTTCGATGGCCGTTGATGGAAATCGACTGTACGGGCCTTGATAAAATTATTAAAAATATCAATAATTTGTGTAAAATCATAAGAAGTGATTTTTGAAAAATTGGGCTGAAAAACTCCATATTTGAAAAGATAAAAGTAGATTTTTATCAAAATGAACTAGTTTTGAACTAGAATTAAAATCAAATTATTTTTGAAATAAATAAATTGAATTTGAAAGTGGTTTTAAAATAATCAGAATTTCCAATAATTGAAGTAGAAATGGATTTGAATCGAAATTGTCTTTGGAATATTTCGATGTTGGATTTCGTGATTATACAGATATTGTTATGGGAATTTGAAAGATATATTTATATCGTTATTTCCAATACGATATTTGTTGGTTTCAGAATTTGATATTGAATATAAGCCGGTATATTTTCTATTCAGAGCCTTGTATTTAATATCAAACGTGATTTGGGTTTGTCGTGAATGGTGTCTTCATTAACACTGATTCTTAAGCCCAGTTGAGAAAAAGATTAAATCTTTCTATTTAGATTTAATGAAGTGTACCAATCTAATAATATTTAATTGGAATTGAATTTGAATGTGATTTTGGGTTTATCGTGAATCGTGTTTTAGGTGACATTGGTTCTTTAACCCAGTTAAAGACAGGATATTAATTTTTGTGAAGATTAAAACGAAGTGGAGTTTTAATGAATCTTTAATTAGATTGAAAATGAATTGATTATTTAAATTATCAAATCTGAAGGGTGATCGAGAATGGAGTACCACCAGTTTTGCTCCAAAGCGATAGTTAAATCTTTAATCAGATTTGAACGTGAAATGGTAATTAATTTTACCAATAACACCGTGGTGTTAGATATGGAGTATTACCAGTTTTTCTCCAGGGGATGAATAGGTTGGGATTGGGAAATAAAATAAATAATTACTTCGGTGTGGTTCGCTAATCCCGACTAGTTTGGAAACCCATAATATGGTTTGAAATGATATCCAAAGGAAGATTAAAGAATAAATTTAGAAGAATTTATCTTTGATAAAATTAATGGGAACCTTTCCCTAAGAATGTGATTTTGTGAATAAAAGAATATTCTGAATTGGAATGAGGCGTTTGTTGTGTTTGTGTAACATTTGATTATTATATACGTGGGTTATTCAGAAAGGCCGGGCTTATACCCATTCTGAATAACCGATTCGGCGATAAGTCGAAGATGAAGATGGTGGTTGAAGACCGGAAGTCTTCACATCGTTTGGGTGATTGCTGGTGATCTCGATTGGGCTGTACACCCAAGAGGAGAGAAACAGTTGGTGGTCGTCCAGACGTGCTTGGAGATTGATGGATATGCGAGGAAAGTGCCTTCGGTTTCGTTCAGACCCAGAACGAACTTGTAAATGGACTGTGTGTCTGACATAGGATTTTATTCTGTGTTGATTGATCTCTGTTAAATATACATCTGTTTGGCGGCGGAGAATTTATTCTCTTGCTTAACGCCCTTCTCTGAGACGTACGAGCTCAGAGGTTGTATATCGATGGACATCAGTCGCATGGAGTGAATTGCCAGTGTGGCACGCATAAGTGGCAAATGATCAAGGCTTCTATTGAAAAGCAAAGTCTTGTGGTTGATGATCAAAGCACGGCATGTGTGGCGTAGCTTTGTGTATAGCGTGAATTCGCGAGCCTCACACCTCGGTATGAGTCAAAAACGGGATACAGACCGTTGGGAGAACACGACGTTTCTTTCTAGCTAGTGGTGGTGTCAGTGCTTAAACTGGCTGACATTTATATACTTTTCACCTGTGTGGTTGTTGGATACGAGGCGCCTCGGATATAGGTCTGTTAGGACCGGGAAACGTGTGTTCAGGAATTGCCAATCCTCCAAAGTTAGGTGAGGACCGGCCCAACCGATTCTAAGGATCATAGTGGGGTTTGAGACATTTGCTAGAGTGTCTCGAACGGAGAGGAGCTTGCCCCTTGCCTCGACTCATGACAGAAATCCAATTTCCAATACGTGACTTTGCGGTTTTAATTGTAGAACTAGTACGGCGACATGATAGATGGTACCCATGCCGCCTATGATTGAAATTTATGATTGAAATTGTTTTGACACTATACACTTATAATAGTATCAAATGATCTGTTTTGAACGTACCAAGCATGTTTGGCTATTATAAGGGAAAACCCTATCCTTTGGCTTGCGTTGCATTGTGTGATGGGACCTGGGTCTTATAATAGCTTCATTTTTCCAAAAAGCATTGCGTTGTTTTGTTATATGGCATGGTCGCTTGAATTACTCTCTTTTAAAGTAAAGTTTTAAACAACTGTTTTAGTTCTCACACCAGTCACATGACTGACCTGGAGTTTATTGTTTTAACCTAAAATCTGGGTGCCCCTATTTTCCATACGGGCAGCTAGTAGTTTTGGTTTTGCAGATTTATATTCATAGGATATCCTGATTTACAGCTGGAACGATGCTTGGAAAGCTCTGTATCCGTGTATTACTTCTAGTTGTGTTTTGTAATATTTTCCGCTGCGATGTATTTAAATGTAATTTAAATCTCTGATATTTATCAAATGTGTAATATTTGTTCATACTCTGTATATTCTTGTATTCTGATGGAATTGTTGTAATAAACAATGAAATATTCTTCTGTTTGCGTTCTGATTCGTCTTGTCCTCACGGTAATTCATCCTTTCTCTTCTCTTCGGAGGTGGGAAAGTTACGGGTCACTACATGACCGGTTGGACATATTATCCGAAACCACTCCGTATAGGCATAAGCGCTGTGTATTATATTATGTTGAAGAAAACTGGAGATGGAGTGAAATGCAGGGGTCGTTCTGTTCTAGAATGTTGTTTTCTGTTTGTCCGGTCCCAGGACAACTTGTATGGACGAATGCCTGACAGAGTATTCCTAACAGATCACATAAGATGATCTTTCTGAGATATTACGTCTGGTGGCGGAGAAATTCGTTTCTCTTAGCTTTTATACCCATAATGTTTTTGAGAAGATCAACTAGTGATTTGACGGGTTTGACGATGTGGCATTGAAATTGAATGGTGGACAGACGTTCTGAAAAGATAGACGTAGCCTCAAACCTCACAACCAGGAAATGACAAAAATCGGGCAGGCAGCATGGCTATGTGGGTCATTCCCATTAGTGTGTATTGTCACCATCTAGAGAAAATTCGTATTTGTTCTTCTTTCGTCTCTGTATCTTCGGATAACGGTTATATGGGCCCAACCGTAGGTGGCAATATATTCGATACACTCAAGAGAAATGAATGGTCGGTCATGTGTTGGCCGGGTTGCAATATGTTCTTATTGAACCCTGGTGTATCCCCTCTAGAGTACACTAATTGGGAGGTGGTCCCATACCTTGTCATAGTTGGAATCCAATCTCCAATAAGCGCCCTGCGGTTTTTGATTTTATACTATGTATGTGGAGCGTGAGATGCAAGCGTTCTGCTATTTGGTTATTTATTTGATTAGACATTATTATAATATCACTGGATTTTGATATCAAAAATGGTTTGGTTATAGTAAGGTAAAAACCGTCCATGTTTATGTGTTGCTGGTCTTACTATTATATTTTTGTTTCAAAAGGATTTTCAAAGTTAAACAACTTGGTTGGAATTTACTCACACCAGTCCCATGACTGACCCATAGTTTATTTTATTGTTTTCCCTAAACTCTTGGGTGCCCAAATTTGTATGGGCAGTCAAGTGTTCAGGTTTTGCAGATTCACTTGGGGGAGCTCAAAGCAGGAAGCTTCACCGCTAGATATTAGAGATTATTTCCGCTATGATGTATATGAGTTATATTCTGATATGGTATCTATATACAAATTCAGATTTGTATTTCAAAGTGTTATATAATATATTTTATTCGTTCTGCTGTGAGATTCGTTTTACTCTGATTCTGTTCAGTTGTGTTCTTCTTCTTCTTCTTCTATTCTATTAGTTCTACCTTATCTTTCTCACCCTCTAACTTCTTTCTATTAAAGATCTGAATTTTCATGCACTTTGAGTTGAATGTGTAGGCTATTAGTCAGCTCAAATTGGTATGGAGTTTCGGGTCGCTACAGTTGGTATCAGAGCTGAAGGTTAAGTGATTACCCTGGCTCTGTGGCGTAACTCAATTGAGATGTGGTTAGTAATACCCTAAATTGAGTTTGAGTGTGTGTGTCTGTATATATATATATATATATATATATGAGTGAACGTATTTGTAAATTATATAAAAATGATTTTTATTGTGGAGATTTATTGGTTGAGTGGCTTATGAATTCTGGTCGATGGTGGGGCACCACAATGTCGATAGCGGTTTCTAAACACTCGAATACAATAAACCGACACAGTATGTTTGGAAAGGAGGGTAAATGGAATAATTTTACCCAAATTATATTTTGATATAAAAGAAGTATATATCTTGGAATTATTATAATATATGATATGTTGGTTGTTGTTATAATCGAATGATATTAAAAACTAAAATGGTTATAAATGATAAATCAGAATTCATATAAGAGTAATAGATTAAATCAGATGGTTTAAATCTGAATTAAAACTAGGAATGGAAGTAAAAGATGTTGTAAATGAATTTTGAATTAAATATAAGGAAATTTTAAGATCCTGGGTGAATTTGAAAATATTTTTCAAGTATTGCGAAGGATATTTTGAAACAATTTCAAAATAAAAATGTTTGAAAACAAGTTTTGAAGAATATTTTGAAGTAATGTCAAAATGGAATTGTTCAAAGATAATGTTTGAAAATGATATAGTATTGAACTCACTGTGATCACTGGAAAATAATTCTGATAATGACGGCCGCATCATCAGTGTCATTTTCGAGTTTCTAAGTGACGGATTACTACCAGAAATTTTGGTTTTTTGAATTGTATTGAGGAAATAAGTTGTTCGAAAATTCAAATGTTTTGAATTGCTATGTTATGTATATGCATATATTTGATTTCAAACTGATTTGAAATATAACCCAGGAATTTGAATTTGAAATTTAAATTTAAAAGGTTAAATTGATTGAAAATGGTAAAAGTGAATAAATAAACCGGAATTTAACTCAAACTAAGTTAATTAAAATTGGATTGTGGAGTCAGGATTTGGATTGAAATTGGAACTAGAGTTTGAAATGGATTTGGCTTGGGCATAGGCGAAGAATTGGATTTGAGGATAAATTATTTGGAGATCAATTGGAAATGGATTTGTATATGCTAAGATGATGGCAGAAGATAGAGTTGAATGCTCAACAAAAAGATACAAGGTTATATTTTATCTGGGTATGAGATTTTGATGAGCCTGTTTGGAAAGCCGCTTGGCTATTTGATTTCCTTTAGAATTGGAGATGGCCTGGAAAGCCAAGTTGTAGTTGTCCCGATTGAGCCATGCAAAGGTGACGCTGGCGAATTTTTTTTTGGAAATTTAATATGTTAGGAAATTTTCGAAATTTTTATTAATAAGGAATTAGTATTTTAATTAAAATGATTTGGTTCAGTGAAACTGAAATTAAGGAATAGAATAAAAGATTTTTAATTTGATTAATAGGGTGATAGCATTTTTCCGGCTTGGTAATTTCGGGAACGAAATTCTTTTAAGTGGGAAGGAATGTAACGTCCCGCATTTTTATCGGCTTGTATTTGAATATTTAAATTAGTTAAATATTCAATTCGTAATATAAGTGGGTTTATATATTAATTAAAACGGAGTTGAATGTATAAAAATATATATTAAATATAATCGAGCTCGAAATATCGCGGCAGTTCGTAATTTAACGTTTTGAACTTCAACTGACTGTACAAGATCCGTTATAAGTCGAATTTCCTCGAAACAAGAAATGTTGAAATTTGTTGAACTGTATATTTCTAATGGAAGTGAAAAATCGAGATTCCGAATTTTATATTGTAAGATATGTCCAAATCAAATATTCAGAAAGTCGCTATGAAATCGTATATGGACCATAACGGTTATTTGAATATATTTAAATATCGGTTTTGAATTTAGACAAGATTCTTTTGAGGCGTAGTTATAATTTAATTTTTAGAATTTTACTGTAATTTTTAATTAATTAAATATGCAACTTTTTATTTGGAGTGGTTTGCACCCTGTAACTACATTTTGGGGTTTCACAATATGAGTTAATCTACCGGTATTATTATATTTTTGGGATCATGGCACCTCGCTGGACACGATAATATTTTTATTTTCGTCCGAAACAGATCATACGTGAATGATATGGGATACATCAAGGAGCATAACTTTTAAAGTAAAACATGGACTATGCTCTAAGTTTCTATTTGTTTAAAAATTTGTTTTAATGCTAAAATGTCTTCCCATGTCCTGCCACCGTAATGACATACATAACCTACTCATCGCACCCAAAACTAAACTGTGACAATTTAAGAAGTGTCCCTATATATCGTGTGTGCCTTAACCTCACCTATAATATGTGTGTTCCTTAGTCTATACATCCTATCAACCTGCGGACCTATTATAACTTAATGACTAAGGAAAATAGCAATGTATATTCAAAATCAAATCACAGAGAAAATGAGGGAATGCTGACCGATGTTTGTTTAAATGGCACGCCAACTTTTGTATTGTCTATGACTTTCTTCCCATCTATAAATAACGTAGGCTATTCCCTCTCCTTAAAAAGGGGTGTATATCTTAAAAGAAATGCCACACGTTCTTTTGTTTTCTTAACAATGAAGTATCACACGCAAACCAAAACATGAATGAAGGTCTACGGTTTATTCTATTGCCTACCTATGATAGCAATATATATAATCAAGACTGCCGTGAGTTGTTCAAAACACTGCAAGTCTACAAATTTTTTCAGCTACCTTGTCATAGAAATCACGCCGACCTGAACACATGTTTAAAAAGGAAAAGAAATCACATGAGCAGAAATCTTCAGATACTTGTATAAAAGCTAAGGAAGAAATAGCAAATAAAACAGTCCGTGTGTGTGTGTGTATATATATTATAAAACCTTTTATCTGTACTTCTATAACCGAAAACTTAAATACGCATAGCTACCCATCTGTGCAAATCTTATATGTGTTGGCAAATCAAAACTTTATTTAAATGCTGCAAACCTAGGTAGAGGATGTACATGCTACGATGGTCTATTCCTTGACCTCCAAGTCTTATTATCTATATATATATATATATATATATATATATATACACGACTATTTTTCTCATTTCCTGAAACAAAACCCCAGGGAACAAAATCAAAACCGAAGCTTTTCCATGGCTTCATGAATAACAAACTAACAAAATACTCCTTGGAAAATCTGAACACAATTATAGTTGTGATCCTTGTTGATTGCTCTCCATTTCTCTGTAAGAGCTGTTGGGTTCGACGAAGTTTCCATCGGTTGTTTGGGGCACAACGTGAGCTGTGGTTGCTAGGGTGGGGTCTGTATAATATTGGTGAATCGAGGGGTGTTTGGGGAGGGAGTTAGCGTGTTACAAATGGAAGGGGGAGGAGTATACCGAGAGGAGTATAACGCATGCATGTTTCAGTCAAATGCATATGCGGTGAGGGGTTTCAAACATGAATAATATGGAGCAGCGTCTTCATGTACTGTTGAAGTTGGGGGAAGTCTTCGCATGATGTGTGGCCAGCGTAGAAAGGAGGTGATGGGAATGGGAGCGGCGCGGGCAGAAGATTCGGTGAAGTGCTGTTGGGTTTTTTTTGAGAGAGCACGCATGGAAGGAGTATAAAAGGAGTATGGAAGCGTATGGTAGATGAGTTTTTGAAGGGGTAAGTTTTGATGTTTTGAAGTGAGGGACCACGTCCTGTTTATTTTTGGAAGAAGGAATCTGATATCAGGTTCTATTGAATGGAGGAATAGTGCTTAAAGGATTAGTGGGGAATAACAAAAATTTAGTTTAATCTTTATATTAAGATGGCGTGTTCATGTTACTGGCATGAGCTAGAATGCTCGGCGGGGGATAGTTTTGGAGATGCATTGTTCATCACATGCAGGTCTGTTGTTTCACATTTTGGGTTTACTATATTGGGCCGAGGTAAAGCCCAAGTGTATATATAGAAGAAAAAGGCCAATAAGTGGAGATTTTAATAAATAAAAAGAAAAGGCGGGAGTAGATACTTGAAGGAAATGAGGTAATTGAGCAGTGGGGTCAATATGAAGTGGACCGGTTTAAAGGTGTGGTACAAAGAAGAGAAACTTGCGGATATTATTTTTGGTGGAAGAAGGGACGCTGTACGTTGCGGTCGGATAGGGAAAATGCAAAAGGGGAAAATGGCGCTTGATTTATGTTTTTAACAGACGCTGGTTTCATGCGTGGAATGGTGAGAATCGACCGACGTATAATCAACTGATGTAAATCGTTATTTAACGATTAACGCGCCAAGGTGAGTAAATTCACTAACTCTGTTTTATTTTAAAGTATTATAATTATATTTTAAAATAATGGTTGAATGTTGCATGATGGTTGATTAGGTAAATTACAATTAAATTGGTTGAATATCGTCGTATATATACCGATCGTTGGTTGGATACTGATTCCATCGGTTAGAATATTCCATAGTATGAGATTAATGATATTTCTGGTGACTAACATCTATGGATGTAGGAAACCGGTTGGAGGAATCCAACCGGATTCCTCAACAATTATATTATTATTTTATTTCATATATTGCATTGTCTGATATAACCGATAGTATGTGACTGATTATCGTGTGCTTGAAATGTTTGAATAATATGGCCCTGAAGTAATTGGTATTTAAATACCGTAAATATAATGGGAAAGAATTCGATTTTAAAAAAGGGAATTAGATTATTTAGTATTATTTTTAATAATAGAAATTGAATCTCGGTGGGACTAGAATATAATAAATTGTTGTAAGTACATTAAACAAGCAGCTTGATTTATAAAAAAATGCTTAGAAATAAAGTGGAAAAATTATTATCAAATAATTTGGAAATATAGAATAGATTTTAAAGAGGGGGAATGGGGATTCGTTTCAAAGAAACGATGAAATATTTTGATGTTCGAAATGCAAATATAATGGAAATAAATCCATAAGAGTTATAGTTGGAAATTCGACTTTGTCGAATTATGTAAATAATCTATTTTAAAAATTATGTATATATATTTGACAAGATCGTTAATAATTGGTTCGAAACCCGAAATTTATATTCAAATAGGTAATTGATATTTAAGTTATAAACTATGTTTCAATTAAGAAGGAGTCAGCTTGTAAAGGAAGTTATGAAATGAAATTGGATTATAGAATTAGAAGATAACGTGATAAGATGATATGATAACCGATAATGATATTTATTTATAAACCAAAGATTGATTTAATGAGATGTTTTACTTGGATAAAAAGAGAATTGCCAAAAAGATAAAGAGCGTTAAAGAGTTTCGAGAAAAGAAATAAAAATGGAGATGTATAACGATATTTAAATGAAGGGTTAATATTTAATGTAGCCATAAACGACAGGAATTTCAAAGTAAGTATATGGCGAAATAAAACTATATTATAAGATGAAACAAGAAATACAGTTTGATTAAGATTAGAAATAATAAAGGGTTAGAGTTACAGACTTATATCTATTCTAGGATAAGAACGTTGTCGATCAAGGTCTGAGAGGTAAATAAAATACCCCAACTTGAATGACTTCACTATTGTCGAGGGATGGTCTTAGTTTGTAACGGACAGAGACGTCGAGATTAGATATAAAAAGGAATATGGCAGCGTATGGCATTAGTTATAAAAAGGGAAATATGGCAGCGTTTGGCATTAGTTACAAAAAGGGAAATATTACAGCGTATTGCATTAGTTATAAAAGGGAAATATTACAGCGTATTGCATTAGTTGCAAAAGGGAAATATTACGGCTTATTGCATTAGTTATAAAAGGGGAATATTACAGCGTATGACAAGTTTTTGGAACTATAACGATAAATTAGCGTTGTTGAACAAGCTTAAGTGTTATATATATATAGCACTACTCCCTAGGAAATGAAAACAGTTTGTTTTGAAATCCACTTATTCTAAAGTAATAAGTAACGATGTTTGTCCAAAGAAATATAAGAACGAGTTTAGAAAGAGAATTGGAGAATCGTTTCAGAAAACGATGACATCATTTCGATGTTTGAAATATGATTAGAGTTAAATAACACTATTAGAAATGGGAACTATAATTCGACAATGTCAAATGTATTAAGATAAGTTATTTTTAGAAATTATAATCTGTTAGGATATTTAATATTTAAACCAATAAAGTGTAATAAGATATGTAATCAATATTTAGTTATAAACTTGTTGATTTAACAAGAAGTTTACTTAGAAACAAAGTTTATAAAGTAGAATGGGAATATAAAATTATAAAAGAGATTTCAGTAAACAAGATATGATCCTGTAAGGATATTTATTTCTTGAATGAAGAGTTAAGCCAATAATTTGCAGATTGAAATGATTAAATGGAGTTTAGAAATGTTTTCCAAAGATTAATAAGTTATATTTTCTAAAGTAATGAAAATAAGAAATGGGAAAAATGATAGGAATGTTTTCGAACATGAATAACGTATATTTGCTAAGATATGGAAAGTTGGAAAATTAAATAAAAAAAGGGACCAGCGATTGTGTGATGATTCGTTGTACATTTGAATGTATGTTTGTTTTTACTTCGATAGTTAAATAACCGGCTATCAAAGTGTTTTGACCATCGTTGTCTATACGGAGTGACCGGTTGGACATATTATCCGAAACCACTCCATATAGGCATAAGCGCTCTGTATTATATTATGTTGAAGAAAATTGAAGATGGAGTGAAATGCAGGGGTCGTTCTGTTCAAGAATGGTGTTTTCTGTTTGTCCAGTCCCAGGACAACTTGTATGGACGAATGCCTGACAGAGTATTCCTAACAGATCACATAAGACGATCTTTCTGAGATATTACGTCTGGTGGTGGAGAAATTCGTTTCTCTTATCTTTTATACCCATAATGTTTTTGAGAAGATCAACTAGTGATTCGACGGGTTTGACGATGAGGCATTCAAATTGAATGGTGGACAGTTGTTCTGAAAAGATAGACGTAGCCTCAAGCCTCATAACCAGGAAATGACAAAAATCGGGCAGGCAGCATGGCTATGTGGGTCATTCCCATTAGGGTGTATTGTCACCATCTAGAGAAAATTCGTATTTGTTCTTCTTTCGTCTCTGTATCTTCGGATAACGGTTATATGGGCCCAACCGTAGGTGGCAATATCTTCGATACACTCAAGAGAAATGAATGGTCGGTTATGTGTTGGTCGGGTTGCAAGATGTTCTTGTTGAACCCCGGTGTATCCTCTCTAGAGTACATTGATCGGGAGGTGGTCCCATACCTTGTCATAGTTGGAATCCAATCTTCAATAAGCGCCTTGCGGTTTTTGATTTTATACTACGTATGTGGAGCGTGAGATGCAAGCGTTCTGCTATTTGGTTATTTATTTGATTAGACATTATTATAATATCACTGGATTTTGATATCAAAAATGGTTTGGTTATAGTAAAGTAAAAACCGTCCATGTTTATGTGTGGCTGGTCTTACTATTATCTTTTTGTTTCAAAAGGATTTTCAAAGTTAAACAACTTGGTTGAAATTTACTCACACCAGTCCCATGACTGACCCATAATTTATTTTATTATTTTCCCTAAACTCTTGGGTGCCCAAATTTGGGCAGTCAAGTTTTCAGGTTTTGCAGATTCACTTGGAGGAGCTCAAAGCAGGAAGCTTCACCGCTAGATATTAGAGATTATTTCCGCTGTGATGTATATGAGTTATATTCTGATATGGTATCTATATACAAATTCAGATTTGTATTTCAAAGTGTTATATAATATATTTTATTCGTTCCGCTGTGAGATTCGTGTTTACTCTGATTCTGTTCAGTTGTGTTCTTCTTCTTCTATTCTATTAGTTCTACCTTATCTTTCTCACCCTCTAACTTCTTTCTATTAATGATCTGAATTTTTGTGCACTTTGAGTTGAACGTGTAGGATATTAGTCAGCTCAAATTGGTATGGAGTTTCGGGTCGCTACAACAACGCTAATTTTAAAATCTTACTTCATATGACGCCAATTTTATATATTTGGTGTCAACATACATAGCCAATTCAATATTTCATACAACGCCGATTTTATATATTTGGTGTCAACATCCATTACCAATTCAATATTTCATACAACGTCAATTTTATATAATTGGTGTCAACATCCATGTTATAACATCCAAACAATTTTATAAATTTCGTATTAACCACATATCATATCATGAATTTGTAAAAATGAATATTTTTACTTGAATCCATATCTAAACAATTTGGTGTTTTATTGATCTAAATAAAATGAATCTAAACAAGCATGAACATTCCAACACTTCTCAAATCATACAACAACAAATCCAAACCCAAATCATTATGGATAAGATCATAAACATGTATTTATGAATTTCCATTAATAATAAATAATTAAACGCTTAATTTATTTTTAAATATAGAAAACTCACTTCGGTTTGAATTTCTGAGTCGTTCAGATCCAAAAATTGGCCAAATTTCAACTTGCTCAGAATCAGGTCTAGTCAGTTTCATCGCGAAGGTCTCGGTCTCACGATCGTGGCACACCTGAAATCGTTCGAATCCGAGTTCGTATGAGTGAGATATGGTTAAATTAAGATTGACAAAATTGAATTTAAATTAATTAATTAATTAAAAGGGAAAAAAATACCTCTTCTTCCTCTTCATCGTTCAAGGCCGTTACTTTTCTATTTTGAACCCATAACCTTCAAAACTAGGTTTCCATTTATCTCTAAATTGGTGAAGCTTGAAGACGATCGGAAGGTGGCATATCGGAGAGGGAGGAGAGGGCTATCGGCGCCGTAAGGGGGGAGGCGCTGTAGGGCCCGCTGGGAGCGGTGGGGGCTGTTTGGCCGTGGGTACGGGGGTGAAATCCGGGCATTTTACTCAATTAAACTATAAGAACCCGTAACTTCCCCGTGAAGGAAAGAGCGGATACTTTGAGAACAAGCCACAGAAGAACGCAAACAGAAGAATATTTCATTGTATATTACAACAATTCCATCAGAATATAAGAATATACAGAGTATGAATCAAAATTACACATCATAAAATATCAGAGATTACAATACATTACATAGCAACGGAAAATAATACAATAGACAACTAGAAGTAATACACGGATACAGAGCCTTCCGTGGATCGTTCCAGCTGTAAATCAGGATCCTGTGTATATAAATCTGCAAAAGCAAAACTACTAGCTACCCGTGTCAAAATAAGGGCACCCAGAGTTTAGGTTAAAACAATAAACTCCAGGTCAGTCATGTGACTGGTGTGAGAACTAAAACAGTTATTAATCTTTATTTTAAAGTTAGGTAAATCGAGGAACCACGCCGTATAACACGGAACGGGTTTCCTCCCAAGAATACCAGTGCATAGAACAACAGCGCAATGCTAAATAAAGAAAAATGAAGCTATTATAAGACCCAGGTCCCATCACACAATGCAACACAAGCCGGAGGATAGGGTTTTACCTTATAATAGCCAAAGCATGCTTGATACGCTAAATTTTATCTTTTTTTATTACTATAAGTGTATAGTGTCAAAACAATTTCCATCATAAATATCAATCATAGACGGCATGGGTATCATATATCATGTCGCCATACTAGGCTCTACAATCAAAACCGCAAAGTCACGTATTGGAAGTGGGATTTCCATCTGTGAACCAAGGCAAAAGATAGTCCTCTACCGATTCGAGACGCTCTAGCCCGTGTCTCAGGCAAGCGTGCAGGCAAGCCTTGGATCGTCAGGGTCGGTCCATCGATGTGGATTAAAATGCCTGAACACTGCGTTTCCCCACCTTATGGGGTGTCAATGAGTCCAATGACTCCATCGGCTCCACACAGTCACCGATATATCCGAGGCGCCTCGCAACAGCAACAACCGCATAAGTCAAACTCGTCAGGGCGTGTAAAACCACTGACGCCACTTCTAGCTAGAAGGAAACGCATGCCCTCCCTGAGGTCCTCTCCCGTTTCTGGTCCACTACCGGGGTGTGAGGCTCGCGAATCAACGCTACACAAAGCTATGCCACACAGGCTGTGCTTTGATCATCACCCACAAGACTTTGCTTTTTAACAGAAGCCTTGATCATATTTCCACTTAGGCATGCCACACAGGCAATTCACTCCATGCGTTTGATATCCATCAATATATAACCTCTGAGCTCGTACGTCTCAGAGAAGGGCGTTAAGCAAGAGAATAAATTCTCCACTGCCAAACAGATATATATTTAATAGAAATCAATCACACAGAATAAAATCCAATGTCAGACACACAGTCCATTTACAAGTTCGTTCTGGGTCTGAACGAAACCGGAGGCACCTAGTACCCCGCATATCCATCGATCTCCAAGTACGTCTGGACGATCACTAACTGATTCCCTCCTCTTGGGTGTACGGCCCAATCAAGATCATCAGTAATTATCCAAACGACTTGAAGACCTCCGGTCTTCAACCACCGTCTTCATCTTCGACACCACGTCGAATTAGTTATTCAGAATGGGATAAACCCGGTCTTTCTGAATAACCCGCGTATATAATAAACAAGTGTTACACAAACACAACATACGCCTCATTCCAATTCAGAATATTCCTTTACTCAAATATTCTTATACTTTGGGAAAGGTTCCCATTAATTTTATCAAAGATAAATTCTTTAAATTTATTCTTTAATCTTCTTTGAATATCAATTCAAACTAGTCGGGATTAGCGAACCACACCGAAGTAATCATTTATTTTATTTCCCAATCCCAACCTTTCATCCCACGAAGTAAAACTGGTCATACTTCATATCTAACAGCACGGTGCTATCGGTAAATTCAATTACCATTTCACGTTCAAATCTAATTAAAGATTTAACTATCGCCTGGAGCAAAACTGGTGATACTCCATTCTCGACCATTTCAATCTAATTAAAGATTCATTAAAACCCCACTTAGTTTCAATCTTCACAGAAATCAATATCCTGTCTTTAACTGGGTTAAAGAACCAATGTCATTTAAAACACGGTCCACGATAAACCCAAAATCACATTCTATTAATTATCGGGTTAAAGAACAAGTGTTATTTAAAACACCGCTCACGATAAACCCAAAAATCGATTCCAATTTAATTCCAATTAAATACCATTTAATTGGTACACTTCATTAGATCTAAATAAAAAGATTTAATCTTTTTCTCAACTGGGCTCAAGAACAGTGTTAATGAAGACACCATTCACGACAACCCAAATCACATTTGGTATTAAATACAAGGCTCTGAATAGAAAATATATCGGCTTATATTCAATATCAAATTCTACGACCAACAAATATCATATTGGAAACAACGATAAGAATATATCTTTCAAAATTTCCATGACTATATTTTTATAATCACGAAATCCAACATCGAAATATTCCAAAGACAATTTCGAATCAAATCCATTCCAATTCAATTATTGGAAATTCTGGTTATTTTCAAATCCATTTCAAATCCAATTTATTTATTTTAAAAATAAATGGAATTATAATTCTAGTTCAAAACTAGTTCATTTCGATAAAAAAACTATTTTTATCTTTTCAAATTTGGAATTTTTCACCCTAATTCTTCACAAATCATTTCTTATGATATTACACAAATTATTACTATTTTTAATAATTTTATCAAGGCCCGTACAGTCGATTTCCATCAACGGCCAACGAACTGCACTTATGGCGACCTTTTCCAAATTTGATTTGGACATAATTCCAAATCCAACCGTTAGATTTCAGATCTCTAATATTCGGTAGAAAGCTCTTTTCGATACGAACCCAACGGTTCCGGTTTTAGGAGAATCCCACAGTCGGATCTCCCGTAATATCAATTCGAAGTCAATGGTCGAAATTCGCGAATTGCCGCAGCGCGGCGCGTTCTATTCAGGCCATTATATATATATATATATATATATATGTAATATATATTATATATATTTCGTCGATTTCCTTTTAAAACATATTTTATAAATCGTTTTAAAATTCGTTTTCAAAACGATTTCAACTTCACATTCAATTTCAAATCAAAATTGAATATTCCATATCATTAATCTATAAATGATAATATTTTCAAAACGTTATATTTTGAAATCACTTCCTTTTATATATTCATTATAAAAACGAATATAATCGATATAAATATCATTCGCATCAAAATGGCGCATATCTAACCAACACGGCTTTATATATTTCAATAACTTCGTTAATCTATTCAATAAATGAATATTTTCTTCAACACATGAATATATATTTTTATTCAACACATGAATATTCTTTCTATTCAACACATGAATTTTTATTCTATTCAACACATGAATTTTTATTCTATTCAACACATGAATTTTCTTTTATAATATTCCTTATTTTCCCAATTGGAATGAGGCCCAATCAATTACCATATAACGTTAATTATATGGATTCCCTACAACACATGTATATAATAGTAACGATAAATCATCAACCCTCATCCAGAGTGCACCACACAACTGCATAAGCATTATATATAAATAATTAACGCTTACACAGTCTGTCAAACCATCGATTGACATACAACTAAACAATCAGGATTAATGTACGTCAAATATCATCCCAATACCCGTGTGGGGTTTCAAATCAACAAACACAGATTTTATTTGTGCAGTTGGATGATGTGTAAAATTTATCGTCCCAATCAATATTAGTCAAATCGGTGTATATAAACAAATCGTCTGATTTGTTTATAAATATTTATTTTATATACACGTTAAAAATTGTATTTTTAACTATAAAATATTTATTTTCATTCCGCATCACACAATCACTTTTCACATCACATCAATCAAACAAACAAGCCGTCCATGGTCTTTGGACGACGGGTGTCGGGTGCTACTAAGCACCGTCTGCATCCTAGTATATATTTCAACTAGAAATCAAAATAAAAGTGAGGAGTTCTCACCTTGGGGTTCCACTCCATCAGTCTTTCTGAACGGTTTGAATTTGTTCGAAATTCCAACACATCCTTTTCACGTTGTTCATATTAAAAATCACATTTTTAATATGATGTTCATATATTTTTATAACGCTCTCTTCACAATAAAAATTATATTTTGTCCTCTACCTGCAATAAAAATAATATTTTTATTCTGTACATACAATAAAAATTATATTTTTATTCTCTACATACAATAAAAATTATATTTTTATTCTCTACATACAATAAAAATTATATTTTTATTCTATCTAAAAATCATTTGTTTTTCATCTATAAAAAATCAGTCTTTTTAAAGTTAGAATTCCTATCTTTTTAAAGTCAAAAATCCTATCTTTTCAAATAAAATAATCTAAACTTTTATTGTTTAAAAAAAAATCTTATCCTTTTTTAAATTAAAGATCAAATCTTTATTTAAATTAAAAATCAAAGCTTTGTTTAAATTAATATAAAAACCCTATTCTTACTCCTAATAACCAATTACTGTTAAATAAAAATCAACCATTAAAAAGGATAAAATAAAAATAATTAAAAATAAGGCTTACAGTGATCAAAGAGAGTGGGGGGTATTGTCTGCGCGTCAAAGGTGGCAGGAGTGGAGATTGGCTGGACGCAGTCGCTGGGCGGAGGACGGTGGCTCTTGCGGTGGCGGCTCGCGAAGGGGGTACTCGCGGTGGTTCTAGGGTTCGCGACTGAGGGGGTTTCTCGAGTGGAGGGTGGCGGCTGATGAAAGGGGGGGGTCGGCGATGGGCGGCGCCGCCTAGGGCGTGATGGCGAGGTGCGGAGGTTCATCGAGACGAAGGAGGCTTCGGTTTTTTTTTTTCTTATTCTGGTTTGAGATCGAACGGGGATGGGGGGTGTTGACTTGGAAAGGGGGAGAGAGAAAACTTTGGAGGGGGGCATCTAATTTATATAATTATTTTATTTCAAAATTCAAAAAGTAACTTTTTATTTCGAACACGAAATCGAACCCACCGACTGTCGTCCCTAGCCAATTACCCTCATTCTAAACACAATGGGATATGTATCATAAGCCAATTCTATCGTTTCGATCAGTTTCCGTTGAAATTAAAATATAAATCTGTATATATTCAATTTGAACGCACATTTCAATTTACCGGGGCCACATACTAACCCTAAAAATTCATGAAAAATAATTTCTAACTTCGTATTGATGATATGGTCCTAAAAAAACTAATTTCGTCATATTCTGAGACCGTTTGAAAAATGGCCATTTTCAGGTCGATCGAAATTGACTAAAACTGTCAAAACACGTTTAACTTTGCCACGCTCACATATTGATTCGAAAAATTACGAATTTTGAAACCTAGCAATAACTTGACATCACGGATCCAACAAAAGTGGTTTCGTCGAAAACCGTGGTCGTTTGCAAAATTTTCATTTTTAAGGGCCAGAATTCCATAGCGACTATTTTGAATTTTCAACTGGGCGTATCTTTTGATTACCGCAATGAAATTTTGATTTTTCGGATTCGTTGGAAAGATATACTCAATTAGATTCTAATATTTTTGGTTTCACTAAAATCCGGTTTATTTTGAATCCTGTACATTCATTTGAAATTTGGAATCGAATTTTCGAACTACCGCGCCATTTCCAATCTCTTTTATAATTTAGAATAAATATTTATATTCTAACGACGACTCAAATAAATATATACGTTCTAATTCTATTCAAAATAAATTTCTCGTCATTATTATTTAAAATAATTCATTTTAAATATTCAAAATTTACTAAAATTGCCAAAATAAAAATTTTAAATTGGCTCGGATTTCCGGGTTATTACAATCTCCCGCACTTAAAACTTTTCGTCCCCGAAAAGGAACGAGGCCGAAAGTTGTTTAACTAATCAACTCAATTTTCATTATTTTTATTACGGCCTAAGTTCTTAAACTTTTCAGTTTCTAAGAACTTTTCAAATTTTTCAAAAATTTGGCTAACACCCTAAATTTTCGAAAAATTTCTCCATAACCTCCCCTGCACCGGGGACTTCGGGATATTTCAAATAGCCTCCCATGGCCGTCACCAATCCAATAAGAAAAAGAAACAGCCAAGCGGCTAGCCAATCGGCTCATAAAATCATCAAAAACCCAAGAAATACAATAAACATGTACCTATTTGTCGGGCAAACAATTTTATTCCTCTTCTCTAGCCTTCTTGCTATGACCTGTTCAATGTAAGTACATGTATATGTATGCAAATGCGACAAATTTTCAATACAACACAATATTTGGTACAATTTGGCTAAAGGTTCAACATATAATTAATTCAAACAACACAACCAGCAATCAATTAGTTGATTATCTTTTCAATCACATAACTTTAATATATATACAGAAAATCTTGTTTTTGTTGCCAAATCACAACAATAAACCCTATCTAGTTTTGGTTCTCACACCAGTCAATTGGAAATATATAGAAATCCCACTTTCGACACTCGAACACAAATACTGGTAATGTGATCACAATTACCAATATCATCCCCAGGCGACTAGAGTGTGATTCTATATCTATCCAGTATATTAAAACTTCAAATACACGCGGATCAGACGTATATGCAAAATCTTTATATACTGGATTGTCCAAATCAGTACAAATAAATATTCAAATACGTATAGAATGATTTAAATTTCAAAACAATATTGGTTTTCAAAAATATACTCTTCACACTCGTTCTAGGATACTACTGATCCCATCTCTAACGAGTCATTCTCATTGGATATTACTAATCCAATTTCTGATGAATTCTTTCGTATGGTTCTAATGTGTCTTGTTCTCTGAGCTTTGTAAACCAAAGCTCTGATACCAAATATAAGAACCCGTAACTTCCCCATGAAGGAAAGTGCGGATACTTTGAGAACAAGCCACATAAGAACGCAAACAGAAGAACATTTCATTGTATATTACAACAATTCCATCAGAATATAAGAATATACAGAGTATGAATCAAAATTACACATCATAAAATATCAGAGATTACAATACATTACATAGCAGCGGAAAATAATACAATACACAACTAGAAGTAATACACGGATACAAAGCCTTCCGAGTATCGTTCCAGATGTAAATCAAGATCCTGTGTATATAAATCTGCAAAACCAAAACTACTAGCTACCCATGTCAAAATAAGGGCACCCAGAGTTTAGGTTAAAACAATAAACTCCAAGTCAGTCATGTGACTGGTGTGAGAACTAAAACAGTTGTTAATCTTTATTTTAAAGTTAGGTAAATCAAGGGACCACGCCGTATAACACGGAACGGGTTTCCTCCCAAGAATACCAGTGCATAGAACAACAACGCAATGCTAAATAAAGAAAAATGAAGCTATTATAAGACCCAGGTCCCATCACACAATGCAACACAAGCTGGAGGATAGGGTTTTCGTAACGACCCGTGTTTTTGGCCATTAAGTATTTAATTTAATTTATTATTTTAAATATTTTATTTGGAATATTAAAGGATTTTAATACTGAATTCGTTATTAAAACGAAGTTTGAACGTTATAATTTATTTATAATATAAATCGAGCTTGAAATCGTGCGGCAGTTCGTAATATTGAATTTTCAACTTCAATTGAATATACAGGATCCGATATAAGTCGAATTTCTGTGAAACAAGAAACATTGGTACCGTGTTGATGGTAATTTTCATATGAAAGAGAAAAATTCAGATTTCGTGTTATAGATTGTAAGTTATGGCTAAATCAAATTTTGAAATAGTCGCTGTGAAAATCGTTATTTAAATATCAACCTATAAAATGGCCATTTTGTAAACGGACTCAGATTTCAACGAATCTAGTTTCATTAGAACCGTATCGTTAAATTATTGTACGGTGTTGAATGGCGTGGCAAACCGATGTTAATTTAACAAAGGGATATTAGAGTGTGACTTGAACAGACGATCGAATTACGCCGCGAAACCAATTCCATTGAGTTCGTATCGACAATTAGAGTCAGGATAAGCATATAGTTTGTTATTTTTGGAGATCGGTTAATTTGATGTTCAGAATGGCATTTCGGTACGCGTAAAAATAGCCTACCGGGGAAACAGTCTCAGAATGCGACGAAACTGGTGTCGTTGGGTTCGTATTGAAAAATTATTATAGGATTGCAAGGTTTCAAGTTGATTTGTTTTGTCTGGTGATCGTGGAAAAATTAAACGCGTGTTTATTTCTGGTTTTATAAGGGAATTTTTTCATACGACCTCGGATTTCGACGAAACTTGTCCCATTGGGTCCGGAATACCTTTTTACACTAAGATTAGCCTTTTTATCAGTAAACAGAAATCATTTGTAGGGATTTTTAAGAGTTACTTCATCATGAAGTTTCATAAAATAATAATTTATTTAACCGTATAAGCCTTCCCCAGTTCCCGCTGTTTTCTGTTTACTTGCGTTCCACACTTCTAAAACGTGATCGCCACGAAAACTTCAGCCCCACGTTTTGCTTCAATATAAATACACTTGTTTAAAGGTCAAACCCCTAATCCAGTTGCACAGAATCCGCCTCCACCTTATATGAAGTAAACGAACCACATCCTCCTTGATTCTTCCTCAAATCGCACGTTTTCCGTTGTTCAAATCATAAACATCCCAATGAAGAACTTGTTCCTTGCAATGAGATCCACTTATTGACCGGTGGAGATGGGATAATATTCATTGGGTTGGCCAGGGTTCAGCTCGAGATCAGCATCGGTTATGGAGCTTCTGCCGGCGATGGGAAGGGACTGACGAGGTGGCACTTGTGGCGTGGAAGGAGGAGGGTGAGGCGCGGCTCTGGGAAGTGTCAGATGATGGGCCGATCAACGGCAGGTGGAGGGTTTGATGAGCAAACGGGGGGTTTCTTGGATGAAGAAGGCTTCGTATATGAAGCAACAGGAACTGAAATCGGGCAAAGGGAGCAGGAGGCGTGGGGTCTGGTATAAAAAGGGGACAGTATTTGTTCCTTGCGTGGAAGCAGTAATGAAATAGAGAAGGTACTATAGGTGGGAGGAAAGTTAGTGGAGGGGTTAGGCTGTTTGGTTCAGTGGATAACAGTGCGCAGGGGAAGAAGAGGAAGATGCAGCGAACGGGATTAAAGGCCTATGTTTGAGTATCCTATACTAACGTAATTAAAGTTCAATAATTTACAGTAAAATCCATGATTTTAGTTAATTAAATTACTAATTAAATTCTGTCAACTTAATTCGTATATTATACAGGACCAACGATTTGGGAAAGATAACGAGCAAGCCTGGAATGTGGAATAAATTAATCGGCCTTGTTTTCTTTGCAAAGAAACTACACCGGATGGTTCTAAACATTGATTAGGTTAATTTTAATCGTTAATTAAGGGTTAATCGTCTAGTTTACAACTGAACTGATACTGTGCGTGAACAGGAAGGTACGGGTATGTTTGTATCTTGCCTATGCCTAGGAACGAAGCATTAACAAGGAAGCAGTATACAAAGCCAAGGAAAAAGGGAATCAGACCGTTAATTCCAGAAAAAGGGGATCAACCGACCATCTTTATAACATGACTAAGTTCAAGGTTTAAATAATTAAGTCGTTTTAATTATAATATAATTAGTAGAATAAACAATTTTAATTAAGAAATTAATTAAATTGTGTAGTGTAGTTTATGACAGGTTATGAATACAAGGACAGCGGTAAGGGGGACCGGAGAACAAAAGAACCCATCTGCCGATTTAGATAAGAACAACGTAATTAATGTCTTAAGCTTTAATTAAGAATTAATTAATTTATAATTAGATTGTGTTACTTAAAATATTTATAGTTTGTGATTTCATTATCAGAATGGAACAAACTAGGTATCATGGGAATCGCATTATGTCATGGAACAGAACTGGACAAGATTGGAGTCAACCGAAAATTTTAATTAAATTAAACACCTATTTAATTTAATTAAAATCAACTGTTTCAACGATAATTCAACTCAAGGTGAGTTAAACTCACTCACTTTTTTTTCATTTATATTTTATATAAATTGGGTTTTATTTTGTGTGCTCTGGTTGCTATGATTGACTGTTTGCTGATTTTATATTTATCTGTTGTTTTACCCGATGAAATTAAACCGTCGTTTAATTTCAGGGAAATACCAAATCGTTATTCTAACGATTGGTTCCAATAAAGGTAACTTGCCTTGTTGCTCACGTTTATAAAATAAACGTGTTTGATTTGTTTGAATTATTTGATCTGTTTGAATTGTTTGACCTGTTTGAATTGAACAATCTGTTTGAGATAACCATTTGAATACAGGGAAGAACAGGTTGGAGGGATTCAACCGGATTCCTCAAATTATAGTATTTATTTCATATCATCATATGAACTGTCTTGCTTGGGTAATTGATTTGAGTATTGATCATTGACTGAAAAGTCAACCTGTGTTGTGTTTTAACCAATGGGCAGTATTGGTTGAGTAATCAGCAGTAAATGGCCTAAAAGTAAATTGTTTGATTTATATCGATTTACCGTCAGGTAAGTCGATAGAACTAAAGTTATAAACTTTATTTTATAGCTAAGATAGATTTGAATATATATGTTTGAATAAAGGTTTGTTAAAAGGAAATGAGTGTGACTTAATTAATTGAATTAAGTCAAAGGAGATTGGGATTAATGGTTTACATTAAACCTGAGTTAGGTAAATGAGATTTAAATTGTTAAAGCGTTAATTTTACATTAACATTACGTAATAATGGGATTAAGTAAAAGTGAGAAATTGAAATGTGAATTTCAAGCAAGAAATGGTCGAAAGATTTTGAAAAGGAGATGGAGAAAAGTGAATTTGATAAAAGAAATGAGTCGTAGGATATTGTAAGAAAAATTCGAATTATAGAATGAATTTGTTTAAAGAAGTCGAGTTTAAAATGTGGTATTTTACGGGAAATTATTTAATTATTAAATTAAGGAATAATAAGGAAGAGATTTTCAGAAGGGTAAGAAGGCTGTATGAAACCATATTTTGATTCAAAAAATTAAATGGAATGTGTACTTATATTAGAATGAAATGTGGGTTGGATTACAAATAGTATTTATCTTAGGATATGAACGTTGTTGATCAAGGTCTGAGAGGTAACTAAAATACCCCAACTTGAACGACATCAGGATTATCTGCAGATGATATTAGTTGTAATGGTAAAAGAGGTTAGTAAATATGTATTATTTCCGTTAGGGAAATAACAGTGCAGTGATTAATGGAAATGTGGAGAATTTGTATAACAAGAGTTCCAAAGAAAAAGGGAATAAAAAGGGGTTGGCATAAATATAATGATACGTTCGAGCAAGATAGGAGGTTTCGTAATAAGCATTAGGGTTTTGTTTCAAGTTATGAAATAAAAGATATTTCGTAATATTGTTTTACGAGTGATATTTGAATTGATTTCCCAATATTAGGTAATAGCGTGGCTAATGTTTTTGAAAGTGAAATTTAGAAACTATATATAATATAGGATTTGTCCTAAATAATAAAATGAACATGGTTTAAAGAAAAATCTTATGATAAATAAAGAAGCGAGAGAACTATATTTATAATATTGAAGTATCTAAGAGTTCTAAATTTACATTTGTTTTAATTAAAAGGCCAATTGATGCTGAATATTGGACCAGTGAACTCACTGGATTGTCATGATTGAAACACTGATTATTTTGATAGTTAACTCACTGACTATCAAATCCAAACCATACGATTGTTGGCTCGGAAAGCCCGGGATCGAATTGATATTCGAAAACCATTCCGACCAACAAATACGGGAAGATATCTGAAGACAGTCGAGATGGAGCATTGAAGACCGTAGATCTTCATAAGCGGAAGAACTGCTAAAAATCTCTGGTTAGCTCCCAGAGATAAACTGTGGTTCTGTCGTGGCTGGAATCTACGGGTTGCAAGGACTTCTCGCTACTGATCTGTAGGGTGATTCCTTAGATGCAGTAGGAGAGTGCCTTCGGTTCATCCTGTTCCTGGATGACTTGTATGGACGAATGTCTGACAAAGTATTTCCAAAGGGATCGCGTACGTTGATTTCTTCAAACGTACCATGGTTGTACGGAGGACGACGGTTCTCTGAACTACTAGAGTATTTTTGTGGACGTCAATTAGTGATATCTGGCGGATCTGACGATGTGACATTCAAAGTGAATGGTAGCCAGGTGTCGTAGAGGAAATTCAAACCTCAAGCCTCACAACCGGGAAATGACAAAAATCGGGCAGGCAGCATGGCTATGTGGGTCGTTCCCATTAGGGTGTATAATCACCTATCTAGAGAAATTCCTTTTATTTCTTAAATCTATTTCGATGCTGTCCCTTTTCGGGAAACGGTGGTTTGAGCCCAACCGTTGGTGATATACATTCGATACGCTCAAGCGAAATGAGTGGTCGGTCATGTGAGGGCCGGGTTGCAAGACGTTCTTGTTAAACCCAGTGTATTCGCCTCTAGAGGTACACTATCGGCATGTGGTCCCATACCTTATCAAGTTCGGAATCCAATCTCCAATAAGCGCCCGCGGTTTTGATTGTATTCTATATATGTGGAGCGTGAGATGCAAGTGTTCCACTAGATTGTTATTTACTTGTATTTAGACATTATTATAATATCAGAAAAGATATTGATTTCAAAAATGTTTTGGGTTATCGTAAGGTAAAAACCGTCCGTTTTTATGTGTGGATTTGGTCTTACGATTATCCTTTTTCTTTCAAAGGATTTTAACTTTAAAATCCAGTTGTGTGTTACCTTAATACTGTGCGAGTTTTTCTCACTCTGGTTCACCAGACTGACCCGGTGTTTTGTAAATGCTCGGGTTAGCCCGGGTATACAGGTTTAGGTTATTGAATGCTGTGAAGAGACGAGCTGGAAGAGTCCAGACATATGATATTATATAGCTAATATTCCGCTGTGTGTTGTATATGGGAAGAGGTTATTATGACTGTCCCGTTGTGTGATGTACTCTGATATTGTAAGTATTTTTTTAAAGCTCTCAATAAAGTTTTATTTCTGTATTATATTTTGTTCCGCTGCGATGTGAGACTCTGATTCTATGTTATGTTGGTTCTTCTTCTTCTTCTTCTATTCTAATATTTATTTCTTTCTTATCTCACCCTCTAAATTCTTTCTAATAACGTTCCGGTGTTTTCGGTGTTTGGAAGGTCGGCATGAGTTACAGTTAAGGTATTTATGTCGATTTTCAGGGCCGAAAATCCCTGTTCGTTACAGTGGTATCAGAGCTATTGGTTTAGTAATAACCTTGGCTGTGTGGTGTAACTCGATAGAGATGGGGTTAGTAATACCCTAGATCGAGATTGAGTGCATATGTATATATATGAGAGCGTAATTGTAAATTTCATATACAAATGTTTTGTATTGTGTTGGTTGATCGGTTCAAGTGTTGCATTGAACTGGCAGTGGACACAGTATTGTTTTCAAAAGAGGGTAAATGAAATAATTTTACCCAAATTATATTTTTGTATAAAAAAGAAATAATTTTATTAAATTGTTGAGATAATTGTGTGTTTGATCGATTTGAATGGAATTCAAATCAGATTGAAAATTTGAATTGAAATTTAACTTGGTTAAGTGTAATTAAAATTCAGAATGATATTGTAATTAAATTAAATAAATTGGAAATTAAATAAATGAATAATAATCAAATATGTGAAACCAAAATAAATGTTAATATTGAATGGAATTCAATTGATCTGGATGATTTGGTTGTGTATTGGTTGCTGGATTGTGAATTGTTTGTTGTGTAACGTCCCGGATTTTTGAACGATGTTTACAAATATTTAAAATCTGTCTAAATATTGATTTGGAGATATTTGCAGATCTTATATCGAATTTAGTTTATAAAATCGAGTTCAAAAATATATAATTTATAATATAATTAAAACGAGCTCGAAAACGACGCGGCAGTTCGTAATTTTCGATCTGAACTTTAACTAAATATACAGGATCCGAAATAAGTCGGATTTTTGTGAAACAAGAAACGTTTGAATCGATTTGATTATATTTTTCTAATGAAAGAGAAAAATCGTGATTTCATCGTGTAGATGATAAGATATGCCTAAATTAAAATTTCCAATAGTCGTTATAGAATCGTTCATCGACCGTAACAGTTTATTTGAAATAACTGCATACTGGTTTCGAATTTAGACAAGATTCTTTTGAGACGTAGTGTTAATTTAATTTTTAGAATTTTACTGTAATTTTTAATAAATTAAATATGCAGCTTTTTATTTGAAGTATTGTGCACCCTGTATCAGTATTTCGGGGTTTCACAATATAAGTTAGCCTACCGATATTATTATATTTTTGGGGTAGTGACACCTCGCTGGACACGACTATATTTTTATTTCTGTCCATAGGGGTTTGTATGTAAGCGGAATATTATATGACGGGGTACGCATATAAAACGGTTACCGATAGAAATTAAGAACCACATTGAAATTTATAAATAAAAGTAAAATATAAATGTCACTCTTCACGCACATGAACTGGAACATTTTGCCTACTCTAAATATGCACGCACATTTAATCTAATTTCATTTCACCGTTCCTTTCCTTACGCACTGGACATTTCAATTATTTGCCTTGCAATTTACCTGCAACGCTGTTTATTCCTTGTGACCCAAACAATCTAAAAACCGTGGGGATCACGGTTTGTATTGAGAATCCCATCGAAAACAGTACCCTACTTCTACAACCCTACCCCCTAAACAACGTGGCCATCACGAAACTCCTCCCCTATAAATAAGTCGTTGTTACTTTGTAATTCCTGAAACAGAGTTTTAAAAACAAAAGCTCCCTTTCTCTTCTTTCTATCTGCGCTCTTTTCCTTCCTCTCGAAGAAAAAAATGAAAAATAGAAGATCTAAGCTTGCGCCCTTGGAAAAAAATCGTAAAAAAGGGAAAAATAATGACGCATGCAGTGAAATCGGGGAAAGTAGAAGAAAAAAAAGGTTGGGGACAAAGATCAACAGTGGCGAATGGTTGTACCAGTGAGTGCATGGGGAAGGATTTATACGGTGGTGGGCCGGGGTTAACGAAGTAGGCTTTCAGGCTTTTAAGTAAAAAAAAAGAACAGAGGGGGTGATATGAGCGCAAGTATAAGGTGGTAAAACAGTGGAGCGCGAGCATCATATGTGCGAGAAGGAGTAAATGGCGGAGCAAGATTGAAACAGCAAAAAAAGAAGTGGTTCCGTTTCGGCAAGAAGAAGGCAACAGTACATAGCGGCAGACGGAAATGAACGCAGCTGGAAGATTGTAAAGCGAACCATTCAACAAACCAAACCTAAGGTGAGTTTAACTCACTCAGTTTATCCCGTTTATATTTTATATAAACTGGAATTTTATTTTGTGTGCAATGTTTGTTGATGATTGGATTACTATTTGCATGTGTATTGAATATTTTTAAATATTCATGGATTAAATTAAGCGGTTGTTTAATTTAATCAGATTAAATCGTTACGATTAGATTCCAAATGAGGTAATTTACCTTGTTGGTTACGGTATAGGACTATGAACATATAAATAATTGACTGCTTGATTGATATAAAATTTGTTTGTTGACTGTATTAGCTGAACTGTTTATTTCTGTTTATCGTAATATTTATTGTTGTGATCCATCGTGATGCAGGAAAGGACAGTTTGGAGGAATCCAACAGGATTCCTCAAATATGTTGTTTATATAACTGTTAATCAATTTGATTGATTGTTGATTGTTGAACCAAAGCTCATCACTTGTTTAATATTAACCAATGTGGTATATTGGTTGAGAAATTCTCGGCAGATGGCCTGTAAATGAACCATTTTACAGAAATTGATTTACCGTCAGATAAATCAATCAAAAGGAAATGATAAAATTGTTTTATAACTAAAGAAAGGTTTTGGAAATCTATTTTATGTAGATTACTTTTAAGTAAAGTTATAAAAGAAATAAATAATTATTTTATCTTGTAATTTTAAAGTGGGTATATAAAACGAGATTTGTGTGTTAATGAGTTTGTAAGCAAATAAGTAGCGATTAAAAAAATGGTTAAGAGTTAAATTAATTGTTTTCAATAAGCAATTAAATGAGATTATTTAATTAGATTATTGATTAAATCAGTCGAAATTATTCAAATAAATTTTAAAGGAATAACTAAGTGAAATAATTAACAAGGTAACGTTGTTTGATAAGATCGAGTCGACCACTTGAACAAGGATTGATTTTTAAAACTACGGTTGATTTGTTAATTATTATTGGAGTTAAATATTATTATAAAATAACCCTTTAAGAAAGATTAACTATTTTATTTATAATTGATAATGAAGCAAATTATTTGATGCAAAGGATATTAGACAATTTACAAGGAGTTGATCCGAAAACGGGACTTTTAAAGTATATTATGAATATAAATTCATAAAGTGATTCGATAGACAAGATGTGAATATATAATAGTGTTTTCAAAGTAAAACTAAGTTGTTTGATATATCGAGTCTAGAATTCTATAAAAAGAACAACGTTAGCTTTTAAAGTGAATAATGTTTGAGAAACCAGATTAAAATGGAAATGGTGATGAAGGGGATTTGTCGAGTAAAACCTTGTTTACAATTAGAAAAAGGGATTTTTAAATAAGTATTCTCATATTTATATGAGTTGAACTTTGATTTATTTTCGGGAAGGAATTATATAAAAGGAAAGTGTTAAACGAGATTGATGTGAGATCGAACGGAAACCTTAGTGGATTAAACTTTGTTATAAAAGTAATAATCTAACGGTAAAGGTCTAAAGATGAAGATTTAAATCTGAAAGGAGTTGCTTGAACATAACTAAAATAAGTGGTAATTTAAAAAGGGATTCTAAATCAAATCTAAGTACTAAGGAAAATGATAGAATAAGATTCGTTGATAAACTTCTATCTATCCGAAGATGAAAATGTTGTCGTCTCAAGGTCTGAGAGGTAAATATAATACCCCAACTTGTAACGACTCCATAATTATCCAAGGATGATATTAGTATAAACGAGAGTAGTTGAAGAGATTAAAATGATATTTCCATAAAGAATATTATACATTATAATTCAAGGAATTATAAGTTGAATAAAATGGGTTTGGAAATAAGAAGTGAAAGGGCTGTATTTCAAAGATGGGAGATTTAGATATTTAATTAACCACTGTTTAACTAAAGAGGCCAGGTGATACTATATACGGGTCCAATGAATCCACTTTATTTTTCTATGGATGATGGTTGTTTATTTTGATAGTTAAATCACCGACTATCAAAATCTGGCCAAAACGATTGTTGGTATGGAAAGACCGGGATCGAATTTATATTCGAAAACCATTCCGACCAGCAAATACGTAACGTTAAAGATGTCAGAAGATGGTCGAGATGGAGCATTGAAGACCGTTGATCTTCGTGAGCGGAAGAACTACTCGTTAAATTTCTCTGGCTAGCTACCATAGTTATGATGACTTGTGATTCTGTCGTGATTGGAATCTTCGGATTGCAAGGACTACTCACTACTGATCCATGGGGTGATTCCTATATTGGATGCAGTAGGAGAGTGCCTTCGGTTCATCCTGTTCCTGGATGACGTGTATGGACGATGTAAAGGGTGGCCAGATGTTTCAAAATTCGATTATAACCTCAAGCCTCATCAACCGGGATATGACAGAAATCGGGCAGGCAGCATGGCTATGTAGGTCGCTCCCATTAGGTGTATAATCACATATCTAGAGAAATTCAATTTTCTTTGCTTCTTAAATCTATCGATGCTGTCCCTTTTCGGGAAACGGTTGCTGATCCCAACCGTTGGTGATATACATTCGATACACTCAGGCGAAATGAGTGGTCGGTCATGTGTGGGCCGGGTTGCAAGACGTTCTTGTTGAACCCAGTGTATTCGCCTCTAGAGATACACTATCGGCAGGTGGTTCCATACCTTGTCATAGTCGGAATCCAATCTCCAATAAGCGCCCGCGGTTTTGATTGTATACTATATATGTGGAGCGTGAGATGCAAGCGTTCTGCTAGATTCTATTTATTTGTATTTAGACACTATTATAATATCAGATGATATATATAAATTTCACACTGTTTTGGGTTATAGTAAGGTAAAAACCGTCCGTGTTTATGTGTGGGTTGGTCTTACTATTATCCTTTTCTTTCGAAAGAGATTTGAACTTAAAAATCAAGTTGGGTGATTCCCCTTAAACTGTGCGAGTTATTCTCACTCTGGTTCACCAGACTGACTCGGTATTTGTAATGCTCGGGTTAGCCCGGGTTGTACAGGTCCAGCTTATCGGATGCTACAAAGTCTAGAGACATGCTGAAAGAGTTCAGACGTATGATTATATCTAGCATATTCCGCTGTGTGATGTATATGAGGACAGGTCGTTATAACTGTCCAAGTGTATTGATGTACTCTGATGTTGTAAGTATATTTTCAAGATCTCAATAAAGAATATTTCTATATTATATTTTGTTCCGCTGCGATGTGAGACTCTGATTTGTGTTGTGTTTTCTTCTTCCTATTTCTTCTATTCTAAAATTTCTTTCCTTCTTATCTCATCCTCTAAATTCTTTCTATTGGCATCTGGGTTTCTAGTATCATTTGGGTTGAATTAGTGTTGTTTGGTCAGCTCAAAGGATACCAGAAATTTGGGTCGCTACATGTTGATAGTTTGTTTGAATGGGATAATCAATAATTTAATAAAGCCAAATGAATAGTAAATTAAAGAATAAATTCTAGTATAATTAAACTGGAATGAAACTGCATATGAATTAGAATTTACAATTTAATCATGTGTTTAAGAATGAATTGATGTTGTGTGTTTGACTTTGCAATTGGTGTAGTTATACCAGTTGATTAGTGAAATATTATCTCAGAATTTCACATATATCTATTACTTATATATGAATTGAGTTAAGTACAAGTGCCAGATGGCTGGGCAGATTGATATCGGTTGAGTAAATCGCATATACGTTGAGCAGATATGCTTAATAGCGCTCGCAAAAAGGTACGTCTACGCGAAATATAAAATTTTGATTTTTAATTGGATCTTGGGTTTTGATTTTTGTTTTCCGACCGTGTGGGTCGAGGTATATATATTAATTGTTCGTGCGATATCGTAGATGTCACTCCGTACAGGGGAGACTCTGCCGAATTTTTCCGGGAATTTAATGTGTTAGAAAATTTTAGATATTTTTAAAATTATTCATTTACAATATTGAACTTCTTTTTGATTTGAGATAAATTAAATTGGATTTGGAAATTAATGGGTTTGTAACGTTCTTTCTTACCTTAGAAATTTCGAGGACGAAATTATTTTAAGGGGGAAAGAATGTAACGACCCGTGTTTTTGGCCGTCAAGTATTTAATTTAATTTATTATTTTAAATATTTTATTTGGAATATTAAAGGATTTTAATATTGAATTCGTTATTAAAACTAAGTTTGAACGTTATAATTTATTTATAATATAAATCGAGCTTGAAATCGCGTGGCATTTCGTAATATTGAATTTTCAACTTCAATTGAATATACAGGATCCGATATAAGCCAGAATTCTGTGAAACAAGAAACGTTGGGACCGTGTTGATGATAATTTTCATATGAAAGAGAAAAATTCAGATTTCGTGTTATAGATTGTAAGTTATGGCTAAATCAAATTTTGAAATAGTCGCTGTGAAAATCGTTATTTAAATATCGACCTTTAAAATGGCCATTTTGCAAACGGACTCAGATTTCGACGAAACTAGTTTCATTAGAACCGTATCGTTAAATTATTGTACGGTGTTGAATGGCGTGGAAAACCGATGTTGTATGTGACCACGGCAGCCATAAACGCTCGTTCAATTTCTATAGCGCGTATTTAATTTAACAAAGGGATATTAGAGTGTAACTTGAACAGACGATCGAATTAGGCCGCGAAACCAATTCCATTGAGTTTGTATCGACAATTAGAGTCAGGATAAGCATATAGTTTGTTATTTTTGGAGATCGGTTAATTTGATGTTCAGAAAGGCATTTCGGTGCGCGTAAAAATAGCCTACCGGGGAAACAGTCTCAGAATGCGACGAAACTGGTGCCGTTGGGTTCGTATTGAAGAATTATTATAGGATTACAAGGTTTCAAGTTGATTTGATTTATCTGGTGATCGTGGAAAAATTAAACGCGTGTTTATTTCTGGTTTTATAAGGGAATTTTTTTCATACGACCTTGGATTTCGACGAAACTTGTCCCATTGGGTCCGGAATACTTTTTTACACTAAGATTAGCCTTTTTATCAGTAAACAGAAATCATTTGTAGGGGTTTTTAAGATTTACTTCACCATGAAGTTTCATAAAATAATAATTTATTTAACCATATAAGCCTTCCCCAGTTCCCACTGTTTTCTGTTTACTTGCGTTCCACACTTCTAAACCGTGATCACCACGAAAACTTCAGCCCCACATTTTGCTTCAATATAAATACACCTGTTTAAAGGTCAAACCCCTAATCCAGTTGTTCTACGATCAACACAGAATCCGCCTCCACCTTATATGAAGTAAACGAACCACATCCTCCTTGATTCTTCCTCAAATCGCACATTATCCGTTGTTCAAATCATAAACATCCCAATGAAGAACTTGTTCCTCGCAATGAGATCCACTTATTGACCGGTGGAGATGGGATAATATTCATTGGGTTGGCTAGGGTTCAGCTCGAGATCAGCATCGGTTATGGAGCTTCTACCGGCGATGGGAAGGGACTGATGAGGTGGCACTTGTGGCGTGGAAGGAGGAGGGTGAGGCGTGGCTCTGGGAAGTGTCAGATAATGGGCCGATCAACGGCAAGTGGAGGGTTTGACGAGCAAACGGGGGGGTTTCTTGGATGAAGAAGTCTTCGTGTATGAAGCAACAGGAACTGAAATCGGGCAAAGGGAGCAGGAGGCGTGGGGTCTGGTATAAAAAGAGGACAGTATATGTTCCTTGTGTGGAAGCAGTAATGAAATAGAGAAGGTACTGTAGTGGGGAGGAAAGTTAGAGAAGGAGTTAGGCTGTTTGGTTCAGTGGATAACAGTGCGCAGGGGAAGAAGAGGAAGATGCAGCGAACGGGATTAAAGGCCTATGTTTGAGTATCCTATACTAACGTAATTAAAGTTCAATAATTTACAGTAAAATCCATGATTTTAGTTAATTAAATTACTAATTAAATTCTGTCAACTTAATTCGTATATTATACAGGACCAACGATTTGGGAAAGATAACGAGCAAGCATGGAATGTGGAATAAATTAATCGGCCTTGTTTTCTTTGCAAAGAAACTACACCGGATGGTTCTAAACATTGATTAGGTTAATTTTAATCGTTAATTAAGGGTTAATCGTCTAGTTTACAACTGAACTGATACTGTGCGTGAACAGGAAGGTACGGGTATGTTTGTATCTTGCCTATGCCTAGGAACGAAGCATTAACAAGGAAGCAGTATACAAAGCCAAGGAAAAAGGGAATCAGACCGTTAATTCCAGAAAAAGGGGATCAACCGACCATCTTTATAACATGACTAAGTTCAAGGTTTAAATAATTAAGTCGTTTTAATTATAATATAATTAGTAGAATAAACAATTTTAATTAATAAATTAATTAAATTGTGTAGTGTAGTTTGTGACAGGTTATGAATACAAGGACAGCGGTAAGGGGGACCGGAGAACAAAAGAACCCATCTGCCGATTTAGATAAGAACAACGTAATTAATGTCTTAAGCTTTAATTAAGAATTAATTAATTTATAATTAGATTGTGTTACTTAAAATATTTATAGTTTGTGATTTCATTATCAGAATGGAACAAACTAGGTATCATGGGAATCGCATTATGTCATGGAATGGAACTGGACAAGATTGGAGTCAACCGAAAATTTTAATTAAATTAAACACCTGTTTAATTTAATTAAAATCAACTGTTTCAACGATAATTCAACTCAAGGTGAGTTAAACTCACTCACTTTTTTTCATTTATATTTTATATAAATTGGGTTTTATTTTGTGTGCTCTGGTTGCTATGATTGACTGTTTGCTGATTTTATATTTATCTGTTGTTTTAACCGATGAAATTAAACCGTCGTTTAATTTCAGGGAAATACCAAATCGTTATTCTAACGATTGGTTCCAATAAAGGTAACTTGCCTTGTTGCTCACGTTTATAAAATAAACGTGTTTGATTTGTTTGAATTATTTGATCTGTTTGAATTGTTTGACCTGTTTGAATTGAACAATCTGTTTGAGATAACCATTTGAATACAGGGAAGAACAGGTTGGAGGGATTCAACCGGATTCCTCAAATTATATTATTTATTTCATATCATCATATGAACTGTCTTGTTTGGGTAATTGATTTGAGTATTGATCATTGACTGAAAAGTCAACCTGTGTTGTGTTTTAACCAATGGGCAGTATTGGTTGAGTAATCAGCAGTAAATGGCCTAAAAGTAAATTGTCTGATTTATATCGATTTACCGTCGGGTAAGTCGATAGAACTGAAGTTATAAACTTTATTTTATAGCTAAAGATAGATTTGAATATATATGTTTGAATAAAGGTTTGTTAAAAGGAAATGAGTGTGACTTAATTAATTGAATTAAGTCAAAGGAGATTGGGATAAATGGTTTACATTAAACCAGAGTTAGGTAAATGAGATTTAAAGTGTTAAAGCGTTAATTTTACATTAACGTTACGTAATAATGGGATTAAGTAAAAGTGAGAAATTGAAATGTGAATTTCAAGCAAGAAATGGTCGAAAGATTTTGAAAAGGAGATGGAGAAAAGTGAATTTGATAAAAGAAATGAGTCGTAGGATGTTGTAAGAAAAATTCGAATTATAGAATGAATTTGTTTAAAGAAGTCGAGTTTAAAATGTGGTATTTTATGGGAAATTATTTAATTATTAAATTAAGGAATAATAAGGAAGAGATTTTCAGAAGGGTAAGAAGGCTGTATGAAACCATATTTTGATTCAAAAAGTTAAATGGAATGTGTACTTATATTAGAATGAAATGTGGGTTGGATTACAAATAGTATTTATCTTAGGATATGAACGTTGTTGATCAAGGTCTGAGAGGTAACTAAAATACCCCAACTTGAACGACATCAGGATTATCTGCAGATGATATTAGTTGTAATGGTAAAAGAGGTTAGTAAATATGTATAATTTCCGTTAGGGAAATAACAGTGCAGTGATTAATGGAAATGTGGAGAATTTGTATAACAAGAGTTCCAAAGAAAAAGGGAATAAAAAGGGGTTGGCGGAAATATAATGATACGTTCGAGCAAGATAGGAAACGTAAAGTTGGGTTTCGTAATAAGCATTAGGGTTTTGTTTCAAGTTATGAAATAAAAGATATTTCGTAATATTGTTTTACGAGTGATATTTGAGTTGATTTCCCAATATTAGGTAATAGCGTGGCTAATGTTTTTGAAAGTGAAATTTAGAAACTAAATATGATATAGGATTTGTCCTAAATAATAAAATGAACATGGTTTAAAGAAAAATCTTATGATAAATAAAGAAGCGAGAGAACTATATTTATAATATTGAAGTATCTAAGAGTTCTAAATTTACATTTGTTTTAATTAAAAGGCCAATTGATGCTGAATATTGGACCAGCGAACTCGCTGGATTGTCATGATTGAAACACTTATTATTTTGACAGTTAACTCACCGACTATCAAATCAAAACCATACGATTGTTGTCTCGGAAAGCCCGGGATCAAATTGATATTTGAAAACCATTCCGACCAACAAATACGTGAAGATATCAGAAGACGGTCGAGATGGAGCATTGAAGACCGTAGATCTTCATAAGCGGAAGAACTGCTAAAAATCTCTGGTTAGCTCCCAGAGATAAACTGTGGTTCTGTCGTGGCTGGAATCTACGGGTTGCAAGGACTTCTCGCTACTGATCTGTAGGATGATTCCTTGGATGCAGTAGGAGAGTGCCTTCGGTTCATCCTGTTCCTGGATGACTTGTATGGACGAATGTCTGACAAAATATTTCCAAAGGGATCGCGTACGTTGATTTCTTCAAACGTACCATGGTTATACGGAGGACGACGGTTCTCTGAACTACTAGAGTATTTTTGTGGACGTCAATTAGTGATATCTGGCGGATCTGACGATGTGACATTCAAAGTGAATGGTAGCCAGGTGTCATAGAGGAAATTCAATCCTCAAGCCTCACAACCGGGAAATGACAAAAATCGGGCAGGAAGCATGGTTATGTTGGTCGCTCCCATTAGGGTGTATAATCACCTATCTAGAGAAATTCCTTTTGTTTCTTAAATCTATTTCGATGCTTTCCCTTTTCGGGAAACGGTGGTTTGAGCCCAATCGTTGGTGATATACATTCGATACGCTCAAGCGAAATGAGTGGTCGGTCATGTGAGGGCCGGGTTGCAAGACGTTCTTGTTAAACCGAGTGTATTCGCCTCTAGAGATACACTATCGGCAGGTGGTCCCATACCTTGTCAAGGTCGAAATCCAATCTCCAATAAGCGCCTGCGGTTTTGATTGTATACTATATATGTGGAGCGTGAGATGCAAGCGTTCCATAGATTGTTATTTACTTGTATTTAGACATTATTATAATATCAGAAAAGATATTGATTTCAAAAATGTTTTGGGTTATCGTAAGGTAAAAACCGTCCGTGTTTATGTGTGGATTTGGTCTTACAATTATCCATTTTCTTTCAAAGGATTCTAACTTTAAAATCCAGTTGTGTGTTACCTTAATACTGTGCGAGTTTTTCTCACTCTGGTTCACCAGACTGACCCGGTGTTTTGTAAATGCTCGGGTTAGCCCAGGTATACAGGTTCAGGTTATTGAATGCTGTGAAGAGACGAGCTGGAAGAGTCCAGACGTATGATATTATATAGCTACTATTCCGCTATGTGTTGTATATGGGAACAGGTTATTATGACTGTCCCGTTGTGTGATGTACTCTAATATTGTAAGTATTTTTTTAAAGCTCTCAATAAAGTTTTATTTCTGTATTATATTTTGTTCCGCTGCGATGTGAGACTCTGATTCTGTGTTGTGTTGGTTCTTCTCCTTCTTCTATTCTAATATTTCTTTCTTTCTTATCTCACCCTCTAAATTCTTTCTAATAACGTTCCGGTGTTTTCAGTGTTTGGAAGGTCGGCATGAGTTACAGTTAAGGTATTTATGTCGATTTTCAGGGCCGAAAATCCCTGTTCGTTACAGTTTTACCTTATAATAGCCAAAGCATGCTTGATACGCTAAATTTCATCTTTTTTTATTACTATAAGTGTATAGTGTCAAAACAATTTCCATCATAAATATCAATCATAGACGGCATGGGTACCATATATCTTGTCGCCATACTAGGCTCTACAATCAAAACCGCAAAGTCACGTATTGGAAGTTGGATTTCCATCTGTGAACAAAGGCAAAAGATAGTCCTCTACCGATTCGAGACGCTCTAGCCCGTGTCTCAGGCAAGCCTTGGATCGTCAGGGCCGGTCCACCGATGTGGATTAAAATGCCTGAACACTGCGTTTCCCCACCCTATGGGGTGTCAATGAGTCCAATGACTCCAACGGCTCCACACAGTCACCGATATATCCGAGGCGCCTTGCAACAGCAACAACCACATAAGTCAAACTCGTCAGGGCGTGTAAAACCACTAACGCCACTTCTAGCTAGAAGGAAACGCATGCCCTCCCTGAGGTCCTCTCCCGTTTCTGGTCCACTACCGGGGTGTGAGGCTCGCGAATCAACGCTACACAATGCTATGCCACACAGGCCGTGCTTTGATCATCACCCATAAGACTTTTCTTTTCAACAGAAGCCTTGATCATATTGCCACTTAGGCATGCCACACAGGCAATTCACTCCATGCGTTTGATATCCATCAATATATGACCTCTGAGATCGTACGTCTCAGAGAAGGGCGTTAAGCAAGAGAATAAATTCTCCACCGCCAAATAGATATATATTTAATAGAAATCAATCACACAGAATAAAATCCAATGTCAGACACACAGTCTGTTTACAAGTTCGTTCTGGGTCTGAACGAAACCGGAGGCACCTAGTACCGCACATATCCATCGATCTCCAAGTACGTCTGGACGATCACTAACTGATTCCCTCCTCTTGGGTGTACGGCCCAATCAAGATCATCAGTAATTATCCAAACGACTTGAAGACCTCCGGTCTTCAACCACCGTCTTCATCTTCGACACCACGTCGAATTAGTTATTCAGAATGGGATAAACCCGGTCTTTCTGAATAAGTCGCGTATATGATAAACAAGTGTTACACAAACATAACATACGCCTCATTCCAATTCAGAATATTCCTTTACTCAAATATTCTTATACTTTGGGAAAGGTTCCCATTAATTTTATCAAAGATAAATTCTTTAAATTTATTCTTTAATCTTCTTTGAATATCAATTCAAACTAGTCGGGATTAGCGAACCACACCGAAGTAATCATTTATTTTATTTCCCAATCCCAACTTATTCATCCCATGAAGTAAAACTAGTCATACTTCATATCTAACACCACGGTGTTATCGGTAAATTCAATTACCATTTCACGTTCAAATCTAATTAAAGATTTAACTGTAACACCCCACCTCCGCCAGGGTGGCTCTTGCAAGCACTCTGACTTTGGAGGGGCGTTTGTACCGGGTAAACATGCATAATGATATATCAAGGTAGAACAAGAACATATGTATATATGTAAACAGAGTAAATAAGATAAGTAAAACAGCGGAAGATTTCAAACTATTTCAAAACATGTCTGATACAACATAATGTCAACTTTCCAAATACACAAGTTTAGATAAAAACAACATCACTGAAAAAAAACTGAAATACATAAGTACTATCCTCAAAATAAGTGATAACCAAAGCTAGCTTCATGTCAAGACCGTACATGAGCTAAAATCCCACAAGCAAGCGATCAGAAATCCAAGCTAAGCTCCAATATTCCCACCCTGAGAACCTGGGGGGAAACGGAAGAAAAGAGGCGAAAGAAAAACAGGTCAGTCAAAAAGACTGAGTAAGCCCTACTACAATCAATGTAAACTGATAAAGTTAACTGGCATGAGAAGCAGGGATGAACATAAGGATAACAACATACTAGCATGATGATTAACTAACAAGGTAGATAAAGGTGTCATCGCATAATCAGGATTAAGGTTTTGCACCACAGGTGTACTAGCAAACTAACATGACTTGAATAAACAAGTATTGATCCCTTGGCCCAAGCTTTGACCCAATAACATGAAGTGACCCTAATACGAGGTCCAATAACATGAAGTGACCCTAATACGAGGTCCAACCAAACGGTCTAGTCGATCGGCTCCCTATAAGCCTAACTCGTCACGTGTTGGTGTCAATACGGCCCAAACATAATTGTAGTCAGACTGTGCCGGGTCTCCCGTCGGGTGTATCAAGCCCTAGGGTGTCAACCCCTGGACACCATAAACATAAGTGCACAGTCTAGATCTACTGGTACCCATGCTTGACTTCTCCAAATACGGACTACGTGCACGACCATAGTCCGTCCGGAACTACATCGGCGTACCACTCTGCCGTCGTTTTTGGTCACTTACCTCAAGTCCAGTAATCGTGCCCCCACCCTAGCCTAGTCCCTAGGGTCTTAATGATACAAACTTGGGATTACTGCTGGAGTGGACCCCCAATGCTAGGATTTTCTAATGGGTTAAGTACGGTTTAACCCTCTTGCTAATCATGGATTAACTTGGTTAAGTGTAACGATGAGTTCACGACTTAACCCTGATTAATCTACCAAGCCCAAATTGGTTAAGTATTAAGTGGACCATGACTTAACCCTAATCATGAGGCATTAATTAATTAATGTGCCTTAACCTCTCACATTAGACCTTGTTGTGGTTACTAGTTAAGCCGGGCGGGTTCGGGTAGCTTTACACCACAACTTGGTCTAACCTCGGGCTCAAGGTACAACATGACAACTTCTCACATTGGGTCCTATTGTTTGTAGCAACTAGTTAAGCCGGTCGGTTCCGGGTAGTTTTACGCTACAAACTCAACCCAACCTCGAGTTGGTCACACTTATATTTTCTAAGTGTCATGTCCATCATGTTTCCAAAACATACTACAAGTTTTCAAGAATTTGGGTAGACCTAACTTAATAGGTAAATTCCCAATGGGTAGACCTAACTTAATAGGTAAATTCCCAATCTTATGTTTTTATGTCTTTTAAGTTTACCCAACCCCAAACGCAATCCCATCGCTTACATATCGCAATAGCGCATAAAGGATAGAAAGAGGGAACTTGGCATAATCATGACATAAAGGTGTTGAAGCCACAAGTTTAACATGGTGGCATATGAAATGTACATATGTTCATATACTTGCATATTACATTTTTAGGCCCCAAAAGCATGCATAAAACCAAACTTAGCATATTGGTGATACATGGTGATAAATGACATGTAGAAATGGCCATAAGTTCGCATTTAGCCTCACATGCAAGCTATCATAAGAGATATGATAACTTACATGTTGCCAAAATGCAACCTTTAGCATAAAGCTTGAAGCTTTAAGCTCATAAACCCAAGATAAGCTTGCATAACATGATAACATGAACAAAATGATCAACCCAAACTTGCATAACATAACTTGCATATCATATGACAAACTTGCATATCAAACTTGCATAACATAACATGATAAACTTGCATATCATAACATGGCAAACTTGCATAACATAACATGATAAACTTGCATATCATAACATGGCAAACTTGCATAACATAACATGATAAACTTGCATATCATAACATGGCAAACTTGCATAGCATAACATGATAAACTTGCATATCATAACATGGCATACTTGCATATCATAATGATCAACCAAACCTGCATCATTCATTTAACTTTAGAGTTTAAATATGAAAGTAGAAAAGAGCTTACAATGCTTATGAAGACACAAAAATATGACAAAGCCCTTATGCAATCAAATAGACCCAAAATGCAAGCTCTAATAGACAAACCCTTGAGCCAAAATGATCAAAACCCTTGCTTTATGATGTAAATATGGAAACTTGACTTGAATGCAAGCTAATGATGCTCATACAAGCTTGAAAACACTTGTATGCATTGAAAATCTCTCATAGAAATGACTTAGGAATTTTATGAAGAGGGTGGAGGCCATGAGAGGAATGATTTTGCCATAGTTTAGTTACTTGAATGAATAATGATGATTTAGGGTTAGGTTAGGGGCTTATTTATAGAGATTAGGATTAGTTTCAACCTTAGGATTAAACCCTAATTCCAATCTCAGCCCTTAAAACCGAATCTGGCCCCAAAACCTAACCAAAACCCCAAAATGGTGCACCAGGCAAAACTGCCCGGCTGAACCAAGTCGACACCCAATTCGACAGGGCTGTCAACTTGGGCCTAACCATGTCGACTGCCCAGTCGACAGGCCTGTCGACATGGGTGGTCTGGCGGGAAATTTCCCGCCTGCGCCCAACTGCCCTAATTTCCAAATTCAAACTTGAATTTGAAATCTGTTTTTACTTTGAAATTTTCTGAAAACTTCGTTGGGCCTTAATCGGGTCATACGGACTCCGATTTTCGAAAACTCGGACTCTATTTCGCATATTTTTCCGAGACGAACGCAATGGCATAGCCCGTTTCCCTTGATTCAGATTTTAGAATTAAATTCTGCCTCGATTTACGTTATAACAGGTTATTGAAAATACGGGTTGTTACATTCTCCCCTCCTTAAAGGATTTCGTCCCCGAAATCTTCAAGTTAGGAAGAACGTATCCTACCATCCAACATCCATCTACTCAAAACATCATCCACGAGCAATCATTGTCCTTACAAGATTCTAAATGTTGTATGAACATATGCAAAGGTGTGTGTATATATACTTATCTAATGCAAATATCATCAATGCAAATTATGTTAGTGAAATGAATCCATATGTATGCAATTCCTAACATAATGTATAACATCTATATGTGTGCACATAACATACATCCATATGAAACATTCATGTGATAACACAAAAATTTTCATCCATGAATAAGCGTAAACACTCATGCATATGCAATATGAGGAGTGTGTGAGCCGATCTAGTGCCTAATGTGTATAATGCATCCACGAGTAACCACTTGCAAACACTTGCAACCACTTGCAAACATCAAGCATAACATGTTTCAAACACATGTTTCATCCAAAGGGTTTCTACCTAAGGTTCTCATGACAAGATTAACATGATAAGCTAGATAATCAAGACAAACATGGATACCAAAAGATATGCTACAAAGAGATCGGGAAGATAAGCAGGATATACTCCTTTCGGACTACAAGAAATCCCTTCCTAACCCAACCCATATTCTAAAAGCCCAAAAGGTTTAGTCAACCTAACGGACCCCTTCAAACCCTGACATGTATTACCTCCCGACAGAAATAGGACCGAGAATGGGACCGAGAGGATATACGTGAAAAGATAACATGCGAGTAAGTTCCACAGGAAAACAAGGATCAAAGATATGCTCTTAAAAAGAGGTATGATGCGCGTATCTAGCCTTCAGTCTTCTAAGTCACGTTTCCTTGTGCTTAACTCCACTGTGCTTTGACCGTCTTTTACCTCATGATTTCTAGGCTTCTTAACTCTTATTTCCCAATATGAGTTGGAACCCATTTCATTGTCGCCTCTCGTCTTCCTCTTTCACTTACTCTTCTATCATTCTTGGCTTAAACATAACTATGACCTCATGGTTTCATGCAAGCTCTCCAAAATTCACTAGTGAATCCTGGATCTCGTTTACTTACTATAAAGTATTCCACGCAGCAGAACTTTTCTTGGAAATACCAATCCATGTTGCCAATTGCTCTTACTAATGTGATTTTCTATAACTCATGCTTGAACGAAATGAACCATCCGCCTGTGAATGATAGGCCGTACTTAGATTCAGTCGCTTGCCCATGACTTCCCGTAGACTATCCCAAAACTGGCTAGTGAAGATTGAGTCATGGTTACTAACTATACTTTAGGGAACCTCGTGCAACCGCTTTATTTCTTGAAAGTAAACTGTCGCTAGCTATGATGCAGTCCTTTCGCTATTTACCGGAGTGAAATGAGCACTCTTCGTGAGTCTACCTACTATGACCCACATGCTCGTATTCCCTTTTCTTGATCTAGGCAGTCCATCCACGAAATCCTTCGTGACGCTTTACTACTTCCATTGCGGGGACCTCCAATGGATGTAATAGCCCACCGGGCTTTTTATGACTCGGCCTTAATCTGTTGGCACAACATGCACCTTGGGACAAACTCGGCCACCTCCTCGAGCGATGTGCATCTTTAAGAGCCTTCTTTCTCTCATTGCGTCTTAGCCATCCCTTGTCATCTATAGCGAGGTGTCTTAACATCTCGCCTCGAATCAACTTGTCCATGATCTCGACTTAACTGCGGGTCTTCTTTCTGTGAAGTCCCTACTTGATCCAGAAGGGTAGGTCTTAAGCTCAAGGGACGCTAACTAACTAATTAAACTGAGAGAACTTCTTACTTCACTTGTCCTCATCGGAGCTTTTCGGTTTTGAACCGCGACCACTTTAGCAGGATCCACCACTAAGCCTTGCTTAGAAACTATGTGCCCAAGAAATCTGACTCCTTTTTCTCCAAAATGACATTTGGAGGACTTGGCTTTCAACTGATGCGCTCTAAGCGTATCCATCACCTCCTTGAGATGTCTAGCATGTTCTTCCTCGTTCTTTAAGAAAGTCAGGATATCGTCTACAAAGACTACCACAAACTCGTTCAGGAACTCCCTAGACACCCTACTCATCAAGTCCACGAAGTAGGCGGGTGCACTAGTCAAACCGAATGGCATGACCAGCCATTCTAAGAATCCATCTGGAGTTCTGAACGTAGTTTTGCCTATACTATCCTCAGCTACTCTGAGATGATGGAATCCAGTAGCAAGATCAAGAGAAAACAGATGTTCCTACAAGCTTATCAAACAAATCATCGATCCTTGGCAATGGTTGTCTATTCTCTTTTGTTTAACTCACGATAATCAACACAAAGTCGAAGAGAACCATCTGCCTTGGTAGTAAATACTACAGGCGCTCCCCACTCAGATATACTTCGTCTAATGAAGTTCTTCTCAAGCAACTCCTTGACTTGCTTTCTTAACTCTCATCTTGCGGGGCCATGTGCCAAACCGGCCACGAAACTATCTTGGCATTATCAACCAGATAAATGCGGAAATCTATCTCTCGTTTAGGGGTAACCCCCTTCACTTCACCCAAGATATCAGGATATTCTCGGACCACCCTCACCGATTGCAAACTATCGATAGACGAGTTGAGGGATTCAAGATAACACAACATGACGGGACTCATAGGGTTACTAGAAATTTTTAGGTATTACCGAGGCGAGTCATGAGCCTCACAACCCTATGCTCAAAAATCAAGGATGGCTCCAAAACTGGACAACCCATCCATGCCCAAAATCAACCCATACCCCATGAAACCGAGAATATAAGCATCACACGAGAACTCTACACTCAAGATAGAGATTTTCAAATCCACGTAGATAATAGACAAATGGGCGTAAACCCCAATTGGATTTGAAACACACACGGGATCATAGACTAGACTAGTACTTAGGTGCAAACTTTCAACAAGATCAAATGAGATAAAGCTATGCGATGCACCAGAATCAAACAAAGTACGAACAGGAAAATCAGATATGTAAACAGGACTTTCAACAGAAATACTACCTCGATCGGGAACTGGAGCGGCATTGAGAGCATGAACTTGCCCTCCCGAAGGTCCAGCACGCTGAGTCTGACCCTGGCCTTGCCCTTGCTTCTTCGGGAAATCCTTACTGAAATGTCCAGTCTCACCGCAGAAAAAGCATTCACCATTCTTCCTTTTCCTCTTCTTACAATCCTTAATAAGATGCCCAACTGAACCGCAATAATGGCACTTCCCCTTGTTGTTATTGCCCTTGTTGTTGTTCTCCTTGTTGCCTTGACTCTTGTTCTTGTTCTTGTTCTGATTGCCTTGACTGCTCTGACCACTTGGATTACCCTGATTTCCTTTCCACTGGGAATCAGTCTTCTTGGCTTGAGTATCATTCATCTTGATCTCTTTCTTGACATCTCCCTGAAGTAACGCCATATCAACCAAGCTCTCAAACGTGGCCCCATGGGGAATATGTGACATAGCCAATCCCTGCAACGGCTCATTCAATCCTCTAGGAAAACGAAGAGCCTTCTTCTGAGGAGTACTCACCATATCCAAGCCAAAACGAGCTAACTGATTGAACTTGTTCACATATTCTTTGACAGACATATCTCCTTGTTTCAAAGTTATGAACCTCTCCATTTGCAGATTCTCCTCAGCAGAAGATAGAAACTTAAGCACGAACGTTGCCCTGAAATCGGCCCAAGTCTCAACAGGCCTAGTACCATTGGTGACTTCCCACCAATAAGCGGCTTCATCCTTCATAAGCCAAACCGCCAACAAGATCTTCCTCTGATCGTCTAACCCAAAGATAGCAAATAAATCCTCGGTCTCTTTCAACCAATTTCTGGCTTCTACAAAAGTCTCAGTGCCTTGAAAGTTCTTGCCACCCATTGCTTTGAAATCTTTGCAAGTCTTTGCGAAGTCAGCTTGAGGATGCTGAGGGGGAGGAGGAAGAGGAACCTCCGCGACAGGAGGAGGAGGAACATCCGCGACATGAGGAGGAGGAACATTAACTACCGGAGGAGGAGGAGGAGGAACATCGGCGGGGCCGACTTCGGTCGCCCTAGCCTCCAAAAGTCTCCTATACCAAACAGGTACGTGTACTCCCTCCGGAATAGCAAAGTTATCGGCCATACTAAAAACGAAGAAAAAGACAGATTCAGAATGGAGAAAAACGAAGGACTTTTGCTAATGGCTTTTTGGGGAATAGCCTTTAAAATAAACTAGACTTTTCTTTGGAAAATACTTTATACTTGGTTTTGAAAATAGTTTTCCAAAAGTTTTAAAAACCTTTTTGTTCCTTCTCGTAAATCATATGCTCTGATACCAAATGTAACACCCCACCTCCACCAGGGTGGCTCTTGCAAGCACTCTGACTTTGGAGGGGCGTTTGTACCGGGTAAACATGCATAATGATATATCAAGGCAGAACAAGAACATATGTATATATGTAAACAGAGTAAATAAGATAAATAAAACAGCGGAAGATTTAAAACTATTTCAAAACAAGTCTGATACAACATAATGTCAACTTTCCAAATACACAAGTCTAGATAAAAACAACATCACTGGAAAAAAACTGAAATACATAAGTACTATCCCCAAAATAAGTGATAACCATAGCTAGCTTCATGTCAAGACCGTACATGAGCTAAAATCCCACAAGCAAGCGACCAGAAATCCAAGCTAAGTTCCAATATTCCCACCCTGAGAACCTGGGGGGGGGGGAACGAAAGAAAAGAGGCGAAAGAAAAACAGGTCAGTCAAAAAGACTGAGTAAGCCCTACTACAATCAATGTAAACTGATAAAGTTAACTGGCATGAGAAGCAGGGATGAACATAAGGATAACAACATAAAGGTGTCATCGCATAATCAGGATTAAGGTTTTGCACCACAGGTGTACTAGCAAACTAACATGACTTGAATAAACAAGTATTGATCCCTTGGCCCAAGCTTTGACCCAATAACATGAAGTGACCCTAATACGAGGTCCAATAACATGAAGTGACCCTAATACGAGGTCCAACCAAACGGTCTAGTCGATCGGCTCCCTATAAGCCTAACTCGTCATGTGTTGGTGTCAATACGGCCCAAACATAATTGTAGTCAGACTGTGCCGGGTCTCCCGTCGGGTGTATCAAGCCCTAGGGTGTCAACCCCTGGACACCATAAACATAAGTGCACAGTCTAGATCTACTGGTACCCATGCTTGACTTCTCCAAATACGGACTACGTGCACGACCATAGTCCGTCCGGAACTACATCGGCGTACCACTCTGCCGTCGTTTTTGGTCACTTACCTCAAGTCCAGTAATCGTGCCCCCACCCTAGCCTAGTCCCTAGGGTCTTAATGATACAAACTTGGGATTACTGCTGGAGTGGACCCCCATTGCTAGGATTTTCTAATGGGTTAAGTACGGTTTAACCCTCTTGCTAATCATGGATTAACTTGGTTAAGTGTAACGATGAGTTCACGACTTAACCCTGATTAATCTACCAAGCCCAAATTGGTTAAGTATTAAGTGGACCATGACTTAACCCTAATCATGAGGCATTAATTAATTAATGTGCCTTAACCTCTCACATTAGACCTTGTTGTGGTTACTAGTTAAGTCGGGCGGGTCCGGGTAGCTTTACACCACAACTTGGTCTAACCTCGGGCTCAAGGTACAACATGACCAACTTCTCACATTGGGTCCTATTGTTTGTAGCAACTAGTTAAGCTGGTCGTTCCGGGTAGTTTTACGCTACAAACTCAACCCAACCTTGAGTTGGTCACACTTATATTTTCTAAGTGTCATGTCCATCATGTTTCCAAAACATACTACAAGTTTTCAAGAATATGGGTAGACCTAACTTAATAGGTAAATTCCCAATGGGTAGACCTAACTTAATAGGTAAATTCCCAATCTTATGTTTTTATGTCTTTTAAGTTTACCCAACCCCAAACGCAATCCCATCGCTTACATATCGCAATAGCGCATAAAGGATAGAAAGAGGGAACTTGGCATAATCATGACATAAAGGTGTTGAAGCCACAAGTTTAACATGGTGGCATATGAAATGTACATATGTTCATATACTTGCATATTACATTTTTAGGCCCCAAAAGCATGCATAAAACCAAACTTAGCATATTGGTGATACATGGTGATAAATGACATGTAGAAATGGCCATAAGTTCGCATTTAGCCTCACATGCAAGTTATCATAAGAGATACGATAACTTACATGTTGCCAAAATGCAACCTTTAGCATAAAGCTTGAAGCTTTAAGCTCATAAACCCAAGATAAGCTTGCATAACATGATAACACGAACAAAATGATCAACCCAAACTTGCATAACATAACTTGCATATCATATGACAAACTTGCATATCAAACTTGCATAACATAACATGATAAACTTGCATATCATAACATGGCAAACTTGCATAACATAACATGATAAACTTGCATATCATAACATGGCAAACTTGCGTAACATAACATGATAAACTTGCATATCATATTATGGCAAACTTGCATAGCATAACATGATAAACTTGCATATCATAACATGGCATACTTGCATATCATAATGATCAACCAAACTTGCATCGTTCATTTAACTTTAGAGTTTAAATATGAAAGTAGAAAAGGGCTTACAATGCTTATGAAGACACAAAAATATGACAAAGCCCTTATGCAATCAAATAGACCCAAAATGCAAGCTCTAATAGAAAAACCCTTGAGCCAAAATGATCAAAACCCTTGCTTTATGATGTAAATATGGAAACTTGACTTGAATGCAAGCTAATGATGCTCATACAAGCTTGAAAACACTTGTATGCATTGAAAATCTCTCATAGAAATGACTTAGGAATTTTATGAAGAGAGTGGAGGCCATAAGAGGAATGATTTTGCCATAGTTTAGTTACTTGAATGAATAATGATGATTTAGGGTTAGGTTAGGGGCTTATTTATAGAGATTAGGATTAGTTTCAACCTTAGGATTAAACCCTAATTCCAATCTCAGCCCTTAAAACCGAATCTGGCCCCAAAACCTAACCAAAACCCCAAAATGGTGCACCAGGCAAAACTGCCCGGCCGAACCAAGTCGACACCCAAGTCGACAGGGCTGTCGACTTGGGCCTAACCATGTCGACTGCCCAGTCGACAGGCCTGTTGACATGGGTGGTCTGGCGGGAAATTTCCCGCCTGCGCCCAACTGCCCTAATTTCCAAATTCAAACTTGAATTTGAAATCTGTTTTTACTTTGAAATTTCTGAAAACTTCGTTGGGCCTTAATCGGGTCATACGGACTCCGATTTTCGAAAACTCGGACTCTATTTCGCATATTTTTCCGAGACGAACGCAATGGCATAGCCCGTTTCCCTTGATTCAGAATTTAGAATTAAATTCTGCCTCGATTTACGTTATAACAGGTTATTGAAAATACGGGTTGTTACATTAACTATCGCCTAGGGCAAAACTGGTGATACTCCATTCTCGACCATTTCAATCTAATTAAAGATTCATTAAAACCCCACTTAGTTTCAATCTTCACAGAAATCAATATCCTGTCTTTAACTAGGTTAAAGAAGCAACGTCATTTAAAATATGGTCCACGATAAACCCAAAATCACATTCTATTAATTATCGGGTTAAAGAACAAGTGTTATTTAAAACACCGTTCATGATAAACCCAAAAATCAGTTCCAATTTAATTCCGATTAAATACCGTTTAATTGGTACACTTCATTAAATCTAAATAAAAAGATTTAATCTTTTTCTCAACTGGGCTCAAGAACAGTGTTAATGAAGACACCATTCACGACAAACCCAAATCACATTTGATATTAAATACAAGGCTCTGAATAGAAAATATATCGGCTTATATTCAATATCAAATTCTACGACCAACAAATATCGTATTGGAAATAACGATATGAATATATCTTTCAAATTTCCATAATTATATCTGTATAATCACGAAATCCAACATCGAAATATTCCAAAGACAATTTCGATTCAAATCCATTCCAATTCAATTATTGGAAATTCTGGTTATTTTCAAAACCATTTCAAATCCAATTTATTTATTTTAAAAATAAATGGAATTATAATTCTAGCTCAAAACTAGTTCATTTCGATAAAAAAACTATTTTTATCTTTTCAAATTTGGAATTTTTCACCCCAATTCTTCACAAATCATTTCTTATGATTTTACACAAATTATTACTATTTTTAATAATTTTATCAAGGCCCGTACAGTCGATTTCCATCAACGGCCATCGAACTGCACTTACGGCGACCTTTTCCAAACTATATTTGGACATAATTCCAAATCCAACCGTTAGATTTCAAATCTCTAATATTCGTTAGAAAGCTCTTTTCGATACGAACCCAACGGTTCCAGTTTTAGGAGAATCCCACGGTCGGATCTCCCGTAATATCAATTCGAAGTGAATGGTCGAAATTCGCGAACTGCCGTAGCGCGGTGCGTTCTATTCAGGCCATTATATATATTATATATATTATATATATTTCATCGATTTCCTTTTAAAATGTATTTTATAAATCGTTTTAAAATTCGTTTTCAAAACGATTTCAACTTCACATTCAATTTCAAATCAAAATTGAATATTCCATATCATTAATCTATAAATGATAATATTTTCAAAACGTTATATTTTGAAATCACTTCCTTTTCTATATTCATTATAAAAACGAATATAATCGATATAAATATCATTCGCGTCAAAATGGCGCATATCTAACCAACACGGCTTTATATATTTCAATAACTTCGTTAATCTATTCAACAAATGAATATTTTCTTCAACACATGAATATATACTTTTATTCAACACATGAATATTCTTTCTATTCAACACATGAATTTTTATTCTATTCAATACATGAATTTTTATTCTATTCAACACATGAATTTTTATTCTATTCAACACATGAATTTTCTTTTATAATATTCCTTATTTTCCCAATTGGAATGAGGCCCAATCAATTACCATATAACGTTAATTATATGGATTCCCTACAACACATGTATATAATAGCAACGATAAATCATCAACCATCATCCAGAGTGCACCACACAACTGCATAAGCATTAAATATAAATAATTAACGCTTACACAGTCTGTCAATCCATCGATTGACATACAACTAAACAATCGGGATTGGTGTACGTCAAATATCATCCCAATACCCGTGTGGGGTTTCAAATCAACAAACACAGATTTTATTTGTGCAGTTGGGCGATGTGTAAAGTTTATCGTCCCAATCAATATCAGTCAAATCAGTGTATATAAACAAATCGTCTGATTTGTTTATAAATATTTATTTTATATACACGTTAAAAATTATATTTTTAACTATAAAATGTTTATTTTCATTATGCATCACACAATCACTTTTCACATCACATCAATCAAACAAACAAGTCGCCCATGGTCTGTGGACGACGGGTGTCGGGTGCTACTAAGCACCGTCTGCATCCTAGTATATATTTCAACTAGAAATCAAAATAAAAGTGAGGAGTTCTCACCTTGGGGTTCCACTCCCTCAGTCTTTCTGAACGGTTTGAATTTGTTTGAAATTCCAACACATCCTTTTCACGCTGTTCATATTAAAAATCACATTTTTAATATGATGTTCATATATTTTTATAACGCTCTCTTCACAATAAAAATTATATTTTATCCTCTACATACAATAAAAATTATATTTTTATTCTGTACATACAATAAAAATTATATTTTTATTCTCTACATACAATAAAAATTATATTTTTATTCTCTACATACAATAAAAATTATATTTTTATTCTATCTAAAAATCATTTGTTTTTCATCTATAAAAATTCAATCTTTCTAAAGTTAGAAATCCTATCTTTTTAAAGTCAAAAATCCTATCTTTTCAAATAAAATAATCTAAACTTTTATTGTTTAAAAAAAAATCTTATCCTTTTTTAAATTAAAGATCAAATCTTTATTTAAATTAAAAATCAAAGCTTTATTTAAATTAATATAAAAACCCTATTCTTACTCCTAATAACCAATTACTATTAAATAAAAATCAACCATTAAAAAGGATAAAATAAAAATAATTAAAAATAAGGCTTACAGTGATTGGAGAGAGGGGGGTATTGTCTGCGCGTCGGAGGTGGCAGGAGCGGAGATTGGCCGGAGGCAGTCGCTGGAGGGAGGACGGTGGCTCTTGTGGTGGCGGCTCGTGAAGGGGGTACTCGCGGTGGTTCTACGGTTCGCGACTAAGGGGGTTTCTCGAGTGGAGGGTGGCGGCTGATGAAAGGGGGGGTCGGCGGTGGGCGGCGCCGCCTAGGGCACGAAGGCTAGGTGCGGAGGTTCATCGAGATGAAGGAGGCTTCGGTTTTTTTTTCTTATTCTGGTTTGAGATCGAACGGGGATGGGGGGTGTTGACTTGGAAAGGGGGAGAGAGAAAACTTTGGAGGGGGCCATCTAATTTGTATAATTATTTTATTTCAAAATTCAAAAAGTAACTTTTTATTTCGAACACGAAATCAAACCCACCGACTGTCGTCCCTAGCCAATTAAAATATAAATCTGTATATATTCAATTTGAACGCACATTTCAATTTACCGGGGCCACATACTAACCCTAAAAATTCCCAAAAAAATATTTCTAACTTCGTATTGACGATACGGTCCTAACAAAACTAATTTCGTCAGATTCTGAGACCGTTTGAAAAATGGCCATTTTCAGGTCGATCGAAATTGACTGAAACTGTCAAAACACGTTTAACTTCGCCACGCTCATATATTGATTCGAAAAATTACGAATTTTGAAACCTAACAATAACTTGACATCACGGATCCAACAAAAGTGGTTTCATCGAAAACCGAGGTCGTTTGCAAAATTTTCATTTTTAAGGGCCAGAATTCCATAGCGACTATTTTGAATTTTCAACTGGGTGTATCTTTTGATTCCCGCTATGAAATTTTGATTTTTCGGATTCGTTGGAAAGATATTCTCAATTAGATTCTAATATTTTTAGTTTTGCTAAAATCCGGTTTATTTTGAATCCTGTACATTCATTTGAAATCGAATTTTCGAACTACCGCGCCATTTTCAATTCCTTTTATAATTTAAAATAAATATTTATATTCTAACGAGGATTCAAATAAATATATACGTTCTAATTCTATTCAAAATAAATTTCCCGTCATTATTATTTAAAATAATTCATTTTAAATATTCAAAATTCACTAAAATTGCCAAAATAAAAATTTTAAATTGGCTCGGATTTCCGGGTTATTACATAAACTCCATCATATCCGTATAGAATTGTAGCTAAGAAGAATCTCTTCGATTTGGTCTATGGATTGCTAGAAGTTAAAGTTTGGATTGAGAGAAAATGAAGATCAAAGTTGGGACATTTCTGGCCATTACAATAGAAGATGGCGGCTAGGTCATTTCGAAATTAGGGTTTGAGGATTATCTAATATTTATATTATTTAATTAACTAATTAACCCAATTAAGGCCCGATTAGCAACTTTCTCTGATTTCAGCCCAACGACTGTCGTTTCGACCTATTTACCCCCATTTCGGACTCATCTAGCTATGTCCCGCAGGCCCAAACGACTGTCTTGACCCAGTTTTCTTTATTTTAAAATATTTTCTTCTATTTTTAATTCAACCGTACGAATAAATTCACCGGGGCCACAAATTAACTTCGAAAAATTCCGAAAAATATATTTAACTATGTTTTGACGCTGCGGACCTAGGAAAATTAATTTCGTTCAATTCTGAGCCTATTTGAAAAATGTCCTTTTTCAAGTCGATTAAAATTGACCGGAATTGACCAAACTGAAACCTTTTTGCCACGATCACAAATTAATTCTAAAAATTATGAAAAATTAAACTTAGCAATAATTTGACATTCCAAATCCAACAAAAGTGGTTTCGTCAAAATCAGAGGTCATTCGAAAAATGGCTATTTTTAATATTAAAATATATATCTATAAATCCTACAGCGACTATTCTGAAATTTCAACTGGGCATAATTTTTGATTCCCGCTATAAAATTTTGATTTTTCAGATTCGTTGGAAAGATATTTCAAAAGAGATTATAATATTTTTGGTTTCACTAAAATCCGTTAAATTTTGCATCCTGTACGGTCAGTCAAAGTTCAAGTTTCACTTTTCAAACTACCGCGCTATTTCTAACTCCTTTTATAATTAAAATTAAATTATTCATTCTAACTTCGATTTAAATCAATTTTTAATCATTATTATTTCAAATAAATTATTTTAAATATCAAAACCCATTAAAATAACTTAAAATAAAATTTTAAACTTACCCCAAAATTCCGGGTTGTTACAGTCTCCTCCACTTAAAAACTTTTCGTCCTCGAAAAGGAACGAAGCTAAAGTTGTTTAATTAACCTATCTTAAATAATTTTATTTGTTGATTAACTTTTAGAATATATAACTTTATATATTCAAAAATCATATTTCCAAAGATCGGATTATATATAATCAAAAATACGTTAATTGTAAACTGGGCACTCTCAACTCATTCTAGGGCATTACTAACCCCATCTCTAATGAGTTTTCTCATTCTAGGATACTGCTGATCCTATCTCTAATGAGTATTCTTATTGGATATTAATAATCCAATCTCTGATGAGTCTTTTGTTCAGTTCTAACGAGTTGTACCCCAAAGATTTGAGCTAACCGGAGCTCTGATACCAACTGTAACGGCTAGATTTCGCCTGGCCCGATTGATCGTTAGATCGACTAAGACCGTTCAAAACCCGAACACGTTAACTCTGGGAATACAACACATCAGAACAATAACAACAAACTTTTATAAACATTGCAATAATGTTACATCAGAGTACAGAATATCAGAGTACATCGAATAAAATTACAGCGGAAGATAAATTACAGTAAATTAATACAATGAAGAGCGGAAGACTTCTATGCTCTGGATACAGCTTTAGGCTTCGATCCAGAATCATGCTCAAGAGATAAATATCTGCAAAAAGCTACTCGACTGCCCGTGCGGAAAAGAGGGCACCCGAGTTTGCAAAGTGAAACAAACTACGAGTCAATCATGGGACTGGTGTGAGAAATCTAACTTAACTAATCTAATAATAAGGCTAATCACAGGACCACGCCGCTAACGCGGAACGGGTTTACTCCATTGGATTGCCAGTGCATAAAATAAAGTAAATCGTTAAACAACGCAAAGCCTTTTAGAAAAATGAAACCATTATAAGACCCAAGTCCCATCACACAATGCAACGCAAACCGGAGGATAGGGTTTTACCTTATAATGGTCAAAAGACGCTTGATACGATAAAACGGATTTGATATTATTATTAGTGTATATATGTTTCAAAAACATTTCAATCATAATGTATCAATCATAGACGACATAGTACCCCATCCTACTATGTTGCCATACTAGTTCTACAATCAAAACCGCATGGTGTAGTATTGGAAATTGGGTTTCCATCATGAGTCAAGGCTAGGGAGGAGCTCCTTACCGATTCAAGACACTCTAGCTAATGTCTCAGGATCCCCCGTAGTGAACCCTTGGAAAGCTGCAGGGCCGGTCCACACATACAGCTTTGTGGATTAGTTATTCCTGAACACACGTTTCCCGATCCTATAGGACCTATCATCCGAGGCGCCTCATTCCATCATCCACATAAGTAAAATGCTGGGTCGTGTAAAACCCAAACACCACTTCTAGCTAGAAAGAAACGTGCTGCTCTCCCTGCGTTCCCTTCTCCCGTTTTAGACTCCAATTGGGTTGTGAGGCTCGTGAAGCTACGTAATACACAAAGCTATGCTTATTCAAGCTGTGCTTTGATCATCAACCACAAGGCCTGCTTTTCAACAAAAGCCTTGATCATCTGCATCTTAGCATGCCCCATTGTCAATCCATACCGTACCATTGATTCCTACCAATATATAACCTCTAAGCTCGTACGTCTTAGAGATGGGTGTTAAACACCAAACAAATATATATTTATCAGAGATCAACGAATACCGTATAAAGGAATACAACGTCAGGCATACAATCCATTTTCAAGTCCGTTCTTGGTCTGAACGAAACCGAAGGCACCTTATTCCCCGCATATCCGAACAATCAACAAGTAGTCTGGACGGCCACCATTGTAGCCCCTTCAAGGTAGCTACTCCAATCATGGGCGTCAATGGTAACTCATCCATTCGATGTGAAGATCGTCGGTCTTCAATCACCGTCTTCAATTCTTCGACTTAGATCAACGAATATTCATTTGAAATGAGATTAAACTCGGACTTTTCAAATGATCCTTGTAAATATATAATTTAAAATCATTTCTTATCATTAATATTTATAACGATTAATCTCTATTTTTATTTATATAAAAATAATTAAATTTTATTTAACAATACTTCATGTCAATAGGCGACCTTGGCGCTGTTTTCATCCAAATTTGTTTTACAAGTTTCTCTAAATCTAACCGTTGGATTTTAACATAATTCATATCGTAGGAAAGGACTTCCCAAGGCGAACCTAATGGTTTCAGTTTTGGGAAAATCCAACGGTCGGATATTTCCGGTATAATCAATTAAAAGTACAATTCCAAGGCGCGAACAACCATGCTCGATTCGTTTGATTTTAATTTCTATATATATACTTATATATAATTCCTTCATCCATTTCATTTCACTATATTTTGTTAACATCGAATATCCCTATTTGTGTATAATAATATCGAGGTATAACATGACACACAATAATGTTTATTTCACATACACATGTTATATCCCATAATGTATTTTTTTTTTCTTCTTTCATCTTTCAAATTACACCAAATGTGTATTTGGTTTCATTATTCTTTTTAATGAAAACCCATTCCTTAAAATGTAAATTTCTAATCTTTCATATTCTATTTACATTGGAAAATGTAAATTCCTAATCATTCTTTTATTTCTTGTTGTTTACATTGAAAAATGTAAATTCTTTTATGTATATATAAAAATAAAATATAATTTCTATTTCATCCTTATTTACATTGAAAAATGTAAGTTCCTATATTTCTCTAATTACATATAAAAATGTAACTTCCTATTTTTCTTTTACTTACATTTGAAAAATGTAACTTCTTTTTTTTTCCCGCCTCTAAAATGACGATAAAAATATATAATAATTATTCTATTCTTTTATCGCATCTAAAATGATGATAAAAATATACCTACTCTTTTTATCGCATCTAAAATGACGATAAAAATATACATTTTAATTCCATTATTGTTATTCACATTAAGGATGTAAACTTTTCCTTTTAATATAATCTACATTACATTAAATAAATTTGCAATGTCAAAATCTAATCTTTTCATTACATAAAAATGAAATTTTCTTACCTTAAATCTTAATTACATGAAAATGAAATTTTCTTCTTTAAATACTATTTACATGAAAATGTCAATTTTCTCTCTAATTCTTTTTACATGAAAATGTAAATTTTCTTACTTTAAACCTTATCCACATTAAAAATGTAAATTTTCCTTCTTTACCTTATTCACATTAAAAAGTAAATTTTCCTTCTTTACCTTATTCACATTAAAAATGTAAATTTTCCTTTTTACATTATAAATGTAACCTTTCTTTTTAATCTTATTTACATTAAAAATGTAACTTTTCGTTTTACATTAAAAATGTAACTTTTCTTTCTTTATTCTTTTAATTATATTCTTATGATTTCATGGAAAATCCATTCTTTTAATTACATATAAATGTAAGTAACATTACACGTCAAATTTTGTCCTTTAGTTTGCCATGTAAAATTCTACCTTTTTAAGTTACATTAAAAATGTTATTTTAATTACACCGTCAAACTCTACTTTTTAATTACATTAAAAATGTAATTTTATTAACAGTGCAAATTCTTCTTCTACAATTACATATAAAAATGTAATTTTATTTTACATGTAAAAAACATACTCTTTAATTACATATAACAATGCAGTTTTATTTTCAATGCAAATTCTCCTTCTTTAATTACAATGTAAATTCTTATCTTTAATTACAATGTAAATACAATGTAAATTCTTATCTTTAATTACATCAAAAAAAATTGTAATTTACATTACAATGTCGAAATCTTTCCTTTTTATTACATTAAAGATGTAATTAAGGTTACCATGTAAATTCTATTTCTTCTTATTACATTAAAATGTAAATAATTTTGCAGCGTCAAGATCTAATCTTTTAATTACATAAGAATGTAATTTTAATTTCAATGACAAAATCTTAACTTTAAAATATGAATATATTTCATATGCATTTTCATGACTACAAAATATGAATGTATTTCATATGCAGTTTCATGACTACAAAATATTAATGCATTTCATATGCAATTTCATGACTACAAAATATGATTGCATTTCATATGCAATATCGCTACAACCAAATATGATTATACTTCATATGAAATATCGCTACAACAAAATATGATTATACTTCATATGAAATATCGCTACAACAAAATATGACTATACTTCACAAGCAATATCGCTACAACAAAATATGATTTATTTTCATACGCAATATCGCTACAACAAAATATGATTTAATTTCATATGTAGATTCATAATATTTCATGACGCTAACTTTATCTACATATTTCATAATATTTCATGACGCTAAAAATATAATTATATTTCATAAACGCTAAAAATATACTTGCATTTTCATGTTTTCCATAAACGCTAAAAATATAATTTTTATTCATGTTTCAACATAACGCTAAATTAAAAATCTTACTTCATATGACGCCAATTTTATATATTTGGTGTCAACATACATAGCCAATTCAATATTTCATACAACGCCAATTTTATATATTTGGTGTCAACATCCATAACAAATTCAATATTTCATACAACGTCAATTTTATATAATTGGTGTCAACATCCATGTTATAACATCCAAACAATTTTATAAATTTCATATTAACCACATATCATATCATGAATTTGTAAAAATGAATATTTTTATTTGAATACGTATCTAAACAATTTGGTGTTTTATAGATCTAAATAAAATGATCTAAACAAACATGAACATTCCAACACTTATCAAATCATACAACAACAAATCCAAACCCAAATCATTACGGATAAGATCATAAACATGTATTTATGAATTTCCATTAATAATAAATAATTAAAAGTTTAATTTATTTTTAAATATAGAAAACTCACTTCGGTTTGAATTTCTGAGCCGTTCATATCCAAAAATTGGCCAAATTTCAACTTGCTCAGAATCAGGTCTAGTCAGTTTCATCATGAAGGTCTCGGTCTCATGATCGTGGCGCACCTGAAATTGTTTGAATCCGAGTTCGTATGAGTGAGATATGGTTAAATTAAGATTGACAAAATTGAATTTAAATTAATTAATTAATTAAAAGGGAAAAAATACCCCTTCTTCCTCTTCATCGTTCAAGGCCGTTACTTTTCTATTTTGAACCCATAACCTTCAAAACTAGGTTTCCATTTATCTCTAAATTGGTGAAGCTTGAAGACGATCGGAAGGTGGCATATCGGAGAGGGAGGAGAGGGTTATCGGCGCTGTAAGGGGGGAGGCGCGGTGGGGCCCGCTGGGCGCGGCGGGGGCTGTTTGGCCGCGGGTAGGGGGTGAAATCCGGGCATTTTACTCAATTAAACTCCATCATATCCGTATAGAATTGTAGCTAAGAAGAATCTCTTCGATTTGGTTTATGGATTGCTAGAAGTTATAGTTTGGATTGAGAGAAAATGAAGATCAAAGTTGGGACATTTCTGGCCATTGCAATAGAAGATGGCGGCTAGGTCATTTCGAAATTAGGGTTTGAGGATTATCTAATATTTATATTATTTAATTAACTAATTAAACCAATTAAGACCCGATTAGCAACTTTCTCTGATTTCAGCCCAACGACTGTCGTTCTTACCTATTTACCCCCATTCCGGACTCATCTAGCTATGTCCCGCAGGCCAAAATGACTGTCTTGACCCAGTTTTCTTTATTTTACAATATTTTCTTTTATTTTTAATTCAATCGTACGAATAAATTCACCGGGGCCACAAATTAACTTCAAAAAATCCCGAAAAATATATTTAGCTATGTTTTGACGCGGCGGACGTAGGAAAATTAATTTCGTTCAATTCTAAGCCTATTTGAAAAATGGCCTTTTTCAAGTCGATTAAAATTGACCGAAATTGACCAAACTGAAATCTTTTTGCCACAATCACAAATTAATTCTAAAAATTATGAAAAATTAAACTTAGCAATAATTTGACATTCCAAATCCAAAAAAGTGGTTTCGTCGAAAACAGAGGTCATTTGAAAAATGGCTATTTTTAATATTAAAATATATATATAAATCCTACAACTACTATTCTGAAATTTCAACTGGGCATAACTTTTGATTCCCGCTATAATATTTCAATTTTTCGGATTCGTTGGAAAGATATTTTAAAAGAGATTCTAATATTTTTGGTTTCACTAAAATCCGTTAAATTTTGCATCATGTACGGTCAGTCAAAGTTCAAGTTTGACTTTTCAAACTACCACGCTATTTCTAACTCCTTTTATAATTAAAATTAAATTATTCATTCTAACTTCGATTTAAATCAATTTTTAATCATTATTATTTTAAATAAATTATTTTAAATATCAAAACCCATTAAAATAACTTAAAATAAATTTTTAAATTTACCCCAACGGTCTCATAGTATATATATTGGAAACATGACACAAATTGCTTAATGTGGGACAAGACTAACACCATCCATGCACGTGTGACACACGTGCCCAAGCCATACGAGCTGAAACCAAGATTAGTTTTAAGAGCACTTGTTTGGTTCTCTAGTATTCTACATAGTATCAGAGCTTGGTTTCGGCTCATGTGGCTTGGTAACATGTTTCACACTACAGGGGTGGTGTTAATCTTGTCCTACATTGAGCAATTTGTGTCATGTTTCATGTATATATACTACGAGATCATTGTGTCCTGTCACACGTGCAGGGGTGGTGTCATACATGCATGAGCACGTCTTAGCCAGTGATGTCATGGCTTAGGCATGTGTGTTACATGTGTTAGGGATTGTGAGATTATTATCTTCACCTCTGAAAAGAGAAGAGATTAGCTACCGAATTGCATCAAAATGTTTCTTTTGCTGCTCAAACATCTTTATTTGGCTTAGTTCGAGAAGATGCTGGTTTCATAGAATTATTGAGAGGATATTTTTGAATGAATTCAAAGTTTCTTCTAGATTTTCACTAAGATTATGAATTGGATTTGCCATGGATTTGATAAGAAATGAATAAAGGAGAAGGAGAAATAAAATAATGAAATTTTATGGAAGAAATAGACTAAATAGGGTCTGGAATTCGTTGGATTTTGAATGGACATGATTAGTTTTTTATTTTTAAAATTTGAAAATCTGGAAGTTATATGTCAACGTATACATAAATGTATGTCAACATATCCTATTGATAATTTTGAAAAAAATTAAATTTTGATTTTTTTTTAACTTATATTAAACTATAATTAATCCTAAAGTTTTTACGGATATTTAAATATGATTTTAATATAAATAAAACTCCATTCATTACTTAATAGAAAGTAAATACATCCAACTAATTAAGACACACTAAATACGAGATTCGAAAGAAAATACATAGAGATAAATTAAACTAGATAGTCTAGTTTTCTGATGATGATGAGGGAGGTGAGATTCCAAGATTTCTTCCCATCTTGACCATGAAATTGGTCATTTTGGAGAAGTTCTTCTTAAGTTTCTTTTGATTGTTGACAATTTTGATTGATTTTAAACAATCGCCTCTTTATAAATGCGTCTAGTGTTGGTTGGACACTCAACGCTTTCTAAAGAAGTTTCTTCTTCTTCGACTTCCATTGGCGCTTGTTCTTGTTGCATTCAAGCTTGTTTGGCTTCGAATGTTTCATATGGCTTGAAAGTGAGAGGAATTTGCATGAGATGTATGTTTGATGAGTCAAACACTTTTCTAGGCACAAACTCTTCTCCATGAAGATCAACTTCAAAGTATTTGAAATTACGAGTGAGATAAACACCATAGTAGAGTGTGTTTTCTCTTACGGACAATTCTATGGGCTTAATTTCATTTAAAATCATGTCAGCCCAATTGATAGTATAGCCACCCATAATAGCAAATAGAGCCTTTTGAACTTTTAGAGTTGGATTGTTGAAATTTCTATAACGGGGAGTGATGGTGTGTTGAAGGAGAAGATTTACGGTTCTTGTTTCTGGACGAAAGAAGCAATTTTTGAACTCCATTGGAGCGTCATCTTCAAATATATCGTAGTAGGTCTCTAAATCAGTTTCATCGATTTTGAAATATGAAAAATTTGATCCCATGCTTCTACAATTTAGAATAGTGCCTAAGAGTTCGGCATCGAGAACAATTTGCGTGCCTTTGACGCTACACCAAATTTGATCTTCGTTGCCTTCGTAAAATCCGCGATTGAGATTTGCATAGAACATCTTGACGAGTTTGGGATAACACACTCCATCTTTATCACGAGAGTCAATTAGACTCAAGACTTTGTTGTGGTCGAATAGAGAAATAAGATCGTAGGAAGGAAAAGCTCCAAAGACGACGAAAGCACCCGTGTTAACCTTAGCATTTGCTAGATAGTTAGCATAGGTTTTGATAGCCTCTTTATTAAGATAACCTTTGATTGTTTGGTTATTTTCAGTTTTTGAGATGAACTTGAGGAAGCCATTGAATTGATAATTTTGAAGAGAATAGATATGAAGATTATTGTTTTGAATTGTAAATGAAAGGTAGAGAGAATAGGAGTATATATAGAAATTGAATGGATATCAATTGAATAGGCATAATTTTTCAGACTTAAATGACACCTTTTCAGACCTTGGGAGTTGGTGAAAAGTTGGAAGGAAGTTTGAAAGTTTAAACCTTTGAAATTCAAATTTTGAATTTCAAATTACTGGTCAAATATGTCGACTTATAGACATATGTACTCATTATCAAAGGAAATTTGATTTTTGTGAAATGTGATTTATATTATCGATTTATATTTCAGGTTTAACAATTTCCTGAAATAATTCTAATCCTATCAAACACATAAACAATTTATTTTCTTATTTTATTCGTTATTTATTATTATATTACTATTTTGAATTTCAAATTTCAAGTTTAAATTTTTATTTTTATTTTAAAACAAAGAAAACAATCAAAGCAACCATTCAACCAAATAAAATTAAAAATTAATTAAGGTGTACCCGGTTTTTAGATCCTTTTCTTCGTAATTTTCTGAACTCTGAATTGCCGTAAAGCATATATTCGAATTTCTGATTTCTGGCTCTTCATCACTTGATGATGAATCTGAATCATCTAACATTGCTATGTATTCTTTCTTTCCCTTTCTCGATGAATTGTTGTTGTCTATTTGTTGAGTCAATTTATTTGGATATGGACGTGTTTTCTTTATATGGCCTGGTTTGTTGTATTTATAACATCTACCATCATTATTTTTTGAACTTCCTTGATTATTATGTTTCCTTCTATATCTCAGAAATTTTCTAAAATGATTTGTCATAAGTGTTGTTTCATCATCATCTTCAGTACTCGAGTCAGAATCATTTGATATTGCTTTTAATGCAGTAGATTTCTTCTCAGTTGATCTGTTTTCTTTTCTCTTTTGTATTTGAACTTCATAAGACATCAAATTTTCAATTAACTCCTCAATCTTCATTTCATTGACATTATCGGCTTCTTCAATTGCCAAAGTTTTCTAATCCCATTCCGAAGTTAATGAACTTAATACTTTTCTGACTTGATCTGTTTCAGAATAAGTTTTTCCAAGTGATGTTAATGAATGCACTATCTCTTGAAATCTACAATACATATCTGAAATAGACTCATTCTTGTTCATTTTGAATAATTCAAACTGATTAACTAACATTGCTATTTTAGTTTGTTTAACTTTACTAGTTCCTTCATGAGTAACTAGTAAAGTTCTCCAAATTTCATAAGCAGTTTTACATACTGACACTCTATTAAACTCATTCCTATCTAATGAACAAAATAACATATTCATGGCTTTAGGATTGCTTTGTGCAGCAGACTTTTGTTCATTTGTCCATTATGCAAAAGCAGTTATGGGTTCAACAAATTCATTTTGCGTACTCTTCCATGTGTCTAATCCTACTAACTATAAATATATTTTCATTCTACATGCCCAATATGAATAATTACTACCATTAAACAGTGGTGGTCTGATAGTGGACTGACCCTCTACAGAAGAACCATTATTGCTACCAGTGTTGGTTGCCATTATCACTATTTTCAAAAATCGGATTATGAACTTTTTAAAAGACCTTGCTCTGATACCAATTGTTAGGGATTACAGAATGGATCGTTAAGGCAAAACAAACACAAGAGGGGGGGTGAATAGTGTTTTTGAGAAATTAAACAAAATCTAAACTTATATGAACTACTATATGGATCAAACACTACAGAAACAATCACAGACACAGAATCAAACACAAATGCAAAGATAAACAAAAATAAAGTAAAGGAAAGGAAAGAACACATCGGATTTTATACTGGTTCGAAATTGCTTCTATGTCCAGTCCTGCACAACGCTGGATTGTGCAGAGTTTTATTACTATATCAATATCCAATTACAACCCTCCTTGATTTCACGGCTACAAGGGATACCACCGATTCCACACACACACTTGATCAAGTATACCTATACCTTCCTAGATTTCATGGCTACAAGGGATACCACCGATTACCCATCCTTGATTTCACGGCTACAAGGGATACCACCGATTACTTTACACAATCCAAACAATAACAAACAGCACTATAACTCTTCAATAGCACTTGATTAAGAGAGTAATGAGTAGAGAGTGTAAAGAGAAGAAGATTAATGAAAAAATTCTAAATTTGGCAGTATAGGTGTAGAAATCATAAAAATGATAAAGAATAATGGTGTAATGAAAGGCAATGAAGATGGAGAAGAAAAATTGATTAAAAATTCGAAATCATCCCCTTTTTATAATGTGTGAAAGGTTGTAACGTCTCAAAACTGTCATAAATAATGAAAAAAATACTTCCTTTCAAATTTGAAAAAATGACAGTCATATGTCGACATGTATATATATGTATGTCGACATGTATATGTACAAAATTGAAATTTGAATATTTTTCAAGTGTTTTGATATATATATATATAATTCTGGGAATTCTTGAATTAAAGTATAGTGTTATAAATAAATATTATAAAGTAGAAAATCATATGAAAATATAAATATAAATATAAACTATATAAACATATTTATAAAATTATAGAGTTTAAAATTATATAAATATAAAGTATATAAAATATAAATATATAAAACTTATAAAGTACAATTCTATAAAACTTAAGTTTAAAATCAAATAAAAATAGAAAGTACAATAGAAAAGAAAGAGATTGAAGATAGAATTTGAAAACAGAATTTGAAAAACAGAATTTGAAATTATTTTGAATTTGAACCTGGAGTGATATTCAGAGTCTTACATAATCTAGACTTTATAACTATAATTATCTTGAACTCTTGAAATCTTGAATACTCATAAGTCTTGAAATATCTCTGAATTCTGAATCTCTAACATCTTTAAACTGTACAGTCTTCAGTAATATTTCCTGTATATAAATCCTGCATATATGTGTATATATATATTCTAGATAGAGGTGTTAGTATATATTTTATAATCAATTAATATTGATATAAGGTTGTAACCATCAAAACTCCATTCTCCAACAACGTGCATGGGTAGTGTTAGTCTTGTCCCACATTAAGCAATCTGTGTTTGGTTTCCTCTATATATACTATGAGATCATTGTTCCTTTTACCAGTTGGTTTTAGGAGCACTTGTTAAGTTCTCTAGTAGTTTATATGGTATCAGAGCTTGGTTTTGGACTCATGTGGCTTGGGCACGTCTTGGCTAGTGTTGTCAAACATGCATGGGTGGTGTTAATCTTGTCCCACATTGAATAACTTGTGTCTTGTTTCCTGTATATGTACTACGAGACTGTTTTTCCTATTACTGAGTGGTTTTAGTAGCACTTGTTTGGTTCTCTAGTATTCTACACTAATGAAAAATTTGCAACAGTTGATGTACATGTGTCTCTAAGCTGAAATATAAAAATATCAAATATCTTCTATGTAAATAAAAAAGTTAATCAAAATTAATTATTGTCTTGTGTTTTTATTTATTACTAAATTCAGTTAACCATCTTTCATATGTTTTTTCTTTCAATCCAGCTCATGATTTACACTTCGAATATTATAAATATGTTGAGTTTGTCATTCAAAAATTAATAACGGAACATGGTTCATCATGTTATGCTTAGTTCTTTTATGTAGGATTGACTTTTTCATATCTATAGAACTGTTGTAGGTTCAAAATAGAATAACGAAGTTAGGATTTTGCTATTATGACCAACACTAAAATTTTACAAATTGATAGAATAGCTTACTGAGAGGTATTTAGGTGAAATCAGGTAATTGGACAAATAATCCCTTCTTAAATTTTGATTTCAGTGTTAAAAATGTAAAAGATAGTTTTTCCATAGTACCACATCAATGGAATTGATGATCCAAAGAATTAAAATAATAATTTTTAGAAGATATTTTACTTCTTATTTTAACAAGTATCACTACAAGAAAACACTGATTTTGCAGTGGACGGATCCGTCGCAAATCCGTTGCTAAACATGTATCAGCGACGGATTTGTAACGAATAACGCTGGTTGGTAAATTTCACTTCGGTATTTTAGTAACCATTTTGCGATGGAATTTAACATCAATTCTCCAACACTTTACCGTCATTTGTCACTATATTTAAATTTAATTCTAAAAATTTTTACCGACATTTTACCGACGGATATATATTTCTTTAATATATATTTTAAAAAAATCGTCGGAGATCCCTTGCTAAACAACAAGGGATTAGAAATGGATAATTTCAACTTTTGCTCTACCTTAGATATCTGTCGATAATATGTCAGAAATCACACGCAGATTTGCAAAACCCCCTTGTATTCCCTTTCTATTCCATCGATAAATCACTATAACAAAAATATCTTTAATATTTAATACAAATATCTTTGTTTTTTATGTTATTTAATACAAATATCTTTAATATTTTTCACAACTGCTTTTTATGTTGTTTAATACAAATATCTTTGCTTGCGCTTTAAAAAGTGCAACATACAAAAAAATAAAAAATAAACACTTATTTATGGAATATATAAGGGTAAGCAATGTGATAAGAGTAACAACATGCTATAAGTAACAAAACATTACAAGAAAATTATATCATAAAACATTGCACTATATAAATTACTTCTTCCAGCTACAAAGATTCAATCTAAACAACATTGCACTATATGAACCCATGACCTCTGACATCGCTTACTGCCTCAGCCCGGAACCGCTTCATCTCTGATTCGCTCAAGTCCAGTTACTTGCAGCCTTCCTAACTTGGAAACCCTCTAGCATCCAAAACCAAATTTGCTTCTTCTTCTATCTTTTTTTTAGCCCATAACAACTTGCCATACAAAAATCCAAGGCACTAGCCTTACCTATGACATATACACCTACACTATGAAAACATGATACTTACATTACGTAAGACATACATACCAAAAGCCAATCGAGAAAAACAGTCTGCTTGACATAACACTCTAGAACAATAACTTGAAGCCCACCCAAACATGCTCATAGCAATGACCAGCACGCTTCCTCTGTACAGTACGGCACCACCAACCAGCGCCTAAGCAGCACCAGACAGTGGCGAAGCCACTTTAAAGCTAGGGAGGTAACGTGACCCCACCCCTCGGGATCCATTAAAAAAACTTCCTGCTGCACTTCTCTTTCTTTGTTTCATTCTTTTGTGAAGCATGTTGGGAGGTCCTTGAAACCTACAACAGTCATAGTTGGCATTAAACCTACTTTTTACTGATAAATAAGTGCAATTCGAATGCTTAGTAACAATTGTATCAAAATATGATAGCAGCAACAGAAAACAAAAGAAACTTTTTTTGATTAAGCCCTCGTAATTGAAATGATCCTTCGGCTGGATTATTACAACCCTAGGATATTAACAACAGATATTACAAATGCTATGTCGAAGTCTCGGTATCTGAAGTTTCCTTGATTGAAATTACAACATGAGATCAAATTTAGTCTACAAGTCAACACTCGTTCGATAAAACTGCTAATCATACTACACTGAAAAATGAAAGGCGATTGATAAAAGTGCAGAGATGCTCCATTAAAAAAACTACCTGTAGAGTTCGAAGCAAAGAAGCTCCAGCCATGCTGGTGGTTTTAGATCTGGCATAGTCGCAAGTACCCGCAGACAAAAGGCCGATGGCGAGGAAAGAAAGATGCAGGGAGGCCACCGCGAGAATGGCAGAGATGGGAGTTTGTTCGCAATAGAGATCTGGGAAACAAGGAGCGATCGACGTAGAAATAAACGTCATTCAAGAAAGAGCGGATTTGGAAGCTAGATCCACAATATCAAAAGCTACTTTAGAGGAAAGGAAGGAATAGACGATCGGGAGGCAGTTAAGGAACGAAGGTGTAAGAGGAAATCAAAGGAGAGAGGCAGAGAAAGATGGAGAAAAGGAGGAGCCTAAACAGTCGCCATTGGAGAAAGAGCTCGCTGCTATTTAATGGATTTGTTTTTAATCGAGGGAAATAAAGAGGGGCCGTGCAGCAAAAATTTGGTTCCGAGGGAAACGTTGAATTGGGTGGAAAATTTCAACTTGGAGGGAAAATTATTTTCAGCTTGGAGGGAATTTTCAGCTTAGAGGGAAAATTTTAGCTTGGAGCCAATGAGTACTTATGCAACGTAAATATATTGCTGAACAATACCTCAAAATGCATATAAAAGTAATAACAAGTAACATACTTTATATATTTTTCAAAATTTTAATTTTTTTTCGTTTATGAGTTTTGTAAAATTTGAATATGCTATTAAGTTTAAATTTATCTAAAGCTTTAATTTCTTTCAAATTTTATTAAAATTTCAAATTTTCGTTTTAGAATTTTATGAATATTTCAAAATATATTTTAACAAATTTTAAGAATTTCGGAGAATTAAATTATAATTTTCAATTGTAAATAGTGAATAACAAATACGTACTAAAATTAAAGCAACAACCAAAAATTATTCACTGGTTATTACTATTTAGAATTAAATATTACTTATTAATAATTTTTCAATTATTTATTACATCTTAATTATAATTTAATTATTATTATAGAGCGTAAATTATTATTTATTATAGAACGTAAATTATTAATTATTATTACTTATAAATCAATAATTGGAACAAATTAATTATTAATTATTGAACTTGTTAATAATTATTAAAAGTAACACTAAAGTATATCTTAGAAAATAATATAAACATCTCTTGCAAATCTGTTGGAATTCTGCTGCAAATTAGCTTCAATAAATATTCGTCAGTATTCTGCCTGGATTTGCAGCGGAAAATAGTGGCAGAAATTTTCTATCGGTAATTTGACGCAATTTGCAATGGCTTAGTGACGGATAACAGAAGACGACGGTAATAAATAAAAGGAAAAAGTTGAAAAAACAAAAAACTATCCCTTGCAGATCACATGAAATCCGTCGCAAATTAGCGACGGAAATTTCCGCTTCTAAATATTTGACGCTAAATCATTGTTTTCTTGTAGTGTATTGAACAGTTTCGCCCCATTTACTTATATCCTAGGACTAATAATTTTGTTTGTATTAGTTTTGTATTGCAATACATAGTTTGATTTTTATTAAATATTAAATTGGTATAACGTTTTACTCAACTCAAATACTTATCTATCCTTAATTTGTTGATTAACTTTACTTTTACCCAAAAGTAAAATCAAATGCATCCACAAACAAAAACAATACCAACGTTAATTTGACAATTAACTCTACTTACGTCCCTTATCCATAAAAAAAGCTCTAAAATTGATTTATTCTGCAAAGAAAATTACATAGGAATTAATCTTTTTTTTTTCTTTTCATTTCTTATTAAATTTGCTAAATTTCCTATTGTATATTCAGTCCATATTATGATTTGAACTTTACGTTCTAAGTAATGTATACTTGTTAATTCTTCTCTCTAATCCTAATTAAAGTTTTACTTTTTAAATATAGGATGTGCGTGTTTTAGTAACACATTAGAAGAATATTATAATTTGTGTGACTTAAATAATTTTATTTAGTATAAAGATAGGTATTCCTAAATTTGTTACATGAATAATTATTACTATACAGACATTTTTAAATTTTGAAACTGGTTTCTTACTAAAATACAAAAACTTTTACTCTTCTAACTTTAAAAAAAAGGGCCAGAATATGCAAGTGTGTATGTCATGTTATATAAACCATATGTTATACAACGGTTACAAACCAAAGGATGCGTTCACATTGATTACTTATTTGAAATTAATTGCACTATAACATTAGTATTAATATGATTTTGAAGTTTTTGTTTCTTTTATTTTTGGAAGAGTTGTTAAACTTATTGCTACGTGGCTACCACAAACTCTTCTACTGGTTGTACTTATATTTTTAAGGTATGCTTTCTTTATTAGACATAGACACCAAACAATCTTTTATTTTTTATATACTCTATCAGTAATAAAGTTGATTCATTTTTCATCATTAAATATAAGAAAGTATATAAGGAAATCAAATTATAAAAAATATACAAATAAACTAAAACAAAAAATTTCATTGTATACATTAGGAAAATAATATAGTTGTCCAAGTAGTTTATTTATGTTGGCTATTGAAGATAATTTTACTCTTTTCTTTTAAATTTAACTATAAATACTTGCTTTTTAAACATAAATTCTTATTTAAATTTTTTTGATATTTTTTGTTGACATGAACTTATTTTTCAGTCTAATATTTTCTATTTTCATCAATATATAATTTAATATATTTTTCAATGGTATTATTCAATTGACCATAAAATATATAAGCAATCCATGATTTCTACTGAATGCAGACTATACCAAATTTTTGGATACCACATCAAACTGTAAAGTAATTTATTACTTACAAAATTATTCAAGCATATTTATTATTTATGATTTTTTAGTAGTTTCCAAAAATAATATCCAAAAAAATTATTACGATCTAAAAGTTTATTTGTATCTTCATATAACACACAGGCCCGATCCAATGCAATTTTGGACCCTGGGCGAACATGGTGCAAAAAGAAAAAAAGTTATTTTGGGCAAACAAGGTGTAGGGGAACAAAATCATCACTGCTAGAGTTTGAACCCTCACCAATTAATAGAGGAGCATGAATCACACCACCTGACCACATCATCATTCATTATGTTTAATGATGCTCAACTTCTTCTTTTATTTCTGGTTATGGAACATTAAAAAAAGGGTCCTTCCAACAAATTGGGCCTTGGGCCGTCGCCCAGATAGCCCAGGCCGAGGGCCGACCCTGATAACAGAAAAAACTCTAAAATTACCCATTTCGAAAATTAAGCGAACTCCGTGTGTGTAGCACGAATTCACAACCGTGGTAAATAAAGATTAAGAATTTATGTGGGAATATTTTTGTAAAAATAATATGCTATTTGTAGGCTTGCTGCATCGATTAAGGGAAAACGCTAGTATACCCAACTTAAAAATTAGTCAAAAAAAGCGTAAATAGTGGAATTTAGGGGGGTAGTTAGGTTTTTTTTCTTTTTTATTTCTTTTTTATTAGAGCAACTCCAGTGATTTCTATTACGTGCTGGATACTAAGAGGAACGCACCCAGTCATTGCGTTCAGCCATAAACGGTCACTTTTTGAAATAACAACGGCTATAACGGTCATATGGAAGTTACAACGGCCATAAACGGACATATTTTTTATTTTTCTATATATATCGGGATGAGTGGCTCATTGTAAAACACACAAACTTCTCCAAATCCATCATAATTTTTATCTAGCAGCAAACAATGTCATATCCATTCCAATTCAACAACAATGCGATGAATACGAATAGTTGGGATTACAATTCTCAACCAGTCGAAGATTTTACCCCTCATTCTGCTCCACCACTCTCGTTTCATTCTTTTGCGCCGCGGACCGGGGACGAAGATAAAGATCTCTGTTTAATGTACAATCACTTTTCTAACGATTCGGTCGAGGGAAATGATGAAAGTGGGTAGGTATTTTGGGGAAAAGTTATGGCTGCTTACAACAAAAATACGTAGAGAAGACGAGATCAATATCAGCGCTTTCAGGTCGATTTGGGAAGATTAATCCACGAACCCAACTCTTCGAGTCTCAAGTTCACAAAATAAGAACCGCAAATCCTAGAGGAATGGGCGACGAAGCCAAATTGGTAATTATTTATAACTCTCTACTTTGCTTGTCGATTCTTTGTTTATCTACCCCGAAAGTAAACCAATATTCATTATTTGATCACTTGTAGAAGCGAATGGCGAACGACCAATTCTTGAAATTATTTCCTATAGACAATGGTGCAAAAAAACCGCATTACTACCAGTTTGCTAATTGCTATGGATTGCTTGTTAGTCATCCGAAATGGACATCTAGCAATGAAAAGAGCTTAAGCGATGATCAAACGAAGGCAAAAGCAAAGAAAAAAGCAAGCCGAAATTCGTATACTTCAAGTCCAGGAGGATCTTTGCACAGAGATTCTAATGAGGGTGAAGATGCAACCCCCCTGATTGATGAAGATGCAAGACCTATGGGCCAACATGTTGTGAAGAAGAAAAATGCAGTTCAAACCCAGCTTGATTCTCGGTTGGCGCAGATGCACGAGAAGCATGCCAAAATGAAGAACGTCTAAGAAATAGTGCAGAAAAACTTGAGGTCTTAAAACAGTTAACTGAGACTGAACGCGGTAGGTTTGAGTTGGAGCGGGAACAGCAAGAGATTTTAGTAATGGAGAAGGATGTCACCGGAATGGATCCACTATCGATGCAGTATTGGATGGATTACAAACGGCGTATTGTTGATAGTCGTGCTGGATCTAGGCGTACGTAGTTTACTTATGTAGTGTTGTATTGTTTTTACTGTTTTCATCTATGTACTTTTCTATAGTTTGAATTAATCAGTGCTATACTATTTTCTTTCAGACGTTTGTATGTATCAAGTGATGCTTACCACATAAAAATAATTCAACGTATTACGTACGATAAAGCTAACACACTTCAATGCAAACATACGTAATAAAATAAATATTCTAAAATATAAATGCAAACAAACATAACAAAACATAGCCTCTGAAATATTATCTACTGGTTGCCGTAAACATTCCAAATGTGATCCATTAGATCTTTTTGAAACTGATTATGCAGTGCCGAATTACGATATATTTTATGCTGATCCACGTGAAACATATCGAATTGTCCTTCAATTTCATCATCGGAAGCTCGGAAAATTTTTGAGGGTTATCTAGATCCTTCGTATTCGTAATATGGATGAACGATGTTGCGTTCATCTTCGATTATCATGTTATGCAGAATTATGCAGCAGAACATAATTTTTGACATTTTCGACCGTTTCCATAACCTACATGGACTACTAACCATTGCGAATCTAGATTGAAGAACTCCGAATGCTCTTTCCACATCTTTCCGCTGACCCTCCTGCATAAAAGTAAAATTTTCTGTTTTGGGGTCAGTGGATTTGCAAAAGTCTTTACCATCGTGCTCCATTTTGGATAAATTCCATCCTCCAGATAGTATCCGTGATCGTACGTATTATGTCCAATCGTAAATGATATAGGGGGATTTACCCTACGCCAAATCGCTGAACAAATGTGATCGTTTAAGAACATTTAAGTCGTTCAGCGAACCAGGCATACCAGAAAAAGCTGCCACATCCAAAGATCATGAGATGCAACAACTTCTAAGATGATGGTTGACTTTTTTTCTTTATCGTCGTACGCTCCATGATAAGCTTTAGGACAGTTCTTCCACTCCCATCAATGAAGAATCGTAATCCCCATCAAAGAAGAATGAGCTAATACCAACCCAACTAGCCACCTGTAGGGCCTGTATGTACTTGTAACAACCCGTAAAATCTGAACCAGTTTAAAAATTTTAAATTGGCTATTTTGGACGAATTTAAATATTTTAAATAAATATTTTAAATAATAACGATGAAAAGTATTTTGAATCGATGTTTGAAATTGAATATAATTACTTTGAATTATAAACAAGGCCAGAAATGGCGCGGCAGTTTCAAAAATTGAATTCAAACTTTGACTGACTGTACCGGGTGCAAAATAAAACGGATTTTAGTGAAACCAAAAATATGTAAATTTGTTAGTGAATATCTTTCTAACGAATCTGAAAAATCGAAGTTTCGTAGCGGAAGTCAAAAGTTATGGCCAAATGAATTTTCAGAAAGGTCGCTATGAAGAATATATCGCCCTTGAAAATAGACATTTTGCAAACGACCTCGGAATTCAACGAAACAACTTTTGTTGGATCCGGGATGTGAAGTTATTGCTAGGTTTCAAATTTCATAATTTTTGAAGCTAGTATGTGAGCGTGGCAAAGAAAAATGTGTTTTTGGTCAATTGTAGTTAAATTGGATCGACCAGAAAAGGCCATTTTTCAAACGGTCTCAGAATCCAACGAAACTTGTTTTGTTGGGACCGTATTATCAAAACATAGCTGGATTTATTTTTCTGGAATTTTTAGAATCAGTATGTGGCCCCGGTAAATTGAAATGTACGTTCAAATTAAATAATGAATGTTTTATATTTTAAATTGTAGGAAAACTGACTGAAACAGTCGAATGGGCCTTCGAAACATATCCCATTGTGTTCGGAATGGGGGAATTTAGCTAGGGACGACAGTCGTTGGATTTGGATTGGAGTTCGTATGTGAAGAGGGGTATTTTCGGATTTAAAATAAATTAAAAATTAAATATAAATCATGGCCCAATCACGTTTCATCTCTCACTTCTGCGTTGACCACAAAAAAATCCCGTTCTTCTTCAACCGACGACGGAAACGAGCTCAACCTTTCTCCCTCCGATTCCCTTCAAGATACTCAACGAAATTGGTTGATTCTTCAGAGCTTTTTGAAGAGATTTCTCCAGTCTCTAAATCCATATTGGCCTTGAATTGTATCACTCCATATTCGCGAAGATCTGGACCTCGAAACACTCGCCGCTCGCACCCTGATTGCTCCACCACCCCTGCATCGAGTTCGCCAAAGTTAAGGGAGGAGGAACGGCTCTCGTAGGCGCTTCACGTGGCAGGGTCTGATCGAGCTACAACATCTTCATTTTGGTGAAAAGATCAAACCTAGTTTTGAATAAACTGTGAAGGTATACGGCTATTTATAATTTAACTATATTATAGCACTTTAAAGCGCTACGGTTTTCGATTTCACTGTAAAAATCATATCTTTTTCGTTTGTAGACGAAATTCAGTGAAACAAGAGACAATGGACTCGTGTGGACGTCTTCTACATTTTAGAAGAGACCGCATATTTTTCTGAGCCTTCTGCTATTTTTGGTGGAGTGGAACCCAATGTGAGATTTCTAAATTATAAACGATATGGAAAACAACAATGTATGAATTATATAGTCGATGTATGAGTTATATAAGCATTGTACACCTCATGTATGAGCGTTGTATAAGTTGTATGTTCGATGTATAAGTTATATATGCGTTGTAAAAATTATATATGCGTTGAAATGACATTGAAATGAATTGAAGTGAATTGAAATATATTTATATACGAATATATATATATATATATACACACACTCCCCTCGTCCACATACCATGGACGATATTTATTGATTGTGATATTGTTTGGATTATTTGGTTGATGTGAAATTTGGTGAATAATACGAATGGTTGGTAGAATTGTTTGTGGTTGAGAATGATTGATTGTGGTTGAAAAATACCCATCTATGGTTGAAAACAAAATTAGAATAGATTGTGAAAATGAAAATAAAACATGTCGCCTGCGTGCGAACTAGATGCATGAATCCCCATTGTCAAAAACCGCGAGGTTTTAAGGTAGAGCGAGGAGCCGTACTAGAGACGGTCCCGGTTTTAACTACCCTGCCATTATGCTGCCGAAATTTTCTGAAATATTCATGTGTTAGAATTATTTTCATTTGTTGAAATTAATTTCATATGTTGAAACCGAATTCATGTGTCGAATAGAAATTCATTCGTTGAATAGAAATTCAGGTGTTGAATGATAGTCGTGTTTTGAAATAAATTGTTTTTTAATAAAAATCATATTTTTATCATCTATATGAACTATATAAAATAGTCGTGTTTTGAAATAAATTTTTTTATAATAAAAATCATATTTTTATCATCTATATGAACTATATAAAATAGTCGTGTTTTGAAATAAATCGTTTTACAATAAAAATCACATTTTATTATATATATGAACTGTTAAAAATAATGAAATGTTGAAATAAATGTGTGTTGGATAAAAATATCTTTTTTATCAAGTGTATGAAATGAGTATGGTTTTGAAATCGAAGAATCGATTATATTTATATATATATATATATATATATAATTAAATTTAATCGAATAACGAAGCTGCAGTTCGTGTTTTGAAACCATGATTTCAAACGACTAGTGCGGGAGATCCGACCATCGGATTTTCCCGAAACCACCACTGTTGGGTTCGCCTTGGAAATATCTTTCCAACGGCACCAACTTTGTAAAGATCCAACGGTTGGATTGTCTGGAATGTTTAATTCAAATCTGAAGAAAAACAGCGCCAGAATCGATTATATTTATATATATAATTAAATTTAATCGAACAACGACGCTGCAGTTCGTATTTTGAAATCGTAACTTCAAACGATTAGTGCGGAGATCCTACCGTCAGATTTTCCCAAAGCTGAAACCATTGTATTCGTTTTGAAAAGATCTTTCTAATGATATAAAATTTGTGAAGATCCAACGGTTAGATTTTCATATATGTGTAAATCAAATCTGAAGAAAAACAGCGCCACAGCCGCGTTATGGCCTGAAGCGTTGTTTTGAATAAATTGGCTATTTTTAAATAAATAAAAATAGCGATAAATCGTGATAAAATATTATAAACGATATGGAATGGAAATAAACTGAATTTGCTCGGTTTATGTGATATTTGATGGTTGAATGTGTTTGGCGTGAAAACTACATTAAAGAACAAAATTGGTGATGTCGAATAATTTAACCATTGAAATGAATTGATTTGAAATTCTACATATACGTGAATTATTTGAAAAGGCCGAGTTAATTCTCATTTCAAATAATTGATCAACGATTGAAAGTCGAAGATATGAAGACGATGCAAGACCGATGATCTTCACGTCGAATGGAGGGGTGCTACTGATGCTCATGATAGGAGTAGCTACCTAGAAGGGGTTGAAGTAGTAGCTATCCGGACGTACAGGTTGATTGTACGGATATGCGAGGAATAAAGATCCTTCGGTTTCGTTCAGACCCAGAACGGACTTGTAAATGGACTGTGTGTCTGACATTGGATTTCATTTTGTGTGATTGATAGACGTCAGTTGCATGGCGTGAATTGCCTGTGTGGCATGCTGAGATGCAATGATCAAAGCTTTTGTTGAAAAGCAGAGCTTTGTGGTGGATGATCAAAGCACTGCCTGTGTGGCATAGCTTTGTGTATAACGTAAATTCGCGAGCCTCACACCCCGGTATGGACCAGAAATGGGAGAGGACTTCAGGGAGGACATGCGTTTCTTTCTAGCTAGAGGTAGTGTCAGTTCTTAAACTGGCTGACATTTATATTATTTTCACCTGTGTGGTTGTTGCTGTTGCGAGGCGCCTCAGACATATCGGTGACTATGTGATGCCGATGGAGTCATTCGTTGGCTCATTTGCGCCCCAAAGGGCGGGGAAACGCAGTGTTCAGGCATTTTAATCCACATCGGTGGACCGTCCCTGACGATCCAAGGCTTGTCTGCGCGCTCGCCTGAGACATGGTAGGCTAGATTGTCTCGAAGCGGTGAGGACGATCCCTGGCCTTGGTTCATGGCGGAAATCCAATTTCCAAATACGACATCATGCGGTTTTGATTGTATACCTAGATATGGCGACATAGTGGTATGGGGCACTTATGTCGTCTATGATTGATATTTATGATTGTATCTAAAATTAGAAACTGACTGGAAACGAGCTAGGACAGATGGTTTTCTGGGTATTGGTCTGATGTTGGTTTCGGCCATCGGGGTTAGTACTTAGGGAATCGTTCTCTTACTAGTTTACGGTTGGAGTCTGATTAAGAATTAAACGATAAAATTTACATTTCAAATGATTTGTTTTCCTCGTATCAAGCATATTTGGCCATTATAAGGTAAAACTCTATCCTCCGGTTTGTGTTGCATTGTGTGATGGGAACTGAGTCTTATAATGGCTTCATTTTTATAAAAAGCATTGCGATGTTTAAAAGATCTATTTGTTTTAAAGCACTGGCAATCCAATGGAGTAAACCCGTTCCGCGAAAGTGGCGTGGTCCTGTGATTAGCCATATTTGAAAATGTGTTAAGTAGATTTCTCATACCAGTCCCATGACTGACTCGTAGTTTGTTTCACTTGCAAACTCGGGTGTCTATTTTTCTACATGGGCAACCTTGTATTCAGGTTTTAGCAAGCTCTTTCTGGATAGTTGGAGCTGAAGATGGATTCTATCATTTATCTCTTTTTATGTTGTTCAGCTCCTATTGTACATATTATGTTTTCTTTTCCGCAGTAGACAGTTATGTATAGCTGAACTGTATTTTTTACTAAGTATGATCCTATATACTGTGTAACTCTGATGATTATATATATCCAGTGTATTCTATTGTTTATCATCTGGTGTATTTATTTATTTCTGTTCTGCTGTTTTATGTTTATGTGTTATATTCCAAAGATTACCCTTGCACCGTCTCATCGGGGTTTGGGGTCGTCACAAACGTGGTATCAGAGCCTTGGTTAAGCTTAGTTCTGGAAAATAACATATTAACGAACTCGTCAGAAATAGAACCAGTAGTGTTCTAGGACGAGTAAATCATTACAGATAGGATCAGAAATATCCTTGTATGAGTATAACAGAGTGAAATACACCTCGATAGACACATTTACATTCAAGTATATGCCTCTATGCTTTATAATATCTTTCCTGTTGACCTGACACTTGGTCTGCTATTTGCAGAAGTACTAGGAAAATGAGTGCCAGAAACAGAAGGAATGCAGACCCGGATATAGAAGCTCTATATGTGGAATATAGAAATCTGGGTGGAGTACCGTTCTCAGGTAATGAATCTATTATTCAAACACAAGCTTGGATTCGTTCTGCTGAGAAAATCTTTGAAGGTTCAAACCTGAGGGATGACCAGAAAAGATTACTGGCATCTTAGGCACTCAAAGACGAAGCTTTGTTCTGGTGAGATTCAATTGTTAAAGATAATCCAGAAGGTGATATCACCTGGGATAGATTCAAAGAGCTTTTCAATGAAAAATTTACTCCTCCAGAAGCAACTGAGAGGTTATATGATGAATTCTACTATTTGATACAAGGGGATATGGATATCCCAGAATATCATAAGAGATTCAATGAACTTTCTCATTTTGCCCCTCATCTAATTCAAAAGCCAAAAATGAAGAATCTGAGGTTTATTAATGGTCTTCAAAGAAAATACCAGAATAAAGTAATGGGGCATGTGAAGCTTCCTTTTTCTGAAATGATATACATGGCCTAACAGTATGAGGCTCTCGATAGGAAAGGTATGTTGCGAGACGAAGAGGAAGTCAGTTCTAGCAGCAAAAGAAAAATTGAAACTGATAACTCAGAAACAAGTGCACAGCCTGAGGCCAATACGAAGTCTGAGTTCAGAAAAGAGCCTAGAGTCGATCAGAAAAGGGTTAAAGCAGTCATATGTTTAAAGTGTAATAAGCAAGGGCATTCGATGAGGAACTGTGAATCTTCGAGCAAACGAAAGAAAATTGGATCTAAATCTAAGAACAAGGTTCAAGAAGAAAGAAAATGCAATCTCTGCCATCAGGTTGGTCATATAAAGCGAGACTGCCGACAGTGGAGAACAACCAAAGTGGTGTAGGTAAATAAAGTAGCGGAAACCTCTGAGTCCTCAGCTATTCAGGAAAGGGCAAATGTTTTAGAAGGCACGCTTACGGTCAAATATATTCCGGTAAAGGTATTATTTGATACAGGCGCGTCACGAAGCTTTGTTGCAAAGAATGCAGTTAAGAAACTGGAATTGAATTTGAAGAAACTCAAAGAACCCATGACGGTTCATAATCCGGTCGGGGGTTCCCTCGATCTTAGCTGGGTTTGTGGAGTTCCTGATTCTTTTTCTCGTTATCGGTTCCCCACTATCGCGATCGTTATGAATTTTACCTAATTCGATCTCATTCTGGGATTGGACTGGTTAACCCAATATGAAGCCGAAGTTAAATGTGCCGAGAGAGTTGTTAAGGCAAAAAAAAAGTTCGGGGAATATATAACCACGAATTCAAATAGAAAAGACTTCTGGGAAGCTTTAGATGTTTCTCCTGCTCAAATAGAGCCTGTTCCTGCCGTTACAGAGAATATACAGGTAGACATTGCAGATATCCCTGTTGTTAAGAACTATGCGGATGTGTTCGAAGAAGTTGTTAGCTTACCTCCGCAGAGAGAAATTGATTTTAAAATCTCTTTAGTCCCGAATGCAAGGCCAGTAGTTCACGTTATTCGAAGAATGACCTTGAAAGAGAAAGACGAGTTAGATAATCAAACTCGACAGCTAGTATGGAAGGGTCTAATTAGGCCAAGCTTTTCTGATTGGGGGGCATCAGTGGTATTTGTCCCGAAGTCAGACGGTACTCTCAGATTATGAGTAGACTATCGTGACTTGAATAAGCAGACACTGAAGAACATATATCCATTGCCGCGGATTGATGATTTGTTGGATCGATTGAATGGCGCACAAGTGTTTTCACGAATGGACCTAGCTACAGGTTTCCATCAGCTTCGTATTGCCGAAGAGTGTGTTCCTTTGACAGCATTCAGAGGTCTAGACTTATTCTACGATTGGTTAGTAATGTCGTTCGGCTTATGTAACGCTCCGGCCTATTTCGTCGATTTAATGAACCGGGTATTCAGAGGAGTATTGAATAAATTTGTTCTGGTTTTCATTGATGATATCCTTATCTTTTCTAAGTCAGAAATCGAGCACGAAAAGCATTTGGAACAAGTGTTAGAAATTCTGAGAAGGAATGTTTTAAAAGCCAAGTTTTCCAAATGTATATTCTGGCAAGAAGAAGTCAAATTTCTTGGCCACGTCGTGTCAAAGCAAGGAATTTCAGTGGATCCCAGTAAAATCACTGCTATTCAGAATTGGAAACAGCCTCGTACACCCACAGAAGTCAGAAAGTTTTTTTGGATTGGCCAGTTATTATCGGAAGTTCGTTAAGAATTTTTCGAAGATATCCAGTCACTTAACAAAGCTTACTAAGAAACATTCGAGATTCAACTGGACTCCCGAATGTGAGGCAGCTTTCCAGGAGCTGAAGTTAAAATTGACGACTGCTCCAGTGTTAACAATAATAGACGGCAATCAAGATTTAAAAGTCTGGACTGATGCTTCTAAAGAAGGCATTGGCGCATTGTTAATGCAGAGGGGCCATGTAGTCGCTTATGCTAGCCGTCAATTGAAACCCCATGAAAAGAATTATGTAACCCACGATCTTGAATTGCTAGCTATCGTGTTTGCTATGAAAATCTGGAGGCATTATCTATTGGGTGAGAAGTTTGAATTATACACTGATCATCAATCATTGAAATATTTATTCGCCCAAAAGGATCTGAATATGAGGCAGCAGCGTTGGTTAGAATTTCTCGCAACTTATGATCTAGATATTTTATATACTCCGGGAAAAGCCAATGTTGTAGCTGATGCGCTCAGCAGGAAGAATGCGATCATCGCCAGTATTATCATTACACCATCGTTGATTGATAAAATAGCTAGAGATGATCTGAAGAATTCAAAAGGGCGAAGTCTCCAGTTTCCAAGTGGATAGCGCAGGAGTTCTGAGATTGAAAGGTAGAATTTGTGTTCCCGACAACATTGATCTCAAAAGAGAAGTAATGGACGAGAGCCACAAGTCCAAGCTGAGCATCCACCCAGGGGTTAGTAAAATGTACAATGACTTCAAGCAAACTTTCTGGTGGAAGGCAATGAAAAGAGACATCTCCTTATATGTAAGTCGGTGTTCTACTTGTCAACAAGTAAAAAGCGACCAACAGAAACTCGCTGGATTGTTGTAACCTTTAGAAATTCCAGGTGGAAAGTGGGAACAGATTTCTATGGACTTCATAGATGGTTTGCCCAGAACCCGGAAAGGGAATGACAATATTTGGGTGATCATAGATCGTTTCACGAAGACCGCCCATTTCATACCTGTCAAATCGAATAGAACTGCTCAGAGTCTGGCGCAGGTATATTTCAAGGAAATTGTTAGACTGCACGGAGTTCCCATGAGCATCGTTAGTGATCGTGACTCGATTTTTGCCAGTAAATTCTGGGAAGCATTCCAAGCAGAATTGGGAATGAAACTGAACTTGAGCACCGCTTATCATCCTCAAACAGATGGCCAAACTGAGAGGGTGAATCGTATTCTTGAAGATCTATTGCGGGCTTGTATTATTGATTTTGGCGGATCATGGGAAGACCACTTACATTTGGCCGAATTCACATATAACAACAGCTACCAGGCGAGCTTGAAAATGTCACCATTCGAAGTATTGTATGGTAGACCGTGCTGATCCCCTGCTTATTGGGTTGAACCTGGTAATAGACTTGTATTGGGGCCTGATATGATTCGCGATGCTGCAGACAAAGTCGATTTCGTTAAGAAACGATTACTAGCCGTCCAAAGCCGACAGAAAAGCTATGCAGATAAGAGAAGAAGAGATATATCATTTGATGTTGGCGACTATGTATATTTGAAAGTATCTCCGATGAGAGGAGTCATCCGATTCGGTAAAACGGGGAAATTGGCGCCCAAATTCATTGGTCCGTTTCCTATTCTGGAACGGATTGGAACTCTCACATATAGGGTTCAATTGCCTGATTGGTTGCCTGGAGTGCATGACGTATTTCACGTATCTCAACTACGAAAGTATGTGCATGATCCAGATCTCGTTGTCGAAGAAGCCGCACAACAGGATTTGGAAATCACTCCAGAATTGGCAGTTAGAAGAGAGCCGATGAAAATAATTGGCAAAGAAACCAATGAGCTGAGGAACAAAAAGGTTCACTTAGTCAAAGTGCAATGGAGTGGAGATCCGCGAGATTGTACTTGGGAAACAGAGGAAAGCATCAAGAAAGCCTATCCTAAGTGCAGGGTGGATATCTTTGATTGACCCTGGTGCAAGGTACATTTACCATATTTTGCATTTCCATTGTGTTCTCCACTTTGCTATTGTTTTCTTTGCATAGATGTAAACTTTTTAATTATATTGTCCGAAAGATTTAAAAGAGTATAGGAATTAATTGATACCTTTTTGAAAAGTTAAAAATAATTTGATTGATGTTTGTGTTGTGTGATTGTGGATTTGATTTATTAAATTATTAGAATGGTAATTAAATTAATCAATAAGAGAATGAATGGTAGAATTTATTCAATTAAATCACACATTGAACTGATTAGAGAATAGATAAAAATATATACATGTGCATTATGTATGTTTGAACAGGTAAATGGATTAGCTGTTGAGTAAAGATTTTATTTGCGTGCCTGACAAATAGGTAAACCTTAATGAGTTGGAAGTGCAATTTTATTATTATATCAACTCCTGTGAATGCCATTGGATGCGGAGTGCTGGTTGTTTTGTGTGTAATAATAAATGTCGCCATAGGATAGTAACAATTAATTTTGAACTACACTACATGGCATACTTCTTGAAGATAGGCATACTTCATCATATACCACATAAGCATTTGGAGCTTGTGTGACGAGGTTGAAGATTTACGGTACGAGCGAGAGGCTTGCATGGCGATGACTATATTTTATAGGTTGAACAGATGACTGATATGGACCATATAAAATATAACGATAAATTGCCAGATTAATAAAAACCCCACACGGGTCTAGAGTTGACAATAATCACGTCTCTCTAGTTATTAGATACGGCACATGGATTATTTATTTCCTACACGGGACGAGGTGACGAGAATTTATTCTCTGGAGTAATTAAAAATACACACTCCCTCAGGCTTAGACAGGGTGACGAGAATTTATTCTCTGGAGTTATTATCTATACACGCTCCCCTGTAAACACCAGAATATATCACTATAAATATGTGTATGCTTTATAGGATTTATTGGGTACCTAATACGGCCCAATAAATTTCCAAACCCCTCCCCGTACAAAGGAGGTTATGGCGAAATTTTTCGAAAATTTAGGGTGTTAGCCAAATTTTTTGAAGAATTTGAAAATTCTCAGAAACTGAAAAGTTGGAGAATGGAAGCCAGACTGAAAGTAGAATTGGTTAATCAAACCACTTTCGACTTTGTTCCTATTCGGGGACGAAAAGTTTTAAGTGGGGGAGATTGTAACAACCCGTAAAATCTGAACCAGTTTAAAAAATTTAAATTGGCTATTTTGGAGGATTTTAAATATTTAAAATAAATATTTTAAATAATAACGACGAAAAGTAGTTTGAATCGATGTTTGAAATTGAATATAATTACTTTGAATTATAAACAAGGCCTGAAATGGCACGGCAATTTCAAAAATTGAATTCAAACTTTGACTGACTGTACCGGGTGCAAAATAAAACGGATTTTAGTGAAACCAAAAATATGTAAATCTGTTAGTGAATATCTTTCTAACGAATCTGAAAAATCGAAGTTTCGTAGCGGGAGTCAAAAGTTATGGCCAAATGAATTTTCAAAAAGGTCGCTATGAAGAATATATCGCCCTTGAAAATAGACATTTTGCAAACGACCTCGGAATTCGACGAAACTACTTTTGTTGGATCTGGGATGTGAAGTTATTGCTAGGTTTCAAATTTCATAATTTTTGAAGCTAGTATGTGAGCGTGGCAAAGAAAAATGTGTTTTGGGTCAATTGTAGTTAAATTGGATCGACCAGAAAAGGCCATTTTTCAAACGGTCTCAGAATCCGACGAAACTAGTTTTGTTGGGACCGTATTGTCAAAACATAGTTGGATTTATTATTCTGGAATTTTTAGAATCAGTATGTGGCCCCGGCAAATTGAAATGTATGTTCAAATTAAATAATGAATATTTTATATTTTAATTTGTAGGAAAACTGACTGAAACAGTCGAATGAGCCTTCGAAACATATCCCATTGTGTTCGGAATGGGGGTATTTAGCTAGGACGACAGTCGTTGGGTTTGGATTGGAGTTCGTATGTGAAGAGGGGTATTTTCGGATTTAAAATAAATTAAAAAACAAATATAAATCATGGCCCAATCACGTTTCATCTCTCACTTCTGCGTTGACCACAAAAAAATCCCGTTCTTCTTCAACCGACGACGGAAAAAAACTCAACCTTTCTCCCTCCGATTCCCTTCAAGATACTCAACGAAATTGGTTGATTCTTCAGAGCTTTTTGAAGAGATTTCTCCAATCTCTAAATCCATATTGGCCTCGAATTGTATCACTCCATATTCGCGAAGATCTGGACTTCGAAACACTCGCCACTCGCACCCTGATTGCTCCACCACCCCTGCATCGAGTTCGCCAGAGTTAAGGGAGGAGGAGCGGCTCTCGTAGGCGCTTCACGTGGCAGGGTCTGATCGAGCTATAACATCTTCGTTTTGGTGAAAAGATCAAACCTAGTTTTGAATAAACTGTGAAGGTATACGGCTATTTATAATTTAACTATATTATAGCACTTTAAAGCGCTACGGTCTTCGATTTCACTGTAAAAATCATATCTTTTTCGTTTGTAGACGAAATTCAAACAAGAGACAGTGGACTCGTGTGGACGTCTTCTACATTCTAGAAGAGACCGCATATTTTTCTGAGCCTTCTGCTATTTTTGGTGGAGTGGAACCCAATGTGAGATTTCTAAATTATAAACGATATGGAAAACAACGATGTATGAATTATATAGTCGATGTATGAGTTATATAAGCGTTGTACACCTCATGTATAAGCGTTGTATAAGTTGTATGTTCGATGTATAAGTTATATATGCGTTGTAAAAACTATATATGCATTGAAATGACATTGAAATGAATTGAAGTGAATTGAAATATATTTATATACGAATATATATATATATATATATATATATATATACTCCCCTCGTCCACAGACCATGGACGATATTTATTGGTTGTGATATTGTTTGGATTATTTGGTTGATGTGAAATTTGGTGAATAATACGAATGGTTGATAGAATTGTTTGTGGTTGAGAATGATTGATTATGGTTGAAAAATACCCATCTGTGGTTGAAAACAAAATTAGAATAGATTGTGAAAATGAAAATAAAACATGCCGCCTGCGTGCGAACTAGATGCATGAATCCCCATTGTCAAAAACCGCGAGGTTTTAAGGTAGAGCGAGGAGTCGTACTAGGGACGGTCCCAGTTTTAACTACCCTGTCATTATGCTGCCGAAATTTTCTGAAATATTCATGTGTTAGAATTATTTTCATTTGTTGAAATTAATTTCATATGTTGAAACCGAATTCATGTGTCGAATAGAAATTCATTCGTTGAATAGAAATTCAGGTGTTGAATGATAGTCGTGTTTTGAAATAAATTGTTTTATAATAAAAATCATATTTTTATCATCTATATGAACTATATAAAATAGTCGTGTTTTGAAATAAATTTTTTTATAATAAAAATCATATTTTTATCATCTATATGAACTATATAAAATAGTCGTGTTTTGAAATAAATCGTTTTACAATAAAAATCACATTTTATTATATATATGAACTGTTAAAAATAGTGAAATGTTGAAATAAATGTGTGTTGGATAAAAATATCTTTTTATCAAGTGTATGAAATGAGTATGGTTTTGAAATCGAAGAATCGATTATATTTATATATATATATAATTAAATTTAATCGAATAACGAAGCTGCAGTTCGTGTTTTGAAACCGTGATTTCAAACGACTAGTGCGGGAGATCCGACCATCGGATTTTCCCGAAACCACCACTGTTGGGTTCGCCTTGGAAATATCTTTCCAACGGCACCAACTTTGTAAAGATCCAACGGTTGGATTGTCTGGAATGTTTAATTCAAATCTGAAGAAAAACAGCGCCAGAATCGATTATATTTATATATATATATAATTAAATTTAATCGAATAACGACGCTGCAGTTCGTATTTTGAAATCGTAACTTCAAACGATTAGTGCGGAGATCCTACCGTCGGATTTTCCCAAAGCTGAAACCGTTGTATTCGTTTTGAAAAGATCTTTCTAATGATATAAAATTTGTGAAGATCCAACAGTTAGATTTTCATATATGTTTAAATCAAATCTGAAGAAAAACAGCGCCACGACCGCGTTATGGCCTGAAGCGTTGTTTTGAATAAATTGGCTATTTTTAAATAAATAAAAATAGCGATAAATCGTGATAAAATATTATAAACGATATGGAATGGAAATAAACTGAATTTGCTCGGTTTATGTGATATTTGATGGTTGAATGTGTTTGGCGTGAAAACTACATTAAAGAACAAAATTGGTGATGTCGAATAATTTAACCATTGAAATGAATTGATTTGAAATTCTACATATACGTGAATTATTTGAAAAGGCCGAGTTAATTCTCATTTCAAATAATTGATCAACGATTGAAAGTTGAAGATATGAAGACGATGCAAGACCGATGATCTTCACGTCGAATGGAGGGGTGCTACTGATGCTCATGATAGGAGTAGCTACCTAGAAGGGGTTGAAGTAGTAGCCGTCCGGATGTACAGGTTGATTGTACGGATATGCGAGGAATAAAGATCCTCCGGTTTCGTTCAGACCCAGAACGGACTTGTAAATGGACTGTGTGTCTGACATTGGATTTCATTCTGTGTGATTGATAGACGTCAGTTGCATGGCGTGAATTGCCTATGTGGCATGCTGAGATGCAATGATCGAAGCTTTTGTTGAAAAGCAGAGCTTTGTGGTGGATGATTAAAACACTGCCTGTGTGGCATAGCTTTGTGTATAACGTAAATTCGTGAGCCTCACACCCCGGTATGGACCAGAAACGAGAGAGGACTTCAGGGAGGACATGCGTTTCTTTCTATCTAGAGGTAGTGTCAGTGCTTAAACTGGCTGACATTTATATTATTTTCACTTGTGTGGTTGTTGCTGTTGCGAGGCGCCTCGGATATATCGGTGACTATGTGAAGCCGATGGAGTCATTCGTTGGCTCATTTGCGCCCCAAAGGGCGGGGAAACGCAGTGTTCAGGCATTTTAATCCACATCGGTGGATCGGCCCTGACGATCCAAGGTTGTCTGCGCGCTCGCCTGAGACATGGTAGGCTAGATTGTCTCGAAGCGGTGAGGACGATCCCTGGCCTCGGTTCATGGCGGAAATCCAATTTCCAAATACGACATCGTGCGGTTTTGATTGTATACCTAGATATGGCGACATAGTGGTATGGGGCACTTATGCCGTCTATGATTGATATTTATGATTGTATCTAAAATTAGAAAGTGACTGGAAATGAGCTAGGACGGATGGTTTCTTGGGTATTGGTCTGATGTTGGTTTCGGCCTTCGGGGTTAATACTTAGGGAATCGTTCTCTTACTAGTTTACGGTTGGAGTTTGATTAAGAATTAAACGATAAAATTTACATTTCAAATGATTTTTTTCCTCGTATCAAGCATATTTGGTCATTATAAGGTAAAACTCTATCCTCCGGTTTGTGTTGCATTGTGTGATGGGAATTGAGTCTTATAATGGCTTCATTTTTATAAAAAGCATTGCGATGTTTAAAAGATCTATTTGTTTTAAAGCACTGGCAATCCAATGGGGTAAACCTGTTCCGCGAAAGTGGCGTGGTCCTGTGATTAGCTATATTTGAAAATGTGTTAAGTAGATTTCTCATACCAGTCCCATGACTGACTCGTAGTTTGTTTTACTTGCAAACTCGGGTGCCCCTTTTTCTACACGGGCAGCTTTGTATTTAGGTTTTAGCAGGCTCTTTCTGGATAGCTGGAGCTGAAGATGGATTCTATCATTTATCTCTTTTTATGCTGTTCAGCTCTTGTTGTACATATTATGTTTTCTTTTCCGCAGTAGACAGTTATGTATAGCTGAACTGTATTTTGTACTAAGTATGATCCCATATACTGTGTAACTCTGATGATTATATTTATCCAGTGTATTCTATTGTTTATCATCTGGTGTATTTATTTATTTCTGTTCTGCTGTTTTATGTTTATGTGTTATATTTCAAAGATTACCCTTGCACCATCGCATCGGGGTTTGGGGTCGTCACAGTACTGCTGCCCAATCAACCGACGTCTACCAATCATGTCCTCGCAGGATAATGGATCTTCAGGTACACGTAAATCACTGCTAGTCTGATACACACATCTCTCGCCCAGATACCACATAGGCATATATGATGGTGTATGTAAAGCTACCCTACGAGAAGAAAGTGTATATGCAATCACCATCGGGTGGTCGTCGACCATAAGACCCGCAGCTGTCAGATGGGACAAATGTGCGGTCCAAGGAGTGCGTATGAGATTTCCCCGACTCCGCAAGTCAAGTTGTGCTCTAGACTCCATCAAATCATGACGTACACCTAATGGAGCATGAGGTACGTAATGAATACTCTCTCGTCATCTCATCCTCGAAATGAACTGCTCACCTGCCTGAGTAGCCATCTCTACCATGCGTGGATGCATGTTAGCCGTGAACTCATAATACCAAATGGGCAAAATATACCAAAAAGTCTGCATCTCTCTGATGTCTCGCAACATATATGAATCGAAAGCAGTGTACAGAGTACCTAGTATAGCTATGCTCCAATCTATCGTATCAAGCCGATCCAACATAGTAATCGAAACTAGATAACCCAAGCGAACGGTACTTTTGTGGTTTGAAAAAAAGTCGAACCAAACAAGTACAATAAAAATGCCCTAGTCACCCCATTTATAATATCTAGTTGACTAGAATACGAAGTGACGTACTGCTGCAGGTAAGTCAACAGAACCGCCCCACTACTAATTTTGGTAGCATCAAAAAGGGGTAAAAACACGGAAAACACGTGGGTTGACTCGTACAAAGCATCAAAAGGAACCGGTCTACGATCAAGACGACCACTCTCTATACCTGTCAGCACATAGAAATCAACAGGAGTGATACTAAGCTCAAAGTTAGAAAAATGAAAAGTTGTGTGGTTGGCCACCACTGCTCACATAGTGCTTGTAACAGGGGTCTGTCAAATGATTGAGTAGGCCTAATAGATAAAAACTGACCAAATGGACTGTGCTGCAGCCTATCTTTAATAGGAGAGGGAAGTGCGTCATAAAATGTAATGCATTTCGGCCAACTACCTCGACAATGAATGTACTTGTCCTATATATAATGAAATAAGCAATGTTTTTCAATTCAATAATAACTATTTAGCTCGTTCGAAGATATAACGCGCGTAATACTAGAAATCATTAACGTTTAAATTATACCTGTATCGTGGACAATGCAGTTTCGGCTCTATGCTGGTAGCTCTCCGGAAGGTCATGAAGGACACGAAGCTCATCAGCTGATACTCCAGGAGCCAGAGGTGTGTATAATGGACCCGCTTGCTCGTCTGACGACTTCCGAGCAACTCTCCTTACAAATTTAGTGGGATGCGACGGCATTTCAACTCAATTTTCGATTAAAATTAAAATTAAAACGAGAGCTTGATCAGAAAATACTAAGAAAAAATGGCGGGAAGGGGATAATAAAGAGGGGAGGGCTGGCGCCTATTTTATAGGCGCTATAATTCTAGCGCCTATTTTATAGGCGCCAGGATTCTGTCGCCTATAAAATAGGCGCCAGAGTCTGGCGCCTATAAAATAGGCGCTAGACCACTGGGACTTTGCACCCTATTACAGGTGTAATATTCAGTCAGAGTTGTCCTTACAAGTAGGGATGTTATGGTAATGGTTACCGTTACCGTTTGACAAATATCATTACCGTACCGTTTTTACTGGTAAGTCAGAATTACTTACCGTTACCAATCGACTGGTATACTGAAGACTGGTATACCAATAATCTGGTAACCGTTACCCTGATAATGGTAAATTACCATTTGTCCATTAAAGTTTATATCTTGACATATTTTTTTGTACATAGTGCATCTTTGTTATACTATATGTAGTGTTAGTATATAAAAAACAATAATGAGAAAGAAAATAAGTGTACCTGAAATTATTTCACTTGATTATTGAACTAAATAAAATCATTTATTGGGTTTTAAATGCATGTAATAAAGCATATCAAATGAGTATACTGATGTTTTGAATTAACGGGTAAAATTACCGTTACCGCTGGTATTGAAGAAAAGTTACCGATAATTTACCGTTAAAAATGATAAATTTACCGTTATCATACCGTTCATATTTCAATTAAAAATGACTACCGATTGACTGGTAATTGTGACCTTTGAAATTTCATGTCTGCAGCTGTAGATTATAACAAAATTTGATTTTGTCATTACAGCATTTTTGAGTAATAATGCTCAAATCGCGTAATGCTATCAGTTTGGGATTGAAAAAAAAAAAAAAAAAAAAAAAAGAAGAGAGAGAGAGAGAGAGAGAGAGAGAAAGGAGGTGGTTTGCTCAGTCACGGAGGCATGAGTCTTGAGCGGCAGGCAACAATGATGAATATAGTCCCACCTAGAACCAAATTGCAAAGAGGCGTTCCAACACCACCAACCCTCCCCTCCTCTCCTCTCCTCCCAAAGTTCTGCGTTTGGTTGTCTCTGTTCTACCGGACATCACCATCAAGCGTTTTAAACCAATGTACCTAACAGTGATGCTTTTGGTCTTGGTGAAAGTGGCTTACCGCCTGTAGTTCCATACCATTTTTTACCGTGTCAGAATTTCTGAACCTAAAATTCTCTTCAATCCTGCTCAATGTTCCAAATTCACAATTCCTAACTTCTTTAAAACCCTAATAGTCAGAATTATTCAGCAGTTGTTGCTATTTAAAACAAAAACGTGAAATAAAAATACAAAGCGGAATCGTCAGTTGAATGAGATCAAGAACGTATCACAGAAGCCTGTCGGATTGTATCTCATTGTCTCCTTATATCGTCATTCGATTGTTAAGCCGACAGCTGATTACAAAAAAAGGTACGATCCCATTATTGAAAATAAGATTGAAATCTGAATTGACTAGCCTTATTGAAGCTTTGTGACAATACCAATAAAATTTACGTTCTCTTTTTTTTTTTTTAAAATGGTTGCATACAGTATCACATTAATGTGCAAAATTGTGTTAGTGTCAATGGAGAAAACAGAAATTTCATATTATTACAATGAAAATTTATCTGCTATAATTTGATAATGGGTTTGTTTTAATAAGCATTTATTTGTAAGAAAGGGAATAGGAAGGGAGTAATATGGTCAGAGTGGGTTTGTTGTAGTGCTCTTATTTTCCATGAATGTCTGTGAGTATATTATTTGCCTTCAGTTTTGTAGATATTACCTGCTTGTATACAATTCATTGAATTTCTTGTGAGAAATTTTTAGTTGATACTTGTATAGTTTTAGAGTTTCTAATTACTGCTCAAAAATCATTACACTGCAGATAAAATTATGAAGCTATTAAATTCTATAATGGATGCCTCTCAATTTATTAAACACGGTGAATGTGGAGTAAGTTCAAGGTTTATTATACATCCTTCCTCCTATTCTTCATGGCAGTGTATGAGTTTCTTAATCTTTGTTATGTACAAATGTCACATTATTTTTTTCACTGAAAAATGCTGACTAAGCCTTTAAGACAAACTATCGCTTACCTTTAGCAAAGCTACGATCCCTGCGTAACTCTTTTTAGTATAATATAAAAAATCATTTTTTCAATGTACTTCAAACAATTACATGGTTTTTCTTAGATGTTGTCCAAACTCCAAAGTCTGTTTTGAAGGGAGCACATGGGTTAGCCAGTCAGATACCACTGTTAAGTAGATCCCTAAGTCTATTGATTCTTACAGTATATTTGATGTAGAAGTTTAGAAATATGCTATATTTGTAATGCAAAATAATACTGTTATGTAATATAGCCAAGTGGTAATATATTTATACACATCGGAAAGTCACAAAATCAATTATTTCTTATGTCATGCTTTTAGTTTTTTTTTTTTTTTTTTTTAATGTTATATATTATTTGCTGAAATAACTTTAAAACAGGAGAAATAACTAGTCATGATGTAAGTCAGCCAAGATTTTATTTTTATTTTTTATGTAATGTTCCATAATGCATCTGTAGACGAGGTCATATTGTCAGTCCTATCACAAATTTATGCTTTATTTTATGCTGTTGCATTCGAGCAGCAGCTTCATACATAAGTTGATGCTATTTTGTCCAGGTAAGCATCAGTCTATTTTGTCCATGAAAGTTGTGATAAGAAAGAGTATTCCCTTTACAGTTGTATTTGTAGATCCAATTTTCTGTAACATTTCAATCCAATTGAAATGTTAAACGAAAAATGACAATGTTTGATCGTAGATTTAAAGACTTCATATTGTAATGTGTATAATATGTTTACATTTTGATCTGCTTATGTTACCAAATAACATTTAACCACATATAAAATGTATTCTTTTTTCTACTGTAAAAGATTTTTTTTATTTTTATTTTGAAACTAATAAGGTGCTTAAGTTTCTGCATTTCCGATCATTAAGTTCAGTTTTGTCTTTCGTCATATTTGAGTTCAGATTTCTACATTTATGAATCAAATATAAACTAGAAGGTTCCGGTTCAAAACGGGATTTACATGGTAAGATTTTTGTAAGCGATGGTTTGTACAACTTCTAGTGATATGTAAGATGTTAATACATCAACTGTAAACACATATATTTAATGGAGATAAATATGTATAAAATTTCCTTTTAGTGTTTTTTGTTTTTCTCGATAGATGTGAATTAGAACAAGAAAAATGTCATGAATATAAGTATGTTTGATATGTGTATTAATTTTTCTAGTTCCCTTTATATGTTGTCTATGTTTGATATGTGTATTAATGTTTCTGGTTCCCTTTATATGTTGTCTAATATAATGAACACCGTCCGAGCTGCTTGGACATCAATTGAATTGCTCACACATCTAAACTTTATCCATATTTTTTAACTTTTCTTATTATCATTTTTATTGTCCCATTCATGTATATGTAAGGATGTAAAAAGATCATAATGATCTGTTTGAGTACAAGTCGAAAAAATGTATGATTGCGTCCATCAGGTTTGTATATAGATGCAATTAGGACAATAAGTTTGTTTGAATACAAATGAGAGGTGGATATCAGGGGGCTAAAGGGATGCTGGAATTTTGGGGTGTCATTGAACGCTTGTCATACACACACACATATACATACATACATACATACATATGTGTTTGTGTCACCGTTTCAAATTTCTTTTATCTCATCTGTGATCTCGCTCAAGATCTCATTTTCAAACTTGAGCAAAACGAGATTGAGCGAAACGAGATATTCCATATTTGCACTAAGATCTCATAAGAGGTTACGTTTTGCATTTACATATTTCTTTCACTTCATTTTTGGGTTAAAAGAAGTTCCACTCTAATGAATTTTTTACTACCTTTGATTTATTGTTTACATTTAATATTCATATGAGTAGAATTCATTCAGTCAATACCAAATCTATCATGCTACCATTCTCCTCTAAAAAAAAAAAATTAGTTTTATATATATACATAAGTTAAAAAGTTTATATTCGGATAACATTAATTATAAAAAAGTTTTAAATATCAACTCTATATGTTCAAGTTATTCAGAGATAATCTTAAAACACACTTAAAAATTCAAGATGTCAATCCAAGATGTACACTTGGAATACACTATCTCGTCTTATATCCCATCCGGTATGAGATATTGTGTGTATACTTATCGCGACAAGATGAGACAGAAATCCAAGATATATATATATATATATATATATATATATATATATATATATATATATATATATATGGAATGGAGAAAATCTACTTAGACACAAAATTGTGATATAAACTTAAACACAAGCAATCTCAACCATTAGACCTCCTTCTGAATTTCACCTTCCATATAAAGACAAATAAATCCAATGACTTAGAATATGTATATCCAAATTTGTGTCCTAATAGTGGCTCCGTGTGCTTGTGTATATATCTGCGCGTGTGTGCGTGTGCGCATGTGTAAATTTTTTCGTATGTCGAGTAAACTATCCAAGTGCCTTTGAAATATAAATGAGATCACTTGTTCAAAGCCTATTTAAACATAAACTGTCCTTTATTTATACTTGGAAATGTTTGTATATAAATAAGAATATGGGTTGGAATCCTTGACAAAAAGCATGCATCTGTTTTCTGTCTGTTTATTTGGTTTATGAATGGTAGCAATATCATTGCATACTTCTTTTCTTATTCAATTTTCACTGTTTTCTTTTAAATTCTAAATTTTACTCTTCATTTTATGATGTAATTATTCTTCTACTTTTTTTTTTTTTTTTTTTTTTCTTTTTTTCTTTTTTTGTTGTTGTTGTTGTTGATAACATATTCTTTTACTGAATATTACATGCAGAATTCGAATTTGGTGGTTTAAAATCAAAACCTTTTTACAAAGTAGACATGCACCACAATTACCAAATTGCTAGATAAATAGTGATATTGTCCATAATTCCAGAGATCAGCACATATTCAAAAATGTGCATTTGTTTGTACATATATTAAATATTTGTTTTCCACTGATTCAGACATACAAATATGTGCAACACTTAAGATATAAATTTGATGTATTTAAAATGTGTGGCACTTAACACAGGCAGCCGAATTTTCGGGTATGTGCATCTACACTAGATTCCCATAAGGAAGTTTGAAGGTAGACGTTTCTTCAACTCCTGTTTGGAATGCTTCAGGCAACATTATATGCGTGCTACATCTGTTACAATACCTCTCTGGAATAAATGATTTGTTTTTGGTAACTATATTATCTTGAGAACAATAGTAATGGCTCTATATTGGCACATTGCCATTTTTGCTGTATTTTTTGTCCTTCATTAAATTGGAATATTTCACTATTTGATTTTTTGAGAACAATTTATTCCCGGTAACTTTTATATGAGAACTAATCATTATATTTTAAGTTCTAGTTCCAAAAATCCATTCTTCCATCATACTTATACATTGGATTTCCGGTTTTTGTTTTTTCTGCTTTGTTTTTCTTGATTTAACAATAATAAGCATGGGCTGTTTTTATCTCCCTGACTTGACCGTCATTGTTTCTGAAGTCACTGAGATTGAAATACGAAAGTGTCGCGAAATTACTTGTGAGATATTTTTTTTTTTAAAGTGTCAATAGTCATATTTAATTTTATTATGGGCATTATTTATAATTTCCTGCAGCATAAGCAACCAGTTACAAACGTATCCCTTTTTAAGACAGAAATCTAAACTGCTTACTTCCATATGACAGAAATGCTATTCTTCCTCACAAATTTTTAAGTAATTTTACTTAGATGAAAAGACAAGTGGGGTCCAAAACATACATCGATCATGCATGTCATATTCTCTCTTCTGAGCCAAATTTACATACTAATATTTTGTAAGTGCAGCGAAGTTACCTATATCATTACCATTTTTTTTATCCCTACTGAATTTTGAGTGCAACCGTACCTCCCATTTTGATTAAATTTTTAAGCCATAGTTACGTTAGTTCTCTTTTATTTGTCTATGTTAATATCTCATGCACATCTATAACTAGACTGGAATAAGTAATTTTGAGCCAAAAAAGACATCACAATTTAGTATATAATCACCAATCAATTTCTGAACTTCTGACTGTGAATCGTATTTTGCAGTCATATGTCCTGGAAAAAGGCATCGCTAAACTTTGTGAGAATATTTAAGATTAGATATTGATTATTATTGCTCAAATGTTTAATAGATAAGGCACTTGCTGCATAGTAATGGATATTGTGGGTTGAATGGAAGATTTCTGTTTATTTAGTTTAATGTTTTTGTTATCCATTACTATATGTTAATTAACCAAAGGATTAACTAAGCACTTTAATTTATTTATATCTGTATGCCTAATCATTCTTTGATTCATTACTTGAATTCACTAATTTTGCCTTCTTTGCAATTTTTAAGCTGTCTGTGGATATTATCTTGCATGAAAATATAAATTTCTCGTTACTTTGTGTGGTTGCTCTGACAATTAATCTAAACAAGTTGAATTTGTTATGCATTAACTCCAGATAGGATGGGTATGAAAAATATATTTACACTTAAATGAGGTAGAACATTTATAGCCTTATAGGTGAATTGTATAGTGAGGTTTTTCTTTTAAAAAATGAACTTAATGTCATCCGAGCGAACTAGTCTCAAATGATACATTTTCTTTTGGTCGTTATCATCTTGCTTGACACTACACTACAATGATATTGTTTTTTTTCTTCTTAAATTGACCTATGTTTCTTATTATATCTTCAGTAATAAGTAGCCTTGTTATAAACAGAAAATTCCATTGACTAATTGTGAGAATATGCTCCTTCTGTTAGCTACAAATAGGCATAAATACTTCTTTGTGATTACTAATCTATCCACAGTCATGTCATTAGTGCACACTATGTTGTTTTCTCTCATATTTTTCTCTTCTCAACTTGTAACACCCCACGCCCGCTATGGTCACTCTCTAAGGGAATGCCATAGCATCGGTGGAGTATTTTAGTGAATATAGAACAGAAAAATTACAACAAGACAGATATAAACAGTACTTGAAATTTAAAACATCATCTCATAACAGCGGAAGTAAACATGTCTGGTTACATCATAAAACCAAAATAAAAGTCAAGTACAATATCCATCAAAATAAAGAAGTACATAATCCCACTCTCTCATACAATAGCCAGGACAAAAGAAAAGATAACTGGGTAACTGGAGCTTTACATCTATCCAAGCTCCTAAAGACTGGAACAGCAACCCGATCAAGCTCCACTACTGCTAGGATCCACCGTAGGACCTGAGGGTTAGGAAAAAAAAAGATAAAAACAACGGGGTCATACATAAGTCTGAGCGAGTCCTATAACTTTAACAATACAATCATTAAAGTAACCAGAGAAGACATAAACTTGACCTACGGTAATGTCTGGGGATGAATGGCTACACTAAACAGCTTGGTAGACTTAGGATAAACTAAGATAACTGTAAAGACGTATCTACCCACCCAAGGATAATTACTAACTGCACCACACCAGTCATTCCTACTCAAAGATTGATCCCACCCAAGGACTTAAAAGAAAGATATAACTAGTAGGTTCATGTACCCCTAGCTGACCACATAGGTGCCGTCTGCCCCTATCTCCACTAGGTGTACCCCACTACTCCCCAATGATCGGCTCCCTACCGTAGATACCCGTGCCGGTCCCACAGTGGGGTGTATCACTCCCCTAAAGTGGCAACCCAATACTAACGGTGCACGGCTTATATCTACACGATGCAACAACGTCTTACCTACCAGCCCGGGTCCACACACGCATATGAAACCCGTTGGACTTGCGTTGCCACCGCTAACCCGTTTTGGCCTCTTATAATCAAGCCCAGTACGCGTGTCCCGTTCTCGACATGGGTCGAGCCCAATAAGATACATATGGGTTACTGGTTGAAATGGGCCCCCACAAGCTACCCACCTAAGCTTGTCCCTTTTTCTAATGCGTCCCACTTAACCCTTTAATCATGTTTAATTACATGTTTTCACTTGGTTAAGTATTCTAATCGTATTTTCTATTGCCACCCAAGGCAACCCACTAGATTTCCACATGCCACCCAAGGCACCCACTTAACCCCTCATGTCCCCCTACATGCTAATGTGGTTAAGTGTTTCTTAATTAATTAATTAAGATCATGACCTCATAAAGACCTCTCACATTAGACCGTCTTTTATGACTGCTGGATATGCCGGTTGGTTCCGGGCAGACTTCTGTCATCAAAAGGGTCTAACCTCGTGTCTTTACTTTAATCACGTATTTAATTTATGACTAAGACCTCTCACATTGGGCCAATCATTTGTAGCTGCTGGATGGCCGGTCGGTTCCGGGCAGACTTCCGCTACAAAAGGGTCCAACCTCGTGTCTTGGTTGATTAATTACACCTAATTAATCACCCTTATAATTAATTATCCCTAATTAATTACACATTTTTCATAACATGGGTAGACCTAACTCAATAGGTAAATTCCCATGGGGTAGACCTAACTCAATAGGTAAATTCCCACTTATGTTAATTATTTTTTATGGTATGCTTAATCATACCCAATCATACTTTTATTAACATATTTATTAACCCCATCGTTCCCCACGTAAATCGTTCTCATTTCATGACATAATAAAGGGAAGATCCATCACAAATATCATGGGTTTAACCACATCTTAGCATATAACTTTATCATGGGTTAAGAGGATGTCAACTTGCATATATGAACATATATTAACCCAACTACATTTAACCCAAACTTGCATATTATCATACACATGACTTGCATAACATGTTGCATATGAGCTTGCATATTATCATACACATATCTTGCATAACATGTTGAACTTGTATATAAGCATTCTCATAACTTGCATAACATGTTAAACATGCATTCAAGCATACACATAACTTGCATAAGCATTTACATTCTTGCATAAGCATCCACATACTTGCATAAGCATCCACATACTTGCATAAGCATTCACATACTTGCATAAGCATGCATAACTTGCATATCATGTTAAACTTGCATTTAAGCATACATAACTTGCATATGAACTTGCATAGCAACCTACACATAACTTACATAACACCATACACATAACTTGCATATGAACTTTCATAACTCACTTGTTAAACATGCATAAACCCACTTATTAAACATGCATAAACCCACTTATTAGATATGCATAAACCCACTTATTAAACATGCATAAACCAACTTATTAAACATGCATAAACCCACTTGTTAAACATGCATAAACATAGGAAAACATAGAGTAGCATATCATTACAAATGATTCAAACTCACTAATCCGCATTTAAGACCATAAGTCTCATTACACCCAATCTACTTACTTTAGCAATTGATGTTAAAGTGATAGAAACTCACCAAAACCAAGATTAGCAAACTTATGAAGTAGAACTAGTTGCTAAATATGAAGAAGATGATGATTAGAGGTTGATTAGCTTGCAACTTCCTTCATAAATTAGTGGAGGCTCCCTCTAAGATTTAATTTGGCGGCATGAGGCCATCATTTCTATTTTTAGTATGGATTAGGGTAGGTTTAGGGTGTATTTATAGATTAAGTGAGTGTTTTAGGTCCTTAGATTAACCCTAAATTAGATTAGGACCCTTAGATTTCGGCACCTTCCAGAAACCAGCCCTAAGACCAAGCCCAAACCCCAAACTGGTGCACCCAACCACAGAATTCTCTAGAAACTGTGCAGGTTTCTTGGCTCGGCACGGGCGCACTTCCCAAGTGCGCCAGTGTATCTTTGTACTGGCGCACTTCATAAGTGCGCCAGTGCATTTTTGTTCTGGCGCACTTCACAAGTGCGCCAGTGCATTTCTGGCCTGTTTCTGGTTTTTCTGCCTAACTTCGTTCGTCCATATCTCTTTCATACGGTACCCGTTTTACGCAAACTCGGACTCTATTTCGCGTATTTTTCCGAGACGAACGCAATGACGCAGCCCGTTTCCCCTAATTCCCACATCTGGGATTAGTTATTCTTTAATTTGTGAATTTTAACATTAACCGAAATTCGGGGTGTTACATTCTCCCCTCCTTAAAGGATTTCGTCCCCGAAATCTCTAAGCTAAGGAGAATGCATATCCTACCATCCAAACAACCATCTACTCAATCCATCAAACACGGGCATCCATTGTCCTTAAAACAGTTTCTAATGATGTATGAACATATGCAAAAAGTGTGTGTATATGTTCCCTATCTAATGTATGAACATATGCAAACCATGATAGTGCCATGCATCCATTATGTATGCGAGAGAACCCTATCGACACATACAATATCTACATGAGTGCACAATCATTCACCAAAATGCATCATCCATATGATAACACAATCATTATACATCCATAAATATAGCTTCCTACACACAATTTTATGCAATATGCAATATGAAGTGACTGAGCCGATCTAGTGCCTAGAGTGTGTGTATATGCATCCACGAGCAACCACTAGCAAACACTTGCATCCACTTGCATCCATCAACCATAACATGTCTCAAACACATGTTTCAACCATAGGTTTATCCTATTTAAAGGTCAAACAGTACTAACGAGAGGACATACTAAAGATAAGATAAGTACTAGACAACGATAGAGGAGAAAGTAAAGACATACCCTCAAAAAGAAATGGGTATAATGAACGCATCTTCGCTTCCGTCTCCCAAGTTGCGTTGCTCTCATCTTCTCCCCATTGCACTTTGACTAGTTGAACCTCTCTGTTTCTCAACTTCCTAGTCTCTGACCCAAGGATGCAGGTAGGAGCTCGTCGAATAGTCGCATCACGCTCTACTTCCACTTCTTTAAGCAAGCTCGGCTCTACCACCTCTGCGGTCTCATGTAAACACTTCCTCAAATGGGACACATGGAATACATCATGTACACCACTAAGTCTGTCAGGCAACTCCACTCTATATGCCATCCGTCCAATCCTTTCCTTGATAGGGAACGGCCCTACGAACCTTGGTGCTAACTTCCCAACAGATCCAAAGCGAACCACATTTCGTAACGGAGACACTTTGACAAAGACCATGTCCCCAACTTCAAACTCAAGATCCGTCCTTCTCTTGTCCGCATAAGATTTTTGCCTATCCTGCGCTGCTTTCATCCTTCTTCGAATCAAGTCAATCTTCTCAGAAGTCTCCCTAACCATATCAGGCCCAAGCAAGATCTTATCCGTAGATTCCCACCAACACGTAGGTGATCGACAAAGCCTTCCATAGAGAGCTTCGAAAGGAGCCATACCAATACTGGACTGAAAGTTGTTATTATATGCGAACTCCACCAATGGAAGATGCTCTTCCCATGTACCTCCAAAATCTAATATACAAAGCCTCAGAAGGTCTTCTAGAACACGATTCACCCTCTCAGTCTGGCCGTCCGTCTGAGGATGATATGCGGTGCTCAGACACAATTGAGTCCCCACTGCTTCTTGCAAACTTCTCCAGAACTCACTAGTGAAGATAGGGTCTCGATCACTCACTATGCTAGAGGGTACCCCATGCAATCGAACTATCTCTCGAAGATATACTGAAGCTAGCCATGGAGCGGTCCTCTTGCTCTTCACAGGTATGAAATGGGCGCTCTTAGTAAGCCTGTCTACCACCACCCAAATTCCTGTATTACCCTTTCTCGATCTGGGTAACCCGTCAATAAAATCCATCGAGACGCTATCCCACTTCCATTGCGGAACTTCCAATGGGTGAAGCAACCCACCAGGTTTCTTTTGCTCCGCCTTCACTTGTTGGCACACCAAGCATCGGGCGACATACTCAGCCACATCTTTCTTCATACCGGCCCAGAAGAAAACCCTCTTCATGTCTTGGTACATCTTGTCCCCACCGGGATGAATGGTCATCCTAGAACGGTGTGCATCATCAAGAATAACCTTCCTCAAACCCTCGTCTTGCGGTACACACAGTCTACCGTCTCTACGCAAACACCCCCTATCGTCTAGGGTGTACCTACTCAAATGGCTGGACGACTCCCTCCTTATGAGCTTCTCCACCAACTCAACCAACTGTGGGTCGTCCCTCTGTGCTTCTCCAATCCGCCCTAAAAGAGTAGGTCTAACCTCCAAGGAAGCTAGCAAACCGGGTACATAATCAATGGAAGGTCTGAAATCAAACATCGAGATAAATTCCAAGCTTCGTTGTTCCACAAACAATGGACTCAAGGACAACCTCTTTCTGCTCAAGGCGTCCGCCACCACGTTACCCTTGCCAGGGGTATACGCTATCTCGAAATCATAGGATGCTAAGAACTCCATCCACCTTTGCTGTCTCAAATTCAAATCCTTCTGAGAAAACAAGTACTTCAATGATTTGTGGTCAGTGAACAATTCGAATCTCTCACCAAGAAGATAATGGCGCCAAATCTTAAGCGCAAAAACAATAGCGGCCAACTCTAAATCATGGGTAGGGTAATTTTTCTCATGCACTCTCAACTGTCTTCCACCATAGGCTATTACCCTTCCCTCTTGCATTAAGACCGCGCCTAGTCCTGTCCCACAAGCATCGGTATAGACAACAAATGGCTTGCTCCCATCTGGCAACACTAAAATTGGAGCAGTGGTTAAAGCTCTCTTTAACCGTCGGAACGCATCATCACAATCTACGTCCCATGTGAAAACAAGATTCTTCTTCGTTAAGCGGGTTAATGGGGCTGATATCTTCGCGAAGTCTTTAATAAACTTCCTATAATAACCCGCCAACCCCAAGAAACTTCTTACTTCGGTAGCATTCTTCGGAACCTTCCAATCCTGAATTGATACTACCTTCGCGGGATCCACAGCTATCCCTTCCTTGGAGACCACGTGCCCCAAGAACCGCACCTCCTTCCTCCAGAAGTGACATTTAGAGAATTTAGCCTTAAGGCTATGTGCTCGAAGAGTCTTCAATACCTCCCCAAGATGTAGGGCATGCTCTTCTTCACTCTTAGAAAATACTAAGATATTCATCCACAAAGACCACCACGAATTTATTAAGGAACTCCCTGAACACCCTACTCATCAAATCAACAAAGTATGCAGGGGCGTTCGTCAATCCAAATGGCATCACCAGCCACTCATAGAAACCATCCGGAGTCCTAAAGGCAGTCTTGTCTATGCTATCCTCAGCCACCCTCAATTGATAAAACCCCGTGGCTAAGTCCAACTGAGAAAATACTGAAGCGCCAACCAACTGATCGAAAAGATCATCAATCCTCGGCAATGGGTGTCTATTCTTCTTTGTGAGCTTGTTGAGTTCTCTATAGTCTACACAAAGTCTGAGGGACCCATCCGCCTTCGTAGCAAAAACTACTGGAGCACCCCACTCCGATATACTTCGTCTTATGAACCCCTTCTCAAGCAACTCCCCTACTTGCTTATGGAGTTCCCTCCTCTCACGAGGAGCCATGTGGCGCACTGGTAAAGATATAGGTTTAGCATTATCCACCAGATATATTCGGAAGTCAATCTCCCGCTTCGGAGGTAAGCCCTTCACCTCCTCAAACACATCCGGATATTCCCGGACCACTTTAACAGATTGTAAACTCTCGACCGAAGCGTCAAGCGATTCAAGATAACTTAGCATAACAGAATCCATGGGATTACAAGAAATTTCGAGAGTGTTACCCAAGCGGGTCATGAGCCTAACAACTCTCCTTTCGCAATCAAGAACGGCACCATTACTGGATAACCAGTCCATGCCCAAAATCAACCCATAGCCCGTGAAGCCCAACACAAAAGCATCACATCTAAACTCAATGCTAAGTATAGAAATCTTCAAACCCAAACATATCATGGACAAATAAGTGGAGCCCCCAATTGGGTTTGAAACAACCAAGGGATCATCTACCAGACTGGTGTCTAAGTGCAGTGACTCAACTAATGATGATGAGATAAACGAATGCGATGCGCCTGAATCAAACAATGTACGGACAGGATGATCAAATAGAAAAACCAGACTTTCAACGGAAATAGTTCTACCTCTCTCCTGCATCGGTGGGACTGCGAGAGCCTGTACTTGCCCCCTAGCCTGACCTGGTGCCATAAGAGCTTGCACCTGTCCTCCTGAGGTAGATCCCGTCCTTTGCCCCTTCTTAGGACAGTCTTTCACTAGATGCCCTGCTTCGCCACAGTGGAAGCAGCCAGTCTTCTTTTTGCGACAATCCTTGCTTAGGTGGCCAAGTGTCCCACAATTGAAACACTTCTTCTTCTTGCCCTTGCCACCATTTCCTTTCCCACCTTTGTTTTGCTGTTGTTGCTGAGGTCTCTTTTGATCTCCCTTCTTCTCGGGTGCCTTATTAGCATTGGGACCCTTCTCTTCTTCATGCATGAGTGCCATGTCAACTAGCTTCTCGAAGGTGGCCCCCATAGGGATATGATTCATAGCCAACCCATGCATTGGTTCATTCAAGCCTTTGACGAACCTCAAAGCCTTCTTCTCCGGTGTATTCACCATGTCTAGGCCAAACCTTGCCAATTGATTAAACTTGTTGACATATTCCTTCACCGAGAGATTTCCTTGCTTTAGAGTCAAGAATCTTTCCATATACAAGTTTTCCTCCGCCCTTGAGAGAAACTTTGCCATAAATCTTTGCCTAAAATCCGCCCAAGAGTCAACGGGGCGTTCTCCATTAGTAACCTCCCACCAGAATGAGGCCTCTCCCTTCATTAACCAAACAGCTAACTTGACTTTCTTTCCTTCTTCCATCTCAAAGATATCTATCAAGTCTTCCACCTCTTTAAGCCAATCTCTAGCCTCCACAAAAGTTTCAGATCCTTGAAAAGGTTTTCCTCCCATAGCTTTGAATTCCTTACAAGTCTTAGCAAAAGTATCTGTGCGAGGAGGAGGGGGAGGAGGAAGATCGGGTGCTACGGTTGGTGGAGGAACATTTGCTGGACCCGCAGTGGTGGCCCTAGCCTCCATCAATCTCCTATACCATACTGGTACCGTCACACCCTCCGGAAAGTTAAGATCCTCAGCCATGCTGAAACGAAAAAGGAAAGATTCAAAACGGAGAATTCGAAGGATATAGATATGACTATTGGGGATTATGCTTTTCTTTCAAAAACTTTTCTCTTAAAAGACATGTTTTTGAAAATATCCCTTCCAAAAATGTTTTTAGAAAAATAGTTTTCTAAAAATTTTATCTGTTCCGGTAACCTTTGCTCTGATACCACGTGTAACACCCCACGCCCGCTATGGTCACTCTCTAAGGGAATGCCATAGCATCGGTGGAGTATTTTAGTGAATATAGAACAGAAAAATTACAACAAGACAGATATAAACAGTACTTGAAATTTAAAACATCATCTCATAACAGCGGAAGTAAACATGTCTGGTTACATCATAAAACCAAAATAAAAGTCAAGTACAATATCCATCAAAATAAAGAAGTACATAATCCCACTCTCTCATACAATAGCCAGGACAAAAGAAAAGATAACTGGGTAACTGGAGCTTTACATCTATCCAAGCTCCTAAAGACTGGAACAGCAACCCGATCAAGCTCCACTACTGCTAGGATCCACCGTAGGACCTGAGGGTTGGGAAAAAAAAGATAAAAACAACGGGGTCATACATAAGTCTGAGCGAGTCCTATAACTTTAACAATACAATCATTAAAGTAACCAGAGAAGACATAAACTTGACCTACGGTAATGTCTGGGGATGAATGGCTACACTAAACAGCTTGGTAGACTTAGGATAAACTAAGATAACTGTAAAGACGTATCTACCCACCCAAGGATAATTACTAACTGCACCACACCAGTCATTCCTACTCAAAGATTGATCCCACCCAAGGACTTAAAAGAAAGATATAACTAGTAGTTTCATGTACCCCTAGCTGACCACATAGGTGCCGTCTGCCCCTATCTCCACTAGGTGTACCCCACTACTCCCCAATGATCGGCTCCCTACCGTAGATACCCGTGCCGGTCCCACAGTGGGGTGTATCACTCCCCTAAAGTGGCAACCCAATACTAACGGTGCACGGCTTATATCTACACGATGCAACAACGTCTTACCTACCAGCCCGGGTCCACACACGCATATGAAACCCGTTGGACTTGCGTTGCCACCGCTAACCCGTTTTGGCCTCTTATAATCAAGCCCAGTACGCGTGTCCCGTCCTCGACATGGGTCGAGCCCAATAAGATACATATGGGTTACTGGTTGAAATGGGCCCCCACAAGCTACCCACCTAAGCTTGTCCCTTTTTCTAGTGCATCCCACTTAACCCTTTAATCATGTTTAATTACATGTTTCCACTTGGTTAAGTATTCTAATCGTATTTTCTATTGCCACCCAAGGCAACCCACTAGATTTCCACATGCCACCCAAGGCACCCACTTAACCCCTCATGTCCCCCTACATGCTAATGTGGTTAAGTGTTTCTTAATTAATTAATTAAGATCATGACCTCATAAAGACCTCTCACATTAGACCGTCTTTTATGACTGCTGGATATGTCGGTTGGTTCCGGGCAGACTTCTGTCATCAAAAGGGTCTAACCTCGTGTCTTTACTTTAATCACGTATTTAATTTATGACTAAGACCTCTCACATTGGGCCAATCATTTGTAGCTGCTGGATGGCCGGTCGGTTCCGGGCAGACTTCCGCTACAAAAGGGTCCAACCTCGTGTCTTGGTTGATTAATTACACCTAATTAATCACCCCCATAATTAATTATCCCTAATTAATTACACATTTTTCATAACATGGGTAGACCTAACTCAATAGGTAAATTCCCATGGGGTAGACCTAACTCAATAGGTAAATTCCCACTTATGTTAATTATTTTTTATGGTATGCTTAATCATACCCAATCATACTTTTATTAACATATTTATTAACCCCATCGTTCCCCACGTAAATCGTTCTCATTTCATGACATAATAAAGGGAAGATCCATCACAAATATCATGGGTTTAACCACATCTTAGCATATAACTTTATCATGGGTTAAGAGGATGTCAACTTGCATATATGAACATATATTAACCCAACTACATTTAACCCAAACTTGCATATTATCATACACATGACTTGCATAACATGTTGCATATGAGCTTGCATATTATCATACACATATCTTGCATAACATGTTGAACTTGCATATAAGCATTCTCATAACTTGCATAACATGTTAAACATGCATTCAAGCATACACATAACTTGCATAAGCATTTACATTCTTGCATAAGCATTCATATACTTGCATAAGCATCCACATACTTGCATAAGCATTCACATACTTGCATAAGCATGCATAACTTGCATATCATGTTAAACTTGCATTTAAGCATACATAACTTGCATATGAACTTGCATAGCAACCTACACATAACTTACATAACACCATACACATAACTTGCATATGAACTTTCATAACTCACTTGTTAAACATGCATAAACCCACTTATTAGATATGCATAAACCCACTTATTAAACATGCATAAACCCACTTATTAGATATGCATAAACCCACTTATTAAACATGCATAAACCAACTTATTAAACATGCATAAACCCACTTGTTAAACATGCATAAACATAGGAAAACATAGAGTAGCATATCATTACAAATGATTCAAACTCACTAATCCGCATTTAAGACCATAAGTCTCATTACACCCAATCTACTTACTTTAGCAATTGATGTTAAAATGATAGAAACTCACCAAAACCAAGATTAGCAAACTTATGAAGTAGAACTAGTTGCTAAATATGAAGAAGATGATGATTAGAGGTTGATTAGCTTGCAACTTCCTTCATAAATTAGTGGAGGCTCCCTCTAAGATTTAATTTGGCGGCATGAGGCCATCATTTCTATTTTTAGTATGGATTAGGGTAGGTTTAGGGTGTATTTATAGATTAAGTGAGTGTTTTAGGCCCTTAGATTAACCCTAAATTAGATTAGGACCCTTAGATTTCGGCACCTTCCAGAAACCAGCCCTAAGACCAAGCCCAAACCCCAAACTGGTGCACCCAACCACAGAATTCTCTAGAAACTGTGCAGGTTTCTTGGCTCGGCACGGGCGCACTTCCCAAGTGCGCCAGTGTATCTTTGTACTGGCGCACTTCATAAGTGCGCCAGTGCATTTTTGTTCTGGCGCACTTCACAAGTGCGCCAGTGCATTTCTGGCCTGTTTCTGGTTTTTCTGCCTAACTTCGTTCGTCCATATCTCTTTCATACGGTACCCGTTTTACGCAAACTCGGACTCTATTTCGCGTATTTTTCCGAGACGAACGCAATGACGCAGCCCGTTTCCCCTAATTCCCACATCTGGGATTAGTTATTCTTTAATTTGTGAATTTTAGCATTAACCGAAATTCGGGGTGTTACACAACTATTCATAGGAAGAGCTGTCTCTATTCGAATTGGGGTTCTCATTAACCCGGATTCTTCCATTGGCAAAGAGCAAAGAGTAGCATTGGAGATAGCAGTTCAGGACTTCAATTCCTCTGGTTATCAACTCTCACTCAACATTACTGCTTCCAGTAGCTCTGGTAAGCAATATCTGTCATAGCCTGAATTGTGTGTGTGTGTGTGTGCGCACACGTGTGCATCTGATGTTTGTTGTACTAGGACTCCCATCCTAGCTAATACAACAAAATTTTGTGGGTCATATGCACAACCTTCAATCATACATTTGACATCTAATTATTGTTGAAAAATAAAAATAGAGGATCATAGCTAATTCATATTTTGCATCTAACATAAATTCTGAAATTTTCAAATATAATGATTAGCATATAATTCTGATATGAAACTGCTTAGAAGTAGAGTTACAGGGATTATATTTAAGTTGAAACTAAATTTGAATAAAATCAAAATTTGCAATTACACAACTTTTGGTCATTTTTCACCATAAGAGTAGTAAATAAGCATGATAGCCAATAATAAACAGTGATGTTACTAGTCTAAAACCCCAAGCAAAAACATGATATCTGATTAATTTATCCTTTCCCAAAAAAACCAACAAGACTGTCTTACAAAAGCGTTAATGGATATAACATTCACTTTCATTTTGTTAGATGATAATTAGGATGCTTAATATGCACATATGAAACATTATGAAAACATAGCTCACTCAATTTTGTATCATGCCAATTTAAACAGGAATAAACTTGAAATATTCAACAGATCATTCATATAGCTTTATCATCCATAGCTAATTAATTCTGTTGAGTGGACTGTAAAATAATTATATAAATATATATCAAGGTTCTTGCTCACCAAACTAGGGCTTCAAATATTAGGTCAATTCAGACTTGGAAGGTATGGACATGTTTTGGTGGAAGGAGAAGATGGAACTTGGTTTAGTATAGGAAATCAAATTCAGTTATAGGCTTGTGTGTGTGTGTGTGTGTATATATATATATATACACACACACACACACATATATATATATATATGTATGTATATATAAAAGAGACTTGTTGTAGATATAAGCTCCATTGAAAACTTAATACAATTATAGGCTTGGTTTTCACCAGGTTACAATTCATATATACTCACTTCTAAAGTGCCATGTACGAAAGGCCAACCTGGTGAAAATTATGTTTATTTTTGTAGTACATTTTTAACGGGACCCAATTTTCAAACCGTTAGACCAAAAAATGGTCCTAACACCCAAATTGTCATATTTAGAGCATAGAATATGAAGAAATAACTGAAAAATACAAGAAAAAGCAAGACAACATGATTTTTATAGTGGTTCGGCGTTAATGAGCCTACATCCACTTCATATTTTCTCATTTCATTCACAGATTACAATTACAAGGAGTATAGTCACTCAATCACTCGAATTCAATAAATAATTCTCTCTGAATTCATTGATTTTATTGAGGAAGACGGTGGTTATTCATGGAGAAGTGTTGGCCATCGCAGCCATAGACAAAGAGATGCCCAAAAGTCCCTTTAATTTTCCATGTGATGGTGTGTTTATAGAGGTTGAGAAGCTCCAGATTGATGCCATGTGTCACATCCAGAAGAGATCTCAAGAAGTAGTGGAAAATGTCTCCTTTGATCATGTAGAGACATGTGTTGTCCGATCCATGAAAGTAGGCCAAAGAATAGGTCAAGGTCGTGTGCAGTAGCAGCCTAGCAGGTCCTGGTCGTGGTTCGTGGTCACGGTTCATGAGCCGGGATGGTGAGCTGAGGTGAGGATATGGTGGTGATGGTCAGGTCGGGTCATGGTCCCGGGGGTCACGAACCGCCATCAGGAGGGGGTCAAGAACCGCCATCAGGAGGGGGTCACAAACCGATAAGGGCAATCCGGTAGGGGGCGAGCAGGTCTTCACAAATGCCAAAATCCAAGTTGTTCCATACTCTGCCACTTCATACGAGCGATTGCTGATCAATGTATGTTCATATTCAAGTCTTTTGCTTTGGGTAGCCTGGTCACAAAGTAGACTAACATTTCGCCCCCAAAGTACATCTTATTGCTGATGAGATGTGCTTTGAATATGTTGAGCTAATTCTTTCTGAAACGTCATTTATCCTTGAGAAGGCTTTATTCAATTGTTGCATTGCTTCCATGAGAGTTAGTCAGGCCAAATTCTATGGAAGGAGCATTCGAGATGATCAAGTAATTGCTTAAACCTTGTCGAATCAAGATGTTTAATTCATTCACCAAAAGGCGAGATCATTGGCTCCCGAGCGTGATTCTACACACACAGGTCATTGCCAAGCGACGTCATTTTCCTACGCAAGTCAAGCACATTGTCGAGTCAGACTTTCTTTTATATATGAGTCAATGCATGAAGTAGTCATCCAAATTATTGGGTGGTTCAAGAATCCTCGAGCTTTGAGTTGGTATCTGGATGGTTGAGACAAAGCACATCGGAATCAACATATGAATTTGTCATTTGTACTGAAGTTTGGACTATCTTGATATCTTGATATTGATCCAGGATCTTAAAATCGCATTGAATCATGATAGTAAGGAATCCGAAAGCCATGATCACTCCGGATCATATCAATGAAAAATCAGAAATCCATGGTCGCATCAGACCATATTTAAAGGAATCCACAGTTGCTATGGATCATTTCGTATTCCAATGATTACGTACAAGTCAGTAAGGGATGTAGTGGAAATCATGTGAACCAATGTTCGTATGATCGTTACAATCGTAGAGCAGTAGAGAATTTTGTCACACCTTCCATCCGGTGTAGCAGCGATTTGAGTTTTTGAAGTCACATTTGACCCGTAAGCTGGCTCGTTTGAACGGGCAAGATGCATCCTGTCACATTCTGAAGATATAGTGTATATGCTCCGGGTCATGTGCCAGGCCAGAGTCATATTCAATGTCAGCTTGCGAATCGACGCTCATGCTATGAGGGCCATTGGGGGACAAGTGAAGTTAGTGCTTATGCCCCCAGCGTAGGTGGGGGTTGAGCTAAGTCAGTGGGACATCCAATCCTTAAGCCTTTATATTTTTCGTCATTGATTCTGGCCAAAGTTGCAGATTTAATAATATTAGTGGATCTAAGTTATTCTGCATGCTTTCTCGAGTCAGCAAGGGTATGAGTTGTGTACGGGAACGGTCGAATCACATTCGCTTTGATGTCGTTCCTTCTCTTTAGTCAGTTAGTGAAGATTGCCCCATCGGGCACCAGTGAACTTATCTGCTTTCATCGGATCAGTCACGGAGTTGAGTAGGTTTGTCAAAATGCAAGCAAATGAATGTCATTATGAAGTTAGTCGAGTCCTTCGTTCATGCTTCAGCATAATCCAAAATGGTCATCATAGTCTTGTTGAGTCTCTTTCTCATGTTTGGTTCAGTTGAGCTTGACAAACAAGATCATGGGCTCGATAAGTGATATAGATTCTCTTTGGAACTGCACATTCTTATCATTCTTTTCCAGGGCTTTTCTTTTGTCCTTATCGTTTCAGGAATTGGAAGGTACTCCATTCTTTGTCACAGAAGCATCAAGATCATTCATCTCGACATTAACACCTTCTTGTCATAGAAGTATGTCCACTTCAGGGTTGAATTCATCAAAGCTTCTGAGCAAATCTCATTACAGGGAAAATTTAAAGTCCGGGAGAATAACAGGGGATCCTGATGTCCGACGTGAAAGGGCTGTGATTGTCGTTATCCATATCATCTTGAGAAGTGCCGCCTCTCGAGAGACGCCGAATCAAACTGGCGAGCAGATTGCCACCAAGGAGCTATTGCATATTGCCAAGATCAGGATTGGTACCCCCAGCATCGAATCTGAGATTACAAATGGGTTTTTTGCTGATTTCTTGTTTTTGCGTTGATATTTCCCCTGGGTCGTGGTTCGAGTCATTCGACTCGACCGGGTTTATGTTCTTCGAATTGTTGCGTTCTTGCTTGAACTTCGATTTTATCATTTCTAGCGAATTGACGATTGTTGCTCGGCCTTCTGATTCAGCGCTGGTGCCCCCAGTGTGAAGTCTTGAAATAGGTGAAGGTCAGCCTCGGGCTTCTTGGATCCACATGTGCAGTAGCCGTCAATCAGGCTTCTGTCATTCAATTCTGAATATAGGCATCGGGTAGTTGAACTATGTCGCTCAAGGCTCGTATCCTGTGCCCCCTATCCACAGGGGTTTTTGTTGAGTAGTATGCTTCGAATCCATATCTTCTCTGGATTCATATTCACTCCTCACACCATGAGCTGGAGTTGAATGCAAACCGATCTGTTCTCATGCTAATCTCTTGTCTCTTATCTAGGCTCTGAGGATCGACATCAGACGGCGAAATGTCAGACTGATCATCCTGAGTGTTCCCGCTTGCCCCTTGCATTAAGGGAAAGGTCGGAGGCAGGGTGGCTAACTGGCTATGTCACACTTAATTGTTGCATGGGATATGTCCAGCCTCATATGAGCTTTCGAGTCTGGAAGTAGGTTAGGACCAACAAATGGACGTTCTCTTTGCAATTGTTTCCTGGTCCTCAAGGGGCCTGTCAAGATCATAACATAAGTTAAACACAGGTACATAAGCTATGCCGTTTGTAAATATTTTCAATAGTTATGCCCCCAGTCCAGGGGTAACGGCATAAGACAGGTGGTCGGATTACTTCCCTTTCAAATTTAGACATGTATGCATGAAAAGGAGTCGTTGCTTTCAGAACTTAAGTGATACTATTTTTCAAGTATGAGGGAAAACATTTTTCGGACAATCCAAGAAATCCATAGTCCATACGTATCCAGAATGTCACGATCGCGTCAGATCGTATTAAGGCCAGGTAGAAATCCAAGGATTCTAGGACTTCGCTGGGTCCTTCCAACTGCGAGTATTGAGCCACATGACATGTCATTGAACAATCCACTCCTAAGGTCTCCTCGTTATTGCCGCTTTGAGTCGCGTATGAAGTTTAGCATTAGGCACCCGCGTCGGGCTTCTGGACGCGCCCTTTCGTTTCTTTTCCACTGGCCAGCTGTCGTTGTTGCGAGTTCGGTCCTCGCGTTCCTGACCAGTTACCCTTTATAAATCTGCATTCAATAAACAAAGTAGTATTCCTGCAATACCATACATTTGCAAGTTTGTTATATATTTCAATTGAATATATTTGTAATCAGAGCATTACTATACTAAGTAATAAGCAATAAATTACATCACAAATCAAATAAGGGTTTCAACCCAGTGTCCCTGCAAATCAAAATTCATGTAAATAAATAGCATATCATATTGCTGCTATCGTAGGGGTGTGATGTGTGTATATGCCCCCAATCAATAGTGAGTAAAGTGTCTGGCCAGGGCTTGTTTGGGACTGACTAGGATCGATAGTGCATTGCCCCCCATATCCGAAAATGAGGGGTTCAGACTCAGTTTTCATTCTTTCCCCCGATCATGCAGCGGGGTAGGAGCCCTTTCGTGGCATGTAATGCCTTTATACTCTCCTGTCGTATGCCCAGGATAGAGTTCAAACTCAGCTTTCAGTCTGCTCCCCGATCCTTCAACGGGGTAGGAGTTCATTTGCAGCGCCAGTCCCTGGTGCTTTTATACTCTCCCGTCGGATGCCAAGGGTATAGTGGAAGTAAGGCGGTCTTTTAATCATGGTGCACCTTCACGCCTTATACTTTATACTCTCTCTCGAATCTTGAGAGTTAGAGTGGTTCAGGCGAACGGTTATATCGTTCGCCCCGGCATTCCTACACTCTAGTTCAAAGAGCGAGATTTTTCCGTTTCGAGTGTTGTTCTCGAATTTGGTTCTAGTCTATACTCCACGCTTCACTCTGGCGGTTGGAGCTTTTCGGACAAGTGGTCGAGTCACTCTTGCCGAGACGCTACCTCATATGCTCCGATTCATGGGTAGAGGTGGCCGTTTGCAATAGTAAAGTCTCTCTCGTTTCGTCGACTCGTGGGATGAAGTTTGGTCAGACGCTGCAGTATTATCCTTTAAACACTCTCTCAAATCATGAGAGTTGGAGTCACGAATCGAGTGGTATTTTAAGCATGACGCGCCCATCACACTCATCCTAGGTTTATATTTCTATCCATGCTCTGAGGATTAGCATCAGTCAGTCAAACAGTTGGGAAACGTTTGCCAAGGCTTTGCGTTCCTCCGAACAATCTGTGGGAGGAGTGGTTGACACCTAACTTCAGGTATCTGCATCGTTCATGTCGCACGAATTAGTTATGTCAATAACTCAAGAGGCATGTAAATATAAGAGTCATGGTTAAAAAGTAATCCTGTTAAAGGAATGAATATCATTTGGACCGAAAATGACATTTCATATTGATTGTTGGTCCATTTTGCCTTATCTTGTTTCTACTAGGGGATGGTTGCAAAAGACTTTAGCCGACAAAGGATATCTTTCCAAACTATCGTATGGAGGCAGTCTCAAGAATGATTAGACCTGGATCGGGCTCTTAAAATGGCAAAGGCGGTTAGGTAGATACTGTAAGTGAATGATGAGGTCGCATCTCCTTTGAATCGCCTTCTTACCCCTTTGGCAAGGGAAATGATTGAATGTCAGATAGTCACGTCTGCACCGCTAATGGTAGCACATCATTTCATTAGTGCTAGGGCGGTAATTGGCAGGAGAACTATGGATCTACACTTATATAAACTTTCGTACTTTCCACGGTAGGAAATAGGGTATGGCTGTTGCGGAGATATTCATATCTCATAAATCCATTGATAAGCCTTCGATCCCATGTCGGGGATAAGAGCATGGTGCACAGACAGTCAATCAGCATCCAGGCTTGAGTGTTCCAAACCTTTTAACTCGCCAATCTTCGGGCAAGAGTGAGGCAGTCGGTCATGCAAATTTTTGATGTATCAGCTTTGAATTAGATGATGTAATCTCGAGCGATTCATGCTTAAATCTCCTGTTGCTTCCAGCGTTTCGGGAATGGGTCACTTGGCAGATAATTGATGAAAGGAGTGGAAGTATGAGTCATCACTTTCTAATTCCAAAACATCACTCATTAGATGTTTCATTCGCATATACCTCCCTTCAAGCGGGAAGTTAATTAGTGATTTTGTCGAATCATTCAGGGCGGTGAACTCAGCAATGAGACTCGTTTGTGTCTGTCTTGGGACAACCTTCCAGGGAAAATAAGCAGTGTCGACTTGCATGTCTCGAGGCATAAAGAACGATAGCACGTCTTTCGCTTCTCCTTGCTGGATGCATTTCGTGCTGTAGGAAGTTCATCATGGGGTTATCCATGACTCTCTTCCGGGTTCGATCTCCAATACTAGACCATCTTCCATCCGATCAATGCTCAGAGCTTTGAGTTTCTCAATTGGGATCATCTCCATCTATTCCGGATTATAGGAACTTTCTAACTTGGCCATATTATCCGCCTTCTGATTTTCTGTATGCGGATTACGAGACATGTTGTAATGTTCTCATCCGTCCAAAAGCTCCTCTATCCATTCTAGGTAAGCTGCGAGTCGTGGTCCCTTCATTTGGAATTCCCCTCGAATCTGGAAAACAATAATATGAGAGTTACGAAAGATGTTCAATGCCGCTACTCCCAGCACCTTATCAAGTTTCAACCCGACAACCAAGGCCTCGTATTCGGACTCGTTGTTAGTTGCCGAAAATTCCAATCGTAAGACATAGTAAATTGACCGTCCTTCAGGAGTCATAAATACGACTCCGGCGTCGAACCGTCGATCATTCTTTGCGCCGTTTGTATACAACTACCGGGTGCTTGTTTTCATTTATTATTTTGAGGGACCATCTTCTTCATCTAACACATCCTCTTCGGGAATGGTACATTCAACGATGAAGTTGGTTAATGTTTGCCCTCGTATGAACTTCTTTAGGAGGGAATTGAGATCAAACTGGTTCAGCTCTATGTTCCGTTCGAGCAATCTTCCAGATGCCTCAGGTCGCGGCAGGTCCTGTCGTAGCGGCCAATGAGTGTGTATCACAATCGGATGAACTTGGAAGTAGTGGGGGAGCTTTTTCAGAGCAATCAACAAGCTGTAGACGAGCTTTTCAATTTTTGGGTAGTTGCGTTCTACCACGACTACCTTCTTGCTTACATTATAGACTAGTTTCTGGACCTTGTCCTCCTTACATACAAGTGGTGCCAACTTTCCTGCCAAGCTTCAGACACCCTTAATTCTATGTTGTTCATGGATGTTTATGATCGTTGCAATCTGGTCAGGGTTGATTTCGATTCTGTGTGAGCTTATGAGGCCAAGAAGCTTTCCTTTTGGGCGAACTTTGTTCAAATCTTAAAAATCGATGCATATGTGCTTTTTTCCATTAGCATTCTTGACGAGGACGGGATTTGATATCCAAGTGGGATGTGGCATTTCATATAAAACCATTACCTCTCAGCTGACTTCTTCTTTCAAGGCAGATGCTCTCCTTGGACCGGGCATACGTCTTATTTGCTTGACAAGAGCACACTTCAGGTTTATACTCGACAAATGACTCATAATTTATGGTAAAATCCCGCGAATATTAGCATAGGTCCAAGCAAACACATCCAGGCTCGCCTGTAGAAGGCCTGTCAGTTCCCTCGTTCGGAAGAGGTCTAAATGAGATCCGATTTCAAGACCTTAGTCAGATCGGCGTCAACAATCAGAACATGTGCAGTTGCATCATAGATGTCACCCTTCTGCATCCCGAATCACCATCCTCTCTGGAATCTATGTCTTCGGACGGATCATCGGGCAATTCCTTTTGTGATGTTTCCTTTATTCGCAATATTAACACCTCCTTCACACTCCATTTCATCGAGAGGGGAAGCGTCTTTGGGTTTCACGCTATCTGCGTTGTGTAGCATATTCCATCCAGCCAAATAGTCAGCTTCTCCAATAACTTGGTCACCATAGACCATTCCCACTCCGTCTTCGGTTGGAACCTTTTTTTAGCAATTCGAATTCTGCTGGAACTGGTCGATCTAGACCTTGATTAGATAAGCTTGAACACTTATGTTCATGCATTCTTTCGCAATGGAAGTAAGAATTAGAGAGCTAAAGGTTGATTCGTATTTGCTTTTGATCTCAGCTCTCATCTCTTGACCAAGGTCGTATGGTGGCTGGTGAGCAGTCAATGTTGCTATCATTCAGACAAGGATCCCTAGGTCCAATCATGGCCTGTGGTGGTTCAACTGATACCTAACTCTACGCACCAAAATATGTTCATCTAACCCTTATTCGATGACAATCAATCTCCCTTGATACAGTTAAAAGCAAGTAGGCATTGCAAAAGTTAGCTAAGCTATTCAGGGAGCAAACCACAAGACATATGTCTTTCACCACGTCATTTTAGTGAGGTGTAGCTTTGCAGTGCTATGATCCTTAGTTGTTTTCTGATATCCCATCATTGAGAATCATGGCCGCTAAGATCATACGAACTACCTTCGAAGTAGCGCTCGGACTACTTCATATAACCATCATTCGGGACTCCACCGATTGGATAGGTCTAAGTCGCATAAATCAAGCGGTCACTACCCGTTCGGGAGCAATCATCAGTTGCATTGGCGAAATCCATACACCATTGGAATTCCAGAAGAGGAGGTTGCTATGAGACAATCATTATCTCGTATACTGTCGTAGCCCGCATGCCGAATCTTTTCAATAGCTCCTCACATTGAATAACATCAGTAAATAGATGTTATGGCTCTAGGAAGAATCCCAGTCGTTGTCATTTTTGCTACCGATATCCTCAGACTATCTACCGAATCTCGGTTGATAAGCGTTGGTGATAATTGTAGGCCAAAACGTACTCCGAGCCGAAGGCGAGCCGTCAGCGGGTCCGGGCACAGCTCCGGTGGGGGTCCGGAGCCCACAGTCTCGGCGGTGATCGACCTAGCCGGTTAGGTCGAAAATGTGGGCACCGCACAATTTTTTCGATTTTGATAGACCGAGCCTTGTTCAAAATGATCAGAAAATTGCATTTTTTCCAAAAAGTGAAACTTTTTCTGGTCGGATCGTGACTCTGGTTCGCCAATGCTTTTTTGTGTCGGAGGTCGAGGAAATTCCCCAGGACGCGGCATCATTTCCAGATCGGGTCGCGGTTCAGACCCTTCGAGCCGCTCGTGAATTAAATGCATATGGCTATCGAGATTCTCCAACCTTCCAGCTTCAGGTCCCCCTACGGGTCGGGTAACCACTTGGCGACTCGTAGTATCAAAGTTCTCCATTTCAATTCGGTTCGTGGTCCTCCATGGTGATCGGGTCGTGATGCTTCTAGGGGTCGCTGTTTGCAACATCACTTCAAGTTGTTGTTCGCTACGCAATGCGGCTCGTTGTTGTCCTTCGGATCGTGGCACAGCAAATATCCTTGAATCGGATCGCAAGTCACGAGTGGGTCAGAGTGTTGCTTCACGAGCGGGTCAGAGTGTTGCTTCACGAGCCAAGCTGCTCCTTTGCTGAAGCCAGTATTTCGCACGTTTCCGGTCTGAGTCAAAGAATCTGATCTAACCCGATGCTATGCTGGCAACTGCTATGTTTTCCGATGGTGTATCATCGAGTGCTAAGCGTGGCAAGTTCAGTTGTATGGACAAATCATCGAGTTCATTCAATCCAGTGGTGATCTTCATCATTACAAAATCAGTATAGAATTCGTAGGATTTCCTCATCGGACTAGGCAATCCAATAGTAGATTGGAGAATCCTTATAGGCTGAGAATCTTCATTTCTCAGTGAAAGCACCAAAATGTTAGACCAAAAAATAGTCTTAACACCAAAATTGTCATATTTAAAGCATAGGATATGAAGAAATAACTGAAAAATACGAGAAAAAGCAAGACAACATGATTTTTATAGTGGTTCCGCGTTAATGAGCCTACATCCACTTCATATTTTCTCATTTCATTCATAGATTACAATTACAAGGAGTATAGTCACTTAATCACTCGAATTATTCTCTCTGAATTCATTGATTTTATTGAGGAAGACGGTGGTTATTCATGAAGAAGTGTTGGCCATGACAGCCATGGGCAAAAAGATGCCCAAAAGTCCCTTTAATTTTCCATGTGATGGTGTATTTATAGAGGTTGAGAAGTTCCATATTGATGTCATGTGTCACATCCAGAAGAAATCTCAAGAAGTAGTGGAAAATGTCTCATTTGATCATGTGGGGACATGTGTTGTCCGATCCATGAAAGTAGGCCAAAGAATAGGTCAAGGTCGTGTGCAGTAGCAGGTCCTGGTCACGGTTCGTGGTCACGGTTCATGAGCCGGGATGGTGAGCTGAGGTGAGGATCTGGTGGTGATGGTCAGATCGGGTCATGGTCTCGGGGGTCACGAACCACCCTCAGGAGAGGGTCACGAACCGATAAGGGCAATCCGGTACGGGGCGAGCAGGTCTTCACAAATGCCAAAATCCAAGTTGTTCCATACTCTGCCACTTCATCCGAGCGATTGCTGATCAATGTATGTTCATATTCAAGTCCTTTGCTTTGGATAGCCTGGTCACAAAGCAGGCTAACACAAAGTATGTTTTACTGACAAGCCTATATCTAACAGTGCATTTAAAAGGTTATTTTGAATTTTAGGATGTATTGTAAGACAGAAAAATGACATGTTTGTTTTGAATTTTCATATAATGATAATCAAGCTCCTATTCAACAGGTTCGAATATAATATGAGCTTTTGTAAGACCATTCCTAATGTGCTTTGTATAATATAATCTACAAACAATTGATCAGCAATCACTGCATACCCAGCACACCAAATATCAACTAATCAACACAACACAGTTCATCATCATGCATAAATGAATGCAATATATTAAAAATCCTTTCTCTTTACCGTCTTATTAAAAATGCAAAAAATGGCAATCAAAAAGGTTTTGTCATTGCCGTTAGATTAAAAATGCTATAAAGTAGTGATTAACATGGCTTAATTTTTGGCATTTTACCAAGACGGCACAAATAAAAGAATTTCTATAGTTTCAATGTCTTCAATGTCCCCACGCGCTCTCTGTTCGCCAAATGGCACTTCAGCATCGGACAAAACCTACATCAGCAAATGAAATGTGATTTATGAATGATTCTCCCACTAAGTGAGCTAATATAGAAAATCAGTTGTTTGGTTTTTCAAAACCGAAAATACCTCCAGTTGGCTTGGCTGTGCTGTGCTTGGTTAGAAAGTGATTTTATCGAATCAGCCGCTTGTTGGGTGTGATCTAAGGCCCTAAACTGTTGAGAAATAAAATTAGAACTTGCAATCAAAAAATACATGGTTATTTTTCACTGTAGTGATGTTTAATTGGCAATATATTTATTATGTTGGTATAACGCAGTTTAGGCAGATATTCTTAAATATTTGGACGTCGAGAAGAATTGTTCTGCTTTTATAAACCTAACGCTATACCACTTGACTTGAAGCAAAGATATGCACACAGAATATGACAATTCTTGTTTATACAATGCTAAAATATATATACAATGTGCGTATGAGTGAACATGATGTACATATGCAACATAATAAAAAAAATTTGAAAGAGTATTTATGTAATATTGATGATGGTCGAAGAAACAACACATCGGTGAATCTGATAGAGGCAATTTCTTTCAACAATAGTAGAGGTAGAGATTGTACGTGTAAAATGAAATTTTCTCCAGCTCATCTGCAGAAACAAGACTCAAGGGATTGTAACTGACCTTGTGTAACACCTTCCTACTTCACAGTTTTTTTTTTTTTTTTTTTTTTTTTTTTTTTTTTTTTTATATAAAAAAAATCCGTTTGAATTGTATAATTGTTATCACAACAGCAGCACAAAGCCAAAAATCAAAACAAAGAAACAGTTATTAAAGATAAAAACATTATGCACATGAGTAGACGTTTAGCTTTTTATATTTCTTCAACGTCCTATCCATAATTTTTGCAGTTGAAGGGCTTGTCAACAAATGGGGAGCCAATGCACTCATCACAGCACTTCCTCTTCCACAATTTGGGAAAATGGGAAGCAGGTCAAAAATTCCATTGCTTTCTCTTTCGACAGCCCAACCTCTTCCATTACTCCCGAGCCCGTATATTTTTCAGTTACCCCCTACAGCTTCAGAATTTATACAATGCTTAGCTGGCATAGTTAAGCTGTTCAACTGGAAGCAAGCGATACTCATATTTGAAGAGGAAGACGAATACGATAGATCATCTGCTAGCATCATTCCTCCTCTAAACGATGAGTTGCTAGCCGTTGGATCGGAGATATCCACCTATGTAATTTTCCCTCCTTTGAATTCAGTTTCAAATCCTAAAGCTTTGATAAATCAAGAGTTAAAAAGGTTAAATTTAAGTATGTGTAAAGTGTTCATTATAGTAAAATGGTCATCGTCTTTTCTTGCTACTGCCCTCTTTGAAGAAGCAACAGCATTGGGAATGATGGAAAAGGGAAATGTGTGGATAGCAGGAGATGATATTACAACGCTTATTGGCTCGTTTTTCACACCCTCCTTCATTTCATCATACATGCAAGGAGTTATTGGAATGAAATCCTATTTATATGAGTCTGGAAAAACCTATCTTGACTTTGATATGAAATTTCAACAAAGACTTAGTTTTAAACCAGGTGTGCATGCACTAAAGGCATATGATACAGTTCATGCAATCTCTAGTGCTAGTAAAATGGAAGGGAAAAGTCTTCTTGAAGGAATGAATCTAGTCGATTTTATCGGATTAAGCGGTCGAATTCAATTCAAAACAGATAAGCTAATTTCGATTTACCAAGTCATCAATATTGTTGGGCGAAGTTACCGAGAAATAGGCCTATGGTCAGAAAGAAAAGGGTTCTATAAAGGAGAAAAGAATATAAAAATTGATAATTTACATTTATTTGGAACAATATATTGGCCTGGAGGAGAAGCAAAGAAAACTCCAGGAGGTTGGAGAAAGCTAAGAGTTGGAATACCTGCAACGGTAGCAGTTAAAGAATTTGTAAACATTGAATATGATAATGAAGGCCAAGTAAAAAGCATTAGTGGATTTTCTATAGATGTTTTTCGGAAAGCAAAAGAGCTGTTGAACTATGAGCTTCCTTACGTGTTTATCCCTTTCAATAGAACTTACGATGAACTTATCGCTAGAATTCCTGAGGTACAAGTTTCATATTATGATGAACATCTTAGTACGAAAATATATATTGGATTATAACACATTAAATTTTTTTCTATATAAAATATCTATCTATCATAGAATTGATAAATATACTGATTTATGTTTTGACATTATTACTCTAGTTCATTAGTATGATCTGCTAATATAATATATACTGAATTGAAATGTAAATATCTGATATGCTGGTATTGTTTGATAGAAATTTGATTTGGCAGTAGGTGATTTTACGATCTTAAATAAGAGAATGGAAAATGTCACATTTACCGAACCCTATCTCCCATGTACACTATCAAGGGTAGTTCCTGGGAAGCATAGAAGCAAGAAGTGGGTGCTTGCTGAACCATTTAGCAGAAATGTTTGGTTGCTAATCGCCGTAAGCTACATATATACTTGTGCAGCGGTCGGCTATCTCGAACGCCAGAACAATTCTCAGTTCCGTCAACTTCCTTGGAGACATCAAATTGGAGACACACTCTTGTTGATTATCTGTACCATTTTCTTTGTAGAAGGTAAGAATTTCCTTGAGCGTCTTTAGAAGAGTTTTCTAACCTCTTTATGTCTAAGCTTGCAGTCTACCTTACCACAATTCACAGTTTAGCCATCCATATTCTGTTTTGGTACGCACGTTACAAAATGCAATACACTGGCATTTCAAAACACAACGCTCTTAAGATTTGATACACTACTTTTGACGTTTAGAAAGGTTGTTTTAAGCATTCTGAAATGTTTAATTCTACGTTTCAAAAGGTTGATTCCGATATGCAAAATGCTTATTAATACTATTGAAAAAAAATGAGAATGGTTTCAAGCAAAGCTTGAGAATACTAAAAGTCATATATATATATATATATATATATATATATATATATATATATATATATATATATATATATATATGAGGAGGGTTCCGGAACACCTCTTATATTGCACGTGAACTCTCCCCCTTAATCTGCACCACTTATTTCCCCACTCACTCTCCCCCTAAGTAGGGAAAGTTTGCTTAGGCACAAATATTTAACACAAAATGGAGGACACAAATTCTCAATCATTGGATTGCATCTTGATTTCCACCTCTCACATAAAGACAAATTGATCTAATGGCTGAGATTTTGTGGCTCCTGGTTTGTGTTAATTTTTTGTGTCCAAATAGCCGCTCCCATATATATATATATATATATGGGAGAGGCTATTTAGACATAAAATTAGACACAAATTCGTGGACATACAATCTTAACCGTTAGATTATTTTGTCTTTATATGGAAGAGTGGAATTCATGGGGTAATCCAATAATGTAAATTCATTGTGTCACCAATTGTGTCTAAATCTTGTGTCCAAATAGATTTTCCATATATATATATATATGAGTCAGGTTTAATGGCACTCCGTTTAATGGCACCCCAAATAGTGAGCACCCCTTTAGCCTACCACTTTTCCATCACTCATTTTCCACTAATTCTCCTCTCTCCTTCCACTCACTCTCTCACTTCCCACTCACTTTCTTTAATATAAATGAGAGGGGGAAATTAGGGGGCTTTTGTGGTGCTCCATTTTTGGGGTGCAACGGAACGCTTGCCCATATATATATATATATATATATATATACATATATATATATATATAGGCACACTCTATGGCACCCTAATTGTAGCCACTCATTTATACTTAAATATGCTAGTGGGAAGAGAGAGAGTTAGTGAGAGGAGAGAGAATGAGGAATATGTGGTGGAAACACTATTTGGGGTGCTCTTGATCATATCCCATATATATATATATATATATATATATATATATATATATAAGTTTAGTGGTGTTTTATTCAATTAGAGCACTCATTCTGATGACTTTGGACATATTCATAACCCCTAGGATCTCAGCCTAAAGCACCACATACTGCCACTTGAACCAGTCATCCTTGACTGTTTCTACTTTAACTTTTTTTGACATAGTACTTTGTTTTAACTTTGAATTATCATAATAATACAAAGTAACTTACATATATTTATGAATTCCTCATTTATAGGCATATATTTTTCTCTTCTTTCACAAAACCATCTTTCAGAAGTTCACATATTTTCTTTAAAAAATAATTAGTGTGTTGAAAAATGGTATTTGAAAAAGAAAAGGAAACGTTGATGATAATGGTAATATATTCGAAGTAGATAATGTTGTATCAGTGTATGAAAACTATTCAACTTCAAGATTTATGCTAACACGAAGAGTCATCATCAAGAATTGGAAAAAAAAAAAAAAAAAAAAACATATTGCAACTTTGTTGCAATTTTGAACTACTTAGATTAATAAACTAAAACAAAGACATGATGTTAGTGCTTATGTAAGAAGAGCATTCTCAGGAATATCCGTGTTCCGGTTAAGCATTTGCTTTCTGGCTAAACGATTCATTAATTATTGTGCATTTGCTGTAGGAAGATTACACAGCTACTATGCCAAAGCAGTGATAGCCGTCTGGCTGTTTGTTTTGCTGATTCTTACGTCAACGTTTACTGCCATGCTCAGCACCATTCTTATCAAGGATGATATTGTACCGATAGTAAATGATCAGAAAATTGGTTGCAATAGAGCTTCCTTTATAGTTAAGTACTTGGAAGATGAACTTGGTTACAAAGGTCAGCAAATTGTAAGAATAGATGGAGTGGAAAACTATGATACTGCATTTCAGAGCGGAGAGATCACAACTGCTTACCTCATAGCACCGCATGTAAAGGTATTCTTGTCTCGGTTTGACGCCAGTCACACTCGGTACATTGTGCATGAGGATGCTCTACGCTCAGGTGGCCTTGGCTTCGTAAGTTATTTTCTTCCACTCTCTAACTCCCTCCTTTTTTTCTTTTTTTAAACGTTTTTAGCTGTTTTTGCTAACGTGCAGCAAGCTAAATCCCCTATATTTCAGTTTTTGCATTATTTTTTTTAAATGCCTGTAAGCACTTTATTAGTTCAACAGTCCTTTTAACTAAGCGTTAACGTTATTATCACAACAAGCAGGCCTGTCAATTGGTTTAGATTAGACCCTTATTAGATAGACCTTAAAAAAATAAGCGGGTTGGGATAGAATTGAATGGCCATCAATCCCATTCTATTACATAGCTACGATTTATGTTTATAGGAGAGAGACTATGATCATAAGACAACTAAATGTCTTACCACTTTGGCCAACTAAATGTCCACCACATAAAGTGATATGAAGTAGCCAGGGGTATGGACTTTAAATTGTAATACTCCTCCTTTAATGCAACTCTTTTTTGAATTTGGTTATGATATATGTTTATAGGAGAGAAACCATGAACTTTGGCCTGCTCATCGGAAGTATAAAATATATCTAGTCTAAAGGAATTCTCTTTAGTTATACGTTTTTCATTCCTGGCGTAATCATCAGAACTAACAATATATATGCATTGTGTGTGTGTATATATATATATATATATATATATATATATATATATATATATATATATATATATATATATATGGAGCCGGCTATTTGGACACCGAATTAAACACAAATGGGAAGACACAAAATCTTGATCATTGAATCTTTGTCTTTACGTGTAAGGTGGAAATCAGAAGACAATCCAATGGTGTGACCTATTTTAAACAAGTATGGGCCTAGAAAGGGCGAACTTTCATTCTAGGCTTGGAAAAAAGACCTATTTCAAGTTTGGGCCTCATTCCAAACTTATTATGAAAATATGTCTGTTTTTTAACATTAAGCATTTTATACTTGCGCATTCTGAGAATGTGCAAGGTTTTTTATTTTTAAATCTTGTAATTGTGCAAATATATGTATATTTTAAATTTTGTATATGCTTATTTTCAGAATACGCATGTACAAAAGTTTCTGTATAGTGGGAAAAACTTCAATTTTCATAATAAATTTCTAACGGAGGCTAAACTTGAAATCAGAATTTTATTTTCTTGGGCCTAAAATGAAATTTTGTCCATCAAGAAATACAAGCCTTTTGATTAGGGAGATTTGTTAAGCGAATGGTTTGAACCCAAAAAAAAAAAAAAGAAGAAGAAGAAGTAACTCATTTGAATTCAAGATCTATGACTGTACGACGAGCACACTTATTTGACCCTAGCTTGGCTCACAAAACTTGAATCTTAAATAAGAGCCAGTGTTGAGCTTTTTTGGCCAATTAATTGTTAAGAGTTTTTTGACCTTCGTATGATCGATATAAATATGATCATGTTGCAATTTTATTAAAAAAAAATTATTGTTAACTTAACTTTCATATCAATTTGGAACACCCTCTTCGTGTCATATCAGTCAAAAAAAATTGGAAATATATTTGCTTTGGAACCAAATTTTTTGATCAAAAAAGCCAAAAATCAATCCATGTTTGATTTGTTTATTTATTTTTCGATTTCTCTTAGCCATGTTCAAACTTAAACCACACTTGACCTGTGTCCATCCATGTTCTTTGATAAACTAAACATGAACACTCCTCCACTTTATCTGTTCCATCCAGACTACAACGTACTAAAACATGCTCAACGATATTGACTAAATAATTAGGATTAAGTGTGTCACAATTTTTGTGAATGTTTAAGCATGCTCAGTGATATGTATCTGATATTTGACAAGGCTAACTGAGAATGTTTGAGATCGCAAACAATTACAAATTGTATTATATTGGAACATATATCCGTTTACAGTTATGCGTAATAATACGCCAAAATTGATGTGGGTTGCAACAGACTAACTTATTGATGTGATGTGGAGTTGCACTACAATATGGAGTAAATTAACTCTCATATCGATGCAACAGGATATTTAGTCCCAAATCGGAATACTGACACCATGTCTGGATGTAAGTCCCAAACAAAGTTGAGATGTGGTTATTATTATTTTTTTCCAATTTTTTTTTTGGCCACTGATAGGGTGATTGTTCAGATTAGAACATTATGGATGTGCATTTTTAAAACTCTCATTTTGATATTCCTTGGATATTTTATAGTCATACATACCAGAAATGCAATGTGTGTGTGTGTGTGTGTCTTAACTCTTCAGCACTCACACGAAGGTAATTGTTTTTTTATAGGTATTTTTAAAGAATTCGCCATTAGCCTATGAGTTCTCTAGAGCCATTCTTCAGTTAGCAGAGGATGGAACGCTAAACGATCTAGAGCAGAAATGGTTCTCTCAGTCTTTAGCTAAATGCCCAAACGCATGCACAGAAATGACAAGAAGTAATATAGACATCGATAGTCTTTGGGTTTTATTTTTTCTGACTGTGGCCACATCAACCATTGTGCTCGTATTGTACAAAATTCGACGTGTGGCAAGTAATAGTTTCAGAACCATGTCACAATCGTGTGTACAGTTGAAGAGTTTGAAGAGAATGAGAGTAAAAAGTTCCAAAAGGAGGAGAGTTGACATGTCACGTACTTCCTCTATAGCTCCTGAGCCTGTTGATACTCACGAAGATGCCAACTTGCAAAATCATTAAAACATCATCTTAGCAACGAAAATGCCTTATTCGTCCACTTTGGCTTAATGACTTGTAGAACTTGCTTGCATTGTGATCTACCTCAGAGGGCGAGTATTCTAATATACATTTTCCGTCTTCCAACAAAGACCTGTGGAGTGTAATAGGTAGTGTTTGATAAATTTGTATCTCGCTCTGTTTTACACGTGTTTGTGATGTACATAGTCCTGTTGTGGAAGTGAGTAATCTATTTCTTAAACATGAAAATTGGAACAAAATACTGATGTGGGCAACTGTGGATCACACCATTTTCCCTACGTCAAATAGTTTTTAAAGAAAATGATCTAGGAACAATCTACTGGTTCTTTGTATCTGAAATTACACAAATTACCAAGTGTAAACTGGTGTTAAATCATCGTTGATGACTGCGCTGATGACATCTTCCTATCAATTGCCACTGATGACTCTGGTGGTGTCAAAGTGTGAAATTTGATGGGTCTAAGTGGTTTCTTCTCAAAGAGAGAAAAAAGGTTGTTTTAATTAGGTGATTATACATGTTCAGTTGTTATGCTATCAGCTATCTTTCTCCTGTTACTCTTCAAGCTTTCTTTATAAACGCTTTTGTTGATCTGGTGGAAATAGTTCCTTCACATGCTCTTACTTTCGGCCCTTTTGAAACCATTGGTTTTTGAATTAAACCATCTGTTTGGTATTTTTTCATGCTTAAAAATTCTAGTTCCTTTTCCATGCACAACTAATTGTGTTCTTCAGCGTTTGGATTTGATTTTTTTTTTTTTTCTCGTCATGGTTCTTCTTCTTGATACCAATTGCATAAGAAGGTAGTATGCTTCTGTTTTATTTTGCTAAATATTCTCTACCCATAGAGTCTGCGTTGAGTTGATTGCTTGATGATTTATTAGGTGTATTGGTCTTGTTATATGTAATATGTCTATTCACACGCACTGACTTGTGCTTATAACAGCAAATTTAGGATGATTTTTCCTAACCATCTAAAATTTAGTACCAAACATAAAAGAAGTACAATTTATATGTATTAGCAATGAAAACATGATTCGTAAGTTAAACCGCACAACTTACAAGTTATAGTAGTACTGTTATGCAGAAGGATGTATATATAGAGGTACTTCATATGATTTGTTAAGGCTGTTTTTATGGTCATTGTACACAACTGTTGGAACTGGAAATGAAATAATCAAACCATGAAATTTCACATTACAGTATAAGTAACATTATGATATTAAGGGTCAAATAGTGTGTTGCTGGCAGTTTATTTAGTAAGAAGCAATTTTCCAAAGAAGCAACCTGTTATGGCATACCAAGGTACTTGTTTTTCTTTTCTTTCTCTCTCTCTCTCTTTTTTTTTTTTTTTTTTTTTTTTTTTAAATAATAGGTAGAAAATATTGTGTTTCGCTCAACCTTGGAAATCTTCTTAAAAATATAAAAACATTGCTTTCATTAATCATAAATTTCTCTATCTTTTTCCTTTTACATTGCTTTAAAAGTAGATTATTTCAATTGATAATTAGGAAGGTTTATATTCAAACTAGGACTTCTCATTCTAGTCCATTTATGTTTTGTTTCGTTTTTTAATTTAGGCCTGTAAAGGGTAACACCTACTGTGACACGAAATTGTGTTATTGTTTGGCTGAAATATTGGTGAAGAACATGTGAAAATTAGCTCAAACTAGCATGAAACTTTTCATTATAACATCTCATATTATCGGTGATAAATCTTAAATTTTAATTCTGCACCAGGTGTCGCAATCAGATTTATTCTTATGAATATCATCGTAGAATATTTGTTGTGTGCATCTTTGCTTAGCATGAGTAGTGGAATGACTGTGGTAGACTACATACTAAAGGACTGTCCATATCAACATCGACGTTAGGGTTGGATCAAGCAAAGTCCTGTCGTTGTGACCGTCCTAATGATTGGGTTAGCAAAATGATCATTCTGGTACTGAGGTATGAGGATCTGATCCGAAATGTAAAAATATGTTCTGAGGCTGACCTAGATTCTGATATAAATCAAAGCTAAGACCAATTCTAAAGCTGGCTATTGGTTGGTATAAAGAAAAATAGAAGTTATTTATGTACACACTGAGAAATAACAACAATATAATAAAATTAAATATAAAACATGTAGCCCTTCACAATATTCACTCTTAAATGGAATTTCTTGACGACTTTATTTGAATTTCAAAATGGAAATCGTGACTCTATTTCACCCTAATTTTTCATTCATCTTCCTTTGTCGATGACTCAGTTCTTGCCAGTATTGTTAAAATCCTTTCAGGCTTCAGCGTAAGCCTCGCCTAGGCACTAGGCTAGCCTTACTGCTTAGGTTTTTGCTTAGCCCTCCCAATTCCCATAGTCTGCCTAGATCAAACTTCTTATGTTATCTAGGAATACAGAAGGTTTATAGACATCATTTATGTACCGGTTTAGGTTTGATGCCTCTTATAACCATCATATTATTTGTTTTATGATTTTTTTCTCTATGGTTACTTCCAAATCCGACCAGATTCATGATATCTCATTGTGGATTAGCTAATACTAAGAAAAATACTAAAACTTTATCCAAAATACATCAATTTATTAAAAAAAATGTCTAAATCTAGTTAATCCTCGATGAGTCCCTTCCTTGACGATTAACCCTTAGTTCATGGTTACTGCTTTGCATCCGTCAACCAATTTTTACAACCTTGGTTCGGGTCACTCTGATCTGGTCACCTACTTTAGAAAGTCGATTGACCATTGATTTCACCTCATTTTTTTTACCATACTCAACTTGTTCTAGGGATGCACAAAGTAAGGGTTTAGTCGGGTTAGACTAAATACTTCATCCGACCCGCATAGGTATGAATTATAGGTATGGATTCAAGGGAGTTCAACTCATATCCGACCCTATATGAGGTTGGACATGAGTTGAGTTGGGTTTATCAGGGTTGGATTTAGTTGCATGAATCTAATAAAAAATAAGAATACAAGTGAATTGTTTAAGATAATATTATAATATTCAACATAATATATTGGATTTTAGCAAACATATTGCATTTAAAATAACTGATTAATTATAACACATATTTTTTATTAAAATTTCATTGTAAAACACATCATATGAAATTAATTCACCATATACAAGTGTTTTATCATAAAATACATTAAAATGCTTTTTAAAAAATATTTTCCAAATTCTATCTAGTTTGTATTGAAATGAAATATGCTTTTATGCATATGTTCTATTGAATACATAAACATTATTCTAGTATTAGACTATTCTAATCTTAAGTGGGTTGATATTAAATTAATTTTTTTAATATAGGTTGGGTTGGGTTAAAATAAGGTTGGGTAGAACAAAATATCTCACCCAACCCATATATAGTATAGATTACAAATTGTAACCCATATCCGACCCGAACTAGGATGGATTAGATTGAGTTTATGTGGGTTGGGTCGGATTGTTGGATTGGATTAGATTGGATATGGGTTGTGTGTAGCCCTAACTTGTTCTACCATACCCTCAGTTGTTGCTCTCTTCTCATCCGGCTTCGTTAGTCTATTTTCCTTGATTGTCTCTTGAGTTGTGCAGTTAAAACGTTTAGCGGTTCTATAGCGGTGTGGTGCAAAAAAGTGTAGCGGGGATAAAGTAGGGAAATAACAGGGAAATAGCGGAGATGTAAAGAGGTTCATTACATGTTAAGTTGAATATTTAAAAATTAATTAATTATCATTCTCACATTATCTATGCTGAAGAAACTTGTATTTATTAATCTTATATAACAAAGTCAAAAATCATCATGGTTATGCACATTATATTTGATAGTTATAATAGATTTCTACCATATATTGGGCACTTAAGCCTTAAAAGTAGCTTTTTGCACTAAGTTTATTGATTTTTATTTGAAGAGAAGTAGTTAAATCATGCTCTGTATACTAATACTGCTAAAGTGGGTACTAAAATGCATTGATTTAGTGGACGCCTGTGCAGTTTATTCCCCGCTATTACCCCGCCATATCCCCGCTATATCGTGTAACGGATTTCTACCGCTACACTATTTCCAAATAGCCTCCAAAATAACATCCCCTCTTTAAGCCCCGCTGTATTCTGATATTCCTGATATATCCTATTATTTCAGCTATATTCTGCTATATCTTCTATAAAAGAAATGAATTTGAAAGTGACATTTGTACATAATAAATATGTAAAATTAGTTTTTTAATATAATTTTTTAATATATTTTTCAAAATAGAAAATACTAAAATATTCTATTAAATTTATTCAAGCTAAGAAAAAGTTTACGTTAATTTACATTTATTTTTATTTAAAATTAAGAATATACTAATTATAATTAAGTTGAATATTAATTATCCATTTATTTATCATTTACATGTTTGTAAAAACATATAATATGAGATTTATATGTTATTTTAGAATCATCCGCTATATCTCGCTATTTTCTTGCTTTATCCCCGCTACAATTTTTTGCATCTCCGCCGCCTTGGATCCGCTGAGCGTTTTAACTGCACAGGCGGACGCAGCGGAAAATTGCATGGCTAGAAGCAGATCTATTGTTTTTCAGCGTTAAACTCAAATAACGTAGTGATTGAAGAGTGCTAAAGGGTATAACGGAGATTTTGCGCTTTAACTGCACAACTCTTGGGTTTCTTCTAATTGGCTTTTTTTCCACTGATTAAATGTCAGCGTTCAATTATGGCCATTCTACTTCCGACGAGGGACCTCGTCGGTATGAGATTTGAGTGGAGTGTTCCGCTACTGGGTTGTTGTTAGAATGGTCTAAGCTATGCATATGTTCTTATTTTGTTTACTCTCTCTGCCACCCTTTCTCTCATCGAAGTCGGATAATCTGTGGGGCTACTCGTAAGTGCACCGTGTTCAGGGTCCCAATAGCCGCTTGCTCTGTTAACCAAGGTAACATCTTCTACTTCTTCTGTCTCGTGTAATGTTCACTCTTGGAGGCATTTAAGCAGTTTAGGCCTTTAGTAGTTAGTTGTTTAAGAATAATCTTGGAAATGTTGTTCCCCAATTGATATGATCTGACATTGAAGGATAAGCGCATCCCACCTCCTAGGAATATTACTAGTGCGGCTTGCTCTATTTGGTGGGATTTTTTATTGGATTTTTCTTGGATGAGGTCTCTTCATATTCTATTATGATAAAGCATATCTTAGGGTGTTGAAAGTTACCGTGTTTGTTTCAGTGAGTTGTTCCAAGTCGATGAATTTGTAAATTCTCTTACCCCTTCAAAAGATCTCATGCCTTGGAATTGGACTCTTGTATTATTAATGAAAAAAGGTTTATCACTACCTAATGGTCTCCTTCTACAGATCTAGCCTAGGAGTAAGTATTGTTTCAGCTCCTACCTCTAATATATCCTCAATCTTTCAGTCGCTTAAAGGAATCAATCAGATCACCAATAATATTAGCAAGCTTATTTTCTCTGACACCTCCACTGAGTGTAGCCATTTCCTGGCTTTGCTAAGGCTCTTATGGACATAGCTCTATCTAGAAAGCTTCATATCCGCATATAAGTATCGTTATTTGGTGATAGAGTAGCATTCTTAGGAATTTCATACCAACAGAAGCCGCCCATCTATGATTGTTGTCATTCCTTTGGACATGTGATTATTTCTTTCCTTCTGTCCTCAACTTCCTATGATATGCTTCCTCTAAGATTCCTCTCCCTAAGGCTCCTACTAGAAGTTGGCGGGTGAAATCTCATGCAATCGTTTCTCTTTCCTTCCCTCTCTCGCCTGTCCCATCCTCTAATCTGGTCCCTCTTGTTACAACTTCTTCATTGTCTGCTCCCCTCTTATTGATCGTTCGCCTTCCCCTGGCCTGTTTCTGCTCTTACATCCGACCGCTTGGATCCCCACCTTCTTTCCCCGTTTGTAGACGAGAATTCTTTTGCCTCTATGCCCACATTCCCTCTCTCGAGGACACATATATCGCCATGATGTTCCATCACCTGGTATTTGCTATTCATTCTGATCCCCCTAGCATAGAGCGATTGGCTTGTCAACTTGCGGCTAATTTATCTAATGGTATTCCACTTGTTTGGCCTTAGAAAGTTGGCACTTGCACTCATGTAGAAAGCAAACTATGTTTTCGTACTTACTAGAAAATTTTCTCTAAAATGGATCTCAACGGATGAGAATGAAGAATGTGAATTATACTACAAACTGTTGGATAGTGAGTCGGTCTTATGCAATGATGGCGTGTTCGGAGCCAATAATGGGAGTATTTTGGATGCATTAGATTATCTTCTTGCCGCATTGCCCTCATTTTTCCCCTGAGATTATCAAGTGGTTCTGTCATTGTGCTAGGATTTAGTTCACATTATATTCTTTGGACTCAACAATGGATTTACAATTATGTCTTGATGGTGTAGTTTGAGTTGTTAGTTATAATTTTGTTTTACCTTGTAATACTATCAAGCGTGTTGGCAGTAATTCTGCGACATTGGATGCCTGCCCCTATTAGCACCTGAGGCAAATTTGCCTCACACCAGGGTTGTATCGATTTGTTAGTCAGTCCACCTAAAAAATTGGACTACCGACCAAGTTACGTTGTTCGCATGCACATCTATTAGGACAGTACAATCTTTGGACTATATAAGCCTTTAAGTCCAAAAAAATAATACTCCTTTATTTAAAAATTGCAGTGTCATAAAAACAAGGTCAATGCTATCAAATTTTTAGAGTACAATATTTCAAAGTTATAGCGTAATTCTTTTCATGAGTATATCAGAAAATAAAGAAAATAACATAAGTCAATAAACAGACTACTACCGCCATCGCCGTCTGAAACATCATCTTCTTTCGTATCAAATGTTGTAATGAGAAGAGAGTCATAGCAACAATGTCTATTGAATAAAAGTTTTGAGTCTTCCTATATTAGTATTTGCAGTGGCGTAGCCAGGAATTTTACCTGAGGGGGGCAAGATAATCATTTAGGGAGTTCGGGGGCAGTAGCCTCCGATTTTTTTATATATTGACGATATGATTATGCATATAAAGATCATTTCACACCATCAAACAAACAAAACTAATTATATCATTATATTCGGTTACAAACTTAAGATTTCATGGATTTTGTTCAAATTGTTGCAAAGTAACTATTCTTTGTGACACGACCCGAACTTCCCCGTGAAGGAAAGCCCGGATTGGTTTGAGGACAAGACCAATCAGAACCCAAACAGGAGAACATTTCATTGTTTATTACAACAATTCCATCAGAATACAAGAATATACAGAGTATGAATAAATATACATTCGATAAATATCAGAGATTACAATAAGTTACACAGCAACGGAAAAATAATACAAAACACAACTGAAAGTAATACACGGATACAGAGCTTTCCGAGCATCGTTCTAGCTGTAAATCAGGATCCTGTGAATATAAATCTGCAAAACCAAAACTACTAGCTGCCCGTGTCGAAAATAGGGGCACCCAGAGTTTAGGTTGAAACAATAAACTCCAGGTCAGTCATGTGACTGGTGTGAGAACTAAAACAGTTATTAATCTTTATTTTAAAGTTCGGTAAATCAAGGGACCACGCCATATAACACGGAACGGGTTTCCTCCCAAGAATACCAGTGCATAAAACAAACAGCGCAATGCTAAATAAAGAAAAATGAAGCTATTATAAGACCCAGGTCCCATCACACAATGCAACGCAAGCCGGAGGATAGGGTTTTCCCTTATAATAGCCAAACATGCTTGGTACGTTTAAAAACAAATCATTTGATACTATTATAGGTGTATAGTGTCAAAACAATTTCAATCATAAATATCAATCATAGACGGCATGGGTACCATATATCATGTCGCCATACTAGGCTCTACAAATAAAACCGCAAGTCACGTATTGGGAATTGGATTTCCGTCATGAGTCGAGGCAAGGGGCAAGCTCCTCTTCGATTCGAGACACTCTAGCAAATGTCTCAGGACCCCACTATGATCATTGGATCTTTAGGGCCGGTCCTCACCTAACTTTGGAGGATTAGTTATTCCTGAACACACGTTTCCTGGTCCTATAGGACCTATATATAATGGTCTATACGTCGGCTCACATAGTGCCAGTTATCGACCATATATTCGAGGCGCCTTGCATTCCAACAACCACACAGGTGAAAAGTATATAAATGTCAGCCAGTTTAAGCACTGACACCACCACTAGCTAGAAAGAAACGTCGTTCTCTCCCTGCAGTCACTATCCCGTTTTTGACTCATACCGAGGTGTGAGGTTAGCGAATTAACGCCATACACAAAGCTGCGCCACACAGGCCGTGCTTTGATCATCAACCACAAGACTTTGCTTTTCAACAAAAGCTTTGATCATCTGCCACTTAGGCATGCCACACAGGCTATTCACTCCATGCGACTGATGTCCATCGATATACAACCTCTGAGCTCGTACGCCTCAAAGAAGGGCGTTAAGCAAGAGAATAAATTCTCCGCCGCCAAACAGATGTATATTTAATAGAGATCAATCAACACAGAATAAAATCCAATGTCAGACACACAGTCCATTTAAAAGTTCGTTCTGGGTCTGAACGAAACCGGAGGCACTTTCCTCGCATATCCATCCATCTCCAAGTACGTCTGGACGATCACCAACTGATTCCCTCATCTTGGGTGTACAGCCCAATCAAGATCATCAGTAATCACCCAAACGATGTGAAGACTTCCGGTTTTCAACCACCGTCTTCATCTTCGACTTATCGCCGAATCGGTTATTCAGAAAGGGTATAAACCCGGCCTTTCCGAATAACCAGGTATATATAAACACGTGTTACACAAACACAACATACGCCTCATTCCAATTCAGAATATTCTTTTATTCAAAATTTCACATTCTTAGGGAAAGGTTCCCATTAATTTTATCAAAGATAAATTCTTCTAAATTTATTCTTCAATCTTCCTTTGGATATCATTTCAAACCATATCATGGTTTTCCAAACTAGTCGGGATTAGCGAACCACACCGAAGTAATTATTTATTTTATTTCCCAATCCCAACCTATTTATCCCATGGAGCAAAACTGGTAATACTCCATATCTAACATCACGGTGCTATCGGTAAAGTTAATTACCATTTCACGTTCAAATCTAATTAAAGATTTAACTATCGCTCTGGAGCAAAACTGGTGATACTCCATTCTCGATCACTTTTCAATCTAATTAAAGATTCATTAAAACTCCACTTAGTTTTAATCTTCCGAAAAATCAACATCCTGTCTTTAACCGGGTTAAAGAACCAACGTCATCTAAAACACGGTTCACGATAAACCCAAAATCACATTCAAATTCAATTCCAATTAAATATTATTTAGTTGGTACACTTCATTAAATCTAAATAGAAAGATTTAAGCTTTTCTACACTAGGTCCAAGAACAGTGTTATTCAAGACACCATTCACAACGAACCCAAAATCTCATTTGATATTAAATACAAGGCTCTGAATAGAAAATATACCGGCTTATATTCCATATCAAATTCTGAAATCAACAAATATCGTATTGGAAATAACGATATAAATATATCTTTCAAATTTCCACAACCATCTCTGTATAATCACGAAATCCGACATCGAAATATTCCGAAGATAATTTCGATTCAAATCCATTCCAATTCGTATATTGGAAATTCTGATTTTTTTTAAACCACTTTCAAATTCAATTTATTTATTTCAAAAATAAATTGATTTTATTTCTAGTTCAAAACTAGTTCGTTTCGATAAAAATCTATTTTTATCTTTACAAATGTGGGATTTTTCATCCCAGTTTTTCCCAAATCATTTCTTATGATTTTACACAAATTATTATTATTTTTAATAATTTTATCAACGTCCGTACAGTCGATTTCCATCGACGGCCATCGAACTGCACTTACAACGACCTTTTCCAAATTTGATTTGGACATAATTCCAAATCCAGCCGTTAGATTTCAAATTTCTAACATTCATTGGAAAGATCTTTTCGATACGAACCCAACGGTTCCGGTTTCAGGAGAATCCGACGGTCGGATCTCCCGTAATGTCCATTCGAAGTCAATGGTCGAAATTCACGAACTGCCGTAGCGCAGCGCGTTCTATTCAGGCCATTATATATATAATATATATATATATATTATATATATTTCGTCGATTTCCTTTTAAAACGTATTTTATAAATCGTTTTAAATTCGTTTTCAACTTCATATTCAATTTTGAATTAAAATTGAATATTCCACATCATCGATATACAAATGATAATATTTTCAAAATGTTATATTTTGAAATCACTTCCTTTTTCTATTATTATTTTAAAAACGAATATAATCGATATAAATATCGCTCACGTCAAAATGGCGCGTCTCTAATCAACACGGCTTTATATATTTCAATAAATTCGTTATTCTATTCAACAAATGAATATTTATTCTTTTCAACACATGAATATTTATTTCGTCATCAACACGGCTTTATAATCAACACGGCTGCATGCGTTTATCTTGTTCGGCTTTCAGTGCAACTAAAGTAACATCATCGGCGCTTTTCGACTCCCCGACTATAGCCACCTCAGGGTCTTCCTCATATCACCCGTTGCCGCCATCATCTTTTAAGGCATCAATTATTTCGTCATCATGAGGAGTATCATCCTTAGACAGTTCAGTTCCTTCTCCTGAATCTATGGGGGCAACCTTGTCTTTTCCTCCTTTAGCCTTCTCCGTAGGTTCTGCTCCAGAGGCAGTTCCCTGGGACACGTCTGTCTTTTCAGACGGTTCAATACCTACAGAATGAGAAGCAACGGTTATCAACTCAGGAGAAAATAATGGGATCTTCATCGATTGCCCAATTACGTGATGAAAGGTAGAGATAGCTTTGACGAATTGAGGTGAAAAGGTAGAGATACCTTCCGACGACTTCTCAGCTGGAGTGACCGCTGTCTCCGACGCCGTTTCGGGTATGGGGGATAAAAGAGATGCCCGAGGGATCCCCGAGTTTTCAGGATCATATCCCTCTACTTCAGAAGTTTCAGAGGCAGTAGAGGAAGAACCAGCCTCAGGGATGTTCTTTTGCTTAGCCTCCCGCCTCTCTTCGTCCATAACAGCAGCAATAAGGCGGCGTCCTTCGGCTAGGCGTTCTGGTTCATCATCTCGTAGATATTTCTCCATAAGCTTGTCCTCGTCAATGGAATCAACCTTGAGCTCCTCTTTCTCCCATTCAACGATTTGACTCCATACTTGGACTAAGGTAGATGGATAATCTTCAATCCAAGAGATGTTCCGGCGGCGAATGATATGCGCAAAGAATTCAATCATTAATTCACCGAAACCATGCACCTCTCCCTCAGCCTCTGACAGTTGTTTGCGGGCCTCTTCAGCGGACTTGATAGCACATTCGACGTTACCCTCCGCTAGGGCAGCCCTGTTCTCCGCCTCCACCAGCTTAGAAGCCAAGTCAGCGTTTTTCTTCTCCAATTCAACATTCTTCCTCGCTAACTCGGCCTTCTCCCGCTCAAGGTCAGCGTAAACAAGTCGCATTTTAGCAGCATCTGACTTGGCATCTTCGGCTTGTTTTTTCAATTCCGAACGCTCTTGGGTATGGGACTCAAGCAAATCATGGTAGCGTTTTTGCAGATCTTCAAATTGTTGCTTGAAGCTAGCAGCATCCCGTTGAGCAACAGCAAGTTGACCCTGTGTATCCTCCAAATCTTTTCCTAAATTTTTTAAGGCCCTTGCATCGTCTTCTGCGGTTTTTTGCATCGAGTCAGCATTCGTGATTAAAGTTCAGATGATTCTGGAAAGGTTGCGCGAATATTTGAACATCTCTGAATACTGTTTCTCGACCGCGTCTATTTTTGCTTTGGCCTCATCTGCCCCACCTCGAAGAAATAGGCTCAAGAGCAGGTAAAAAAGTCAAGTTTTCGAAGTAATGTTCAGGAAATTGCTCCTCCAGATACGCCCGCTTAACTGTAGTTTCAGCATCTAGCGGTGGAGGTGCGGGGAATGTCAGCTCGGTATCCCTGTGCGTGGAGGGCTCAATGGCCTCTTCATCCTTTCTAGACCGTTTAGCGGGAACCTTACACTTGCTTCGTGATTCGGTATCTCTTGGCGGGCTCCTCTCCCTACTGCGCTTTTCTTGAGAAGAGGTTGAGTCTTTTGATTGCGGCCTGTCCTCTTCCCAACGACCTTGGTAACCTTTATATCGCTCTGGATCTGTCCGGACAGGAGAACGAGAGCGCGAGGACCGCGAACGATAGGAATCATAGGGTCTTCTATCCTCCCTACCGCGATCTTCGCGACGATCATACTCAGTATCGTGGGGCGGATTAGACATGCTGCGACGGAGTTTCCTGATATCATAATAGGATCGGGACATTGTACCTGCACAACAAGACAAATGAAATTCAGGACCAGTATTTTCACAAAAAGAAAAATGCTGTGAATTGTGGTGCTATTGTGTTAAGTGCGTCCTAAGTGGTGTTTTCCCCCCCAACAAACCCGAGTCCGAAGCTAGACTAGTACGAGCGGGCTCTTTGGCCTTAGCAGGAGTGGTCTCTTCGGAAGAAGTGAAAACTAAAGGATTCTTCCCAAAATCCTCTGAAGTGTAAATAGTTTCAGGTAAGAGGAGATCCCCCAAACCCTGAAATATTGGGTCATCGGTACTAGGGACGTCTCCCTCAGAAGCGTCAATCGGCAGCTCTTTGGAAGACGTTGACCTTTCCGGAGAAATGGCATCCTCGGGAACAATATACCCCTCGCGGTGCTTTTCGGCCATGTTAGCCAATTCATCATCTTGAGTCGAAGACGGAGAAGGTGAAGTCTGAAGAGGCACTGTAGGAGCTCTCGAACCTTCGCCCGTTTCTGGGATTACGTCCACTGGGGGAATATATACATATCGACCCGTTCCGTGACCAATGCTACGGGTAATGGACAGCAACCCATGAAGATGAAGATATTCATCCTTAAGGACGTCATCAATAGTTAAAAACTTTTGATCACCATTAAGGAGCCGGTGCATCCGATCAAAGAACACTTGATCCGATATTTGTTTTGGGTTATCAACTGCAAACAAAAAGAAAAACGGATTAATGCAGTGGTTTGGATGTACAGAGTCGAGATTTAGAAAACCAGTGCTTTACTTGATTTCGTCCATCTCCTAGCACACCCTGGCTGCTGCTTTACATAAAACCATTCCAGCCTGGAGTCACCCGCTTTACTACTGAACGGTGCTAGAATTATTTTCCTCTTAGGGACAGACTCGAAGTAACAGAAAGAAGGAGTTTCTCGAGTCCGGTGCTTGAAGTTATAAAAGAAATGAACGTCATCAAAAGTGAGCTCTATGCCCAAGATCTCACGGTACACTACATATAGGGTGTACAAGTAAGCATAGGAATTGGGATGCAGCTGCATGGGGGCAATCCGCATTTGTCTTAGAAAATCGACGACGAAAGGAGAAAATGGAGGGATAGCCCCGACCATGCACATCAGTCGAGTGATTGCCATAAATCCCTCCGGAGGGTTGTGAGGACGATCAGCTTTTGATGGCAACAAGGTATCCCCTTTGGGTATCCCGTACTTCAGGCGTCTTCGAATAAGTCTGTCATTGTCGATCGTTGATTCAACAGAATCTTGAGGTGATTCCAGTATGATGGCAGACTCAAATTCATCAGGAGCTCGATTATCTCCAATCCCTCATTCCTCTTCACAACCCAGGGAAACTCCACCCTCAGAAGACACATTATCGCTTTCATGAGTTTCTACCTCGTAGTCTGAGCCCTCATCATCCCATTCTGGATCTGAGGAAGAAGATATGTCTTCAAGAGTAATTTTGTTGGATGTCTCTGGGATCTCTTTCTTTTCTACTAATCTAGATGAACGTCTGGATGTCATGGTCACTAAACTATTGAAGAAGCAATAGCACAAGTTAGAGTAAATTAGCCCGTATCCCCCCGTGCATGTGTATGAACTAAAGTGTGAGCAGTGTATGTAGAAAATGTAGAGTTAACGCTCGAAAGTGCAACGCAAAATCTTGGCAAAGTAATAATGTTCAGGGCAGTTCTTGATGTTCATTTATGTTCGCAGGGCACTATCCTAACTGTTCATGAAGTTGGAAGTTATGTCAAGTATTGATTTGGCCAATTAGACAAATTCATGTGTATTAAGCTGGGGCTGCTTCGGATCGGTTCGGGTATAAATGATTGGATTGGATCGGAGGTAAGGCTTTGTTTTGGTCAGAAGTGGGTACCTAATCGGACCGGTTCGGAATTGTGTGTTCGGAGCGGATCGGATGGACTTGAGTCCCAACACCACTTCTTCCTTGATCCACATTCCGACCCGATCCGGCTAGGTAGACTTCGCCTTCCCTCTTTCAAATTTAACTCCGACCCGATCCGGTACTGAAAATCTCGTATCCTTTTCTTCTCCTACATCCCCCATGCTTCTCCACCCGAACCGATCCTCCACGTTCTGTATCTTTTTCTTCATCCTCAACCACAGTTGGACCCAATTCGATTTCCAAAACTCCATATAGGGATGAGCATATATCCTCTCCAACCTCCCAGCGCCTCGAGGTGGTGGCGGAGCCACCAGTGACGGCTGCTAGGAAAGAGGTAACCATGGCGTCGAAGCCATGCCATGAATATGCCCAATTTGTTCAAATTAACCGCAAAATCTTAATTAAAGGCAGTTACAATGATAAGATTCAGGGTTTCGAGACTACCTATATGTTTATTTCAAGAATCGAAGCGAGAATTTTGGGATTTTTTGAGGATTAGGGTTTTGGTATGTGAATTAGGAAACGAGAATAATAGAAAAGAAAGAAAGAAGAAGGGTGATGGATTTATATATATAATAGCACTGACCCCTTGTATTCCTGCCCTATTTTCCCGCTCGGACCGGAACAAGAGCCCAACAGCGCAATTTGGCCTGCTAGCCCGATACGAAATAGAGAAAGAGAGGAGCCATTCGGGTCGAAGCCCGAACCGAACAGAATTTCATATGTCAACTTGGCATTTAAATTGAATTAAAATTCGAAGAGGAAATAAAAGAACAAGAAAAATCAAAAGGAAAATTACCTGGAAGGATAATCGAATGTTAACAAGAGTTCTCCAAGCTGTTTGAAAATAAAGAAAGGGATTTACATACTATGCGAAGTACATATATAAACACCAAAAGATGCAACTCCCTGAAGCGACGTGTCTCTATATGTCAATAGGAACGACTTTTCAACGATTCAACTTCAGAAAGGCACTGTGCTAATGACGATCAAAGCATGCTCCGTATCCAACGGAAGCATCCTTTGAGTGGGCAAAATGTTAGCCTACTTTGTGAACTAGGCAACACAAAGTCGAGATGTCAAGCGTTGAAGAACACTTCTTCTTAAAAAGCATCGGATCGGAGAGCTACTACCCAATCGGATTGGAGAGCTACTACCCAATCGGATCAGAGGGCTACTACCCAATCGGATCGGAGGGCTACTACGCAATCAGATCGGAGGGCTACTACCAGATCGGGACGAAACAAGGCAAAATGGACAAGAACTCAGGTTCAGCTCAGGTTGGGTCGGATCGGATGCCCCGATCCGAACCCCTTCTGCTCGCTCTTCCGAACCGAACCCAACATACCATATCGCTTCACCCCACGATCTACTGGATGGTCGGGGTAGTTACAACCATTTCCTACTCATGATGACCACTAATCTGGTGCGCTGTCAACACTGGAATCCATCTGAGCCCGAGAACGATGGGATGAGAGCCACGTAGCTCCGACCCGAACCGGATTCTGAGTGAATTTCCACCTATAAATACCCCGTCAAGAGGCATTTGAAAGGATCTTTTTGGCACTTTGAGAGTTCAAACACCTTTGAGAACCGAATTCCAGCATTCCCAAACAATCCAAATCGTCATTCAAAGTATATTTTGAGATAATTGATTGAATGTACATGAAAAGTGAGTGAAATCGAGTGAATATCTCATTGTATTTACATCTATATCATCGAGGAAAGTGATTATAAAGTGGACGTAGGCTTTTCGACGCCGAACCACTATAAATCTCGTGTCTCCATTTTATTTTTGATCTTATTTTATTTCGATTTTAGTCAATTTTGGTGTTAGAATAGCTTTTTGGTCTAACAAATATATATTTCTTTCAACACATGAGCACTGTCAACACATGACTATTTTTGTTATTTAATATATTTTATAAAATTATGGTATCTATCGTTTGATTTTCAAGTCAGACTCCAACCGTAAAGTAGTAAGAGAATGATTCCCTAAGTATTAACCCCGAAGGCCGAAACCAATATCAGATCAATACCCAGGAAACCACTCATCCTATCTATTCTCCAGTTAGTTTCTAACTTTAAATATGATAAAGATGTAAATTTTATTGTTAAAATATTTCTTTCAACACATGATAATTTTCAATACATGATAATTCTCAACACATGAGTATCATCAACACATGACTATTTATTCTATTCAACACATGAATCATTACATTTTATAATATTCTTTATTTCCCCGATTGGAATGAGGCCCAATCAATTACCATATAATGTTAATTATATGGATTCCATACAACACATGTATATAATGGCACTGACAAATAATCAACCATCATCCAAAGTGCACTACTCTGTATAAGCATCAAATACAGATATCTAACGCTTATAACAGCCTGTCAATCAATCGATCGACATACAACTAATTATTGGGAATAGTGTATGCCGTATTTATCCCAATACCCGTGTGGGGTTTCAAATCAACAAACACAGATTTTTATTTATTCACATACCCGTTAAAAATTATATTTTTAACGATAAAATATTTTTAACTATATAAATATTTTATTTCATTTCACATCACACAATCAATTTTCACCACAACAAACAATCAAACATACAAGCCATCCATGGTCTGTGGAAGACGGGTGTCGGGTGCTACTAAGCACCGTTTGCATCCTAGTATATAATTTAAACTAGAAAAGAAAATTTAAAGTGAGAAATTCTCACCCAAGCTAAACCAAACGCCACGACTCTTCATATGTAGGAATCTTCGGCGTGCTCGCCTTTTGTCAATTTCATCGTCCGTAGCCACTACATACATAAAATTCATATTTTTATAATCACTATATATGGATAAAAATTCTATTTTTACACCGCTACTATATAGATAAAAATTCTGTTTTTACACCGCTACTATATAGATAAAAATTCTGTTTTTACGCCGCTACTATATAGATAAAAATTCTGTTTTTATAACGGTGTTCATATAATAAAGATTATATTTTTTTCACGCTATTCTCTATATAAAAATTATATTTTTATATATCTATTTCTAATATAAAGATCGAATTTTTATCGCTACTTCATATATATAAAAATCGAATTTTTATCGCTACTTCATATATATAAAAATCGAATTTTTACTTCGCTAATGAATATATAAAAATCGAATTTTTACTTCGCTAATGAATATATAAAAATCGAATTTTTTACTTCGCTAATGAATATATAAAAATCGCACCATTTCTATAATTAAAAATCGTATATTTTCTATGTTAAAAATCGTATATTTTCTATATTAAAAATCGTATATTTTCTATTATTAAAATATTAACATTCCAATTGCAAAAATTTAAACTTTTAAATAAATAAAAATCCAATCTTTGCATGGTAAATCTTCTAATAAAACTGAATTTTTTATACTAACTTTAACACATAAAAAATCTGATTTTTATACTAACTTTAACACATAAAAAATTAAATTTTTATCATACATAAAATTTAAAACTGAAAAGAAAATCAAAATAAAAAGGAAAAGGGCTTACTTTTGCATTTTCAGAGGGGATGGAGACCGAGGAGGTGGCTGCAGTCGGATCGGGGAAGGAGGCTCCAGGCCTGGCGGTTTTCCTCACTTGGGCGCTGACCTTCAAACCGGATAGGGTGAGAGAAGGAGGAGGGAGAAGGGAACGGCGGCAGGTGGTTGCGGTGGTGGGGAGGGCGGCTCTGCGACGGAGGTGGAGTAAGGATGGGGTGCGGATTTTGAAGGGGAGGGTGGGGCTTTGGAGCGGTCGTGTTACAGAAAGAGGGGGGGGGGGGACGCGAGGAGATGGCTGTTGGAGGGGAACCGACGTCAAAGGGGGGCGCGACGGGGGTTGGCCAAGGAGGAGCGGTGGACGAGGTCGGAGCGGGGCGCGATTTCGTTCCTGGTGTTTTTTATTTTTTTGTTTAGATCTGAACGTTCAAAAGGGAGAGAGAGAGTAAGAAATGGGGAAAGGGTTGACCAAGCTATTTTATATAATTATTTATTAATTTAATTCTCCAAAAAGTAGACTTTTATTTTGAACCCGAAATCGAACCCACCGACTGTTGTGCCTAGCTAATTACCCCCATTCCGAACACAATGGGATATGTTTCGCAAGCCAATTCCATCGTTTCGACCAGTTTCCATCAAGATTAAAATATAAATCATTATATATTCAATTTAAACGCACATTTCAAATTACCGGGGCCACATAAAGCCTCTAAAAATTCCCAAAAAAATATTTTCTAGCTTCGTATTAACGATACGGTCCTAAAAAAACTAATTTCGTCAAATTCTGAGACCGTTTGAAAAACGGCCATTTTCCAGTCGATTAAAATCAACTAAAACTGGTCAAACGCGTTTTCCTTTGCCACGCTCACATATTGATTCGAAAAATTACGAAATTTGAAACCTAGCAATAACTTGACATCACGGATCCAACAAAAGTGGTTTTGTCGAAAACCGAGGTCGTTTGCAAAATTTCCATTTTTAAGGGCCAGAATTCCATAGCGACTATTCTGAATTTTCAACTGGACGTAACTTTTGATTCCCGCTATGAAATTTCAATTTTTCGGATTCGTTGGAAAGATATTCTTAATTAGATTCAAATATTTTTGGTTTCGCTAAAATCCGGTTTATTTTGCACCCAGTATATTTAACTGAAATTTGAAATCGAATTATCGAACTACCGCGCCATTTTCAATTCCTTTTATAATTATGAATAAAATAATTATATTCTAACGACGATCTATATAAATATATACGTTCTATTTCTATTCAAATTAAATTCTCATCGTTATTATTTAAAATAATTCATTTTAAATATTCAAAATTCGCTAAAATTGCCAAAATAAAAAATTTAAATTGGCTCAGAATTTCCGGGTTGTTACAATTTCCCCCACTTAAAACTTTTCGTCCCCGAAAAGGAACGAAGCCGAAAGTTGTTTTACAAACTAACTCAACTTTCGATATTTTCATTACGGCTTAAGTTCTTCAACTTTTCAGTTTCTAAGAACTTTTCAAATTCTTCAAAAATTTGGCTAACACCCTAAATTTTCGAATTTTTTTGCCATAACCTCCCCTGCACCGGGGACTTCGGGATATTTCATATAGCCTCCCATGGCCTTCTTCAATCCAAAAGAAAAAGAAAAAGCCAAGCGGCTAGCCAATCGGCTCATAAAATCATCATCACCCAAACGAAACAGTAAATTATGGTAAACATGTACCTATTTGTTGGGCAAACAATTTTATTCTTCTGCTCTAGCCTCCTTGCTATGACCTGTTCAATGTAAGTACATGTATATGCAAGCAAATGCGACTAATTTTCAATACACTCACTATTTGGTTCAATTTGGCTAAAGTTTCAACATTTAATTAATCAAACAATAATCAAACAACACAATCAGCAATCAATTAGTGAATTATCATTTCAAACTCATAACTTTGATACATAATCAGAAAATCATGTTTTTGATGCCAAATCACAACAATAATTCTATGTAAGTTTTGGTTCTCACACCAGTCTAATGGAAATATATAGATATCACACTTTCGAAACTCGAATATGAGTACTGATGATGATGCACCATCATCAGAATCATCCCCGGGCGACTAGAGTGTGATTCTATATCTATCCAGTATATTAAAACTTCGAATATACGTTCGTGACGCGTATATGCCAAATCTTTATATATTGGATTGTCCAGATTCAATATAAATTAACAATCAAATACGTATAAAACAATATAAATTTCAAAACAAAATTGTTTTCATTTGAAAAATATACTCTTCACACTCGTTCTAGGACACTACTGATCCCATCTTTAACGAGTTATTCTAATTGGATATTACTAATCCAATATCTGATGAATTCTTTCATTCGGTTCTAATGTGTCTTGTTCTTGAGCTCTTAAACCAAAGCTCTTATACCAAACTGACACGACCCGAACTTCCCCGTGAAGGAAAGCCCGGATAGCTTTGAGGACAAGACCAATCAAAACCCAAACAGGAGAACATTTCATTGTTTATTACAATGATTCCATCAAAATAAAAGAATATACAGAGTATGAATAAATATACATTCGATAAATATCAGAGATTACAATAAGTTACATAGCAGCGGAAAAATAATACAAAGCACAACTGAAAGTAATACACGGATACAGAGCTTTCCGAGCATCGTTACAGCTGTAAATCAGGATCCTGTGAATATAAATCTGCAAAACCAAAACTACTAGCTGCCCGTGTCGAAAATAGGGGCACCCAGAGTTTAGGTTGAAACAATAAACTCCAGGTCAGTCATGTGACTGGTGTGAAAACTAAAACAGTTATTAATCTTTATTTTAAAGTTCGGTAAATCAAGGGACCACGCCGTATAACACGGAACGGGTTTCCTCCCAAGAATAACAGTGCATTAAACAAACAGCGCAATGCTAAATAAAGAAAAATGAAGCTATTATAAGACCCAGGTCCCATCACACAATGCAACGCAAGCCGGAGGATAGTGTTTTCCCTTATAATAGCCAAACATGCTTGGTACGTTTAAAAACAAATCATTTGATACTATTATAGGTGTATAGTGTCAAAACAATTTCAATCATAAATATCAATCATAGACGGCATGGGTACCATATATCATGTCGCCATACTAGGCTCTACAAATAAAACCGCAAGTCACGTATTGGGAATTGGATTTCCGTCATGAGTCGAGGCAAGGGGCAAGCTCCTCTCCGATTCGAGACACTCTAGCAAATGTATCAGGACCCCACTATGATCCTTGGATCTTCAGGGCCGGTCCTCACCGAACTTTGGAGGATTAGTTATTCCTGAACACACGTTTCCGGGTCCTATAGGACCTATATATAATGGTCTGTACGTCGGCTCACATAGAGCCAGTTATCGACCATATATTTGAGGCGCCTCGCATTCCAACAACCACACAGGTGAAAAGTATATAAATGTCAGCCAGTTTAAGCACTGACACTACCACTAGCTAGAAAGAAATGTCATGCTCTCCCTGCAGTCACTATCCCGTTTTTGACTCATACCGAGGTGTGAGGTTCGCGAATTAACGCCATACACAAAGCTGCGCCACACAGGCCGTGCTTTGATAATCAACCACAAGACTTTGCTTTTCAACAAAAGCCTTGATCATCTGCCACTTAGGCATGCCACACAGGCAATTCACTCCATGCGACTGATGTCCATCGATATACAACCTCTGAGCTCGTACGCCTCAAAGAATGGCGTTAAGCAAGAGAATAAATTCTCCGCCGCCAAACAGATGTATATTTAATAGAGATCAATCAACACAGAATAAAATCCAATGTCAGACACACGGTTCATTTACAAGTTCGTTCTGGGTCTGAACGAAACCGGAGGCACTTTCCTCACATATCCATCCATCCTCAAGTACGTCTGGACGATCACCAACTGATTCCCTCATCTTGGGTGTACAGCCTAATCAAGATCATCAGTAATCACCCAAATGATGTGAAGATTTCCGGTTTTCAACCACCGTCTTCATCTTCGACTTATCGCCGAATCGGTTATTCAGAAAGGGTATAAACCCGGCCTTTCCGAATAACTCGCATATATATAAACACGTGTTACACAAACACAACATACGCCACATTCCAATTCAGAATATTCTTTTATTCAAAATTTCACATTCTTAGGGAAAAGTTCCCATTAATTTTATCAAAGATAAATTCTTCTAAATTTATTCTTTAATCTTCCTTTGGATATCATTTCAAACCATATCATGGTTTTCCAAACTAGTCGGGATTAGCGAACCACACCGAAGTAATTATTTATTTTATTTCCCAATCCCAACCTATTTATCCCATGGAGCAAAACTGGTAATACTCTATATCTAACATCACGGTGCTATCGGTAAAGTTAATTACCATTTCACGTTCAAATCTAATTAAAGATTTAACTTTCGCTCTGGAGCAAAACTGGTGATACTCCATTCTCGATCACTTTTCAATCTAATTAAAGATTCATTAAAACTCCACTTAGTTTTAATCTTCCCAAAAATCAACATCCTGTCTTTAACCGGGTTAAAGAACCAACGTCATCTAAAACACGGTTCACGATAAACCCAAAATCACATTCAAATCCAATTCCAATTAAATATTATTTAATTGGTACACTTCATTAAATCTAAATAGAAAGATTTAATGTTTTCTACACTGGGTCCAAGAACAGTGTTATTCAAGACATCATTCACAACAAACCCAAAATCTCATTTGATATTAAATACAAGGCTCTGAATAGAAAATATACCGGCTTATATTCCATATCAAATTCTGAAATCAACAAATATCGTATTGGAAATAACGATATAAATATATCTTTCAAATTTCCACAACCATCTCTGTATAATCACGAAATCCGACATCGAAATATTCCGAAGATAATTTCGATTCAAATCCATTCCAATTCGTATATTGGAAATTCTGATTTTTTTAAAACCACTTTCAAATTCAATTTATTTATTTCAAAAATAAATTGATTTTATTTCTAGTTCAAAACTAGTTCGTTTCAATAAAGATCTATTTTTATCTTTACAAATGTGGGATTTTTCATCCCAGTTTTTCCCAAATCATTTCTTAAGATTTTACACAAATTATTACTATTTTTAATAATTTTATCAAAGCCCGTACAGTCGATTTCCATCGACGGCCATCGAACTGCACTTACAGCGACCTTTTCCAAATTTGATTTGGACATAATTCCAAATCCAACCGTTAGATTTCAAATTTATAATATTCATTGGAAATCTCTTTTCGATACGAACCCAACGGTTCCGGTTTCAGGAGAATCCGACGGTCGGATCTCCCGTAATGTCCATTCGAAGTCAATGGTCGAAATTCACGAACTGCCGCAGCGCGTTCTATTCAGGCCATTATATATATAATATATATTATATATATTATATATATTTCATCGATTTCTTTTTAAAACGTATTTTATAAATCGTTTTAAATTCATTTTCAAAACGATTTCAACTTCATATTCAATTTTGAATCAAAATTGAATATTCCACATCATTGATATACAAATGATAATATTTTCAAAACGTTATATTTTGAAATCACTTCCTTTTTCTATAATTATTTTAAAAACGAATATACTCGATATAAATATCGCTCACGTCAAAATGGCGCGTCTCTAATCAACACGGCTTTATATATTTCAATAAATTCGTTATTCTATTCAACAAATGAATATTTATTCTATTCAACACATGAATATATATTTCTTTCAACACATGAATATTCTCAACACATGAGCACTGTCAACACATGACTATTTTTGTTATTTAATATATTTTATAAAATTATGGTATCTATCGTTTGATTTTTAAATCAGACTCCAACCGTAAATTAGTAAGAGAATGATTCCCTAAGTATTAACCCCGAAGGCCGAAACCAATATCAGATCAATACCCAGGAAACCACTCATCTTATCTATTCTCCAGTTAGTTTCTAACTTTAAATATGATAAATATGTAAATTTTATTGTTAAAATATTTCTTTCAACACATGAGATTCTCAACACATGAGTATCGTCAACACATGACTATTTATTCTATTCAACACATGAATCCTTATATTTTATAATATTCTTTATTTCCCCAATTGGAATGAGGCCCAATCAATTACCATATAATGTTAATTATATGGATTCCATACAACACATGTATATAATGGCACTGACAAATAATCAACCATCATCCAAAGTGCACTACTCTGTATAAGCATCAAATATAGATATCTAACGCTTATAACAGCCTGTCAATCAATCGATCGACATACAACTAATTATTGGGATTAGTGTATGCCGTATTTATCCCAATACCCATGTGGGGTTTCAAATCAACAAACACATATTTTTATTTATTCACATACCCGTTAATAATTATATTTTTAACGATAAAATATTTTTAACTATATAAATATTTTATTTTATTTCACATCACACAATCGATTTTCACCACAACAAACAATCAAACATACAAGCCATCCATGGTCTGTGGACGACGGGTGTCGGGTGCTACTAAGCACCGTCTGCTTCCTAGTATATAATTTAAACTAGAAAATAAAATTTAAAGTGAGAAATTCTCACCCAAGCTAAACCAAACGTCATGACTCTTCATATGTAGGAATCTTCAGCGTGCTCGCCTTTTGTCAATTTCATCGTCCGTAGCCACTACATATATAAAAATCATATTTTTATAATCACTATATATGGATAAAAATTCTATTTTTACACCGCTACTATACAGATAAAACTTCTGTTTTTACACCGCTACTATATAGATAAAAATTCTGTTTTTATAACGGTGTTCATATAATAAAGATTATATTTTTTTCACGCTATTCTCTATATAAAAATTATATTTTTATATATCTATTTCTAATATAAAGATCGAATTTTTATCGCTACTTCATATATATATAAATCGAATTTTTATCGCTACTTCATATATATAAAAATCGAATTTTTACTTCGGTAATGAATATATAAAAATCGAATTTTTACTTCGCTAATGAATATATAAAAATCGAATTTTTACTTCGCTAATGAATATATAAAAATCGAATTTTTACTTCGCTAATGAATATATAAAAATCGCACCTTTTCTATAATTAAAAATCGTATATTTTCTATATTAAAAATCGTATATTTTCTATTATTAAAATATAAACTTTCCTATTGCAAAAATTTAAACTTTTAAATAATAAAAATCCAATCTTTGCATTGTAAATCTTTTAATAAAACTGAATTTTTTATACTAACTTTAACACATACAAAATCTGATTTTGATACTAACTTTAACACATAAAAATTAAATCTTTTATCATACATAAAATTTAAAACTGAAAAGAAAACCAAAATAAAAAGGAAAAGGGCTCACTTTTGCATTTTCAGAGGGGATGGAGTCCGAGGAGGTGGCTGCAATCGGATCGGGGAAGGAGGCTCCAGGCCTGGCGGTTTTCCTCACTTGGGCGTTGACCTTCAAATCGGACAAGGTGAGAGAAGGAGGTGGGAGAAGGGAACGGCGGCAGGTGGTTGCGGTGGTGGGGAGGGCGGCTCTGCTGCGGAGGTGGAGTAAGGCTGGGGCGCGACTTTTGAAGGGGGGGTTGGGGCTTTGGAGTGGTCGTGTTACAGAAAGAGGGGGGGGGGGACGCGAGGAGATGGCTGCTGGAGGGGAACCGGCGTCAAAGGGGGGCGCAACGGGGGTTGGCCAAGGAGGAGCGGTGGACGAGGTCGGAGGGGGGCGCGATTTCGTTCTTGGTGTTTTTTTTTGTTTTTTTGTTTAGATCTGAACGTTCGAAAGGGAGAGAGAGAGTGTAAGAAAGGGGGAAAGGGTTGACCAAGCTATTTTATATAATTATTTATTAATTTAATTCTCCAAAAAGTAGACTTTTATTTTGAACTCGAAATCGAACCCACCGACTGTCGTGCCTAGCTAATTACCCCCATTTCGAACACAATGGGATATGTTTCGCAAGCGAATTCCATCGTTTCGACCAGTTTACGTCAAGATTAAAATATAAATCAGTATATATTCAATTTAAACGCACATTTCAAATTACCGGGGCCACATACAGCCTCTAAAAATTCCCAAAAAAATATTTTCTAGCTTCGTATTAACGATACTGTCCTAAAAAAACTAATTTCATCAAATTCTGAGACCGTTTGAAAAATGGCCATTTTCCAGTCAATTAAAATCAACTCAAACTGGTCAAACGCGTTTTCCTTTGCCACGCTCACATATTGATTCGAAAAATTACGAAATTTGAAACCTAGCAATAAATTGAAATCATGGATCCAACAAAAGTGGTTTCGTCGAAAACCAAGGTAGTTTGCAAAATTTTCATTTTTAAGGGTCAGAATTCCATAGCGACTATTCTGAATTTTCAACTGGACGTAACTTTTGATTCCCGCTATGAAATTTCAATTTTTCGGATTCGTTGGAAAGATATTCTTAATTAGATACAAATATTTTTGGTTTCGATAAAATCCGGTTTATTTTGCACCCGGTATGTTCAATTGAAATTTGAAATCGAATTATCGAACTACCGCGCCATTTTCAATTCCTTTTATAATTATTAATAATAATTATATTCTAACGACGATCTATATAAATATATACATTCTATTTCTATTCAAATTAAATTTCTCATTGTTATTATTTAAAATAATTTATTTTAAATATTCAAAATTCGCCAAAATTGCCAAAATAAAAATTTTAAATTGGCTCAGAATTTCCGGGTTGTTACAATCTCCCCCACTTAAAACTTTTCGTCTCCGGAAAGGAACGAAGCCGAAAGTTGTTTTACAAACCAACTCAACTTTCGATATTTTCATTACGGCTTAAGTTCTTCAACTTTTCAGTTTCTAAGAACTTTTCAAATTCTTCAAAAATTTGGCTAACACCCTAAATTTTCGAAAAATTTCGCCATAACTACCCCTGCACCGGGGACTTCGGGATATTTTATATAGCCTCCCATGGCCTTCTTCAATCCAAAAGAAAAAGAAAAAGCCAAGTGGCTAGCCAATCGGCTCATAAAATCATCATCACCCAAACGAAACAGTAAATTATGGTAAACATGTACCTATTTGTCGGGCAAACAATTTTATTCTTCTGCTCTAGCCTCCTTGCTATGACCTGTTCAATGTAAGTACATGTATATGCAAGCAAATGCGACTAATTTTCAATACACTCACTATTTGGTTCAATTTGGCTAAAGTTTCAACATTTAATTAATCAAACAATAATCAAACAACACAATCAGCAATCAATTAGTGAATTATCATTTCAAACTCATAACTTTGATACATAATCAGAAATTCATGTTTTTGATGCCAAATCACAACAACAATTCTATGTAAGTTTTGGTTCTCACACCAGTCTAATGGAAATATATAGATATCACACTTTCGAAACTCGAATATGAGTACTGATGATGATGCACCATCATCAGAATCATCCCCGGGAGACTAGAGTGTGATTCTATATCAATCCAGTATATTAAAACTTTGAATATACGTTCACTACGCGTATATGCCAAATCTTTATATATTGGATTGTCCAGATTCAATATAAATTAATAATCAAATACGTATAAAACGATTTAAATTTCAAAACAAAATTGTTTTCATTTGAAAAATATACTCTTCACACTCGTTCTAGGATACTACTGATCCCATCTTTAACGAGTTATTCTAATTGGATATTACTAATCCAATATCTGATGAATTCTTTCGTTCGGTTCTAATGTGTCTTGTTCTCGATCTCTGTAAACCAAAGCTCTGGAACCAAACTGACACGACCCGAACTTCCCCGTGAAGGAAAGCCCGGATTTCTTTGAGGACAAGACCAATCAGAACCCAAACAGGAGAACATTTCATTGTTTATTACAACAATTCCATCAGAATACAAGAATATACAGAGTATGAATAAATATACATTCGATAAATATCAGAGGTTACAATAAGTTACATAGCAGCGGAAAAATAATACAAAACACAACTGAAAGTAATACACGTATACAGAGCTTTCCGAGCATCGTTACAGCTGTAAATCAGGATCCTGTGAATATAAATCTGCAAAACCAAAACTACTAGCTGCCCGTGTCGAAAATAGGGGCATCCAGAGTTTAGGTTGAAACAATAAACTCCAGGTCAGTCATGTGACTGGTGTGAGAACTAAAACAGTTATTAATCTTTATTTTAAAGTTCGGTGAATCAAGGGACCACGCAGTATAACACGGAACGGGTTTCCTCCCAAGAATACCAGTGGATAAAACAAACAGTGAAATGCTAAATAAAGAAAAATGAAGCTATTATAAGACCCAGGTCCCACCACACAATGCAACGCAAGCTGGAGGATAGGGTTTTCCCTTATAATAGCCAAACATGCTTGGTATGTTTAAAAACAAATCATTTGATACTATTATTGGTGTATAGTGTCAAAACAATTTCAATCATAAATATCAATCATAGACGGCATGGGTACCATATATCATGTCGCCATACTAGGCTCTACAAATAAAACCGCAATTCACGTATTGGGAATTGGATTTCCGTCATGAGTCGAGGGAAGGGGCAAGCTCCTCTCCGATTCGAGACACTCTAGCAAATGTCTCAGGACCCCACTATGATCCTTGGATCTTCAGGGCCGGTCCTCACCTAACTTTGGAGGATTAGTTATTCCTAAACACACGTTTCCCGGTCCTATCGGACATATATATAATGGTCTGTACGTCGGCTCACATAGTGCCAGTTATCGACCATATATTCGAGGCGCCTCACATTCCAACAACCACACAGGTGAAAAGTATATAAATGTCAGCCAGTTTAAGCACTGACACCACCACTAGCTAGAAAGAAACGTCGTGCTCTCCCTGCAGTCACTATCCCGTTTTTGACTCATACCGAGGTGTGAGGTTCGCGAATTAACGCCGTACACAAAGCTATGCCACACAGGCCGTGCTTTGATCATCAACCACAAGACTTTGCTTTTCAAGAAAAGCCTTGATCATCTGCCACTTAGGCATGCCACACAGGCAATTCACTCCATGCGACTTATGTCCATCGATATACAACCTCTGAGCTCGTACGTCTCAGAGAAGGGCATTAAGCAAGAGAATAAATTCTCCGCCGCCAAATAGATGTATATTTAATAGAGATCAATCAACACAGAATAAAATCCAATGTCAGACACACAGTCCATTTACAAGTTCGTTCTGGGTCTGAACGAAACCGGAGGCACTTTCCTCGCATATTCATCCATCTCCAAGTACGTCTGGACGATCACCAACTGATTCCCTCATCTTGGGTGTACAGCCCAATCAAGATCATCAGTAATCACCCAAACGATGTGAAGACTTCCAGTCCTCAACCACCGTCTTCATCTTCGACTTATCGCCGAATCGGTTATTCAGAATGGGTATAAACCCGGCCTTTCCGAATAACCCGCGTATATATAAACACGTGTAACACAAACACAACATACACCTCATTCCAATTCAGAATATTCTTTTATTCAAAATTTCAAATTCTTAGGGAAAGGTTCCCATTAATTTTATCAAAGATAAATTCTTCTAAATTTATTCTTTAATCTTCCTTTGGATATCATTTCAAACCATATCATGCTTTTCCAAACTAGTCGGGATTAGCGAACCACACCGAAGTAATTAATTATTTTATTTCCCAATCCCAACCTATTTATCCCATGGAGCAAAACTGGTAATACTCCATCTCTAACATCACGGTGCTATCGGTAAAGTTAATTACCATTTCACGTTCAAATCTAATTAAAGATTTAACTATCGCTCTAGAGCAAAACTGGTGATACTCCATTCTCGATCACTTTTCAATCTAATTAAAGATTCATTAAAACTCCACTTAGTTTTAATCTTCCAAAAAATCAACATCCTGTCTTTAACCGGGTTAAAGAACCAACGTCATCTAAAACACGGTTCACGATAAACCCAAAATCACATTCAAACCCAATTCCAATTAAATATTATTTAATTGGTACACTTCATTAAATCTAAATAGAAAGATTTAATCTTTTCTACACTAGGTCCAAGAACAATGTTATTCAAGACACCATTCACAACGAACCCAAAATCCTATTTGATATTAAATACAAGGCTTTGAATAGAAAATATACCGGCTTATATTCCATATCAAATTCTGAAATCAACAAATATCGTATTTGAAATAACGATATAAATATATCTTTCAAATTTCCACAACCATCTCTGTATAATCATGAAATCCAACATCGAAATATTCTGAAGATAATTTCGATTCAAATCCATTCCAATTCGTATATTGGAAATTCTGATTTTTTTAAACCACTTTCAAATTCAATTTATTTATTTCAAAAATAAATTGATTTTATTTCTAGTTCAAAACTAGTTCGTTTCGATAAAAATCTATTTTTATCTTTACAAATGTGGGATTTTTCATCCCAGTTTTTCCCAAATCATTTCTTATGATTTTACACAAATTATTACTATTTTTAATAATTTTATCAAAGCCTGTACAGTCGATTTCCATCGACGGCCATCGAACTGCACTTACAGCGACCTTTTCCAAATTTGATTTGGACATAATTCCAAATCCAACCGTTAGATTTCAAATTTCTAATATTCATTGGAAAGCTCTTTTCGATACGAACCCAATGGTTCCGGTTTCAGGAGAATCCGACGGTCGGATCTCCCGTAATTTCCATTCGAAGTCAATGGTCGAAATTCACGAACTGCCGCAGCGCAGCGCGTTCTATTCAGGCCGTTATATATATATATATATATATATATATATATATATATATATTATATATTTCGTCGATTTCCTTTTAAAACGTATTTTATAAATCGTTTTAAATTTGTTTTCGAAACGATTTCAACTTCATATTCAATTTTGAATCAAAATTGAATATTCCACATCATCGATACAAATGATAATATTTTCAAAACGTTATATTTTGAAATCACTTCCTTTTTCTATAATTATTTTAAAAACGAATATAATCGATATAAATATCGCTCACGTCAAAATGGCGCGTCTCTAATCAACACGGCTTTATATATTTCAATAAATTCGTTATTCAATTCAGCAAATGAATATTTATTCTATTCAACACATGAATATATATTTCTTTCAACACATGAATATTCTCAACACATGAGCACTGTCAACACATGACTATTTTTGTTATTTAATATATTTTATAAAATTATGGTATCTATCGTTTGATTTTTAAATCAGACTCCAACCGTAAAGTTGTAAGAGAATGATTCCCTAAGTATTAACCCCGAAGGCCGAAACCAATATCAGATCAATACCCAGGAAACCACTCATCTTATCTATTCTCCAGTTAGTTTCTAACTTTAAATATGATAAATATGTAAATTTTATTGTTAAAATATTTCTTTCAACACATGATAATTTTCAACACATGATAATTCTCAACATATGAGTATCATCAACACATGACTATTTATTCTATTCAACACATGAATCCTTATATTTTATAATATTCTTTATTTCCCCAATTGGAATGAGGCCCAATCAATTACCATATAATGTTAATTATATGGATTCCATACAACACATGTATATAATGGCACTGACAAATAATCAACCATCATCCAAAGTGCACTACTCTGTATAAGCATCAAATATAGATATCTAATGCTTATAACAGCATGTCAATCAATCGATCGACATACAACTAATTATTGGGAATAGTGTATGCCGTATTTATCCCAATACCCGTGTGGGGTTTCAAATCAACAAACACAGATTTTTATTTATTCACATACCCGTTAAAAATTATATTTTTAACGATAAAATATTTTTAACTATATAAATATTTTATTTCATTTCACATCACACAATCAATTTTCACCACAACAAACAATCAAACATACAAGCCATCCATGGTCTGTGGAAGACGGGTGTCGGGTGCTACTAAGCACAGTTTGCATCCTAGTATATAATTTAAACTAGAAAAGAAAATTTAAAGTGAGAAATTCTCACCCAAGCTAAACCAAACGCCACGATTCTTCATATGTAGGAATCTTCGGCGTGCTCGCCTTTTTTCAATTTCATCGTCCGTAGCCACTACATACATAAAAATCATATTTTTATATTCACTATATATGGATAAAAATTCTATTTTTACACCGCTACTATATAGATAAAAATTCTGTTTTTACACCGCTACTATATAGATAAAAATTCTGTTTTTATGCCGCTACTATATAGATAAAAATTCTATTTTTATAACGGTGTTCATATAATAAAGATTATATTTTTTTCACGCTATTCTCTATATAAAAATTATATTTTTATATATCTATTTCTAATATGAAGATCGAATTTTTATCGCTACTTCATATATATAAAAATCGAATTTTTATCGCTACTTCATATATATAAAAATCGAATTTTTACTTCGCTAATGAATATATAAAAATCGAATTTTTACTTCGCTAATGAATATATAAAAATCGAATTTTTTCTTCGCTAATGAATATATAAAAATCGCACCTTTTCTATAATTAAAAATCGTATATTTTCTATATTAAAAATCGTATATTTTCTATATTAAAAATCGTATATTTTCTATTATTAAAATATAAACATTCCAATTGCAAAAATTTAAACTTTTAAATAAATAAAAATCCAATCTTTGCATTGTAAATCTTCTAATAAAACTGAATTTTTTATACTAACTTTAACACATACAAAATCTGATTTTTATACTAACTTTAACACATAAAAATTAAATCTTTTATCATACATAAAATTTAAAACTGAAAAGAAAATCAAAATAAAAAGGAAAAGGGCTCACTTTTGCATTTTCAGATGGGATGGAGACCGAGGAGGTGGCTGCAGTCGGATCGGGGAAGGAGGCTCCAGGCCTGGCGGTTTTTCTCACTTGGGCGCTGACCTTCAAATCAGACAGGGTGAGAGAAGGAGGAGGGAGAAGGGAACGGCGATAGGTGGTTGCGGTGGTGGGGAGGGCGGCTCTGCTGCGGAGGTGGAGTAAGGTTCGGGCGCGACTTTTGAAGGGGGGGGGGGGGGGTTGGGGCTTTGGAGCGGTCGTGTTACAGAAAGAGGGGGGGGGGGACGCGAGGAGATGGCTGCTGGAGGGGAACCGACGTCAAAGGGGGGCGTGACGGGGGTTGGCCAAGGAGGAGCGGTGGACGAGGTCGGAGGGGGGCGCGATTTCGTTCCTGCTGTGTTTTTTATTTTTTTGTTTAGATCTGAGCGTTCAAAAGGGAGAGAGAGTAAGAAAGGGGGAAAGGGTTGACCAAGCTATTTTATATAATTATTTATTAATTTAATTCTCCAAAAAGTAGTCTTTTATTTTGAACCCGAAATCGAACCCACCGACTGTCGTGCCTAGCTAATTACCCCCATTCCGAACACAATGGGATATGTTTCGCAAGCCAGTTCCATCGTTTCGACCAGTTTCCATCAAGATTAAAATATAAATCAGTATATATTCAATTTAAACGCACATTTCAAATTACCGGGGCCACATACAGTCTCTAAAAATTCCCAAAAAAATATTTCTAGCTTCGTATTAACGATACGGTCCTAAAAAAACTAATTTCGTCAAATTCTGAGACCGTTTGAAAAATGGCCATTTTCTAGTCGATTAAAATCAACTAAAACTGGTGAAACGCGTTTTCCTTTGCCACGCTCACATATTGATTCTAAAAATTAGGAAATTTGAAACCTAGCAATAACTTAACATCACGGATCCAACAAAAGTGGTTTTGTCGAAAACCGAGGTCGTTTGCAAAATTTCCATTTTTAAGGGCCAGAATTCCATAACGACTATTCTGAATTTTCAACTGGACGTAACTTTTGATTCCCGCTATGAAATTTCAATTTTTCGGATTCGTTGGAAAGATATTTTTAGTTAGATTCAAATATATTTGGTTTCGCTAAAATCCGGTTTATTTTGCACCCGGTATGTTCAATTGTAATTTGAAATCGAATTATCGAACTACCGCGCCATTTTCAATTCCTTTTATAATTATGAATAAAATAATTATATTCTAACGACGATCTATATAAATATATACGTTCTATTTCTATTCAAATTAAATTTCTCATTGTTATTATATAAAATAATTCATTTTAAATATTCAAAATTCGCTAAAATAAAAATTTTAAATTGGCTCAGAATTTCCGGGTTGTTACAATCTCCCCCACTTAAAACTTTTCGTCCCCGAAAAGGAACGATGCCGAAATTTGTTTTACAAACCAACTCAACTTTCGATATTTTCATTACGGCTTAAGTTCTTCAACTTTTCAGTTTCTAAGAACTTTTCAAATTCTTCAAAAATTTGGCTAACACCCTAAATTTTGGAAAAATTTCGCCATAACCTCCCCTGCACCAGGGACTTCGGGATATTTCATATAGCCTCCCATGGCCTTCTTCAATCCAAAAGAAAAAGAAAAAGCCAATCGGCTCATAAAATCATCATCACCCAAACGAAACAGTAAATTATGGTAAACATGTACCTATTTGTCGGGCAAACAATTTTATTCTTCTGCTCTAGCCTCCTTGTTATGACCTGTTCAATGTAAGTACATGTATATGCAAGCAAATGCGACTAATTTTCAATACACTCACTATTTGGTTCAATTTGGCTAAAGTTTCAACATTTAATTAATCAAACAATAATCAAACAACACAATCAGAAATCAATTAGTGAATTATCATTTCAAATTCATAACTTTGATACATAATCAGAAAATCATGTTTTTGATGCCAAATCACAACAATAATTCTATGTAAGTTTTGGTTCTCACACCAGTCTAATGGAAATATATAGATATCACACTTTCGAAACTCGAATATGAGTACTGATGATGATGCACCATCATCAGAATCATCCCCAGGCGACTAGAGTGTGATTCTATATCTATCCAGTATATTAAAACTTCGAATATACGTTCATGACGCGTATATGCCAAATCTTTATATATTGGATTGTCTAGATTCAATATAAATTAATAATCAAATACGTATAAAACGATTTAAATTTCAAAACAAAACTGTTTTCATTTGAAAAATATACTCTTCACACTCGTTCTAAGATACTACTGATCCCATCTTTAACGAGTTATTCTAATTGGATATTACTGATCCAATATCTGATGAATTCTTTCATTCGGTTCTAATGTGTCTTGTTCTTGAGCTCTGTAAACCAAAGCTCTGATACCAAACTGACACGACCCAAACTTCCCCGTGAAGGAAAGCCTGGATTGCTTTGAGGACAAGACCAATCAGAACCGAAACAGGAGAACATTTCATTGTTTATTACAACAATTCCATCAGAATACAAGAATATACAGAGTATGAATAAATATACATTCGATAAATATCAGAGATTACAATAAGTTATATAGCAGCGGAAAAATAATACAAAACACAACTGAAAGTAATACACGGATACAGAGCTTTTCGAGCATCGTTCCATCTGTAAATTAGGATCATGTGAATATAAATCTGCAAAACCAAAACTACTAGCTGTCCGTGTCGAAAATAGGGGCACCCAGAGTTTAGGTTGAAACAATAAACTCCAGGTCAGTCGTGTGACTGGTGTGAGAACTAAAACAGTTATTAATATTTATTTTAAAGTTCGGTAAATCAAGGGACCATGCCGTATAACACGGAACGGGTTTCCTCCCAAGAATACCAGTGCATAAAACAAACAGCGCAATGCTAAATAAAGAAAAATGAAGCTATTATAAGACCCAGGTCCCATCACACAATGCAACGCAAGCCGGAGGATAGGGTTTTCCCTTATAATAGCCAAACATGCTTGGTACATTTAAAAACAAATCATTTGATACTATTATAGGTGTATAGTGTCAAAACAATTTCAATCATAAATATCAATCATATACGGCATGGGTACCATATATCATGTCGCCATACTAGGCTCTACAAATAAAACCGCAAGTCACGTATTGGGAATTGGATTTCCGTCATGAGTCGAGGCAAGGGGCAAGCTCCTCTCCGATTCGAGACACTTTAGCAAATGTCTCAGGACCCCAATATGATCCTTGGATCTTCAGGGTCGGTCCTCACCTAACTTTGGAGGATTAGTTATTCCTGAACACATGTTTCCCGACCCTATAGGACCTATATATAATGGTCTGTACGTCGGCTCACATAGTGCCAGTTATCGACCAAATATTCGAGGCGCCTCGCATTCCAACAACCACACAGGTGAAAAGTATATAAATGTCAGCTAGTTTAAGCATTGACACCACCACTAGCTAGAAAGAAACGTCGTGTTCTCCCTGCGGTCACTATCCCGTTTTTGACTCATACCGAGGTTTGAGGTTCGCGAATTAACGCCATACACAAAGCTGCGCCACACAGGCCGTGCTTTGATCATCAACCACAAGACTTTGCTTTTCAACAAAAGCCTTGATTATCTGCCACTTAGGCATGCCACACAGGCAATTCACTCCATGCGACTGATGTCCATCGATATACAACCTCTGAGCTCGTACGTCTCAGAGAAGGGCGTTAAGTAAGAGAATAAATTCTCCGCCGCCAAACAGATGTATATTTAATAGAGATCAATCAACATAGAATAAAATCCAATGTCAGACAAACAGTCCATTTACAAGTTCGTTCTGGGTCTGAACGAAACCAGAGGCACTTTCCTCGCATATCCATCCATCTCCAAGTACGTCTGGACGATCACCAACCGATTCCCTCATCTTGGGTGTACAGCCCAATCAAGATCATCAGTAATCACCCAAACGATGTGAAGACTTCCGGTCTTCAACCACCGTCTTCATCTTCGACTTATCGCCGAATCGGTTATCAGAATGGGTATAAACCCGGCCTTTCTGAATAACCCGCGTATATATAAACACGTGTTACACAAACACAACATACGCCTCATTCCAATTCAGAATATTCTTTTATTCAAAATTTTACATTCTTAGGGAAAGGTTCCCATTAATTTTATCAAAGATAAATTCTTCTAAATTTATTCTTTAATCTTCCTTTGGATATCATTTCAAACCATATCATGGTTTTCCAAACTAGTCGGGATTAGCGAACCACACCGAAGTAATTATTTATTTTATTTCCCAATCCCAACCTATTTATCCCATGGAGCAAAACTGGTAATACTCCATATCTAACATCACGGTGCTATCGGTAAAGTTAATTACCATTTCACGTTCAAATCTAATTAAAGATTTAACTATCGCTCTGGAGCAAAACTGGTGATACTCCATTCTCGATCACTTTTCAATCTAATTAAAGATTCATTAAAACTCCACTTAGTTTTAATCTTCCCAAAAATCAACATCCTGTCTTTAACCAGGTTAAAGAACCAACGTTATCTAATACACGGTTCACGATAAACCCAAAATCACATTCAAATCCAATTCCAATTAAATATTATTTAATTGGTACACTTCATTAAATCTAAATAGAAAGATTTAATCTTTTCTACACTGGGTCCAAGAACAGTGTTATTCAAGACACCATTCACAACGAACCCAAAATCCCATTTGATATTAAATACAAGGCTCTGAATAGAAAATATACCGACTTATATTCCATATCAAATTCTGAAATCAACAAATATCATATTGGAAATAACGATATAAATATATCTTTCAAATTTCCACAACCATCTCTGTATAATCACGAAATCCGACATCGAAATATTCTGAAGATAATTTCGATTCAAATCCGTTCCAATTCGTATATTGGAAATTCTGATTTTTTAAAACCACTTTCAAATTCAATTTATTTATTTCAAAAATAAATTGATTTTATTTCTAGTTCAAAACTAGTTCGTTTCGATAAAAATCTATTTTTATCTTTACAAATGTGGGATTTTTCATCCCAGTTTTTCCCAAATCATTTCTTATGATTTTACACAAATTATTACTATTTTTAATAATTTTATCAAAGCCCGTACAGTCGATTTCCATCGACGGCCATCGAACTGCACATACAGCGACCTTTTCCAAATTTGATTTGGACATAATTCCAAATCCAACCGTTAGATTTCAAATTTCTAATATTCATTGGAAAGCTCTTTTCGATACGAACCCAACGGTTCCGGTTTCAGGAGAATCCGACGGTCGGATCTCCCGTAATGTCCATTCGAAGTCAATGGTCGAAATTCACGAACTACCGCAGCGCGACGCGTTCTATTCAGACCATTATATATATATATATATTTTATATTTCGTCGATTTCCTTTTAAAACATATTTTATAAATCGTTTTAAATTCGTTTTCGAAATGATTTCAACTTCATATTCAATTTCGAATCAAAATTGAATATTCCACATCATCGATATACAATTGATAATATTTTCAAAACGTTATATTTTGAAATCACTTCCTTTTTCTATAATTATTTTAAAAATGAATATACTCGATATAAATATCGCTCACGTCAAAATGGCGCGTCTCTAATCAACACGGCTTTATATATTTCAATAAATTAGTTATTCTATTCAACAAATGAATATTTATTCTATTCAACACATGAATATATATTTCTTTCAACACATGAATATTCTCAACACATGAGCACTGTCAACACATGACTATTTTTGTTATTTAATATATTTTATAAAATTATGGTATCTATCGTTTGATTTTTAAATCAGACTCCAACCGTAAAGTAGTAAGAGAATGATTCCCTAAGTATTAACCCCGAAGGCCGAAACCAATATTAGATCAATACCCAGGAAACCACTCATCTTATCTATTCTCCAGTTAGTTTCTAACTTTAAATATGATAAAGATGTAAATTTTATTAATAAAATATTTCTTTCAACACATGATAATTTTCAACACATGCTAATTCTCAACACATGAGTATCGTCAACACATGACTATTTATTCTATTCAACACACGAATCCTTATATTTTATAATATTCTTTATTTCCCCAATTGGAATGAGGCCCAATCAATTATCATATAATGTTAATTATATGGATTCCATACAACACATGTATATAATGGCACTGACAAATAATCAACCATCATCCAAAGTGCACTACTCTGTATAAGCATCAAATATAGATATCTAACACTTATAACAGCCTGTCAATCAATCGATCGACATACAACTAATTATTGGGATTAGTGTATGCCGTATTTTATCCCAATACCCATGTGGGGTTTCAAATCAACAAACACAGATTTTTATTTATTCACATACCCGTTAAAAATTATATTTTTAACGATAAAATATTTTTAACTATATAAATATTTTATTTCATTTCACATCACACAATCAATTTTCACCACAACAAACAATCAAACATACAAGCCATCCATGGTCTGTGGACGACGGGTGTCGGGTGCTACTAAGCACCGTCTGCATCCTAGTATATAATTTAAAATAGAAAAGAAAATTTAAAGTGAGAATTTCTCACCCAAGCTAAACCAAACGCCACGACTCTTCATATGTAGGAATTTTCGGCATGCTCGCCTTTTGTCAATTTTATCGTCCGTAGCCACTACATATATAAAAATCATATTTTTATAATTACTATATATGGATAAAAATTCTATTTTTACACCGCTACTATATAGATAAAAATTCTGTTTTTACACCACTACTATATAGCTAAAAATTCTCTTTTTACACCGCTACTATATAGATAAAAAATCTGTTTTTATAACGGTGTTCATATAATAACGATTATATTTTTTTCACGCTATTCTCTATATAAAAATTATATTTTATATATCTATTTCTAATATAAAGATCGAATTTTTATCGCTACTTCATATATATAAAAATCGAATTTTTATCGCTACTTCATATATATAAAAATCGAATTTTTACTTCGCTAATGAATATATAAAAATCGAATTTTTACTTCGCTAATGAATATATAAAAATCGAATTTTTTACTTCGCTAATGAATATATAAAAATCGCACCTTTTCTATAATTAAAAATCGTATATTTTCTATATTAAAAATCGTATATTTTCTATATTAAAAATAGTATATTTTCTATTATTAAAATATAAACATTCCTATTGCAAAATTTTAAACTTTTAAATAAATAAAAATCCAATCTTTGCATTGTAAATCTTCTAATAAAACTGAATTTTTTATACTAACTTTAATACATACAAAATCTGATTTTTATACTAACTTTAACACATAAAAATTAAATCTTTTATCATACATAAAATTTAAAACTGAAAAGAAAATCAAAATAAAAAGGGCTCACTTTTGCATTTTCAGAGGGGATGGAGACCGAGGAGGTGGCTGCAGTTGGATCGGGGAAGGAGGCTCCAGGCCTGGCGGTTTTCCTCACTTGGGCGCTGACCTTCAAATCGGACAGGGTGAGAGAAGGAGGAGGGAGAAGGGGACGGCGATAGGTGGTTGCGGTGGTGGGGAGGGCGGCTCTGCTGCGGAGGTGGAGTAAGGCTGGGGCGCGGCTTTTGAAGGGGGGTTGGGTCTTTGGAGCGGTCGTGTTACAGAAAGAGGGGGGACGCGCGGAGATGGTTGTCGGAGGGGAACCGGCGTCAGAGGGGGGCGCGACGGGGGTTGGCCAAGGAGGAGCGGTGGACGAGGTCGGAGGGGGGCGTGATTTCATTCCTGGTGTTTTTTTTATTTATTGGTTTAGATCTGAACGTTCAAAAGGGAGAGAGAGAGAGTAAGAAAGGGGGAAAGGGTTGACCAAGCTATTTTATATAATTATTTATTAATTTAATTCTCCAAAAAGTAGACTTTTATTTTGAACCTGAAATCGAACCCACCGACTGTCGTGCCTAGCTAATTACCCCCATTCTGAACACAATGGGATATGTTTCGCAAGCCAATTCCATCGTTTCGACCAGTTTCCGTCAAGATTAAAATATAAATCAGTATATATTCAATTTAAACGCACATTTCAAATTACCGGGGCCACATACAGCCTCTAAAAATTCCCAAAAAAATATTTTCTAGCTTCGTATTAACGATACAGTCCTAGAAAAACTAATTTCGTCAAATTCTGAGACCGTTTGAAAAATGGCCATTTTCCAGTCGATTAAAATCAACTAAAATTGGTCAAACGCGTTTTCTTCTGCCACGCTCACATATTGATTCGAAAAATTACGAAATTTGAAACCTAGCAATAACTTGACATCTCGGATCCAACAAAAGTGGTTTCGTCGAATACCGAGGTCGTTTGCAAAATTTCCATTTTTAAGGGCTAGAATTCCATAGGGACTATTCTGAATTTTCAACTGGACGTAACTTTTGATTCCCGCTATGAAATTTCAATTTTTTGGATTCGTTGGAAAGATATTCTTAATTAGATTCAAATATTTTTTGTTTCGCTAAAATCCGGTTTATTTTGCACCCGGTATGTTCAATTGAAATTTGAAATTGAATTATCGAACTACCGCGCCATTTTCAATTCCTTTTATAATTATGAATAAAATAATTATATTCTAACGACGATCTATATAAATATATACGTTCTATTTCTATTCAAATTAACTTTCTCATCGTTATTATTTGAAATAATTCATTTTAAATATTCAAAATTCGCTAAAATTGCCAAAATAAAAAATTTAAATTGGCTCAGAATTTCCGGGTTGTTACACTTTGGCCGACTAAAATCCTTTCAGACGAATCTGTAATATGGTTTATAAAATCATATTATATATTAATTTTTTTTATTTAGTTTTAACATAAAGAGAGATTTATAGTGTAAATAGCTAAGCTCTTTTATTGAGGTGAACATCATACATCCTAAAATGTTGAAGAACACATCTATCTGAACTCTATGGCAAAAGGTAATACATCAAAATCAGTATATTTCCATCAGCAGTGTATTAAAATCAGTATACTTTCAAACCATAATTTCAATTTCAGTACGCTTGTCAATTTAAGTTTTAACAAACTGAATTCAAAGCTTCAACAATCAAAGCAACAACGCAAATAAACCCAATTATAATAAGCTCAACTCAGGTTCAGCAATGAAAAAGACTTCGTAGAATAAGATTTCAACAATTAAAACGATTCGTTTACCACCCAAGGTTGTCCTTTTTGAGTCAAGATTTGAAATTGAGTTATCCGACCAGAGGATGATGAGTTTTCCGGCAAGATTTGACCATCCGAAATCCATCATCACCAATTGGGGGAAGGAAGAGGAATTAACGATGGGCTAGGCGCTGCTGTGTCAGTTGAAGTCGAAACCGAGGCGACTGTAAAGAGGGGGGAGATGATGAATTCTGCTGGCAGAGGTATTTCCCGGAAGCCATTCTTAGGTTTTTTTTTTTGCTACCCAATATTCCTGGGAGGGGCACGTGCCCCGTCCAACCCAAAAGTGGCTCTGCCACTGAGTATTTGGATAGCATAATCTAAAAAGGGATCCATGTTATGCATTTTAGTTATATTCTGAGTCTTTCCAGTTACAAACACTATGGCTTTTCCCAACTTATAACGATTATTTTACTAAACTACTGACTCATATATATATATATATATATCGTCATTAATGTCCTATCAGTGCAAGAGATAGAACTTAAGTCATTAAACACCTTTTTAGTGGAAATTAGACAAAATCTAACCATTTAATACCTTATTTAATGTAGTCCCATCATTTATTACCTAACCCAAAGTGAACTCCTCAATGGTTCTTGTGTAGCCGACACTGCATGGAATTTCTTTAGCTATTTAATACTTCCTATTAAAATAGACGTTTGCTATATATCCTCTACTGTGCCCAATAAGTGCCCTTAAAGTTTAAGGATCATGTAATATGGCTTGTATGTGATACGTGTGTGTATGCTAATATATTTTAGCATATAAATAAAAAGAGCGATAACTAAAAAGTGATACACATCAGAGTTATTATACTTACTCGGACCTCCCATCCTCTGTCCAGTCCTGAAGCTTCCCTTCAATATTCATTAACAAAAAAATACCCTCGCTTCACGTGGAGGAATAGGCTTACAAAAAATTATTTCTTCGACAAGCTTTTGTTCTATGTAAACTAATATTGATGCCGATGCAAACCTTCCTATAATCTACCTTGACTGAAGTACGTGAGAGTGTAGGGAATTGTAGGAAGTAAGAATACAAAAATAAGGATTTTGGTAATGCATAATTGAGAGTATTGGATTGTTTTGAATGCAATAGAAAATATAGGATCGTACGAAAAGTAGAGAGTAAAAAGTTGTTTTCAGTCGTAAAATTAATCTTATGTATAAAGAATCAGTTGGGTTGATCAAAGATCACAACCCTTAAAGTATGTTTTTTCAGTCAAGAGTTGTAGTGGTTGACGAGGAGACACAATAAGAGAAAAGGAGTGAAAGTGCTTTTTTATATTTTACCACTGGCATCAGAATTAAATGTCTGTCCATAAGGTCAAACGTTTGGCCCAGTGGTAAACAGTTGGCCGAGACATTGATCTGGCATATCATCTTATTGGTCAAACGTTTGGCCCACTGGTAAACAGTTGGCCGAGACATTGATCTGGCATATCATCCTATTGGTCAAAAGTCTGGCCTACTGTTGAGAAGTATTTCGATATGTTAATCAAATGTCTAGTTTCTCTGGTCAAATAACGGGTTGATGTGTGAAAAGAAAATCCATAGAGTTAAAAAAATGTCAAGTTATTCTAGTCTGACTTCTGATTGGGAAGAAAAATGAATTACCAAGAGTTTAATCAGACGTTTGGCTATAATCTCAAGCATCTGATCTGGTAATAATAACGTATATTGATATATTCTTAGACTTTTTGAAAAATGATTTTGAGTATGTGAATAATGGAGTGTGTGTGATTCAGGGTATATTGTACGAAATTTCGAAGACTATATAATAATAAATGACCTTACGTTCTTTATATTTCATTAATCATTTGGTACTTTAAGGGATAATCATTTGTATAACACAATCTTCTTCCATCTTATAGTTGTAAGTAAGAAATTTCTCCATACATGATTGTATAGTTATTGTTATTAAAATTGGAGAAACTATAATATTTTCCTTCTTCTGATGATGATGCTACACAATCTGTAAGACGTTGCTCATAACACATAGCAAAACATTTCTTCGTCAAGTAAGACATCTCCCTCACACATACAATATTTTCTGTTTTCACTATCATAGACTCTGAATGTAGTTATACAACATGTATGAACACCAAAATGAAATTATCAAAAACACAATATAACATTAATCACATAAAATGATAGGAAATTGTTGCATAAACATCACAAGGTTATAACTATAAGAAATGTTTGACCACACCAACAATGCATTATAACATCCGAGACAAACAAACAAAATAGCATTACAAGTCCACAAACATGGCAATACCACAACAATATAAATTGGATGAGAAACCAAAACACTATAACATGATGGAAAGTAATGTACTATGCTTATGAAAGAAGAATTTAAATGCAGACATATATAGAAAGAAAAGAACCAATACACAAGATATTTTTTGTAAGTATTAGTTTGTGGAATAAGGATCCCAAGCCTAAATTAACACGAAAGAAGAGGGGTGAATAGTGCTTTCTAAATTAAGAAAATCTTTTGAGATTATGCTTAAAGTGATGCAATAAAAAATAAAAGAATTAAAGAACAGATATAAGGAATGCAACAAAGTAAAAGAAAAGAAGACATCATGATTTTGTACTGGTTTGGAGTTACCGTACATCGAGTTCCACACGGTTCTTTGTACGGATTTTATTAATATAACGTCGATATAAATTTTGATATCGAGGCTATAAGACACACCCTCTAGAATTTCAGATCTCTAGGTAGATTTAATTAGATTTTCAGAGCTACAAAGCACACCCAACTGATTTCCATACTCAACCGCATCTACTAGAATATTAGGGCTACTAGCAGACCCAATTAATTTTCAAGGCTTAGTCACACTTAATTGATTTTAGGGATCAATCACACCCGCAATTATAATGGTAAGATGCAATATAATTTTACAAATATAGATCTTTTGATATTTGATTTACAATTAATTCTATAACCCCTGAGTAACACTTTGATCTTGGTTTGAGTGAGAGAGTCGAGAGGTAAAAAGTGAATGATAGAAAAGCAAGTCAATAGTAATAGAGTTTGATTATGGTTGAATTTTAGTATAAGTTTGAGTATAATTGGATTCGGGATAGCAGAGAAGAATGACAAAGAAGAAAGTAGTTGTTTTAGTTTCATTTAGAAGCCTAATATTTATAGAGAAACAATGGTCATGTCAATTCTGTAATAACCCAGAATCTTTGTAACGACTCGAAAATCGCCGCCCTTCGAACCGATCGCAAACCGCACAGGTCCGGTCTGAAAGACAAATTCGCGAATTGTCTGGAGAACACGATGTTGTATATAACATTGTTGTATACACAACTATATGATTTTTGTTTAATGATAACAACCAAATATATATTATTATAAATGTGTTTGTTATTGTACTGTTTAATATATACATCACAAACATGAATATAATATTCATATTTAAATAGAATACGACTGTACACAAATTCAAATATTCACACAGTATTTTATTTAAATATAATATTTTATTTCAATATTTAAACAGTGCAATCTTATAACTCCATTATTTGTACAATTCACTTATATACAGATTCATATACATATACATATTCATATACTCAGCTCGTTACTACAGATTCACTCATACACTCAGTTTACTCTCATATACATACAATCACTGACTCACACACTCATACACTATCACTTTTGTCTTCTGTCCTCTGTCAGTCAGCATAGTCAGTCCAGTCATGATCTGCTTACCTGTCACATGAAAAACACACACAGTACACTGCAATAGAAATAAAACTGAAATGCATACAAAAATATTAATTTTTAAATTTAATTTGCATCAGAATTTCGGTGCGTTTCTCATCATTTTTCATGACTCGATCTGATTTGTGTGTATTCATCTAGTGCTCACATATATATACTGCATACACACGATACATGTATACACATACATGTGCATGTATATACGCATATCTCTATGCAGAGGCAATCTAGTCAGACTTTTACAGGGACAAGAAAGTTATTCTGAATGACTGCATGTACACACGTGTATAAATATACACGCGTGCACTACCTCGCCATGCAGTATAGCATCTGAGGAGCAGCCACGTGGACCAACTCGACTCAATGCACAAGCTAAAGTACACAATGGTCAAGAAAATAAGTAATGTACACATACATCAGTGAAGCAAGCAGCTAAATGGACAAGCCATGCTCAAACTAACAAGACAAGGGTTGAGCCAGCATGGTATATGACACAAGTATCAAGACATAGCAAGCTACTTCAAGATCAATAGGTCAGGCTAGTTTTTCTGGTGCAACAAGATCAAGTACAAGGCAGTATGGTACACCGTACACATGCAAGTTACATGGCATAAACATAGGAGCAACAGTGCCAAAACTGGTGGTGCAAGCATCAAACCAGAATGGTTTAGCAATGTACACTGTCAAACAGTGACCAATAAGGTCAAGGTGCAACTCACAAGCTCACACATCAAATATAGTTCATGTATACACACAACAAAGGAGCAACAAGTATGCAGTTCTAATGTGTGCATTTCGAGTGTGCATAAGTCAAGAGCAAACTCAAGCTACATGAATACAAATCAGCATCAAAGTATAAATGTTCAAGAGTTCTTCAGAAATGGTGCAGCAGCAACTAAATGGTGCATGCAACAGCAAATACATGGTGATACAGCAGCATAGTGATGTATACAAGGTTTAAAGCAGCATGGACCAAAGTTCACAAATACAAACAGAATGGCCATATCAAATGGCATGGACATCGTTTAAAAGTTTACAGCAACATATATACATGACAACATGGGTCACATGTACAAGCATTGTAAATCAAACAAGTCAAGGCAGCAGCTGTGAAGAAACAAGCATATGTAAGCTAAAACAAATGGTCGAGTACACATACAAAGGTGCACATAAGTTTTTCAGTCAGGTGCACACATATAAGGAATGCTCTAAAATATTGTAGAAAATCAGCAAGCATGTTTTTGGCAAGAAATTAATCACCTTTTCAAACTTGGCATGAGGACAACTAAACAATCTTTTCTAGACAAATCATGCAGTGTTCTTATTTCAGGAATGTAGAAATTCATAAAAGGGAAAGAATTTTTTTTTGGAAAGTTTTTATCACTGAAAAGATTTGATATGGAGCAAATTTTTTTTCTAAAAATATTCATTTCGAATTCAAGGGAGCAAGAATAATCAATTCGATGTTTTCCAGAAATACACAATCAACATTTGGCAAGAGTAAATTGTGGAAACCGATATCTATTCACTTGTTTCAGGAAATCGACCAAATTCATATTGATATGTCTAAATTCACCAATTCATACTCACGCAAGAATCTCAATCAAAGCCAAGGCATCAAAAGAGGAAATCGAGCCAATCAGTCAAGGCAATAATCGAAATCAGATAGCTATTGTAGGATTACTAAATCCTATATAAACACCATTATCATCACTGGCTTGTTTATCGAAAACCAAGAACTCATATTCAAGAACAAAATTGAAAAATCAAATCAGTAATACTCACAAGTTATCGATCATAAGTTTATCCCAAATCGAACGTAAAGAACAAGCAACTCTTCGAAGTTCATCACAGAATCATTTCATCCAACAAGCAGTCGAGATTTGGGGAATAGAAGAGACCCTAATTTAACCTTTTCCATCGACCGACATTCTTTTGTGAAGAGAAAGCTTCTAAAGGGACATAAAGGAAAATGGGCTGGGTCATACAATTTAATTAAAAGGGGATCTTTAACTTGGGTTTTTATTTTGTTTTTATATTGTTTTTATTGAAATTTCTTTTGTAACCGATTCTCAGTTTTCTAGTGTCTATCAAACTAGGGAATCTAGTTAGGGTTATAACTGACAGTTTACTAGAGTTGTAAAAACACGGGTTACGCGGTTGTAATTCGAGGAAATCTAATCTAGGGGATATAGATCAGTCTAGAGTTTTGAGCGTAGGATTAGAATAGGAGCGAGGGGTTCGCGAGTTTACATGGTCTTGTAATCGGGATCTGTTATATTACCTAGTAGAAACCTTAGGAATGCAGCAGTAGGCAGGGTTTAGCCGAATCTGGGTATATCTTGTGTCATTTACTTTTCTTCATTTATTTTCTGCTGCATTCTATGATCTGCTATTTTTTTAATATCTTGCTAAAATTCAATAAACCCTATTCACCCTCCTCTATGGTTAATCAAGATCCAACAAGTGGTATTAAAGCCTGGTACTTTTATTAACCCTAGAATCATGGATCCTTGTTGTCAGTCCTCTGAGAGGAAGTCCAGTAATATTCCAATTATTTTTAATGGAACAGATTTTTTAATTTGGAAATCGAAAATCGAATTCTACCTAAAATCTGTTAATTCTGAATATTGTATTATTATTATAAATATGGGTGATATGTTAGATAAGAAAAATAAAGTTATAAATGCTTGTGTCATGCATATTATCCATTCTTATCTTAGTATTAATCAGCTTGATTTTATCTCCCATTGTTTGATTGCGCAGGAGATCTGAAATACTCTCAATACGAAGTATGGACAAATTGACAACAACTGCTCAAAACCCCTGAATGTCAACTCAAATTCAGATCTACGCTTGAAAGGAGAAACATATGAAAGTTCATGTAGATCAATCGATGAAGATTCAACAAACACTGAAACTGAAAATTTTTTCATATGAAGATTTGGTTTATATGTGTATTGATTTAACAAAAACTGTTGATAGTCTCCATCGGAAAAACAAATCTTTAAAATCTAAAAATCATGAGTTGACCCGCAAAATTAACTGTTTGGAATCGAAACTTTCTAATGTCATAAAATTAGAAAATTCTGATTGTGAAATTTTTTTGAAATTAAAAACTGATCTCGTTCATTTAAATAAAAAATTCAAAGACTTGAAGTGAAAATTCAGATTTTAAAAGAAAACGAGATTGAGCTGAATGATGCAAACAATTCTTTACAAAAGGAATTTTAAAATTTTAAAACTATCAAATATCCCAAACATGAAATTGCTGCTAAAGAAACCTTATTGAAAACTGATTTGATTTTAAAAGGGCTTGAAAATTAAATTAAAAATTTCAAGATCTTTGAGGTTGAATAACAGAAACAATTTGATTTTGAGATTTCTGAGAGTAAAACCAAAACTAAGAAGCTTTTAAACGAGAATAATTTTCTGAAATCTAAAATCAACAATCTTGAGTTGAGTTTGAAACATTTTTCAACCAATGAAAAATCTTTGAATATGTTGTTAAAAAATAAGTTTTCTTCTAGTAATAGGAATGGTCTCGGTTTTGGGAAAACTAATGGTTTAGAAAATTTGAATTACTCAAATTGTTTTAAAAGGAATCGGTTTGGAAATTTGAATTCTAAAAATTTCAAAGGATTTTTAAATCACAACCGAGATGAGAATTTGTTTTATAACAAATCATTCAAACAATCTTGGATCCCAGAAAGAAATAATACAGGCTTCGTTAAATTCAAACAGTTTTGGGTTCCTAAAGGCACAAAGATAGATTTGAATGGGTTGGTATACAAACAGATTTGTGTACTGAAAGATGTTAACAAAACTGTGAGTGGTTTTACAAATTTTGTTAGACCACTTGATTCTCTAAACTTTTAGGTACCGGAGGAGGCTGAGGAACCACTGTGCAAAAGAGATTAGAATTTCAAATTATTCTTTATTCCTGTATCATTTAGAGTTCCTTGGCCAAGTCTGTTGTAACAACCCGAAAATCTGGGCCAGTTTAAAATTTTTATTTTGGCAATTTTAGCGAATTTTGAATATTTAAAATGAATTATTTTAAATAAAAACGATGAGAAATTTATTTTGAATATAATTCGAACGTATATATTATATACGTCGTCGTTAGAATATAAATATTTATATATAATTATAAATAGAATTGAAAATGGCGCGGTAGTTCGATAATTCGATTTCAAACTTCAATTGAATGTACCGGGTGCAAAAAAATCCGGATTTTAGTGAAACCAAAAACATTAGGATCTAATTGATGATATCTTTCCAACGAATCCGAAAAATCAAAATTTCATAGCGGGAATCAATGGATATGTCCAGTTGAAAATTCTGAATAGTCGCTATGGAATTCAGGCCCTTAAAAATGGGAATTTTGCAAATGACCTCAGATTTCGACGAAACCAGTTTTGTTGGGTCCGCAGTGCCAAATTATTTCTAGATTCCAAATTTCATAATTTTTCGAATCAATATGTGAGCGTGGCAAAGGAAAACGCGTTTGACCAGTTTCAGTTGATTTTAATCGACTGGAAAATGGCCATTTTTCTAACGGTCTCAGAATTCGACGAAACTAGTTTTGTTAGGACCGTATCGTCAATACGAAGCTAGAAAATATTATTTGGGAATTTTTCGAGTTAGTATGTGGCCCCGGTAAATTGAAATGTACGTTTAAAATTCAATATAGTGGTTTAAACGTAAATTCAACGGAAACTAATCGGAACGATCAAATCAGCTTGCGATACATATTCCATTGTGTTCGGAATGTGGGTAATTAGCTAGGGGCGACAGTCGGTGGGCTTGATTTCGAGTTCAAACGGAAAGTCAACTTTAAGTTGAATTAAATAATAATAATAAAAAAAAAAATATAATCCTTTCTCTCTCCCTCCCCTTTTACCCGCTTTGGCCCCCCCTCTCTCATACCAAATCGTTCGGCAGAAAAAAAAAAGAGAAAAAGAAAAAAAAAACAACACAGAACCGCGATGTGGAAAGCACCATCGAGGAGGCGGCGCACCTCCTTCGATCACCCCACCGAAGTCCGGCCCCCCCTGGCGCCTCCGTTCATCTCCGTTCCCTGCACCAAATCGAAGACCAACCCCCAAATCGAGAAAAAAGAAGCCGCCACCCCTTGTTTCGCCACCAGAACCCTAACCTCTGCTGCGCCTCTTCTCCCGCTGTCCCTTCTTCTTCTCCAGTCGTCCGCAGCACCCTAACCTCGCCTGCTTCTGACGAACACCCGCCCCCCCCCCCCAGCGACACGGTTTTGATGTTGACGGGGAATGTGGAGTTCGACGATGTCCAGATAAAATAAACAGTGAGCTTCTTCTATTTTATTTTAATTAGTCTATTTAAATTAGAGAAATAAAATCAGTTTTAATCATTTGTGTAAATTGTTTGATCTTTATCCGTGGAAAAAAAAAATCTGATTTTTACTTGTGAGACGAGATTTTTAAAATAGAAAAGACGAGATTTTTAAAATAGAAAAGACGATATTTTGAGATGAGTAGTGAAGTAAAAATATGATTTTTTACTTCGGGAAAAATATAGATTTTTGCAACAAGGAAGTTATGATTTTTATTATCCATAACGAGTTATAAAGATTTGATTTTGAAGGGAAAAAGAAGAAAGGCGAAATCTATATTTTTTTTAAAATGGAATTTTTATCTATATGATAACGAAGTAAAAAATTCGATTTTTATATATTGAATAGCGAAGTCAAAATTCGATTTTTATATATTGAATAGCGAAGTCAAAATTCGATTTTTATATATTGAATAGCGAAGTCAAAATTCGATTTTTATATATTGAATAGCGAAGTAAAAATTCGATTTTTACATATGTAGTGGCTACAGACAACGAAGATGACAAAGATGTGATAGCGATGAAGATTTCTATCAAAGAAGAGTCAATAGGATTGGATAGCTATTGGTGAGAATTTCTCACCTTTCAATTTCATTTCTATTTATATATATATACTAGGATGCAGACGGTGCTTAGTAGCACCCGACACAATCGTCCACAGACCATGGACTTGTTTGTTTGGTTGCATAGATTAGTTATATGATTTGATTTGAATTTGGTTGTTTGGTGATTTTGATTGATATGTGAATGGCGTGGGCCTTCACTAGACCGGGGATAAGGCTAGGCCTTGTCCCATTTCTAGTATCGTGCCGTTATGCCGCCGAAATTTTCTAAAATAAGTTAGAAAAATAAAAATATCATTTTATTTAAAGAATGAACTGAATAGAAATTCATATGTTGGAATAAAATGTTTTATCGTTAAAAATATAATTTTTAACGTGAATATGAATGTAGTGAATATGAATAAATAAATATTCATTTACAAACCGGACGGTTTGTTTATGTACACCTATTTGAAGGACATTGATTGGGACGATAAATTTTACACATCGCCCAACTGCACAAATAAAAATAAATGTTTGTTGGTTTGAAACCCCACACGGGTGTTGGGATGAAATTTGAAGTTCACTCATCCTGATTGATTAAATATGTCAATCGATTGATTGACAGGCTGTTATAAGCGTTAGATATCTATATTTGATGCTTACACAGTGTAGTGCACTTTGGTTGATGGTTGATTATTTTTCAATGCTATTATACATGTGTTGTATGAAAATCCATATAATTAACTTTATATGGTAATTGATTGGGCCTCATTCCAATTTGAAAAACAAAGAATAATATAAAATAAAGGTTCACGTGTTGACAGTACTCATCCATTGAGATTGGTCATGTGTTGAACGAAATATTTTAGTAATAAAATTTACATCTTTATATTATAAAATAAAGGTTCATGTGTTGACAGTACTCATCCATTGAGATTGGTCATGTGTTGAACGAAATATTTTAGTAATAAAATTTACATCTTTATCAATATAAATTAAAGGTTCATGTGTTGACAGTACTCATCCATTGAGATTGGTCATGTGTTGAACGAAATATTTTGATAATAACAACTATTTTGAAAAAGAAATATTTGAAATAGAATATTTGAAAATAGAAATTTATGAAGCCGTGTTGATTAGATTGACGCCATTTTGACGTGAACGATATTTATATCGATTTTATTCATTTTGAAATGAATTGAATTGAAAACGATTTTGAAATGAATTGAATTGAAAACGATTTCGAAATGAATTGAATTGAAAACGATTTCGAAATGAATTGAATTAAAAACGATTTCGAAATAAATTGAATTAAAAACGATTTCGAAATGAATTGAATTGAAAACGATTTCGAAATGAATTGAATTGAAAACGATTTCGAAATGAATTGAATTGAAAACGATTTCGAAATGAATTGAATTAAAAACGATTTCGAAATGAATTGAATTAAAAACGATTTCGAAATGAATTGAATTAAAAACGATTTCAAAATGAATTGAATTGAAAACGATTTCGAAATGAATTGAATTGAAAACGATTTCGAAATGAATTGAATTGAAAACGATTTCGAAATGAATTGAATTGAAAACGATTTCGAAATGAATTGAATTGAAAACGATTTCGAAATGAATTGAATTGAAAACGATTTCGAAATGAATTGAATTGAAAACGATTTCGAAATGAATTGAATTGAAAACGATTTCGAAATGAATTGAATTGAAAACGAATTCAAATTGAATTGAAAACGAATTGAAATGAATTCAAATTGAATTGAAATGAATTTTAAAACGAATTTATAAAGAAGAATTCAATTTTGATTTGAATTGAAAAGGAAGTTGAAATTGCTTTTGAAACGAATTTAAAACTATTTATATAATTCGTTTTAAATAGAAACCGACGAAATATATATTATATATATATTATATATATATAATATAATGGCCTGAATAGAACGCGCTGCGCCGCGGCAGTTCGCGAATTTCGACCATTTATTTCAAACTGACATTGCGGGAGATCCGACCGTCGGATTCTCCTAAAACCAGAACCGTTGGATTCGTATCGAAAAGAGCTTTCTAACGAATATTAGAAATTTGAAATCTAACGGTTGGATTTGGAATTATGTCCAAATCAAATTCGAAAAAGGTCGTTGTAAGTGCAGTTCGATGACCGTTGATGGAAATCGACTGTACGGGCCTTGATAAAATTATTAAAAATAGTAATAATTTGCGTAAAATCATAAGAAATGATTTGTGAAGATTTGGGATGAAAAACTCCATATTTGAAAAGATAAAAATAGATTTTCATTGAAATGAACTAGTTTTGAACTAGAAATATAATTCTATTTATTTTTAAATAAATAAATTGAATTTGAAAAAGGGTTTTAAAAATAACCAGAATTTCCAATGATTGCATTGGAGTGGATTTGAATCGAAATTGTCTTCGGAATATTTCGATGTTGGAATTCGTGATTATACAGATGTTGTTAAGGAAATTTGAAAGATATATATTTATATCGTTATTTCCAATACGACAATTGTTAATCGTAGAATTTGATATTCAATATAAGCCGATATATTTTCTATTCAGAGCCTTATATTGAATATCAAATGTGATTTGGGTTTGTCGTGAATGGTGTCTTCACTAACACTGTTCTTGAACCCAGTTGAGAAAAGATTAAATCTTTTTATTTAGATTTAATGAAATGTACCAATTAAATGATATTTAATTGGAATTGAATTGGTATTGATTTTTGGGTTTATCGTGAACAGTGTTTTAAATAACACTTGTTCTTTAACCCGATAATTAATGGAATGTGATTTTGGGTTTATCGTGAACCGTGTTTTAAATGACATTGATTCTTTAACCCCGTCGAAGATTAAAACTAAGTGGAGTTTTAATGAATCTTTAATTAGATTGAAATGATCGAAAATGGAGTATCACCAGTTTTGCTCCAGACGATAGTTAAATCTTTAATTAGATTTGAACGTGAAATGGTAATTGAATTTACCAATAACACTGTAGTGTTAGATATGAAGTATTACCAGTTTTACTTCATGGGATGAATAGGTTGGGATGGGGAAATTAAAATAAATGATTACTTCGGTAAGGTTCGCTAATCCCGACTAGTTTGAATTGAGATTCAAAAATAGAATAAAGAATAAATTCAAGGAATTTATCTTGGATAAAATTAATGGGAACCTTTCCCTATGAATATGAAATTTAGAAACTAACTGTCGGTTAGCCAAGCAGAATGGTTTTCTGGATATTGATCTGATGTTGGTTTCGGCCTTCGGGGTTAATATTTGGGAAATTATTCTCTTGATTAATTTACGGTTAGTGACTGATGAATTGGAATGAGGCGTATGTTGTGTTTGTGTAACACTTATTTAAAATATACGCGAGTTATTCGGGAAGACCGGGTTTATCCCATTCTGAATAACTGATACGACGTTAAGTCGAAGATGAAGACGATGGTCGAAGACCGGAGGTCTTCACGTCGTTTGGGTGATTACTGATGATCTTGATTGGGCTGTACACCCAAGAAGGTGGAAACAGTTGGTGATCGTCCAGACGTACTTGGAGATCGATGGATATGCGGGGTACTAGGTGCCTCCGGTTTCGTTCAGACCCAGAACGGACTTGTAAATGGACTGTGTGTCTGACATTGGATTTTAGTCCGTGTGATTGATCTCTATTAAATATATATCTGTTTGGCGGCGGAGAATTTATTCTCTTGCTTAACGCCCTTCTCTGAGACGTACGAGCTCAGGGGTTATATATTGATGGATATCAAACGCATGGAGTGAATTGCCTGTGTGGCATGCCTAAGTGGCAATTGATCGAGGCTTCTGTTGAAAAGCAAAGTCTTGTGGTGATGATCAAAGCACGGCCTTTGTGGCGTAGCTTTGTGTAACGTTTACTTCGCGAGTCTCACACCCGGTATGAACCAAAAACGGGAGACGGACCTCAGGGAGGACTTGCGTTTCTTTCTAGCTAAAAGTGGCGTCAGTGGTTTTACACGCCCTGACGAGTTTGACTTATGTGGTTGTTGCTGTTGCGAGGCGCCTCGGTTTGATCGGACGATCCGGGTCCGATGGAGTCATTCATTGGCTCGTTTGCGCCCCAAAGGGCGGGGAGACGTATTGTTCAGGCATAATAATCCACATCGGTGGACCGGCCCTGAAGATCCAGGGGGCAGTTGCGGCTGTTCCTGAGACATGGTAGGCTAGATTGTCTCGAATCGGTAGAGGACGATCCCTGGCCTCGGTTCATAGATGGAAATCCAATTTCCAAATACGCGACATTTGCGGTTTTAATTGTAAACCTATATATGGCGACATAGTGGCATGGGACGCTCATGTCGCCTATGATTGATGCTTATGACTTGAAGTTGTTTTATACACTATGCACTTATAATAGTATCAAACGATTTGTTTTAAACGTATCAAGCATTCTTTGGCTGTTATAAGGGAAAACCCTATCCTCGGCTGCGTTGCATTGTGTGATGGGACCTGGGTCTTATAACAGCTTCATTTTTCTTTATTTAGCATTGCGCTGTTTGTTTTATGCACTGGTATTCTTGGGAGGAAACCCGTTCCGTGTTATACGGCGTGGTCCCTTGATTTACCTAACTTTTAAAAATAAAGAATAATAATTGTTTTAGTTCTCACACCAGTCACATGACTGACCTGGAGTTTATTGTTTTAACCTAAACTCTGGGTGCCCCTATTTTGACACGGGCAGCTAGTAGTTTTGGTTTTGCAGATTTATATTCACAGGATCCTGATTTACAGCTGGAACGATATCCGGAAAGCTTTGTATCCGTATATCTCTTCTAGTCGTGTATTGTATTATTTTCCGCTGCTATAGATTTAAATGTAATTTAAATCTCTGATATTTCTGTGTAATATTTATTCATTTATACTCTGTATATTCTTGTAATCTGATGCATTGTTGTAATAAGCAATGAAATGTTCTTCTGTATGCGTTCTGTTGTGGTTTGTTCTCGAACTATCCGACGCTTTCCTTAACGGGGAGTGAAACACCCCACCTCCGTTAGGGTCACTCTCAAAGGGAATGCCCTAATTTTGGTGGAGGTTTATAAGTACAAGTCACAGATATACAAGACAGATATAAGAACACATATTTGTAAACAGCGGAAGAACAACAAACTTTTATTTCATAAAGTCAAATACGTGTTACAACAACATCCTTTCCAAAAACATAACATAACACTTTCATAATCTGTCTTGAGTACATCATTTAAAGAAGCATAAATAAAACATAGATAAACTGCAAAAGCCCCATAGTGGATTGTCCAAAGCCATAGTTTAAAACAGGAAAGTCCAAGCAATACATTTCTCTTCTTCAAGCTGGATGTTGAGGTTGGTCAAGCTGCTGTGTTCCCTCCCTGAGGACCTGGGGGGGGGGGAAACGGAAGAAAGAAGACGAAAGAAAAGTAGAGTCAGACATAAAGCCTGAGTAAATCAAGTACTATTTTGTCTATGAATAAAGAACTGGATATGATAAGTATAAACAAGAAGTGGGCATGCACTATAAACTTGGTTAAATTGTCTAGGGTCGAATATACTATCGTACCCCATGTTAATCTCTGAACCCATATAAACTAGTTTCCAACTGGCACCCCAAAATCAGGGTGATGTGATCCATTCTATGATGATCGGCTCCTACTCGCATAGTTACATGTGTCTTACGGCCCCCGATGTTGTAGTTACCTATGCTGGTCCCACCATGGGGTGTATCAAGTCCCATAGTGGCAACCCGACACAACCTTAGAGTGCACAGGTATGCTACTGGTGTCCAGTGCCTTATTTTTCCGCGCCGGAGTGTGTGCACGCCCGCACTCCGTTAGAACCTACACTGCTACACCACCGCCGTCGCTTTGACCTCTTACAATCAGCCTAGTAATCGTGCCCCACCCTGCCTAGTTTCAGGGTATCCTGATACACCTTCTAGGGTTACTGCTGAAAAGGGTCCCCCGTTACTAGGTTTTCTATCTCTAGCCAACATGCTAAGTTGGTTAAGTGTTTTCTAACCTAACCCCCACCAGTCCGTTTAGTTTAGCATGTTCCATTTTGATTAAGTCTTTAGTTTACTTAATCCTAACAATCCTGACTCAGCCTTAATTGTCTTATTAAGGCCCTGACCTCTCACATTAGACAGGTATTGTTGTGGCTGCCTGTTGCCGGTTGGTTCCGGGCAGTCTTACGCCACAACTCAGTCTAACCTCGGGTCCTTGCTGGGCTCCATGTTTAACCTCCCACATTGGATAGGTGTTGTTGTGACTACTGGACAGCCGGGCGGTTCCGGGCAGGTTTACATCACAACTCAATCCAACCTCGGGTTAAACACATCGTATGTTCTACATTTACATATTTTGTCATTCTTCTTTATTTCTTATATGTAAATATTTGCGGCCCATTAAGTTAATGGTGTAAAGGTTACACCAATCATGGGCCCAACCCATACTTGAATTTGGGCCCTTCTATTTTATATTTTCATTCATTAATTAATTTTAACCCAACGTTATTTTCCCCCGTTTTACACGTCCGTTTATATATATTGGGCTTAGCCTTTTAAAGCCCAATTTAGCCATGAGAAAAGGGGAGGCTTAAAGCGTGATTACATACACAAAGAGGGGAAGGTGAGCGCATGAACTTGCATATGACGTTGGAAATACATAATAGAAACTGGTGTACTTGCATAGTGGTAACATAGGTGACATGAATCAAAGCATGTGAACTTGCATAGGTTTAATTGCAACATCAACCTATATTCTTATTTATGCATAATGTCAAACATAAGCATGGCATAAATATTCCTAGCATAAGCATGGCATAAACATAAACAAGTCATGTTCATAAGGTTTCTACATGTTTACAAAGGGGATACTTTGTTACTAACACAAAAGCATAGTTCAACATAATCATGATTTAAGTCTAATCACATAACGATGGTATAAATATACTTATGCATAATTATTCCTAATCATGGTATTTGCTTTAAACTTGCAAAAAGGGGTTTTTGAGTCTAACCTAGCCATGTCTCACATACGTCATCATATAATTCTTTTAAACAAGATAGACTTAATCATAGGTTTTCAATTATGCCAAATATTATTCATAGCCTAGCCATATTCATAAGTTTGCAAAAGCATGACTTAATACATGGATTATGGTGTCAAAATTCAACATAGTTTCATATGAACTATAATAACCAAACTTGTTTCAATTACTTGCAAAATGATTTATGCACAAAAAATATACATCATGATGACATAATAACAAAGCCCCAAACTTGCATGAATTTCAATCAACTACAAACATGTAGCTTCAACATAGATTACATAATTTGCGCAATATTCCAAACGTATACTTGCATAGAACTACCGCATGTAGTTCTTTATAACATGAATAACATAATTCAAGAATATCCAAACATATATAATATTTCAAATTGATAAGAACGCACAAATATGAATTACTTTATTGCCACAATTCAAGCATACAAATCAATACAGTTGTTCATTCATACCAAAGTAATACTCTACTTACAATGGTTGCGGCGAATTCTCTAATTAAGAGATATGATTCCTATGTTGAATTGATTGGCTTTAGGTTGCTTGAATTGCTTTAGGCTTTAGAACTTTCTTCCTAATTCTCTCTCTAGTTGGCGGCTACCCTTAGTCGTTCCTCAGCAACATGGCGGCTATGTTCTTAATTTTGAATGAATAGATTAGGGTTTAGTCTAGGGTTGTTTATATAGAGGTTAGGAACTGATTAGGACCCTTGATGTTGCTTGGATTGATCATAGCCATTCATTAGGAAGAGAGACCAATTAAAACCCGCCACCTAGCCCTAATGACAAAGCAAACCACAGAGAATCGGCCAAACACAGACCTGGCCAGCCAGGTTGACTGGGCTCGACCAGGTCGATACCCCTGTCGATAGGGCTGTCGACAGCCCTGTCGACATGGGTAGCCCAGGTCGACAGCCCAGTCGACCTGGGTGGCCCAGGCGGGTGATCTTCCACCCTGGCCCATTGGGCCCCACTTCGGAATATTTAATTATTTAATTCTGTTTGAATTTTAAATTTAATTCAAAACTTCCGCATGCCATATCTTCTTCATACGGACTCCGTTTTTCGAAAACCCGGACTCTATTTCGCGTATTTTTCCGAGACGAACGCAATGGCGTATCCCGTTTCCCCTGGTTCTTTGATTTCAAATTAATTATACTTTAATTTTTTAATTTCACAGTTATAGAATTTCGCGGGGTGTTACATTCTCCCCCACTTAAAAGGATTTCGTCCCGAAATCTTCAAGTTAGGAGGAATGTATATCCTAACATCCAATCATCCATCTACTCATCCATCAAACACGAGCATCCATTGTCCTAAAAAGACTTCTAATGCTTCATGATCATATGCGAAGTGTGTGGGTACATGAACTTATCTAATGCAAAATCAGGCGGTCTACCGATTCAGTTGACCTCCTTAATGCGAATTATGTAAGTGCCATGAATCCATTATGTATGCAAATTTTCCTATTCTTGATTCTACATGAGTGCACAATCATTCAGTACAAATGCAGCATCCACATGACAACACATTAAAAATTCAACCACATATGAATGCAAACATATATGCATATGCAATATGAAGTGACTGAGCCGATCTAAAACCTAGATTGTGTGTATATGCAACCACGAGCAACCACTAGCAATCACTTGCAACCACTTGCAACCATCATACATAACATGTTTCAACTACATGGTTCCATCCAAAAAAGATTCTACCTAAAAGATAAGGTCGAGGAAATATACCTAAAAAGATAGATAAAAGCGCAACTTAAGGAAAAAGAAAGATCAAGGATGTACCCTCGAACAGAAAAGGGTAGGCAGTGCGTATTCTAGCTTCAGTTTCCCAAGTCGCGTCTCCCTCGGCGTCGCTCCACTGAACTTTGACGAGCTTGACTTCGCGGTTGCGTAGCTTCTTCACTTCCGTTCCTAAGATGCGGGTTGGAACTCTCCTTATGGTTGCTTCGCGTTCCACTTCGGCCTCTTCGAGTATATTTGGCTCTACCACTTCAGCAGACTCATGCAGACATTTTCGGAGATGTGAAACGTGAAAAACGTTGTGGACTCCAGCCAACTTCTCGGGTAGCTCTAATCTATAGGCCATTTTCCCAATTTTCTCAATAATAGGGAATGGCCCTACGAACCTTGGCGCTAGCTTTCCTATGGTTCCAAAACGAACAACGTTTCTTAGTGGTGATACCTTGAGAAAAACTCTGTCTCCAACCTCGAATTCAAGGTCGGTCCTCCTCTTGTCGGCGTAGGACTTTTGTCTGTCTTGGGCCGTCTTCATCCTTCTTCGTATTAAGTCTACTTTCTCTGAGGTCTCTCGGATCATGTCTGGTCCAAGTATGAGCTTATCCGTGGACTCCCACCAACAAGTGGGCGATCGGCACGGTCTTCCATACAAAGCTTCGAAGGGCGCCATTCCGATGGTTGCTTGATAGCTGTTGTTGTAGGCAAATTCCACCAAAGGAAGGTGGTCTTCCCATGTCCCTCCGAAGTCAAGGACGCATAGTCTTAGAAGGTCTTCCAAAACTCTGTTCACTCTCTCTGTTTGGCCGTCGGTTTGGGGATGATAGGCCGTGCTCAAGCATAACTGCGTTCCTACTGCTTCTTGCAGACTCCGCCAAAACTCGCTGGTGAAGATGGGGTCTCGGTCACTAACAATGCTAGATGGTATTCCATGGAGTCGCACGATTTCCTTGAGGTAAAGTGATGCTAGGGATGAGGCAGTTCTTTTACTTTTGACAGGTAAAAAGTGGGCGCTTTTAGTAAGCCTATCCACTATTACCCAAATGCTAGTGTTGCCTCTCCTAGACCTAGGCAGCCCATCGATGAAGTCCATTGAGATGCTATCCCACTTCCACTGTGGGACCTCCAGAGGATGTAGTAGTCCGCCAGGCTTTTTCTGTTCCGCCTTAACCTGTTGGCACACCATGCACTTAGAAACGAACTCTGCCACGTCCTTTTTCATGCCGTTCCAGAAGAAAGTTCTTTTTATGTCTTTGTACATTTTATCTCCGCCTGGATGTATCATCATCTTGGAGTGATGTGCTTCCTCGAGAACCTTCTTTATTAAATCTTTTGTCTGTGGGACGCATAGTCTTCCGTCTCGCCTTAGCAACCCCTTATCGTCGATGGAGTATCTGTTGAGGTGACTTGAAGTCTCACCCCTAATTAGCCTATCAATTGTTTCTACAAGCTGAGGGTCTTCGCGTTGTGTTGCCCCTACTGAATCCACTAAAGTTGGGCGCACTTCGAGAGATGCAAGCATGCCTGGTACGAAATCGGAGGAGGGCCTAAAGTCGAAGCTGGCTATAAACTCTAGGCTTTGTCTTTCAACAAACAACGGGCTTAGGGTCAATTTCTTTCGGCTCAACGCGTCTGCCACTACGTTGCCTTTGCCCGGAGTGTAGGAGATTTCGAAATCGTACGAGGCAAGAAACTCCATCCATCTTTGTTGCCTCAAGTTAAGATCTTTCTGCGAGAAAAGATATTTCAACGATTTATGGTCAGTGTAAAGTTCGAACTTCTCACCTAGGAGATAGTGTCGCCAAGACTTGAGTGCAAAGACGATGGCGGCTAACTCAAGATCGTGGGTTGGGTAGTTCTTCTCGTGCACCTTCAATTGCCTCCCGCCATAAGCTACCACCCTTCCTTCTTGCATTAAGACGGCGCCTAGCCCTGTCCCACATGCATCCGTATAAACAGTGAACATCTTGCTCCCATCTGGCAGCGTCAAAACTGGGGCTGTTGTGAGAGCCCTTTTTAGTCGTTGGAAAGCAAACTCGCAATCCAAGTCCCAATTGAACACTAGATTCTTCTTAGTCAATTTCGTGAGCGGAGCTGAGATTTTCGCAAAATCCCTTATAAACTTTCGATAGAAACCTGCTAGTCCTAGAAAGCTTCGGACCTCAGTCGCATTCCTTGGTGTCTTCCAATCCTGTACCGCCACTACCTTCGCAGGGTCCACTGCTAACCCTTGCTTGGATACTATGTGCCCAAGGAACCTCACCTCTTCTCTCCAAAAGTGGCATTTGGAGAATTTGGCTTTTAGTTGATGGACCCGCAAAGTTTCCATGATTGCCCTTAAGTGCTGAGCATGTTCCTCTTCACTCTTTGAGAAGATAAGGATATCATCTACGAAGACCACTACGAATTTGTTGAGGAAATCTCTAAATACCCTACTCATTAGGTCCACGAAGTAAGCAGGTGCATTTGTCAAACCGAATGGCATGACAAGCCATTCAAAGAAGCCGTCTGGGGTTCTGAACGCCGTTTTATCGATGCTATCTTCAGCCACCCTTAGCTGATGAAAACCGGTTGCTAAATCGAGTTGGGAGAAAACAGACGCTCCTACAAGCTGGTCAAATAAATCGTCAATTCTAGGGAGGGGGTGCCTATTCTTTTTCGTTAGCTTGTTGAGCTCCCTATAGTCAACACATAGGCGGAGTGAACCATCCGCCTTTGTAGCGAACACCACTGGAGCGCCCCATTCAGAAATGCTCCTCCTAATGAACCCCTTTTCTAGAAGCTCTTTAATCTGTTTACTGAGCTCTTTCCTTTCTCGTGGAGCCATATGTCTAACGGGCAACGCAACGGGCTTTGCATTATCTACAAGATATATGCGGAAGTCTATTTCCCGCTTCGGAGGCAAGCCCTTCACCTCTTCAAAGACATCCGGATATTCCCGGACCACTCTAACTGATTGCAAATTTTCAACAGAGGCATCTAGCGATTCAAGATAACTAAGCATAACCGCATACGAGGGATTACAAGAAATTTCCAAAGTATTACCGAGCTGGGTTAGGAGCCTAACAACCCTTTTCTCACAATCAAGGATGGCCCCATTACTGGATAACCAATCCATACCCAAAATCAAACCATACCCCGAAAAGCCCAAAACAAAGGCACTACATAGAAATTCAACACTTAGGATAGAAATTTTCAAATCTAGACAGATCATAGACAAATGAGCTGGGCCCCCAATTGGGTTTGAAACAATTAAGGGGTCCTCTACCATACTAGTTTTTAGGTGCAGAGATTCTACTAAAGCAGACGAGATAAAGGAGTGTGATGCGCCAGAATCAAACAAAGTGCGAACGGGGTGATCATAAAGATAAACTACACTTTCTACTGAAGTATTGGTACCTCGCTGTTGCAGAGGTGGCTCTTCCAGCACATGAACCTGTGCCCCTGGAGTGGATCCAGTCCTCTGCCCCTGTCCTCGTTTCTTTGGGCAGTCCTTAGCCCTATGGCCCGTCTCACCGCAAGAAAAGCACCCACCACTCTCCTTGGCCTTCTTTTTCCGGCAGTCCTTTACTAAGTGCCCCACTTTGCCACAGAAATTACACTTCCTCTTCTCTTTGTTGCCTTTTCCGCCCTTCTTAAAGTCTGTCTTCTTAGGCTGCAAACCCTCTTTCTTCCCTTGAGAGCTTTCTGCCTTTGTCTCCTTCTTGCCCTTATCCTCTTCATTCAGCAATGCCATTTGCACCAATCTTTCATACGTGGCTCCCATGGGTATATGGGTCATGGCCAAACTGTGTAATGGCTCATTCAACCCTTTGACGAAACGGAGAGCCTTCTTGTGCGGGGTGTTGACTAGGTCAAGCCCAAACCTAGCCAGCTCATCAAACTGATTCACATACTCTCTAACAGTCTTGTCTCCTTGCTTAAGGAATAAGAATTTTTCCAACTGCAAACTTCTTTCCGCATCTGAGAGAAATTTGGTCTCAAACCTTGCCCTAAAGTCCTCCCATGTCTCCACTGGTCTTTCAGCATTAGTGACTTCCCACCAGTAGGAAGCCTCGCCCTTCAATAGCCATACTGCCAATTGTACTTTTTGCCTATCTTCTACCTCAAAGATGATGAATAGGTCCTCCGTTTCCTTCAGCCAATTTCTAGCTGCCACGAAGGACTCAGTTCCATGGAAATCCCTTCCTCCCATAGCTTTAAAATCTTTACATATCTTAGCAAAAGCGTTTCCCCGAGGAGGAGGTGGAGGAAAAGGTGCCGCTGCAGCTGGATGATTTCCTTCAGCTGGAGGAGGAGGAACGGTAGGACCTGGCTGAGTGGCCCTTGCTTCTAAGAACCGTCTAAACCAACCAGGTATTGGCACCCCTTCCGGCAAGTTAAGTTCTTGGGACATGCTGAAACAAAAAGGATAGATTCAAAACGAAGGATAAGAGATAATACCTATGGCTTTGGGGAGTGGACTTTGCCTTTTTAAAATAAAACAATATTTTTCTTTTAAAAATGCTTCTTTAAATTTCCTTTTTGAAGATAAATTTTCAAAACTTTTTATCTTATCTGGTAAACCTATGCTCTGATACCAAGTGAAACACCCCACCTCCGTTAGGGTCACTCTCAAAGGGAATGCCCTAATTTTGGTGGAGGTTTATAAGTACAAGTCACAGATATACAAGACAGATATAAGAACACATATTTGTAAACAGCGGAAGAACAACAAACTTTTATTTCATAAAGTCAAATACGTGTTACAACAACATCCTTTCCAAAAACATAACATAACACTTTCATAATCTGTCTTGAGTACATCATTTAAAGAAGCATAAATAAAACATAGATAAACTGCAAAAGCCCCATAGTGGATTGTCCAAAGCCATAGTTTAAAACAGGAAAGTCCAAGCAATACATTTCTCTTCTTCAAGCTGGATGTTGAGGTTGGTCAAGCTGCTGTGTTCCCTCCCTGAGGACCTGGGGGGGGGGGGGGGGGGAAACGGAAGAAAGAAGACGAAAGAAAAGTAGAGTCAGACATAAAGCCTGAGTAAATCAAGTACTATTTTGTCTATGAATAAAGAACTGGATATGATAAGTATAAACAAGAAGTGGGCATGCACTATAAACTTGGTTAAATTGTCTAGGGTCGAATATACTATCGTACCCCATGTTAATCTCTGAACCCATATAAACTAGTTTCCAACTGGCACCCCAAAATCAGGGTGATGTGATCCATTCTATGATGATCGGCTCCTACTCGCATAGTTACATGTGTCTTACGGCCCCCGATGTTGTAGTTACCTATGCTGGTCCCACCATGGGGTGTATCAAGTCCCATAGTGGCAACCCGACACAACCTTAGAGTGCACAGGTATGCTACTGGTGTCCAGTGCCTTATTTTTCCGCGCCGGAGTGTGTGCACGCCCGCACTCCGTTAGAACCTACACTGCTACACCACCGCCGTCGCTTTGACCTCTTACAATCAGCCCAGTAATCGTGCCCCACCCTGCCTAGTTTCAGGGTATCCTGATACACCTTCTAGGGTTACTGCTGAAAAGGGTTCCCCGTTACTAGGTTTTCTATCTCTAGCCAACATGCTAAGTTGGTTAAGTGTTTTCTAACCTAACCCCCACCAGTCCGTTTAGTTTAGCATGTTCCATTTTGATTAAGTCTTTAGTTTACTTAATCCTAACAATCCTGACTCAGCCTTAATTGTCTTATTAAGGCCCTGACCTCTCACATTAGACAGGTATTGTTGTGGCTGCCTGTTGCCGGTTGGTTCCGGGCAGTCTTACGCCACAACTCAGTCTAACCTCGGGTCCTTGCTGGGCTCCATGTTTAACCTCCCACATTGGATAGGTGTTGTTGTGACTACTGGACAGCCGGGCGGTTCCGGGCAGGTTTACATCACAACTCAATCCAACCTCGGGTTAAACACATCGTATGTTCTACATTTACATATTTTGTCATTCTTCTTTATTTCTTATATGTAAATATTTGCGGCCCATTAAGTTAATGGTGTAAAGGTTACACCAATCATGGGCCCAACCCATACTTGAATTTGGGCCCTTCTATTTTATATTTTCATTCATTAATTAATTTTAACCCAACGTTATTTTCCCCCGTTTTACACGTCCGTTTATATATATTGGGCTTAGCCTTTTAAAGCCCAATTTAGCCATGAGAAAAGGGGAGGCTTAAAGCGTGATTACATACACAAAGAGGGGAAGGTGAGCGCATGAACTTGCATATGACGTTGGAAATACATAATAGAAACTGGTGTACTTGCATAGTGGTAACATAGGTGACATGAATCAAAGCATGTGAACTTGCATAGGTTTAATTGCAACATCAACCTATATTCTTATTTATGCATAATGTCAAACATAAGCATGGCATAAATATTCCTAGCATAAGCATGGCATAAACATAAACAAGTCATGTTCATAAGGTTTCTACATGTTTACAAAGGGGATACTTTGTTACTAACACAAAAGCATAGTTCAACATAATCATGATTTAAGTCTAATCACATAACGATGGTATAAATATACTTATGCATAATTATTCCTAATCATGGTATTTGCTTTAAACTTGCAAAAAGGGGTTTTTGAGTCTAACCTAGCCATGTCTCACATACGTCATCATATAATTCTTTTAAACAAGATAGACTTAATCATAGGTTTTCAATTATGCCAAATATTATTCATAGCCTAGCCATATTCATAAGTTTGCAAAAGCATGACTTAATACATGGATTATGGTGTCAAAATTCAACATAGTTTCATATGAACTATAATAACCAAACTTGTTTCAATTACTTGCAAAATGATTTATGCACAAAAAATATACATCATGATGACATAATAACAAAGCCCCAAACTTGCATGAATTTCAATCAACTACAAACATGTAGCTTCAACATAGATTACATAATTTGCGCAATATTCCAAACGTATACTTGCATAGAACTACCGCATGTAGTTCTTTATAACATGAATAACATAATTCAAGAATATCCAAACATATATAATATTTCAAATTGATAAGAACGCACAAATATGAATTACTTTATTGCCACAATTCAAGCATACAAATCAATACAGTTGTTCATTCATACCAAAGTAATACTCTACTTACAATGGTTGCGGCGAATTCTCTAATTAAGAGATATGATTCCTATGTTGAATTGATTGGCTTTAGGTTGCTTGAATTGCTTTAGGCTTTAGAACTTTCTTCCTAATTCTCTCTCTAGTTGGCGGCTACCCTTAGTCGTTCCTCAGCAACATGGCGGCTATGTTCTTAATTTTGAATGAATAGATTAGGGTTTAGTCTAGGGTTGTTTATATAGAGGTTAGGAACTGATTAGGACCCTTGATGTTGCTTGGATTGATCATAGCCATTCATTAGGAAGAGAGACCAATTAAAACCCGCCACCTAGCCCTAATGACAAAGCAAACCACAGAGAATCGGCAAAACACAGACCTGGCCAGCCAGGTTGACTGGGCTCGACCAGGTCGATACCCCTGTCGACAGGGCTGTCGACAGCCCTGTCGACATGGGTAGCCCAGGTCGACAGCCCAGTCGACCTGGGTGGCCCAGGCGGGTGATCTTCCACCCTGGCCCATTGGGCCCCACTTCGGAATATTTAATTATTTAATTCTGTTTGAATTTTAAATTTAATTCAAAACTTCCGCATGCCATATCTTCTTCATACGGACTCCGTTTTTCGAAAACCCGGACTCTATTTCGCGTATTTTTCCGAGACGAACGCAATGGCGTATCCCGTTTCCCCTGGTTCTTTGATTTCAAATTAATTATACTTTAATTTGTTAATTTCACAGTTATAGAATTTCGCGGGGTGTTACAGGGAAGTTGCGGGTTTTCACAGTTGGTATCAGAGCTTTGGTTTACAGAGCTCGAGAACAAGACACATTAGAACCCAACGAAAGAATTCATCAGATATTGGATTAGTAATATCCAATGAGGATGACTCGTTAGAGATGGGATCAGTAGTATCCTAGAACGAGTGTGAAGAGTATATTTTTAAAATGAAAACAAATCTTGTTTTGAAATATAAATCAATTATTCGTATTTGGTTATTTATTTATATTGATGTGGACAATCCAGTATATATAGATTTTGCGTATACGTCTGATTCGCGTGTATTCAAAGTTTTAATATATTGGATAGATATAGCATCACACTCTAGTCGCCCGAAGATGATATTGATGATAGCGATCGCATCATCAACATTAATGTTCGAGTTTCGAAGGTGTGATTTTCTATATATTTCCATTAGACTGGTGTGAGAACCAAAACTAATATAGCTAGAATACATTGTTGTGATTTGGCATCAAAACATGATTTTCTTTATATATATCAAAACTATCAATTTGAAACGTTAAATTCACTAATTGATTGATGTTTGTGTTGTTTGTTTAGTTGTTGGTTAAATTTTGAACCATTATGCCTAACGGAATCAAATATTGAATTGTATTGAAATTTGGTTGCATTTGCTTGCATACATATATTTATATTGAACAAGTCATAGCAAGGAGGCTAGAGCAGAGAATAAAATTTGTTTTCCCGACAAATAGGTACATGTTTACTACATAATTTACTGTTTTGTTTGGGTGATGATGATTTTATGAGCCTATTGGCTAGCCGCTTGGCTTTTTCTTTTTCTTTTTGAGATCTGAAGGACCGGGGAAGCTATTTGAAATTCCCCGATGCTCCCAGTGCAGGGGAGGTTATGGCGAAATTTTTCGAAAATTTAGGGTGTTAGCCAAATTTTTGAAAATTCTCAGAAACTGAAAAGTTGGAGAATGGAAGCCAGATCGAACATAAGAGTTGATTAATCAAACCACTTTCGACTTTGTTCCTTTTCGGGGACGAAAAGTTTTAAGTGGGGGAGATTGTAACAACCCGAAAATCTGGGCCAGTTTAAAATTTTTATTTTGGCAATTTTAGCGAATTTTGAATATTTAAAATGAATTATTTTAAATAAAAACGATGAGAAATTTATTTTGAATATAATTCGAACGTATATATTATATACGTCGTCGTTAGAATATAAATATTTATATATAATTATAAATAGAATTGAAAATGGCGCGGTAGTTCGATAATTCGATTTCAAACTTCAATTGAATGTACCGGGTGCAAAACAATCCGGATTTTAGTGAAACCAAAAACATTAGGATCTAATTGATGATATCTTTCCAATGAATCCGAAAAATCAAAATTTCATAGCGGGAATCAATGGATATGTCCAGTTGAAAATTCTGAATAGTCGCTATGGAATTCAGGCCCTTAAAAATGAGAATTTTGCAAATGACCTCAGATTTCTACGAAACCAGTTTTGTTGGGTCCGCAGTGTCAAATTATTGCTAGATTCCAAATTTCATAATTTTTCGAATCAATATGTGAGCGTGGCAAAGGAAAACGCGTTTGACCAGTTTCAGTTGATTTTAATCGACTGGAAAATGGCCATTTTTCTAACGGTCTCAGAATTCAACGAAACTAGTTTTGTTAGGACCGTATCGTCAATACGAAGCTATAAAATATTATTTGGGAATTTTTCGAGTTAGTATGTGGCCCCGGTAAATTGAAATGTACGTTTAAAATTCAATATAGTGGTTTAAATGTAAATTCAACGGAAACTAATCGGAACGATCAAATCAGCTTGCGATACATATTCCATTGTGTTCGGAATGTGGGTAATTAGCTAGGGGCGACAGTCGGTGGGCTTGATTTCGAGTTCAAACGGAAAGTCAACTTTAAGTTGAATTAAATAATAATAATAAAAAAAATACAATCCTTTCTCTCTCCCTCCCCTTTTACCCGCTTTGGCCCCCCCTCTCTCATACCAAATCGTTCGGCAGAAAAAAAAAGAGAAAAAAAAAACAACACAGAACCGCGATGTGGAAACCACCATCGAGGAGGCGGCGCACCTCCTTCGATCACCCCACCGAAGTCCGGCCCCCCCTGGCGCCTCCGTTCATCTCCGTTCCCTGCACCAAATCGAAGACCAACCCCCAAATCGAGAAAAAGGAAGCCGCCACCCCTTGTTTCGCCACCAGAACCCTAACCTCTGCTGCGCCTCTTCTCCCGCTGTCCCTTCTTCTTCTCCAGTCGTCCGCAGCACCCTAACCTCGCCTGCTTCTGATGAACACCCCCCCCAGCGATGCGGTTTTGATGTTGACGGGGAATGTGGAGTTCGACGATGTCCAGATAAAATAAACAGTGAGCTTCTTCTATTTTATTTTAATTAGTCTATTTAAATTAGAGAAATAAAATCAGTTTTAATCATTTGTGTAAATTGTTTGATCTTTATCCGTGGAAAAAAAATCTGATTTTTACTTGTGAGACGAGATTTTTAAAATAGAAAAGACGAGATTTTTAAAATAGAAAAGACGAGATTTTTAAAATAGAAAAGACGAGATTTTTAAAATAGAAAAGACGATATTTTGAGATGAGTAGTGAAGTAAAAATATGATTTTTACTTCGGGAAAAATATAGATTTTTGCAACAAGGAAGTTATGATTTTTATTATCCATAACGAGTTATAAAGATTTGATTTTGAAGGGAAAAAGAAGAAAGGCGAAATCTATATTTTTTTTAAAATGGAATTTTTATCTATATGATAACGAAGTAAAAAATTCGATTTTTATATATTGAATAGCGAAGTCAAAATTCGATTTTTATATATTGCATAGCGAAGTCAAAATTCGATTTTTATATATTGAATAGCGAAGTCAAAATTCGATTTTTATATATTGAATAGCGAAGTAAAAATTCGATTTTTACATATGTAGTGGCTACAGACAACGAAGATGACAAAGATGCGATAGCGATGAAGATTTCTATCAAAGAAGAGTCAATAGGATTGGATAGCTATTGGTGAGAATTTCTCACCTTTCAATTTCATTTCTATTTATATATATATACTAGGATGCAGACGGTGCTTAGTAGCACCCGACACAATCGTCCACAGACCATGGACTTGTTTGTTTGGTTGCATAGATTAATTATATGATTTGATTTGAATTTGGTTGTTTGGTGATTTTGATTGATATGTGAATGGCGTGGTCCTTCACTAGACCGGGGATAAGGCTAGGCCTTGTCCCGTTTCTAGTATCGTGCCGTTATGCCGCCGAAATTTTCTAAAATAAGTTAGAAAAATAAAAATATCATTTTATTTAAAGAATGAACTGAATAGAAATTCATATGTTGGAATAAAATGTTTTATCGTTAAAAATATAATTTTTAACGTGAATATGAATGTAGTGAATATGAATAAATAAATATTCATTTACAAACCGGACGGTTTGTTTATGTACACCTATTTGAAGGACATTGATTGGGACGATAAATTTTACACATCGCCCAACTGCACAAATAAAAATAAATGTTTGTTGGTTTGAAACCCCACACGGGTGTTGGGATGAAATTTGAAGTTCACTCATCCTGATTGATTAAATATGTCAATCGATTGATTGACAGGCTGTTATAAGCGTTAGATATCTATATTTGATGCTTACACAGTGTAGTGCACTTTGGTTGATGGTTGATTATTTTTCAATGCTATTATACATGTGTTGTATGAAAATCCATATAATTAACTTTATATGGTAATTGATTGGGCCTCATTCCAATTTGAAAAACAAAGAATAATATAAAATAAATGTTCATGTGTTGACAGTACTCATCCATTGAGATTGGTCATGTGTTGAACGAAATATTTTAGTAATAAAATTTACATCTTTATATTATAAAATAAAGGTTCATGTGTTGACAGTACTCATCCATTGAGATTGGTCATGTGTTGAACGAAATATTTTAGTAATAAAATTTACATCTTTATCAATATAAAATAAAGGTTCATGTGTTGACAGTACTCATCCATTGAGATTGGTCATGTGTTGAACGAAATATTTTGATAATAACAACTATTTTGAAAAAGAAATATTTGAAATAGAAATTTATGAAGCCGTGTTGATTAGATTGACGCCATTTTGACGTGAACGATATTTATATCGATTTTATTCATTTTGAAATGAATTGAATTGAAAACGATTTTGAAAGGAATTGAATTGAAAACGATTTCGAAATGAATTGAATTGAAAACGATTTCGAAACGAATTGAATTGAAAACGATTTCGAAACGAATTGAATTGAAAACGATTTCGAAACGAATTGAATTGAAAACGATTTCGAAACGAATTGAATTAAAAACGATTTCGAAATGAATTGAATTGAAAACGATTTCGAAATGAATTGAATTGAAAACGATTTCGAAATGAATTGAATTGAAAACGATTTCGAAATGAATTGAATTGAAAACGATTTCGAAATGAATTGAATTGAAAACGATTTCGAAATGAATTGAATTGAAAACGATTTCGAAATGAATTGAATTGAAAACGATTTCGAAATGAATTGAATTGAAAACGATTTCGAAATGAATTGAATTGAAAACGATTTCGAAATGAATTGAATTGAAAACGATTTCGAAATGAATTGAATTGAAAACGATTTCGAAATGAATTGAATTGAAAACGATTTAGAAATGAATTGAATTGAAAACGAATTCAAATTGAATTGAAAACGAATTGAAATGAATTCAAATTGAATTGAATAGAAATGAATTTTAAAACGAATTTATAAAGAAGAATTCAATTTTGATTTGAATTGAAAAGGAAGTTGAAATTGCTTTTGAAACGAATTTAAAACTATTTATATAATTCGTTTTAAATAGAAACCGACGAAATATATATTATATATATATTATATATATAATATAATGGCCTGAATAGAACTTGCCGCGCCGCGGCAGTTCGCGAATTTCGACCATTTATTTCAAACTGACATTGCGGGAGATCCGACCGTCGGATTCTCCTAAAACCGGAACCGTTGGGTTCGTATCGAAAAGAGCTTTCTAACGAATATTAGAAATTTGAAATCTAACGGTTGGATTTGGAATTATGTCCAAATCAAATTCGAAAAAGGTCGCTGTAAGTGCAGTTCGATGACCGTTGATGGAAATCGACTGTACGGGCCTTGATAAAATTATTAAAAATAGTAATAATTTGCGTAAAATCATAAGAAATGATTTGTGAAGATTTGGGATGAAAAACTCCATATTTGAAAAGATAAAAATAGATTTTCATCGAAATGAACTAGTTTTGAACTAGAAATATAATTCTATTTATTTTTAAATAAATAAATTGAATTTGAAAAAGGGTTTTAAAAATAACCAGAATTTCCAATGATTGCATTGGAGTGGATTTGAATCGAAATTGTCTTCGGAATATTTCGATGTTGGAATTCGTGAATATACAGATGTTGTTATGGAAATTTGAAAGATATATATTTATATCGTTATTTCCAATACGACATTTGTTAATCGTAGAATTTGATATTGAATATAAGCCGATATATTTTCTATTTAGAGCCTTATATTGAATATCAAATGTGATTTGGGTTTGTCGTGAATGGTGTCTTCACTAACACTGTTCTTGAACCCAGTTGAGAAAAGATTAAATCTTTTTATTTAGATTTAATGAAATGTACCAATTAAATGATATTTAATTGGAATTGAATTGGTATTGATTTTTGGGTTTATCGTGAACAGTGTTTTAAATAACACTTGTTCTTTAACCCGATAATTAATGGAATGTGATTTTGGGTTTATCGTGAACCGTGTTTTAAATGACACTGATTCTTTAACCCCGTCGAAGATTAAAACTAAGTGGAGTTTTAATGAATCTTTAATTAGATTGAAATGATCGAAAATGGAGTATCACCAGTTTTGCTCCAGACGATAGTTAAATCTTTAATTAGATTTGAACGTGAAATGGTAATTGAATTTACCAATAACACTGTGGTGTTAGATATGAAGTATTACCAGTTTTACTTCATGGGATGAATAGGTTGGGATGGGGAAATTAAAATAAATGATTACTTCGGTAAGGTTCGCTAATCCCGACTAGTTTGAATTGAGATTCAAAAATAGAATAAAGAATAAATTCAAGGAATTTATCTTGGATAAAATTAATGGGAACCTTTCCCTATGAATATGAAATTTAGAAACTAACTGTCGGTTAGCCAAGCAGAATGGTTTTCTAGATATTGATCTGATGTTGGTTTCGGCCTTCGGGGTTAATATTTGGGAAATTATTCTCTTGATTAATTTACGGTTAGTGACTGATGAATTGGAATGAGGCGTATGTTGTGTTTGTGTAACACTTATTTAAAATATACGCGAGTTATTCGGGAAGACCGGGTTTATCCCATTCTGAATAACTGATACGACGTTAAGTCGAAGATGAAGACGATCGTCGAAGACCGGAGGTCTTCACGTCGTTTGGGTGATTACTGATGATCTTGATTGGGCTGTACACCTAAGAAGATGGAAACAGTTGGTGATCGTCCAGACGTACTTGGAGATCGATGGATATGCGGGGTACTAGGTGCCTCCGGTTTCGTTCAGACCCAGAACGGACTTGTAAATGGACTGTGTGTCTGACATTGGATTTTAGTCCGTGTGATTGATCTCTATTAAATATATATCTGTTTGGCGGCGGAGAATTTATTCTCTTGCTTAACGCCCTTCTCTGAGACGTACGAGCTCAGGGGTTATATATTGATGGATGTCAAACGCATGGAGTGAATTGCCTGTGTGGCATGCCTAAGTGGCAATTGATCGAGGCTTCTGTTGAAAAGAAAAGTCTTGTGGTGATGATCAAAGCACGGCCTTTGTGGCGTAGCTTTGTGTAACGTTTACTTCGCGAGTCTCACACCCGGTATGAACCAAAAACGGGAGACGGACCTCAGGGAGGACTTGCGTTTCTTTCTAGCTAAAAGTGGCGTCAGTGGTTTTACACGCCCTGACGAGTTTGACTTATGTGGTTGTTGCTGTTGCGAGGCGCCTCGGTTTGATCGGACGATCCGGGTCCGATGGAGTCATTCGTTGGCTCGTTTGCGCCCCAAAGGGCGGGGAGACGTATTGTTCAGGCATAATAATCCACATCGGTGGACCGGCCCTGACGATCCAGGGGGCAGTTGCGGCTGTTCCTGAGACATGGTAGGCTAGATTGTCTCGAATCGGTAGAGGACGATCCCTGGCCTCGGTTCATAGACGAAAATCCAATTTCCAAATACGCGACATTTGCGGTTTTAATTGTAAACCTATATATGGCGATATAGTGGCATGGGACGCTCTTGTCGCCTATGATTGATACTTATGACTTGAAGTTGTTTTATACACTATGCACTTATAATAGTATCAAACGATTTGTTTTAAACGTATCAAGCATTCTTTGGCTGTTATAAGGGAAAACCCTATCCTCGGCTGCGTTGCATTGTGTGATGGGACCTGGGTCTTATAACAGCTTCATTTTTCTTTATTTAGCATTGCGCTGTTTGTTTTATGCACTGGTATTCTTGGGAGGAAACCCGTTCCGTGTTATACGGCGTGGTCCCTTGATTTACCTAACTTTTAAAAATAAAGAATAATAATTGTTTTAGTTCTCACACCAGTCACATGACTGACCTGGAGTTTATTGTTTTAACCTAAACTCTGGGTGCCCCTATTTTGACACGGGCAGCTAGTAGTTTTGGTTTTGCAGATTTATATTCACAGGATCCTGATTTACAGCTGGAACGATATCCGGAAAGCTTTGTATCCGTATATCTCTTCTAGTCGTGTATTGTATTATTTTCCGCTGCTATAGATTTAAATGTAATTTAAATCTCTGATATTTCTGTGTAATATTTATTCATTTATACTCTGTATATTCTTGTAATCTGATGCATTGTTGTAATAAGCAATGAAATGTTCTTCTGTATGCGTTCTGTTGTGGTTTGTTCTCGAACTATCCGACGCTTTCCTTAACGGGGAAGTTGCGGGTTTTCACATCTGTTTGAGTTAGAGATTCATTTGCTCAGATCGTTTTCAGGTATGATCTCTAGACTCACATTTTTTTTGTATATCCTCTGTTTTTATTCTTCTTTGTTTATTCCTCTTTCTACCTCTTCTTCTATTTTCTTTCTGTTTATTTTTGTTTTGAATTGACACTGCCATATTCTTTTTATTCTGGGCTTCCTTAACTTCCAATTGTAGAATTCATATTTTTCTGGAAATTCACTTTATTTGAATAAAACTCTAATGTTTTAATCATTTCTAGATCTTGAATTTAAACTTGTAAATATCTGCGATTGTTTTGAAAATTATTTTTCTAAATTCCTAACAGTGCTGAAGTATTCTTGTTCTATCTTGAACACTGTTAATATGAATTCTAAATTTTAGAAGATCTGAAAAACAAATTGAAATTTCACACACCTCTGCTGTTTTGAGTTTCTTCTAATTCATTTTAGAAAAGTTTGAAATATTATACTCATTACAGCAGACTGCTACTTCTTGGTTGTGATAATTTCATTGATTTTCAGATTGGCTTGGAAATTTTGAATTGTCTTGAATCACAGTGATACATCTTGAAATTCATCTTTATCTATGATCATTACTGTTGAAATTTGTTTGTTTGAAATCATATGAAATTCTTGATATTTTGGATATCACAAACCTCTTAAATTTGAAATTATCAATCTTGTGTGACTGATTCATTATATCTCAAAACTTGACATTGATTCAAGTGTTTTCAAATAAATTATTCTTCTATTTTCTGGATCATGAATATCTCTCAATTTTGATGTAAATGATCTGAAGTTTCTATTATACTTGTCAGAAATACTTGTGAAAATTTCTTTGAATATCTGGTCTTAAAACTCACTATTATTTCATGATTATTTGATTTGAATATTTTGTTTGTTTAAAATCATTTGAAATTTTTTATTTATTGAATCTCACACATATCTTGAATCTGAAATTTATAATCTGGTGTGATTGATTCATTGAATCTTGAGATTTTCATATTCCTTCAAATGATTTCAAATAAACGGTATTTTTAATCTCGGATCATGAATCATCATTTGGAACCGACATCCTCGGACAAGTCTGCTTTGAAATTGGTTTTCATGCTGCTCTGATATAGATTTGAAAATATTTTGTAAAGTGCTTGTTTTGATCTGTTTGCTGCTCTGATATATGTGCTAATCTGTTATCTTGTCTGCTTGGGCTTAACGTATGGTTTTTGCTGTCTGAGATACCCTTGTTCGTCTCCTGTGTCATGTTAAAACCCTCATTAATAGAGACATCAAGTGGTTTCAGTTTAGGTGTGCTGATTTTTTTTCATGTATATATATTTTTTAATTCCTCTTGTCTTGTATAGATCTTTATATCCCTCTTGTTATTGATTTTTATTTTTTAAACTTATTTATTGATTATTCATTCAGAAATTGAAATCAATACCCAAATTAAACTGTATTTATAATTCATCAAAATTATTATTAGATTTTGAAATTGTGATGAATTGTGACTGCAGTATATTTCACAACAAAAGGAGATTTTATTTAGATTTTCATGACGGTTGAACAATTATTATAATATCTTTGAATTGGCGATTATTTCATGAACATCTCCTCGATCTTCCATTATTCTGACATCCACCATGATTTTATATTAATGTGGAGAGTAAATATTTTTTAAAATCTTTTTAAATAAACATTGGAAATATTTGTGATAGAAATGGGACTATGTTATTATTCAGAATTAGTGATAATTGAAAATTTTCAATGATCCAAGTACAGTTGAGCATATTTCATAATATGATTATTTTAGAAATTTTCACAAACCACTTCTGTACCTACCACATTTCTATCATCCATATTGGTTTTATATACTGAGGAGTTTTTCATTTTGAAACTGAAAATAATAAAAATATAATATTCATAAGTGTTTCTCTAACCTCATTTAAAAATCCAAGCTCTAGTCATGCATGGTTACGAGATTACTTATATTTAAGCTGCGACTGACCTCGTTTATAAATTCAAGCTCTGGTTATGCGTGGTCAGTGTGTTCTTAAATAAAAAGAAAAAGTAAAGGAATAAAATGCTAAATAATTTTTTATATGAAATTCTCCTTGGTGTGTAAAAATCAGTCTATCAACCCATCTTCTAATTTGTGAAATGTGTTAAAATCTTATGATGTATTATGATTTGTTGATTGATAGCTATTGGGATTTGAGATTATATGATTGCGTCACTTAAATTGAATTTATAATTATAGACCATATCCATCACTGTTTTTGTGCTTCATTTTTGAGAATCTTATTGGAAAATAATTGGAAATATATGTTTTTGAAACTCTCTCCATTTTTATAAATTCATCGTAAATCCATCATTCTACAATGTGCAATATGCCACTAGTTCTTAGAGTATTATGATTTTTGTTTGGTTGATTGAGATATATGGTGACCGTTCTTCCTCTTAAGCTGAAATTATAATTTTAGTCATTTTAGTCATTTTTCATCTATATTTTAAGTTTTGAATCCTTTTGGTGATGACAAAAAGGGGAGAATGGGTTGAGATTTTGATTTCGATTTATGCGTGAATATTTTTTTTAAATATTTCTAATTTTGAAAATTCATTCAATTTTCTTTCTTTACTCATGCACAGTTATAGGGGGAGTTTCTGTTGTAGGGGGAGCTTTCAAATAGGCGGAGTTCAGTTTTTCACTATCAAACACATTTACTATATTTAAAATCTTAATATTTGTTTGTCATCAGCAAAAGGGGGAGACTGTTGTATATAACGTTGTTGTAAACACAATTATATGATTTTTGTTTGATGATAACAACCAAATATATATTATTATAAATGTGTTTGTTATTGTACTGTTTTATATATACATCACAAACATGAATATAATATTCATATTTATAGAATACGACTGCACACAAATTCAAATATTCACACAGTATTTTATTTAAATACAATATTTTATTTCAATATTTAAATAGTACAATCTTATAACTCCGCTATTTGTACAATTCACTTATATACAGATTCATATACTTATACATATACAATTTCATATACACAGCTCGTCACTATAGATTCACTCATACACTCAGTTTACTCTCATATACATACAATCACTGACTCACACACTCATACACTATCACTTTTGTCTTCTGTCCTCTGTCAGTCAACACAGTCAGTCTAGTCACCATTTGCTTACCTGTCATTTGAAAAACATACACAATATACTGCAGTAGAAATAAAACTGAAATGCATACAAAAATAAATTTAATTTGCCTCAGAATTTCGATGTGTTTCTCATCATTTTTCATGACTCGATCTGATTTGTGTATATTCATTTAGTGCTCCCGTATATACAGAATACACACGATACATGTATACACGTACATGTCCATATATATACACATATCTCTGTGCAGAGGCAATCTAGTCAGACTTTTACAGGGACAAGAAAGTTATTCTGAATGACTACATGTACACACATGTATAAATGTACATGCGTGCACCGCCTCGCCAATTCAGAGTAAAGTTATTCTGAATGACTGCATGTACAATCTGATAACTCCACTATTTGTACAATTCACTTATATACAGATTCATATACATATACAATTTCATATAAACAGCTCGTCACTACAGATTCACTCATACACTCAGTTTACTCTCATATACATACAATCACTGACTCACACACTCATACACTATCACTTTTGTCTTCTGTCCTCTGTCAGTCAGCACAGTCAGTCCAATCACCATCTGTTTACCTGTCACATGAAAAACACACATTGTACACTGCAACAGAAATAAAACTGAAATGCATACAAAAATAAATTTAATTTGCATCAGAATTTCGGTCTGTTTCTCATCATTTTTCATGACTCGATCTGATTTGTGTATATTCATCCAGTGCTCACATATATATACTGCATACACATGATACATGTATACACATACATGTGCATGTATATACACATATCTCTGTGCAGAGGCAATCTAATCAGACTTTTACAGGGACAAGAAAGTTATTCTGAATGACTGCATGTACACACATGTATAAATATACACGCGTGCATTGCCTCGCCATGTAGTATAGCATCTGAGGAGCAGCCACATGGACCAACTCGACTCAATGCACAAGCTAAAGTACACAATGGTCAAGAAAATAAGTCATGTACACATATATCAGTGAAGAAAGCAGCTAAATGGACAAGCCATGCTCAAACTAACAAGACAAGGGTCGAGCCAGTATGGTATATGACACAGGTATCAAGACATAGCAAGTTACTTCAGATCAATAGGTCAGGCTAGTTTTTCTGGTGCAACAAGATCAAGTACAAGGCAGTATGGTACACCGTACACATGCAACTTACATGGCATAAACATAGGAGCAAAACCGCTAAAACTGGTGGTGCAAGGGTCAAACCAGAATGGTTCAGCAATGTACGCTGTCAGACAGTGGCCAATAAGGTCATGGTGCAACTCACAAGCTCACGTATCAAATATAGTTCATGTATACACACAACAAAGGAACAACAAGTATGTGGTTCTAATATGTGCATTTCAATTGTGCAAAAGTCAAGGGCAAACTCAAGCTACATGAATACAAATCAGCATCAAAGTATAAGTGTGCAAGAGTTCTTCGGAAATGGTGCAGCAGGAACTAAATGGTGCATGCAATAGCAAATACATGGTGATACAACAACATAGGGATGTATACAAGGTTCAAAGCATCGTGGACCAAAGTTCACAAATATAGATAAAATGGCCATAGTAAATGGCATGGACATCATTTACATGTCTACAACAACATATATACATGACAGTATGGGTTACATGTACAAGCATTGTAAATCAAACAAGTCAAGGCAGCAGCTGTGAAGAAACAAGCATATGCAAGCTAAAAAAATGGTACACATACATACAGAGGTGCACATAAGTTTTTCAGTCAGGTGCACACATATAAGGAATGCTCTAAAATATTATAGAAAATCAGCAAGCATGTTTTTGGTAAGAAATTAATCACCTTTTCAAACTTGGCATGAGGACAACTAAACAATCTTTTCTGGACAAATCATGCAGTGCTCTTATTTCAAGAATGTTGAAATTACAAAGGGGAAAGCATTTTGTTTTTGGTAAGTTTTTATCACTGAAAAGATTTGATATGGAGCAAGTTTTTTTTTCTAGAAATATTCATTTCGAATTCAAGGGACCAAGAATAATCAATTCGATGTTTTCCAGAAATACACAATCAATATTTGGTAAGAGTAAATTGTGGAAATCGATTTCTGTTCACATGTTTTAGGAAACCGACTGGATTCATTTTGATATGTCTAAATTCATCAAGTCATACTCACGCAAGAATCTCAATCAAAGCCAAGGCATCAAAAGACGAAATCGTGCCAATCAGTCAAGGCAATAATCGAAATCAGAGAGCTATTATAGGATTACTAAATCCTATATAAACACCATTATCACTATAGGCTTGTTTATCGAAAACCAAGAACTCATATTCAAGAACAAAATCGAAAAATCAAATCAGTAATACCCACAAGTTTTCGATCATAAGTTTATCCCAAATCGGACGTCAAGAACAAGCAACTCTTCGAAGTTCATTAGAGAATCATTTCATCCAACAAGTAGTCGAGATTTGGGGAATCGAAGAAACCCTAATTTACCCTTTTCCATCGGCTGACATACTTTTTGTGAAGAGAAAGCTTCTAAAGGGACATAAAGGAAAATGGGATGGGCCATACAATTTAATTAAAAAGGGATCTTTAACTAGAGTTTTTATTTTGTTTTTATATTGTTTTTGTTGTAATTTCTTTTGTAACCGATTCTCAGTTTCCTAGTGTCTGTCAAACTAGGGAATCCAGTTAGGGTTTTAAATAGCAGTTTACTAGAGTCTGTAAAAACTAAGTACGGGTTACGGGGTTGTAATCCGGGAAAATTTGATCTAGGGGATATAGATCAGTCTAGGGTTTTGAGCGTAGGATTAGAATAGAAGCAAAGGGTTCGCCAGTTTATATGGTCTTGTAAGCGGGATATTTTTTATTACCTAGTAGAAACCTTAGGAATGTAGCATTAGGCAGGATTTTGCCGAAGCTGGGTATATCTTGTGTCATTTACTTTTCTACATTTATTTTCTACTGCGTTTTGTGATCTGATATTTTTTAATATCTTGCTAAAATTCAATAAATCCTATGTACCCCCCTCTAGGGTTAATCTAGATCCAACACATGACGCATCAGAACACAGAACAAAATAACATTTTATTGCTATTACAACAATTTTACATCAGAGTACCAGAATATATCAGAGTATAGATAAATAATACACAACGGAAAATATCAGAGATTAATAAATACAATACAATGGAAAAGCATAAGTACATAAATACAACGGAAGACTCCAAATAATCCAGAGTATAGCTCCAGCTAAAATCCAGGATTTTTTTTGAGAAATATCTGCAAAACCAAAACTATAGATTGCCTGTGCGACAAAATGGGCACCCGGTGTTTAGGTGAAAACAATAAACTTCGAGTCAGTCAATGACTGGCGTGAGACCTAAATTTTTTTATTAAAACTTTACTTTAAAAGTTGGGAAATCATGGGACCATGCCGTATGACACAGAATTGGTTTACTCCACATGAATATCATTAAAACAAACAATGCAATGTTTTTTGGAAAATGAAGTTATTATAAGACTCAGTTCCCATCTGTAGCAATCCGGATTTTCAGAACGAATTAATTTTTTTTATTTTAGCCATTTTAATGAATTTGGATATTTAAAATGATTTATTTTAAATAATAACGACTAATTTTTTTTAAATGAAGTTAGAACGTATAAATTTATTTTAAATATAAAACGAGCCTGAAATGGCGTGGTAGTTTGAAATTTTGATTTTAAATTTCAATTGAATGTATAGAATTTAAAATAAATCAGATTTTAGTAAAACCAGAAATATTTGAATCTGTTTAATTATATCTTTCTAACGAATGTGAAAAATCCAGATTTCATAACGAGAATTGAAAGTTATGTCCAGTATAAAATTTAAAATAGTCGCTATGGAATTTATATATATTTTAATATAATATATAGCCCTTAAAAATAGCCATTTTGAAAACAACCTCCATTTTCAATGAAACCAATTTTGTTGGATTCAGAATGTCAAATTATTGCTAGATTTCAATTTTCATAATTTTTGAAGTTAATATATGACCGTGGTGAGTTTAAACGCATTTGGTAATCTCATTTGAATTGGATCGACCAGAAAATGACTATTTTCCAAACGGCCTCCGAATTCGACGAAATTAGTTTTGTTAGGACCGTATCGTCAAAACATAGCTAGATTTATTTTTCTCTAATTTTTGGAGTTCGTATGTGGCCCCAGTAAATTAAAATGTACGTTTAAATTCAATGTATATTGATTTATATTTTGATCTAAATGAAAACTGATCAAAACAGTCGAATTGGCATACGTTACATATCCCATTGTGTTGAAATTAAAGAAAACAAAAACAAAAATAATATATATATATATATATATATATATATATATTAACCTAAAAACCTAATCCATCGTTCATTATTCAAAATCGCGCCTCCCTCTATGAAACCCGTCGCGCCTCCACTTACCTCGTCGTCGCTCCTCGAGCACGCCCTCCCCCTCCCGGCCACCACCGACGATCAGCACCCCCACTTGCTCCTTCTCCCTCCGGTAGCAATCCCCAACTGCCATGCCCAAAAACGAGCAGCCGCCAGCCAATGACCCCACCTTCGACCATTGCACCTTCCTGCCACCTTCCTCGACCCCAGCGCCGCCTCTTCTCAGTCCAACTTCGGCTATGAACCCCCTCTTCAATAAAAATCTGATTTTTATAATTTTCATTTTATACGCGACAATCCCTGACCTTCTCGAGCCCATATCTCCCAAATCGAGCCCCTATGTCCAAAACTCCACAATGCCAAATCAAAGAGCACGATTTCCTCTTCGATTTCAGTATATGAAAGTCATATTTTGGACTGCGAAGCCGCCCGGAAAACACGTCCAAAGTCTGCTATCCAATTCGTGTCATTTCGCGAATTCTGGCTAATTGGAACATTTTCAGAAGAAAAGCCCCTAAGCGAAAGTTGTCCGGAATGACACGTTTATGCTAGAAAAAAAACAGCGTGAAGATTGGAGCTCGTTTGCAAATTTTGGAACCAGAACAACAAACCAAAGCGACAAAAGCACGATGGAGTGGATCCCAATGTAAGAACACCTTCTCACTCTAATTATTTTACAGTTAAATATATATACTAGGATGCAGACGGTGCTTAATAGCACCCGACACTATTTTTGTACAAACAATGGATGTTTGTTTGTATTGAATTTTGGGAAAATGGACTGTATTGTATTGAAATGAATTGTATTGTGTTTTGTGGATTGGATTGATTGTTGTATATGGCGCGAGCCAGTATCAGGAGAGGGGTAATGCTAGTTATTACTCCAGTTTTAATATCGCACCGTAATAATGCCGAAATTTTCTAAAATAAAAATATGTTAGTTAAAAATAACATTTTTAATGTGTAAATGAGCTATATAAAATATTCATATGTTGAATAAAATGTTTAATCAATAAAAATATCATTTTTATTGAATGTATGAACTATATAAATATTCATGGGTTGAAATAAATATTTAATCGTTAAAAATATAATTTTTAACATATATATGAACGACATAAAATTCTCCTGAAATGAAAATAAATATTCATTTACAAATCGGATGATTAGTTTATGGACACACATTTAACTGACATTGATTGGGACGATAAATTTTACACATGCCCAACTGCACAAACTACACAAATAAAATCTGTGTTTGTTGATTGAAACCCCACACGGGTATTGGGATGATATTTGACATACACTAATCCCAATTATTTAGTTGTATGTCAATCGATTGGTTGACAGACTGTTGTAAGCGTTAATTATTTATATTTAATGCTTATGCAGTTGAGTAGTGCACTCTGGATGATGGATGATTGTGTATCATTGTTGTTATATACATGTGTTGTATGGAAATCCATAGAAATAAAATCTATGGTAATTGATTGGTTTTCATTCCAATTTGGAAAATAAAGAATATTTTAAAATAACAAATATTTTAAAATAATATTCAATAAAGAATTAAAATGTGAATTGGATGTCCGATTTTGGATGGACACGAAAATATTAAAGTGCGTGAAGCCATATTGGTTGGATATGCGCTATTTTGACGCGAACAATATTTATATCGATTTTATTCATTTTTATAATGAATATCGACAAGGAAATTATTTTGAAATCTGATATTTTGAAAATATTATCATTTAAATATTATAATGATACGGAGTATTCAATTTTGATTTAAAATTGAACTGAAAGTGGAAATCGTTTTAAAGCGAATTTATAAACGATTTATAAAATACATTTTAAATGGAAATAGATGAAATATGTATATAATATATATTATATATATTTAATGGCCTGAATAGAATGCGTCGCGCCGCGACCATTCGCGAATTTCGACCATTGACTTCGAATTGACATTACGGGAGACCCAACCGTTGAATTCTCCTGAAACTGGAACCGTTAGGTTCATATTGAAAAGAGATTTACAACGGATATAAGTGATTTGAAATCTAACTGTTGGATTTGGAATTATGTCCAAATCAAATTCAGAAAAGGTCGCTGTAAGTGCAGTTCGATGACCGTTTATGGAAATCGACTGAAAGGAGCTTAGTAAATTTATTAAAAATATTCATAATTTGTGTAAAATCATAATAAATGATTTGGAAAGAATTGGGATGAAAATTTCCATGTTTGTAAAGATAAAAATATATTTTTATCAAAATGAACTAGTTATTAACTAGAATAACAATCCAATATTTTTTAAAGAAATAAACTGGATTTGAAATGGTTTTAAAAATAACCCGAATTTTTCCAATAAATAAATTGGAATGGAATGGAAATAATCTTCAGAATATTTCGATATTGGATTCCGTGGTTATACGGATATTTTTATGGGAATTCGGAAGATATAGATATCGTTATTCCTAATACGATATTCGTTAGTTTTCAAAATTTGATATTGAATATAAGCCGTTATATATTTGTTCAGGCCTTATATTTAATATTAAATTGGATTTTTGGTTTGTCGTGAATGGTGTCTTAAATAACACTGTTCTTAAACCCAGTTGAGAAAAGAATAAATCTTTTAATTAAGATTTAGTTAAGTTTTCCAATTAATTAATATTTAATTGGAATTGAATCAAAGAATTGGATTTTGGGTTTGTCGTGAATGGTGTCTTAAATAACACTGTTCTTAAACCCCGTGTGAAAAGAATAAATCTTTTAATTAAGATTATTAGAGTTTCCAGTTATATTTAGTAATTGGAATAAAATGGAATGTGAATTGGTTTATTGTGAACTGTGTTTTTAACAACATTCGTTCTTTAACCCAATTAACAGTGAAATGTGATTTGGAATTTGTAAATCTTCTTATTAATATTTATTGGAAATTTTCCAAAGTAAAGTTTTCCAATTTGATAAAATAAATTGGAATGGAATGGAATTCGATTTGGTAATAATCGAAGTGAACTTCTGTGGAGGAAGGCTGTTACTATATATGGAATTTAAAAGGCTTTGTCGTTATTCTATTTATATTATTGGTTGGATATGGAAGTTTATATCGTTTATATATATTGATCTATTTTCCGTGAAGATTCCATAATAAATGGAATGTGATTTTGGGTTTAGCAGCCATTTTTATGGTAAGAGACTACGATCCAACTACTCGATACAATGATCTATTAGATCGTGTCCTTAGGCACCGTGATGCAATCACATCACACCTAAACTAGGCATATATATATTTCTAGGTTTTCACAGTTTTGGTTTGTATATTCATAATGATACCATGAGTGCTTTAGAACGTCCCCAACTTGAAATGTGTTTTAAATGACATTGGTTCTTTAACCCAGTTAAAGACAAGGTTTATTTCCTAAATTTGAATAATCATTATATAACGATTTTTGGGGATTAAAACTAAGTGGAATTTTAATGAAGCTTTAATTAGATTGAAATGTGAATGTGATAATTTAAATTATCAAATTTTGAAAATGATCGAGAATAAAGTATCACTAGTTTTGCTCCAAGCGATAGTTAAATCTTTAATTAGATTTGAATGTGAAATGGTAATTAATTTTTACCGATAGCACAGTGATGTTAGATATGGAGTAGTACCAGTTTTGCTCCGTGAGATGAATAGGTTGGGATTGTGAAATATAATAAATGATTACTTTGGTAAGGTTCGCTAATCCCGACTAGTTTGGAAAACCTTAATTTGGTTTAAATTGTGAAAAGAATATTTGAATAAAAGAATATTCTGGATTGGAATGAGGTGTATGTTATATTTTTATAGCAATTATTTATAAGATACGCGGGTTATTTGGAAATATCGGGTTTATCCTATTCTGAATAATTGATACGACGATAAGTCAACAATGAAGACGGTGGTTGAAGACCGAAGTTCTTCACATCGTTTGGATGATTATTGATGTCTTGATTAGGCTATACACCCAAGACAAGGTAATAAGTGGTGATCGTCCAGACGTACTTGGAGATCGACCGGATATGCGGGGACCTCTCTCCTATATTGGACATATGGGACGAGGAAAAAGGTGCCTCCGGTTTCGTTTAGACCCAGAACGAACTTGTAAATGAATGTGTGTATGACATTGGATTTTATTCTGTGTTGATTGATCTCTATTGAATATATATCTATTTGGTGGCGGAGAATTTATTCTCTTGCTTATCACCCTTCTCTGAGACGTACGAGCTTAAGGTTATATATCGATAGACATCAGCCGCATGGCATGAATTGTCAGTGTGGCATGCTGAGATGCAAATGATAATGGCTTTTGTTGAAAAGCAGAATCTTGTGGTTGATGACCAAAGCACGACTTTAAATAGCATAGCTTTATGTATAGCATTAATTCGCTAGCCTCACACCTCGGTGTGAACCAGAAATGGGAGAGAAGCTTAGGGAGGACATGCGTTTCTTTCTAACTAGGAGTGGTGTCATGGTATGGAGCCCAGACATTTTACTCATGTGGAGGTTGCATATTATTTGATGGATAGCGAGGCACCTCGGATATATATATATATATATATATATATATATATATATATATATATATATATCGGTCACTGCGGGGCCGATGGATGATACGGTCGACATACTGACTAGACTTACTTCCCATAGGGAGGGGAAACACATTGTTCAGGAATTTTAATCCACTAACGTAAGTGTGGACTGGCCCTGACGCTTCAAGGGCTTGACTGAGTACGAGTCCTGAGACACGGGCTAGAGCGTCTCGAATTCGGTATGGACGATCCCTTGCCTTGGTTGTTGATGGAAATCCAACTTCTAATACGACATCGTGCGGTTTTGATTGTAGAACTAGTATGGAGACATGATATATGGTACCCATGCCGTCTATGATTGATACATTTATATTTGAAATTGTTTTTAACGCTATGCACTTATAATAGTATCAAATGATTTGTTTTAAATCGTACCAATCATGTTTGGCTATTATAAGGGAAAACTCTATCCTTCGGCTTGCATTGCATTGTGTGATGGGACCCGAGTCTTATAATAGCTTCATTTTTCCAGAATACATTACGCTAGTTGTTATATGCACTGGTATTCTTGGGAGGAAACCCGTTCCGTGTTATACGGCGTGGTCCCTTGATTTACTCTAAAGTAAAGTTTTAAATAACTGTTTTAGTTCTCACACCAATCCCATGACTGACTCGGAGTTTGTTGTTTTAACCTAAACTCCGGGTGCCCTATTTTCCATACGGGCAGCTAGTAGTTTTGGTTTTGGAGATTTCTACTTTATAGGATCATGGTTTACAGCTGGAACTATATTCGAAAAGCTCTGTATCCGTGTATTTCTTTCAGTTGTGTTATGTAATATTTTTCCCGCTGCTATATAATGTATTTGTATCTCTAATATTTTTCTGCTGTATATATGTATTCGTACTCTATTATATTCTTGTACTCTAATGCAATTGTTGTAATTGCAATGAAATGTTCTTCTGTTTGCGTTCTGTTGTCGTGTTCTCAACTCAATCCGGGCTTTTCCGTGAGGGGGAGTTTGGGTCGTTTCAGTTTGGTATCAGAGCTTTGGTTTACAGAGCTCGAGAACAAGACACATTAGAACCAAACGAAAGAATTCATTAGAGATTGGATTAGTAATATCCAGTGATAATGACTCGTTAGGGATGGGATCAGTAGTATCCTAGAATGTGTTTCAAAGAGTGTTGTTTTTAAAATAAAAATGAAAACAAATTTTGTTTTGAAAATTTAAACCTTTTTAAATGTATTTGAATATTTTATTTTAAATTGATTTGGACAATCGAATATATGAAGATTTTGCATATACGCCTCGCAAACGTGTATACGAAGCCTTAAATATACTGGATAGATATAGAATCACACTCTAGTTGCCCGAGAATGATTCTGATGATGGGGCCCCATCATCAGTGTTGTTTTCGAGTTTCAAAAGTGGGATATCTATATATTTCCAATTGACTGGTGTGAGAACAAAACTAGATAGGGTTAATATTTGTGATTTGACACTAATAAATATGATCTTTGAATATATACACAAAAATTATATGTTTTGGAAAGATAAGCAACAAATTGATTGCTGGTTGTGTTGTATGATAATTAGTTTGACTAATTAAAATGTTAGACCAATAAGAGAACAAAAGGTAAATTTAGCCAAATTGAATCAAATATTGAACTGAATTGAAAATTGATTGCAATTGCGTACATGTACATATATATATAATATATATATGTGAACAGGTCATAGCATGGAAGCTAAGAAGAGGAATAAAATTGTATGCCCGACAAATAGGTACATGTTTACTGTATTTTTTGGGTTTTGATGATTTTATGAGCCGATTGGCTAGCCGCTTGGCTTTTTCTTTTTCTTATGGATTGATGAAGGCCCTGTAAGGCAAGTTGCGATTTTAAAGGTCTCCCCGTGCAAAGGAGGTTATGGCGAAATTTTTCAAAAATTTAGGGTGTTAGCCAAATTTTTGAAAAATTAGAAAATTCTTAAAAATTGAAAAGTTGAAGAATGAAAGCCAGAATGAAAGTTGAGTTAGTTAGTTAAACAACTTTCAGCTCTGTTCCTTTTCGAGGACGAAAAGATTTTAAGTGGGGAAGATTGTAACAACCCAGATTTTCAGAACCAATTTAAAAATTTTATTTTAGCTATTTTAATGAATTTTGGATATTTAAAATGATTTATTTTAAATAATAATGACTAAAAATTTATTTTAAACGAAGTTAGAACGTATAAATTTATTTTAAATATAAAACGAGCCTGAAATGGTGCGGTAGTTTGAAAATTCGATTTTAAATTTCAATTGAATGTACATAATTCAAAATAAATCGAATTTCAGTAAAACCAGAAATATTTGAATCTGTTTAATTATATCTTTCTAACAATTTGAAAAATCCAGATTTCATAACGAGAATTGAAAGTTATGTCCAGTTTAAAATTTAAAATAATTGCTATGGAATTTGTATACATTTTAATATAATATATAACCCATAAAAATAGCCATTTCGCAAATGACCTCCGTTTTCGACGAAACCACTTTTGTTGGATCCAGAATGTCAAATTATTGCTGGATTCCAATTTCATAGTTTTTGGAATTAATATATGAGCGTGGTGAGTTTAAACGCTTTTGGTAATTTCAGTTGAATTGGATCGACCAGAAAATGACAATTTTTCAAACGACCTCCAAATTTGACGAAATTAGTTTTGTTAGGACCGTATCGTCAAAACATAGTTAAATTTATTTTTTTGTAATTTTTGGAGTCCGTATGTGGCCCCATTAAATTAAAATGTACATTTAAATTCAGTATATATTGATTTATATTTTAATCTAAATGAAAACTGATCGAAACAGTCGAATTGGCTTATGGGACATATCCCATTGTGTTCTAAATGGGGGTATTTAGATAGGGGCGATAGTTGTTGAGTTCGATTTGGAGTTTAAATGTAAAAACCGATATTTTTGAAATTAAAGAAGATAAAAATTATATATATATATATTAACCTAAAAACCTAATCCATCGTTCATTATTAAAAATCGCGCCTCCTTCTATGAAACCCGTCGCTCCTCCACTTGCCCCACCGCCGCTCCTCTAGCACGCCGCCCCTCCCCCTCCGCGCCACCGCCGATGATCAGCACCCCCTTGCTCCTCCTCCCTCGGCCGCAATCCCCAAACTCCCAGCCCGAAAATGAGCCGCCGCCAGCCAATGACCCCACCTCCGACTGTTGCACCCCCCCTGCCACCTGTCCCGTCCCCAGCCCGCCTCCCCTCAGTTCAACTCCGGCCATGAACCCCCTCTTCAATAAAAATCCGATTTTTATGATCTTCAATGTATACGCGACAGTCCCTGACCTTCCCGAGCCCATATCTCCTAAACCGAGCCCCTGTGGTAAAAACTCCACAACGCCAAAATCGAAGAGCACGATTTCCTCTTCAATTTGAGTATATGGAAGTTATATTTTGGGTTGCGGAGCCGCCCCGAAAACACGTCCAAAGTATGTTGTCCAATTCGTATCATTTCGTGAATTCTGGCGAATTGGGTTATTTTCGAAAGAAAAGTCCCTAGGTGAAAGTTGTCCGGAATGGCAGTTTATGCTAAAAAAAAGATGGCGTGAAGATTAGAGCTCGTTTGCAAATTATGGAACTAGAACAGCAAATCAAAGCGAGAAAAGCACGGCAAAGTGGATCCCAATGTGAGAACACCTTCTCACTCTAATTATTTTATAGTTAAACATATATACTAGGATGCAGACGGTGCTTAGTAGCACCCGACACTATTTTTGTTCAAACCATGGATGTTTGTAGAGTGAATTTTGGGAAAATTGACTGTATTGTGATGAAATGAATTGTATTGTGTTTTGTGGATTGGATTGATTGATGTGTATGGCGCGAGCTAGTATCAGGAGAGGGGTAATGCTAGACATTACTCCAGTTTTAATATCGCGCCGTTATAATGCCGAAATTTTCTGAAATAAAAATGTGTTAGTTAAAAATAACATTTTTAATGTGTATATGAACTATATAAAATATTCATGTGTTGAATAAAATGTTTGAACAATAAAAATATCATTTTTATTGAATGTATGAACTATATAAAATATTCATGGGTTGAAATAAATATTTAATCGTTAAAAATATATTTTTTAACGTATATATATGAATGACATAAAATTCTCCTGAAATGAAAATAAATATTCATTTACAAATTGGGCGATTTGTTTATGGACACACATTTAACTGACACTGATTGGGACGATAAATTTTACACATCGCCCAACTGCACAAATAAAATCTGTGTTTATTGATTGAAACCCCACACAGGTATTGGGAGGATATTTGACGTACACTAGTCCCAATTGTTTAGTTGTATGTCAATCGACTGGTTGACAGACTGTTGTAAGCGTTAATTATTTATATTTAATCCTTATGCGGTTGAGTAATGCACTCTGGATGATGGATGATTGTGTATTATTGTTGTTATATACATGTGTTGTATGGAAATTAATTGATTGGGTTTCATTTCCAATTTGAAAAATAAAGAATATTTTAAAATAAAGAATATTTTAAAAATAACAAATATTTTAAAATAATATTCAGTAAAGAATTAAAATGTGAATTGGATGTCCGATTTTGGATGGACACGAAAATATTAAAGTGTGTGAAGCCGTATTGGTTAGATATGCACTATTTTGATGCGAACGATATTTATGTCGATTTTATTCATTTTATAATGAATATCGAAATGGAAATTATTTCAAAATTTGATATTTTGAAAATATTATCATTTAAATATTATAATGATAAGGAGTATTCAATTTTGATTTAAAATTGAACTGAAAGTGTGAATCGTTTTAAAACGAATTTCTAAACGATTTGTAAAATATGTTTTAAATGGAAATAGATGAAATATATATTATATATATTTAATGGGTAGAACGCGCCGCGCCGCGACCATTTGCGAATTTCGAGCATTGACTTCGAATTGACATTATGGGAGATCCGACCGTCGGATTCTCCTAAAACCGAAACCATTTGGCTCGTATCGAAAAGAGCTTTCCAACGGTCATAAGAGATTTGAAATCTAACGGTTGGATTTGGAATTATGTCCAAATCAAATTCAGAATTGGTCATTGTAGGTGCAGTTTGATGACCATTTATGGAAATCGATTGAAAGGGGCTTAGTAAAATTATTAAAAGTATTAATAATTTGTGTAAAATCATAATAAATGATTTAGAAAGAAATGGAATGAAAATTTCCACGTTTGTAAAGATAAAAATATATTTTTATCAAAATGAACTAGTTATTAACTAGAATAACAATCCAATATTTTTTAGAGAAATAAATGGGATTTGAAATGGTTTTAAAAATAACCAGAATTTTTCTAATAAATAAATTGGAATGGATTGGAATGGAAATAATCTTCGGAATATTTCAATATTGGATTCCGTGGTTATAGGATATTTTTATGGGAATTTGGAAGATACAAATATCATTATTCCCAATACGATATCCGTTAGTTTTCAGAATTTGATATTGAATATAAGTCGATATAATTTCTATTCAGAGCCTTGTATTTAGTATTAAATTGGATTTTGGGTTTTTCGTGAACGGTGTCTTAAATAACACTGTTTTTAAACCCAGTTGAGAAAAGAATAAATCTTTTAATTAAGATTTAGTGAAGTTTTCCAATTAATTAATATTTAATTGGAATTGAATCAAAGAATTGGATTTTGGGTTTGTCATGAACGGTGTCTTAAATAACATTGTTCTTAAATCCCGTGTGAAAAGAATAAATCTTTTTATTAAGATTATTAGAGTTTCCTGTTATATTTAGTAATTGGAATAAAATGGAATGTGAATTGGGTTTATCGTGAACTGTGTTTTTAATGACATTCGTTCTTTAACCCAATTAACAATGAAATGTGATTTGGAATTTATAAATCTTCTTATTAAGATTTAATGGAAATTTTCCAAAGTAAAGTTTTCCAATTTGATAAAATAAATTGGAATGGAATGGAATTCGATTTGGTAATAATCGAAGTGAACTTCTGTGGAGGAAGGCTGTTACTATATATGGAATTTAAAAGGCTTTGTCGTTATTCTATTTATATTATTGGTTGGGTATGAAAGTTTATATCGATTATATATATTGATCTTTTTCCGTGAAGATTCCATTAATGGGATGTGATTTTGGGTTTATCATGAACTGTGTTTTAAATGACATTGGTTCTTTAACCCAGTTAAAGACATGATTTATTTCCTAAATTTGAATAATCATTATATAATGATTTTTGGGGATTAAAACAAGTGGAGTTTTAATGAATCTTTAATTAGATTGAAATGTAAATGTGATAATTTAAATTATCAAATTCGGGAAATGATCGAGAATGGAGTATCACCAGTTTTGCTCCAAGCGATAGTTAAATCTTTAAATAGATTAGAACGTGAAATGGTAATTAATTTTTATCGATAGCACAGTGGTGTTAGATATGTAGTACTACCAGTTTTGCTCCATGGGATGAATAGGTTGGGATTGGGAAATATAATAAATGATTACTTCGGTAAGGTTCGCTAATCCCGACTAGTTTGGAAAACCTTAATTTGGTTTAAATTGTGAAAAGAATATTTGAAAAAAAGAATATTCTGGATTGGAATGAGGCGTATGTTGTGTTTTTATTGCACTTATTTATAAGATGCACGGGTTATTCAGAGAAACCAGGTTTATCCCATTTTGAATAATTGATACGACGATAAGTCGACGATGAAGACGGTGGTAGAAGACCAGAGTTCTTCACATCGTTTGGATGATTACTGATGTCTTGATTGGGATGTACACCCAAGACAAGGTAATAAGTGGTGATCGTTCAGACGTACTTGGAGATCGACTGGATATGCGAGGACCTCTCTACTATATTGGACATATGGGACGAGGAATAAGGTGCCTCCGGTTTCGTTCAGACCCAGAACAAACTTGTAAATAGATGTGTGTCTGACATTGGATTTTATTCTGTGTTGATTGATCTCTATTAAATATATATCTGTTTAGTGGCGGAGAATTTATTTTCTTGCTTAACACCCTTTTCTAAAACGTACGAGCTTAGAGGTTATATATCGATAGACATCAGTCGCATGATATGAATTGTCAGTGTGGCATGCTGAGATGCAAATGATCAAGGCTTTTGTTGAAAAGCAGAGTCTTGTGGTTGATGATCAAAGCAAAGCTTTAAATAGCATAGCTTTGTGTATAGCATTAACTCGCGAGCCTCACACCCCGGTGTGAACCAGAAACGGGAGAGGACCTCAGGGAGGACATGCGTTTCTTTCTAGCTAGGAGTGGTGTCATGGTATGAAGTCCAGGCATTTTACTCATGTGGATGTTGCATATTATTTGATGGATAGCGAGGCGCCTCGGATATATATCAGTCACTACGAGGCCGATGGATGATATGGTCGACATACTGACCAAACTTACACCCTATAAGACGGGGAAATGCATTGTTCAGGAATTTTAATCCACTAACATAAGTGTGGACCGGCCTTGATGCTCCAAGGGCTTGACTGAGTACGAGTCCTGAGACACAGGCTAGAGCGTCTCAAATTCGGTAAGGACGATCCCTTGCCTTGGTTCATGATGGAAATCCAACTTCCAATACAACATTGTGCGGTTTTGATTGTAGAACTAGTATGGCGACATGATATATGGTACCCATGCCGTCTATGATTGATACATTTATATTTGAAATTGTTTTTAACACTATGCACTTATAATAGTATCAAATGATTTGTTTTAAATTGTACCAAGCATGTTTGGCTATTACCAGGGAAAACTCCATCCTCCGGCTTTTGTTGCATTGTGTGATGGGACCTGAGTCTTATAATAGCTTCATTTTTCCAAAAAGCATTGCGCTGTTTGTTATATGCACTGGTATTCCTAGGAGGAAACTCGTTTCGTGTTATATGGCATGGTCCCTTGATTTACTCTATTTTAAAGTAAACTTTTAAATAACTATTTTAGTACTCACACCAATTCCATGACTGACTCAGAGTTTATTGTTTAACCTAAACTTTGGGTACCCCTATTTTCCACAAGGGTAGCTAGTAGTTTTGGTTTTGCAGATTTCTACTTTACAGGATCCTGGTTTACAGCTGGAACTATATTCAGAAAGCTCTGTATCCGTGTATTTCTTTCAATTGTGTTATGTAATATTTTTTCGCTGCTATATAATGTATTTGAATCTCTGATATTTTTCTGCTGTATATATGTATTCATACTCTGTTATATTCTTATACTCTGATGCAATTGTTGTAATAGCAATGAAATGTCCTTCTATTTGCGTTCTGATTTGTCGTGTTATCAACTCAATCTGGGCTTTCCTATGAGGGCGAGTTTGGGTCGTTTCACCATCACACAATGCAACGCCAGCCGAAGGATAGAGTTTTACCTTATAATAGCCAAACATGCTTGATACACTTTAAAACAAATATTTTTGATATTATTATAAGTGCATAATATAGAAAACAACTTCGAAAATAAATCTACTAATCTAAGACGACATAATACCCCGTCCTACTATGACGCCATAATATACAACTAAAACTATAGAATCACGTATTGGAATTTGGATTTCTCATTAGAAAAGGCAAGGGATCTCTCCTTCTGAATTCGGGCCATCTCCACCAAGATGTCCAGGACCACAGTATGTTGTGTAGTTGGCATTGTTGTGTACATTCGGTGTGTTCATTTACACTACTTCATATTTGTTGCTCCGCACTGTGCAAAACAAACTGTTTCAATGTTGTAATACAATATTGCACCATGATTTCATTTCTACCCCTCTCATGTTGTTTGACTGTTGAACTTGCATAAATCATTGCACGCTGAACCATTTTGTTTGTGCACACAGTTTTTTGTTGTTGCACAAAGTTCTTGTGCATGAGATCCTCAATTCTGAGCTTGACCAAATATGTGTATTGTGTTGTCATTTTGCCATGACTAGTTGTGCCATGCACTTCCATACTCTATTCATTAGTTGTCATGCTTGTTAGCCTGAATTTGTGTATGCCTTTATGCATGCTGACCTGTATTCTCATGTATATATATACACATATGTATGTATATATATATGTGATACTACATATGTGTTATGTCCCTTGTGTTTTCATGGATACTTGCAGCAAATCTGTGTTGTCAAGCTTTACCTAAGCATATCAAACTTGATGTATTTGTCCCATGTTGTTTTAATGATTGACCATATTGCCCTTACACAAAATATATGTGTATATGCATACACATGTATATGTACACATGTATTGTGTACGTGCATAATATATATATATATATATATATATACACACACACACGTGAGAACCATAGACACTATCTACCTTGTGGTATTTACAATGAATCACCGTGAATATCGCAAGCTGTCTAGACACAGATGGATGAATATGCATATGAGACCAAGTCAAGAAATATTATGAGAAATACACCAAAATTCCGAGGCAAATAAATTTTAAAATAAAATTATATCTACTAGAATTTAAAATTATTTTTGTTCTAGTTTACTGTGTGTGTTTCTATGACAGGTATGCAGGTGACTGGACTGACTGTGAAGCAGGCTAAAGACAGAATTTAGTGTCAGTGAGTACAACATAATGAAATGTAACCGAGTCTATAAATAAGATGTAACTTGAGTGACTGAGTGCCGTAGTGAGGAACTAATGTAAGAAATGAAATTGAAATTGAATATGAAATGGAATTTATTATATTATAGTGAGATGTACAAATAATGGAGTTGTAAGATTGTACTATTGAAATGTTGAAATAAAATATTATAATTTAATAAAATACTGTTTAAATATTTAAATTCTTGTGTAGTAATATTCTATTGAAATATAAATATTTAATTATGTCTGTGATGTAGTAGAATAGTTCAATTACAAACACATTTATAATATATATATATATATATATTAGTTATCATCGAACAAAAATAATATAATTGTTATATACAACAATCTACCTTTCAGGTTATCTCTACACAACATACAAACATACACACAATAAATGGAAACATATGAGGTGGACGTCTTAGAAGTCACTTAATACCCCGACGAATTAATCTAACTTTGAGGGCGGGCAACCTTATGGTCACTTACTACCATATCTATTATTCATTTAGGGTGGACATCCATACACAATTACTTAATACCCCATGGCGGACCTTTAATACCCCATAATAATATTTTGTCATTTACCGCTATAAGTAATATCTCTCTGTAGGACAAGAAATAGTAATGGCTACTTACTACCAGAGTTTGGGTCAGGAACACAACTTTATTTTAGAAGAACGCCTCTAGTGAACCCTCTTGTTACTATTTAGCTGATCCTACGGGTGTACTCCTAGTCACTTAATACTTCCCTTAAACGGTGGTTCCTTGGCCATATATATATATATATATATATATATATATATATATATATATATATATATATATATATATATATCGTCCCTAGGTCAGCACTTACTAACCCCTAGATAAGAAGCGAATATTACTTGGAGAACTACCCCCACACAATGTTATCGTTTATTAGGACTATTTAATACCTTATAGGAGAAAAGACGAACCCAACAACCATTAAATCTCGTAAGGCAAGCCCAATAACTTGGGGTTTGAACCAAGGAGTAAACAATAGGTACGAACTTAGTCTTAACCACTTAATACCCAACAGGAGTAAACAATAGGTACGAGCTTAGTCTTAACCACTTAATACCCAACAAGAGATAGGTAAGACATTTAATACCTTTTTCCCAAGGCAGGCCTACGCTACACACACACACACACACTATATATATGTATGTATATATGTACACTAGATATCTCGCATTAGGCTTACCGCTTGTGGATTGTCATGCGGTTCAGCGCAGACTTCTACTACAAGTTGGGCATAACCTCACATCCTAGTGCACTAATTATAATGGCCCATAGCACCCAAACCTCCCACATTAACCAGATATACTTGTAGATGCTAGATATGTTGGTTGGTTGCGGGCAGACTTCTACTACAAGTAACGGTCAACCTCGTGTCTATGTATCATTAATATATATTAAGCCATTAACTCACACACATACAAGCATACAACCCCAATGAGGACATGAGAATTATATTCCTAATTTAATTGCATTGATTACGCACTTTATACGTATAATATATGGTAATTACATTATAGGTACATATATAAGACGTAAAATAAGCGAACGAGATTAATGTCCTCACCACGTTATTAAAATGTCAATTCCTATCTAAGTTTAGAGGTATACAAGTTACTCCCATATTTTCTTCAATCGCAACATAAATGTGCATATTAACATATGACAATAAAATGGGAAAACAATCACGATAAGATATAAACTTGCAACTTAAGTGTTGATTATTGTAACAATATAAGATAAACATAACTTTATAATCAAATATACATATACGTTTATAATTTCTATTATGAATAGATTCCTTTCTTACATTTGTTTATACGCAAAAACTTAATATTTAGATATTTTGTAAATAATATATTTGAATACACTATTTAGAAAAATAGAGATTCAAACCTATTAGATTTACAAATCTTATCTAAATTTTAACCTTTTGCATAAATCAACATATGGATTTAACATAACACGAAATTAAAAGTGAATCTAAACAATATAGACAACTATATACAAACATTATGTTATTCTTTTATCAATACAATAACCCAAGGCATATAATACAACAAGATTATTAAACATTTCTACGAATAGATAAAATAAAAAGAGGAATTGTGGGGGTTTAATCATATTTTCTTTTTGCAAAACCCCAAATACCCATAGGCACAACAATCCAATTTACAACTATCAATCTATAGAAAAGATAACTTAACAGATTCACTCACAAAGATGCTAGGAGAAGTATAACAAGATTGTTTATAACAGATATTGGATTTGGCCTTCAAGAACGAACGTATGCTCCAATCCTTTCTCATCTAAATATAAATATATATAGGAAACATCATTAGAATCTTTTGCATATACATGTGAATCTAAGTTCTAGATTAATCTTAAACCTATGTTAGAATAAGATAAAGAAGATAGTATAGATTTAGAGAAATAAAAGACACTTAAATCCTTTGATCTTCCTGGAGTTAGAGACAGAAGAAAGGGATGGGGGAGGCGGTAAGAGAAATGACTATAGGGTATACAATGAGGGTTTGAGGGTCTATTTATAGTTTCCGTCATGTATGCGAACTGTTAGATTATTTTGATTAAATTTAGACAATCCAATTGATATATATATATATATATATATATATATATATATATATATATATTATAAATAGGCCCCTACACAAAACAACACTCACCGGGCTTCCCTACAGGAGTGTAACAACCCATTTTTGGACTTGTTTTATAATCTATAACGTATGGGTTATATTGATAATTCAATATAACTAAATAAATTATGATTTATATAATTGGAAATGTTTTAGATAAATATATTTGTTGACGGTTTAAAATTTTCTTAACCAATATACATATGTGTATATAATAAATAATTAATGTTTTATCATTTTGCTTATGTCCTTACTTCTTTTAAAACTCAAATGAAAATAGATTTCTTAAGCAAATAAAAAAAGGGAAATATAAACTAAAATACAAGAGATACATTAATTTATAATATTGATGAGATCAAACTCGTTTAAATTAGAATAATTATTATAATATCATACATTAACTTGTCGTATTCATATAATCAAGTGTATGTTATTTTAACACTATTTGTTCACAATTGAACTTGCTTTTGAATTTATGAAAATATAGAGTTACATAAGTAACTAATGAGAAGAACACTTGCTTACTTCATATGTAAGTACACATTAAATCATGACTTCAAATTCAAAAATGAAGACAAGTAAATTATAATATTTGCCTTAATTAAAATATATAAGTGAATATATGTAGACAAGTTACTTTGTTAAATAAATGCAGTACATTTATATCTAAGAATGGTTTGCATGTGGTACATTAATATAAAAGCAAATGTATACATGAACTATTAAAATAAGAATGAAGTGAAAGGGAGATCTAAGAAAATCTGAAAGTGTGACATAAACAAAATAAAGGGATATGACTTTATACCAAATCAAATGGATGCTATTGTAAGTTAGGCAGCATAATAGATATTAGGCAAGATAGTGTTTAGACAGCCTTGACATTTACGTTGAAAATAAATGAAAACAACAACTCACAAAAGAAATCCTGCATATGCACACCCCTAGTCCAAAATCTGAAATATTCTAGCTATGATTTGAAAGGGGAGAGACTGGCCATAGTACACAAGAATTGTAGAAAATCTAGTGTCATTGATGTAATTGATATTTCCTTAGATGCTAAGTTACTATTTATATATATATATATATATATATATATTACACACTAGTAGGAAGTCTACAACAGGAACATGAATGGGTTAGGAGTAAGGATTGATTGAACTGTACAATGGATTGTTACCAAGCATCAAACATCACTTTTACTTCTTCATATATACCTTTCTTACATTAACCACCTACCCAGCTTAAAGCCTTCATTTCTCTCATCTATAAATACACTTTGATCTCACACGAACTCACATTAGTTACCTAAAAATAAAATGGCCAAAATCATAAGGCAAGGACTCGGAAATAAGACGGCAAGACAGTGATCATTTGCAAAAGACAGTAAGAAATATTAGCAGCCGCATAGTGGAGTGTAGTAAACTAGAAGGAAAATAGAGGACGGATATATGAGAGAAAAGCAGTGAGAAACCAGGAGCAAAACTTGGAACTAAATCCGCGAACAAAACTTGAGAAGATAGTGACTGTACATACAAGGTGAGTAAACTCCCTTGATCTCTTCTATGATTTTATCCAAGTAGACCCTAACTGTGTGTATGATAATATCGTATTGGATTCTAATATTTAAGTTACTTAAGGGATTATCTGGAATTAGTTAGAATTAGGCTTCCAAGTTTGAGTAAAACATGGAATAAGAACATACAAATGACAGTGAAGAAAGTATGTGAGTAAACACTTCACTCTTTTTACAGTTTTTAGTTAAATTATTCGTGTAGTATGTAACCATTATATTAGATTCCATATATGTTCAAATCTCTGGAAGTTTAATGGAAAGACAGTACACACAAATAAAAACAGAAAACACTAATACTGTAACGGATCGAGGATTTTCGACCTTGAAAATCGACACAAAAACACCATGTCGAACATTTAAGCACCGGAAACACAGGAACGTTACTAGAAAGAAATTAGAGGGTGAGATAAGAAAGAAAGAAATATTATAATATAAGAATAAGAAGAAGAACCAACATAACATAGAGTCTCACATCGTAGCAGAACAAAATATAATATAGAAATAAATCTTACTAAGAGCTTTAAAAAAAATCTTACAGTCATCAAGTACATCAGCACATCTGGATAGTTATAATATCTTGTCCTCATATACAACACACAACGGAATAACAATCATATATCATATGTCTGGACTTCTCTAGCTCGTCTCTTCACAGCATTCGATAACCTGAACCTGTACAGCCCGGTCTAACCCGAGCATTACAAACGACGGTGTTGAGAACAAGATTTTGATCGATGCCAACATATAAAGTTGCAATGAAGATCATTTCATAAAGATAAGGTTTTATATATCTATATACATTGAGTCGTGTTAGAAATATGTTAAAATCTATCCTCAAAGTATAACACGAATGCACAAAACAATTTATAAAGTTATATCATATCTTCGGTGCTGAAATCTGTATATTTTAGGAATTGAAAAATCATAGAAAAAGCCCAAACGATCCAGGCTCTGACCGGGAAAGAGTGCAGAGTGATCTAGACTGTGGACCGAGGTCCTTCGGTCAACAACAATAAAACGGTCGACCGCCCAAAATACCACCAGTCGACCGTTCATGTTTCTGTTTTGAAATAAACATTTCTCAGTTCAACCAGTCGACCGGTCAAAACTCACCAGTCGACCGGTCAATGTGTTTTTGCACATAACGGCTATCTTTTTGGACATTTAATTTTAATTAGATTCAACCAGTCGACCGGTTGAAATTCACCAGTCGACCGTTTTTCCAAACAGCAAGCTTTTTCTGCAAGTTTGCTTCTATTTGTGAAGAGAATTCTATTCAATAATCAAAGGAAATGGACATAACTTTTTATAGAAACTCTTCATGAAGAATTACTACCTTTCTACTATTATATAAACAACTTCAAAATTGTTTTACAATCACCAAAAAAATCATTCTATATTCTCTCTAATTTTTGAATTGCATTTTCATATTCTTTGCAAAACAAAAGCTCTCCAAGTTTCAAATACTTGTTGAATCCTTGAATCAAATTAATATCATTTGATTCAACAAGCATTCTACTTCCTTAAATCTACGCATTCAAAGTATATACTCGAGGATAAGATTATAGGAAGGTTGTACAAGAATTGACAAATTCGTGTTATTAAGAACACACATTGTCAAACTACAAGATTATTTATCTTGATTGAAGTCGTCCGTGTTGTTAGAGGCAAGTTGTGAAGCCCTCGTGTTGTTAAGAGGCAAGTTGTGGAGCCCTCGTGTTGATAGAGGCGTGAAATCCCGTTCGGCTGTCCGGGTGTTGTGAGCCTGTTCCTCCGGGTGAAGCGAGGTTGTTGATTAGTGAAAATCCAGACAGAGGTCTGGGACTGGACGTAGGACGGTGCTCTGAACCAGTATAAAAAGCCCTGGTGTTATTACTTTACTTTACTTCTTTTTATTTGTGATATATTTCACTATCTCATATTTATTTGTATAACTATTGTAAATATACAAGTTAGTTTATCACATACATTCCACATATCCATATTACTGATCTTGCTTAAGTCGTATACCGACCTTTTCAATTGGTATCAGAGCCTGGCGTTCTAGAGATCGTAACAACATCCTAGAACAAATGGCTATAAAGAAATCTTGTCAGGGAATTAGAAAATGGAAGAGCAACAAAGCAGAATCAGGAGAGCAAGGAAACAAGTGTCTCATGGCTAAAGTCAGATCACAATCGATATGTACAGATTCATTATATAAAAATCTTTTGTTAGACCATGAAAAATTATTGAAACTCAATACAGTCATTTTAGCTATGTCATAAAATCACGAGCAAGAAAATTCCAAATTAAAAGAAGAAAACAATCGTTTGGTAAAACAAGCCAAATGTTTTGAAAATACCTTAGAAGAGCTTGTTTCTCAAAAAGATTTCCTCCAAAAAGAAAATAAGCGATTAGAAGATAAAAATAATATTCTTTTAAAGGAAATCGATCTTTTGCAAAATAGAAATAAATCATTAGAAGATTCTTTAATAATTCTAGTTCTTTAATTTCGTCTCTTGAAAAAGAGAATGGAGCTCTAACTGAAAAGAATTTGGAATTATCTAAAGAATGTGAGTTTTTTAAGGTGAATAATAATATTTTGCAAAATAAAATTTCTAATTCAAAAGAAAATTTTGGAAAATTACAATCTCCTTTAATTAATTCAGGATCTCAAATTTTTGGTCTCAAAACCGAGAATGCTTTAAAAAGGAAGAACTCTGAATTAAATAAGGAAATTGATAATTTTCAAAATAACAAAATTTCTTTTGTCACTCGTGATTTTGCAATTAAATTTGATAAATGTACAAATAAGTTCGCGAAATTTAATAAAGGTCAAAATGATTTAAACATGATTTTATCTAGATCTCGACCTTTACATGACAAAAGTGGTATAGGATATAATAAAACCAATCATAGAAACAGTACTAGATATGCTTTTATGTACAATAAGAATATCACTGCTAGTACTAATGCTCATCCAAGACCCAATTATTACAGAAATTCGAATTCTTCTATGACTAGCGGTATTTATAATAAATATAGAAGTACGAAAAGGAATATCACTAGAGATTACTTAAATATTTGGGTTACTGTAAGTTGGAAAAATAGAGAAAAATATAACGATGATTATTTTGATTCAGTAGTTAATAATGAAAATTTTATCTTTAAAGGTTCCATTAAATCCTCTTGGGTATGGTTACCTTCCATCTAACCCGTGGACCCAAACAAAGCAAGTGGGTACCAAAACTATATATGTCATATTTTTTGCAGGTACACCACAACAAAGAGAAGGTTATTCGGTATCTCTAAATATCTTTGAAAACTTAGCTTATCAAAAAATCACATGATTCAATATCTCCTAAAGGTGATATAATTATTTGTATTCTCTACTACCCTCGATTACTGTGCTTATTATGGTATTTATTTATTTTTTAATCGATGACAAAGGGGGAGAAATATTTTCTCTCATGATGATACATATAATTCATGTTACATATACTATCATTTAAAATTATGTGCTTAACATGGTAATAGTATATGTGTGCTAACATTTGTTAATGCAGAAATCAAAAGGTAAGATTATTTATGAACTAACAAATGTTGCAGAAATTCAGGGGGAGCTTTATATTCAGAGAGAGAAAATCCAAGGTGTTGTCATCAATCAAAAAGGGGGAGAATGTTGAGAACAAGATTTTGATCGATGCCAACATATAAAGTTGCAGTGAAGATCATTTCATAAAGATAAGGTTTTATATATATACATTGAGTCGTGTTACAAATATGTTAAAATCTATCTTCAAAGTATAACGTGAATGCACAAAACAATTTATAAAGTTATATCATATCTTCGCTGCTGAAATCTGTATATTTGAGGAATTGAAAAGTCACAGAAAAAGCCCAAACGGTCCAGGATCCGACCGGGAAAAAGTGCAAAGTGATCTAGACTGTGGACCGAGGTCCTTTGGTCCACAGCAATAAAACGGTTGACCGCCCAAAATACCACCAGTCGACCGTTCATGTTTCTGTTTTGAAATAAACATTTCTCAGTTCAACCAGTCGACCGGTCAAAACTCACCAGTCGACCCGTCAATGTGTTTTTGCACATAACGGCTATTTTTCTAGACATTTAATTTTAATTAAATTCAACCAGTCGACCGGTTGAAATTCACCAGTCGACCGTTTTCAAACAGAAAGCTTTTTCTGAAAGGTTGCTTCTATTTGTGAAGAGATTTCTATTCAATAATCAAAGGAAATGGACATAACTTTTTATAAAAACTCTTCATGAAGAATTACTACCTTTCTTCTATTAAGTAAACAACTTAAAACTTGTTTTACAATCACCAAAAAAATCATTCTATATTCTCTCTAATTTTTGAATTGCATTTTTATATTCTTTGCAAAACAAAAGCTCTCCAAGTTTCAAATACTTGTTGAATCCTTAAATCAAATTAATATCATTTGATTCAACAAGCATTCTACTTCCTTAAATCTACGCATTCAAGGTATATACTCGAGGATAAGATTATAGGTAGGTTGTACAAGAATTGACAAATTCGTTTTATTAAGAACACACATTGTCAAACTATAAGATTATTTATCTTGGTTGAAGTCCTCCGTGTTGTTAGAGGCAAGTTGTGAAGTCCTCGTGTTGTTAAGAGGCAAGTTATGAAGTCCTCGTGTTGATAGAGGCATGAAATCCCGTTCGGCTATCCGGGTGTTGTAAATCTGTTCCTCCAGGTGGAGCGAGGTTGTTGATTAGTGAAAATCCAGAGAGAGGTCTGGGACTGGACGTAGGACGGTGCTCCGAACCAGTATAAAAAGCCCTAGTGTTATTACTTTACTTTACTGCTTTTTATTTGTGATATATTTCACTATCTCTTATTTATTTGCATAACTATTGTAAATATAAAAGTTTGTTTATCACATACATTCCGCATATCCATATAACTGATCCTGCTTAAGTCGTATACCGACTTTTTCAGACGGGTCAGTCTGGTGAACCAGAGTGAGAAAAACACACTAAGTTTATAGGTACCACGCAAGTTGATTTTAAAGTCAAAAACTTTTTGAAAGAAAATGATAATAGTAAGACCAAATCCACACATAAATACGGTTTTTACCTTACGTTAACCCAAAACGTTTTTGAAATCAATATCTTCTCTAATATGATAATAGTGTCTAAATAAAAATAAATATCAATCAAGCATAACGCTTGCATCTCACGCTCTACACATATAGTATACAATCAAAACCGCGGGCGCTTATTAGAGAATGGATTTCCTGGCAAGGTATGGGACCACCTTTCCAACAATGTACCTCCGAAGACGAATACATTGGGGTTCAACAATAACATCTTGCAACCCAGGCTAAACATGACCGGCCCCTCACTTCGCTTGAGAGTACCGAATGTGTCATTACCACGGTTGGGGGCGAGCTAACCGAACCGATAGCATACATACAAAAAATTAAAATGGGACAACCGAAGGCATTTGATTTCACCAGATCAGGTAATGATATACCCTTTTGATGGGTGCGACCCATATAACCATGCGACCTACCAGATTTTATGCCATTTCCCAGTTGATGAGGCCAGAGGTTAAGCTTATCTTTCAGAACAATACATCTCCATTCACTTTTAAGGCCACATCATCAAATCCATCAAATCACTAATTGACATCCACAAAGATACTCTGAGTGTTAGCTTTCCACAACAGAAGTACGTTCGTTGAAATCATTGTACGTGATCCTTTTAGAAATACTCTGTCAAACACTCGTCTATACAAGTCATACAGGAACACGATGAACTAAAGGCACCCTCCTACCACATCCTATATAGGTATCGCCCCAAGAATCAGTAGCGAGTGGTCCTTGCAATCCGTAGATTCCAATCACGACAAAATCACTGATGAAATATCTCTGGGAGCTAACCAGAGAAATTCAACAAGAAGTTCTTCCGCTTATGAAGATCCACGGTCTTCAATTGCTCCATCTTCAATTAACATCTTCCACGTATTTGCTGGTCGGAATGGTTTTCGAATATAATTCGATCCCGGTCTTTCCGTATCAGCAATCATATTGGCCAGATTTGATAGTCGGTTATTTAACTATCAAATAAATAATCATGAGAATGAAATGAGTACACTGATTCATTACTCGACATTACATGGCCTTTTTTATTAAAAATTTATTAATTACATTCTTTAAATATTCCAATATTTGGAATTTACCTTTTACTTCTTATTATAAATAAGACTATTCAAAAAAAACATTTCATTCACTGATAACTTTTCGAACAAAAATTTTAATATTATTTACAGAAAACAACTTATGTTTCCCTCAATTGCTCCCGTTTATCTTCTTGGATAATCGTGAAGTCGTTCAAGTTAGGGTATTTTATTTACCTCCTAGACCTTAACCAGTCAACATTCATATCTTCAGAATATATAGAAGTTTATTAACCACACGTTTCCTTTGAAAACCTTATCTGAATCTCAACAACATTTATTTAATTAATTTTTAAATAAACTATTATTTTACTTCTTATCTTTAATAACCCTTTATAACTTATACTCGAGCTTTGATTCCATTATAAATAGAATCCTTTATAAAAAATTCTCAACATCTCTTTAAAAATATTCTTCAACTTGTTTGCTACAACAATACTATATTGGCTTTTAAAATCATATATAACCGTCTTTAACAAATCTTATATAAATATCTTTATAAATCTTGCCTTTATATCTTTTACAATTCTTATATTGACCTCTCGTACAAATCTTTATATTCATTCTTACCAAAACGATTCAATTTATCATCTGTAACAAACGTTACAGATACCATTGCAAAACTTTTTATTTCCTTATTTTTACTCTTTTTAAATCATTTCGACAACTTATGCGTTGTCGAAAATCCCATAACGATCTTTTTAAGAATCTGCTGTTATAAATCAAATAGTTCAATATATTATTTGTAACAATTGTTACAAATTCATTTCTCAAAACTCTTCCTTTCCAAATTCCATTTGTAAATCATTTACGATAACGTATATTCGCTGCCATTTCCAAAACATTTTACTTAGCTTATACTCTTGCTTTTGAATAAATCTCACTTCGTTAACCATTCCAAACTTCGGAATATCACATTCCGAACCTCGGAATGACCCTCACTTAACCATTTCATACCATTTCCCCACTTCTCAATTTTCTTTTTCTATTTTCAAATATTAAATAAATATTTAGTTTAAGCTATCATATTTGCTTAAAAATCCTTTTATAAATTCGTTATAAAAGTCGGTTTTAATATAAAACCCATTAACTCCTTCCACATTTCAATTCAATTTCATTTCAACTTTTAACACTTTTTAATTGAATTAAAAAGTAATCTCCATAATTATTATTAATTAAAACAATAATTTACTTCAATCATCAACTACAGTAGCAGTAGTTAATTTCTTTATTTACTAAATAAATCTTAAATTCTTTTTAAAATCTTATTAAAATTAAAACAATTATTCATTAAACTATTTTATTAAATTAATTCAAACAAATTAATTTAATAATTATTCTTTGTTAAAAACAATTGATTTAGTCAACTCAATACATGATTAATTCGTTAACCAATTTCAATTGGTCCTTCCTTTAAATTAATTAATATTATAATTAATTTAAATAATTTCACTTAATTGTTTCCTAACAAAAATAATTGTCCAATTCTTAACTGTTAGGTTAATTTTAGTTCATTTGCTTGTAAATCTGATTAACATAAGCATTTACTCCACAAAATCATTTAATACCTGCTTATGAATTTAAATTATAAATAATGAATATTTATTTCTTTCAACAAACCTTTATTCAAAATAATAGATTTAAAAATCTATTTTCAGTTATAAAATAAATTGTATAACTTCATTCCCGTCGATTTACTTGACGGTAAACCCATATTTGAAAAATGATTGGTTTATAGGCCATATACCGCCAATTACTCAACCAATATCACCCATTGGTTTAAACAAATCAAATGTTGAATTTCAGGTTAACAGTCAATGTAACAACCCGGAAATTCTGAGCCAATTTAAAAATTTTATTTTGGCAATTTTAGCGGATTATTTAAAATGAAATATTTTTAATAATAGCGACGAGAAATTTATTTCGAATAGAATTCGAACGTATATATTTATATAGATCGTCGTTAGAATATAATTATTTATTTTAATTTATAAAAGGAATTGAAAATGGCACGGTAGTTTGAAAATTCGATTTCAAATGAATGTACAGGATTCAAAATAAACCGGATTTTAGCAAAACCAAAAATATTAGAATCTAATTGAGAATATCTTTCCAACGAATCCGAAAAATCAAAATTTCATAGCGAGAATCAAAAGTTACGTCCAGTTGAAAATTCAGAATAGTCGCTATGGAATTTCGGCCCTTGAAAATGGAAATTTTGCAAACGACCTCGGTTTTCGACGAAACCACTTTTGTTGGATCCGGGATGTTTAGTTATTGCTAGAATCCAAAATTCGTAATTTTTCAAATCAATATGTGAGCGTGGCAAAGGAAAACGTGTTTGACTAGTTTCAGTTGATTTTAACCGACTGGAAAATGGCCATTTTTCAAACGGTCTCAGAATTTGGCGAAACTAGTTTTGTTATGACCGTATCGTCAATCGAAGCTAGAAAATATATTTCGGGAATTTTTAGAGTTCATTCGTGGCCCCGGTAAATTGAAATGCACGTTCAAATTCAATATATAGAGTTATATTCTGATTATGACAAAAACAGATCGAAACGATCGAATCAGCCTATGATACATATCCCATTGTGTTTGGAATGGGGGTAATTAGCTAGAGACGACAGGCGGTGGGTCTCGTTTTGAGATCGAAATTTAAAGTTACTTTATGGATTATAAAATAAATAAAAATATTTAAATAAAACCCCCCGCCCCCCATTTATCTCTTCAAAACGGTCAAACCCCCCCTTCGTTACTTTTCAGTCGAGAAATCAAAATTTATATTAAAAAAAGGGGAAAAAGGAGCGACGGGGAGGGGGGATCTCTGCCGCCACTCCATCGCGGCCCCCCCAGGTGGCGAGCCGCCTCCACCATCTACTTCTCCCTTCCCCTTCCTCCGTTGTTCTAAAACCGCACCCCCTATGAATAGAAACCGCCGCCCTCTCTTGCAGCCCCCGCGCCCCCGTTCAGCCACCCTCCTCCGCCGCTAGAGGCGCCGGACCTCCGCCTTCCCCCAGCCATTCCTCCTCCTTCCCAAATCTGCCCCTCCTCATTGAAACCCCCATTTCTCCAATGCAATGTAAGTAAAAACCCAATTCGAATTTTATTCTCAGTTTTATAGATGTGTAGCTTAAATAAAAATCATCCTTTTTATATACATGAATAGCATAGAATTAAAAAGATCTGATTTTTATAATAGAAAGGATCGAATTTTCTTTATGTAAGATTAAAGATGCGATTTTTATATAGTAGAAATAATAAAGATGCGATTTTTATATAGTAGAAATAATAAAGATGCGATTTTTATATAACATGTGAATAAAGGTATGATTTTTATGTTGTTAAAAATATAATCTTTGGTTCATGAAGAAAAGTATGATTTTGTGATAAGAAAAACATTTTTATTATGAAGTATAGAATATAAGGATTTGATTTTTAAAAATAAAAGGATTAGATTTTTATTTTATATACGTTGAAATAAAAATGTGATTTTTATAGCGATGATATAAAAATTCGATCTTTATATTAAAAGTAGATATAAAAATATAATTTTTATATAGGAAGGAGCGTTATAAAAATATAATCTTTATTGAAAGAAGAGGGATATAAAAAAAATAAATTTTTTATATAGAGAATAGCGTGATAAAAATAGAATTTTTATCTATGTAGTAGCGTATAAAAATAGAATTTTTATCCATGTAGTGTAGTTATAAAAATGTGATTTTTATATACATAACAACAATATAAAAATGTGATTTTTATATATGTAGTGAATACGGGCAACGAAAGTGACAAAAGGCGAGAATGGCGAAGATTTTCTACATAAGAAGAGTCGTGGCGTTTGGTTTTGCTCTTGGTGAGAACTCCTCACCTTTAATTTATTTCTAGTTTGAAATATATACTAGGATGCAGACGGTGCTTAGTAGCACCCGACACCCGTCGTCCACAGACCATGGATGGCTTGTTTGTTTGATTGCTGTGTTGTGAAATTTGATTGTGTGATGTGGAATGAAATAAAATATTTTATAGTGGAAAATATTTTATAGTTAAAAATATGATTTTTAACGTGTATATAAAATAAATATTTATAAACAAATCGGACGATTTGTTTATATACACTGATTTTACTGATATTGATTGGGACGATAAATTTTACACATCGCCCAACCGCACAAATAAAATATGTGTTTGTTGATTTAAAACCCCACACGGGTATTGAGATGATATTTGATATACATTAATCCCAATTGTTTAGTTGTGTGTCAATCGATGGGTTGACAGACTGTGTAAGCGTTAATTATTTATATTTAATGCTTATGCAGTTGTGTGGTGCACTCTGGATGATGGTTGATTATTTATCATTGCTATTATATACATGTGTTGTAGAAAATCCATATAATTAACATTATATGGTAATTGATTGGGCCTCATTCCAATATAGAAAATAAATTCATGTGTTGAATTGAAAATAAATTCATGTGTTGAATTGAAAATAAATTCATGTGTTGAATAGAAAATAAATTCATGTGTTGAATTGAAAATAAATTCATGTGTTGAATAGAAAATAATTTCATGTGTTGAAATAAAATAAATTCATGTGTTGAATTGAAAAATATTCATGTGTTGAATAGAATAAACATTCATGTGTTGAATAAAAGCCGTGTTGATTAGATTGACGCCATTTTGACGTGAACGATATTTATATCGATTTTATTCATTTTTATAATGAATATAGAAAAGAAGTGATTTCAAAATATAACGTTTTGAAAATATTATCATTTGTATATCGATGATGTGGAATATTCAATTTTGATTAGAAATTGAATATGAAGTTGAAATCGTTTTGAAAACGAATTTAAAACGATTTATAAAATACGTTTTAAAAAGGAAATGAACGAAGTATATATTATATATATAATATAATGGCCTGAATAGAACGCACCGCGCCGCGGCAGTTCGCGAATTTCGACCATTGATTCGAATTGGCGTTACGGGAGATTCGACTGTCGGATTCGCCTAAAACCGGAACCGTTGGGTTCGTACCGAAAAGAGCTTTCTAACGAATATTAGAGATTTGAAATCTAACGGTTGGATTTGGAATTATGTCCAAATCAAATTTGGAAAAGGTCGCTGTAAGTGCAGTTCGATGGCCGTTGATGGAAATCGACTGTACGGGCCTTGAAAAAATTATTAAAAAAAGTAATAATTTGTGTAAAATCATAAGAAATGATTTGTGAAGAATTGGGATGAAAAACTCCAAATTTGAAAAGATAAAAATTGATTTTTATAGAAATGAACTAGTTTTGAACTAGAATTATAATTCTATTTATTTTTGAAATAAGTAAATTGGATTTGAAATGGTTTTAAAAGTAACCAGAATTTCCAATAATTGAATTGGAATAGATTTGAATCGAAATTGTTTTTGGAATATTTCGATGTTGGATTTCGTGATGATACAGATATTGTTATGGGAATTTGAAAGATATATTAATATCGTTATTTCCAATACGATACTTGTTGGTCGTAGAATTTGATATTGAAGATAAGCCGATATATTTTCTATTCAGAGCCTTGTATTTAATATCAAATGTGATTTGGGTTTGTCGTGAATGGTGTCTTCATTAGCACTGTTCTTAAACCCAGTTGAGAAAAAGATTAAATCTTTTTATTTAGATTTAATGAAGTGTACCAATTAAATGGAATTTAATTGTAGTTGAATTTGAATTGATTTTTGGGTTTATCGTGAACGATGTTTTAAATAACACTTGTTCTTTAACCCGATAAAGACAGGATATTGATCTCTGTGAAGATTAAAACTAAGTGGGGTTTTAATGAATCTTTAATTAGATTGAAATGGTCGAGAATGGAGTATCACCAGTTTTGCTCCAGACGATAGTTATATCTTTAATTAGATTTGAACGTGAAATGGTAATTGAATTTACCGATAACACCGTGGTGTTAAATATGAAGTATGACCAGTTTTACTTCATGGGATGAATAGGTTGGGATTAGGAAATAAAATAAATGATTACTTCGGTGTGGTTCGCTAATCCCGACTAGTTTGAATTGATATTCAAAAGAAGATTAAAGAATAAATTTAAAGAATTTATCTTTGATAAAATTAATGGGAACCTTTCCCAAAGTATTGGAATATTTGAATAAAAGAATATTCTGGATTGGAATGAGGCGTATGTTGTGTTTGTGTAACACTTGTTTATTATATACGCGAGTTATTCAGAAAGACCGGGTTTATCCCATTCTGAATAACTGATTCGACGTGGTGTCGAGGATGAAGACGGTGGTCAAAGACCGGAGGACTTCACATCGTTTGGGTGATTACTGATGATTTTGATTGGGCTGTACACCCAAGAAGAGGGAATCAGTTGGTGATCGTCCAGACGTACTTGGAGATCGATGGATAAGCGAGGTACAAGGTGCCTCGGGTTTCGTTCAGACCCAGAACGGACTTGTAAATGGACTGTGTGTCTGACATTGGATTTTATTCTGTGTGGTTGATTTCTATTAAATATATATCTGTTTGGCGGCGGAGAATTTATTCTCTTGCTTAACGCCCCTCCCTGAGACGTACGAGCTCAGAGGTTATATATTGATGGATATCAAACGCATGGAGTGAATTGCCTATGTGGCATGCCTAAGTGGCAATATGATCAAGGCTTCTGTTGAAAAGTAAAGTCTTGTGGTTGATGATCAAAGCACGACCTGTGTGGCATAGCTTTTTGTAGCATTGATTCGCGAGCCTCGCACCCCGGTTGTGAACCAGAAACGAGAGAGGACCTCAGGGAGGACATGCGTTTCTTTCTAGCTAGAGGTGGTGTCAGTGCTTAAACTGGCTAACATTTATATTATTTTCACCTGTGTGGTTGTTGCTGTTGCGAGGCGCCTATGTTATATCGGTCAATCCGGGACCGATGGAGTCATTCGTTGGCTCATTTACGCCCCAAAGGGCGGGGAAACGCAGTGTTCAGGCATTTTAATCCACATCGGTGGACCGGCCCTGTCGCTCCAAGGGTCGATGCGCTCTGACCCTGAGGCTCGGGCTAGAGAGTCTCGAAGCCGGTGAGGACGATCCCTTGCCTCGGTTCATAGATGGAAACCCAACTTCCAATACGTGACTTTGCGGTTTTTGATTGTAGAGCCTAGTATGGCGACATAGTGGTATGGGGCACTTATGCTATCTATGATTGATACTTATGATTTGAAATTGTTTTGACACTATACACTAATAGTAATAATAAAACATGAAATTTCATGTACCAAGCATTCTTGGCTATTATAAGGTAAAAACCCTATCCTCCGCTTTGCGTTGCATTGTGTGATGGGACCTGGGTCTTATAATAGCTTCATTGTTCTTTATTTAGCATTGCGATGTTGTTTTATGCACTGGTATTCTTGAGAGGAAACCCGTTCCGTGTTATACGGCGTGGTCCCTTGATTTACCTAACTTTAAAATAAAGATTAATAATTGTTTTAGTTCTCACACCAGTCACATGACTGACCTGGAGTTTATTGTTTTATCCTAAACTCTGGGTGCCCCTATTTTCCGCACGGGCAGCTAGTAGTTTTGATTTTGCAGATTTATATTCACAGGATCCTGGTTTACACCTGGAACAATATCCGGAAAGCTCTGTATCCGTATATCTCTTTCAGTTGTGTATTGTATTATTTTTCCGCTGCGATGTATTTAAATGTAATTTAAATCTCTGATATTTTCTGTGTAATATTTATTCATACTCTGTATATTCTTGTATTCTGATGGAATTGTTGTAATAAACAAGGAAATGTTCTTCTGTCTGCGTTCGAATTTGTCGTGTTCTCAAAACAATCAGGGGTTTCGAACGGTCTTGATCGGTTTAGCGATCGATTCGGATCGAGCGAAATTCACGATCGTTACAGTCAACATCCAAATCAATCATTCAATCAGAACTATTCATATAATGACAATATGAAAATAAACAGCATTAAATATATTTGAGGAATCCGGTTGGATTCCTCCAACCTGTACTTCTCTGCATTCACATATATTATTTCCAATAATATTATTCAATTCACTTTAACTGATAATTTCAATAACAATAAATAATGACTATTTAACATCACTTAACTAACAAAACAGTTCAACCAATCAAACATGTTTATTTTATAAACGTGACCAATAAGGTAAGTTACCTTAATTGGGACCAATCATTAAAATAACGATTTGGTTTTTTTACTAAAATTAAACAACGTTTAATTTCATTGGTTCAATCAATATATAAAGATATATTTAACAAACAATCAATCATTAGCAGCCATAGCACACAAAATAAAAACCCAACTTATATGAAATATAAGTCAGAAGAACTGAGTGAGTTTAACTCACCTTTCGGTTGTTGCTTAAGCGCTCCATTTTAGTTAAATTAAACAGCGTTTAATTCAACTAAAAATTCCGGTTGCCTCCAACTTTGTCCAAGACAGTTCCAACATATAGTGTTCAGTAATACAGTCCCATCACCTTTTATTTGGCTAAATTTTGTTAACATATGCATTAGTTATACAAATTATTAGTTCCCAATTTAAATTAAATAGTTATTCCTTTAATTACTCACTGATTATTATAATTAATAAAATTAATAAAATTACTTTTGTTTCACGGTAATAAGACTGATTCAAAATTCTGATTCGTTTGTCCCTTAACTATAGATTCTATCCCTTTCAGCACTTTTGAAACTACAATGCGGGGTGACTGAATCTTCTTTATCCCATTTCTTTTGTCTTCGTTCCACGCTCATCACCTTTGGAAATAAATTATAATCAATTTCCTTAATTAAAATTGAAACAAACTAATCATTTTTAGCATACACTAGATACGTGGATGGAAATTTCAGTCCCGATTAATTACATTTGTTAGACTAGAACGGGTCGAACTAATCATTTTTAGTCTACTTCCCTTGCATTTATTCATTCCTACTCTTCGATGACCCACCGCGACTTCTGCAAACACACGTAGGCAGCATATTGCTTTCATTTTTGACTGTATACGAAGCACACACTCAGTCTACTTCCCTATGGTTATTAGTAATATTTTGACTAATTTCTAATTTCTTAATTTGCCGACTTTAAATTGCACGTTCCACTTATCAAGTGTGAAATCCAAAATGGACAATTCAACACCTTTACAACAATATATATTTTTCGATCCTACTGTTTGTCTTTGGTTCCAGCTAATCCTAACACCATTTAGCTAGATAATAACTTAATCATTTTTGTGCTTATACGGTAATTACATAATTAAGTATTTAAATACGTTTACTAGTTAGGTTAATAAACACAGGCCGATTGAATGAGGTTTCTCCCACTTTGTTACTTCACCGTGCAAAACAGGTACCTTCCTAAACCCACTTCCTTCTGAAACAAACCTCCACAACGTTTAAAAATTAATACTATTTTAATTAAAAGTTAATTAATCCTTAATGCTACAGTTAACGTTAACAATGTTTTACATTATACAATCTCAGCCGATTACACTTGTTGCCTTTAAACTCTGATACTCCGTAACCCACCCTTCACTCCAAAGTTCTCACCGCCGCCGCCACTCCGGTTCACCGGAGTTCCATCACCAACCACCGAGTTGTGCGCCATCCTTCGCTGCTTCCAACACCCTCAACTTCGTCTCGCCAGGTGGGAGCATCTGCCAGTAAAATCCCTAAACCCACAGATCGTTCATGACCAAATCATTGCCAGCTCGACACTCTGACACAGATCGCCGTCGTTGGTTGTAGCGATCTCGAAGCCATCTGCCTTTTTGTAGTTGATCATCATTTGAAATGATTAAAGGATCGTGCGATTATTTGGGAAGAAGATCGTCTTATTCTGTTCGTCCATTTTTAAAGTGGTGGCTCACTTTTGTATTGACTACGCAGAAATGTTTTTAGGTCTTTGACCCTTACGTTCTTTTATATGAGAAAGTAGGGATAAATTATATTATTATTTTATTATACATACTTTGCAATGAAGAAATGTTTCAAAATAACTACCATCGACTCCTATTTTTTTCGATACAAATGCTAATCCTAGAAAAAAAAAATTCCAGACCTAATGGGACAGGTTTCGTCGAATTCCGTGGTCGTTTGTGAAAAGTCCTTTATAATTATCGATGAAAAATCAAGCGTTAAAAATTCCTATAATTACAGAAAAAATCTAAAAGATATGAGACATTGACATTTTACTAGACCTCTTCCTACCGAATCCAATGAACCTTGTTTCGTCAAATTTGGAGTTCCTTTGGCCAGTCGTCTATTCGTTAAAAGTTACCCCAGTCTAAATTGCATAAACAATTAAATAGAAATAGAGACACTTTTGGCGACCGAAGTCACATACGATATCTGTTTGCCACAAAATTTGATTTTCTTACAATAATTTAATGATATGGTTCCAATGAAACTAATTTCATCGAAAACTAAGACCATTTGCAAAAATGGCTATTTTTAATGCTTATTTAATATCGAATAAAATATTATTTAAATTCGAAAATAATTCAAATAAAAATAATAATAAATTTTTATCATCATATTCATCCAAATTAAATTATCATATAGTTATACAACTCGATATCATCAAGTTCGAGTCAAGACGGTGTCCAAATTATATTAAAACCTTATTATTTCAATAAATAAACGTTATATTTTAATAACGATTTCCATAGCGACTATTTTAAAAGTTGAATTGGACATAACTAACAATCTATAACACGAAATCTGGTTTTTTTCTCTTCCATATGAAAATTTTAATCAACAAGATTCACACGTTTCTTGTTTCACAGAAACCCGACTTATAACGGATCCTGTATATCCAATTGAAGTTCAAAACTCAATATTACGAACTACCGCGCCATTTCCAGGTCGATTTATACTATATATAAATTAATGTTCAACTACAATTTTAATAAATGAAGTAAATATTAAAATTCATTAATATTCCAAATATAATATTTAAAATAATAAATTAAATTAAATATTTGACTACCAAAAATACGGGACATTACAATCTTCCCCCCTTAAATGAATTTCGTCCCCGAAATTACTAAGTAGGAAAAATGTTATAAATCCATTATCTTTAAAATCTAATTTATTTCAAATTGAAAACCAATATATTATCATCAACATAAATTTTCAAAAATATAAAAAATTTCTAACACTTTAAATTCTCGAAAAAATTCGGTAGAGTCTCCCCTGCGCGGAGTGACATCTGCGATATCGCAGGAACAAATAATATATATACATCGACCCACACGGTCAAAAACAAAAACCAAAAATTTATATTTTCGCGTAGGCATACCTTATGTGAGCGTTATTGAGCATACTACTCAATTTACCTGCAATTTACGCAACCAAAATCAATTCTCTAGCCTTCTGGCACCTGTACTTATGCCAATTCAATATATCAGTAACAAATATATGAAATTCTAAGTAATATTTCATTAATCAACCAATATAACCAAAACAATTCCCAAATCAAATTTGTAGTATCAATTCACGTTTAAAACAGGGTTAAATCATAAATTTCCATTCATATGCATTTTCATTCCAATTTAATTATGCTGGAACTTATTCTTTAGTTTATAATTCATTTAACTCCATTGAACTGTTGATTATTTCTATTCAAACAATCTACAATCCAATAACAAATAATTCAGAATCAACAACCAAATCAATTGAATTTTCATTCAATATTAATATTTTACTTTGGTTTCACATTTTTAACATCAATCGGTTAATACCCGATTGATTTCTATTTAATTATTGTTCATTAAATTTTCAAATTCCAAAGTTAATTTATTTAATTTCAAAATCATATCTTAATTTAATTCCACTTAACAAAATTAAGTTTCAATTCAAAATTTTATTCAAATTTGAATTCCATTCACATCAATCAACAAACCAATATCTCAATAATTTGAGAAAATTATTTCTTTTCTATGCAAAGATATATTTCGGGTAAAATTATTTCATTTACCCTCTTTACAAAATAATATTGTATTAATTTCCGGTTCAATGCTTCTCAACCATTGAACCGATCAAATAACACAATACAAAACATTTGTATATAAAATTTACAAATACACTCTCGTATATATACACTCAACTCAATCTAAGGTATTACTAACCGTATCTCTACCGAGTTATACCACAGAGCCAAGGTTATTACTAAACCAGTAGCTCTGATACCACTGTAACGGACCGAGGATTTTCAACCTTGAAAATCGACACAAAAACACCATGTCGAACATTCAAGCACCGAAAACACAGGAACGTTACTAGAAAGAAATTAGAGGGTGAGATAAGAAAGAAAGAAATATTAGAATAGAAGAAGAAGAAGAACCAACATAACACAGAGTATCACATCGCAGCAAAACAAAATATAATACAGAAATAAATCTTACTGAGAGCTTGAAATAAAATCTTACAATCATCAGAGTACATCAACACATCTGGACATTTATAATATCATGTCCACATATACAACACACAATGGAATAACAATCATATATGTCTGGAATTCTCCAGCTCGTCTCTTCACAGCATTCGATAACCTGAACCTGTACACCCCGGTCTAACCCGAGCATTACAAACGACGGGCCAGTCTGGGGAACCAGAGTGAGAAAAACACACTAGGTTTATGGGCATTACACAAGTTGATTTTAAAGTCGAAAACTTTTTGAAAGAAAATGATAATCGTAAGACCAAATCCACACATAAATACGGATGGTTTTTACCTTATGATAACCCAAAACGTTTTTGAAATCAATATCTTCTCTGATATTATAATAGTGTCTAAATACAAATAACTATCAATCTAGCAGAACGCTTGCATATCATGCTCTACATATACAGTATACAATCAAAACTGCGGGCGCTTATTAGAGGATAGATTTCCTAGCAAGGTATGGGACCACCTTTCCGACAATGTACCTCCGGAGATGAATACATTGGGGTTCAACAAGAACATCTTACAACCCATGCTAAACATGACCGACCCCTCACTTCGCTTGAGAGTATCGAATGTATCATTACCATGGTTGGGGGCCATCCAACCGAACCAATAGCATACGTACAAAAAATTAAAATGGGACAACCGAAGGCATTTGATTTCACCAGATCAGGTAATGATATACCCTTTTTATGGGTGCGACCCACATAGCCTTGCGACCTACCCGATTTTATGCCATTTCCCGGTCGATGAGGCCAGAGATTAAGCTTATCTTTCAGAACAATACTTCTCCATTCACTTTAAATGCCATATCATCAAATCACTAATTGACATCTACAAACATACTCTGAGTGTTAGCTTTCCACAACATAAGTACGTTTGTAGAAATCAATGTATGTGATCCTTTTGGAAATACTCTGTCAGACACTCGTCCATACAAGTCATCCAGGAACAGGATGAACCAAAGGCACTCTCCTACCACATCCTATATAGGAAGCACCCCAAGAATCAGTAGCGAGAAGTCTTTGCAATCCGTAGATTCCAATCACGACAGAATCACTGATGAAATGTCTCTGGGAGCTAACCAGAGAAATTCAACAAGAAGTTCTCCCGCTTATGAAGATCCACGGTCTCCAATTGCTCCATCTTCAATTAACGTCTTCCACGTATTTGCTGGTCGTAACGGTTTTCGAATATAATTCGATCCCGGTCTATCCGTACCAACAATCGTATTGGCCAGATTTGATAGTCGATTATTTAACTATCAAATAAATAATCATGAGAATGAAATGAGTATACTGATTCGTTACTCGATATTACTTGGCCTTTTTAATTAAAAATTTGTTAATTACATTCTTTAAATATTCAAATATTTGGAATTTACCTTTTACTTCTTATTATAAATAAGAGTATTCAAAAAAAATCATTTCATACACTGATAACTTTTCGAACACAACTTTTAATATTATTTACGGAAAACACAACTTATATTTCTCTCAATTGCTCCCATTCATAACTAATACCATTCTTGGATAATCGTGAAGTCGTTCAAGTTGGGGTATTTTATTTACCTCTCAGACCTAGACCAGTTAACATTCATATCTTCAGAATAGATAGAAGTTTATTATCCACACGTCTCCTTTGAAAACCTTATTTGAATCTCAACAACGTTTATATAATTAATTGTTAAGTAAAATATTATTTTACTTCTCTATTAATCTTTAATAACCCTTTATAACGTTATACTCGAGCTTTGATTCCATTATAAATAGAATCCTTTATAAAAATTTCTCAACATCTCTTTAAAAATATTCTTCAACTTGTTTGCTACAACAATACTGTTTTGGCTTTTAAAATCATATACAACTGTCTTTAACAAATCTAATATAAATATCTTTATAAATGTTACCTTTATATCTTTTACAATTCTTATATTGACCTCTTGTACAAATCTTTATATTCATTCTTACCAAAACGATTAAATTTATCATCTGTAACAAACGTTACAGATTCCATTGCAAAACTTTTATTTCGTTATTTATATTCTTTTCAAATCGTTTCGACAACTTATGCATTATCGAAAATCCCATTGCGATCTTTTTAAGAATCCGCTGTTATAAATCAAATAGTTCAATTTATTATTTGTAACAATTGTTACAAATTCATTTCTCAAAACTCTTCATTTCCAAATTCCATTTGTAAATCATTTAAGACAACGTATATTCGCTTCCATTTCCAAAACATTTTACTTAGCTTATACTCTTGCTTTTGAATAAATCTCACTTCGGTAACCATTTCGAACTTCGGAATATCACATTCCGAACCTTGGAATGACCCTCACTTAACCATTTCATACCATTTCCCCACTTCTCTATTTTATTTTTCTAATTTCAAATATTAAATAAATATTTAGTTTAAGCTATCATATTCGTTTAAAAATCCTTTTATAACTTCGTTATAAAACTCGGTTTTAATATAAACCCATTAACTCCTTTCACAATTCAATTCAATTTCATCTCACTTTTTATATCTTTTTAATTGAATTAAAAAGTAATCTCCATAATTATTATTAATTAAAACAATAATTTACTTCAATCATTAAATACAGTAGTAGTTGTTAATTTCTTTATTTACTAAATAAATCATAAATTCTTTTTAAAATCTTATTAAAATTAAAATAATTATTCATTAAACTATTTTATTAAATTAATTCAAACAAATTAATTCAATAATTATTCTTAGTTAAAAACAATTGATTTAGTCAACTCAATACATGATTAATTCGTTAACCAATTTCAATTTGTCCTTCCTTTAAATTAATTAATGTTATAATTAATTTAAATAATTTCATTTAATTGTTTTCTAACAAAAATAATTATCCAATTCTTAACTGTTAGGTTAATTTTAGTTCATTTGCTTATAAATATGATTAGCATAAGCATTTACTCTATAAAATCATTTAATACTGGCTTATAAATTTAAATTATAAATAATGAATATTTATTTCTTTCAACAAACCTTTATTCAAAATAAAATATTTAAAAATATATTTTCAGTTATAAAATAAATTGTATAACTTCATTCCTGTCGATTTACTTGATGTTAAACCCATATTTGAAAAATGATTGATTTATAGGCCATATACCGCCAATTACTCAACCGATATCACCCATTGGTTTAAACAAATCAAATGTTGAATTTCAGGTTAACGGTCAACATCCAAATCAATCATTCAATCAAAACTATTCATATAATGACAATATGAAAATAAACAACATTAAATATATTTGAGGATTCTGGTTGGATTCCTCCAACCTGTACTTCCTTGCATTCACATATATTATTTCCAATAATATTATTCAATTCAATTTAATTGATAATTTCAATAACAATAAATAACAACTATTTAACATCACTCAATTAACAAAACAATTCAAAAAATCAAACACGTTTATATTATAAACGTGACCAATAAGGTAAGTTACCTTAATTGGGACCAGTCGTTAAAATAATGATTTGGTTTTTCACCGAAATTAAACAGCGTTTAATTTCATTGGTTCAATCAATATATAAAGATATATTTAACAAACAATCAATCATTAGCCGCCATAGCACACAAAATAAAAACCCAACTTATATAAAATATAAGTGGGAAAAACTAAGTGAGTTAAACCCACCTTTCGGTTGTTGCTTAAGCACTTCATTTTAGTTAAATTAAACAGCGTTTAATTCAACTAAAAATTCCCGTTGCCTCTAGCTTTGTCCAAGACAGTTCCAACATATAGTGTTCAGTAATACGGTCCCATCACGTTTTGTTTGGCTAAATTCCGTTAACATATACATTAGTTATACAAATTATTAATTCACAATTTAAATCAAATAGTTATTCCTTTAATTACTCACTTATTGTTATATTTAATAAAATAACTTTTGTTTCAAGGTAATAAGACTGATTAAAAATTCTGATTCGTTCGTTCCCTTGGCTACAGCTTCTATCCCTTTCAGCACTTTTGAAACTACAATGCAGGGTGACTGAATCTTCTTTATCTCGTTTCTTTCGTCTTTGTTCCATGCTCATCACCTATGGAAATAAATTATAATCAAGTTCCTTAATTAAAATTGAAACAAACTAATCATTTTTAGCATACACTAGGTACGTGGATGAAAATTTCAGTCCCGATTAATTACATTTGTCAGACTAGAACAGGTCGAACTAATCATTTTTAGTCTACTTCCCTTGCATTTATTCGTTCCTACTATTCAATGACCCACCGCGACTTCTGCAAACACACGTAGGCAGCATACTGCTTTCATTTTTGACTGTATATGAACCACACACTTCCTCAGTCTACTTCCCTATGGTTATTAATAATATTTTGACTAATAACTAATTTATTAATTTGCTGACTTTAAATTGCACGTTCCACTTATCGAGAGTGAAGTCCAAAATGGACAATTCAACACTTTCACAACAATATATATTTTTCGATCCTACTGTTTGTCTTTAATTCCAGCTAATCCTAACACCATTTTAGCTAGACAGTAACTTAATCACTTTTCTGCTTATGCAGTAATTACATAATTAAGTATTTAAATATGTTTATTACTTAGGTTAATAAACACAGGACAATTGAATGAGGTTTCTCCCACTTCGTTCCTTCACCGTGCAAAACAGGTACCTTCCCAAACCCATTTCCTTCTGAAACAAACCTCTACAACGTTTAAAAATTAATACCATTTTAATTAAAAATTAATTAATCTTTAATGCTAGAGTTAACATTAACAATGTTTTACATTATACAATCTCAGCCGATTACCCTTGTTGCCTTTAAAGTCTGATACTCCGTAACCCACCCTTCACTCCAAAGTTCTCGCCGCCACCCACCACCGAGCACCGAGCTGCGCGCCGTCCTTCCCTCCTTCCAACGCCCTCAACTTGGTCTCGCCAGGTGGTAGCGTCTGCCAATAAGAGCCCTAAACTCGCAGATCGTTCATGCCCAAATCCTTGCCAGCTCGACACTCCAATATAGATCGCCACCATTGGTTGTAGCGATCTCGAAGCCATCTGCCTTTTTGTAGTTGATCATCATTCGAAATGATTAAAGGATTGTGCGATTATTTGGGAAGAAGATCGCGTTATTCTGTTCGTCCATTTTTAAAGTGGTGGCTCACTTCTGTATTGACTACGCAGAAATGTTTTTAGGTCTTTGACCCTTACGTTCTTTATATATGAGAAAGTGGGGATAAATTATATTATTATTTTATTATACATACTTTGCAATGAATAAATGTTTCAAAATAACTACCATCGACTTCTATTTTTTTCGATACAAATGCTAATCCTAGCAAAAAAATATTCCAGACCCAATGGGACAGGTTTCGTCGAATTCCGAGGTCGTTTGTGAAAAGTCCTTTATAAATATCAATGAAAAATCAAGCGTTAAAAATTCCTATAATTACAGAAAAAATCCAAAAAATATAAGACCTTGACATTTTACTAGACCTCTTCCTAACGAATCCATTGAATCTTGTTTTGTTAAATTTGGAGTTCGTTTGGCCAGTTGTTCATTCGTTAAAAGTTACGCATGTCTAAACTGTATAAAGAATTAAACAGAAATAGAGAATCTTGGCCACCGAAGTCAAATATGATATCCGTTTGCCACGAAATTTGATTTTCTTACAAAAATTTAATGATACGGTTCCAATGAAACTAATTTCATCAAAAATTGAGACCGTTTGCAAAAATGGCTATTTTTAATGCTTATATAATATCGAATAAAATATTATTTAAATTCGAAAATAATTCAAATAAAAAAATAAAAAATTATTTTCATCATATTCATCCAAATAAAATTATCATATAGTTATACAACTCGATATCATCAAGTTCGAGTCAAGACGGTGTCCAAATTATATTAAAACCCTATTATTTCAATAAATAAACGTTATATTTTAATAACGATTTCCATAGTGACTATTTTAAAAGTTGAATTGGACATAACTAACAATCTATAATACGAAATCTGGTTTTTTCTCTTCTATATGAAAATTATAATCTACAAGATTCACACGTTTCTTGTTTCACAGAAATCCTACTTATATCGGATCCTATATATCCAATTGAAGTTCAAAACTCAATATTACGAACTGCCGCGCAATTTCGAGTTCGATTTATATTATATATAAATTAACGTTCAACTTCAATTTTAATAAACGAAATAAATATTAAAATTGATTAATATTCCAAATATAATATTTAAACTAATAAATTAAATTAAATATTTGACTACAAAAAATACAGGACATTACAAATACGATATGAATAAAACCACCTGAAAATTATCTGCGGTTTTATATTCGATTTTTAAGTTGATTCAAACTAGGTGCACTCACGTATATACATATCATATTGGATTCAATTATTTAGTTGTTTTAGGGGTTAGTATTTGTAAATTATTAGATTACAATTTTAAGTGTAAATAGAACAAGAACAATATGCAAAAGACAGTGAAAATATAGGTAAGTAACAATTACATTTTTCTGTTAAAATCTATTGCATAGTGTATATCAATTTGATTCAAAACTGTGCATCCCATATCATTGCTACGGAATTGAGTAACACCATATAAATCTGGTTACCTTTGTTTAATTGAGACTGTAAGAAATTCTAAGACTTACGCATGTGATAGTAAGAATAGATATTCAACCTCCTGTAAATTGGAAAATCAACAACTAGAGATCTAGTTTGTTTTAGGGAATAAGTTCAAAACAAAAACTGTTTGTTTTTGTCTCAATTATACTCAAAAACTGCTTTTAAAACAAATAGTTGTATATATCAGCACAGATTATCCAAACACAGTAAAAAGGTTAAAATGAAAATTTACGAACATTATTAAATTATAATTCAGATGTATGGATGGATGTATTTTGTTAAACCATGAATTTTAATATCAAAATCATAAATTTTTGTAACCTGGGTAGTGTAAATTTGTGGGTTAACCAGAAATTGCATTTCGACCAAATCCGAGGGATGGTGGCGATCATAAGTCATAAGGTTGGAGTTAAAGGAGTGGGATAGATCGATGCTTGTGGGAAAAATATAAGCTAAATTTTTAATCAAGTATTTTTTAGAGATTTCAATTTTTATATGGGTGGACATCTGTTTTGGGGAGGCCGATTAAATTGGTGAACTACGCGTCGATCAAGGGGAGGTTGGGGTGCGCAACAGGGGGATCGGTAGATCAGATCATCAGCAAGCTAATGGCAAAATTCTGGAATAATCAGTGAACTAAGGTTGTAACGACCCGCAATCTACGTATCGAAGGATCGTAGAATATATTTTTTTTGTATGAAGTCGTATGGTCGTGTAACTTTGGGGAACGGCTATTGGGGTCATTTCCAATGTTCACAATTTTTGCCGATTTTTAAATGACTGTTTTATCCCTAGCGAATCTTTTTTTGCCTATAACTTTTGATTGGTAAGGACTTTTGACCTGAAACCACTTTCATTAGATTTGGATGATGGTTTACCTTTTCGTAGAGTGGTCACACTTGTCAAACGGACTTACCATTTGGGAGATATGGCTGGATTAAGGTTTAGAAAATAAAAAACAGCTTAATTGGGCTTAACCGGGTGATTAGCAGCTAGGCCCATTGGGGGATTTCGGGGTTAGAGCTATATGAGGGTTGATTAGGGTTAGAGAAACCTTTTCTTTGTCATTTTCCAACCGCCACTTACCTCTCTTCAAACCTAACAATGGCCTCCACTTCCTAACTTCATCCCAAATCATCGTTTAATCGTGTATTAGCTTAATCTACACCAAATCAAGGAAGTCTAGTGGCAAATCAGAGTTGCTGCTGCTGCTAAGCATTGGAATTCGACCTATAACAGTAGCAAAGTTCAGATCTAAGATTAATTTGTGGCTGAGGTGAGTGATTTGCATTGTTTTTCACTAATTAGGGGTGATTAGTGATAATTAGCGAAATTATGGCTTAGAAAAATATGGAAAAATTTGTAAAATTCTTAAATATTATTTTAGGGCTCTGATAAAAATTTGGGCTAATTTGGATAAGTTTTGATAAATGTATGATTAAACATGATTAAGGGGGATTAAGTGGAAAACATAGGTTTTGGGTATGTTTGATCCATATTGACATATTAAATTGTTGTTTTGGTGTTTATTATTGATTTTCTATGTTGCTATAATTGTATGGTATACTTTGTGATTAATTAGAAAAGTTAGAGTGGTCGAAAACGCCGTCGTATGACGTAAAACAGTCGCTGGAAAAGTTGCAGGAAAAAGGGGACCGGATCGGATCTCCCTATGGGGTCGTGGAGCACCATCACGAACCGAACTGAATTGCTCGCACAGGAAGACCCCGACCTGGATGTTCTCCATGAACCAGGAAGCCATCTCCGAACCGAACCGAAAGGGAATCACGAACTTAACTGACCAGGACCTTGGAGCTCACGATCCGAACTGCTGAAGGAGGGATACCACGACCCAACCTGGTGGAGGAGCTCGACCCAACCCGGAGTGTATGCCACGAACCAATCTGACCACGAGCACCACGAGCCGCCTTTGCTCGATTTCCACGAACTAGAAGTTCCGAACTAGTTGCTCCACCACGACCCGACCCGGACAAGGCACCACGAACCGACCCGATGGGGAACCACCATATGAGGACCAAACCGAACCGAATAGAAGCTCATTTCTGAACTGATCCGGAGTAGACCAAACCCGAGATGCAAAGGTAGTCCAAATGAGGAGTTGTAGCTCAGGATCCAGATGGGAACCAACGAGTTAACTTCATGATTGGACTTTGCTGCGGGACGTGTGCAAAGGGGCTATCGACGTCCATAACTTTAATTCACCACCAAGACGGTTGTTAGGCTACGGATCAGTGCAGTGGGGTAGTTATTACTCCATGGGGCAGAGTGATCGTAGCATAGCTATGAGCCAGTGCACTGAAGTCGTCATGACTTCATGGGGGCAGAGTGGACATAGCAAGGACTAATGTCTATGGATCAGTGCAGTGGAGTCGCCATGGCTCCATGGGGCAGAGTGATCATAGCAAGGATTTGGGTGATCAAAGCGGTGGATATCGTATGCTTTACGCATTGAGAGAGAGAGATGTGAGGATGGTTTCTATGCTTGATTGTTTGCCATCACCATGACATGCACACCCCTCCCCCATTATTTTCACACCATGTGTTAGTGTCACCTTAGAGTATTGTACATCCTATTGGGCTAACTCTTTGGTTGCAGATCCAGGTTCAGGTATGGTTATGTATACCTGTTATTGTTCTGTTTTTGCTACTTAACGCTCATACCAGACTTTTGTCTGACCCAGAGTTTTATGTCTCTTCTTATTACTCTAGGTGCTCTTAAACGGGCAGACTAGAGACAGGTCGGGTGATTATGCATGAGTAGCTGTATCGGAGACGAGCAGGAGGCTTCCACGTATGATATATATAATCTCCCTGTGTTGTTGATGGTCACTACTTTAGGCATTAGTAGTGTACCTCTTTCTTTTTGTTTTAGAGACAGTATTTCAAAGTTGTAATAATATTGGTTTGGATGATAAGCTGTATTTTGTATTTCCGCTGCTATGATGATTATGGTTTAGTTTCCAGCTTATGCACTGTCTGGCCTGTTTTATATCAAGTATGTTATTATTATATTTTATTCCATGCGTTGTGAGACATTCTTCAGGCTCCTTGTTAGTTCAAATTCCTTTCTTTTCCTTTCTCTGACAACCGTCCCGTGCTGGTTGGACATCAGCACAACGCATTTCATTAGAAATGTCGGCTGGTGCGGGGCGGGCCGTCACACTTGGTATCAGAGCTCTAGGTTGCGTAGTTAACCTAGGGGAAGACATCAAGGAGAGATAGTATGTATATGAGAGCGCGTATTTGTGGTATTTTGGTTTTCAAAAGATATATATACATATACTTTTAGTATATCTAAGGATGGAGTCGCACTGCACTGGCACCACTGAAGAGATGGTTAATCGTTTTCTCCTTATTGATTGAACGATCAGCCGACATACGAGGGGTACTGGTAGAGGAGCTAATAATGGGAATGCTCTTGATATGAGGACGATGTTCGCTGACTTCATGAGAGAGATGCTTAGGGATGTTCAGAGGGTAGCTCCTAATGCTGCAAATGGTGGTGGTGTAGCGGTGCAGGCACCTAGGGACGATTTCGCCAAGATTTGTAAGGATTACACTAGTCTTGGTGGGAAGCCGCTCCACGGAACAGAATCGGCTACAGAAGTTCAAGATTGGCTTGATAGTTGTGAGCGTATCTTCGAGGATCTGGGAATTGAAGACGCGATGAAGAGGAAGCTAGCATCCCGTCAACTGCAAAGATGGGCTATGAATTGGTGGAATGCTATTAAGGCAGCTACCCCTGAGGATCAAGTTACTTGGGATCAGTTTAAGGCCCGATTCGGTAATAAGTTTATCCCAGCTGCTCATAAATCAGAATTGTTTAGGAAGTTCTTGGAGCTTAAGCAGAATGGTAGGGCAGTCTCAGAATATATGGCTAAGTTCGATACTTTATCGAAGTATGGATTACCCCTTATTGACACCCCCCAGAAGAAGAATGAGAAGTTCATAACTGGTTTAGATCAGTATTTGGGAGAAAGGCTCATAAACCATATTGATGAGACTTTTCAATCGATTGTTGGGAAAGCATTGAGATCAGAAAGCCTTTATCCTAAGCCCAAGACTGAAGTCGATGTTGCATCTGCAGAGGGGCCAAACCCGCAGGCAAGCGGTGGAGGCAAGAATAATTCTCAGAATAAGAGGAAGCAGAACCAAGCTAAGGATGGCCAGAAAAAGAGCAAGAAAGATGTTGAGTGCTTTAGTTGTGACAAGAAGGACCATTATGCTAAAGAATGTCGAGCAAAACCCGCGGATAAGAAGTGCTTCAACTATGGCCAAGTGGGGCATCACATGGATAAATGTCTGCAACCCCCTAAAGAGAAGCAGATTGTGAAATCATATGCTCTTAATGTTGTTCCTTCTTCGTCGAATGCCCCAACTGCGGTGGAGAAAGGAAAGAATTTCATCATTCATGGTATGCTTTCTGTTTATGATGTTCCTGTTTGAGTATTGTTTGATACCGGAGCTTCCCGTTCCTTCATATCTAGTGACCTAGTAGATAGGTTGGGATTGGAACCAGAGATAGTCGATAGACCATTAGCGTTGACGAACCCGATTGGTGGTTCGACTAGCCTTAGTACGATTTGTCGTAATGTGGTCTTATCGAGTCATGGATGTATGTTTGCTTGTGATTGCTTTGTTTTGGGCTTTACCGTGTTTGGCATTATTTTGAAAGTCGATTGGCTCCAAAGGTACGAGGTGGTGGTAGACTGTGAGATATTTTCGGTGACTATTAGGGCGGATGATGGGCGGAGGGTAGTGTTTGGTTTGGTGGCCTACCTAGTGAGGAGGTGATGGCTAGTTTTCTAAATTCCCTCGACATCCCGTAGGACGAGTTAGCAGGAATTCCCATTGTTGGCCAATATCCAGATATCTTCGAGGAAGTGACCGGACTTCCACCACACCGAGAGATTGAGTTCCGTATTGATTTAGTGAAAGATGTCAGACCTATAATGATGCCACTTCGTCGTATGGCACCAAGGAAGCAGCGAGAGCTCGGGGTGCAAGTAAGCGATCTTTTGAAGAAGGGATTTATCAAAAGAAGTGTTTCTGAGTGGGGAGCACCAGTTGTGTTTGCTACCAAGGCAGATGGTTCCCTTCGATTGTGTGTAGACTACCACGAGTTGAATAAGGTGATGAGGAAGAATAAGTATCCTCTACCGCGGACAGATGATTTGTTTGATCAGTTGAGTGGCGTGAGAGTGTTCTCCCAGTTGGATCTCGTGACATGTTTTCATCAGCTTAGGGTGGAAGCTAAGAGTATAGCTAAAACGGCCTTTCGGACGCCGTCTGGATTCTATGAGTGGTTAGTCATTCCATTCGGTTGACCAATGCACCAGCATATTTTGTGGATCTTATGAATAGAGTATTCCAAGATCAATTGAATAAGTTTATTCTTGTGTTCGTAGACGATATCTTGGTTTATTCGAGGACAGAGGAAGAACACAAGGAACAAGAACACAAGGAACAAGAACACAAGGAACATTTGAGGATAGTGATGGAGGTATTGAGAAAACACCAATCGAAAGCAAAGTTTTCTAAGTGTCACTTCTGGAGGAGGGAAGTGAGATTCTTGGGCCATGTTGTTTCATAGAATGGTATTGCCGTGGACCCTACGAAGGTGGCTACGGTACAAGATTGGTCTACACCCAAGAATGCAACAGACGTAAGAAGTTTCTTGAGATTAGCTGGATATTATCAGAAGTTTATCCAAGACTTCTCCAAGATAGCGGCACCGTTAACTCAGTTGACCAAGAAGAATCAAGCTTTCGTTTGGGACGAAAGGTGTGAAAATGCATTCAAGAGTCTAAAGGAAAAGTTGACGTGTGCGCCAGTGTTAGTCATTCCTAAAGGGAATGAAGAGATGACAATATATACAGATGCATGTGGTACCAGACTAGGTGTTGTATTGATGCAAGGAGGTAGGGTTGTAGCTTATGCAAGTTGGCAATTGAAACCGCATGAGAAAAGATATCCTACCCATGATTTGGAATTGGCAGCGATCGTATTCGCGTTGAAGATGTGGAGACATTATCTCTTGGGAGAATGATTCGAGTTGTTTATCGATCATAAGTCATTAAAGTATCCTTTCTCTCCGAAGGATCTAAATCTCCGACAGCAAAGATGGTTAGAATTCTTGGATTCCTATGATTTCGATATTGTGTATACACCAGGAAAGGGCAATGTAGTAGCTGATGCATTGAGTAGGAGACATGCCAGTTTAGGGGCAATGTTTCTTAAATGGAAGCAACTAAAGTATATCGCAGGGTACGATTTCAGACCAAAGTGCAGATTGGATCCAGAAATGTTAGCAAGTTTGACGTTCAGACCCACTTTGATTGAGCGGATCGGTTCTAAACAGAGGGACGATCTTAACCTATCGGGAATCATCTCCAAGTTAGAGATGGGTATCGACGGGCTTGATCGAGAGGGATGGCTTAGAAAGAATGGGAGACTAGTTGTGCCTAATGTCAATGGATTGAGAGATGATGTGCTTATAGAAAGTCATCACTCAAAACTAACTATACATCCCAGTGGTAATAAAATGTACCGAGGCATGAAGCAGACCTACTACTGGGAAGGGATGAAAAAGGACGTTGGGAAGTTTATATCCAAATGCACGAACTGCCAGCTAGTAAAAGCTGAGCAAAAGAAGCCTAGTGGTTTGTTGCAACCATTAGAAATTCCAGAATGGAAATGGGAACAAGTCTCAGTGGATTCCATTGATGGGTTACCAAGGACTAGATCGGGCCATGATAGCATTTAGGTGCTTGTAGACCGGTTGACTAAGAGTACAAGGTTTATACCCGTCAAGTCGAATAGAACAATAACTAAGTTAGCAGAAATATATATAAAGTGGGTAGTGAGATTTCATGGAGTACCCAAAGGCATTGTGAGCGACCGAGATCCGTTGTTTACTAGTGGATTTTGGAAGAGCTTACTAGAGGCGTTAGGATCAGAATTACATCTCAGTACCGCATATCATCCTCAAACTGACGGTTAGACAGAGAGGGTGAATCGTATATTAGAAGATCTCTTGAGAGCTTGTATATTGGATTTTGGTGGATCATGGGATGACCATTTGCATATGGTTGAATTCACATATAATAATAGTTATCAATCCAGTATTGGTATGACTCCATTTGAAGCTTTGTACGGAAGACCGTGCAACTCACCAACATGTTGGTTAGAAACCGGTGAGAAGTTTGTGCTTGGGCCAGATGTGATAAGAGAAACTTCAGACAAGATTAAGGTTATCCAACAGCGAATGAAGGCTGCCCAAGATAGGCAAAAGAGTTATGCTGATAAGAGACGAAGAGAGTTAAAATTCTCCGTTGGCGACTTGGTGTTTGTCAAGATTTCTCCGTTAAAGAGCGTGATTCGATTTGGTAGGAGAGGCAAGTTAACACCAAGATTTGTTGGTCCATTCCCAGTTCTCGAGCAAGTTGGGAATTTGGCATATAAAGTTGAGTTGCCGGACAAGATGGCGGGAGTTCATAATGTATTTCATGTTTCCCAGTTACGGAAATTCATGCACGACCCCAATGTGACTATTTCACCTGATCAGTTGGATGATGTCGAAGTAGAACCCGAGGCGGTTGGGAACCGCAAGCCGATTCGTATTGTCGAGCATAATACGAAGCAACTTCGAAGGAAAGTGGTGAATCTAGTCAAGGTTCAGTGGGGCGAGGAAGAGAATGACTGTACTTGGGAGACAGAGGAGAGAATTAAGGAGACGTATCCAAAACTCTTTGCCTGGTAAGGTTTTCATTTCAATTTCGTCTTTCTGCATGCTAGGATATGTAACAACCCGTATTTTGAATAACATGTTATAACATAAAACAAGGCAGAATTAAATATAAAAATCTGAATCAAGGGAAATGGGCTGTGCCATTGCGTTCGTCTCGGAAAAATACGCGAAATAGAGTCCGAGTTTTCGAAAAACGGAGTCCGTATGACCAAGTTATGGCTCAATGAAGTTTTCAGAAAATTCCAAGCCCGAAAACAGTTCAGAATCGAATTTCAGCCAAAACAAGACAGGCGGGAATTTTCCCGCCCCAGGCAGGGTCGACACCCCTGTCGACCCCCCCTTATGGGTCGACACCCATGTCGACCCAGGGGTCGACCCCCCTGGTCGGACCAGTTTTTCTGGTGCACTATTTGTGACGTGTTGAGTCTGCTCTAGAAGCTTCTGACGAGATTTGATGGACCTGATGTGTTTTAGGGTTAATCCTATGGTCTAAACTAACCTAAGCACCTATAAAAAGACCCCTAGACCTAGCCTAAACCCTCATTAATCATTCCTACAACTAAATGCTGCCCAAATGTTCACTAATCATGGCCTCCACCTTCTTCATGAGAGCATGAGTGTCTCAAATCAATCTATGTCATAAAAGAGCCATCTTTCTTAAGTAAAAGAGCCTTCTTTCTTTGTCATTGGAGTTATTACTTCTTGTTTCAAGGCGTTTAAGTGGAGCTTATTATTTTCTTTGCGGATTTTGCTTGTGGCTTCGTCTCAATCTTTATATATATTGATCTAGATCGCATAACCGCTCATTGTAAGCCCTATACTACTCTTAGATTCTAACTATGAAGTTAAATGTGATATGTTGCAAGTTGAGTTTGGGCCTAAGTATGATATATGCTTTGATCTTATCATGTTATGCATGAATATATTCTATTCATATTTGAAAACCTATCACCTTGACCTTGTGGGCTAAAAGCTTCAAGCTTTATATTAAAAGTTGCATTTTGGCAACATGGAAGTTATCATATACCTTATGATAACTTGCATGTGAGGCTAAATGCGAACTTCTAGCAACTTCTACATGTCATTTATCACCATGTATCACTTATATGCTAAGTTTGGTTTTATGCATACTTTTGAAGCCTAATAATGCTATATGCGAACTTTTAGCCATCATCCTATGTCCTTCATAATCATGTTTCACCTATTTGCTTAAGTTGATATTATGCAAGTTTTGAGGCCTATGATGTAATATGCAAGCTTATGAACCTATTTATGCCTCATATGCCACCATGTTTAACTTGTGGCCAAAGCACCCTTATGCTAGTATGCATGCTTGTGGCCAAATCACCCTTATGCTATTTGATATGTGTGAGGCCAAGTCACCTTTTATGCCATCATACATGTTGAGGCCATATGCTAGTATGATTGAACACCTTTGCCTCAAATATCACCACGTTTAACTTGTGATAGAATTTGCCATCTTATACCCACCTTGTCATCTATTTGCGTGATGCGAATTTACGTGCGATGGGAATACGTATGGGTAGTTGGGCAAACTTAAATAACATGAGAACATGACTTGAAAATATATGACATGAAAGTTTGACATGTGTTTATGCTTGAAACATGGACTTGGACATGACTTCTAGAAAACATGAGAATGGCCAACTCGAGGTTGGGTTGAGTTTGTAGCATAAATCTACCCGGAACCGACCGGCTTAACTAGTGGCTACAAACAATAGGACCCAATGTGAGTAGTTGGTCATATCGCACTTAAAACCCGAGGTTAGACTAGGTTGTGGTGTAAAGCTACCCAGACCCGCCCGGCTTAACTAGTAACCACAACAAAGTCTAATGTGAGAGGTTGGGGTGCATTAAGTTAATTAATGCCACATGGTAGGGTTAAGTCATGGACTACTTGAATATACTTAACCAATTAAACACGATGGATTGGTAGGGTTAAGTCATGGACTACTTGAATATACTTAACCAATTAAACACGATGTATTGATAGGGTTAAGTCATGAACTGCTTGGACACACTTGACCGACTCAATACATGGTTAGGATAGGGTTAACCACACTTAACCCGCTTGAAACCCTAGTTACGTGGTCCTTTTCAGCAGTAACCTACTTGGAAGTATCATGGGGACCCTGGACTAGGCTAGGGTGGGGCACGATTACTGGACTGATTGTAAGAGACCAAAAGAGACGGCTGAATGGTGCACCGGTTGTTCAGGCGGACCATGGTCGTGCACATTAAGTCCGGAGTTGAACACGGGCACCGGTAGGTTAGACTGTGCGTGCTTGAATTGTGTCTGTGGTTTACACCTTAGGGCTGGATACACCCTGGGATGGACCTAGCACAGTTAACTACATTCCATGATTAAGCCGTATGACACCGATACACGACGAGTTAGGCTTTTAGGGAGCCGATCGACTAGACCGAGTAGTTGGACCTTGATTTAGGTCATCTCATGGGTTTGGGCCAGCTTTGGGCCAAGGGATCATTTCTTGTTTATACTTGACATGGATTGGGATACTAGTACACACTTGGTGCAACTTAACCTTGTATATGCGACGCCACACTTGATCTATCTTGTTAACCTTTCACCATGCCAGTTATCACCCTACATCTCATCTCTGTTTTTCATGTTCAGTTAACTTTATTAGTTTTTATACTAATAGTAGATAGGACTTACCAGTCTTTCTGACTGACCCGTTTTCTTTCGCCTCTTTTCTTCCGTTCCCCCCCCCAAGGTTTGCAGGGTGGGAACACTGTTACTTAGCTGGATCTTTTGCTGCTTTTCTGGATAGCTCACGTATGGTTTGAGCATGCTATGGCCTGATGCTACTTTGGGGATAGTTACTTTATGTTTCTTTTTCAGTTTTCAGTTTATGTTCTAGACTTTGTTTTATGGGAAAATAATGAACAAGTACTTTGATGTAACTTGACTATGGTTTTGAAATGCTAGTTTTATCCGCTGCTTTATTTACTCTGTTTTTACTTATATGTTCTGTCTTGTGATATCTGCATGCATGTTTACCTCGTTTAACGCCCCTCCAAAGCTAGTGTCCTTGCAAGAGTGGCACTGGCGGAGGTGGGGTGTTACATTTGGTATCAGAGCGAGGTTTACAAGATTTGAGCAAAAGGTTTTTAAAAACTTACCTTTTGAAAAACTATTTTCAAAACCAATTAAGTATTTTCCAAGAAAAGTCTAGTTATTTTAAAAGGCTATTCCCCAAAAGCCATTAGCACTATCCTTCGTTTCCTCGTTCTGAGTCTATCTATCTTTTTCTTCGTTTCAGTATGGCCAATAATTTTGCCATCCCGGAGGGTGTACCAGTACCTATTTGGTTTAGAAGGTACATGGAGGCAAGGGCGAATGAAGCCGGCCCCGCGGATATTCCTCCTCCCCCTCAGCATACACAGGCGAATTTCGCGGAGCTTTGCAAAGACTTTAAGGCGATGGGTTGCAAGAATTTTGTCGGAACGGAGACTTCTGTGGAGGCAAGAAACTGGTTAAAGGAAACTGAAGACCTCTTTGCTATCTTTCATGTGGAAGATCGTAGGAAAATTTTGTTGGCGGTATGGCTATTGAAAGGGGAAGCTGCTTATTGGTGGGTAGTCACCACCACTACTAGACCAATTGAGACTTGGAATGACTTTAGGAGAAGGTTTGGACTAAAGTTTCTATCATCGACAGAAGAGAACCTTCAGATGGAGAGGTTCCTATCACTAGAGAAAGGGGACATGACCGTTAGAGAATACGTGGATAAGTTTAATCAACTTGCTCAGTTCAGTCTAGAATGGGTTAACACAGCTCGAAAGAAGGCCCTACACTTTGCTCTAGGGTTGAACGAGCCATTGCGCAGTATGGCCATGACTCATATACCCATGGGGGCGACCTTCGAAAATTTGGTGAATACGGCCCTACTTCAAGAGGAAGATAAGAGTGGCAAGAAGGAGGTCAAGACGAATGAGTCCCAAGGCAAGAAGGAAGATACCGAGAAAAGAGACAAGAACAACAAGACTAGGGAAACAAGGAAGTGCAAGTTCTGTGGGATCGTTGGGCACATAGCCAAAGATTGTAGGAAGAAGAAGAGGAAGTTGGGAGAATGCTTTCATTGTGGAGAGTCTGGACACTATAGCAAGATTTGCCCGAAAAAGCGAGGACAAGGGAAAAGGCAAACTCAGCGAGCCGGACCCTCTGGAGGGCAGCTGCAGGCTCTCCTCACTCTTCCAGCTTTTGATCGAGGTAGTGTTTCTGTAAAAAGTCATGTTTACATTTCTGATTTCCCTGTTCATACCTTATTTGATTCTGGCGCATCGCATAGTTTTATTTCTGATCTTGTTGAAAGTTTGCACCTAAGTACTAGTCTAGTTGAGGTCCCGTTAGTGTTTCAAATCCAATTGGGGGTTCCGCCCATCTACCTGTGATTTGTATGGATTTGAAAATCTCTATCTTGAGCATAGAATTCATGTGTAATGCTTAGGTTCTCGGGTTTACGGGATACGTGTTGATTTTGGGTGTGGATTGGTTGTCCAGTTATGGAGCCATTCTTGACTGTGAGCATAGGGTAGTGAGGCTCATGACTCGCCTCGGTAATACCCTAGAAATTTCTTGTAACCCTAGAGGTCCCGTCATGTTATGTTATCTTGAATCTCTTGACTCGTCCATCGATGATCTGCAATCTGTAAGGGTGGTCCGAGACTATCCTGATGTCTTTGAAGAAGTTAAGGGGTTACCCCCTAAACGAGAGATAGACTTCCGCATTTATCTAGTCGATAATGCCAAGCCAGTATCATTGCCCATTAGGCACATGGCCCCACGAGAAAGAAGAGAGCTCAGTAAGCAAATCAAGGAGCTGCTTGAGAAGAATTTTATTAGGCGAAACATTTCTGAATGGGGTGCTCCTGTGGTATTCGCTACTAAGGCGGATGGTTCGCTTCGTCTATGTGTTGATTATCGAGAGTTGAACAAGCTGACAAAGAAGAATAGGCACCCGTTACCGAGGATTGATGATCTCTTTGACCAGCTTGTAGGTGCTTCTGTTTTCTCTCAACTCGATCTAGCCACCGGATTCCGTCAGTTTAGAGTGGCTGAGGATAGTATTGATAAGACTGCGTTTAGGACTCCAGATGGATTCTTTGAAGGGCTTGTTATGCCATTTGGTTTGACTAATGCACCCGCATACTTCGTGGACTTGATGAGTAGGGTGTTTCGGGAGTTCCTTAACAAGTTTGTGGTTGTTTTCGTGGATGATATTCTGATCTTCTCAAAAAACGAGGAAGAGCATGTTGCACATCTCAAGGAAGTTAGGGATATGCTTGGAGCTCACCAGTTGAAAGCCAAGTTCTCAAAATGTCATTTTTGGAGAAAGAAAGCTCGGTTACTTAGGCACATAGTTCCTAAGCAAAGTATAGCTGTGGATCCCGCGAAAGTGGTTGTAGTTCAAGACTGGAAAGCTCCTAGGAACGCAACCGAAGTAAGAAGCTTTCTCGGTCTTGCAGGGTTTTATAGGAAGTCCATCAAGGACTTCGCTAAGATTTCAGCTCCTCTTACTAGGTTGACGAAAAAGGACTTAGTTTTTGCATGGGACTTGAGTGTGAGCCTGCTTTTCAAAGGCTTAAGGGGACTCTTACCATAGCACCAGTTTTAGCTTTACCCGATGGAGGGAAGGTGTTTGCCGTGAACACCAATGCACGTGACATGGGATTAGGCCCGGTCCTGATGTAAGGAGAAAGAGTAATATGTTATGGGGTTAGGCAACTCAAAGTTTATGGGAAGAACTACCCCACGCATGATTTGGAGTCGGCGGCGATTGCCTTTGCGCTTAAATCATGGCACCATTATCTTTTGGGCAAGAGATTCGAGTTATATACAGATCACAAGTCGCTCAAGTATCTCTTCTCGCAAAAGGATGTCTATGCTAAGTGTTGAGTTTGGAAGTAGGGATTATGTTTTTGGACTTTGGGTTGATTCTAGGGATGAAGTGGTTATCTAGTACCATCCTCGGTTTTGAAAGAAGGGTAGTTAGACTCTTGACTTGCCTTGGTAATACCCTCGAAGTCTCGCGTAACCTTTAGAGTTCTGTCAGGATTAGTTACTAGAATCTTTTGACCCATTTATTGGAAATTAATGATCTATTCGATTAGTGTTCGCAGATGGTTCATAGAAATCATGTTAATAAGTGCATTTGGCCACATGGATTGGTATTTATTTACGTGGAATACCTTACATTGAATTTTGGGAAAGCTTGCATGAAGTCATGAGTATACAGTTAAATTAAGAACCGAGTATGCCAGAAAAAAATAAGTGAAAATGAAACGAGAAGCGACAGTGAAATAAGTTCCAACTCACATTTCTGAGGTAGGAATTAAGAAGCTACGGAATTGAAAGGTTAAAAACGGTAAAAGCACAATGGAAATGCGGCTTAGAAGGTTGAAGACTAGATACGCGCATCATATATCTTTCTAGGAGTATATCCTTGATCCCTGTTTTTCCGTAGAGCTTACTTGTATACTATCTTCTCGATCTCTTTTGCTGATTAGCATATCTTTCTTTTGCTATCCATGTTTACCTTTATCTTGTTTATCTTGTTATCTCGTAATCATGTCATGAGAACCTTAGGTAAAAACCCTTTGGATGAAACATGTATTTGAAACATGTTATGCTTGATGGTTGCAAGTGGTTGCAAGTGTTTGCAAGTGGATACTCGTGGATGCATGATACACATTAGGCACTAAGATCGGCTCACACACTTTCATGTTGCATACGCATGAGTGCTTATACTTATTCATGGATGAAACTTGTTATGCTATCACGTGGATGCTGCATATGAATGAATGTTATGTGCACTCATGTAGAGATCATAAATTATGTTAGGAATTTGCATACATATGGACTCATTTCACTAACATGTTTTGCATTAAGGAGGTTTACTGAATCAGTAACCGCCTGATTTTTGCATTAGATAAGTACGTATACACACACCTTTGCATATGATCATACAGCATTTAGAATCCTTTAAGGACAATGACTGCACGTGGATGATGTTTTGAGTAGATGGATGATGGATGGTAGGATACGTTCTTCCTAACTTGAAGATTTCGGGGACGAAATCCTTTAAGGTGGGGAGAATGTAACAACCCGTATTTTGAATAACATGTTATAACATAAAACAAGGCAGAATTAAATATAAAATTTTGAATCAAGGGAAACGGGCTGTGCCATTGCGTTCGTCTCGGAAAAATACGCGAAATAGAGTCCGAGTTTTCGAAAAACGGAGTCCGTATGACCAAGTTATGGCCCAATGAAGTTTTCAGAAAATTCCAAGCCCGAAAACAGTTCAGAATCGAATTTCAGCCAAAACAAGACAGGCGGGAATTTTCCTGCCCCAGGCAGGGTCGACACAGGGGTCGACACCCCTGTCGACCCCCCCTATGGGTCGACACCCATGTCGACCCAGGGGTCGACCCCCCTGGTCGGACCAGTTTTTCTGGTGCACTATTTGTGACGTGTTGAGTCTGCTCTAGAAGCTTCTGACGAGATTTGACGGACCTGATGTGTTTTAAGGTTAATCCTATGGTCTAAACTAACCTAAGCACCTATAAAAAGACCCCTAGACCTAGCCTAAACCCTCATTAATCATTCCTACAACTAAATGCTGCCCAAATGTTCACTAATCATGGCCTCCACCTTCTTCATGAGAGCATGAGTGTCTCAAATCAATCTATGTCATAAAAGAGCCATCTTTCTTAAGTAAAAGATCCTTCTTTCTTTGTCATTGGAGTTATTACTTCTTGTTTCAAGGCGTTTAAGTGGAGCTTATTATTTTCTTTGCGGATTTTGCTTGTGGCTTCGTCTCAATCTTTATATATATTGATCTAGATCGCATAACCGCTCATTGTAAGCCCTATACTACTCTTAGATTCTAACTATGAAGTTAAATGTGATATGTTGCAAGTTGAGTTTGGGCCTAAGTATGATATATGCTTTGATCTTATCATGTTATGCATGAATATATTCTATGCATATTTGAAAACCTATCACCTTGACCTTGTGGGCTAAAAGCTTCAAGATTTATATTAAAGGTTGCATTTTGGCAACATGGAAGTTATCATATACCTTATGATAACTTGCATGTGAGGCTAAATGCGAACTTCTAGCAACTTCTACATGTCATTTATCACCATGTATCACTTATATGCTAAGTTTGGTTTTATGCATACTTTTGAAGCCTAATAATGCTATATGCGAACTTTTAGCCATCATCCTATGTCCTTCATAATCATGTTTCACCTATTTGCTTAAGTTGATATTATGCAAGTTTTGAGGCCTATGATGTAATATGCAAGCTTATGAACCTATTTATGCCTCATATGCCACCATGTTTAACTTGTGGCCAAAGCACCCTTATGCTAGTATGCATGCTTGTGGCCAAATCACCCTTATGCTATTTGATATGTGTGAGGCCAAGTCACCTTTTATGCCATCATACATGTTGAGGCCATATGCTAGTATGATTGAACACCTTTGCCTCAAATATCACCACGTTTAACTTGTGATAGAATTTGCCATCTTATACCCACCTTGTCATCTATTTGCGTGATGCGAATTTACGTGCGATGGGAATACGTATGGGTAGTTGGGCAAACTTAAATAACATGAGAACATGACTTGAAAATATATGACATGAAAGTTTGACATGTGTTTATGCTTGAAACATGGACTTGGACATGACTTCTAGAAAACATGAGAATGGCCAACTCGAGGTTGAGTTGAGTTTGTAGCATAAATCTACCCGGAACCGACCGGCTTAACTAGTGGCTACAAATAATAGGACCCAATGTGAGTAGTTGGTCATATCGCACTTAAAACCCGAGGTTAGACTAGGTTGTGGTGTAAAGCTACCCGGACCCGCCCGGCTTAACTAGTAACCACAACAAAGTCTAATGTGAGAGGTTGGGGTGCATTAAGTTAATTAATGCCACATGGTAGGGTTAAGTCATGGACTACTTGAGTATACTTAACCAATTAAACACGATGGATTGGTAGGGTTAAGTCATGGACTACTTGAATATACTTAACCAATTAAACACGATGTACTGATAGGGTTAAGTCATGAACTGCTTGGACACACTTGACCGACTCAATACATGGTTAGGATAGGGTTAACCACACTTAACCCGCTTGAAACCCTAGTTACGTGGTCCTTTTCAGCAGTAACCTACTTGGATGTATAATGGGGACCCTGGACTAGGCTAGGATGGGGCACGATTACTGGACTGATTGTAAGAGACCAAAAGAGACGGGTGAATGGTGCACCGGTTGTTCAGGCGGACCATGGTCGTGCACATTAAGTCCGGAGTTGAACACGGGCACCGGTAGGTTAGACTGTGCGTGCTTGAATTGTGTCTGTGGTTTACACCTTAGGGCTGGATACACCCTGGGATGGACCTAGCACAGTTAACTACATTCCATGATTAAGCCGTATGACTCCGATACACGACGAGTTAGGCTTTTAGGGAGCCGATCGACTAGACCGAGTAGTTGGACCTTGATTTAGGTCATCTCATGGGTTTGGGCCAGCTTTGGGCCAAGGGATCATTTCTTGTTTATACTTGACATGGATTGGGATACTAGTACACACTTGGTGCAACTTAACCTTGTATATGCGACGCCACACTTGATCTATCTTGTTAACCTTTCACCATGCCAGTTATCACCCTACATCTCATCTCTGTTTTTCATGTTCAGTTAACTTTATTAGTTTTTATACTAATAGTAGATAGGACTTACCAGTCTTTCTGACTGACCCGTTTTCTTTCGCCTCTTTTCTTCCGTTCCCCCCCCCAAGGTTTGCAGGGTGGGAACACTGTTACTTAGCTGGATCTTTTGCTGCTTTTCTGGATAGCTCACGTATGGTTTGAGCATGCTATGGCCTGATGCTACTTTGGGGATAGTTACTTTATGTTTCTTTTTCAGTTTTCAGTTTATGTTCTAGACTTTGTTTTATGGGAAAATAATGAACAAGTACTTTGATGTAACTTGACTATGGTTTTGAAATGCTAGTTTTATCCGCTGCTTTATTTACTCTGTTTTTACTTATATGTTCTGTCTTGTGATATCTGCATGCATGTTTACCTCGTTTAACGCCCCTCCAAAGCTAGTGTCCTTGCAAGAGTGGCACTGGCGGAGGTGGGGTGTTACATTTGGTATCAGAGCGAGGTTTACAAGATTTGAGCAAAAGGTTTTTAAAAACTTACCTTTTGAAAAACTATTTTCAAAACCAATTAAGTATTTTCCAAGAAAAGTCTAGTTATTTTAAAAGGCTATTCCCCAAAAGCCATTAGCACTATCCTTCGTTTCCTCGTTCTGAGTCTATCTATCTTTTTCTTCGTTTCAGTATGGCCAATAATTTTGCCATCCCGGAGGGTGTACCAGTACCTATTTGGTTTAGAAGGTACATGGAGGCAAGGGCGAATGAAGCCGGCCCCGCGGATATTCCTCCTCCCCCTCAGCATACACAGGCGAATTTCGCGGAGCTTTGCAAAGACTTTAAGGCGATGGGTTGCAAGAATTTTGTCGGAACGGAGACTTCTGTGGAGGCAAGAAACTGGTTAAAGGAAACTGAAGACCTCTTTGCTATCTTTGATGTGGAAGATCGTAGGAAAATTTTGTTGGCGGTATGGCTATTGAAAGGGGAAGCTGCTTATTGGTGGGTAGTCACCACCACTACTAGACCAATTGAGACTTGGAATGACTTTAGGAGAAGGTTTGGACTAAAGTTTCTATCATCGACAGAAGAGAACCTTCAGATGGAGAGGTTCCTATCACTAGAGAAAGGGGACATGACCGTTAGAGAATACGTGGATAAGTTTAATCAACTTGCTCAGTTCAGTCTAGAATGGGTTAACACAGCTCGAAAGAAGGCCCTACACTTTGCTCTAGGGTTGAACGAGCCATTGCGCAGTATGGCCATGACTCATATACCCATGGGGGCGACCTTCGAAAATTTGGTGAATACGGCCCTACTTCAAGAGGAAGATAAGAGTGGCAAGAAGGAGGTCAAGACGAATGAGTCCCAAGGCAAGAAGGAAGATACCGAGAAAAGAGACAAGAACAACAAGACCAGGGAAACAAGGAAGTGCAAGTTCTGTGGGATCGTTGGGCACATAGCCAAAGATTGTAGGAAGAAGAAGAGGAAGTTGGGAGAATGCTTTCATTGTGGAGAGTCTGGACACTATAGCAAGATTTGCCCGAAAAAGCGAGGACAAGGGAAAAGGCAAACTCAGCGAGCCGGACCCTCTGGAGGGCAGCTGCAGGCTCTCCTCACTCTTCCAGCTTTTGATCGAGGTAGTGTTTCTGTAAAAAGTCATGTTTACATTTCTGATTTCCCTGTTCATACCTTATTTGATTCTGGCGCATCGCATAGTTTTATTTCTGATCTTGTTGAAAGTTTGCACCTAAGTACTAGTCTAGTTGAGGTCCCGTTACTGTTTCAAATCCAATTGGGGGTTCCGCCCATCTACCTGTGATTTGTATGGATTTGAAAATCTCTATCTTGAGCATAGAATTCATGTGTAATGCTTAGGTTCTCGGGTTTACGGGATACGTGTTGATTTTGGGTGTGGATTGGTTGTCCAGTTATGGAGCCATTCTTGACTGTGAGCATAGGGTAGTGAGGCTCATGACTCGCCTCGGTAATACCCTAGAAATTTCTTGTAACCCTAGAGGTCCCGTCATGTTATGTTATCTTGAATCTCTTGACTCGTCCATCGATGATCTGCAATCTGTAAGGGTGGTCCGAGACTATCCTGATGTCTTTGAAGAAGTTAAGGGGTTACCCCCTAAACGAGAGATAGACTTCCGCATTTATCTAGTCGATAATGCCAAGCCAGTATCATTGCCCATTAGGCACATGGCCCCACGAGAAAGAAGAGAGCTCAGTAAGCAAATCAAGGAGCTGCTTGAGAAGAATTTTATTAGGCGAAACATTTCTGAATGGGGTGCTCCTGTGGTATTCGCTACTAAGGCGGATGGTTCGCTTCGTCTATGTGTTGATTATCGAGAGTTGAACAAGCTGACAAAGAAGAATAGGCACCCGTTACCGAGGATTGATGATCTCTTTGACCAGCTTGTAGGTGCTTCTGTTTTCTCTCAACTCGATCTAGCCACCGGATTCCGTCAGTTTAGAGTGGCTGAGGATAGTATTGATAAGACTGCGTTTAGGACTCCAGATGGATTCTTTGAAGGGCTTGTTATGCCATTTGGTTTGACTAATGCACCCGCATACTTCGTGGACTTGATGAGTAGGGTGTTTCGGGAGTTCCTTAACAAGTTTGTGGTTGTTTTCGTGGATGATATTCTGATCTTCTCAAAAAACGAGGAAGAGCATGTTGCACATCTCAAGGAAGTTAGGGATATGCTTGGAGCTCACCAGTTGAAAGCCAAGTTCTCAAAATGTCATTTTTGGAGAAAGAAAGCTCGGTTACTTAGGCACATAGTTCCTAAGCAAAGTATAGCTGTGGATCCCGCGAAAGTGGTTGTAGTTCAAGACTGGAAAGCTCCTAGGAACGCAACCGAAGTAAGAAGCTTTCTCGGTCTTGCAGGGTTTTATAGGAAGTCCATCAAGGACTTCGCTAAGATTTCAGCTCCTCTTACTAGGTTGACGAAAAAGGACTTAGTTTTTGCATGGGACTTGAGTGTGAGCCTGCTTTTCAAAGGCTTAAGGGGACTCTTACCATAGCACCAGTTTTAGCTTTACCCGATGGAGGGAAGGTGTTTGCCGTGAACACCAATGCACGTGACATGGGATTAGGCCCGGTCCTGATGTAAGGAGAAAGAGTAATATGTTATGGGGTTAGGCAACTCAAAGTTTATGGGAAGAACTACCCCACGCATGATTTGGAGTCGGCGGCGATTGCCTTTGCGCTTAAATCATGGCACCATTATCTTTTGGGCAAGAGATTCGAGTTATATACAGATCACAAGTCGCTCAAGTATCTCTTCTCGCAAAAGGATGTCTATGCTAAGTGTTGAGTTTGGAAGTAGGGATTATGTTTTTGGACTTTGGGTTGATTCTAGGGATGAAGTGGTTATCTAGTACCATCCTCGGTTTTGAAAGAAGGGTAGTTAGACTCTTGACTTGCCTTGGTAATACCCTCGAAGTCTCGCGTAACCTTTAGAGTTCTGTCAGGATTAGTTACTAGAATCTTTTGACCCATTTATTGGAAATTAATGATCTATTCGATTAGTGTTCGCAGATGGTTCATAGAAATCATGTTAATAAGTGCATTTGGCCACATGGATTGGTATTTATTTACGTGGAATACCTTACATTGAATTTTGGGAAAGCTTGCATGAAGTCATGAGTATACAGTTAAATTAAGAACCGAGTATGCCAGAAAAAAATAAGTGAAAATGAAACGAGAAGCGACAGTGAAATAAGTTCCAACTCACATTTCTGAGGTAGGAATTAAGAAGCTACGGAATTGAAAGGTTAAAAACGGTAAAAGCACAATGGAAATGCGGCTTAGAAGGTTGAAGACTAGATACGCGCATCATATATCTTTCTAGGAGTATATCCTTGATCCCTGTTTTTCCGTAGAGCTTACTTGTATACTATCTTCTCGATCTCTTTTCCTGATTAGCATATCTTTCTTTTGCTATCCATGTTTACCTTTATCTTGTTTATCTTGTTATCTCGTAATCATGTCATGAGAACCTTAGGTAAAAACCCTTTGGATGAAACATGTATTTGAAACATGTTATGCTTGATGGTTGCAAGTGGTTGCAAGTGTTTGCAAGTGGATACTCGTGGATGCATGATACACATTAGGCACTAAGATCGGCTCACACACTTTCATGTTGCATACGCATGAGTGCTTATACTTATTCATGGATGAAACTTGTTATGCTATCACGTGGATGCTGCATATGAATGAATGTTATGTGCACTCATGTAGAGATCATAAATTATGTTAGGAATTTGCATACATATGGACTCATTTCACTAACATGTTTTGCATTAAGGAGGTTTACTGAATCAGTAACCGCCTGATTTTTGCATTAGATAAGTACGTATACACACACCTTTGCATATGATCATACAGCATTTAGAATCCTTTAAGGACAATGACTGCACGTGGATGATGTTTTGAGTAGATGGATGATGGATGGTAGGATACGTTCTTCCTAACTTGAAGATTTCGGGGACGAAATCCTTTAAGGTGGGGAGAATGTAACAACCCGTATTTTGAATAACATGTTATAACATAAAACAAGGCAGAATTAAATATAAAATTCTGAATCAAGGGAAACGGGCTGTGCCATTGCGTTCGTCTCGGAAAAATACGCGAAATAGAGTCCGAGTTTTCGAAAAACGGAGTCCGTATGACCAAGTTATGGCCCAATGAAGTTTTCAGAAAATTCCAAGCCCGAAAACAGTTCAGAATCGAATTTCAGCCAAAACAAGACAGGCGGGAATTTTCCTGCCCCAGGCAGGGTCGACACAGGGGTCGACACCCCTGTCGACCCCCCCTATGGGTCGACACCCATGTCGACCCAGGGGTCGATCCCCCTGGTCGGACCAGTTTTTCTGGTGCACTATTTGTGACGTGTTGAGTCTGCTCTAGAAGCTTCTGACGAGATTTGACGGACCTGATGTGTTTTAAGGTTAATCCTATGGTCTAAACTAACCTAAGCACCTATAAAAAGACCCCTAGACCTAGCCTAAACCCTCATTAATCATTCCTACAACTAAATGCTGCCCAAATGTTCACTAATCATGGCCTCCACCTTCTTCATGAGAGCATGAGTGTCTCAAATCAATCTATGTCATAAAAGAGCCATCTTTCTTAAGTAAAAGAGCCTTCTTTCTTTGTCATTGGAGTTATTACTTCTTGTTTCAAGGCGTTTAAGTGGAGCTTATTATTTTCTTTGCGGATTTTGCTTGTGGCTTCGTCTCAATCTTTATATATATTGATCTAGATCGCATAACCGCTCATTGTAAGCCCTATACTACTCTTAGATTCTAACTATGAAGTTAAATGTGATATGTTGCAAGTTGAGTTTGGGCCTAAGTATGATATATGCTTTGATCTTATCATGTTATGCATGAATATATTCTATGCATATTTGAAAACCTATCACCTTGACCTTGTGGGCTAAAAGCTTCAAGCTTTATATTAAAGGTTGCATTTTGGCAACATGGAAGTTATCATATACCTTATGATAACTTGCATGTGAGGCTAAATGCAAACTTCTAGCAACTTCTACATGTCATTTATCACCATGTATCACTTATATGCTAAGTTTGGTTTTATGCATACTTTTGAAGCCTAATAATGCTATATGCGAACTTTTAGCCATCATCCTATGTCCTTCATAATCATGTTTCACCTATTTGCTTAAGTTGATATTATGCAAGTTTTGAGGCCTATGATGTAATATGCAAGCTTATGAACCTATTTATGCCTCATATGCCACCATGTTTAACTTGTGGCCAAAGCACCCTTATGCTAGTATGCATGCTTGTGGCCAAATCACCCTTATGCTATTTGATATGTGTGAGGCCAAGTCACCTTTTATGCCATCATACATGTTGAGGCCATATGCTAGTATGATTGAACACCTTTGCCTCAAATATCACCACGTTTAACTTGTGATAGAATTTGCCATCTTATACCCACCTTGTCATCTATTTGCGTGATGCGAATTTACGTGCGATGGGAATACGTATGGGTAGTTGGGCAAACTTAAATAACATGAGAACATGACTTGAAAATATATGACATGAAAGTTTGACATGTGTTTATGCTTGAAACATGGACTTGGACATGACTTCTAGAAAACATGAGAATGGCCAACTCGAGGTTGAGTTGAGTTTGTAGCATAAATCTACCCGGAACCGACCGGCTTAACTAGTGGCTACAAACAATAGGACCCAATGTGAGTAGTTGGTCATATCGCACTTAAAACCCGAGGTTAGACTAGGTTGTGGTGTAAAGCTACCCGGACCCGCCCGGCTTAACTAGTAACCACAACAAAGTCTAATGTGAGAGGTTGGGGTGCATTAAGTTAATTAATGCCACATGGTAGGGTTAAGTCATGGACTACTTGAATATACTTAACCAATTAAACACGATGGATTGGTAGGGTTAAGTCATGGACTACTTGAATATACTTAACCAATTAAACACGATGTATTGATAGGGTTAAGTCATGAACTGCTTGGACACACTTGACCGACTCAATACATGGTTAGGATAGGGTTAACCACACTTAACCCGCTTGAAACCCTAGTTACGTGGTCCTTTTCAGCAGTAACCTACTTGGAAGTATCATGGGGACCCTGGACTAGGCTAGGGTGGGGCACGATTAATGGACTGATTGTAAGAGACCAAAAGAGACGACTGAATGGTGCACCGGTTGTTCAGGCGGACCATGGTCGTGCACATTAAGTCCGGAGTTGAACACGGGCACCGGTAGGTTAGACTGTGCGTGCTTGAATTGTGTCTGTGGTTTACACCTTAGGGCTAGATACACCCTGGGATGGACCTAGCACAGTTAACTACATTCCATGATTAAGCCGTATGACACCGATACACGACGAGTTAGGCTTTTAGGGAGCCGATCGACTAGACCGAGTAGTTGGACCTTGATTTAGGTCATCTCATGGGTTTGGGCCAGCTTTGGGCCAAGGGATCATTTCTTGTTTATACTTGACATGGATTGGGATACTAGTACACACTTGGTGCAACTTAACCTTGTATATGCGACGCCACACTTGATCTATCTTGTTAACCTTTCACCATGCCAGTTATCACCCTACATCTCATCTCTGTTTTTCATGTTCAGTTAACTTTATTAGTTTTTATACTAATAGTAGATAGGACTTACCAGTCTTTCTGACTGACCCGTTTTCTTTCGCCTCTTTTCTTCCGTCCCCCCCCCCCAGGTTTGCAGGGTGGGAACACTGTTACTTAGCTGGATCTTTTGCTGCTTTTCTGGATAGCTCACGTATGGTTTGAGCATGCTATGGCCTGATGCTACTTTGGGGATAGTTACTTTATGTTTCTTTTTCAGTTTTCAGTTTATGTTCTAGACTTTGTTTTATGGGAAAATAATGAACAAGTACTTTGATGTAACTTGACTATGGTTTTGAAATACTAGTTTTATCCGCTGCTTTATTTACTCTGTTTTTACTTATATGTTCTGTCTTGTGATATCTGCATGCATGTTTACCTCGTTTAACGCCCCTCCAAAGCTAGTGTCCTTGCAAGAGTGGCACTGGCGGAGGTGGGGTGTTACAGGATAGGTTTGTTTTGTTTGTTTTGTGTGTGTGTGTTTGATTGTTTGTGAATGACTAATAGGCATGCAGAACACCTTTGTATGTTTTTGGTTAAGGAATTTCGGGGGCGAAATTTCTTAAAGGTGGGGGGGGGGGGCGAGTGTAACGACCTCATTCTACATATCGAAGGATTGTAGAATATTTATTTATTTTTCATATGAAGTCGTATGGTCGTGTAACTTTGGGGAACGACTATTGGGGTCATTTCCAATGTTCACGATTTTTGCTGATTTTTAAATGACTGACCCCTAGCGAATCTTGTTTTGCGTTTAAATTTTGATTGGTAAGGAGTTTTGACTTGAAACCACTTTCATTAGATCCGGATGATGGTTTACCTTTCCGTAGAGTGGTCACACTTGTCAAACGGACTTACCATTTGGGAGATATGGCTGAATTTTGGTTTAGAAAGTGAAAAACAACTTAATTGGGCTTAACCGGTTGATTAGCAGCTAGGCCCATTGGGGGATTTCGGGATTAGAGCTATATGAGGGCTGATTAGGGTTAGAGAAACCTTTTCTTTGTCATTTTCTAGCTGCCACTTACCTCTCTTCAACCCTAACAATGGCCTCCACTTTCTAAATTCATCCCAAATCATCGTTTAATCGCATATTAGCTTAATCTACAACAAATCAAGGAAGTCTAGTGGCAAATCAGAGTTGTGTCTGCTGCTAAGCATTGGAATTCGACCTATAATAGTAGAAAAGTTCAGATCTAAGATTAATTTGTGGCCGAGGTGAGTGATTTGCATTGTTTTTCACTAATTAGGGGTGATTAATGATAATTAGCGAAATTATGGCTTAGAAAAATCTGGAAAAATTTGTATAATTCTTAAATATTATTTTAGGGCTCTGATAAAAATTTGGGCTAATTTGGATAAGTTTTGATAATTGTATAATTAAACATGATTAAGGGGGATTAAGGGGAAAACATAGGTTTTGGGTATATTTGATCCATATTGACATATTAAACTGTTGTTTGGTGTCTATTGTTGATTTTCTATGTTGCTATGACTGTATGGTATACTTAGTGATTGATTAGAAAATTTAGAATGGTCGAAAACTCCGTCGTATGGCGTAAAACAGTCACTTGAAAAGTTGCAGGAAACAGTGCAGGAAAAAGGGGACCAGATCGGATCGCCTTATGGGGTCGTGGAGCACCATCACGAACCGAACCAAATTGCTTGCATAGGAAGACCCCGACCTGGATGTTCTCCATGAACCAGGAAGCCAGCTCCGAACCGAACCGAAGGGGAATCACGAACTTAACTGACTAGGACCTTGGAGCTCACGATCCGAACTACTGAAGGAGGGATACCACGACCCAGATCGGTGGAGGAGCTCGACCCGACCCAGAGTGTATGCCACAAACCGATCTGATCAGTAGCACCACGAGCCACCTTTGCTCTATTTCCACGATCCAAAAGTTCCGAACCGGTTGCTCCACCACGACCCAACCCGGACGAGGCACCATGAACCGACCCGATGGGGAACCACCTTATAAGGACCAAACCGAACCGAATGGAAGCTCATTTCTGAACCGATCCAGAGTAGACCTGTAATGACCCGCATTTGCAGAGGTATTTTAATTAATTTATTTAGTTATATAAATGGTGATATAGTGAAATAAATGGTGGTTTAATTAGATAATGGTGAATATTTAATTAAAATAAGAAATTAAATAATATATTTAATTCTGAAATATTCAAAATAGGCTGAAATGGCGATATGGTGTGAACTGGATCATTTGTGATATTTAATTCAGTTTAGAATTTAATTAGAATAACGAATATATTTAAATAACGATAGTTTGAACGTATAATTATAATATAATTAAAATCGAGCTTGAAATGGCGCTGCAGTTCGTAAATTGGCGATTCGAACTTTAACTGAATGTACAACATTCGTTTTAAGCCGGATTTCTGTGAAACAAGAAAGTGTGGAGCTGGTGGAGTATATCTTCCTAGTGGAAGATAAAAATCGGGATTTTATCGTGTAGATTTTGAGATATGTCCAAATCAAATTTTAGAAAAGTCGCTGTGGAATTCCTTTATAATTTATAAAGGAATTATTTATACTTTTAAAAGGAATTTCATTTTTAATCGAATATCGATTTAATCGGGATTTGAAATATCAAGTTATAAATCCCAGTAGAGCTGTATGGTATTCCACTGTGAGTATATACTATAATATAAATTTATTTGTATTTAATTTAATTATATTTAAACATATTTATATATTTAAATGGGTCATTCAGAGCTTTAAAAATAGCCAGTTTTTCAAACGACCTCAGAATTCGACGAAACTAATTTTGTTGGATCCGCAATGTCAAATAGTTGTTAGATTTCCAGTTTCGTGATTTTTAGAGTCACAGTGTGGTCGTACGGATTTTTAGAGTGAGAAACAGTCAGTATTTCGATGGTTAAAAATACGTTGTGTGAGCAAACAGAGTCGGAATTCGACGAAACCAGTTTTGTTGGGACCGTAATGTCGAACTCTAGATACATGTCCAGTTTCGTAATTTTTGGGTATCATGTGTGTCCACACGAATTTTTAGAAATCGAAAACAAATAAAATGAGAGTAAATAAAATATCTCTAAACATTCTAAGGCATAGGAAGAGCCACCACTCATCCATTTACAGCCACACAACATCTTCACCCCCGTTATAAAATCAATTTTCTCAAGTCGCCACTCTTAGAACAAAATCAAACGTGAGAAAACCAACTTCTAAATTCTCCACAAATTCATGTTTATATCCTAAAATCTCGAAATAAGGTTTGCAGACATACGTTGGCCTTAAGCTTTCCGTTCGTGTCCCTTTTTATACACTCGACGCTGTTTTTGGTAAAGGCGTGGCTACCATGAAACTAGGGTTGGGTTGGTTGTGAGGATGGAGCAATCGTTGGTAAAACAAATGTTGTTTTTGGGATCATGGGATAAAATCGAAGTTGTGTGCTGATTTTCAGGAGGATCGGTGGAAAATGGTGTCGCACTAACCACTGTGTGCGTGAAGGAGGCTTCTCGACGGAAATTGACAAAGGGGTGCGAATGAGTTCTGATGGTGACAGTGAGGTGGAGAATCAAACGAGATGAATAACGGTGGTGTTCTTTTTGTGTTCGGTGGTATGTAGAAGGGGGGACCGTAGAAACCAAGGTCGGTTAACGGCCATTGGGTACCTGGAGCATACGGTGGAAATTTGTGGGAGGAGATGAATTAAAGGATTTACGGTGGGCTTTGGAATTTTGGGATGGGCCTTAGTGAAAGGTTAAGCCCACTTGTTAAAAGGAAATTTAAATTTATTTATATTTAAATTGTATAGGATATTATAAAATGTATTTCTTTTCCGTACGTAATCAGAATCCCGCAAAACAAGATCCGTTGGGATCGGATGGACGGTGGCTACACCATGGAACCGACTGGAAGTGAATTGGGGCCCGTTACAATTTATAGAAAAATAAATTGTCCAGTCTGAATCAAGCGAAAATTATCATTATTTAACGATGATAGTCCAATGTGAGTAAATCTCACCAACTCTGAACAGTTTATAATTTCATGTTGTATTTTTAGAACTGTTAAATATTGGCTGATTAACTGTGTTTTGACTGTTTGATTGAACTGCTAGTCAGTTAGTTGAATTTCTATATTGATTCTGTTTAACAGAATATATCATATGAACTGAAAGTGATGTTGATTTTATTTTGTATAACATCTGTGATGCAGGGAAACAGGTTGGAGGAATCCGACTGGATTCCTCAACATTTATTTTACTGTTTTTCATATATTGTGATATATGATGCGATATATAATCTGTTGTCGATTATATGTGTTTGAACGATATTGGTCATCGTGATTTGATGTGTTAAATACCATAGCATACCGGAATGGTGAAAAGTGAATTTTCAAAATGAATATTGAAAATAGATTATTTATAAAATCAAAGGATTTTATAAAAGAGAAAATATTTATAACAATCAAAGGAGATTTTATAAAAAGGAAATATTTAGAAAATAAATAGAGTTATAAAAAGGAAATTTGTTTATAACCGAATAGGATGTTATAAAAAGTAAAACGTTATAAAAAGGAAAACGTTACTAAAAGGGAAATCATTTGTAAAGTGAAGAACCGTTACTAAAAGTAAATCTTTATAAATGAATAGTTTATTCGGAAAGGAGTTATCGAATATTAGTTATTCGAAGAAGAGTTAAATTGAGTTAATCGAATATTAGTTGTTCGAAGAAGAGTTAAATAGAGTTATCGAATATTAGTTATTCGAATAGAGTTAAATAGAATTAAAGGAATAAATCGAATATAGTTTATTCGAATGGAATTAAAGGAGTTAATCGAATTTGGTTTATTCGAATAGAGTTAAAGAAGTTATCGACTAGAGTTAAATCAAATAGAGTTAATCCAATGGTGTTAATCCAAAGGAGTAAATCGAATAGAGTTAAGTGAAAAGAGTTAATCGAATATAGTTATTAGAAAGAAAGGTTAAGTAAGGAAGTTAGTTAAAGAAATTTAAAGTGAACTTTACCTATTTCAAGGTTAGAAATGTTGTTCAGTTAAGGTCTGAGAGGTAGTTCTACCCCAACTTGATTGGCTTCGTTTTTAACTAAGGAATGGTTAAGGTTCGGCAGTAAAGGATGGTTAAGTGAATAAGTATGATGGTTTGAGTTGGCATAGCGATGTTTTATCTAAACATCTGCTAAATCCAAACATAGGAGTTTTGGAAATGTTTCCAAACAAGAACCAGAAATGTTTTCTAACATAGAAAACAAGAAATGGAAATGTTTTCCAGTGTTAGTAAGATATATTTTCAAAATATAGAAAATAGCAAATGTTGAATATAAGGAAACAGGAGATGTAAAATGAACTAAAGAGATTAATGTTAAACGATGTTTGTTCGATATAATTTCCAACTGGAAATAATATCGTTGTTTGCACACCTGTTTTTCTTTGATGGTTAAATCACAGACTATCGAAGTTTTCGACCATTTTAACGTTGTTAATATGGAGAGACCGGTTGGATTATTATCCAAAGAACCACTCTGTATTGGCATAAGCGTTGCGAATCATATATGCCAAAGAAAATTAAAGACGGAGTAAAGTACAAGGGCTATTGTATATGTCTTAGATAACAGTGCCTAAGATAGATATACTGAATAGTACCTTCGGTTCATCCTGTTCCTGGAGGACTTGTATGGACGGATGTCTAACAGAGTATTTCCAGACGATCACATATATTGATTTCTCCAGCCGTACCAAGAGTGGAAGCGGAGAAGGAAACTTCTTTTAGCTAACACATAATGTATTGTTGTAGACGTCAATCGGTGATTTGATGGATTTGACGATGTGGCATTCGAAGTGAATCTGATGTGATGATGAAGCGTAACCTCAAGCCTCATCAATCGGTAAATGACAGAAATCGGGCAGGCAGCATGGCTAAGTCGGTCGCTCCGAAGTAGGGTGTATAATCACCTGATCCAGAGTTTCATTTACTTCTAAAAATCTATTGTTGATGCTGTCCCATTCGGGAAATGGTTGCTGATCCCAACAGTTGGTGATATACATTCGATACACTCAAGCGAAATGTGTGGTCGGTCATGTGTGGACGGGTTGCAAGATGTTCTTGTTGAACCCAGTGTATTCCTTTCTAGAGGTACACTAGCAAAAGGTGGTCCCATACCTTGTCATAGTTGGAAATCCATTACCCAATACATGCTTGCGGTTTTGATTGTATACTATATATGTAGAACGTGAGATGAAAGCGTTTCTGCTAGATGATTATTATATTGTGGTTGATAGACATTATTATAATATCAAAAGGTTTTTGATATAAAGATAATTTGGATTCTCATAAGGGAAAAACCCGTTCCGTTATACGGCGTGGTCTTATGAGATATCATTTACCTGCTTGAACTGTTTTAAACTTTTTTACTCACACCAGTCCCATGACTGACCCGGAATTTATTTTGTTTTGTTTTCCCTAAACTCTTGGGTGCCCAATTTTGTACGGGCAGCCAAATAGTCGGGATTTACAGATACTTGAAGAGCTGGAGCAGGAGTTTAACGACCCGCCTTTTTGCCCGGTTCTCGTCGGTAATTAAACCAACTTAAACCGTTTAGAAAGACGAATTGTTATGGGTACATACATATATTGAATGAAATAACAGAACTTTTCATTGCATAATACAATATTACATCAGAGTTATACAGAATATCAGAGTTACAACTTATACAGCAGATGAAACATATAATTAAACTCTTAGCGGAAGAACAACAGATACAGCGGGTGCTTCAACTCTGGCGTGGACTCCAACCAAGAAAGCGCTCTGAACTTCGCTCCAACGATCTATAACAGCAAAACTAAACTACTAGTTGCTCGTGTGAAAATTTATGGGCACCCAGAGTTTAGGAAGGAACAATAAACTCTAGGTCAGTCATGGGACTAGTGTGAGAACATAAAACAGTTGTTCTTAGGATTCATTCTTAAAGTTGGGAAATTCACCGGACCACGCCGCTGACGCGAAATGGGTTTACTCTATGTGAATGCCCATGCATATAAATACGCAATGACATTTTTTTTAAAATGAAACTATCATAAGCTCGTCCCACATCACACAATGCAAGCGCACACCAAATGGGCGAGGTTTATCTTATGATAACCAAACATGCTTTCATACGTAAAAATCCTCTTTCCATATTATTGTATATAGTGTGGAAAACCATTTCGCAAATAAATGTATTAATCCTAGACGGCATAATATCCCATACTATTATGTCGCCTTATATATATATACAAACCAAAACCGTAGGGCTCGTATTGGAGATTTGGATTTCCAACTTGATGATTCCTGGCACGAAAGATCAATCGGAACACGAACGAAATGTAATCACGGGTTTTTCATCCAGACGCGGACACCAATACAAATCGCGAGGCAGATCAACGGTTTTCGACCAGACACGGCCCACCGAACATACCATATTCCATCATTCATAAGTGGTTTCCCACTGCTGCAGCGGTCATCATCAATTCATATATATACACACAACCTAACCGTCAGTTTCTCATCATCCGGGGTGTGAGGTTTGTCGATGTCACGTTATACACAAAGCATGCCTAGAAAAGCAATGCCTTGATCATCACTAGCTCGTTCATAACTCGGGTATGTCACATTGACAATTCACGACATATCACTGATTTCAATCAATGCATACCCTCTAAGTTCATATGACTTAGAGATAAGGATAAAACATTTGCCACAAATCCGATATACATTAACGGAGATCAGTGCTATGCGGTCAATTTCAATGTCAGACACACCATCCATACAAGTCCGTCCTGGGTCTGAGCGGAACGAAATCCGAAAGTTCTCCCAGCACGTTCGGACTTCCCGCCACTACGGCAATAGGGGCATCTCTCTACTGTAGCTATTCAGTAAAGAAACCAATCGGCAGACAGTTCGTTCAATTGTGGAGAACCACGGTCTTCATTCATCGATTCCAAGTCCTGAATTTGCTTCATGCGTCGTATTATTACTTGGAATGGTTTTCGGACCTAAATCCGATCCCGGTCATTCCAAGTAATAAGCGTGTTCTTAAACAATAGCTATGGATCACACGGATTTCCATTTCAAATCTCCTTCCCGATTGTTATCAATTCATTTAAGGTTGGATTCATTCACAAAGTCCTTTAATTCCATTAACATTAAAATTCCTTTACATCCCTATATTCATTTACCAACCTCAAAACATAATTTCTTTATGTTAGTTAACATTTTCGTAATCCTTTAAATCCTTCCCATCATTTCATAACCTTTCGGTTTAAGACCATAGTTCAAGACTTATAAACTTCAAAATCAACCCATTTCGACGAAATGTGAAAAGCAATTCTTAACACACTATGGAAATTTATAACTTTGAAAACTCTTCAAAATTTAATCTCTTTCAACTTAAATCACAAAAATATGATTTAGCCAATTTCCCAAATTCAACAAATTTAAATTTTTCATCATTAGAATCTTTCCTAAAATAAATTTAAGTTTGTTTTTCATGACTCAAATCAAAATTTCCATTTCAAATCAAATTGACAACTTAATATATAATGGTAATATTCTTCCAAATGTATTCAATCATTTCAAAAATTATAGCTAGTCGTTAATCAAATAATAGAGCCTATTATTTTAAACAAACCTTTGATTCAGATCATTTCTTTGAGCTTAAGTTCAAACTCAATTCAAACGATGATAGTTTATGAATTTTTTTTTAACTACTTCCAATGCTCTATTTCAAACTTAAATAAAATCATTCCTTCAAACTCACTTCCCTAATTAAATTTCAACTCGCTTAACTTGAAATCCAAATTATATATAAACACATTTTCGGAAACAATTCTATCTTCCACAAAAGTCTCTTGTTATACATAACTTAGATTTGCAATCACTTGAAACTTAAATTCAAAACAAATTTCTCAAATGTTTTTTTTATTGTGTATTAAATAATAAATCACTATAGGAAAGAGATTTGACTCGATTATCCGTATAATTCCGTAACTACGGTGCGTGATGCAACCATAAACACATCAATAGATCAACCATATGAACATGCATGAATTTACAACAATTAAACAACCATTTTTAACTATGCGCAAGCGTTACAGTCAATAACGCTTGTCGGTGTTCAGTGTGTTCTCTACCTCATGCACAACCATTCAATCATTGCATTCCAACATACAAATTCAATCAAATTTTCAATAACCAATTATAATTAACTTCAACTAATTATAATTATCTAACTTCTACTAATTTAAATAAATAATTAGATCAGAAGTTCTCACCAAATTAGTTTTCCAGAGAATTCACTACTTCTCTGTTTCCAGACTCCGGCATTCCTACATGCTCTCCTTCTTTTCTTCTAGCCTTTCTCTCTCTTGTAGCCTCTTTTTCTTCGTTCTCCTTTCTGTTTTTTTCTTCATTTTCCAATTTATATATATATATATATATAAAGGCGGAAGCTAGAAGAGTTGAGCGGAACTGGATGATGAAAGGAAAGATGTGAAAAGTAAAGATCGACAACAACTTGGTGGAAGATCGGTGAGGGAGAGGTTGGTTTCGCGGTCGATGCACAGGAGGTGTCGGTTGCTGTGGCATGCATAAGTGGGTGGTTGGTTACTTGCTGGGCTGTCAGTGTGGAGGATACTGGCCGAGGTTCGGGCGGAGTGAAGTGGTGGTGAGAGGTCATCAAAGGCGGACTTCTTGCTGGGAAGAGAGGAGATTTGCGAGAAGGAAATGGAAGGGCGTGAGCTGCTAAGTGGGAAGGAAGATGGTCACAAAGGTTTTGATGTTGGGGTTTTGGCTGCTGTTAAGTGGGGAAGGTGAACTGTTTATGCTAGTGGGGAAGCACACGAAGACTGATGCATGCAAAACAGTGGTGATTAGGTGGCAGATGGGGCTGAGGAAGGTGGATCCGAGGTTGGTTGGCAGCTTGGTTGGAGTTGCCATGGAAGGTGGGACGTGTTTGGAGGGGAGGCTCACGCATGCACAGGGTTCACGGCTTCACCATTTATTTTTATAAAGAAGAGAACGGAAGTTTCAGGCAAGAAAAAGGGATGGGCGGAAGGAGGAGGAGTGTTTATATGTAAAGGTTTAACTGAGTTTTACAACACGTGTACCCCGTTTCGACACTTGTCCCACTTCCCTACTATTTGTCTGCCACGTTCAATTCAATTTTCTGAATATAATCCTTCTTTTCTAGCATGCATTAACTTATACTCGGTTCTTGTTTATTTACCGTTACTAGTTCCAATTTGAGCGTATGTACCGTTAAAGTTATGACTATCATAGAGTTTGAAATGATGAATTGTATTATATAATCATATAGGTAGCAGAACTGTTAATGAATATAGTATGTTCCACTAAATTTCGGATTTCTCATACTATTAACAAAAGAACAACACCAGAAGAATCAACTCTACAACGTTCATTCAGGTCGTTTCATTTCATATTATAACACATACAAATTGTAGAATACATCATATAACGAACAGCCAAAACAGTTTTCTACACTCACAACTTACTTGCCTAGCCTGAAACAAAATAATTCACGGTTTTCATTATCTTTTATTCAAGGCTGATTTTTATAATACACTTTGTTATACTCGCTTGCATTTCTCTATTTTATTTTATTATATGATTATAGATAGAAAATAACTCCAACTACTAATAAAATCGTGTATGACAATTACCACGATCCTAAAACAGTGATAAAATAGACCGGTTGAATTAGTTTTGTAAAGTGCCAAAAGGGACCATAATTACCCTAAAAATACGTTAGAAAAACATTTGTTTATTTTCTAAATTAAAAATTACAGTAAAATTTTTATAAAATATTTTAAGGCTACGCGAACAAAACTGAACAAAAATTTAAAATGAATGTTTAATTAAAATTAAATTTCAAATTCTGATCGTTTCTAACAACTAAATTACAAACCGTTTAGACCTCCCGACCAACAACGAACTAATTAGTAAAACAAACATTGGTTTAAATTTATACCGATATCAAATTTATTATACTAAACTATAATTATAGTTTATAAATCCAAAATATATTTTACTAAATATACATATGGTCAACATGATATATTACTTAAATCCAAAATAAAATTTAAATACTTAAAGATCTTCATAAAGCTCATATCGTTTCTTATTAGTATAAAATATACATAAAACCCCTTAAATAAATAAATTTATATCTTGCGATCATATGTTACCAGAATAACATCACTTTAAAATATTTCATGTTTGGAGAAAATGCTTAGAAATAAATCATACTTTGCAGAATATATTTTTATAAAACAAAACAAGAGATTTAATTAAGAATTATTTAAACCAAAACGTATATTTAAACCTTTGTTAAATCGAATCTATGTTCAGATATTCAAATAAATTTCACATTAAGTCATTTGGAAAATTGAAATTATATCATATATTAACATTAAAAATCTTGGATCGTTACAATCTCCCCCACTTAAGGCTTTTCGTCCTCGAAAAGGAGAGTTCGTAAAACTTATATAAGTAAAATAAATCTTACCTATAAATTTAAATTTTTGAAATCTTAAGATGATTTCTCGGACTTAGAATCCCAATTTCCATTTCAAACCATTGAAATACACTAATTTCTCTCATATAGAAAATCATACTTCCCTTCGGGATTTCCAAAACCAATTTGCTTCCAAAAATTTCAAATATACTATGACGAAGTCTATATGTTATTAGTTCGAGAAGTTCATCCTCATGACAGGGCAACTGAGTATCACCCATCGCATGAAATCCAATACCTCATCACAACCCAGTTTTAGTCACGGTTACTCGAACAAACCAAATCATTTCATATCCCGAAGTTGTAAATCATTTTGCGTCCATAATTTACAAATAATTGTTGTTTTCAAAACATTTCCAAAATATCGGGATTCCAGTCGTCGAAATCTCTTTTATAAACTATTCATCATATCCAAACTTGTTGGAAACCAAATTCGTCCAATTGAAAATAAAATTTTCAACTTTTAAGAATGCAAATTATGTTTCATATTTCAGAATCCGTGATCGTATTTAAACCATTCGAACCTTTCAAATCTAATTTCATACGAATTCAAACCTTTCTATTTTTTGAAGTTTTCGAAAAATCGTTTACACTTCCTTCATTTCAAATATCTTCGTATATCACAAGATAGAATATTTCAAGAGCCATAAGTCGAAATCTCAGAAATCTCTTTACGATTCAAATAGTTGCACCCTTTTTTTCCTTTTCAAACATAACTCATTTTAACCATACTATAGGGCTTTATTCATTCTTATTCTAATATACCATCATGCTTTCGCTGCGCACTCTAATTTGATACGTCCATATTTCAAACCATCATTATTCAAAACATTAGAAATAAGTTTCAAAAATTTTAGAACCAATTGTTAAAATTCATCTTTCAAAAATCCATTTTCCTTGCATAAATTGAATTTTATATTTCAACACCTCCAATTCCTATGTAAAGCTTATTTGTTTAAGTTCCATTAACCTGATGTCTTAGATAAATCAAAGTTGTCTTGGTTGAGCTAAATTTTGGTTTTATTCGACAAACGACACAAAGATATACATGCATGGATCAAGTCAAATTCCATACGTTTAAAACAAAAGCTCGATATCAAAATGAACACTAAAAGGTATAATGGCCTAAATCAAAACACGCCTAAATCCAAAGGATGAACTACTCAAGATCAATAAGTTTGGTTTAAATTCTCAACCAGGATCAAGACAAGAAAATCAAGGACACCAAGGATACGAGTATAGGTGATTCAAAAGTACGATGATTTGATTCAAGATATTCAACCAAGCTTGAATAAAAGGGGATGAATGACGCTACTCAACGGTTCGAATTTAAACGATGGAACTAGCCTAAGCCAAAATAGGAAAGTCAAGCGCTCCTAAGGATACAATCCTAAGTAGTTTATTATTGGGACACTCTTTTTCTCATTAACTTCCTGAGTAAATCTTACTTCAAATTTTATTTTTCTTTGTATCGTAAGTGTTTACTCTTTAAGTACTTTCTATTTGGATTGCTCGTACAGTTTCAACTGGAGAAGAGTGGTTTTCTCCCCCACTTGTATATTTGTTACAATTTAAATCGTCTTTTTAAACAATTTCTTAACCTAGGTCAAACCCATTTTCAGATTCCCTTAAGGGGAGCTTGATTTTGACTAAAATATATTTCAAGCTGAATCATTTACAATTCATATAGATTTTAACTATTGGTTATGTTAACCCTTTTAATGTTCCTCGAGAAGTATAATATCTTTTGATTTCATTTATTAGATCAAAATTCATCTTTAAACACCTATTATAACTTGATTATCTTGAAATATGGGTGGTATTAATATAATCCATTAATGAATTTTCACACTTACGTGTTCTCTCTAATTCTTAAGTATGGTTTACTCCTAAATATTCCTTTTGGTTATTATCCAAATAGTTGGTTTGGCATTTATAACCTATTGTCCTTGCATTGAATTTCCTTTTTAATATTTCTAACGTATCGAAATAATTCAAGTATCCCTTGACGTATTAACTGGATTCATATAGTCATCCCACTTTCGAAACCCGAAAATAACTACTGATGGTGCCATGGTCATCAGTAGAATCATCCTCGAGCGACTAGAGTGTGACTTTATATCCATCTAGTATATACATAAGACTTCATACATGCACTGGCCAGGCGTATATTCGAAATCTTCTCATACTGGTAGTCCAGTCGTGACGTCGAATACAATACTCAAGAACCCTCATCTTCAATTATATTTCAAAAATAATTATCATTTTCCAAGTGATTTACCTAGTTTCAAAATAGTTTATATAGATTTCAAAATACGCTCTCTCAACGGGATATTCCAAAATCTCATTCTAGGGCGTTTCTAACCCTATCTCTAATGAGATGTTATAGCTCTGATGAGTCCTATCTTTTGTTCAAAATATGTCGTACCCAAAACTTTGTATAAACCAAAGCTCTGATACCAACTTTAACGACCCGCCTTTTTGCCCGGTTCTCGTTGGTAATTAAACCAACTTAAACCGTTTAGAAAGACGAATTGTTATGGGTACATACATATATTGAACGAAATAACAGAACTTTTCATTGCATAATACAATATTACATCAGAGTTATACAGAATATCAGAGTTACAACTTATACAGCGGAGGAAACATATAATTAAACTCTTAGCAGAAGAACAATAGATACAGCGGAAGCTTCAACTCTGGCGTGGACTCCAACCAAGAAAACGCTCTGAACTTCGCTCCAACGATCTATAACTGCAAAACTAAACTACTAGCTGCCCGTATGAAAATTTATGGGCACCCAGAGTTTAGGAAGGAACAATAAACTCTAGGTCAGTTATGGGACTGGTGTGAGAACATAAAACAGTTGTTCTTAGGATTCATTCTTAAAGTTGGGAAATTCACCGGACCACGCCGCTGACGCGAAATGGGTTTACTCTATGTGAATGCCCGTGCATATAAATACGCAATGACATTTTTTTTTAAAATGAAGCTATCATAAGCTCGTCCCACATCACACAATGCAAGCGCACACCAAATGGGCGAGGTTTATCTTATGATAACCAAACATGCTTTCATACGTAAAAATCCTCTTTCCATATTATTGTATATAGTGTGGAAAACCATTTCGCAAATAAATGTATTAATCCTAGACGGCATAATATCCCATACTATTATGTCACGTTATATATATACAAACCAAAACCGTAGGGCTCGTATTGGAGATTTGGATTTCCAACTTGATGATTCTTGGCACGAAAGATCAATCGGAACACAAACGAAATGTAATCACGGGTTTTCATCCAGACGCGGACACCAATACAAATCGCGAGGCAGATCAACGGTTTTCGACCAGACACGCCCCCCCGAACATACCCTATTCCATCATTCATAAGTGGTTTCCCACTGCTGCAGCGGTCATCAACAATTCATATATATATACACAACCTAACCGCAGGTTTCTCATCATCCAGGGTGTGAGGTTTGTCGATGTCACGTTATACACAAAGCATGCCTAGAAAAGCAATGCCTTGATCATCACTAGCTCGTTCATAACTCGGGTATGTCACATTGACAATTCACGACATATCACTGATTTCAATCAATGCATACCCTCTAAGTTCATATGACTTAGAGATAAGGATAAAACATTTGCCACAAATCCAATATACATTAACGGAGATCAGTGCTATGCGGTCAATTTCAATGTCAGACACACCATCCATACAAGTCCGTCCCGGGTCTGAACGGAACAAAATCCGAAAGTTCTCCCAGCACGTTCGGACTTCCCGCCACTATGGCAATAGGAGCATCTCTCTACTGTAGCTATTCAGTAAAGAAACCAATCGGCAGACAGTCCATTCAATTGTGGAGAACCACGGTCTTCATTCATCGATTCCAAGTCCTGAATTTGCTTCATGCGTCGTATTATTACTTGGAATGGTTTTCGGACCTAAATCCGATCCCGGTCTTTCCAAGTAATAAGCGTATTCTTAAACAATAGCTATGGATCACACGGATTTCCATTTCAAATCTCCTTCCCGATTGTTATCAATTCATTTAAGGTTGGATTCATTCACAAAGTCCTTTAATTCCATTAACATTAAAATTCCTTTACATCCCTATATTCATTTACCAACCTCAAAACATAATTTCTTTATGTTAGTTAACTTTTCCGTAATCCTTTAAATCCTTCCCATCATTTCATAACCTTTCGGTTTAAGACCATAGTTCAAGACTTATAAACTTCAAAATCAACCCATTCCGACGAAATGTGAAAAGCAATTCTTAACACACTATGGAAATTTATAACTTTGAAAACTCTTCAAAATTTAATCTCTTTCAACTTAAATCACAAAAATATGATTTAGCCAATTTCCCAAATCCAACAAATTTAAATTTTTCATCATTAGAATCTTTCCTAAAATAAATTTAAGTTTTTTTTTCATGACTCAAATCAAAATTTCCATTTCAAATCAAATTGACAACTTAATATATAATGGTAATATTCTTCCAAATGTATTCAATCATTTCAAAAATTATAGCTAGTCGTTAATCAAATAATAGAGCCTATTATTTTAAACAAACCTTTGATTCAGATCATTTCTTTGAGCTTAAGTTCAAACTCAATTCAAACGATGATAGTTTATGAATTTTTTTTTAACTACTTCCAATGCTCTATTTCAAACTTAAATAAAATCATTCCTTCAAACTCACTTCCCTAATTAAATTTCAACTCGCTTAACTTGAAATCCAAATTATATATAAACACATTTTCGGAAACAATTCTATCTTTCACAAAAGTCTCTTGTTATACATAACTTAGATTTGCAATCACTTGAAACTTAAATTCAAAACAAATTTCTCAAATGTTTTTTTTATTGTGTATTAAATAAATAATCGCTATAGGAAAGAGATTTGACTCGATTATCCGTATAATTCCGTAACTACGGTGCGTGATGCAACCATAAACACATCAATAGATCAACCATATGAACATGCATGAATTTACAACAATTAAACAACCATTTTTAACTGTGCGCAAGCGTTACAGTCAATAACACTTGTCGGTGTTCAGTGTGTTCTCTACCTCATGCACAACCATTCAATCATTGCATTCCAACATACAAATTCAATCAAATTTTCAATAACCAATTATAATTAACTTCAACTAATTATAATTATCTAACTTCTACTAATTTAAATAAATAATTAGATCAGAAGTTCTCACCAAATTAGTTTTCCAGAGAATTCACTGCTTCTCTATTTCCAGACTCCGGCATTCCTGCGTGCTCTCCTTCTTTTCTTCTAGCCTTTCTCTCTCTTGTAGCCTCTCTTTCTTCGTTCTCCTTTCTGTTTTTTTCTTCATTATCCAAATTTTTTTATTTATATAAAAAGGCGGAAGCTAGAAGAGTTGAGCGGAACTGGATGATGAAAGGAAAGATGTGAAAAGTAAAGATCGGCAACAACTTGGTGGAAGATCGGTGAGGGAGAGGTTGGTTTCGCGGTCGATGCACAGGAGGTGCCGGTTGCTGTGGCATGCATAAGTGGGTGGTTGGTTACTTGCTGGGCTGTCAGTGTGGAGGATACTGGCCGAGGTTCGGGCGGAGTGAAGTGGTGGTGAGAGGTCGTCAAAGGCGGACTTCTTGCTGGGAAGAGAGGAGATTTGCGAGAAGGAAAGGGAAGGGCATGAGCTGCTAAGTGGGAAGGTAGATGGTCACAAAGGTTTTGATGTTGGGGTTTTGGCTGCTGTTAAGTGGGAAAGGTGAACTGTTTATGCTAGTGGGGAAGCACACGAAGACTGATGCATGCGAAACAGTGGTGATTAGGTGGCAGATGGGGCTGAGGAAGATGGATCCGAGGTTGGTCGGCAGTTTGGTTGGAGTTGCCATGGAAGGTGGGACGTGTTTGGAGGGGAGGCTCACGCATGCACAGGGTTCACGGCTTCACCAATTTTTTTTTTTTTTTTTTTTTTTTTTTATAAAGAAGAGAACAGAAGTTTCAGGCAAGAAAAAGGGATGGGCGGAAGGAGGAGGAGTGTTTATATGTAAAGGTTTAACTGAGTTTTACAACACGTGTACCCCGTTTCGACACTTGTCCCACTACCCTACTATTTGTCTGCCACGTTCAATTCATTTTTCTGAATATAATCCTTCTTTTCTAGCATGCGTTAACTTGTACTCGGTTCTTGTTTATTTACCGTTACTAGTTCCAATTTGAGCGTATGTACCGATAAAGTTATGACTATCATAGAGTTTGAAATGATGAATTGTATTATATAATCATATAGGTAGCAGAACTGTTAATGAATATAGTATGTTCCACTAAATTTCGGATTTCTCATACTATTAACAAAAGAACAACACCAGAAGAATCAACTCTACAACGTTCATTCAGGTCGTTTCATTTCATATTATAACACATACAAATTGTAGAATACATCATATAATGAACAGCCAAAACAGTTTTCTACACTCACAACTTACTTGCCTAGCCTGAAACAAAATAATTCACGGTTTTCATTATCTTTTATTCAAGTCTGGTTTTTATAATACACTTTGTTATACTTGCTTGCATTTCTCTATTTTATTTTATTATATGATTATAGATAGCAAATAACTCCAACTACTAATAAAATCGTGTATGACAATTACCACGATCCTAAAACAGTGATAAAATAGACCGGTTGAATTAGTTTTGTAAAGTGCCAAAAGGGACCACAATTACCCTAAAAATACGTTAGAAAAACATTTGTTTATTTTCTAAATTAAAAATTACAGTAAAATTTTTATAAAATATTTTAAGGCTACGCGAACAAAACTGAACAAAAATTTAAAATGAATGTTTAGTTAAAATTAAATTTCAAATTCTGATCGTTTCTAACAACTAAATTACAAACCGTTGAGACCTCCCGACCAACGACGAACTAATTAGTAAAACAAACATTGGTTTAAATTTATACCGATATCAAATTTATTATACTAAACTATAATTATAGTTTATAAATCCAAAATATATTTTACTAAATATACATATGGTCAACATGATATATTACTTAAATCCAAAATAAAATTTAAATACTTAAAGATCTTCATAAAGCTCATATCGTTTCTTATTAGTATAAAATATACATAAAACCCCTTAAATAAATAAATTTATATCTTGCGATCATATGTTACCAGAATAACATCACTTTAAAATATTTCATGTTTGGATAAAATGCTTAGAAATAAATCATACTTTGCAGAATATATTTATATAAAACAAAACAAGAGATTTAATTAAGAATTATTTAAACCAAAACGTATATTTAAACCTTTGTTAAATCAAATCTATGTTCAGATATTCAAATAAATTTCACATTAAGTCATTTAGAAAATTGAAATTATATCATATATTAACATTAAAAATCTTGGATCTTTACAAGGAGGCTTCAGGATCATATAGCTATTGTTTATTTCCGCTGTGTTCTAAGTGATGTACTTGATAATGATATGTATATTCAAGTAAAACCTTTATTTCAAGGATATGTTATCTATTATATGTTATTCTTTCCGCTGTGAGGTTCTTGTTACTCTGATGTTGTGTTCTTCTTCTTCTTCTATTCTAAGTTTCTATCTTATCTTTCCTCACCCTCTAATTTCTTTCATTAACTACCGGTATTTTCGATCCTTGGATGTTCGATATGTGTTGTATATCGGATAACCAAGATCGCAAATTTTTGGGTCGTTACAGTTGGTATCAGAGCATAAGGTTAAGTGAATTACCTTGGCTCTGTGGCGTGACTCAGTAGAGATGGGGTTAGTAATACCCTAGATTGAGTTGAGTGTATATATACGAGTGAACGTATTTGTTATTTGATTTAAAAATTGTTTTATATTGTGGAGATTTATAGGTTGAGTTGTTTATGAGTTCTGGTCGATCAGTTTGATCCACTGTATCGGTATGAGTTACTAAACACTCGAATATGATGGGTCGACACGATATGTTTTGAAAAGAGGGTAAATTAAAATAAGTTTACCCAAGGTATATCTTGATATAGAGAAGATATATATATCAAAATTTTAATATAGTGGATATATTGGTTGTTATTATAATCGAGTAAGATTATAAATTAAATGGTTATGTAAATAACCAATCAGAATTCATATAAGTGAAATACGTGAAATCAGATGAGTTAAATCTGAAATTTAAACCAGAAATTGAATTAAAATTCTGGAAAATTGGATAAGTGATTGTAAATGGATTTGGAATAAAAATAAGGAAAATTTAAGATACTGGGAGATTTTAAATTGTTTTACAAGCAATGTGAATTACATTTTGAATTGAATTTCAGAGTGGAAATGTTTAGAAATGGTTTTATAGTATTGAACTCACTTCGATCGCTGGAAAATAGATTCTGATGATGACAGCTGCATCATCAGTATTCATTTTCGAGTTGTAAGTGATGAATTACTACCAGAGATACTGTTTTGAATTTGTTTTGGGAAAGACAAGTTGTGTTGAATTTCAAAATGGGATTTATATTATAGAATTTGATATAAAATTTGAATAGAAATTGAATAGAATTAACTAAGTCGAAGAGGAATTAGTTAATCGAGTTTTGAATTTGAATTTGAACTTTGAAAGGTGAATTGGATTTGTAAATGGATATTCGGAATCGAATACAGAACTTAAATTTGAAATTTGGATTCAAATTAGTTAATAAACAAGTTAAACTTAGATTTGAACATGTTGTGTTCAAATATAAAGTAAAATAGGCAAAGGAGTTAATTAGCAACTAAATTAACGAATTGAGTAAAACGATCGGATTAAGTTGAAATGAATTAGAAATGTATGGATATACATGAGACAGGTTTGGAATAAAGTGCTAGAAGGTATATAAATAGAATGCTCGACGAAAAGGTACGTATTTAATTCATATATGGGATTTTATGCGCCATATCGGCTAGCCGCTTGGCTTTTTCTTTTTCTTTTGGATTGGTGAGGGCCATGGGAGGCTATTTGAAATATCCCGATGCTCCTGGTACAAAGGAGGTTATGGCGAATTTTTCCGGGAATTTAAGGAGTTAGAATATTTTTAAGATAATTTGATAGTTAGAAATCAACGTATCGATATATATATAGAAGTCGATAAGGAAACGAACTTAGAAATAGAATAGTAAAATCAAAAAGGAAGACTAAGAATAAAATCTAGTAAGAATAGAAAGAGGAAGCGTATACGTGTTTAAAAGTGAATTAGTAGTTGTATGGTATTGATTATTCCAGTAAGTAGTCATATCTGTTTTGACATTATAAATGTTATTCAGTCAAGGTCTGAGAGGTAGTTATACCCCAACTTGATTGATTTCATTATTAACAAATAAATAGTAAGATTTCAGGTTCGAAGATCAATGTTGAATAAGAGTTAGTTGAATATAGTATTTGGGTTGTCGTAACGATGTTTTACACAACATCCGTTTTAACCCAAATAAGTGTAAGCTTGGAAATATAATAAAGAATATTTCCTAAGTATAGAAATAAACGAGATCGGAAAAGAGATAAGTAATTGGAATATTTTCCAATTATAAATAGTATATATTTTCTAAAGTTTAGAAAATAAAGGAAGGCAATATTCGGAAATGTTTTCCAAATAACATAAAAGGCCAATATGGTTATTGAAAATATTTGGTTAACAAATATTGATAAAGAAAAAGAGAAGTGATTTAACTAATGGAATATTAATTAAGGGCTCAGTGACATGTTCGAAAGGAAAATTTGATCTTTGAAAAGAGTATACTGTTTAAAAACTCTCAGGGAAAGACTGTTTGAATTAAAAACAAATTTAACAGAAATTTGTGAAAGAAAATTTGAATTAAAGTAAAACCAGTAAAGTGGTAACTGAGATTGAATTAGAATGATATCAAGACAAATTGGATTGTGAGATTCAAATTTGAAGTGTAATGTGATAATCAAGTTAAGAGTTGGGAATCAAGACGAAACTTGAGTTTGAAATGAAAATTTGGCTCGGATATAAGCGGATGGTTGTGTCGTGGATAAAAGCAGATTGGAATTTGATTGGGATGACCCTTGTACCCGCTGAATTGATAACAGGTGGAAAGGATAAAATGATATGCTGACAAAAGGTACAAGTTTATATTTCTATTGGATATAAGTTTTATGAGCCGAATTGGAAAGCCGCTTGGTTATTTGACTTTCTTTTGGGTTAGAGATGGCCCAGAGAGGCAAGTTGGAGTTTGACCTATTGACCAGTACAAAGGAGGTGCTGGCGAAATTTTTCGAAAAGTAAGGCGTTAGAAAATTTTCAGGATTTTTGAAAATTTTCCTTGATAAGAATTAAATAAATTTTTAATTGAAATTAAATTGGTTCAGTTGAAACTTGAGTTAAGAAGTGAACAAATATGTTCTAACCAGTCGATAGGGTCGTTCTCTACCTTAGCAATTTCGAGGACGAAATTATTTTAAGTGGGGAAGATTGTAATGACCCGCATTTGTAGAGGTATTTTAATTAATTTATTTAATTATATAAATGGTGATATAGTGAATTAAATGGTGGTTTAATTAGATAATGGTGAATATTTAATTAAAATAAGAAATTAAATAATATATTTAATTCTGAAATAATCAAAATTGGCTGAAATGGAGATATGGTGTGAACTGGACATCTGTGATATTTAATTCAGTTTAGAATTTAATTAGAATAACGATTATATTTAAATAACGATAGTTTGAACGTATAATTATAATATAATTAAAATCAAGCTTGAAATGGCGCTGCAGTTCGTAAATTGGCGATTCGAACTTTAACTGAATGTACAACATTCGTTTCAAGGCGGATTTCTGTGAAACAAGAAAGTGTGGAGCTGGTGGAGTATATCTTTCTAGTGGAAGAGAAAAATCGGGATTTCGTCATGTAGATTTTGAGATATGTCCAAATCAAATTTTAGAAAAGTCGCTGTGGAATTCCTTTATAATTTATAAAGGAATCATTTATACTTTTAAACGGAATTTCATTTTTAATCGAATATCGATTTAATAGGGATTTGAAATATCAACTTATAAATCCCAGTAGAGCGGTATGGTATTCCACTGTGAGTATATACTATAATATAAATTTATTTGTATTTAATTTAATTATATTTAAATATATTTATATATTTAAATGGGTCATTCAGAGCTTTAAAAATAGCCAGTTTTTCAAACGACCTCGGAATTCGACGAAACTAATTTTGTTGGATCCGCAATGTCAAATAGTTGTTAGATTTCCAGTTTCGTGATTTTTAGAGTCACAGTGTGGTCGTACGGATTTTTAGAGTGAGAAACAGTCAGTATTTCGACGGTTAAAAATACGCTATGTGAGCAAACAGAGTCGGAATTCGACGAAACCAGTTTCGTTGGGACCGTAATGTCGAACTCTAGCTACATGTCCAGTTTCGTGATTTTTGGGTATCATGTGTGTCCACACGAATTTTTAGAAATCGAAAACAAATAAAATGAGAGTAAATAAAATATCTCTAAACATTCTAAGGCATAGGAAGAGCCACCACTCATCCATTTACAGCCACACAACATCTTCACCCCCGTTATAAAATCAATTTTCTCAAGCCACCACTCTCAGAACAAAATCAAACGTGAGAAAACCAACTTCTAAATTCTCCACAAATTCAGGTTTATATCCTAAAATCTCGAAATAAGGTTTGCAGACATACGTTGGCCTTAAGCTTTCCGTTCGTGTCCCTTTTTATACACTCGACGCTGTTTTTGGTAAAGGCGTGGCTACCATGAAACTAGGGTTGGGTTGGTTGTGAGGATGGAGCAATCGTTGGTAAAACAAATGTTGTTTTTGGGATCATGGGATAAAATCAAAGTTGTGTGCTGATTTTCAGGAGGATCGGTGGAAAATGGTGTCGCACTAACCACTGTGTGCGTGAAGGAGGCTTCTCGACGGAAATTGACAAAGGGGTGCGAACGAGTTCTGATGGTGACAGCGAGGTGGAGAATCAAACGAGATGAATAACGGTGGTGTTCTTTTTGTGTTCGGTGGTATGTAGAAGGGGGGACCGTAGAAACCAAGGTCGGTTAATGGCCATTGGGTACCAGGAGCTTATGGTGGAAATTTGTGGGAGGAGATGAATTAAAGGATTTACAGTAGGCTTTGGAATTTTGGGATGGGCCTTAGTGAAATGTTAAGCCCACTTGTTAAAAGGAAATTTAAATTTATTTATATTTAAATTGTATAGGATATTATAAAATGTATATCTTTTCCGTATGTAATCAGAATTCCGCGAAACAAGATCCGTTGGGATCGGATGGACGGTGGCTACACCATGGAACCGACTGGAAGTGAATTGGGGCCCGTTACAATTTATAGCAAAATAAATTGTCCAGTCTGAATCAAGTGACAATTATCGTTATTTAACGATGATAGTCCAATGTGAGTAAATCTCACCAACTCTGAACGGTTTATAATTTCATGTTGTATTTTTAGAACTGTTAAATATTGGCTGATTAACTATGTGTTGACTGTTTGATTGAACTACTAGTCAGTTAGTTGAATTTCTATATTGATTCTGTTTAACAGAATATATCATATGAACTGAAAGTGATGTTGATTTTATATTGTATAACATCTGTGATGCAGGGAAACAGGTTGGAGGAATCCGACTGGATTCCTCAACATTTATTTTACTGTTTTTCATATATTGTGATATATGATGCGATATATAATCTGTTGTCGATTATATGTGTTTGAACGATATTGGTCATCGTGATTTGATGTGTTAAATACCATAGCATACCGGAATGGTGAAAAGGGAATTTTCAAAATGAATATTGAAAATAGATTATTTATAAAATCAAAGGATTTTATAAAAGGGATAATATTTATAACAATCAAAGGAGATTTTATAAAAAGGAAATATTTAGAAAATAAATAGAGTTATAAAAAGGAAATTTGTTTATAACCGAATAGGATGTTATAAAAAGGAAAACGTTATAAAAAGGAAAACGTTACTAAAAGGGAAATCGTTTGTAAATTGAAGAACCGTTACTAAAAGTAAATCTTTATAAATGAATAGTTTATTCAGAAATGAGTTATCGAATATTAGTTATTCGAAGAAGAGTTAAATTGAGTTAATCGAATATTAGTTATTCGAAGAAGAGTTAAATAGAGTTATCGAATATTAATTATTCGAATGGAGTTAAATAGAATTAAAGGAATAAATCGAATATAGTTTATTCGAATGGAATTAAAGGAGTTAATCGAATTTGGTTTATTCGAATAGAGTTAAAGGAGTTATCGACTAGAGTTAAATCAAATAGAGTTAATCCAATAGTGTTAATCCAAAGGAGTAAATTGAATAGAGTTAAGTGAAAAGAGTTAATCGAATATAGTTATTTGAAAGAAAGGTTAAGTAAGGAAGTTAGTTAAAGAAATTTAAAGTGAACTTTACCTATTTCTAGGTTAGAAATGTTGTTCAGTTAAGGTCTGAGAGGTAGTTCTACCCCAACTTGATTGGCTTTGTTTTTAACTAAGGAATGGTTAAGGTTCGGCAGTAAAGGATGGTTGAGTGAATAAGTATGATGGTTTGAGTTGGCATAGCGATGTTTTATCTAAACATCTGCTAAATCCAAACGTAGAAGTTTTGGAAATGTTTCCAAACAAGAACCAGAAATGTTTTCTAACATAGAAAACAAGAAATGGAAATGTTTTCCAGTGTTAATAAGATATATTTTCTAAATATAGAAAATAGCAAATGTTGAATATAGGGAAACAGGAGATGTAAAATGAACTAAAGAGATTAATGTTAAACGATGTTTGTTCGATATAATTTCCAATTGGAAATAATATTGTTGTTTGCACACCTGTTTTTCTTTGATGGTTAAATCACAGACTATCGAAGTTTTCGACCATTTTAACGTTGTTAATATGGAGAGACCGGTTGGATTATTATCCAAAGAACCACTCTGTATTGGCATAAGTGTTGCGAATCATATATGCCAAAGAAAATTAAAGACGGAGTAAAGTACAAGGGCTATTGTATAGGTCTTAGATAATAGTGCCTAAGATGGATATACTGAATAGTACCTTCGGTTCATCCTGTTCCTGGATGACTTGTATGGACGGATGTCTAATAGAGTATTTCCAGATGATCACATATATTGATTTCTCCAGCCGTACCAAGAGTGGAAGCGGAGAAGGAAACTTCTTTTAGCTAACACATAATGTATTGTTGTAGATGTCAATCAGTGATTTGATGGATTTAGCGATGTGGCATTCGAAGTGAATCTGATGTGATGATGAAGCGTAACCTCAAGCCTCATCAACCGGTAAATGACAGAAATCGGGCAGGCAGCATGGCTAAGTCGGTCGCTCCGAAGTAGGGTGTATAATCACCTGATCTAGAGTTTCATTTACTTCTAAAAATCTATTGTTGATGCTGTCCCATTCGGGAAACGGTTGTTGATCCCAACCGTTGGTGATATACATTCGATACACTCAAGCGAAATGAGTGGTCGGTCATGTGTGGCCGGGTTGCAAGATGTTCTTGTTGAACCCAGTGTATTCCTTTCTAGAGGTACACTAGCGAAAGGTGGTCCCATACCTTGTCATAGTTGGAAATCCATTACCCAATACGTGCTTGCGGTTTTGATTATATACTATATATGTAGAATGTGAGATGAAAGCGTTTCTGCTAGATGATTATTATATTGTGGTTGATAGACATTATTATAATATCAAAAGGTTTTTGATATAAAGATAATTTGGATTCTCATAAGGGAAAAACCCATTCCGTTATACGGCGTGGTCTTATGAGATATCATTTACCTGCTTGAACTGTTTTAAACTGTTTTACTCACACCACTCCCATGACTGACCCGGAGTTTATTTTGTTTTGTTTTCCCTAAACTCTTGGGTGCCCAATTTTGTACGGGCAGTCAAGTAGTCGGGATTTACAGATACTTGAAGAGCTGGAGCAGGAGGCTTCAGGATCATATAGCTATTGTTTATTTCCGCTGTGTTGTAAGTGATGTACTTGATAATGATATGTATATTCAAGTAAAACCTTTATTTCAAGGATATGTTATCTATTATATGTTATTCGTTCCGCTGTGAGGTTCGTGTTACTCTGATGTTGTGTTCTTCTTCTTCTTATATTCTAAGTTTCTATCTTATCTTTCCTCACCCTCTAATTTCTTTTATTAACTACCGGTATTTTCGATCCTGGGATGTTCGATATGTGTTGTATATCGGATAACCAAGATCGCAAATTTTCGGGTCGTCACAAGACCAAACTCGAGATGCAAAGGTAGTCCAAATGAGGAGTTGTAGCTCAGGATCCAGATGAGAACCAACGAGTTGACTTCATGATTGGACTTTGCTGCGGGACATGTGCAAAGGGGTTATCGACGTCCATAACTTTGATTCACCACCAAGACGGTTGTTAGGCTACAGATCAGTGCAATGCGGTAGTTATTACTCCATGGGGCAGAGTGATCGTGTGGCTATGAGCCAGTGTAGTGAAGTCGTCATGACTTCATGGGTCAGAGTGGAAATAGCAAGGACTAGTGGCTATGGATCAGTGCAGTGGAGTCGTCATGGCTCCATGGGACAGAGTGATCATAGCAAGGATTTGGGTGATCAAAGCGGTGGATATCGTATGCTTTACGCACTGAGTGAGAGATGTGAGGATGGTTTCTATTCTTGATTGTTTGCCATCACCATGACATGCACACCCCTCCCCCATTATTTTCACACCATGTGTTAGTGTCACCTTAGAGTATTGTATATCCTGTCGGGCTAACTCTTTGGTTGCAGGTTCAGGTTCAGGTATGGTTACGTATACCTGTTATTGTTCTGTTTTTGCTGCTTATCGCTCATACCAGACTTTTGTATGACCCAGAGTTTTATATCTCTTATTATTACTCTGGGTGCTCTTAAACGGGAAGACTAGAGATAGGTCGGGTGATTATGCACGAGTAGTTGTACCGGAGATGAGCAGGAGGCTTCCACTTATGATATGTATAATCTCCCTGTGTTGTTGCTGGTCACTACTTTGGGCATTAGTAGTGTACCTCTTTCTTTTTGTTTTAGAGATAGTATTTCAAAGTTGTAATAATGTTGGTTTGGATGATAAGCTGTATTTTGGATTTTCGCTGCTATGATGGTTGTGGTTTAGTTTCCAGCTTATGCACTGTCTTGCCTGTTTTATGTGAAATATGTTATTATTATATTTTAATCTATGCGCTATGAGACATTCTATAGGTTCCTTGTTAGTTCAAATTCCTTTCTTTTCCTTTCTCTGACAACTGTCCCGTGTTGGTTGGATATCGGCACAGCGCATTTCATTGGAAATGTCGGCTGGTGTGGGGCGGGCCGTCACAAAGGTGGTGGAACGAGGTGTTCTCAGTGGTGGTTGTTGTTCAAGAAGCTTTGGGTTGAAAGTGTGAAATTGGATACAATAAAGTATCAGGGATTTTGGGGGTAGAGATGAATTTGGGGACAGATTTAGGGTTTGCAATGGCGGCCAGGACGTTGAGATAGTGTCGGGGTTTACTATGCATGTGCACAAGGATTAGCGGTGCACAAGAAGTAAGAAGAAGAAACAACTGGTAGAAGAGAAGAAGAGTGGCAGGAGAAAGAAGATGAGCACAACATGCTGACCCTCGTTTTTGAAGTGCAAATACATGATTTTGAGGGTTTCAATATGTTAGCATGATAAAGTGGCAAAGAAACAATGAAAGGTGAAAGTGGTAAGCCATGTGTGTTACCTATTTTTTTGCCAAGGATGAGTTGTAGAGGAGCAAAATGTTTTGTCTTGTTAGGTTACCTGGAAATTGAAGAATTTAACAAAGAGACAATGGGTTGATTTCAAGGGAATGGGCTTCGGGCCTAACTATAATTAAAATTAATAAATGTTTGTTTTGAAAACTTAAGCTATTTATATTATTATTTATATAATATAAATAATGAGGAATTTCACTTGAACATTTACGGTGAACTACGACTTAAATTAGGATATGTGTATTAAGTAGTAGTAGACCATAATGGATATGAAATGTGTGTGCTTTAAATTAATCTATTTTAAATATAATTGATTTTTAATAAAGGTAAATAAGAAATAAATAAACAAATCAAAAATAAGGAAGAAGGATCGAAATGCTATTATATTATTCTGTAATTGCAGAATAAATATTTTTGTGTAAACCAGAGTTCGAATCTGCAATATTTATATAGGTATTAATATATAATCTATTAGAAACAGAATAGAATTTTAAATAAATTAATTAATTTATTTCAAAAGAATTTGGAATAAAAAGTATTGTGAAATAAGTCGTTATACAAGATCAGATATTTCAAACTATTGGAATAAAAACGTCAAATCATTGTCGAATGTAATGTTGTGTTAAATGGTTGTTATTAATTTATCTATTATGCTTTGAATTGATCATATAAATCTAAATAAAAAACATAATGTTAACACGTTTTATTGTATTTTAAACCGTCTCATGTTAATTACTGTTCTGAAATTAGAAATGAGATGGTATAAGTAAATTAAAACGGAATGGGCATGATATGGAAACTATATATGTTCTACTCATCTACACTGTTTAAATTTGATAGTAAAAACACTGACTATCAAATAAGTTTCCTTACGTGTTAGTTCGATGAGACCGGGGTGGGAACTAGACTCAGAACCACTTCGAACTGGCTTTACGTAGACTAACTTGTAGGATACATTTAAAAATGATCAATTTGAAGGCTGTGGATCTCCATGAGCGAAACAATTACTTGTTTAAATTCTATGGTGGCTGCCAGAGTTATTATAACTTGTGATTTCTTTCATGATTTAAATCTTCGTATTTGCAAGGACTATTCGCTATTGATCTATGGGGTGATTCCTATATTAGTGCAGTAGGAAAGTACCTTTGCTTCATCCTGTTCCTGGATGACTTGTATGGACGAATGTCTGACAGAGTATTTTGTAAAAACCACGTACGTTTATTTTTTACAAACATACCAAGTTGAAGGCAAAGAAGGGCACTTTTACATCCAGAGTATATTGTGGACGTTAGTTAGTAATTTGACGGATCTGACAATGTGGTATTTAAAGTAAATGGTGGCTAGATATTCTAAAGGTAATTCTAACCTCAAGCCTCATCAACCAGGAAATGAAAAAAATCGGGTAGGCAGCATGGCTATATGGGTCGCTCCCATTAGGATGTATAATCACCTATCTAGAGAGAATCCATTTCCTTCTTCAATCTATGTCGATGATGTCCCTTTTCGGGAAATGGTTGCCGTACGCAACCGTTGGTGATATACATTCGATACACTCAAGCGAAATGAGTGGTCGGTCATGTGTGGGTCGGGGTGCAAGACGTTCTTGTTGTACCTAGTGTATTCCCCTCTTGAGATACACTATCAATAGGTGGTTCTATACATTGTAATAGTCGGAATCCAATCTCCAATAAGCGTCCGCAGTTTTGATTGTGTACTATATATATGGAGCGTGAGATGTAAGTGTTCCGCTAGATTGCTATTTATTTGTATTTAGACACTATGATAATATCAGAATAGTTTTATTATCAAAAATGTTTAGGCTATCATAAGATAAAAACCATCTGTATCTATGTGTGGATCAGTCTTACAATTATCATTTATTTCAAAAAGAATTTTTGAACGTTAAATCAATTAGTTTTAAAAATCGTTTACCCACACCAGTCCCATGACTGACCCAGAGTTTATTTTTCTGTGTTTGCCCTAAACTCTTGGGTGCCCAAATTTGTACAGGCAGTCAAGTAGTGTAGGATTTTACAGATTCACTTGAACGAGCTTGGAGCAGAAAGCTTCAGCATTAGATTTATAGAGTTTTTTTCCGCAGTTGTATATGAGTTGTACTATGATGATATATGTAAGCAAATATCAGTTTGTATTTCAAGTATTGTTATATAATATATTTTATTCAGTTCCGTTGTGAGATTCCTGATACTCTGATTCTGTTTGTGTTTTGTTCTTCTTTTTCTTCTATTTTGACTTTCTTTCTTTCTGTTTCTCACCCTCTAACTTCTTTCTATTACGATCTATAAATTTCTAATGCTTGATATATCGAGATGTGATACAGTATATGTATTTGTGTCGATGATCAAGATCAGAACTTTTCGGGTTGTTATAGTTGGTATCAGAGCAATGGTTTAGTTATAATCTTGGCTTTGTGGCGTAACTCGATAGAGATGGGGTTAGTAATACCCTAGATTGAGTTGAGTGTATATATATAGTGCGTATTTGTTAATTAACAAAAAAATATTCTAGAATTATTATAAATGGTCGTATTGGTTATTATTATAATTTGGTATCACATTATAACATTGAGATGGACCAAATTGAAATTGCATAAGGATAAAGTATACAAATGAGACAAATCAAAAAAATAAATTCAAACTAGAACTTGAATTTGAAATCCCGGGAAGTTAAAAAATATTTTTTAGGAATATTATAAAGTAATATAATATTATTCTGGAAAAAAAATTGGATGAAAATCATTTTTATATGGATTTTGAAAGGAATATAGCACTGCGCTCACTTTAGTCGCTAGGAAATAATACTGATAATGATCACAACATTACCAATATCCATTTTCGAGTTTCTAAGAGATGATGCTACCGTAGAAGGATTATTTGGAAAAAACAAGATGTTTTGGAAAAAAATTCAAAGGTCTGAATAGATGATTTCAAACTGACTTGATATAAAAACCAGGAATTTGGATTTAGGAACTTGAAAATTTTAAATAGAACAAGTCAAGTGGATGGAATTGAATGGATTATACTGAGGTAAATTTGAGTAGAGCTGATTCAGTTAGTTAATAGGATCAGAGTTTAAAAAGAGAATTTGAACCAGGTAAATATGTTTGAATAGGTTCGATTCAAACTAGTGAAGTAAATTTGAGATTAATGTCCCAAATATAACCAGGAGTATTTACTTGAAATAAGAAAATAGGATAATATAGGTTGATAAGGAATTAAGATATGGAGTCGAGAAATTGGAACCTAACCATGGATTGGTTGAGATAAATGATTTTCTGAGTGTTAATCTGATGTTGATTTTGGTCTTCGGGGTTGATACTTAGAGGATTATTTTCTTACTCGTTTGCGGTTAGAAACTGATAAATGTGGGAGAATAGAAATGTGTGCATATGAAATGAAAATGTTTTCCAATGGTAATAACAGTTATTCCTAGCCATTGAAATAAATGTGGCTGAGATAAGTCTATGATTATGAATATAACTAGAATCTACACGTACTATGCAATTTCGGGGATGAAATTCTTTTAAGGGGGTAGATTGTAACGACCCATTTTTTGAAATTGTTTATAATAAATAACATATGGATTATACTGATAATTTAATTTAACTAAATAAATTAAGATTTGTATAATTAGAAATGTTTCAGATAAATATATTTGTTGACGGTTTAATTTTTTTTTAACCAATATACATATGTGTGTATAATAAATAAATAATGTTTTATCATTTGGATATGTTCTTACTTGCTTTTAAAACTCAAATGAAAATAGATTTCTTAAGAAAAAAAATAAAAGGGAAATATAAACTAAAATACAAGAGATACATTAATTTATAATATTGATGAGATCAAAGTCGTTTAGATTAGAATAATTATTTTAATATCATACATTAACTTGTATTCATATAATCAAGTGTATGTTATTTTAACACTATTTGTTCACAACTGAACTTTCTTTTGAATTTATGAAAATATGGAGTTACATAAGTAACTAATGAGAAGAACACTTGCTTGCTTTATATGTAAGTACACATAAGATCATGACTTCAAATTCAAAAATGAAGACAAGTAAATTATAATATTTGCCTTACTTAAAATATATAAGTGAATATATGTAGACAAGTTACTTTGTTAAATAAATGCAGTACATTTATATCTAAGAATGGTTTGCATATGGTATATTAATATAAAAGCAAACGTATATATGAACTATTAAAATAATAATGAAGTGAAAGTGAGATCTAAGAAAATTTGAAAGTGTGACATAAATAAAATAAAGGGCTATGGATTTATACCAAATCAAATGGATGCTATTGTAAGCCAGGCAGCATAATAGATACTAGGCAAGATATTGTTTAGACCGCCTTGACATTTATGTTGAAAAGAAATGAAAACAACAACTCATAAAAGAAATCCTGCATATGCACACCCCTAGTCCAAAATCTGAAATACTCTAGCTAAGATTTGAAGGGGAGAGGTCGGCCATAATACACAAGAATTGTAGAAAATATAGTGTCATTGATGTAATTGATATTGCCTTAGATGCTAAGTTACCTTATATATATATATATATATATATATGTATATATATATATATAAAGCACACACTGGTAGGAAGTCTGCAGCAGGAACATGCATGGGTTAGGAGTAAGGATTGATTGAATTGTACAATGGATTGCTATCAAGCATCAAACATCACTTTCGCTTCTGCATATATACCTTTCTTACATTAACCACCTACCCAACTTAAATCCTTCATTTCTCTCATATATATATACACTTTGATCTCACACTGGTTACCTAAAACTAAAATGGCCAATATCATAAGGCAAGGACATGGGAATTAGATGGCAAGACAGTGATCATTTGCAAAAGACAGGAAGAAATATTAGCACATGCATAGTGAAGTGTAGTAAACTAGAAGCAAAAACAGAGGATGGATAGATGAGAGTAAATAAGTGAGAAACCAGGAGAAAAACTTGGAACTAAATCCGCGAACAAAACTTGAGAAGATAGTGACTGTATAGACAAGGTGTGTAAATGTAACGTCCCGTATTTTCGGTAGCCAGATATTTAATATATTTTATTATTTTAAATATTGATTAGGAATTTTAAATGGATTTAAATTATATTTTTATCGAATTTATATAGGCCTTAGAAATGATTATTTTTCTAACGATCTCTGTTTCCGACAAAACGAATTTTATTGGAATACGTATGGCAAATTATTGCTATATTTCCCGTTTGAAGCCAAATGAAGTTGTTTTGTCAATAGACGAAATTTAAAGGTGAACCGATAAATTAAAAATAACGCGGTTTTGCAAATGGAGTCTGTTTTTTATTAAATTGGTTTCATTGGGATCGGAACGTCGAGACGTAGCAGTGTAATTATTTTCGTCGAGTTTGGGGTTGATGTTCGATGATGCGTATATTTAAAAATAGCGTATTTAGCGGTGGAAAAATTTGACGGTATACAAAACAAATTATATATTTATATACAGCCCAAACATTGATATTTGGTGTTTGTATTTTTTTTCCTAATAATTAATATCTAAATGTAACTGAAGCCAAACTATTACATTCAGAGTAAAAGGATGACTACAAATTTTATGACCCCATTCATGCATGTTAATGTTAAGGCGTGAATTATGAAAGACAACCAATTCTCAAGTAACAATTGAAGAGGGGATCAAAACGTGGCTAAAGTCGAACTCAACAAATAAATATAAAATTAAAAGTACGAAAATCTAATTTCTTAGCTCTTAAGAAAACGAATTACTTTGTGCTAAAGAAATCGAGGTACATCCTATACTGCTCTTATTCAGCTACGCCCGCTTTTTCAAACCAGCTATACTCTACTTAACAAGACAATACAAGCTACCCATACCCTCATCGCAGACCTGTACATGCCTACTGAAGTTAAGTTGTTCTTATCCTCCCAAATTCTTACTATATATAAACGCAAACCTTTCATTTTATTTTGTTTCCTCTCCAGTAGTTATAAAATATGGGAAAAACCAAATATCTTCCTTCTCCTATCTTGCTGCGATTCATTCTCTCTGGTACAGAATAAATGTGCACCCTTCAAACAATAAAAAGAACATGGACTGGAGCATTCAACATGGGAGATCAGGTGACGAGCAGAAGGGGAAACTAGAGCTGTTTGGGTATGTGGAGGAGTTCGTCGAACTCAATGAAGTACGAAAAAAGTGGGTGGTCAGGTGGACAAGTGCATGGGTGTGCATAGGGAAGCTCGGCATGCGCAACAAGTTTTTCAAAGTTAAGTGGGAAGGAATTATAGGAAGAGAAGCATGTTGCGAAATAAAGTGGTGATAGGCAGAGAAGCATGAATGGAGTTGTGGAAGGAACTCCAAATAATGAAGACGCGGGTTATATTTCTAAAGTGAAGCATTTTGAAGCGGGCCAATTGGAAAGGATTCACGAATGCAAACTAAGGTGGCAGATTTGTGGTGAGCATCAGGGATCAATGTGAATAATGAAGGGGAAATGAAAAGGCATGCTACTGTTGTTTGGCTCGTGTGTTTTTATCTGAAGTGCATCATTGGAACAAACAAGATCGGTCACAACGGGATGGCAGTAGGATTTAAGGAAATTCCAGTGTGTATAATAGTGAAGTGGAGCACGTTTTATTCTTTAAGAATAACAGTAAATAAAGTGTTCAAAAAAGAAAATAAAACCACCGACATATTGCGTTCTAACGCAATGGGAAAAGCATATAAGTTGACCAACGTTTTTTTCCAGAAGTAAAGGTGGAGAAGCAAATATGGTTGGCCCCGTTAATGGTTAGCGTGAGCAAGCTGTATGTGATAAAGGTATTGGGTATAATCCGTGCTACTGTTTGCATTTTGGAAAAGATGATGGGCGAGTTCATAAAGAAGGAGTTGGCACATTGCTTCGTGAAATAGTGGGCACAATGTTAAGACAGAGTTACACAATGAGGTGTTAAGGGTTAAGCAGACAATGGCGCAGTGGCTTTGCCGATTTGAAAAGGTGATAGCAGAAGCCAATCCAAGTCTTAGCTGGGAGATCATGATCACCAGTATTATTGTCGTAAGGTGCGTTTTATGCATGAATATCTGGTTTTACAAGGAACAGAGATGGGAAACAGATAGTTAGTGTAGTGATGATGATAGTGATCCGCCGGCCTTTACATACTAAGTCAAGTAACTGAGTTATATTCAAATAATTAAGAAGTTAATTAGTTTTAATTAAAAATCGTTAAACTAAATTATCAACAACACTTTTTGTCATATTATCAGAATCCGACAAAAACGAGTAACACTGGAATCATGGTGGAGAACAGAACATTTTGGATCTGATTTGGACAGTGCAGGAGACAGTTGGGATTTATAGTTAAATTAAACAACTGTTTAGTTTAACTGCAACCGACAATGAACGAAAGCAATGCGAGTTTAACTCACTCAGTTTACCAACTTATATAAGTCGGGTTTATTATTTGTGTGCTATGTTTGTTAATTGTTTGATGGATGCTATATATATTTATGTGTGTTGAACTGAACTGGTTAAATTAAACATTCGTTTAATTTAATCTGAACAAATCGTTATTTTTAATGATTATTTCCAAATGAGATAACTTACCTCATTGGTTACGTTTAAAATAATATGAATGTACTAAATTATAATAGGGATGACTGGATTGTTGTGATTTATTTATTGTTGAATATCATATCTGTTTATTGAATTGGATAGTATTATTTGAGATAACATATTTGGATGCAAGGAAAACAGGTTGGAGGGATCCAACTGGATTCCTCAAATTTACTGTTATATTCATATTACAATTATATGAACTGTTTCACCAATATGGATTGGACAATTGATTCGGTTGTTGACTGTTGAACTGAATTTCAATGGTTGTTTGTTTTTAACCAATGGGTTATATTGGTTTAGTAAATGGCATCAGATGGCTTGAAAATCAATTGGTTTATAAATATGGATTTACCGTCAGGTGAATCGACATAAATGAAGTTATAAAACATATTTTATAACTGAGAATAGATTTTTAAATCTATTATTTTAAATTGAAGATTACTGAACAGAAAATAAATATTTAATATTTATTATTTAAATTTATAAGGAATTGTTAAGTGACTTTATAAAACAAACTTCTAATGTTAATAAAAAAACTTGAAACAGATAAGCAGAAATTTATGTAATGATTAAGTGTGGAATTAATTGTTCTAAGAAGTAATTAAATGAAGTCATTGAAATTAATTATATTATTAATTAATTTAAAGATGGAATTAATTGGAATCGGTTGAAGGAATAATCGTGTTTTGAGTTAACCAAGTCGACCATTTCAACTAGGGTTTGATTATTTAGTTGAATTGGTTTATTGTCAAGGAATATATTGAAATGATTTAATGAATGGTTTAAATTTAATAAGAATTTAAAAGGAAATTTATTATTTATTTAGTAAATAAAGAATTTAACTACTTCTACAATAGTTAATAATGAAGTTGTTGGATCTAGAATAACCCTAGAGGGGGGTGAATAGGGTTTTTCACAGTTTTTAAACTGAATTGAAAAACTGACAGGATATTAAAATAATAAACAGATCACTGAATATAGCAGAAACAGAAATGCAGAAAATAAATCACACACAGATATACCCAGCTTCGGCAAAATCCTGCCTACTGCTGCATTCCTAAGGTTTCTACTAGGTGATAGAACAGATCCCGCATACAAGACCATGTACACTCGCAAACCGTGCTCCTATTCTAACCCTACGCTCAAAATCGTAGACTGATCGATATCACCTCGATCAGATTTCCCCTGAATTACAACCCTGTAATCCGTACCACAGATTTTACAGACTCTGAAACTGACAGCCAACTCCCTGACTGATCTCCCCTAGATTTTTACAGAATCTAGAACTGATTCAGACGATTTACAAGAGAAAATAAAAACAATAAAAAAATAAACCCAAAGCAAAACCCTAATGTTAAAAATCTAGAATTAAAAATAGGGTCATCCCTCTTTTAATCTTGGCCGGCCCATTTCTCTTGTATTGTCTCTTTGACAAAAAATGTCGGGTTCCACTTCCTTCTGGAAATGAAATGGCGGCTAGGGTTTTACAATTCTCCCCAAATCGATCGATTAAATTGATGAAAGGTAACCCGATGGCTTTATCTCGTTGTATGGTGCTTCGTGATTGATTTCAGAGGCTTCTTGCTTCACGACCTTGGGTTCTTCTACTGATCGAAAATTGGTAAGTGATTTGATTCTCTGCTCCTTGAATTTTTGCTTGAAATTTTTATGCTTGGTTTTTCGATGCTATGCCAATGATGTAAGAGGTGTGGTAAAATAGGATTATCAATCCGTAACTCACTCTGATTTCAAATATGTGACTTGGCTTGATTTTTGCGGTTTTCCCCCTTTTGAAATTCTTGATAGAATCGGCTGAAAAATGAATTTGTTCCCTTTAAATCTTCTTGTGAGGTTTCCTCTTTTGTTCATGCGTGATTCCTTGATTGAGTAGTCTGTAATGACTCTCGAATTAAAAATTGCCTCTTTTGCAAAATCTTTGACTGATTGGAATGATCTTTAAAACAGTTTCTATATTTGTGAATTCGGCTTGAAAGAGTTCTTGCGTGTAAAATCCTCTTTTGAATTCTCTGCATTGATAAAAATGGCTCTTGCTAATTTTTGATGACTTGCTCGATTTAAAAATGCCATAAAAATTGAATTATTCTTCCCACAAATGCTTACTGATTTGCAGAGATTTTTAGCCCAAAATATTGCATTGAAAACATTTCCAAAACTGTTTTCTTATTTCTGGCAACATTTAAATGAAATCTTTTTGCCAAATATTCTCCTCGATTTCATACTTCTTGCTGAACAATGTTGCTCACTGATATAATTCTTGCATGTAATATGATTCACCATGCAATTTAGACAGAACAAAACAAAAACAAAAAATCACTGAAGCTTTTTCCTTGGAAACTCATAACTGCTTAAAACATTACTGCTAGACTTATTCACCATTGCTTTGTTGATCATATGCTTTACCTATGCTGACATACATTGCCCCAGTTTTGTGCATGAAATCTGGAATTGGTAAACTCGGCTTCTTTTTGCTGTTTGCATTCTGGAAACATTATGCTACTCTCGAACTTGATGTTACCACAGTCATTTTCATATTGTTTGAAAAAACTAGCTTTGCTGCTTCATGATATATTGCAGCCATGAACATATATTGTCCCTGCCTGGTTGACATACATGAACTTTAAACTGAGCCGGACCAATTTTGTACTCATGTACATGCATTTATATATGATCATTCACACCCTTGTGTATTTTATAACCATTCTTGCATTTGAACATGAACTTGCATTTTCCTTTCATGTTGGAACCTGAACTGAACTGGATATGCAGTGACATGCTGTACTTTACATGCTGCACTTCATTGTTAGCAATGTATACCAAAGCTTCACCCATGTATGATGATGTAAAGTTGTTGTGTACACAATCATGCTTGCTGAAACATCTCGAATGTTGTGCTTTCGTTTGAACTCGACTATTTTCATGCTGTGTACATACACTGCATATACCACACTTGCTGTTTGCCATTCTGATGCACCAAAAAACTGTTGAACCATGGTGTTTCATTACTGAGCTGCTTGACCTGTTGACCATCACTTTGATTATGCTGCTACACCATTTGAATTTATTGGTAAACTTGCCCCATGCAGACTTGCTTGTGGTCAATAGCTTGTTTAGAATCATGCTGTCTTGATTTGTTGCATATGAGCATGCTCGACCATGCTGTTAAACTGTCCAGCTTTGTCATAGTTGTACACCATTGTTTTGAGTTGAAAAGTTATAGCATGACTTAGCTCGACACTGGGGCTTGCTTGTATTGCATTTGTCTTATATCATGTGTGACATCTCATTATTGCTCGACCATTTGTGATATGCTTACACGTGTCATACTGACTTGAATACATTGACGTTTTTGGGTTGCTTTGTTGAGTTGTCTCGACTTTGATTGATTTTGTTGCTCTTCAGATGTGCACTGAGTCGAGCTGGTCCACGTGGCTACTCCTCAGTCGCAACACTGATTGGCGAGGCAGTGCACACGTGTATATTCATGCACGTGTGTACATGCAGCCATCAGAACAGTTTCTTGTCCCTGCATTGAGATATATATATATATATATATATATATATGTTGTCTGCCTTGTGGTATTTACAGTGTATCACTGTGAATATCACAAGCTGTCTAGACGCAGATTGATGATTTTATAAATCAGATCAAGTCATAAAAAATGATGAGAAACACACCAGAAAACTGAGGCAAATAAAATTTTTAAAATAAAATTTATATTTGCATGTATTCAGTTTTATTTTTATTGCAGTGTACTGTGTGTGTGTTTCATGTGACAGGTAAGCAGAAGATGACTGGACTGACGGTGAAGTGCTGCGAAGACTGAAGACTGAAGATACAAGACAGAAGATGAAGAAGCATGTGTAAAAAGAATGTATATATGAAAATGTACGATAAAGTGATGAGTGTTGAGTGAAGACTTGATGTGTACTGAAATGTATTACAGAGATGTACAAATAGTGGAGTATAAAATTTGTACTGTTTGATATTGAAATAAAATATTCTATTTAAATAAAATACTGTGAATATTTGAATTTCTGTACAGTCGTATTTTATTTAAATATAAATATTATATTCATGTCTGTGATGTATATATATATATAACAGTACAGTACCAAACACATTTATAATAGAAATATATTTGGTTGTTATCATCAAACAAAAATCATATAATTGTGTATACAACACCGTTATATACAACAATCTCCCCCTTTTGATGATGACAAACAAACATGAAGATTTTGAATATAATAAATGTGTTTGACAGTGAATATTGAACTCCCCCTTTTTATTAGCTCCCCCTACAACAGACAACTCCCCCTATAACTGTGCACGAGTGAAGTGAATGAATTTAATAAATTTTCAAGGTTAAAAATATTTATAAAATATTTACTCATAAATCAAAATCTAATCCATTCTCCCCCTTTTGTTATCATCAAAAGGATATAGAATTTAAAATATCGATGAAAAATGACAAAAAAAAATATAATTTCAGCTTAAGAGGAGGAATGGTCATCATAAATCTCAATTAGTCAAACAAAAATCATAATAAACTAAGAACTGGTGGCATATATCACATTGCAGATAATGATGGATTTACGATGAAATTTATATATAATGGAGAGAGTTAAAAAATTTGATATTTTCCAATTATTTTCCAATAAGGATTTTATAAAAATGAAGCTCAAAAAACAGTGATGGATTTGGATTATAATCATAATTCAATTTAAGTGACAAAATCGAATAATCTCAAACCCCAATACCTATCAATCAACAAATCATAATACGTCATAAAATTTCAACACATTTCACATATTAGAAAGTGGATTGATAGGCTGGTTATTATACACCAAGGAGAATTTCAAAAGAAATTATTTATTGCAAATTATTTTCTTTTCTTTTTCTTTTGATTTAAGAGCACCCTGACCACGCATAACCAGAGCTTGGATTTTTAAATGAGGTCAATCGCAGCTTAAATTATAAGTTGTCTCATAACCATGCATAACCAGAGCTTGGATTTTTAAATGAGGTTAGAGACACGCTTATGTATCAATTATATATTTTACCATTTTCAGCTTTAAATAAAAAAAAAGCTCCCCAGTATATACAACCAATATGAATGATAGAAATGTGATAGGTACAGAAATGGACTGTGAAATAAATTTCTAAATTAATTATATTATGATGAAATATGACCAACTGTACCGGGATTATTGAAAATTTTCAATTGACACTAATTCTGAAAAATAACATAACCACAATTCCATCACAAATATTTTCACTGTTTATTCAAGACGATTTTAAAAAATATTAAACTCTCCACATTTATAAAAAAATTATCATGGATGATAGAATGATGATAGATAATGAGGATGGTCGTGAAATAATTGCCAGTTCAAAGATATTATAATAAATATTCAACTAGCATGAAAATCCAGATAAGATCTCCTCTTGTTGTGAAATATATTGCAGTCATAATTCATCACAATTTCAAGTTCTGATATATTTTGATGAATTATAAATACAGAACAATTTGGATATTGATTTCAATTTCTGAATGAATAATTAATAAATAATTTTAAAATTGAAAATCAATTACAAGAGGGATATTAAGTTCTATACAAGACATGAGGGAATTAAAAAAAAACAGCAAGACCAAAAAAAAACTCCACATCTGATACCAATTGGTGTCTCTATTAATGAGGATTTTAAAATGACACTTGTGGCTAAACAAGGGTACCTTAGTCAACAAAGATAAATAATTACAAGGCAAGCAACTCAAGCACACAAATTTCATTTATCAGAACATGATAAACTTTTGACATCAAATCAAGCAGTCCTAAAAAATATATTTACAAATCAATTTCTTTTAATCAAAGTAGCATGATTCCAAAAACAAACAGTTTTCAAAACAGTATCAGAGCATCACAAAAAGATAATATCACAGCAAACTTGTCAAGATGACGGTCACATAAGATGATTCAAGATCTAATGAATAAAAATACCGTTTATTTGAAATCATTTGAGAAATATGAAAATATCAGGATTTAATAAATCAATCACACCAATTTATAAATTTTTGATTTGAGATATGTGTGAGATTTAATAAATCAATAATTTCAAATGATTTTAAACAAACAAATATTTAAATCAAATAACCATGAAATAACAGAGAAATTCAAGACCAGATTTTCAAAGAATTTTCACAAGAATTTTCTGACAAGCACAAGAGTAATTTACATCAGGATTGAGTAATAATTCCTGATCCAAAAGTAATGGTTTATTCGAAATCACTTGAATAAATGTAAGTCACGAGATACAATGAATCAATCACACAGAGTTAATAATTTCAGATCTGAGAGGTGTGTGAGATTCAAAATATCAAAAGTTTCAAATGATCTCAAACAAACAAATACTCTAAGTCAGAAGCTCATGTATGACAGTGAATTTCAGGATGTAAACAACGTGATTCAAGACATTCAGAATTTCCAAGTCAATCTGAAAATCAATGAAATTATCACGACTGAAGAGAAGCAGTGTGCTGTAATGAGTATAATATTTCAAGCTTTTCTAAAATAAATTAGAAGAAACTCAAAACAGCATAAGTGTGTGAAATTTCATTAATCATTCAGATCTTCAAAAATTTAGAATTCAAATCAACAGTGTTCAAGATATGACAAGAATTCATCAACACTGTTACGAATTCAGAAAACAGAAAAATAAACTTCAAAACAATTGCAGATATATACAAGTTTCAAATTCAGGATCTGGAAATGATTAACATATTATGATTTTATACCAATAAAGCAAATTTCCAAACAATCATGAATTCTGCAACTGGAAGTTTAAGAAGTACAAAACTTTTTACAATGATATGGCAGTGACAAAACAAGCAAAAAGAAAAATAAACAGAAGAGATAAAGAAGGAGAGAATAAAAATACAAAATACTTACAAAGATGAGTTTAGAGATTATACCTGAAATCGATGCAAGCAAATGAATCTCTAACCCAACACATCTTGGCCAAGGAACTGTAAAGAATACAGAAGTATAACTCAGCTTGATTTCAAATTTCTTTTTGCACAATAGTTCCTCAGCCTCCACTGGTACCTAGCAAATGAAGGGATCGAGTGGTCTAACAAAAGTAGTAAAACCACTCACAGTTATATTCGTACGTTTTGGTACCCAAACCTGTTTGTATAATAATCCGTTTAAATCTATTTTCGTACCCTTTGGAACCCAAATCTGTTTGAATTTCATGAAGTTTGTTTTATTTCTTTTTGGGATCCAGAATTGTTCAACTGAATTATTATAAAACAAATTCACATCATGTTTATGATTCAAAAATCCTTTGCGATTATCAGAGTTTGAATTTTCATATCGGTTCTTTCCAAAGCAGTTTAAAGGATTTTTAAAATCATTTGAGTTCTGATTTTCAAAAACGTTATTTTTCTCAAAACCAAGACCACTTTTATTACCAGATGAAAATTGATTTTTCAATAGCATATTCAGAGATTTTTCACCGTTAGAAAATTTAGTCAAAGTTGACTCAAGCTGTTGAATTTTAGTTTTAAGATCACGGTTCTCATTCATTAAATCCGAACAATGATTTTTAGTGATCTTACATCTTTCAAAATCAGATTTTAAAACCAAATTTTCATCTTCAAGAATTTTAATTCTGGCTTGAGATTCCATGATTTCAGATTCAAAACGTTTTTGTTTTTCAGACTCAAATTTCTTGGATTTTTCGATCTCATTTTCAAGTTCTTTCAAAATCAAACCAATTTTCACCAAATTTTCATTTTCAGCAATTTCAAATTTGGAATACATTTCAGTCTTAAAAATTTCAAATTCTTCTTGTAAAAAGTTATTCAAACTTGATAACTCAATCTTGTTCTCTTTTAAGATCAGAATTTCCTTTTCAAATTTTTGAATATTTTTATTGAGATGAACAAGATTGGTTTTCAATTTCAAACAATTTTTGCAATCTGAATTTGAAGAATTTTTGAAATGTTCAAGTTGTGATTCCAAATAATCAATTTTGCTGATCAACTCAGAATTCCTAGATTTCAGATATTTATTTTTCATTTGGAGTTTATCAACAGATTTTGTTAAATCAAGACACATGTAAACCAGATCTTCATATGAGAAATTTTCTGTTTCAGCATTTGTTGATTCTCCATCATCTGTTCCATCTGAAGTTTCGTCTGCATGGCTTGTTAGGCACAGATATGAATCTGAGTTGTCATCCTGGGGTTTTGAGCTGTTGTCAGGTTTTCCATACAGCTTGTTGAGAGTTCTCCAGACTTACTGTGCAGATAAACAATGACAAATAAGATTAAACTGTTCAGTACTAAGATAATCAAATATAATTTTCATAGCACGAGCATTGAAAGTAATATCTACACTATTAAACCCATTAATAACAACATCCCAACATTTAATATTAACAGATTTTAAATAAAATTCCATGTTGGATTTCCAGTTTTAAAAATCTGTTCCAGTGAAAATAGTTGGAGATGAGCTGGACTGACTCTCACTAGACTGACGACTAGGATTACCCATGACTCTAGAGTTAAACACAAATACCTGGCTCTGATACCACTGTTGGATCTAGAATAACCCTAGAGGCGGGGTGAATAGGGTTTTTCACAGTTTTTAAACTGAATTGAAAAACTGACAGGATATTAAAATAATAAACAGATCACTGAATATAGCAGAAACAAAAATGCAGAAAATAAATCACACACAGATATACCCAGCTTCGGCAAAATCCTGCCTACTGCTGCATTCCTAAGGTTTCTACTAGGTGATAGAACAGATCCCGCATACAAGACCATGTACACTCGCAAACCGTGCTCCTATTCTAACCCTACGCTCAAAATCGTAGACTGATCGATATCACCTCGATCAGATTTCCCCTGAATTACAACCCTGTAATCCGTACCCCAGATTTTACAGACTCTGAAACTGACAGCCAACTCCCTGGCTGATCTCCCCTAGATTTTTACAGAATCTAGAACTGATTCAGACGATTTACAAGAGAAAATAAAAACAATAAAAAAATAAACCCAAAGCAAAACCCTAATGTTAAAAATCTAGAATTAAAAATAGGGTCATCCCTCTTTTAATCTTGGCCGGCCCATTTCTCTTGTATTGTCTCTTTGACAAAAAATGTCGGGTTCCACTTCCTTCTGGAAATGAAATGGCGGCTAGGGTTTTACAATTCTCCCCAAATCGATCGATTAAATTGATGAAAGGTAACCCGATGGCTTTATCTCGTTGTATGGTGCTTCGTGATTGATTTCAGAGGCTTCTTGCTTCACGACCTTGGGTTCTTCTACTGATCGAAAATTGGTAAGTGATTTGATTCTCTGCTCCTTGAATTTTTGCTTGAAATTTTTATGCTTGGTTTTTCGATGCTATGCCAATGATGTAAGAGGTGTGGTAAAATAGGATTATCAATCCGTAACTCACTCTGATTTCAAATATGTGACTTGGCTTGATTTTTGCGGTTTTCCCCCTTTTGAAATTCTTGATAGAATCGGCTGAAAAATGAATTTGTTCCCTTTAAATCTTCTTGTGAGGTTTCCTCTTTTGTTCATGCGTGATTCCTTGATTGAGTAGTCTGTAATGACTCTCGAATTAAAAATTGCCTCTTTTGCAAAATCTTTGACTGATTGGAATGATCTTTAAAACAGTTTCTATATTTGTGAATTCGGCTTGAAAGAGTTCTTGCGTGTAAAATCCTCTTTTGTATTCTCTGCATTGATAAAAATGGCTCTTGCTAATTTTTGATGACTTGCTCGATTTAAAAATGCCATAAAAATTGAATTATTCTTCCCACAAATGCTTGCTGATTTGCAGAGATTTTTAGCCCAAAATATTGCATTGAAAACATTTCCAAAACTGTTTTCTTATTTCTGGCAACATTTAAATGAAATCTTTTTGCCAAATATTCTCCTCGATTTCATACTTCTTGCTGAACAATGTTGCTCACTGATATAATTCTTGCGTGTAATATGATTCACCATGCAATTTAGACAGAACAAAACAAAAACAAAAAATCACTGAAGCTTTTTCCTTGGAAACTCATAACTGCTTAAAACATTACTGCTAGACTTATTCACCATTGCTTTGTTGATCATATGCTTTACCTATGCTGACATACATTGCCCCAGTTTTGTGCATGAAATCTGGAATTGGTAAACTCGGCTTCTTTTTGCTGTTTGCATTCTGGAAACATTATGCTACTCTCGAACTTGATGTTACCACGGTCATTTTCATATTATTTGAAAAAACTAGCTTTGCTGCTTCATGATATATTGCAGCCATGAACATATATTGTCCCTGCCTGGTTGACATACATGAACTTTAAACTGAGCCGGACCAATTTTGTACTCATGTACATGCATTTATATATGATCATTCACACCCTTGTGTATTTTATAACCATTCTTGCATTTGAACATGAACTTGCATTTTCCTTTCATGTTGGAACCTGAACTGAACTGGATATGCAGTGACATGCTGTACTTTACATGCTGCACTTCATTGTTAGCAATGTATACCAAAGCTTCACCCATGTATGATGATGTAAAGTTGCTGTGTACACAATCATGCTTGCTGAAACATCTCGAATGTTGTGCTTTCGTTTGAACTCGACTATTTTCATGTTGTGTACATACACTGCATATACCACACTTGCTGTTTGCCATTCTGATGCACCAAAAAACTGTTGAACCATGGTGTTTCATTACTGAGCTGCTTGACCTGTTGACCATCACTTTGATTATGCTGCTACACCATTTGAATTTATTGGTAAACTTGCCCCATGCAGACTTGCTTGTGGTCACTAGCTTGTTTAGAATCATGCTGTCTTGATTTGTTGCATATGAGCATGCTCGACCATGCTGTTAAACTGTCCAGCTTTGTCATAGTTGTACACCATTGTTTTGAGTTGAAAAGTTATAGCATGACTTAGCTCGACACTGGGGCTTGCTTGTATTGCATTTGTCTTATATCATGTGTGACATCTCATTATTGCTCGACCATTTGTGATATGCTTACACGTGTCATACTGACTTGAATACATTGACGTTTTTGGGTTGCTTTGTTGAGTTGTCTCGACTTTGATTGATTTTGTTGCTCTTCAGATGTGCACTGAGTCGAGCTGGTCCACGTGGCTACTCCTTAGTCGCAACACTGATTGGCGAGGCAGTGCACACGTGTATATTCATGCACGTGTGTACATGCAGCCATCAGAACAGTTTCTTGTCCCTGCATTGAGATATATATATATATATGTTGTCTGCCTTGTGGTATTTACAGTGTATCACTGTGAATATCACAAGCTGTCTAGACGCAGATTGATGATTTTATAAATCAGATCAAGTCATAAAAAATGATGAGAAACACACCAGAAAACTGAGGCAAATAAAATTTTTAAAATAAAATTTATATTTGCATGTATTCAGTTTTATTTTTATTGCAGTGTACTGTGTGTGTGTTTCATGTGACAGGTAAGCAGAAGATGACTGGACTGACGGTGAAGTGCTGCGAAGACTGAAGACTGAAGATACAAGACAGAAGATGAAGAAGCGTGTGTAAAAAGAATGTATATATGAAAATGTACGATAAAGTGATGAGTGTTGAGTGAAGACTTGATGTGTACTGAAATGTATTACAGAGATGTACAAATAGTGGAGTATAAAATTTGTACTGTTTGATATTGAAATAAAATATTCTATTTAAATAAAATACTGTGAATATTTGAATTTCTGTACAGTCGTATTTTATTTAAATATAAATATTATATTCATGTCTGTGATGTATATATATATAACAGTACAGTACCAAACACATTTATAATAGAAATATATTTGGTTGTTATCATCAAACAAAATCATATAATTGTGTATACAACACCGTTATATACAACAGAAGTAAATTATTATTTAAATGAAATTCATTTAAATGAGTAATCCGATTTGAAATGAAATACAGTTAAGGTTTGATAGGAATTAATGAATGGGTATATATATATATAACCAAGTTTTTATAACTAAGTTATAAAAGGGATTTTAAGGGAATGTGATAGCTTAAGATGAGCGGTTACTTAACATTTGAATTAAGTAAAAAGAAGTGAGATAAAAAGGGTTTACATTAAACCCGAGATTTTTCTTAAACAAGGTTTATAAAAGTAATGAGAAGTCGAAGACGATACTTAAAGTGAGATTAAGAAAATGAATGGAATTTGAAACGAGATTTCAAAGTGGAAATTGTCGAATGAATTAGAAATGGAATAGTATGAGTTGATAACGAGTTAAGATAAGAATTGGAACCTAACTGAAGATTGGTTGAGTTGAGTGATTTTCTGAATATTAATCTGATGTTGATTTCGGTCTTCGGGGTTGATACTTAGGGAACTGGTTGCTTACCAATTTACAGTTGGGGACTAATGAATGTTGAAGTATAAAGATTTGAGAATATATATATACATATATATTGGGACTTCCAAAGTAACGGAAATGAGAAGTAAGTTGCGCAAAATTATAACGATGTTTGGAGGGAAAAAGAAAATGAAAAGTGGTGTTTTGAAATGAGTTATTTTAAAGAGAGTAAGGGTTGTTATTGTTTTCCAAGTAATGAACAAAAGGGATTTTCAAAATGAGTATTTTACGAATAGTATGTTAAACTGGTTTCTCAGTCTGGATACTGAATAATGTTGTGTAAATATTAGTCAAATGGAATATTGGATATTAGTAATATATTTTCTGTATATTAAAAATGAAATAGTTCTATGAATATTGGTATTATTAAAATAAGTAGTGAAAGGCTATATTCGAATTAATTAAAAGATTTTGTTGGTATGGAAAGACCGGGATCGAATTTATATTCAAAAACTGTTCCGACCAGCAAAATACGAATTGTTGAAGATATAAGATATTGATCGAGATGAAGCAAATGAAGACTGTTGATCTTCAGTAGCGGAAGAGCCACTTGTTGAATTTCTCTGGTTTAGCGGCCAGAGATATTTCGATAGTGATTATGTCATCATTGGAAACTACAGATTTCAAGCACTACTCGCTACTAATCTATAGGGTGACACCTAGGATGTGGTATGAGGGTACCTTCGGTTCATCCTGGACCTGGATGACTTGTATGGACGATTGTATGACAAAGTATTTCTTAAGAGTCACATAAGTTGATTTTTACAAATATATTGAGTATGGTGGCATAGAAGGAAACTTCTTTTAGCATAAACACCCAGAGTATATCTGTGAACGCCAATTAGTGAATTGATGGATATGACAATGTGGCATTCAAAGTGAATGGTGATGTGATGATCCAAAGGTAGTGTTAAACCTCAAACGTCTTCAACTGCGAAATGACAGAAATCGGACAGGTAGCATGGCTAAGTGGGTAGCTCACAAATAGGGTGTATAATCACCTATCTAGAGAATTTCATTTCCTTCTTTAATCTATTTCGATGTTGTCCCGTATCGGGAAACGGTGGGTCGCACCAAACCGTTGGTGAAATACATTCGATACACTCAAGCGAAATGAGTGGTCAGTCATGTGTGGCCAGGTTGCAAGATGTTCTTGTTGAACCCAGTGTGTCCGCCTCTAGAGTTACACTATCGGAAGGTGGTTCCATGCCATGTCATAGTTCGGAATCCAATCTTCAATAAGAGCACGCGGTTTTGATTGTATACTATATACGTGAAACGTTAGATGCAAGCGTTCCGCTAGATAGATATTTATTTGTGTCTAGACACTATCATAATATCAGACTAAGCTATGATTTCAAAAAGAAATGGTTTGACTTTAAAATCAAGTTGGGTGATGTTTTTAAATTTAGCAAGTTTTCTCACTCTGGTTCACCAGACTGATCCGGCGTTTTGTAAATGCTCGGGTTAGACCGGGTTGTGTAGGTTCAGGTTATCGGATGTTGTGAAGTCCGGAGACGAGCTGAAGGTGTTCAGACGTATGATATCTAGAAAATTTTCCGTTGTGTGTTGTATATGAGGACAGATTAAAAATAACTGTCCAGATGTATTGATGTACTCTGATGATTGTAAGTTTCTATTTCAAAGCTCTTAATAAAGTTTCGTTTCTATTATATATATTTTTCCGCTGCGATGTGTGATTCTGATGCTGTTGTGTTCTTCTTCTTCTTCTATGCTAATAATTCTTTCTTTTTTATCTCACCCTCTATATTATTTCATTAACAATCTGGTGTTTTCGAAACTTGAGTTCTGGCAAGTAATACGGGTTTTATGTATTATTGTTGGAATTCGGGCGTCGAATATCCCCGGGTCATTACAGTGGTATCAGAGCGATTGGTTTAGTAATAACCTTGGCTCTGTGGCATAACTCGAAAGAGATGGGGTTAGTAATACCCTAGATTGAGTCGGAGTGTATATATATATATGAGAGCGTATTTGTAAATTTTATATATACAAATGATTTTATTTTGTTGTTTGATTGGTTCAAGTGTTGAGGAGCATTGAACGGGAAATGGACACGATATTGTTTTGTAAAGAGGGTAAACGAAATAATTTTTCCCGAGATATTTTTTTTGTAGAAAAGAAATAATTTTCTTAAATTTTTTAAATATTGGTGTGTTTGATTGATTTGAATTGAATTCAAAGTGGATTAAGAATTTAAATGGTTTAATATAATCCGAAGAGATTTCACATATGGAATTGTGAATGAAAATTTTAATTTGATATTAAAATCAATGAGAATTTGACTTAAAAATAAGTTAAATAAAATTCGAAGGAGAATAGGATGATATTTGGAACAAAAATTATGATTTTTCTTTTTAAATAGAAGTAAATTAATTTTGAAAATAAATTAGTCAATCAGATATTGGGATTGAAACTTAACCTGGTTAGGTAAGAATTAGAGTTAGAATTAGATGAGATAAATTTGGAAATGAATTATTTTATGATTTAATGGAAATCAATCGTATATAAATCAGTTGATAAGTATAGTCTGTAAAAACCCAAGTGAATGTTAATATTGAATATTAATTAAAGTTAATCAAAGTTGAATGATTGGTTATATTGGGTGTGTATCGTTTGTTGATTGTATGTTAGATGGATTTGATATAAATGATTTATGAAGAGTTTAATGAATTGGAAACCAAAGAAATGAATTCCAGTATTATAATTGGAATGGAATCACATATGAATTGAAACGGAATGTTTTAACCCAATATTTGCAAGTAAATGATGCCATGGGTTTGGTGTTGGAAATTGGTAGTTAACCTGTTGATTAATGAGATGTTATTTAGAATTTCATGTAGTGGTTACTTACATGATGAATTGAGTTGAGTACAGGTGCCAGAAGGCTTTGAGGTTGATTTTAGTTGAGTATATCGAAATACGTTGAGTCAGTATTCTCAATAGCGCTCGCATAAGGTACGCTTACGCGAAGGTATAATTTTTGGGTTTTGAATTTTGTTTTCCGACCGGGTGAGTCGATGTATATATATTATTTGATCTTGCGATATCGTAGAAGTCACTCCGTATAGGGGAGACTCTACCAAATTTTTTCGGAATTTTATGTATTAGAAAATTTTCAACATTTTTGAAATTTTTTATTTACAGTAGTAAATTGGTTCTCGATTTGAAATAAATTGGTGTTTGAAAAGTAAATGGGTTATAACGTTTCTTCTACCTTAGGAATTTCGGGGACGAAAATCTTTTAAGGGGGAAGGAATGTAATGTCCCGTATTTTCGATAGTCAGATATTTAATATATTTTATTATTTTAAATATTGATTGGGAATTTTAAATGGATTTAAATTATATTTTTATCGATATTATATGGGCCTTAGAAATGATTATTTTTCTAACGATCTCCGTTTCTGACGAAACGAATTTTATTGGAATACGTATGGCAAATAATTGCTATATTTCCGGTTTGAAGCCAAATGGAGTTGTTTTGTCAGCAGACGAAATTTAAAGGTGAACCGATAAATTAAAATAACATGGTTTTGCAAATGGAGTCCGTTTTTAACGAAATTAGTTTCATTGGGATCGGAACGTCGAGACCAAGCAGTGTATTTATTTTCGTCGAGTTTGGGGTTGATGTTTGACGATGCATATATTTAAAAATAGCGTATTTAGCGGTGGAAAAGTTTGATGGTATACAAAACAAATAATATATTTATATAAAGCCTGAACATTGATATTTGGTGTTTGTATATTTTTGCCTAATAATTAATATCTAAATGTAACAGAAGCCAAACTATTACAATCAGAGTAAAAGGATGACTACAAATTTCAGGATCCCATTCATGCACGTTAATGTTAAGGCGTGAATTATGAAAGACAACCAATTCTCAAGTAACAACCGAAAAGGAGATCAAAACATGGCTAAAGCCGAACTCAACAAATAAATATAAAATTAAAAGCACAAAAATCTGATTTCTTAGCTCTTAAGAAAACGAATTACTTTGTGCTAAAGAAATCGAGGTACATCCTACACTGTTCTTATTCAGTTATGCCCGCTTTTTCAAACCAGCTATACTCTACTTAACAAGACAATACAAGCTACCCATACCCCCATCTGTAACGACCCAGAAAATCTGAACCAATTTAAAAATTTTAAATTGGCTAAAATAATGGATTTTAAATATTTAAAATAAATATTTTAAATAATGGCGATGAAAACTGAGTTTGAATCGACATTTGAAAACGAATATAATTAATTATAATTATATATAGAATTGAAAATGGCGCGGTAGTTCGATAATTCGATTTCAAACTTCAATTGAATATACCGGATGCAAAACAATCCGGATTTTAGTGAAACCAAAAATAATGGAAACTAATTGATAATATCTTTCCAACGAATCTGACCAATCGAAATTTGATAGCGGGAATCAAAAGATATGTCCAGTTGAAAATTCTGAATAGTCGTTATGGAATTCAGGCCCTTTAAAATGGACATTTTGCAAATGACCTCGGATTTCGACGAAACCACTTTTGTTGGATCCGTGATGTCAAATTATTGCTAGGTTTCAAATTTCATAATTTTTCGAATCAATATGTGAGCGTGGCAAAGGAAAACGCGTTTGACCGGTTTCAGTTGATTTTAATCGACTGGAAATTGGCCATTTTTCAAACGGTCTCAGAATTTGACGAAACTAGTTTTGTTAGGACCGTATCGTCAATACGAAGCTAGAAAATATTTTTCGAGAATTTTTCTAGTTAGTATGTGACCCCAGTAAATTGAAATGCGCGTTCAAATTCAATATATAGAGTTATATGTTGATTTTAACGGAAACAGATCGGAATGATCAAATCAGCTTGCGATACATATCCCATTGTGTTCGGAATGGGGGTTAAACGCTATGGACGACAGGCGGTGGGCCTCGTTTCGAGGTCGTGGGTAAAAGTCAACTTTATGCAATTAATTTAATTAATAAAAAAATAAAAAAAATATAAAATAATATCTCCCTCCCTTTATCTGTCGTTCTGCCCCCCCCCCCCCGTTCATTTCAATTTCAAACGAAAATAAAAGAGAAAAAAAAACCTTAAAAACTATCGACCGCCCCCCTAAAGCGAACCCAGCCGACGCCCAAACTCCGCCCCCCCGGCATCGCTCAGCGCCACCTCCGACCTGTGCCCCTCTCTCCTCAATTTCTGTCGCCCCGCTCGAGGAACGAGCCCTCCCTGAATTCGCGAGCACCCCGCCTCCGCCGCCCCCCTAGAAGCCAGCTCCGACGAAGACGACCCCCCCTTCTTCGCAGCAATGTAAGTTGTTTTTATTTTTAAAAGGTTAAAACTGATTTTTTTTAAAAGGGTTTAAAAACTGATTTTATTTTGAGATTTAAAAAGAAAAAGATTTACATTTTAAAAAGGAAAAGATTTGAAATTTAAAAAGAAAAAGATTTAAATTTTAAAAAGGAAAAGATTTGAACATCGAACCATAATAAAAATTCGATTTTTATATATGGAATAACGAAGTAAAAATTCGATTTTTATATATTGAATAACATAGAAAAAAATTCGATCTTTGCATATGTAGTGGCTACGGGCGAAAGCGACAAAAGGCGAGATTGGCGAAGATTTCTATAAAGGAAGAGTCGTGTTATTGGATAGCTATTGGTGAGAATTTCTCACTCTTCAATTTCTTTTCTATATATATATATATATGTTGAAATAAAAGTGAATTGCTATATATATAATATATATATATATATATATACTCCCCTCGTCCACAAACCATGGACGATATTTATTGATTGAAATTGTTGTGGAAATTGATTGATAGCGAATGATTGTTTGGGATTGTTTGTGATTGATATTGGTTGATTGTGGTTGAAAAATACCCATTTGTGGTTGAGAAATATTTGGTTGAAACCACATAGGATTAGTTTGTGGAAATGAAATAAATATATACATGCTGCCTGCGTGCGAACTAGATGCATGATCCCCATTGTCAAAAACCGCGAGGTTTTAAGGTAGAGCGAGGAGCCGTACTAGGGACGGTCCCGGTTTTAACTACCCTGCCGTTATGCTGCCGAAATTTTGAATAATATTCGTGTGTTTGAATTATTTTCATATGCTTAAACTATATTTATTCATTGAATAGAAAACCTTCATGTGTTGAATTGATATTCATTCGTTGATTAGAAATTCATGTGTTGAATGGTATTCGCGTTTTAAAATGTAAAAATCACCTTTTATCTATACATAAAAACTATAGAAAACATTCATGTGTTGAATTGATATTCATTCGTTGATTAGAAATTCATGTGTTGAATGGTATTCATATTTTGAAATAAATTGTTTGATAATAAAAATCACATTTTTATCTTTATATAGAAACTATAGAAAACATTCATGTGTTGAATTGATATTCATTCGTTGATTAGAAATTCATGTGTTGAATGGTATTCATATTTTGAAATAAATTGTTTGATAATAAAAATCACATTTTTATCTATATATAGAAACTATAGAAAACATTCATGTGTTGAATTGATATTCATTCGTTGATTAGAAATTCATGTGTTGAATGGTATTCATATTTTGAAATAAATTGTTTGATAATAAAAATCACATTTTTATCTATATATAGAAACTATAGAAAACATTCATGTGTTGAATTGATATTCATTCGTTGATTAGAAATTCATGTGTTGAATGGTATTCATATTTTGAAATAAATTGTTTGATAATAAAAATCACATTTTTATCTATATATAGAAACTATAGAAAACATTCATGTGTTGAATTGATATTCATTCGTTGATTAGAAATTCATGTGTTGAATGGTATTCATATTTTGAAATAAATTGTTTGATAATAAAAATCACCTTTTATCGACTATATGAACTGTGTAAAATAATCTCGTTTTAAAAGAAATTGTTTTATGATAAAAATCCTATTTTTGTCACCTATATGAACTATGTAGAAAAATAGTGTTTTGAAATGAATTGTTTTACAATAAAAATCACATTTTTATTGTATGCATAAATCGTTGAATTGCGAAGTGTTAAAAATAGCCACTTGTTCAAAATAAACATATGTGAGTTGAAATATTCATTAATTGGCTAATGAAATGATTTGCACCTATTTATGTAACATTAGAATGAATGGTGTTTTTAAACCAAATAGAAATCCAATATGAAATTGAATAGAAAAGGATAAATGATAAGAAATATATATATATGTACATGCATATTTATTGAACAGGTTATAGCAAAGGGGCTAGAGAAGAGGAATAAAATTTTGTGCCCGACAAATAGGTACACATTTACTGCTTTGTTTGGGTGATGATTTTATGAGCCTGTTGGCTAGCCGCTTGGCTTTTTCTTTTTCTTTTTGAGATTAGAAGGACCGGGAAAGCTATTTGCGATTTCCCGATGCTCCCGGTGCAGGGGAGGTTATGGCGAAATTTTCCAAAAATTTAAGGCGTTAGTGAAATATTTGAAGTGAAAACGATATTGAAATCATTGAATGAACTATATTTATATAAATATATAAATATAAATAAAATTAAAACGAAACGAGGCCGTGCAGTTCGTATTTTGAAACCGTGATTTCAAACGACTAGTGCGGGAAATCCGACCATTGGATTTTCCCGAAACCTCAACCGTCGGGTTCGCCTTGGAAAAATCTTCCCAACGGCACCAACCTTGTAAAAATCCAACGGTTGGATTGTCTGGAATGTTTAATTCAAATCTGAATAAAAACAGCGCCAGAAGCGATTATATTTATATATATATATATATAATTATATATTTAATCGAATAACGACGCTGCAGTTCGTATTTTGAAATCAAAACTTCAAACGATTGTACCGAGAGATCCGACCGTCGGATTTTCCCGAAACTGGAACCGTTGGATTCGTTTTGAAAAGACCTTTCTAATTATGTAAATTTGGTGAAGATCCAACGGTTAGATTTTCAGATATGTGTAAAACAAATCTGAAGAAAAACAGCGCCACGGCCGCTTTATGGCCCGAAGCGTCGTTTTTAATAAATTAGCTATTTTAAAATAAATAAAAATAGCGATAAATAGTTATAAAATATCATAAGCGATATGGAATGGAAATAAACTGAATTTGCTCGATTTATGTGGCTTTTGATGGTTGAATGTGTTTGGTGTGAAAATTACATTAAAGAACAATATTGGTGTTGTCGAATAATTTAACCATTGAAATAAATTGATTTGAAATTCTAAATATACGTGAATTATTTGAAAAGGCCGAGTTAATTCTCATTTCGAATAATTGACCGACGATTGAAATTCGAAGATGAAGACGGTGGTCGAAGACCGGAGATCTTCACCTCGTTTGGATGGTAACCGAGGTCCTGATTGGGAGGCATCCCGAAATATGGATAATGAGTGGTGATCGTCCAGACGTACGTGGTGATCGAAGGGTTTGCAAGGTATTTAGTGCCTCCGGTTTCGTTCAGACCCAGAACGGACTTGTAAATGGACTGTGTGTCTGACATTGGAGGTTATTCTGTGTTGATTGATTTCTGTTAAATATACATCTGTTTGGCGGCGGAGAATTTATTCTTTTGCTTAACGCCCTTCTCTGAGACGCACGAGCTCAGAGGTTGTATATCGATGGACATCAGTCGCATGGCATGAATTGCCTGTGTGGCATGCTAAGATGCAGTGACCAGGGCTTCTGTTGAAAAGCAAAGTCTTGTGGTGATGATCAAAGCACCGCCTGTGTGGCGTAGCTTTGTGTATAACGTGAATTCGCGAGCCTCACACCTCGGTATGAACCTAAAACGGGAGAGGACATCAGGGAGGGCATGCGTTTCTTTCTAGCTAGGGTGGTGTCAGTGACCTACCAGCCCTGACATTTATATACTTTTCACCTATGTGGTTGTTGCTGTTGCGAGGCGCCTCGGTTTGATCGGACGATCCGAGTCCGATGGAGTCATTCGTTGGCTTGTTGACGCCCCAAAGGGCGGGGAAACGCAGTGTTCAGGAATTTTAATCCACATCGGTGGACCGGCCCTGACGATCCAAGGGCCCACCTGTGTCTGGGTCCTGGGACACGGGCTAGAGCGTCTCGAATTCGGTAAGGACTATCTTTTGCCTTGGTTCATGACGGAAATCCAATTTCCAAATACGACATCGTGCGGTTTTGATTGTATATATATATGGCGACATGATATATGGTACCCATGCCGTCTATGATTGATAGTTATGATTTGAAATTGTTTTCAAAACATATAGACACTAACAATAATATCAAATGCCTTTGTTTTGTTCGTATCAAGCATATTTTGACCGTTATAAGGTAAAACTCTATCCTCCGGTTTGCGCTGCATTGTGTGATGGGAACCGAGTCTTATAACGGTTTCATTTTTATAAAAAGCATAGCGATGTTTAAAAGAAAGATTTATTTTAAAGCACTGGCAATCCAATGGAGTAAACCCGTTCCACGAAAGTGGCGTGGTCCCGTGATTGGCCATATTATATATGTGTTGAAGAGATTTCTCATACCAGTCCCATGACTGACTCGTAGTTTGTTTCACTCTCAAACTCAGGTGCCCCTTTTTCTACACGGGCAGCCTTGTATTCATGTTTAGCTGGTTCTTTTCTGGATAGCTGGAGCTGAAGATGGATTCTATCATTTATTTCTTTTTATGCTGTTCAGTTCCTATTGTACATATTTTGTTTGTTTTCCGCTGTAGACATTTATGTATAGCTGAACTGTATTTGTACTAAGTAAGATCCTGTATACTGTGTAACTCTGATGATTACTTTTATCCAGTATATTCTATTGTTCATTATCTGGTGTATTTATTTAATTATGTTCTGCTATTATCTGTTTCTGTGTTATATTCCAAAGATAACCCTTGTTTCCGTGAGAACGGGATTTCGGGTCATCTCACCATCGTAGACCTATACATGCCTATTGAAGTTAAGTTGTTCTTATCCTCCCAAATTCTTACTATATATAAACGCAAACCTTTCATTTTATTTTGTTTCCACTCTAGTAGTTATAAAATATCGAAAAAACCAAATATCTTCCTTCTCCTATCTTGCTGCGATTCATTCTCTCTGGTACAGAATAAATATACACCCTTCAAACGATAAAAAGAACACGGACTGGAGCGTTGAACATGGGAGATCGGGTGATGAGCAGAAGGGGAGACTGGAGCCGTTTGGGTATGTGGAGGAGTTCGTCGAACTCAATGAAGTACGACAAAAGTGGGTGGTTAGGTGGACGAGTGCATGGGTGTGCATAAGGAAGCTCGACATGCGCAGCAAGTTTTTCAAAGTTAAGTGGGATGGAATTATTGGAACAGAAGCATGTTGCCGAATCAAGTGGTGATAGGCAGAGAAGCATGAATAGAGTTGTGGAAGGAACTGCAAACAATGAAGACGCGGGTTATATTTTAAAAGTGAAGCATTTTGAAGCGAGCCAATTAGAAATGATTCACGAATGCAAACTAAGGTGGCAGATTTGTGGTGAGCATCATGGCTCAATGTGAATAATGAACCGGAAATGAAAAGGCATGCTACTGTTGTTTGGCTCATGTGTTTTTATCTGAAGAGCATCATCGGAACAAACAGGATCGGTCACAACGGGATGGCAGTAGGATTTAAGGAAATTCCAGTGTGTACAATAGTGAAGTGGAGCACGTTTTATTCTTTAAGAATAACAGTAAATAAAGTGTTCAAAAAGGAAAATAAAATCACCGGCATATTGGGTTCTGACGGAATGGGAAAAGCATATAAATTGACCAACGTTTTTTTTCCAGAAGTAAAGGTAGAGAAGCAAATATGTTTGGCCCTGTTAATGGTTAGCGTGAGCAAGCTGTATGTGATAAAGGTATTGGGTATAATCCGTGCTACTGTTGCATTTTGGAAAAGATAATGGACGGGTTCATAAAGAAGGATTTGGCATATTGCTTCGTGAAATAGTGGGCACAATGTTAAGGTAGAGTTACACAACGAGGTGTTAATGGTTAAGCAGACAATGGCCAGAGGTTTGTCGATTTGAAAAGGTGATAGCAGAAGCCAATCCAAGTCTTAGTCCGGAGATCATGAGCACCAGTATTATTGTCATAAGTAGGAGCGTTTTATGCATGAATATTTGGTTTTACAAAGAACAGAGATGGGAAACAGATAGTTCGTGTAGTGATGATGATAGTGATCCGTCAGCCTTTACATACTAAGTTAAGTAACTGAGTTATATTCAAATAATTAAGAAGTTAATTAGTTTTAATTAAAAATCATTAAACTAAATTATCAACAACTTTTTGTGATATTATCAGAATCCGACAAAAACGAGTAACACTAGAATCATGGTGAGAACAGAACATTTTGAATTGATCTGGACAGTGTAGGAGACAATTGGGATTTATAGTTGAATTAAACAACTGTTTAGTTTAACTGTAACCGGACCGTTCAATGAACGAAATCAATGTGAGTTTAACTCACTCAGTTTACCCACTTATATTTATATAAGTCGGGTTTATTATTTGTGTGCTATGTTTGTTAATTGGTTAATGGATGCTATATATATTTATATGTGTTGAACTGAACTGATTAAATTAAACGTTCGTTTAATTTAATCTGAGCAAATCGTTATTTTTAACGATTATTTCCAAATGAGGTAACTTACCTCATTGGTTACATTTAAAATAATATAAACGTACTAAATTATAATAGGGATGACTGGATTGCTGTGATTTATTTATTGTTGAATATCATATTTTTTTATTGAATTGGATAGTATTATTTGAGATAACGTATTTGGATGCAGGGAAAACAGGTTGGAGGGATCCAACTGGATTCCCCAAATTTATTTTTATATTCATATTACAATTATATGAACTGTTTCACCAATATGGGCTGGACAATTGATTTGGTTGTTGGCTGTTGAACTGAATTTCAACGGTTGTTTGTTTTTAACTAATGGGTTATTTTGGTTTAGTAAATGGCATCAGATGGCTTGAAAATCAAATGGTTTATAAATATGGATTTATAGTCAGGTGAATCGACGGAAATGAAGTTATAAAATATATTTTATAACTGAGAATAGATTTTGAAATCTATTATTTTAAATTGAAGCTTATTAAATAGAAAATAATATTTATTATTTAAATTTATATGGAATTGTTAAGTGACTTTATAAAACAAACTTCTTACGTTAATAAAAATCTTGAAACAGATAAGCAGAAATTTATGTAACGATTAAGTGTGAAATTAATTGTTCTAAGAAACAATTAAATGAAGTTACTGAAATTAATTATATTATTAATTAATTTAAAGATGGAATTAATTGGAATCGGTTGAAGGAATAATTGTGTTTTGAGTTAACCAAGTTGACCATTTCAACTAGGGTTTGATTATTTAGTTGAATTGGTTTATTGTCAAGGAATATATTGAAATGATCTAATGATTAGTTTAAATTTAATAAGAATTTAAAAAGGAAATTTATTATTTATTTAGTAAATAAATAATTTAACCACTTCTACAATAGTTAATAATGAAGTAAATTATTATTTAAATGAAATTCATTTAAATGAGTAATCCGATTTGAAATGAAATACAGTTAAGGTTTGATAGGAATTAATGAATGGGTATATATATATATAACCAAGTTTTTATAACTAAGTTATAAAAGGGATTTTAAGGGAATGTGATAGCTTAAGATGAGCGGTTATTTAACATTTGAATTAAGTAAAAAGAAGTGAGATAAAAAGGGTTTACATTAAACCCGAGATTTTTATTAAACAAGGTTTATAAAAGTAATGAGAAGTCGAAGTGTTGATTTAAATTGACGATACTTAGTAGTGAGATTAAGAAAATGAATGGAATTTGAAACGAAATTTCAAAGTGGAAATGGTTGAATGAATTGGAAATGGAATAGTATGAGTTGATAACAAGTTAAGATAAGAATTGGAACCTAATTGGAAATTGGTTGAGTTGAGTGATTTTCTGAATATTAATCTGATGTTGATTTCGGTCTTCGGGGTTGATGCTTAGAGAATTGGTTGCTTACCAATTTACAGTCGGGGACTAAATAACGTAGAAGTATAAAGACTTGAGAATATATATACATATATATTAGGATTTCCAAAGTAACGGAAATGAGAAGTAATTTGTGAAAAATTATAACGATGTTTGGAGGGAAAAAGTAAATGAAAAGTTGAGTTTTGAAATGAGTTATTTTAAAGAGAATAAGGGTTGTTATTGTTTTCCAAGTAATGAACAGAAGGGATTTTCAAAATGATTATTTTATGAGTAGTGAGTTAAATTGGTTTCTCAGTCCGAATAATGAATAATATTGTGTAAATATTGGTCAAATGGAATATTGGTTATTGGTAATATATTTTCTATATATTAAAAATCAAATGGTTTTGTGAATATTTGTATTATTTAAATAAGTAGTGAAAGGCTATATTCGAATTAATTAAAAGATTTTGAGGTTTATTAAACGAATATTTTAAATTAAAGAAGCCAAGTGATGTTGAGTACTAAACCAGAAAATCTATTTTTATTTTATGATTGAATGGTTGTTTTATTCGATAATTAAATAACCGACTATCAAATCTGACCAATAGGATTGTTGGTATGGAAAGACCAGGATCGAATTTATATTCGAAAACCATTCCGACTAGCAAAATACGAATTGTTGAAGATATAAGATGTTGATCGAGATGGAGAAAATGAATACTGTTGATCTTCAGGAGCGGAAGAGCCACTTGTTGAATTTCTCTGGTTTAGCGGCCAGAGATATTTCGACAGTGATTCTATCGTGATTGGAATCTACAAATTTCAAGGACTACTCGCTACTAATCTATAGGGTGACACCTAGGATGTGGTAGGAGGTTACCTTCGGTTCATCCTGGACCTGGATGACTTGAATGGACGATTGTCTTACAAAGTATTTCTTAGGAGTCACGTACGTTGATTTTTACAAATATATTGAGTATGGTGGCAGAGATGGAAACTTCTTTTAGCATAAACACCCAGAATATATTTGTGAACGTCAATTAGTGATTTGATGGATCTGACAATGTGCCATTCAAAGTGAATGGTGATGTGATGTTCTAAAGGTAGTGTAGAACCCCAAGCCTCTTCAATTGGGAAATGACAGAAATCGGACAGGTAGCATGGCTAAGTGGGTAGCTCCCAAATAGGGTGCACAATCACCTATCTAGAGGATTTCATTTCCTTCTTTAATCTATTTCGATGCTGTCCCTTATCGGGAAACGGTGGGTCGCACCCAACCGTTGGTGATATACATTCGATACACTCAAGCGAAATGAGTGGTCGGTCATGTGTGGTCGGGTTGCAAGATGTTCTTTTTGAACCCAGTGTGTTCGCCTCTAGAGATACACTATCGGAAGGTGGTTCCATACCATGTCATAGTTGGGAATCCAATCTCCAATAAGAGCCCGCGGTTTTGGTTGTATACTATATATGTGGAACATTAGATGCAAGTGTTCCGCTGGATAGATATTTATTTGTGTTTAGACACTATCATAATATCAGAATAAGCTATGATTTCAAAAAGAAATGGTTTGACTTTAAAATCAAGTTGGGTGATGTTTTTAAACTTAGCAAGTTTTCTCACTCTGGTTCACAAGACTGATCCGACGTTTTGTAAATGCTCGGGGTTAGACCGGGTTGTGCAGGTTAAGGTTATTGGATGTTATGAAGTCCGGACACGAGCTGAAGGTGTTCAGACATGTGATATCTATAAAATTTTTCTGTTGTGTGTTGTTGTGTACGAGGACAGATTAAAAATAACTGTCCAGATGTATTGATGTACTCTGATGATTGTAAGTTTCTATTTCAAAGCTCTCAATAAAGTTTCATTTCTTTTTTTTTTTCGCTGCGATATGAGCCTCTGATGCTGTTGTGTTCTTCTTCTTCTATTTTAATAATTCTTTCTTTTTTATCTCACCCTCTATATTCTTTCAGTAACAATCTGGTGTTTTCGATACTTGAGTTCTGGCAAGTAATACGGGTTTTATGTATTATTGTTGGAATTTTGGCGTCGAATATCCCCGGGTCGTTATGAACTCCTTTGATCTCTTCTATGATTTTATCCAAGTAGATTCTAACTGTATGTATGATAATATCATATTGGATTCTAATGTTTAAGTTACTTAAGGGATTATATTTGGAATTAGTTTGAATTAGGCTTATAAGTCTGAGTAAAACATGGAGCAAGAACATACAAAGGACAGTGAAGAAAGTATGTGACTAGACACTTCACTCTTTTTACGGTTTTTAGTTAAATTATACGTGTAGTATGTAACCATTATCTTAGATTCCATATATATGTTCAGATCTCTGGAAGTTTAGTGGTAAGACAGTACACACAAATAAAAACAAAAAACACTAATACAATATGAATAAAACCACCTGAAACTTCTCTGTGGTTTTACGTTCGATTTTTAGGTTGATTCAAACTAGGTGCATTTATGTATATACATATCATGTTGGATTCAATTATTTAGTTGTTTTAGGGGTTAGTATCTGTAAATAATTAGATTACCCTTTTAAGTTTGAATAGACCAAGAACCAATCGCAAAAGAGACAGTAAAAATATAGATAAGTAACAATTACATTTTTCGATCTATTGCATAGTGTATATCAATTTGATTCAAAACCGTGCATCCCATATTATTGCTACTGAATTGAGTAACACCATATATATCTGGTTACCTTTGTTTAATTGAGACTGTAGGAACTTCTAAGACCTGCGTATGTGTTTACAGTAAAAATAGATATTCAACCTCCCGTAAATTGGAAAATCAACAACTAGAGATCTAGTTTGTTTTAGGGACTAATTTCAAAACGAAAATTGTTTGTTTTTGTCTCACTTATACTCAAAAATTGGTTTTAAAACAAACAGCTGTATATATCAACATAGATCATCCAAACATAGTAAAAAGGTTATGAAAATGAAAATTTACGAACATTATTAAAATTTAATTCAGATGTATGGATGGATGTATTTTGTTAAACCATGAATTTTAATATCAAAACCATAAATTTTAGTAACCTTGGTAGTGTAAATTCTGGGTTAACCAGAAATTGCATTTCGACCAAATATGAGGGATGGTGGCGATCTTAAGTCACAAGGTTGGAGTTAGATGAGTAGGATAGACCAATTCTTATAGGAAAAATATAAGCTAAATTTTTAATTAGGTATTTTTAGAGATTTCAGTTTTAATATGGGTGGACATCTATTTTAGGGAGGCTGACTAAATTTGTGAACTGCACGTCAATCAAGGGGAGGTTGGGGTGCGCACCAGGGGGGATTGGTAGATCGGATCATCAACAAGCTAATGGAAAATTTCCAGAATAATCGGTGAAATAAGGTGGTGGAACGAGGTGTACTCAGTTGTGGTTGTTGTTCATCAAGCTTCAGTTGAAAGTGTGAAATTGGATACAGTAAAGTACCAAGGATTTTGGGGGTAGAGATGAATTTGGGGACGGATTTGGGGTTTGCAACGGCGGCCAGGACGTTGAAATGGTGCCGGGATTTACTGTGCATGTTCACAAGGATTAGCGGTGCACAAGAAGTAAGAGGAAAAAACAACTGGTGGTAGAGAAGAAGAGCGGCAGGAGGAAGATGGCGAATATGCTGACCCTCATTTTTGAAGTGCGAATACATGATTTTGAGGGTTTCGATATGTTAGCATGGTAAAGTGGTAAAGAAACAATGAAAGGGGAAAGTGGTAAGCCATGCGTGTTACTCAGAGACATTGGGCTGATTTCGAGGGAATGGGCTTCGGGCCTATCTATAACCAAAATTAATAAATGTTTGTTTTGAAAACTCAAGTTATTTAAATTATTATTATTTATATAATTTATATAATATAAATAAGGGGGAATTTCACTTGAACATTTACGGTGCACTACAACTTAAATTAGGATATGTGTATTATGTAGTAGACCATAATGGATATGAAATGTGCGTGCTTTAAATTAATCGATTTTAACTATAATTGATTTTTAATAAAGGTAAATAAGAAATAAATATACAAATAAAAAAGAAGGAAGAAGGATCGGGATGTTTTTATACTATTCCGTAATTGCAGAATAAATAATTTTGTGTGAACCAGAGTTCGAATCTGCAATATTTATATACAATCTATTAGAAACAGAATAGAAGTTTAAATAAATTGATTAATTTATTTCCAAAGAATTTGGAATAAAAAGTATTTTGAAATAAGTCGTTATACAAGATCAATATTTCAAACTATCTTTAGTTTGGAATAAAAACGTCAAATCATTGTCGAATGTAATGTTGTGTTAAATGATTGTTATTAATTTATCTATTATTCTTTAAATTGATCATACGAATATAAATAAAAAATATAACGCTAACATGTTTTATTGTATTTTAAACCGTCTCGTGTTAATTACTGTTTTGAAATTAGAAATGAGATGGTACAAGTAAATTAAAACTGAATGGGCATGATATGGAAAGTACATATGTTTTACTCATCTACACTATTTAAATTTGATAGTTAAAACACCGACTATCAAATAATTTTTCTTACATGTTAGTTCGAAGAGACCGTAATGGAACTAGACCCAAAACCACTTCGAACTGGCTTTTAGACTAACTTGTAGGATACATTTAAAAATGATCAATTTGAAGACTGTGGATCTCCATGAGCGAAACAATTACTTGTTAAAATTCTCTGTTGGCCGCCAGATTTATTATAACCTGTGATTTCTTTCGTGATTGAAATCTTCAGATTTGCAAGGACTATTCGCTGCTGATCTATGGGGTGATCCCTATATTAGTGCAGTAGGAAAGTACCCTCGGTTCATCCTGTTCCTGGATTACTTGTATGGACGAATGTCTGACAGAGTATTTTCTAAAAACCACGTACGTTGTTATTTTACAAATATACCGAGTTGATGGCAAAGAAGGGCAATTTTTTTACATCCAGAGTATATTTGTGGACGTCAATTAGTGATTTGACGAATCTGGCAATGTGGCATTCAAAGTAAATGGTTTCCATATATTCTAAAGGTAATTCTAACCTCAAGCCTCATCAACCAGGAAATGACAAAAATCGGGCAGGCAGCATGGCTACGTGGGTCACTCCCATTAGGGTGTATAATCACTTATCTAGAGAGAATCCATTTCGATGCTGTCCCTTTTCGGGAGATGGTTTCCATACACAACCGTTGATGATATACATTTGATACACTCAAGCAAAATAAGTGGTCGGTCATGTGTGGGCCAGGTTGCAAGACGTTCTTGTTGAACCCAGCGTATTCCCCTCTAGAGATACACTATCGGCATGTGGTTCCATACCTTGTCATAGTCGGAATGCAATCTCCACTAAGCGTCTGCGGTTTTGATTGTATACTATACACGTGGAGCGTGCGATGCAAGCGTTCCGCTAGAATGTTATTTGTTTGTATTTAGACACTATGATAATATCAGAATAGTTTTATTATCAAAAATGTTTGGGTTATCATAAGATAAAAACCATCTGTATTCATGTGTGGATCGGTCTTATGATTATCATTTATTTCAAAATGGGTTATTGAATGTTAAATTAATCTGTTTTAAAAATCGTTTACTCACACCAATCCCGTGACTAACCCAGAGTTTATTTTTCTATGTTTTCCGTAAACTCTTGGGTGCCCAAATTTGTATGGGCAGTCAAGTAGTGTAGGATTTTACTGATTCACTTGAAGTAGCTTGGAGCAGAAAGCTTCAGCATTAGATGTATAGAGTTTATTTCCGTTGTTGTATATGAGTTGTACTCTGATGATATATATAAGCCAATACCAGTTTGTATTTCAAGTATTGTTATATAATATGTTTTATTCAGTTCCGCTATGAGATTCGTGATACTCTGATTTTGTTTGTGTTGTTCTTCCTTTTCTTCTATTCTGACTTTCTTTCTTTCTATTTCTCACCCTCTAACTTCTTTTTATTAATGATCTGTAGATTTCTGATGCTTGATTTGTCGAGATGTTATACAGTATATGTATTTGTGTTGATGTCCAGGATCTGAACTTTTCGGGCCATTACAAGAATGGCGGTCGACACCCCTCTAGGAGGTCGGTCGACCGGGATAGTCGACACCTTTCCTAGTGGGGAGGTCGACCCCCTCCTGGGTCGAGCCCAGCAGGATTTTCCTCCGAAAAAGCTACTTTTTGATTGTTTATTAATTAACTCTCCTAATATTTTTCCTTATTTAATTTATTCTTGTCCCCTACTGTGTGTGAATATATACACATAAGTTTGAAATAAAAGAGGATATTCTTTTCATTCTTATCGATTTAAGTATATTCCTAGCTTGTATATATTTTTATTCGAAATTCAAACTTCGTCTATTTAATATTTAAGCATAACTTTGTTTATTCATAACTTCAACGTATGGACTCCATTTTTAGCAAATAAAATATGAAAACAGATCAGAATCTTGCCACGAACACAACTACAATACTTTAGTGGCTAAATTCCTTATTGTCCAAAATTTCATTTTTCAACTTAGTGTTATATTATTAATTATTGTTGTTTATATTTAATTTAAATTAACTTATGTCTAATTTGAGTATATTTTACACGGTGTTACAACAACTATTGTTGTGAATTTACTTATTAACTTAGTACCCTTAACCAAGGTTTATTAATAAGTTCTCTTTTTATCATTAATTATAACCGACGTTATAATTCCACTTGTCCCAAGGACAAGCCTATCTATTATACTTCATTCCCATTCATATAATTAATTATAGTATGTTATATTCCCCATTCGTCACATTTTTCTTTGGTTCCTTGTTATTAAAGCTAACCATTAATGTTGTAACCTTTCTTTATTTACTGTCTTGTACAATTTTATTATTACAAGAAATATTTTACACACTTTGTTAAATTGGTTAGTGGAAATGTATAAAAATCTATTTCCATAATATATATCAATTAAGATCCATAGATGCAAGCTATTTCTCTTTATTACATCATGTATATATATTTGATTAGTGTGCAATACAACAAAAACCCCTATTTCACACTTATTCTCTATTATCTTTCCTTTTCTTACAACTACATTCTATGTAATTTACCGTAATGGTAATTATGGAAATGTATCCATTTTCCAACCCAACTAACTCAATCCACTAATAATTCCCTTTCTATGAGTTATATATTATTCATGTTTTCTTACACAATTTCCAATTCCAATTTAATTATGGTAAATTTCTGTACAAAATTAGGCATACTAGTTCTTATTCCACTTTATCCACAATTTACTGTAATCTTTCTTAAGCCAACATTTTTATTATGTTCTTAACAGTACATTTTGGGAACATACACAATTTACTGTCAAAGATACAATCTTGCCATTGCTGTAGTTTCTTAAGCCCAAATAGAGATATATGAGTGAACTTACACACAACAATAATATTCATAATGCTTTTAGGGAATGAATTACATCACAGTCCCCACAATTTCAATTATTCATTACCTTAAGAATTACGGGGAATTAAATGATAAAATATACCCTTACCAAAAAGGCATAATTTAAATCCACTCACCTGTTAGCTTTCAAATCCTATAATCTGATTCAGAATTATTAACCGTAGTTCTCCCTAATTAATTCAATACTGTAATAACCACAGATTAACAATTCAAAACCAAAAGAAAACAAAAGAATTGAATTGGAATCTGATCTGCAGAACTTACCTCGTATGGAAAGGTATTATGAGCGACTATAATCCTAGGCTAAGAATTTCATTCTCCAATTCTTGTTTATGAAGGCATAAACTAATTTAATTTGATTTAGAAAATGTTCGGAGAAGAGATGAAATAGCAGGGCCTTCGTGTCTGCTCAGAAAATAATCAGTTTGACGACTAGCCCTAGGCATTTATATATTGTCGCTCAAAAGAACCTGCTCCGTTAGATTCGTGGAAAGAAAATCAGTACTGTCGTTGAAAATAAAATACGTCATTTCACCTAAAATAACTTACGATATCTGTATAATATGGGTCGACCAAGACACCCTTGGGTCGACACTAGGTCGACCTAAGCACTAGTATAGGTCGACCCATACATGTTTAGAACAGATGTGTATAGGTCGTTTAATGCGTGATATTTCTTGCCTTTATTTGATCTTAACGTTATGATCCTTTAACATCATAAATTAATTTCTTTCCTTATTCTTTAGCCTTATCCATTCAAATTTCAAATGCAATGAACGTTACCTTTATTTTCATTAAGTTACGCCCCATTTTCAACGCGCATTAATTCCATTTCAATTGCGCACCATTAATATATTAACATACGCAAATCTATTCTAAATTGAAACGCTACTTAATTAACGTTATTCCAGACTTCCTTTTATTGCATATTTTGCACCATTTATAACATGTGTTTATTTTGCGCATTTCTTGTACCATTTATTTTGATGTTAATTACATTATGACATATGTCATCAATTAATATGAACATTTCAATTTTAATGTCAATTACTTTCTTCTTTCTAACTATTCATTTATTTCAACAGGAAAATACCCAAAAGGACACAATAAACAAAAAATTATTCCATAAGGACAAGGGGGAAAATTTTAATACATAAGGACAAGTTTTAGTGTAAAGGGAGGAATTATAGTGGGCCCCTGAATTCATTCCTTTACATTAAATTTTGTCCTTGAGGATAAAATTTTGCTCCCTTGTCCTTACAGAACAATTTTGTGTTCCTTTCGTCCTTGAGGGTAAAAAGCCCTTATTTCAATTTCAAAAGACCGTTTTTTGGGAATTTATGTGCGTACATAATTTAAAAATATAAATTTTATTTTCACACATTTACATGTAAATATTTTTCCAATGCTAAACTTCATACGTTCATAAATTTGTCATGTGAACTCCATTCAGAATATATTACATAAATTTATGAGAAAAATGCAGCAAACGCAATGGTACACGTTTCGATGCCTAATTCTAACAATTCCAAAAACGTTCATTTTCCATTTATCATTTTCTTTGATTATTTAGTTAAATTATTATTATAAAAATGCGAGGTGTTACATTCTCCCACCCATTAGGAAATTTCGTCCTCAAAATTAAGTAAAGGGTAAGTTTATGTAATTTCTCGCATAATTTATAGCCATCACATACACATCCAATTTTGCAACCATCTAAGCGTTAGTGCAAAGTGCGTTACATTATAAAAACTCTTGTATGCATTGAATTTCTAAGCGGTACCTCCTATATGAATTCTATCTTTTTCAAAAATAGTTTGAAAACATGATGCACACAACCTAAATACACTTGCAATTTCTATATGAATGCAATATTATTAAAATAAACAATACCCTTTCATCCAATTTTTCCTACACTCTTACAGAATAAGAGCGTAGTTCATCCAATTTTTGCGTCTAAACCCTACCAACCAACTTTAAATTTGTAAATTTTGAAGAAAAAAAAATATAATTTTCCAAATTCAGTTTTTTATGTTAGAAAAAGATAAAAAGTGGGAAAGTGCATATTTTCCACTTCACTTTTACTCACCATTTTTCCTGTACTTGGAACCCATGGCAGCTATTCTACAAAAAATCCTACTTACTTTTTCAAACACATTTTACACAAGAAGAATTTCTTTTTCATCTTTTCCCAAACTTACTTTGAGAGAATTTATTTTCTTTTGTTGTACTCGTTTATTGCAGTGATTGCCTTTATTACTTTTCATTTTATATGTTTTTCTTATAGTCATTCATTCCTTGCCTACATTGTTAATTTATTTGTGACATCCTATGTTTTTTATTCTTTTCTAGTAATCATCCCACATACCTAGAAAAAGAATGCCAAACTAAACCATTCTATTTTCAATAATAAAATAGAATACTTGTAATAACCCGAAAATCCGAGCCAATTTAAAATTTTAATTTTGGCAATTTTAGCGAATTTTGATTATTTAAAATGGATTATTTTAAATAATAACAAAGAGAATTTTTTTTGAATAGAATTCGAACGTATATATTTATATACGTCGTCGTTAGAATATAAATATTTATTTTAAATTATAACAGGAATTGAAAATGGCGCGGTAGTTCGATAATTCGATTTCAAAATTCAAATGAATGTACAAAATTCAAAATAAACCGGATTTTAGTGAAACCAAAAATATTTGAATCTAATTGAGAATATCTTTCCAACGAATCCGAAGAATCGAAATTTCATAGCGGGAATCAAAAGATATGCCCAGTTGAAAATTCAGAATAGTCGCTATGGAATTCTAGCCCTTAAAAATGGAAATTTTGCAAACGACCTCGGATTTCGACGAAACCACTTTTGTTGGATCCGTGATGTCAAGTTATTGCTAGATTTCAAATTTCATAATTTTTCGAATCAATATGTTTGCGGGCAAAGGAAAACGCGTTTGACTAGTTTCAGTTGATTTTAATCGACTGGAAAATGACCATTTTTCAAATGGTCTCCGAATTCGACGAAATTAGTTTTGTTAGGACCGTATCGTCCATACGAAGCTAGAAGATATTTTTCTGGAATTTTTCGAGTTAGTATGTGATCCCAGTAAATTGAAATGCGCGTTCAAATTCAATATATAGAGTTATATGTTGATTTTGACGAAAACTATTCGAAGTGATCGAATCAGCCTACGATACATATCCCGTTGTGTTCGGAATGGGGGTAATTAGCTATGGACGACAGGCAGTGGGCCTCGTTTCGAGTTCGAATGAAAAAGTTACTTTTTAAAATTAAAATAAATTAAATAATATAATTTTCACTTAAACCCCCCTTTCTTCCTTCTCTTTCCCCGATCATTTCATTTTCAGAAAAAGAAAAAAAAAGAAAAAACCCTCGCCGTCGATCGACAGCCGCCGCCATCCCCTCCGCTCACCGCCTCCACCCAGACCCCCTCCCCCTTCGATCAGCCCTTCCTCCCCCCGTAACCGCACCCCCCTGAAGACCTGACCCCGCCGCCATGGGCCCCCAGTCCACCTAACCATGCCCGCGCCGCCTCCACCTCCATCAGCATCCGCCTGCGAGCCCCCCCCCTCTTTTCCAATTCAACAGTAAGTGTTTATTAAACTGATTTCTATTTTAATTTCAAAACTGGTTTTTATTTGATTTCAAAACTGATTTTTATTGGTTATAAAAAAAACTGTTTCTTTTATATTAGTAGTAGGTTAAAAATCAGATTTTTATAATATAAAAGAAGCGATTTTTGATTTATAAAAATGTTAGATTTTTAATGCTAAAAAGGTTGGATTTTTAATGATATAAAAATATGATTTTTATATAGTAGAGATAGTAAAAATCTGATTTTTATATAAGTGGCAACATAAAAATATAATTTTTATACTTGTGGCATAATAAAAATATGATTTTCACTTAGGTAGAGTATTAAAAATATAATTTTTATAAAGTAGAAATATTAAAAATATGATTTTTATATAATGGAGAATATAAAAATATTATCTTTATATATGTAGCGAAATAAAAATCTGATTTTAATTATATATATGTTGAGATAAAAATGTGATTTTTATAGAGATGAAATAAAAAATTCGATCTTTATACATGAAGTAGAAATATAAAAATATAATTTTTATATAGGATGAAGCGTTGTAAAAATATATGAAGTGGATATAAAATATGATTTTTATTTATTGAATTAAGCAATAAAAATATAATTTTTATTTGAACAGCGTGAAAAGAACTGCAATGGGATTTCGAATAGATCCAGACGGTTTAGCAGTTCAACAGCAAAGCACGGCGGAGTGGAACCCTGTGTAAGAACTTCTCACCTTTAATTTAATTTTTCTAGTTAAAATATATACTAGGATGCAGACGGTGTTTAGTAGCACCCGACACCCGTCGTCCACAAACCATGGACGGCTTGTTTGTTTGTTTGTTTGATTTTGATGTGTAGTTGATTGTGTGATATGGATTGAAATAAAAATATTTTCATGGTTGAAAATAGAATTTTTAACGTGTATATGAAATAAATAAATATAAACAAATCAGACGATTTGTTTATATACGCACATTTGACTGATATTGATTGGGACGATAAATTTTACACATCGCCCAACTGCACAAATAAAATCTGTGTTTGATTGTTTGAAACCCCACACGGGTATTGGGATGATATATGACATACACTAATCCCAATAATTAGTGGTATGTCGATTGATTGACAGACTGTTATAAGCGTTAAATATTTATATTTGATGCTTATACAGTGTAGAATGCACTTTGGATGAGAGTTGATTATTTGTCATTGTTGATTTATACATGTGTTGTAGAAAATCCATATAATTAACATTATATGGTAATTGATTGGGCCTCATTCCAGTTTTGAAATAGAAATTTTTGAAATAGAATATTTGAAAATAGAAATATATGAAGCCGTGTTGATTTGATTGACGCCATTTTTACGTGAACGATATTTATATCGATTTTATTCAATTTTCAATGTATATTGAAAGTGATTTCGAAATTTGAATTATATTGAAAGTGATTTCGAAATTTGAATTATACTGAAAATAATCGAAATTTGAATTATATTGAAAAGAATTGAATTCAAATTGAAATTGAATAGAATTGAATTCGAATTGAAATTGAATTAAAAATCGATTTGAATTGAAATCAATTTGAAATGAATTTAAAACGAATTTATGAGGAAAAATTCAATTTTTTATTTGAATTTGAAATGAAGTTGAAATCGTTTTGAAAACGAATTTAAAACGATTTATAAAATACATTTTAAAAGGAAATCGACGAAGTATATATTATATATATATAATATAATGGCCTGAATAGAACGCGCCGCGCCGCGGTAGTTCGCGAATTTCGACCATTGACTTCGAACGGATATTACGGGAGATCCGACCGTCGGATTCTCCTTAAACCGGAACCGTTGGGTTCGTATCAAAAAGAGCTTTCTAATGAATATTAAAAATTTGAAATCTAACGGTTGGATTTGGAATTACGTCCAAATCAAATTTGGAAAAGGTCGCTGTAAGTGCAGTTCGATGGCCGTTGATGGAAATCGACTGTACGGGCCTTGATAAAATTATTAAAAATATCAATAATTTGTGTAAAATTATAAGAAATGATTTGTGAAGAATTGGGATGAAAAAACCCCCATATTTGAAAAGATAAAAATAGATTTTTATCGAAATGAACTAGTTTTGAACTAGAATAATAATTTATTTATTTTTAAAATAAATAAATTGGATTTGAAATGGTTTTGAAAATAACCAGAATTTTCAATAATTGCATTGGAATGGATTTGAATCGAAATCGTCTTCGGAATATTTCGATGTTGGATTTCGTGATTATACAGATATTGTAATGGAAATTTGAAAGATATATATATATATATATATCATTATTTCCAATACGATATTTGTTGGTCGTAGAATTTGATATTGAATATAAGCCGATATAGTTTCTATTCAGAGCCTTGTATTTAATATCAAATGTGATTTGGGTTTGTCGTGAATGGTGTCTTCATTAACACTGTTCTTAAGCCCAGTTGAGAAAAGATTAAATCTTTTTATTTAGATTTAAATGAAGTGTACCAATTAAATAATATTTAATTGGAATTGAATTGTTATTGATTTTTGGGTTTATCGTGAACAGTATTTTAAATAACACTTGTTCTTTAACCCGATAATTAATGAAATGTGATTTTGGGTTGTCGTGAATGGTATCTTCAATAATACTGTTCTTAGACCCAAAAAGAAGTTAAGAAAATCAGAAACTAACTGGAGGTTAGTTAAGTTGAATGGTTTCTGGGGTATTGATCTGATGTTGGTTTCGGCCTTCGGGGTTAATACTCAAGGAATTGCTCAGTTGCTAATTTACGGTTAGGGACTGATTGAAATGTGATGTGATTTTGGGTTTATCGTGAATCGTGTTTTAAATGACATTGACTCTTTAACCCGGTTAAAGATTAAAACTAAGTGGAGTTTTAATGAATCTTTAACTAGATTGAAAAGATCGAGAATGGAGTATCACCAGTTTTACTCCAGACGGTAATTAAATCTTTAATTAGATTTGAACGTGAAATGGTAATTGAATTTACTGATAACACCGTGGTGTTAGATAGGAAGTATGACCAGTTTTACTTCATGGGATAAATAGGTTGGGATTGGGAAATAAAATAAATAATTACTTCGGTGTGGTTCGTTAATCCCGACTAGTTTGAAGTGATATTCAAAAGGAAGATTAAAGAATAAATTTAAAAGAATTTATCTTTGATAAAATTAATGGGAACCTTTCCCTGAGAATGTGAAATTTAGAAACTAACTGTAGGTTGGCTAAGCAGAGTGGTTTCCTGGGTATTGATCTGATGTTGGTTTTGGCCTTCGGGGTTAATATTTGGGGAATTATTCTCTTTATTAATTTACGGTTAGTGACTGATGAATTGGAATGAGGCGTATATTGTGTTTGTGTAACACGTATTTATTATATACGCGAGTTATTCAGAAAGACCGGGTTTATCCCATTCTAAATAACTGATTCGACGTGGTGTCGAAGATGAAGACGGTGGTTGAAGACCAGAGGTCTTCACGTCGTTTGGATAATTACTAATGATCTTGATTGGGCCGTACACCCAAGAGGAGAGAATCAGTTGGTGATCGTCTAGACGTACTTGGAGATCGATGGATATGCGGGGTACTAGGTGCCTCCGGTTTCGTTCAGACCCAGAACGAACTAGTAAATGGACTGTGTGTCTGACATTGGATATCATTCTGTGTGATTGATGGATATTGGTTGCATGGAGTGGTTTGCCTGTGTGCCATGCTAAGATGCAAATGATCAAGGCTTTTGTTGAAAAGCAAAGTCTTGTGGTTGATGATCAAAGCACGGCCTTTGTGGCGTAGCTTTGTGTAGCGTTGATTCGTGAGCCTCACACCCCGGTTGTGAACCAGAAACGGGAGAAGGACCTCGGGGGGACATGCGTTTCTTTCTAGCTAGAAGTGGCGTCAGTGGTTTTACACGCCCTGACGAGTTTGACTTATGCGGTTGTTGCTGTTGCGAGGCGCCTCGGATATATCGGTGACTATGTGAAGCCGATGGAGTCATTTGTTGGCTCATTTACGCCCCAAAGGGCGGGGAAACGTAGTGTTCAGGCATTATAATCCACATCGTTGGACCGACCCTGACGATCCAAGGGGCAGTTGCGGCTGTTCCTGAGACACGTGCTAGAGCGTCTCGAATCGGTAGAGGACTATCTTTTGCCTCGGTTCACAGATGGAAATCCAATTTCCAAATACGTGACTTTGCGTTTTTGATTGTAGAACCTAGTATTGGCGACATAGTAGCATGGGATGCTATGCCGCCTATGATTGATATTTATGATTGAAATTGTTTTGACACTATACACTTATAGTACTATCAAAATAATCTGTTTTAAACGTATCAAGCATTCTTTGGCTATTATAAGGTAAAAACCCTATCCTCCGGCTTGCGTTGCATTGTGTGATGGGACCTGGGTCTTATAATAGCTTCATTTTTCTTTATTTAGCATTGCGCTGTTTGTTTTATGCACTGGTATTCTTGGGAGGAAACCCGTTCCGTGTTATACGGCGTGGTCCCTTGATTTACCTAACTTTAAAAATAAAGATTAATAACTGTTTTAGTTCTCACACCAGTCACATGACTGACCTGGAGTTTATTGTTTTAACCTAAACTCTGGGTGCCCCTATTTTCCGCACGGGCAGCTAGTAGTTTTGGTTTTGCAGATTTATATTCACAGGAACCTGGTTTACAGCTGGAACGATATCCGGAAAGCTTTGTATCCGTGTATCTTCTTCAGTTGTATTTTGAATTATTTTCCGCTGCTATGTAATATATTGTAATCTCTAATATTTATCGAACGTATTTTATTTGTTTATACTCTGTATATTCTTGTATTCTGATGGAATTGTTGTAATATACAATGAAATGTTCTTCCGTCTGCGTTCTTTTGTGTGTTGTTCTCAAAGTATCCGCTCTTTCCTTCACCAGGAAGTCACGGGTTTTTACAATACTGCATAGGAGTGCAACTCCGTACTAAAAGAAAATAGGTTATACTACAATCACTACTAGGCAAAAGGTACGATGGTTAAATGTGGTTATCTATTCAGACTACAAGGCCTAGGACCATGTCCCCGTGACATAAAAAAAGATCCTCATCACTGAATTCATCCAACCATAGCATTCCTCTTTTCCATCTACCACTCTCAACAAACCCATCCCACGTACCTGTTAGTTCCATAAGCCATTCCCAATTGTCCACCAATGACATACTGACATTCATAGGCTAACCATACCCGATACCTAAATGGACACAAAATTGACAACCCTTACTTCTCCATGAAGTAACCTCATATCTTTGGGCCTAGTTCCTATCATTTCTTCAAGTAAGACAACATGTTATGCCTTCTAATTTCCTAAGAAGCGCTAAAAATGAGATTTCCATTAATCACACATCATACCACAGTTTTCCAAACAACATTCCCAAACTTGCTCTTACGTTGTATTTACCTTCATATTCCAATTAGGTATATTCTAAGCCTTTCCTTGAAAATTTAAACTTTTATCATATTATTACTGATTTGCATGGGAACATAATTCTCATTTGAATTAGCCGACCTTTTCCACTTAACTTATATCATCTCTTAGATCAATATTTATGCAGAATCTCTCTACTTCCTTTCCACATAAACTATACAAATTTTAAACTTTCCCTTTAATTTTTTTTCACTAAACAGTAACCACATAAGAGACAATTTTCTAACATTATTTTTCTTGTTTCACATACATTACCCTATAACCATTTTAATGTTGACCATTTTCCATTTTTACTTCCCTATTTCTTACTTGAGGCTTTCTACAGTTACCGCTCAAGTTTATGGTCTATTCACATTACGAGATAATTCTCCAAAGCTCTTGTAACGACCCGGGTTTTCACGATCCTGGTTATCGACATATACTCAATGTCGACTACCCAAGCATTGGAAATACAGGATAGTAAATGAAAGAAAATAGTGGGTGAGAACAGATAAGATAGAAAATTAGAATAGAAGAAGGAGAAGAACATCACAACATCAGAGTAAACACGAATCTCACAGCGGAACGAATAAATATATTACATAACATAACTTTGAAATAAAAAAGTATCTGTATACAATACCATTACTAGAGTATAACACTTACAACATAGAGGAAATAACAATAGCTATATAATCCTGAAGCCTCCAGCTCCAGCTCTTCAAGTATCTGAAAAATCCCGACTACTTGACTGCCCGTACAAAAATTGGGCACCCAAGAGTTTAGGGAAAACAAAACAAAATAAGCTCTGGGTCAGTCATATGACTGGTGTGAGTAAACTCAAATCGTTTGATTTAAATTTCAAAATCCTTTTGAAACAAAGGATAACCGTAAGACCGATCCACACATAAACACGGATGGTTTTTACCTTACGATAACCCAAATTATTTTTCTAAAACGATACTTGTCTGATATTATAATAATGTCTAGAACAAGTAAATAACAATCTAGTAGAAACGCTTTCATCTCACGTTCTACATATATAATATACAATCAAAACCTCGGGATCTTATTGGGTAATGGATTTCCAACTCTGACAAGGTATGAAACCACCTTCCGATCAGTGTACTCTAGAAGCGATACACTGGAGTTCAACAAGAACATCTTGCAACTCGGCCACACATGACCGGCCATTCATTTCGCTTGAATGTTTCGAATATATTATCACCTTATGGTTGGTATACCAACATAACCGTTCCCGGGAGATACGGAAGCGAAAGAAGTAACAAATATGAATATTCTCTAGATGGTGACAATATACCCTACTTGGGAGTGACCCACTTAGCCATGCCGCCTGCCCGATTTCTGTCATTTCTCAGTTGATGAGGCTTGAGGTCATAACGTATCTTTTAATAGATCACTCTTTCATTTACTTTGAATGCCACATCTTCATACCCGTCAAGTCACAAATTGATTCCCCTAAAAATACCATGGGTATAAGCTAAGAGAAACAAATTCCTCCGCCACCAACGTAAATACATTTGAAACGATCAACTTACGCGATCTGCCAGACATACTCTGTCAGACATTCGTCCATTCAAGTTGTCCAGGGACTGGACAACCCGAAGGCACTATTCTGTAAACAGGACATCCCTTGCATAACTCCGTCTTCAATTATCTTCATTATATTTGATCGCACCGCTAACACTCATACAAAGTGGTTTTCAGATAATATATCTAATCCCGGTCCCTCCATATTGACAACGGAAATGGTCAAAAACTTTGATAGTCGGTGATTTAACTATCAAAGAAAACATGTGTGCAAACAACGATATTATTTCCAGATGGAAATTTTATCGATCAATCATCAATCAACATTTATTCATTTTCGCATTTCTCGTTTCCATATATTCATCAAATCCTTATTTTCTAATTTTAGAAAATATAAGTTATTAACTTTGGAAAATGTTTCCATTTTTGATTCATGCATCACTATTTTCTCACATATATCAGTCTCTAACTGTAAACTAGCAAGAGAACAACCCCCTACGTATTAAACCCGAAGGCCGAAACCAACATCAGAGCAATACACAGACAGCTGTTCAACTCAACTAATTTTCAGTTAGTTTCTAATTCCTTTATCTCCATTTTATTTCCTAATTCAAAACCCCAAATTCCTTTAATATTTTATTTGCAAAATATTTAATTTAATCTATTTTTCACATAGAATGTGAATAATATTTCTTTATATAATCAAAACAGTTTGATTTTATATTTAAGAACAATATCTCAAACCCAAATTCTATTTATATTTTTATTTGTACAATTATTCATATAAGTCTCATTTTTTATTTCCAACACTTAAATCTCATTCAAATCCCCTTTTTTAAATACCAAGTTCAAATTCCATTTCAAATATCGGTGTTGAAACCGATTTTACTTCTCTATATAAATTCAAATTTTATATATCCAATTAACCAATGATAAATATTTTACTTAATTTATAAAACATTATTTATAAATTTATCTTCTTGCTTTATCTATTAAAACAGATTTCTATTAAATATTCACTTTAAATTCATATCATGTTATACCCGTGTGCGAAGCACGGGTCTAAACCTTCCTAATGTAAAATTCTCTTTTTATAAAACTCTATTCATTTTCCAAGTATTTCCTTTTCAACATCCTACTTATTTCATATAAATATTCCCCTTTTCAATATCCTATATATGAACTATTTATTTCATATAAATGTTTCCCTTTTCAATATCATATTTATTTCATAAACATTTCCTTTTATATAATTTTATTTATTCCATAAATAAATATTTCCTTTTATATTTGTTTTACAAATATTTCTTTTTATATTTGTTTTACAAATATTTCCTTTTCTATTCAATATCCACTTTGAAATTCCTTTTCATAAAATCATTTGATTTTATATAAATATATATTTTATTTTCAACATATACATTGAAAATTCCCATTTTAATTCCAGTATTATATATGGTATTTAAAATACCAAATAACAATGATTGATATCATTCAAACACATATAATCAACAACAGATTTTATATCACATCATATATTACAATATATGAAAAATAGTAAAATAAATGTTGAGGAATCCAGTTGGATTCCTCCGACCTGTTTCCCTGCATCCACAGATGTTAAACAATATAATAACATCGATTTCATTTCGATATGAAATATTCTGATAAACAGAATCAACATTTGATTAACGATTTATATATATATCGTTATCTATAATTTCAACCAATACATCAGCAATTCAACCAACCAATCAACACACAGCAATCAATTATCATTTATCATTACTAGATTATATTTATAAAAATATAAATTTATCAGAGTTAGTGAGATTTACTCACATTGGACGATCATCGTTAAATAACGATAACCATCGGTTGATTTAGACCGACAATTTATTTCACTATAAATTGTAACGAGCTTCGATTCACTCCCCGTCAGTTCCATTGTGTAGTGTTCGTCCATACGATCCCAACGGATCTTGTCGCGTTCAATTCTGATCACGTATGCTAAAGTTATGCATTATACAAGTTACGAATTGTTTTAAATTAAAACAAACTAATTTAATTCACCATTTTGCCTTACCCCTTCAAATAAAAACCGGCCCAACTATCTCTAAAGCCCAAACCCGCTTGCTCCTCCTTTCTTCCCCAACACAAGACCTTATATAACCGCTCCTGTTCAATCACACTTAACGCAAATCTTTAAACCATTATTTCCTCCTTCCTACTCCATGATTTCACAAACAGAAAACATGAACCACTTCCTCTTCCTGAAAGCAACCACTCCATCACCTCAAGGGACAACTCGAGCTCCTCCCTCATCTTGAACAGTATCGAGCTACCTATATAGGAACTTGCGTCACTTTTTGGTCCCGATTCCACCCAAATTTTGTACGCATACTCCATTTCTACTCCTCAATCCCAAAACGACCTCGAATCAAACCAATACCGCTTCGTTTTGATCAAATCTTGAACCCTAATTCACTGCTCTAAAACAACCATGAATGACAGCAGTATCGAACTACTTCAAACCCGTACTACAATGGAGCTTACACTGATATCCATTTATGCATGTCTTGGGATTTAAAAGATTTTATTTGAATTGATGTTGAATTTTTGAAGATCGAACTCATTTACTGGAAGAGAAAAGTTACGGCGGAAAGTATGTTTGACTGAGGAATGAAGAAATTAGGTTTAGGAAATAGTTAAGGTGTATTTATAGAAAGGTTTTTATATTTTAATATTCGATTTTTATATTTTTTTTACTCCTACACTATTTGTATTTATCATTAAAAATTCCTATGATCACACATAATATCCAAAAATCACGAAAATGGACATGCAGCTACAGTTCGACATTACGGACCAATCGAAACTGGTTTCGTCGAATTCTCACTCCGTTTGCTCACACAGCGTATTATTAACCATCAGAATAATGACTGTTTTTTAGATTAAAATCCCGTACGGCCACATACTGACTCTAAAAATCACGGAAATTGAAATCTAGCAATAATTTAATATTGCGGATCCAACAAAATTAGTTTCGTCGAAAACGGTGGTCGTTTACAAAACTAGCTATTTTTAAAGCTCTAAATAAACCCTTTTAAATATAAATATATTTAAAAATAATTAAATTTAATATTTAAAAATAAATATTTTTGTATATATTCACAATATAATATCATACAGCTCCAATTGGATTTATAACTCGATATTCAAATCCCGGTTGAATCGACATTCAATTTATATTGAAAAATTCATTTATAATATAAATAAATCGTTATAAATTATAAAGGAATTCCATAGCGACTTTTCAAAAATTTGATTTGGACATAAATCAAAATCTACACGACGAAATCCCGATTTTTCTCTTCCATTAGAAAAATATACTTCACCAACTCTGAACTTGTTTCACAGAAATCCGACTAAAACGGATTCTGTATACTCGTTTAAAGTTCGAATCGCCAAATTATCAACTGCAGCGCCATTTCGAGCTCGATTATAATTATAATATAATTATACGTTCAATTATCGTTCAAATAATATATTCTTTATTCTAATTCAATTCTAAACTGAATTAAATATCAGAAATGATCCAATTCACACAATATTGTGAATTCAGTTATTTTCGACTAATTCGGAATTATAATATATTTTTATATTATAAATATTAATTAAATATTCAATATTATTTAATTAAACCATTTTAAATCTCTAAATTACTATTTAAATAATTAAATTAATTAATTATTATACCGTAAAAATACAGGACATTACATTCTTTCCCCCTTCAAATAATTTCGTCCTCGAAATTGCTAAGGTAGAAAACAAACCCTATTAACTAGGTTAAATATTATTTGGCTTACTTCTTAAATTCCAGGTTCACTGTACCAATTAATTTTTAATTAAAATATTAATTATTCCTACTAACGAAAATTTCCATAAACTCTGAAAATTTTCTAACACTTGAAATTTCTGAAAAAGTTCGCCAGCGCCTCCTTTGTACTGGTCAAGCGGTACAACTACAACTCGCCTCTCTGGGCCTTCTCCAAACCAAAAGAAAATCAAACAGCCAAACGACTTGCCAAATCAGTTCATAAATCACCGAACTCATATATAAATAAACTTGTACCTCTTTGTTGGGCTTATCATTATCTCATTTCCTTCTGCTACAAATTTTAGCAGATACCAATGTCACCCCAATCAATTCCTAGACAATTTTTGTCCTCATATCCAACCTTTGTCTTATAACTAAACCAATTTCCATTTCGAAATCAAATTCCATTATCAATTCCACATTCTTACGACATCAATCCAACTTCCTCGATATCATTATAATCTAATTCTATTCAATTTTTACATAATTGACTTCAATTTAATACCAATTTGTTTTTCCAAATTTCAATTCAATTTGGTTTTAATTCAAACAATCCTTCCTTGGGAATTTTAAACAGCTTCGATTTTCTCAAAAATCAAACTATCCTTTTCGAAATTCAAACAACTTGTTTTCGCAAAGCATTTCCAAAAACAAAACTTTTGGTAGCAATCCATCACTTAAAAACTCGAAAATGAACACCGATGATGTCATGATCAACATCAGAATCTATTTTCAGCTATCGAAGTGAGTTCAATACTATATCACTTCCAAAACCATATCTAAACACTTCCATTTTGAAATTCATCTCAAAATATACTTTTCAATGCTTGTACCAAATTTAAAATCTCCCAGGATTTTAAAATTCACATACATTTAACCCTGATTCATTTACAAACACTTTTATAACCTTCCAGGGTTTTAATTCCAATTCTGATTGAAATTCAGATTTAATTCATCTAATTTCATGTATTTCACTTATATGACTTCCGATTGGCTATTTACATAACCATTTCACATTTTATAATCTTATTTGATTATAATCACAACCAACACATCCAATATACTATAATACTTCAAATATCTATACTTTGTTTATATCAAAATATAATGTGGGTAAAATTATTTCATTTACCCTCTTTTCAAAACATACTGTGTCGGTTCATCGTATTCGAGTGTTTATAAACCCCTACCGATACAGTGGATCAAACTGATCGACCAGAACCCATAAACAACTCAATCAATAAATTTCCACAATATAAAACCAATTTATATCAAATAAAAAATACGTTCACTCGTATATATACACTCAACTCAATCTAGGGTATTACTAACCCCATCTCTATTGAGTCACGCCATAGATCCAAGGTAATCAATTAACCTTCAGCTCTGATACCACTGTAACGACCCGGGTTTTCGCGATCCTGTTTATCGACATATACTCAATGTCGACTACCCAAGCATCGGAAATACCAGATAGTAAATGAAAGAAAATTGAGGGTGAGAATAGATAAGATAGAAAATTAAAACAGAAGATGAAGAAGAATATCACAACATCTGAGTAAACACGAATCTCACAGCGGAACGAATAAATATATTTCATAACATAACTTTGAAATAAAACAATATTTGTATACAATACCATTATTAGAGTATAACACTTACAACACAGCGTAAATAACAATAGCTATATAATCCTGAATCCTCCTGCTCCAGCTCTTTAAGTATCTGAAAAATCCCGACTACTTGACAGCCCGTACAAAAATTGGGCACCCAAGAGTTTGGGGAAAACAAAACAAACTCTGGGTCAGTCATATGACTGGTGTGAGTAAACTCAAATCATTTGATTTAACTTTCAAAATCCATTTAAAACAAAGGATAATCGTAAGACCGATCCACACATAAATACGGATGGTTTTTACCTTACGATAACCCAAATTATTTTTCTAAAATGATACTTGTCTGATATTATAATAATGTCTAGATCAAGTAAATAACAATCTAGTAGAAATGCTTTCATTTCACGTTATACATATATAATATACAATCAAAACCGCGGGCTCTTATTGGGTAATGGATTTCCAACTCTGACAAGGTATGGAACCACATTCCGATCAGTGTACTCTAGAAGCGATACACTGGAGTTCAACAAGAACATCTTGCAACTCGGCCACACATGATCGACCATTCATTTTGCTTGAATGTTTCGAATATATTATCACCTTTTGGTTGGTATACCAACATAACCATTCCCGAGAGATACAGAAGCGAAAGAAGTAACAAATATGAATATTCTCTAGATGGTGACAATATACCCTACTTGGGTGCGACCCACTTAGCCATGCTGCCTGCCCGATTTCTGTCATTTCCTAATTGATGAGGCTTGAGGTCATAACGTATCTTTTAATAGATCATCCTTCATTTACTTTGAATGCCACATCTTCATACCCATCAAATCACAAATTGATTCCCACAAAAATACCACGAGTATAAGCTAAGAGAAACGAATTCCTCTGCCACCAACGTAAATACATTTGAAACGATCAACTTACGCGATCTACCAGACATACTCTGTCAGAAATTCGTCCATTCAAGTTGTCCTGGGACTGGACAACCCGAAGGCACTATTTTGTAAACAGGACAGCCCTTGCATAACACCGTCTTCAATTATCTTCATCATATTTGATCGCACCGATAACGCCCATACAAAGTAGTTTTTAGATAATATATCTGATCCCGATCCCTCCGTATTGACAATGGAAATGGTCAAAAACTTTGATAGTCAGTGATTTAACTATCAAAGAAAACATGTGTGTAAACAATGATATTATTTCCAGATGGAAATTCTATCGATCAATCATCAATCAACATTTATTCATTTCTCGTTTCCATATATTCATCAAATCCTTATTTTCTAATTTTAGAAAATACACGTTATTAACTTTGGAAAACGTTTCCATTTCTGATTCACGCATCACTATCTTCTCACATATATCAGTCTCTAACTGTAAACTAGTAAGAGAACAACCCCCTACGTATTAACCTCGAAGGCTGAAACCAACATCAGATCAATACATAGACAGCTGTTCAACTCAACTAATTTCCAGTTAGTTTCTAATTCCTTTATCTCCATTTTAATTCCTAATTCAAAACCCCAAATTCCTTTATAATATTTTATTTGCAAAATATTTACTTTAATCTATTTTTCACATAGAATGTGAATAATATTTCTTTATATAGTCAAAACAGTTTGATTCCGTATTTAAAAACAATATCTCAAACCCAAATTCTATTTATATTTTTATTTGTACAATTATTCATATAAATCTCCTTTTTTATTTCCAACATTTAAATCTCATTCAAATCCCCTTTTTTAAATACCAAGTTCAAATTCCATTTCAAATATCGGTGTTGAACCGATTTTACTTCTCTATATAAATTCAGATTTTATATATCCAATTTATCCAATGATAAATATTTTACTTAATTTATAAAACATTATTTATAAATTTATCTTCTTACTTTATCTATTAAAAAAGATTTCTATTAAATATTCACTTTAAATTCATATCATGTTATACCCGTGTGCGAAGCACGGGTCTAAACCTTCCTAATGTAAAATTCTTTTTTATAAATCTCTATTCATTTTCCAAGTATTTCCTTTTCAATATCCTATATATGAACTATTTATTTCATATAAATGTTTCCCTTTTCAATATCATATTTATTTCATAAATATTTCCTTTTATATAATTCTATTTATTCCATAAATAAATATTTCCTTTTATATTTGTTTTACAAATATTTCCTTTTATATTTGTTTTACAAATATTTCCTTTTCTATTCAATATTTTGAAATTCCTTTTTACAAAATCATTTGATTTTGTAAAAATATATTTTATTTTCAACAAACACATTGAAAATTCCCATTTTAATTCCAGTATTATATATGGTATTTAAAATACCAAATAACAATGATCGATATCATTCAAACACACATAATCAACAACAGATTTTATATCACACAATATTACAATATATGAAAAACAGTAAAATAAATGTTGAGGAATCCAGTTGGATTCCTCCGACCTGTTTCCCTGCATCCATAGTTTTTAAACAATATAATAACATTGATTTCATTTCGATATGAAATATTTTGATAAACAGAATCAACATTTGATTAATGATTTATGTATATATCGTTATTTATAATTTCAACCAATACATCGGCAATTCAACCAACCAATCAACACACAGCAATCAATTACCATTTATCATTACTAGATTATATTTATAAAAATATAAATTGATCAGAGTTAGTGAGATTTACTCACATTGGACGATCATCATTAAATAACGATAACCATCGGTTGATTCAGACCGACAATTTATTTCGCTATAAATTGTAACGAGCTTCGATTCACTCCCCGTCAGTTCCATTGTGTTGTGTTCGTCCATACGATCCCAACGGATCTTGTCGCATTCAATTCTGATCACGTATGCTAAAGTTTTGCATTATACAAGTTATGAATTATTTTAAATTAAAATAAACTAATTTAATTCACCATTTTGCCTTACACCTTCAAATAAAAACCGACCCAACTATCTCTAAAGCCTAAACCCACTTGCTCCTCCTTTCTTCCCCAATGCTAGACCTTCAGATAACCTCTCCTGTTCACTCCCTCTTCCTGAAAGCAACCACTTCATCACCTTAAGGGGCAACTCGAGCTCCTCCCTCATCTTGCATCGAACAGTATCGAGCTGCCTATACAGGAACTTGCGTCACTTTTTGGTCCCGATTCCATCCAAATTTTGTACGCATACTCCATTTCTACTCCTCAATCCCAAAACGACCTCGAATCGAACCAATACCTCTTCATTTTGATCAAATCTTGGACCCTAATTCACTGCTCTAAAATAACCGTGAATGACAACAGTATCGAACTACTTCAAACCCGTACTACAATAGAGCTTACACCGATACAAATCCATTTATACATGTCTTGGGATTTATAAGATTTTATTTGAATTGATGTTGAATTTTTGAATATCGAACTCATTTACTAGAAGTGAAAAGTTATGGCGGAAAGTATGTTTGACTGAGGAATGAACAAATTAGGTTTAGGAAATATTTAAGGTGTATTTAGAAAGGTTTTTATATTTTAATATTCGGTTTTAATATTTGTTTTTACTCCTACGCTATTTGTATTTATCATTAAAAATTCCTATGATCACACATGATATCCAAAAATCACGAAAATGGACATGCAGCTACAGTTCGACATTACAGACCCAAGGAAACTAGTTTCGTCGAATTCCGACTCCGTTTGGTCACACAGCGTATTTTTAACCGTCTGAATACTGACTGTTTTTCAGATTAAAATCCCGTACGACCACATACTAACTCTAAAAATCACGGAAATTGAAATCTAGCATTAATTTAATATTGCGGATCTAACAAAATTAGTTTTGTCGAAAACGGTGGTAGTTTGCAAAACTAGCTATTTTTAAAGCTCTAAATAAACCTTTTAAATATAAATATATTTAAAAATAATTAAATTTAATATTTAAAAAATATATTTTCATATATATTCATAATATAATATCATACAGCTTCAATTAGATTTATAACTCGATATTCAAATCCCGGTTGAATTGATATTCAATTTATATTGAAAAATTCATTTATAATATAAATAAATCGTTATAAATTATAAAGGAATTCCATAGCGACTTTTCGAAAATTTGATTTGGACATAAATAAAAATCTATAAGACGAAATCCCGATTTTTCTCTTCCATTAGAAAAATATACTTCACCAGCTCTGAACGTTTCTTATTTCACAGAAATTCGACTTAAAACGGATTCTATATATTCGTTTAAAGTTCGAATCACCAAATTACGAACTGCAGTGCCATTTCGAGCTCGATTATAATTATAATATAATTATACGTTCAACTGTCGTTCAAATAATATATTTGGTATTCTAATTAAACTGAATTAAATATCATAAATGATCCAATTCACACAATATTGTGAATTCAGTTATTTTCGACTAACTCGGAATTATAATATATTTTTATTTTATAAATATTAATTAAATATTCAATATTATTTAATTAAACCATTTTAAATCTATAAATTACTATTTAAATGATTAAATAAATTAATTATTATACCGTAAAAATACGGGACATTACTGCTCTACTTAGTGTTCAAGCGCACTATTTGAATTATCCAACTAAACCATTTTAAATTTTCAAAAATGTTATTTTTTTGAAAAACATTTCTCAAAAGTTGAAAATTTAGGGAAATAAGAATTGATTACTTCTATTAAATATTGTATAATCTATCTTAAATCTATCCAACATACATGTCTAAATCATGTATTCGTGCCTTCCCTTTTCTACCTTGTGACTTAACCCCACAACTTGCTTACACACCTTATTCATTTGGAGAACAAATCTTTATACTTTCTAAAAAAATATTTAAATTGCCAAAATCAATAACTTTCCAAAATCTTTAAACTTTTAAATTTGAAAATTGAAAACTCTTATAGAAATCTTTTCCTATACTATTTCTATTTCAAGTTCTTCTAAAAGTTTAATTGTAAGGATTGGTATAAGGTGCTCTTCCAAACTCACACTTTTCTAATTTTCTTGCACAAAATAAATTTACTTCCTTACTAATTCTCAAGCGAACTTTCCAAACTATGAGTGGTGTTCAATTCTTGTGTTGCCTATGCACATTATATATATATATATATATATATATATATCCTTAATCCATCCATTTTCCAAACATAAGGCCTTTTCACCTACCCACAACTTGGACCTACCGTCCGTTTCCAAGTACCGACATATGAAATATCTCATTATCCATCAAATCTATCGTACACTCCATAGCATGGTTAAGCCAAAAATTGCACTTTTAGGACCCTTCATAATCCTAACATTGGTGTACGAACTCATTACGCAATACTTTACATGTGTGATTTTCTGAAAAGTGAGTCTCTCTCATGGATCTAAGTATAAATATATATAATTAATGTTTATATTTTCAAAATACAGATATGCCACTGACTAACTATATATAGGAATCCTAAACCTGAGCTCTGATACCAAATGTAACAAATCAAATTTCAACGGGTTCAGATTTTTCAAAAATTCTAAATCTGAAACCACTAAAACTCGAGTTGACTTATCTGGTATCCTGCAGAAAAGACAAAGATAATAAATATATCAGAACTCGATAAAACATCTCATAGTGGAATAGATAAAATATAAGAATCAAATATAGCCTTACCGAAATAATGACACTGCATAACAAGTGTCCAAAGGCTACCAAATCTCTGCAAAAATCTAACCTGCGAGTATATTATTAGAAAGGGGCCAGAACACAAGTTCTGGTAAAAGGAAAAATTATACATTCTAAAATAACCTTACATATACCATTCATTTACATTTTCTTAATAATTAGGTTAATCGGGTTAACAGTACTTTGGGCTCTGCACATACATCATACCCATCTAGCTACTACCCAGCAGATTAGACCTAATATATTATATAGGTAGCTATGCCCAACATCTCAAGGTACTCCTCATAGTACCCGCCTCGTACAGTCTCCGCCGTCACACCACATAAGTATGGGTTTCGTTCTAATGCCCGGAAATAGTATTCCAAAGCCATCGACTCCTTTTCGAGCTCCGTAGTAGGAAATTATATGTTCTGTCAAAGAAAGTCCTTCACGTAAATTGCTTTGAATGGGTAAATCAATCATTTGTCCTTGGGGATCCAACATTAATCCTCTGATAAAAAAAGAAACTCCAGATATTTGTTATCTTTCTCTTTTCCAAGTAATAAATGCCCAAGTTTCCTTAGGGTCCCAATTCCAATAAGAGCCCCATGCTTCGTTAGCCCATACTACTCCAGAAAGAATACCTATGGTTAAAAAAGTAAACCCTAAACTAATAACACGATAACTCCAATAATCCAAACGCTGAATTAATTGATATTTGCACAACCTCAATCCTATGTCGATCCCCGTACGGAAATTTATATCATTGCGCCAAGTAATCGCACAGAACCACCATCGATATGCCATGTAAGCACACGGATCCTCGTATCCGAACTCCATGGTCGAACCACATCTCGACGCAGAGTAATGCTCTAACATCTATGATACACCACCCACTATGTGTATCAAGACCCTCACACGAACGTATTGCCTATTATAACCCGAGATCCATAATAGTGATGCATCCAATGCACAGAACTCGATCAGGAGCTTTCGATATCTGCAAAGGACAGCTTCGTTAGGCCTACATTACAGATACTCATATATGGTCTATCTCTTTTCACCTTGGCACCTCCCTCATCTAATGAAAGATTGCATCAAGAGCTAATGGCATTCCTCTATCAAGCAATCTAACATCAAATTTGGCATGTCCCTTAACCAGCGTTCCGATAGTGAAAGATCGTTAGCCTGTTGGTTTTGCTCCTAGTCTTTCTACATCTCACTGACTGTCGATGATAGGTATCCGATGATTACTATCCTTAATTTGGTCCTGACCACCTCCTCCTAGAGCGTTGCAAATCGCCGAATCACCCAACGCCACCTGCCACAGCCTTCTGACTGCCACACCATAGTTGTAGTCAAGGTATAGCCTAGATTGTGCAACAGACCAGCATCCGAGCGACGGATTCATTCGGTTGTTCCTTAGAGGGCCATCTCAGAGTACACTACCATGTCTGCGGAAACCTTGTGCTCCCCTCTAGTCATGTAGAATAATTGGTTTGACGTACTCCTCTCGTGTCTCTAGACACCATAACTATCTAACCCAAGGGGTACTTCATGTAACAACCCAGATTTTTGGTCAATAAATATTGAATATTTAATATTGTTTTAAGTGTTGAGTTAGAAAAATAAATGGACTTTCATATGGAATTTATCGATTAATAATCGAGTACGATTTTATTTCGAATATATCGAATTATTGTAATACGAAAATGAAAATAATTGAATTCGAAGTTAAAACTGAATCGAAATTACTCAGATGATCAAAATAATTTTCATTTAAATATAAACGATAATAATAATTTATTATTGAGGAGTTGATTGTTTTGAATTGAAAATTTTATTTTATCATTTTAATTTTATTCGTGAAAATAGCCATTTTTCAAATGACCTAGGTTTTCAACGAAACCGATTTTATTGGAACTCGAACGTCAAACCATAGCAGTGTATCAATTTCCATCGCAATTGGAGCTCGTGTGTGGTCGTTTAAACATGAAACTTCACGCGTAATTTTCATGAGAATATTATAATAATAAATCGTATCGAAATCAAATCAAAATGTATTTTAATAAATTAAAATTTTCCGTAAATCAAATCGAATTAAATTATGCGTAAAATAAAAATCAAAATCTTTTTAAGTTCCTAAAATATATTTGCTATGTATGTTGCCCAACCAAAATTTAATTGGAATGTACGTTTGTTCTCTCTTCGTTTATAAATATCGTGACACCCCCTTTCTCCTCTTATTTATTTCGTTCTCCAATATTTCGAAATCAAAATATAATTTGCCATTTTCATTACATCTAAAATTGTAAAGTCCCGACAATCCCCGTCCTCCGAATCGACTGCAAGGCCCGATCCGAAAGTCGAAAAACGTCGGTTCACTAACTTTGGGCATACAACACATCAGAACAAACAACAAAAGGTTTTTATAAACATCATGATAATGTTACATCAAAGTACTGAATATATCAGAGTACATCGGTAAATAATAATACATCGAAGATTAATTTACAATGCAGCGGAACCAATAAACCACAGCGAAAGCCTATCAATGCTTTGGACACAGCTTTAAGCTTCGATCCAGAATCCTGCTCACTAAACAAATATCTGCAAAACAAGCCACTCAACTGCCCGTGTGGAAATAGGGGCACCCGAGTTTGCAAGTATAAAAAACTACGAGTCAGTCATGGGACTGGTATGAGAAATCTTACTTAACTTATCTAATAATAAGGCTAATCACAGGACCACACCGTTAACGCGGAACGGGTTTACTCCATTTGATTGCAAGTGCATAAAATAAGTAAATCTTTTAAAACAACGCAACGCTTTTTAGAAAAATGAAACTATTATAAGACCCAAGTCCCATCACACAATGCAACGCAAACCGGAGGATAGAGTTTTGCCTTATAATGATCAAACATGCTTGATACGTATACAAAAATAATCATTGATATTATTATTAGTGTCTAATCAGTTTAAAACACTTTCAAAATAAATGTATCAATCCTAGACGGCATAGTACCCCATCCTACTATGTCGCCATATATATGTTTACAATCAAATCCATTACATCATATTCGAAATTGGGTTTCCATCATGAGTCGAGGCTAGGAATTATGCTCGCCGGTTTCGAGACACTCTAGCAAATGCCTCAGGACTCGGACGTTGGCGAGCCCTGGTTAGCAGTAGTGTCGGTCCATAAATACTTTAGTGGATTAGTTATGCCTAAACAATACGTTTCCCAGTCCTATTGGGCCTATCACTTGGCCAGTAGCAACCAATATCCTAGGGCCCTCAAAATCCATCATCCACATAAGTAAAAATGTCTGGGCTCCATACCATAACACCACTTCTAGCTAGAAAGAAACGCATGCACTCCCTGCCGTCCTCATTCCGTTTTTGACTCACACCGGGGTGTGAGGCTCGCGAAGTAACATTATACACAAAACTGTGCTAAATAAAGCTGTGCTTTGATCATCAACCACAAGGCTCTGCTTTTCAACAAAAGCTTGATCCTTTGCATCTTGGCATGCCACATTGACAATCCATGCTAAGCGACTGATATCTATCAATATATAACCTCTAAGCTCGTATGTCTCAGAGAAGGGTGCTAAGCAAGAGAATAAATTCTCCACCACCAAACAGATATATATTAAATAGAAATCAGTTTACACAGAACGAAATTCAATGTCAGACACACATCCATTTACAAGTCCGTTCTGGGTCTGAACAAAACCGGGGACACCTTATTCCTTGTGACACCCCATGTCCGTTAGTGTCACCCACTAAGGGAATGCATTCGGTTCCATGAAGCATTATAGGTAAATAAGAACATAATAGCACAAGACAGACATGTAAAATATCAGCGGAATTAAAAACTTTATTTAAATCAAAATATCATGGTCCCAAATACTGAGTTTACATCATAAGTAACTAATTACATTTATAATCTGTCTTGCCAAAAATATTAGAGTACAAAAGAATAAAACCATATTTCCCTTGCAAATCCAATAGAGAATTGACAAGAAGTCAAAGCGATACATCAATATCCAAAATCCAAGCTAGGCTGAAAGAATCCAAATCAACTGTAAGCAATTCCACCCTGAGAACCTAGGGGGGCGGAAGAGAAAGAAGAGGAAACAAAAAGGGTAAGATGTAAAGTCTTGCGAGTCTAGTTACTTTTAAATATAAATAAATAAAAGTATCATGGCAGGTATATATAAAACAGGAAGAACAAGATAACAGTAACAATAACAAGTGTGAACTGAGCAAGATAAAATGAACATGATATATTGCGCTTCTTAAATACATTTCTCTACATCGCGCAGAAACTAATGTACCAGAAATAGAATGATCCCTACCAATATTGTTCCATTACATTTTCTTGATTATTAGGTTACTTGGGTTAATAGCACTCAAGACTTATACGTGCATCGTACCCATCCTACGCCGGAGTGACGTACGGATCTCTATATATCGATATTACATTCCGCATATATCTGTCATTACTATGCTACGCAAGCATACAGACTGCCACCATCGATCGAATCAGATTCCATATTGGAATAATGCCCTCTAGTCTACGATACACCATCTAGAGAAGATATGCATGTATCTAGACTGTCCCACGTATGTACTGTAATTATAGCTCGAGGCCTCAATTGCACGTCCTCTAATGTGCACCGAGTTCCGTGGCAGGGCTAAACAAGAAACACGAAACTCGGTCGGGAGCTGTTCCATACCTTTACAGACCACCTTTAAGTGCCTCCAAATAAAGATATTCCTCGGGTCTGTTTTCCTTGGTGACTATAGCCCCACCACGACCCCTCCCACAACTAGTAAATACTACAAGAGCTAAGCGACTGCCCCTAATACAACCAATCTAAACATCCATGTGGCATCTACCCTCAACCCTGTACCTCGATAGTGAAAAGTGAAATGATATCTTGGGTTTAGCTCTAGTCATTTCGCATCCCGCTGGCTGTCAATGACAGATATCCGACGGTCTACTATCTTTGTTGGTTGTGACCCTCTCTACCTCCTCGTGAGGCAACCATCGAATCACCCTGGTGTCACCTCGTCACGGCATTCTGACTGCATAGCTACATCTGTAGTCAAAGCCCATCCACCTAGTAGTTACGCGCAGACCCAACCTCTGCGAATACAGCCTAAGACATCTGTCACCGCACAGAGGACTACTAGGAGCACCTTACGTACTTCAGGAAGCTGTGTGCTTCCCCTTCCATTCCTTTGGAGCTGTCATAACAATCAAATGAATGTGCGCTCCCCTCGTGTCTTATAACACCTTAATGATCTACCCCATTGGGTTATTCACCCTCAAACGTACGAACTGGTCCAAGCGCCTTTCTTTAATATGTTGTTAGACCCTATATCTAAACAATCTTTTACGCGCTTGCCTTACCTCACCCAGTTCCCATTTAGCTTGGTTATTCTGTTCATATTGAATTCTTATTCCAATTTACCAAGTTTCACTTGCTTATTAATTTCAATCATATAACTTAATCCATTTTAGTTTATTAATAAGCCCACAATATGTTATTCTCTAGATTGTGGCCCAAGGTCTGTAATCCACAATCTATTTTATATTCTTGCTTGGTTACATCATTACAATAACATGTTCTCCTTAATACATTATTAAGTATATCTCAATTCACATGTTTCCTAATTAACATGTCACTTATCATTTATGATTAAATATAACTTATTTATTTTACAAATTTTCCTCATTCTTTCTCATTTAATCATAAATTCAATTTACACCGTCACTACAACTTATCATTGTTTACTTAGCGGATTATTACACATATCTAATTCTGTCATTTCTACAAGTTATGCTTACCCTACAAGGTGTCTTTAATTACATAACTTTATTATATTTTCCACCGGTTATGTATACCATTAGGTGTCTTTTATTACATAACCTTATTGGGTTAAGTTCGTGGGCCTATATTTAAATACTACCCACCCCCTCTATTTTACTTAACCCGCCCACTACCCATCCAATTTTACTTAACCCTAACTTAAGTTCATAATCATACAATCCTTATGGATTAAATTAGGTTAAGTAGTCCAATTCATTACCATTTCCAATTATGGTTATAATGTGATAGACCTCCCACATTAGGCCTACAATGTGTGGATGTTGGATATGCCGGTCGGGTCCGGGAAGTCTTATTCCACAGTTGCGTCTAACCTCGTGTCTTAGCCCGATTCGTATTTGCATACTTAGACCTCTCACATTAGGTTCAACATTAGTGGCTGCTAGATATGCTGATCGGGTCCGGGCAGACTTCCACTAGTAATGCAACCTAACCTCGTGTCATAAGTGCAATTACAGTTCCTAATTGTAATTACTAGACAATCCATTTTTATCCAAATCTACCTATATCATTATAAGTGATTATTTCTATTTTTCCCATATTTAATTATATTCCCAATTCCCTATTCAAATGATAGACTTTTACACCTCTTTTTAATTCACCTTTTAATTTTGCACCTTATGCTCTTTTTCCCAAGTTATAAGTCAAGGAATATGCATATATATATATATATATGTTTTGCACAACCCAAATCTACATATTTTTCAATTTGTGTCTCCTGTCCATATTCACCCATTTCAATACAAGTTATACCCGAATCCATATTCGCATATTTTCCAATGTATGCCTAAAATTCATATTCACATACGTCTTAATTTATGTCCCAAATCAGTACTTACACATGTCCCAATTTATGTTGAAACTATATTTTCAAACATATGCCTAAATTCATATTATCCAAAAGACATATGCCCCTAAACCCATATTCGTATATTTCCAAATTTATACCTGAATTTAGATCCATATTTCCCAATATCAATTATGCCCCAAATTATGTGTTTCCCCATTATTTCCAATTTTACACGTTCGCATTTTTCAGGGTTAGGCCTAGACTCGAAGGTAGCCTGGCTATATAAAAATAAAAAGAGAAAAGAGGGAGAGAAGAGAATAGAGAACAGGCATAATAACGAATCAATAATAAACTGATAGAAATAGGCATAAACTGAATAGGCATATTATGACAAAATTTAACATGGCGGCGGTATGAACATATAAAAGCAGATCTGATAGTTATGTCATAATAGAACTGAGTAGGAACCGATTCAAGATCCAATTTTTATATACATATCAAGATTACTACTTAGATATTCAGATCTATAAATAACATGGACTCACAGTGAATAGATCTAAGGAAATGGATCCAAACTACTGCGAAGAACATGTCGAATAAGTTGTTGTAGCCACCGCTGAATTTGTTGTAGCAATCTTCGAATATGTATAATCTTCTTTGAATTGATTTAGAAGAAGAAAGGCCATTTTAATTTTTGTTGCAGCAGAGCTTCGCCATTAGCATTATTTTTAGATGAATAAAACCAAGGTCTAGGGTTCTTTATATAGCCTAGGGTTCAATGAATCTTGCTCAGAAAGGTGTCCAGATAACAAAGTATTTCGCCCAGATCTGTCAGGGGTGGGTCGACCCCTCTTTGAGTGGGTCGACCTATGGGTCGACCCCTTTGAGTGGGTAGACCCACCTGGACGGGAAATCTACCGCCTTCCCAAATTTCAAATTTTGAACCAAATTTCAAATTTCTGGACCTATTTTTGAATTTCTGAACTATTATATATATATATATATATATATTCTTTCTGTGCATATACAAACTTCAAATCTTAAAAACTTCTTGATACGGTGTCCGATTTACGCAAGCCACCAGAATTTCGAGACGGACGCAACAGCGCAGTCCATCTTACTTAATTTTGAATATTAAATTAAGTTTTCCTTAATTCATTGTTAATAGTGTATTTCACACTAATTATTCTTTAATTCATCATCTTTAGTGTCGTTAAAATTCCGGGGTGTTACATTCTCCCCTACTCAAAGGATTTCGTCCCCGAAATCTCTAAGTTAAGAAGAAAGTATATCCTAACATCCAACAATCATACATCCATCTAGCAATCGCAGGCATCCATTGTCCTTAAGGAATTTATAATGCTTTTATGAACATATGCAATAGTGTGTGTATATGTTCGTAAACTAATGTAGAAGATCAGGCGGTCTACTGATTCAGTCGACCTCCTTAATGCAATGTATTTTTGTGCCACGCAACCAAAATGTATGCAAATCATCCTAATCTATGTAAGTTCTATATGTGTGCACAATCATCCATCCAAATGCAACATCAATGTAACGATATACCCATTTTCATTAATAAAAAATTAAAATGTACACACATCAATATTCAATATGTAAGTGGTTGAGCCGATCTAGTGCCTACTGTGTGTGTATATGCATCCACGAGCAATCACTAGCAAACACTTGCATCCATCAAACATAACATGTCTCAAACACATATTTACATTCGTTAGTTTTCTACCTATAGACTTGATTGATAGGAGATATTCAAATGATAGATACAAGTATTAATTCGAAGTTTGGAAAAGAAGTTAAGAACATATTTCGAAAAGGAAAGGATATGAAGCGCGAATCTTGTCTTCTGCCTCCCAAGTAGCGTCCTCGTGGCCCTTTCCCCATTGCACTCTTACTAGCTTCACTCCTTTGTTGCACAATTTCTTAACCTCCGATCCAAGTATGCAAGTCGGAACTCGTCCTATCATTGCTTCCTTCTATACATCCACTTCCTCTTGCAAGTTTGGCTCCACTACCTCGAACTCTATACATTTTATCGCCTCTTGAATGAATAGTCGTCTTTAGAATGACGGGCTTCCTCAAGGACTGTCTTTAATAAGTTTCCCATTCCGATATGATTCACCTATTAAACCTCTTCTCAAGTAGCTCCCCTACTTGCTTATAAATTTTCCTCTTTTCTTTTAGGAGTCACATGTCGCACAAGTAATGCAACTGGCTTTGCATTGTCCACCAAGTATATGCGGAAACCAATCTCATGCCTCGGGGGTAGACCCCGAACCTCATCAAAAACATCGGGATACTCACAATTATTAGTACAGATCGCAAATCGTCGATAGATATATCAAGAGGTTCTTGGAGACTAAGCATGACAGACCTTTTGGGGTCATAAGAAATCTCTAGAGTCTTTCCATGGCAAGTCAGAAGTCTAACGGCTCTTCTTTCAGAATCTAGAATGGCTCCATATATGTAAACCAATCTATCCCTAGAATCAAACTGTATCTTATGAAATCAAGAACATATGCGTCGTAACCAAACTCGACGCCTAACACAGAGACTCTCAAACCCCGACAAATCCTCGATAAACGAGTCGTACCACCAATGGGGTTTGAGGCAATAATGGGATCCAAAACCATATTAGTATCTAGGTGCAGAGACTCGTTAGAGGATCAGATATAAAAGAATGCAATGCGCCAGGAAAAGAATCCTAATAGGATGATCAGAAATAGAAATAAATCATTCAATGGAAAATTTCCTACCCCTATCCTGTCCACCAGTTATGAGAACATTAGCTTGTCCCTAGAAGTTCCTGCCCTCTGGCCTTGTCTTTGTCTCTTCGGGCACTCCTTAATGAGGTGTCCTGCCTTGCCAAAGTGGTAACAAATGCCTTTTCTCTTTCTGAATTCTTTTCCAGATGACCCACCGTTCTGAAATTATGGTATTTCCTCTTTTCTTCTTTGGGTTGTGCTCCTTAGCCCCAACTCCTTTATTCTCCTTTTTACCATCCTTGTGCAACATGCTAACAAGTTTCTTGAAAGCTGCCTCCATCACACGGAAATCTTTATGAGGCTTGAAAGAAAATAAGTCGCAGGTGAAACCATTGCGGCTAAAGATGGAGGTTGGGCACTTCTTTGCCCTTCGACATGTACCGTAGTTTTAACATGCCTACGAAACCATGCCGAATTGAGGATACCCTTTCGAGAGGAAACAACTCCCCGATCCAAAAAGGAAAAGAAATCATGCAGAGAATCGAGAAGATATTTATGGCTTTGGGAAATATGCTTTTCGAAAACAGACTTTTTATTTTAAAATACTTTGTTTTTTAGACCTTTTTTAAAACCATTTTCAAAGTATTTTATCCGATCTTATAACCATATGCTCTGATACCAAATGTACTGACGCCCCACATCCGTTAATGTCACCCACTAAGAGAATGCATTAAGTTCCATGAAGCGTTATAGGTAAATAAGAACATAATAGCACAAGATAGACATGTAAAATAGCAGCGGAATTAAAAAATTTATTTAAATCACAACATCACGGCCCTAAATACTGAGTTTACATCATAAGTAACTAATTACATTAATAATCTGTCTTGCCAAAAATATCAGAGTAAAAAAGCATAAAACCATATTTCCCTTGCAAAGCCATAAGAGAGTTGACAAAAAGTCAAAGCGATACATCAATATCCAAAATCCAAGCTAAGCTGAAAGAATCCAAATCAACTTTAAGCACTTCCACCCTGAGAACCTGTGGGGGGGGGGGGAAACGGTAGAGAGAGAAGAGGAAACAAAAAGGGTCAGATGTAAAGTCTGGCTAGTCCAGTTACTTTTAAATATAAATAAATAAAAGTATGATAGAAGCTATATATAAAACTGGAAGAACAAGATAACAGTAACAAACAAGTGTGAACTGAGAAAGATAAGATGAACATGATATATTGCGCTTCTTAAATACATTTCACTGCACCGCGCAGATACTAGTATATCAGAAATAGAATGATCCCTACCAATACCGTTCCATTACATTTTCCTTATTATTAGGTAACTTGGGTTAATAACACTCAATACTTATACGCACATCGTACCCATCCTACGCTGGAGTGACGTACGGATCTCTATATATCGATGTTACGTTCCGCATATATTTGTCATTACTATGCTATGCAAGCGTACGGACTGCCACCATCGATTGAATCAGATTCCATATCGGAATAATGCCCTCTAGTCTACGATACACCATCCAGAGCAGATATGTATGTATCTTGACTGTCCCACGTATATACCGTAATTGTAGCTCGATGCCTCAATCGCACGTCCTCTTATGTGCACCGAGTTCTGTGGCAGGGCTAAACAAGAAACATGTAACTTTGCCGAGAGCTATTCCATACCTGTATAGGCCGCCTTTAAGTGCCTCCAAATACAAATATTCCTCGGGTCTGTTTTCCATGGTGGCTATGGCCCCACCTCGGCCCCTCCCTCAACTAGAAAATACTAAAAGAGCTAAGCGTCCGCACCTAATAAAACCAATCTAAACATCCATGTGGCATCTACCCTCAACCCCATACCTCGATACTGAAAGGTGAAATGATATCTTGGGTTTAGCTCTAGTCTTTTCGCATCCCGCTGGCTGTCGATGATGGATATCCGACGGTCTATTATCCTTGTTGGTCGTGACCCTCTCTACCTCCTCGTGAGGCAACCGTCGAATCACCCTGGTGTCACCTCATTATAACATTCTGACTGCATAGCTACATCTGTAGTCAAGGCCCGCCCACCTAGTAGTTACGTGCAGACCCAACCTCTGCGAATACAGCCTAAGACATCTGTCACCGCACATAGGACTACTAGGAGCACCTTACGTATTTCAGGAAGCCGCATGCTTCACCTTCCAGTCCTTCGGAGCCGTCATAACAATCAGATGAATGTGCGCTCCCCTCGTGTCTTTTAACACCTCGATGATATACCCCATTGGGTTATTCACCCTCAAACGTACGGACTAGTCCAAGTGCCTTTCTTTAATATGTTTTTAGACCCTATGTCTAAATATTCTTTTACGCGCTTGCCTTACCTCACCCGGTTCCCATTTAACTTGGTTATTCTGTTCATATTGAATTCTTATTCCAATTTACCAAGTTTCTCTTGCTTATTAATTTCAATCATATAACTTAATCCATTTAAGTTTATTAATAAGCCCACAACATGTTATTCTCTAGATTGTGGCCCAAGGTCTGTAATCCACAATCTATTTTATATTCTTGCTTGGTTACATCATTACAATAACATGTTCTCCTTAATACATTATTAAGTATATCTCAATTCACATGTTTCCTAATTAACATGTCACTTATCATTTATGATTAAATATAACTTATTTATTTTACAAATTTTCCTCATTCTTTCTCATTTAATCATAAATTCAATTTACACTGTCACTACAACTTATCGTTGTTTACTTAGCAGATTATTACACATATCTAATTCTATCATTTCTACAAGTTATGCTTACCCTACAAGGTGTCTTTAATTACATAACTTTATTATATTTTCCACCGGTTATGTATACCACTAGTTGTCTTTTATTACATAACCTTATTGGGTTAAGTTCGTGGGCCTATATTTAAATACTACCCACCCCCTCTATTTTACTTAACCCGCCCACTACCCATCCAATTTAACTTAACCCTAACTTAAGTTCATAATCATACAATCCTTATGTATTAAATTAGGTTAAGTAGTCCAATTCATTACCATGTCCAATTATGGTTATAACGGGCTAGACCTCCCACATTAGGCCTACAACGTGTGGATGCTGGATATGCCGGTCGGGTCCGGGCAATCTTATTCCACAGTTGGGTCTAACCTCGTGTCTTAGCCCGATTCGTATTTGCACACTTAGACCTCTCACATTAGGTTCAACATTAGTGGCTGCTGGATATGCCGGTCGGGTCTGGGCAGACTTCCACCACTAATGCAACCTAACCTCGTGTCATAAGTGCAATTATAGTTCCTAATTGTAATTACTAGACATTCCATTTTTATCCAAATCTACCTATGTCATTATAGGTGATTATTGCTCTTTTTTCCCATATTTAATTATATGCCCAATTCACTATTCAAATCATAGACTTTTACACCCCTTTTTAATTCATCTTTTAATTTTGGACCTTATGCTCTTTTTCCCAAGTTGCAAGGCATATACATACATATATATATATATATATATGTTATGCACAACCCAAATCTACATATTATTCAATTTATGTCCCTAGTCCATATTCACCCATTTCAATACAAGTTAATCCATATTAGCATATTTTCCAATGTATGCCGAAAATTCATATTCACATACGTCCTAATTTATGTCCCAAATCAATACTTACACATATCCCAATTTATGCTCAAACTATATTTTCCAACGTATGCCTGAATTTATTATCCAACCAGACATATGCCCCCAAACCCATATTCGTATATTTCCAAATTTATGCTCAAATTTAGATCCGTATTTTCCAATATCAATTATGCCCCAAATTATGTCTTTCTCTATTATTCCCAATTTTGCACATTTGCATTTCTCAGCGTTAGGCCTAGGCTCGAAGGTAGCCTGGCTATATAAAAATAAAAAGGGAAAAGAGGGAGAGAAGAGAATAGAGAACAAGCATAATAACGAATCAATAATAAACCGATAGAAATAGACATAAACTGAATAGGCATATTATGACAAGATTTAACATGGTGGCGACATGAACATATAAAAGCAGATCTGATAGTTATGTCATAATAGAACTGATTAGGAACCGATTCAAGATCCAATTTTTATATACATATCAAGATTACTATTTAAATATTCAGATCTAAAAATAACATGGACTCACAGTGAATAGATCTAAGGAAATGGATCCAAATTACTAGGAAGAACATGTTGAATAAGTTGATGTAGCCACCGCTGAATTTGTTGTAGCAATCTTTGAATGTGTATAATCTTCTTTGAATTGATTTAGAAGAAGAAATACCAATTTAATTTTCATTGCAGCAGACCTTCGCCATCAGCATTATTTTTAGATGAATAAAACCTAGGTCTAGGGTTCTTTATATAGCCTAGGGTTCAATGAATCTTGCTCGGAAATGTGTCCAGATACAAAACGAAGTATTTCGCCCAGATTTTTCAGGGGTGGGTCGACCCCCCTTTGAGTGGGTCGACCTATGGATCAACCCCCCTTTGGGTAGGTCGACCCCCCTTTGAGTGGGTAGACCCACCTGGGCAGGGAATCTGCAGCCTTCCCAAATTTCGAATTTTGAACCGAATTATGATTTTCTAGACCCGTTTTTGAATTTCTTAACCTATTATATATATATATTCTTCCTGTGCGTATACAAACTTCAAACCTTTATAACTTCTTCATACGATGTCCGATTTACGCAAACCAGGTGTCTATTTTGACCAGAATTTCGAGACAGACGCAATGGCACAGTCCATTTTACTTAATTTTGAATATTAAATTAAGTTTTCCTTAATTCATTAGTAACAGTGTATTTCACACTAATTATTCTTTAATTCATCATCTTTAGTGTCGTTAAAATTCCGGGGTGTTACATTCCTCGTCCCTTATGTCCACTTCGGAAGAGAGGTTCTCGCATATCCGGACAATCAACAAGTACGTCCGGACAACTACCACTATAACCCTTTCAAGGCAGAAACTCCAATCAAAGGTATCGGTAGTCATCCATTTGATGTGAAGATCGCCTGTCTTCAACCACCGTCTTCAATGTCTTCGATCTTAAATCGTCGTATAATTATTTGAAATGAGATTGAACTCGGTCTTTTCAAATAATTTTCGAATATATATAATTAAAATCATTTTATATCGTTAAATATTATTTTATAATGATTTATTGCTATTTTGTTTATATAAAAATAGCCTATTTAATTCAAACGACATTTCAGGTCGTTACGTGGCCCTGGCGCAGTTTTTATCGAAATTTGAATTGCACATTTCTCGAAATCTAACCGTTGGATTTTAATAAATTTAATATTGTTGGAAAGATTTTCCTAAAGCGAACCTAACGGTTCCAGTTTTGGGAAAATCCGATGGTTGGATCTCTCGGTATAATCGTTTAAAGTTACGATTCCGAAAAGTGAACTACCGCGCGCGAATCGTTAAATTTTAATTTATATTTATATATAATATATAAATCATTTGACGATTTCACTAACATGTTAAAAGTGATGTTTTCAACAAACAAAACATATATTAACATTTAAACATTTTCCTATTTTACAAACATGTAAAAGGTAACATTTTTTATTACAAATACCGTTTTAACATATAATCCTTTTTGTCTAAAATAAACATGTGAAATGTCCTTTTTTAATGAAACTAAATATACATTAAAAATATCCCTTTTTTATCTCTAAACAATTTCTAATGAACATGTCATTTATATTAATGAATCATTTTTAATGAAACTAAATATACATTAAAATGTCCTTTTTAATCTCTAAATAATTTCTAATTAACATGTCATTTTTAATGAAACTAAATATACATTAAAAATGTCCTTTCTAATCTCTAAATAATTTCTAATGAACATGTCATTTATATTAATAAATCATTTTTAATGAAACTAAATATACATTAAAAATGTCCTTTTTAATCTCTAAATAATTTCTAATGAACATGTCATTTATATTAATGAATCATTTTTAATGAAACTAAATATGCATTTAAAATGTCCTTTTTAATCTCTAAATAATTTCTAACGAACATGTCATTTATATTAATGAATCATTTTTAATGAAACTAAATATACATTAAAAATGTACTTTTTAATCTCTAAATAATTTCTAACGAACATGTCATTTATATTAGTGAATAATTTTAAATGAAACAAAATATACATTAAAATGTCCTTTTTATTCTCTAAACAATTTCTAATGAACGTGTCAATTTCCATAATGAATCATTTTTAATGAAATTAAATATACATTAAAAATGTTCTTTTTAATCTCTAAACAATTTCAAACGAACATGTCAATTTTTATAATGAATCATTTTTAATAAAACTAAATATACATTAAAAATGTCCTTTTCAATCTCTAAACAATTTCGAATGATCATGTCAATTTTCATAATGAATAATTTTAAATGAAACTAAATATACATTAAAATGTCCTTTTTAATCTCTAAACAATTTCAAACGAACATGTCAATTTTCGTAATGAATCATTTTTAATGAAACTAAATATACATTAAAAATGTCCTTTTTATTCTCTAAACAATTTCTAATGATCATGTCAATTTTAATAATGAATCATTTTTAATAAAACTAAATATACATTAAAAATTATTATTTTTAATGAAACTAAATATACATTAAAAATTATCATTTCTAATGTTTCAACAACCTTCCCTAAACATGATTCTTTTTAATAATGAATCTAAATATACATTAAAAATTATCATTTTCAATGTTTCCACAATTTTCCCTAAACATGATTCTTTTTAATAATGAATCTAAATATACATTAAAAATTATCATTTTTAATGTTTCCACAATTTTCCTTAAACATGATTCTTTTGTGATCCATATATATATATATATATATATATATATATATATATAATAAAAAGTAATTTTTATTGTATAAATAATTCCATATATACGAATAAAAAGATAATTTTATTGTATACACAATTTCTATGTTTCATATATATACAAAAAAGGGATTTTATTGTATACACAATTTCTATGTTTCATATATATACACTAAAAAGGAATTTTTATTGTATACACAATTTCTATGTCTCATATATATATATATATATAATAAAAAAAATATTTTATTGTATACACAATTTCTATGTTTCATATATATACAATAAAAAAATTATTTCATTGTATACACAATTTCTTTGTTTCATATGTACAAATAAAAAGGAATTTTATTTATACACAATTTCTTTGTTTCATATATATATAATAAAAAGATATTTTATTATATAAACAATTTCTATGTTTCATTTGGGCAGGGGATAATAGTGCACGTGAGAACCTAATGTTGTGGTAGGTGGTATATAGAGCAATCATTACCAAAGATAAATTCATGCAAAAAAGGCGTCCAAACTGATCTTGCCTGCGTGTTTTGTACTCATGGAGTTGAAACTTTCGAACACCTTTTCTTTCTATGTCTATATGTCTTCACCTTGTGGAAAGAAATTAATACCAATATTGGGAGGACTGATGCTGATCAAGATGCTAACACTCAATGGAACACCTTACACGGTTAAATTAGTAGGAAAAGACAGAGAGGGAGACTTCTTAATTACGTCCTCAAGAAGTTCATTTACTTGATCTGGAAAAAGAGAAATGATCGGGTGTTTGAAGGCAGTAATGTTAAGAATTTCTCCTAGGTTAGGGGAAATGTCAAAAGGGAAATAAGAGGAATACGACAACTGACATTTACTTTCAACTCGGGAATTGTGTCTAGCCTTATGTAACAATGTCTTTTCTTGTTTTGTTCGTCTTCTTGTGTTTAAAGAACCGTGTTTCCATGTTATTTTGTGTATGTGTGTTGTATTTTCTTTTTTTCTCCGGTTCTTTAATAAAAGTGGTAGGGGTCCACTCAACCCCGTAAGCCTTGCCATTTTTTTTATGTTTCATATGTACAAATAAAAAGGAATTTTATTTATGAACAATTTCTATGTTTCATGTATATGCAACAAAAAGATATTTTATTGTATAAACAATTTCTATGTTTCATATGTACAAATAAAAAGGAAATTTATTTATGCACAATTTCTATGTTTCATATATATATATATATATATACAATAAAAAGATATTTTATTGTATAAACAATTTCTATGTTTCATATGTACAAATAAAAAGGAATTTTATTTAAACACAATTTCTATGTTTCATATATATACAATAAAAGGATATTTTATTGTATACACAATTTCTATGTTTCATATGAACGAATAAAAGGGTATTTTTATTGTATACACATTTCTATTATTAACATGTACAATAAAAAGAATAATTTTATTGTATAACAAATTCTATTATTTACATGTACAATAAAAGGAATATTTTTATTATATAATGTAACGACCCGCATTCTACGCATCGAAGGATCGTAGAATATTTATTTCTTTCACATACGAAGTTGTATGGTCATGTAACTTTGGGAGACGACTATTGGGGTCATTTCCCATGTTCATGATTTTTGCTGATTTTTAAATGATCATTTTGCCCCTAGATGATCTTGTTTTGGCCATAACTTTTGATTGGTAAGGAGTTTTGACCTGAACCACTTCCATTAGATTCAGATGATGGTTTACCTTTCCGTTGAGTGGTCACATTAGCCAAACGGATTCACCGTTTGGGAGATATGGCTGAAACAAGGTTTACAAGGTGAAAAACAGCTTAACTAGGCCTAATTAGGGTGATTAGCAAGAGGGTCCATAACCCATTTCGGGATTAGGGTTATGGGGGGCTGAGATGAGTTAGTAAATCAGTTTTTATTTCATTTTTTAGCCGCCACTTACAACCTTTGAACCCTAGCAATGACCTTCACTTGCTAAAACACCTCAAATCACCTTCTAATCGCTAATTAAGCCAAATCTACATTAAATCATAGCGGATTAACACGAAAATCGAGGTAGGGCTGCTGGAGTGTGTTGGAATCCGAACCATTTTGTCTAAAAGTTTCAGATCTGAGTTTATTTGTGGCTAAGGTGAGTGATTAGCATTGTTTTTACACTCAATACAGTTAATTAGGGTGATTAGTGTTAATTAACGAAATTATGCATGTTAAAAATCTGGAAAAATGTTTAGAAATTCTTAAATATTATTTTAAGCCTCTGTTAGAAGTTTAGGTTAATTTGGTTAAGTTTTGCTAATCCTATCATTAGATTTGCTTAAACATGCTTAAGGGGAAAACATAGGGTTTTGGGTTTGTTTGATCCGTTTTGACATATCAAATTGTTGTTTTGGTCTTTATGGTTGATTCTCAATGTTGATATGACTGTATGGTATGCTTTGAGATTGATTAGAAAAGTTAGAATGGTCGAAAACGCCGTCGTATGGCGTAAAACACTCGCTAGAAAAGTTGCAGGAAATGTGCAGGGTTTCGGATCGGATTATAGGGCTCGGATCGGTGGATCGGGTAAGGGGAATATGAGCCGGATCGGAACTTGGCACTAGTGGAGCCTTGGCAACAAGGAAGGCCACTTGCAAAGAGTTGGAGTTATGTGGGGATCAGATCGGAGCTGAGCATGGGATCGAATCGGAGGAGAGCAACTGGAGCAACGGATGGAGATGACCAAACCGACCCGGATGGAGTGCCACAACCGAACCGACCTGGAGGGTGTTGACCAAACCGACCCGGATGGAGTGCCCCAACCGAACCGACCTGGGGGTGTTGACCGAACTGAACCGGATGGATGACCAGGAGCTAAAGCATGTCGAACCGAACCAAGGGAAAGCCACCAAACCGAACCGGATGTATGCTACTACTTCTACGCGATGACTCTTCTGAAGACCAACTCCAATTCGACCAAAACCCGAGATGCAAAGGAGGTCCAGATGGGAGGTTATTACTCAGGATCCAAATGGGATCAACGAGTTGACTTCATGATTGGACTTTGCTGCGGGACGTGTGCAAAGGGGTCATCGACGTCTACAGCTTTGATTCACCACCGAGTCGGAGATTAGGCCGCGTATCAGTGTAGTGGGGTAGTTATTACTCCATGGGGCAGAGTGATCGTAGCATGGCTGTGAGCCAGTGCAGTGGAGTCATCATGACTTCATGGGGCAGAGTGGACATAGAAAGGATTAGTGGCTATGGATCAGTGCAGTGGAGTCGTCATGACTCCATGGGGCAGAGTGATCATAGCAAGGATTTAGGTTATCAAAGCGGTGGATATCGTATGCTTTACGCACTGAGTGAGAGGTGTGAGGATGGTTTCTATGCTTGATTGTTTTCCATCATTATGACATGCACACCCCCTCCCCCGTATCTTTACACCATATGTTAGTGTCACCTTAGAGTATTGTACATCTTGTTGTGCTAACTCTTTGGTTGCAGGTTCAGGTATGGTTTAGTATACATGTTAGACCCAGAGTTTTATGTCTCTTCTTATTACTCTGGGTGCTCTTAAATGGGCAGACTAGGGATAGGTTAGGTGGTATGCACGAGTAGCCGTACCGGAGACGAGTAGGAGGCTCCCACGTATGATATATATAGATATTCTCCCTGTGTCGTTGCTGGTCACTACTTTGGGCATTAGTAGTGTACCTTTCTCATATTGTTTAGAGACGGTTTTTTTTTAAAAGTTGTAATGTTGATGATGTGGAACATAAGCTGTATTTGGATTTTCCGCTGCTATGATGGTTTAGTTTTCAGCTTATGCACTGTCTCGCCTGTTTTATGTCAAGTATGTTATTATTATATTTTATTCCATGTGCTGTGAGACATTCTATAGGTTCCTTGCTAGTTCAAATTCCCTTCTTTCCTTTCTTTGGCGATTGTTCCGTGCTGGTTGGACATTGGCACAACGCACTCTCATTGAAATGTCGGCTGGTGAGGGGCGGGCCGTCACATATAACAATTGTATACACAATTCTATTATTAACATGTACAATAAAAAGAATATTTTTATTGTATAACAATTTTAACAAATTCTATTATTAAATGTACAATAAAAAGAATATTTTTATTGTATAACATATTCTAACAAATTTTATTATATCCAATTCAATCCAATGGATCACCACAATCAAAATCAATCAATTCAAATCTCGTACAACACACAATTGAATTTTAGTAGCGTATATATAAAAATTTCTTCAATGCAACAACAATTAATTTTAATTTTAAATAAGAGATCTCACATATAAGCTAAAAATAATATTCTTAGAAAACAAATATTTGTGATAATTAAATACTGATAAAAATCATGGTAGTTTATATAAAATAAATAATTGTACAAGAGAATTTAGTGAGAGAGTTCTCACCTTGATCGGTGTCAGAAATCGTTAAATACGATTGACTTTAATTTATTTAAACTGGGTTTAAATTCAACTAAATTCCTAGCTGTCCCTGCTTGCTTCCAAATCTGTTTGTACATGTAGTGCTTGACGAGAGGAATCCAATGCAACTTGTTTCACCTGATTCTGTTGTCGTATGTAAAAGATATGCCATTTTAAAGATTGGATAATTAAATTAGTTAAAATAAAATTAAGTTTCCTTATTTACTTTTTTAGTCCTTCTTCCCATTATCATCTTCAAGCCACCGCAAAACCCATTCGTTGATCACCATGGACGCACTTCAAGGCGGTTTCAGGCCGATCCACCACCACTTCATTCGCCTCGGCACGCCTTCTAGCGCCCCTGACGCCTCGAAACTCTCATGACCGTAGCCCCGTGAATCTCCGTCCGAACGTAGCGCCTTCAAGGCCAATTTCCGATCACCCAAGTCCACCAGGGCCGATCACCACAATACCAAATTGAAGCCCTCCTTTGATACTCCAATTCGTTCAACAGGGGCTTGGTCTGATTGCTGATAGATTAAGAGAAAATAAGAGAGGAAGCGGGGAACATTTCTGGCCTTCGATTTTATAGAGGCGGCGGCCATGTATTATGAATTAGGGTTTGATTATCCTATGTATTTATAATATTATTTAATTCATTAATCACTAAAAGGCCCGTTAATTACTTCTAACTCCAAATTAAGCCCAGCGACTGTCGCCCCTAGCCAAATACCCCTATTCCGGACACAATGGACTATGTTTCGTAAGCCCGTTTGATTGTTTTAATCTATTTTTCTTTAAATTAAAATATAAAACATTTAATATTAAATTTAAACGTAAATTTTAATTTACTGGGGCCACATATTGACTCCAAAAATTCCCGAAAAATTAATCTAGCTATGTTTTGACGATATGGCCCTAACAAAATTAATTTTATCGAATTTGGAAACCGTTTGAAAAATGGTCTTTTTAATGGTTATCCAATTCAATAGAAATTACCAAACGCATTTTAATTTATCACGCTCACATATTAATTCCAAAAATTATGGAAATTTAAACCTAGCAATAATTTGACATTCCAGATCCAGCAAAAGTGGCCTCATCGACAACGGAGGTCGTTTGCAAAATGGCTATTTTTAAGGGCTTTATTTTATATTAAATTCCATAACGACTTTTCTAAATTTTAAACTGGACATAACTTTTAATTCTCGGTATGAAATCTGGATTTTTCACATTCGTTAGAAAGATATAATTAAACAGATTCAAATATTTTTGGTTTTACTGAAATCCAATTTATTTTGAATCATATACATTCAGTTAAAGTTTAAAATCAAATTTTCAAACTACCGCGCTATTTCAGGCTTGTTTTATAATTAAAATAAATTTATATGTTCTAACTTCGATTTAAATAGATTTTTAATTGTTATAATTTAAAATAAATCATTTTAAATATTCAAAATCCATTAAAATTACTAAAATAAAAATTTTAAATTGGTTTAGAATTTCTGGGTTGTTACAATCTCCCCCACTTAAAATCTTTTCGTCCTCGAAAAGGACGGAGCTGAAAGTTGTTTAACTAACCAACTCAATTTTCATTCTTTTATTGGTTTCAATAATTTTTTAGTTGAACTAATAATCACACAATACAATCATCAATAAATTAGCTGATTATCTTTTCAAATATATATAACTTTTATATATTCAAAAATCATATTTTCTAAAATCGGATTATATATATAATCACAAATACGTTAATTATAAACTTGTCACTCTCAACTCATTCTAGGGCATTTCTAACCCCATCTCTAACGAGTATCTCATTCTAGGATGCTACTGATCCTATCTCTAATGAGTATTCTTTCATAGGACATTACTAATCCTACCTTTGATGAGTCTTTTGTTCAGTTCTAACGAGTTGTACCCCAAAGATTTGAATGAACCAAAGCTCCGATACCACATGTAATGTCCCGAAAATCCCCATCCTCCAAATCGACCGCAAGGCCCGATCCGAAAGTCGAAAATCGTCGTTTCACTAACTTTGGGCATACAACACATCAGAACAAATAACAGAAGGCTTTTATAAACATCATAATAATGTTACATCAGAGTACAGAATATATCAGAGTACATCGATAAATAATAATACAACGGAAGATTAATTTACAATGTAGAGGAACCAATAAACCACAACTGAAGCCTATCAATGCTCTGGACACAGCTTTAAGGTTCGATTCAGAATCCTGCTCACTAAATAAATATCTGCAAAACAAACCACTCGACTTCCCATATGGAAATAGGGGCACCCGAGTTTGCAAGTGAAACAAACTACGAGTCAGTCATGGGACTGTTATGAGAAATCTTACTTAACTTATCTAATAATAAGGCTAATCACAGGACCACGCCGCTAATGCAGAATGGGTTTACTCCATTGGATTGCCAGTGCATAAAATAAGTAAATATTTTAAAATAACGCAATGCTTTTTAGAAAAATGGAACCATTATAAGACTCAAGTCCCACCACACAATGCAACGCAAACCGAAGGATAGAGTTTTACCTTATAATGATCAAACATGCTTGATACGTATAAAACAATAATCATTGATATTATTATTAGTTTCTATTCAGTTTAAAACACTTTCAAAATAAATGTATCAATCCTAGATGGCATAGCACCCCATCCTACTATGTCTCCATATATATGTTTACAATCAAATACGTTATGTCGTATTGGAAATTGGGTTTCCATCATGAGTCGAGGCTAGGAATTATCCTCACCGGTTTTGAGACACTCTAGCAAATGCCTCAGGACTCAGACGCTGGCGATGCCTAGTTAGTAGCATGGCCAGTCCACAAATACTTTAGTGGATTAGTTATGCCTGAACAATACGTTTCCCGGTTCTATTGGGCATATCACGTGGCCAGTAGCGACCAATAACCGAGGGCCCTCAAAATCTATCATCCACATAAGTAAAAATGTCTGGGCTCTATACCATTACACCACTTCGAGCTAGAAAGAAACGCATGCACTCCCTGCCGTCCTCATTCCGTTTTTGACTCATACCGGGGTGTGAGGCTCGCAAAGTAACGCTATACACAAAGCTGTGCTAAATAAAGCCGTGCTTTGACCATCAACCACAAGGCTCTGCTTTTCAACAAAAGCCGTAATCCTTTGCATCTTGGCATGCCACATTGACAATCCACACCATGCGACTGATATCTATCAATATATAACCTCTAAGCTCGTACGTCTCGGAGAAGGGTGTTAAGCAAGAGAATAAATTCTCCGCCACCAAACAGATATATATTAAATAGAAATCAATTCACATAGTACGAAATTCAATGTCGGACACACATCCAATTACAAGTCCGCTTTGCGTCTGAACAAAACCGTAGACACCTTATTCCTCGTCTCGTATGTCCAATACGGAAGAGAGGTTCTCGCATATCCGAACAATCAACAAGTACGTCCGGACAACTACCACTATAACCCTTTCAAGGCAGCAAATCCAATCAAAGGTATCATTAGTCGTCCATTTGATGTGAAGATCGCCGGTCTTCAACCACCGTCTTCAATGTCTTCGATCTTAAATCATCGTATAATTATTTGAAATGAGATTGAACTCGTCCTTTTCAAATAATTCTCAAATATATATAATTCAAATCCTTTTATATCATTAATATTATTTTATAATGATTCATCGCTATTTTTATTTATATAAAAATAGCCTATTTAATTCAAACGACGTTTCAGGTCATTACGTGGCCCTGGCGCTGTTTTAATCCAAATTTGAATTACACATTTCTCGAAATTTAACTGTTGGATTTTAACAAATTTAATATCGTTGGAAAGATATTCCCAAAGCGAACCTAACGGTTATAGTTTTGGGAAAATCCGATGGTCGGATCTCTCGGTATAATCGTTTAAAATTACTATTCCGAAACGCGAACTACCGCGCGCGATTCGCTAAATTTTAATTTATATTTATATATTATATATAAATCGTTCAACGATTTCACTAACATGTTAAAAGTGAGGTTTTTAACAAACAAAATATATATTAACTTTTAAACATTTTCCTATTTTGCTAACATGTAAAATGTAACATTTTTTATTATAAATACTATTTTAAAATATATTCCTTTTTGTCTAAATAAACATGTAAAATGTCCTTTTTTAATGAAACTAAATATACATTAAAATGTCCCTTTTTAATCACTAAACAATTTCTAATGAACATGTCATTTTACATTAATGAATCCTTTTTTAATGAAACTAAATATATATTAAAAATGTCCTTTTTAATCTCTAAATAATTTCTAATGAACATGTCATTTATATCAATGAATCATTTTTAATGAAAATATATATACATTAAAAATGTCCTTTTTAATCTCTAAATAATTTCTAATGAACATGTCATTTATATTAATGGATCATTTTTAATGAAACTAAATATACATTAAAAATATCCTTTTTAATCTCTGAATAATTTCTAATGAACATGTCATTTATATTAATGAATCATTTTTAATGAAACTAAATATACATTAAAAATGTCCTTTTTAATCTCTAAATAATTTCTAATGAACATGTCATTTATATTAATGAATCATTTTTAATGAAACTAAATATACATTAAAATGTCCTTTTTAATCTCTAAATAATTTCCAATGAACATGTCATTTATATTAATGAATCATTTTTAATGAAACTAAATATACATTAAAAATGTCCTTTTTATTCTCTAAACAATTTCTAATGAACGTGTCAATTTTCATAATGAATCATTTTTAATGAAACTAAATATACATTAAAAATGTTCTTTTTAATCTCTAAACAATTTCAAATGAACATGTCAATTTTCATAATGAATCATTTTTAATAAAACTAAATATACATTAAAAATCACTACACCATAATAGCCATTTTACAACACTTATTTTTTCCAATCGCCAACACTTATTTATGTTGTATGCTAGTAATGCTAATATGCGTTACCGTGCTAGAAATGTGTAACGACCCGGGATTTTCGACTCCGAAAATCGACACAAAACCCAGCGTCGACTGTTCAGACATCGAAAATACCGGATCATTAATAGAAAGAAATTAGAGGATGGGATAGAAAGATAGAACTAATAGAATAGAAGAAGAACACAGCTGAATATAATCAGAGTAAACACGAATCTCACAGCGGAACGAATAAAATATATTATATAACATAACTTTGAAATACAAATCTGTTTGTATATCCATACCATTATCAGAGTACAGTACATCATATCACAGCGGAAATAATCTCTAAATACTAATGGTGAAGCCTTCTGCTTTTAGCTCCTCCAAGCATATCTGTAAAAGCCTGAAACACTTGACTGCCCGTACAAATTTGGGCACCCAAGAGTTTAGGGGAAAACAAACAAAATAAACTCTGGGTCAGTCATGGGACTGGTGTGAGTAAATTCCAACCATATGGCTTAACTTTGAAAATCCTTTTTGAAACAAAAAGGATAATAGTAAGACCAGCCCACACATAAACACGGACGGTTTTTACCTTACTATAACCCAAAATATTTTGATATCAAAATCCAGTGATATTATAATAATGTCTAATCAAATAAATAACCAAATAGTAGAACGCTTGCATCACACGCTCTACATACATAGTATAAAATCAAAACCCGCAGGGCGCTTAATGGAGATTGGATTCCAACTATGACAAGGTATGGGACCACCTTCCGATGATGTATCTCTAGAGGCGAACACACCTGGGTTCAACAAGAACGTCTTGCAACCCGGCCCACACATGACCGACCACTCATTTTGCTTGAGTGTATCGAATGTATATCACCAACGGTTGGACTCAAACCACCGTTCCCGAATGGGCAGAATCGATAGATTTAGAAACAAAAGGAATTTCTCTAGATAGGTGATTATACACCCTAATGGGAGCGACCCACATAGCCATGCTGCCTGCCCGATTTTTGTCATTTCCTGGTTGTGAGGCTAGAGACTACGTCTACCTTTCAGAACATCTGGCCACCATACACTTTGAATGCCACATCGTCAAACCCGTCAAATCACTAGTTGATCTTCCCAAAAATATTACGGGTATAAAAGCTAAGAGAAAAGAATTTCTCCGCCACCAGACGTAATATCTTGAAAAGATCGTCTTATGTGACCGTTAGGAATACTCTGTCAGACATTCGTCCATACAAGTTGTCCTGGAACTGGACAAACAGAAAACACCATTCTGGAACAGAATGGCCATTGCATTTCGCTCCATCTTCAATTGTCTTCAGCATAATCAAATTCGCAGCGCTTATGCCTATATGGAGTGGTTTTCGATAATATATCCAACCGGTCTCTCCGTATTGACAACGATGGTTAAACACTTCGATAGTCGGTTTTTTTAACTATCAAAGTAAAAACAAACATCCATTCAAATATCACACATCGCTGGCCCTTTCTAATATTTTCCCGTTTCCTATATCTTCCTAGATATTTCCTCAAAGCTCGTTAAACCCTTCACGCTCTGGAAAACATTCCCAAATATTTTAAACCCTTATTTTTCTATATTCTTGAAACCATATGTCCTCAACGTTCGAAAACATTTCTCGCTTTTACACACTTCTTATTTTCTGTATATGCATTATTTATATTGGAAAATATTTCCAATTCCCAATATAACTATTTAATTTTACAATGATTGCTTTTCAAACATAATTCACTTTAAACCGTGAATGTTATCTCTCATAGAAACTGATCCCATTAAATCAAACTAACTTGGTTTTAACAATAAATGTCATTATCGATTATATACGTACAATTCGATAAAGCCAAATCCAACTATATCACTTCTTCGGAAAAACATAATTATTTCCTTATCACTTGGCTAAGTGAGTTTCAAACCTCTCTAGGGAATAGTGCTATATCTCATAATCACGCTTAAGCTTGGTCAACAGCGCTAATTTATCGCTATAGTTCAAAAACTTGTCATACGCTGTAATATTCTCTTTTATAACTAATCTTGACATAATAGTCACGCTTAAGCCTAGTCAACAGCGTTATTTTATCGCTATAGTTCTGGGATTTGTCATACGCTACTATATTCCACCTTATACTGATCTTTGACATCTCTTACCGTTACAAAAATCTTGATATCTCTTTTCGTTACAAAAGTCTTGACATCTCTTTATGTTACAAAATCTTGACATCTCTTTCTGTTACAATATTAACATCTCTTTCTGTTACAAAAATCTTAACATCTCTTTCTGTTACAAAAATCTTAACATCTCTTTCTGTTACAAAACAAATACCATCCCTCGATAATTGTGCAGCCATTCAAGTTGGGGTATTTTAATTACCTCTCAGACCTTGATCGACGACGTTCTTATCTTAGAATAGATATAAGTTTGTAACTCTAACCCCTTATACTTTTAAATCAGTAAATGTGCTTCTTGCTATATTTTAAATATGGTTTTATGACGCCACATCCTTATTTTGAAAACTCGGTTATTACATTAGCTTATACAAATCCATTTTTAAACATTTCTCTCCGCTTCGTCTTTCTTAGACAAATCCCTTATTAAACATTCCTCTTCGCTTTGTCTTCTTTAGACAAATCCCTTATACTTTAAAATCTTATGTAAACTAAATCCACTATTCGTTAATTTATTACATTAGATTAATCAGCCCAATCTAATTTAATTAAATAACCAATTATTTATCAAACAGTTTGCTTGGTAAATATTTAGCCATGATTAACCCACTAATCAATTCTAACAACTCTTTTTATTTTGAATAAATTAATCCAAATAATTTCACTTGCATCGATTACTATAAAAATAATAATTTATTTCTAAATAATCTCATTTACTATTAAATAAACAATAATCGATTCTAACTAATCTTACTTAATATGAAATCAACCATAATCTATTTGTAAATATCTCATTTAATTGTTCTTAAAACAATAAATTCTTGTTATTAATCATCAACTTAATCTCCGCCCACTTACTTATTAATCTTATTGATATAAGAATCCACTTTACCGAATCATTTAGTAAGTATTGTGAAACACGTGCTTCGCACACGGTGAGATTTTGGTAAAACAATATTGGTCAAAACAAATGATACATTTATGGTTGGTTGTTGCCATTTTCTTAATCGATATCATCTATTGATTAAATCAAAATAACGTTTGAATTTCCATTCAACGCTAACATCAACACAAGGTTTCAAAAGTCATTTGGGTTCAAACAGTGCATCTATATAAAACAAACAATACATATAAATATTGAGGAATCCGGTTGGATTCCTCCAACCGATTTCCTGCATCCACCGATGTTAGCCAACAATTAACACTGATTCTGTACCAGGAAATATTATAATCGATGAAATCAGCCCAACCAATGATGTGTATATATGCAACGATATATAATTCAACCAATTTAACTGTAATTTACCTAAACGACCATCGCACAACATTCAACCAATATTTAAAATATAATTATAGTATTTTAAAATAAAACAGAGTTAGTGAATTTACTCACCTTGGCGCGTTAACTGTTAAATAACGATTTGCGTTTCGTTGATCCCATCGAACGTTGTTGCTCCTAGACCAAATCAACGTTGCTATATTACCATTTGAACACCACTACAGATTTCCACTTCCAATGCCACTGCCGTGTACTTCAAATACTACATCTTGCTCAACAACGATCATGCGCCTTCTCCACTTCGTGGTGCTACTCCATCCGTCATACACACTAAATCACTACAAGGTATTCTCTTTCCTAACTGAGATTAATATACACGCTCCCGGTCCGAACACGTCAGCCTTTTGTCCTTTTCACGTTGGCTCAAAACTAGTGATAACCCACCCGCCTCCTGTCATGATTCCTCTTCCTATACATATTCATGTGAAGTAAAAATGCTTACTGTGTTCATTTAATCGTGCTTAAGCTTTCATTAAGTAACCAGATCAGCAGTGCATTGAGCATCCCGTAACCACCGAACCTAGACGTCAAGATGACCCGTTCTTTTCACTGTTTTGGAAAGCACAACCCCACTTTTTGACCGAGATCTGCAAACACACATGCCACTAACAGCCTGCCAAACCTTTCATCACCGAATGACATCAACATCCGCCAACAGAAAGCCTCGACCTTCCCTTCAGTGTTCAACACAACCTGCCACTTAATACCTCCACTTCCCGTTAAGACCGTAACGCACCCATCAGTTCACCCGTCACCTATACTGCGTCCATCTCCTCTCATTTTCACCTACCAGCATCACGCTATTACTGTGCATGAACACTACAGTTACTACACCACTTCTATCATAAATTTTCAAGCCTTCCCTCACATCTTTCTGAACCCGTGGAAAAACAAAGCATCAATACCTACAAGATCCGTCCATTTCAGTGAATCCCGACAGAAAACACTCTTAACCCTTCAAAGAAAACACCGCAAACTCTACTCCATTTTCTAAACTCCAAGACGATATCGATTTAGCCTACACTCCATGAATCGAGGGGTGTTGTAACCTTAGCCGACGCTGGAAATTTTCCAGCTCAAAGACACCGCGTCGAGTGATTCCATAACCATACGAGCGTAAAGAGAAGGTCAACACGAGCTGGAATATATGGGTTTTATGTTTTACCGTGGCGTATTAAGTTTGAACTGATATTTTTTTTTTTGGTCTGAAGTGAAATAAACGGAGGCCCTCTTGTGTATTTATATTGCCAAATTCCTTGGCACGCAAGTATGTTAGCCATATAGGGTGTAGCTGTGAAAAAAAAGTAGCTGGGGCAGAAACCGGCGGGTGATGTTGAAAATTCATGTAGGTTATTAGTGTGATGGGATAATACACTGTGCGTGGCTTGATGGGATCGTATGCTGTAATATTAGCTAGGTAGGTCTGCTGGTTTCAAATCATAGATTGGCATGGAGTTTTCCCTTTCACCTCTGTCTTGCTTTTGAAGCAGGTGGGCGAAATGCTTTGTAGAATTAGAAATGGACATCATGTCTATAGCAGTACAGTATGGGGTAGGTGAAAAAAATAGTGTACTGATGTCAGATTTTAATTTTATATATAAGTTTAACACCTCGATAAAATAAGTATAATAATTTTTCACTATCCCTTGCTTAGAACTCACATAAAACTGGTGATGACATTGAATATATTGTTAAATCCTGAAACGATGACTGCATGGAAGCCCCTAACAAATAGTCCCACTTTTAAAAACATATAGTGTAAATGATACTTTCTGCTCAAAATTTGGAAACAAAACATATAAACCAGTCATGCAATGGGATGAACGAATTTGAACTCAAAGCATACAATGCACACAAGCATCACGTGATTTTCCTTAAGACTTTTATGAACATTCAGACTCAATAGATAAACCAAAGGGCATGTGTCCGAATGTCCATCTAATTTATCACCACTTGCGTTTGACTATTTGTTCAACTATACCCACTACGGAAAATTTTATTCGCTTACGGACTACTATTGACGAAAATAAGAATATCGTTGAGACAAACGATGTACTCTGATCCCAAAAATATAATAATATCAGTAGATTGACTCATATTTTGAAACCCCAAAATATTGATATAGAGTGCAAAATACACCAAATAAAAAGTTGCGTATTTAATTAATTAAAAATTACAGAAAAATTCTAAAAATTAAATTATCGCTGCGCCTCAAAAGAACCTTGTCCATATTTGCAACCGATATCTAGTTATATCAATTAAACTGTTATGGTCGATAAACGATTCTATAGCGACTTTTCGAATATTTGATTTGGACATATCTTGCAATAAATATGACGAAATCCTCATTTTCCACTTTCGTTGGAAAGATATAGTTCAACAGATTCCAACGCTTCTTGTTTCGAAGAAATCTGATTTAAAACGAGTTATGTACACTCAGTTGAAGTTCAGAACGTTAAATTACGAACTGCAGCGTCGTTATGAGCTCGATTATAATTAATATATATTTTCATACGTTCAACTTCGTTTTAATTAATATATAAATTCACTTATATTACGAATTTAATATTTAAACTGATTTAAATATTCAAATATAAACCGATAAAACTGTGGGACATTACATTCCTTCCCCCTTAAAATAATTTCGTCCTCGAAATTGCTAAGCTTGGAAAAATGCTACAGTCTCTGTTGTAAACAGGTTAAAAATCTTTTTGGTTTACTTCATAATTTCAGTTTTCAACTGAACTGATCAAAATATTAATTCCCTTCTTTGTAAAGAAAATTTTCAAAATTCTGAAAATTTTCTAACATTTTAATTTTTTTTTTTTTTTTGAGAATTTCGTCAACCTCTCCGTTGCACGGTTCATTCGGTACAACTACAATACGCCACTCTGGCCTTCTCCCTTTATTGGGCATCCAACTTTCTCGCTTCCATTTGCAATCCATTCAGCATACCCAAATGCATTTCCAACTGATCTCCAGTCAGGTTATTCTCAATCAATAATCCCAACTCAAATTTCTTTTTCAAACTCCAGTTCAATTCCAATTCCAAATAATCAAATTTCCCAACCAAGTTTGGTTCCATTCCCAATCTCAATTCACAACTCAACTACTTGGTCAAGTCAAATCCTTATTCCAGTATGATTCCCACTTACTTGGCTTCCATTCAACTCAAATTTTATTTGACTTATTTAAATTTGCTGTTTATTTACTTTATAAGTAAATTTTAAATTTCAGAATTCAAATTCCTGGGGTTTTCATTTCAAATCAGTTGAAATTATATATTAAAACATTTGAATTTCTGACAATTTGTTTCCTCACAATAATCAAAACAAAATCTTTGGTAGTAATCCGTCACCTAGAACTCGAAAATGAACACTGATAATGGTCGACTTCATCATCGGAATTTGTTTTCCAGCGGTCAAAGTGATTTCAATACTATATCACTTTCAAAACTCATATTCAAATACCTTTATTTGAAATTACTTCAAAAATATCTTTTCGAAACTTGGATAATATTTCAAAATTTCCCCAGGATCTTAAAATTCCATATATTTAATTCAAATTTCATTTACAAACATTTTCATGTTTCAGAATTTTTATTCCAATTCTGGTTTAAATTTCAGATTCAGTTCATCTGATTTTACATATTATATTTATAAAATATTTCGATTGGTTATTTATATAATCAATTCAATTATAAATCTTATTCGATCATAAGTTCACCCAACACATTCAATATATACTAGATAATTCCAATATATATGTTTTCTTTATATCAAAATATATTTTGAGTAAAATTATTTCATTTACTCTCTTTCCAAACAATACTATGTCAAAATTCGCTATCCAAGCGTTTATAAATCCCTATCGACCTCGTCAGCTAAACGCGTCGATCTGGAATTTATATACCACTCATCAGATCAATCAACATAATATAAAACAGTTTTATATAAATTTACAAATACGCGCTCATATTTATATACACTCAACTCAATCTAGAGTATTACTAACTCCATCTCTATTGAGTTACGCCACAGAGCCAAGGTAATCACTTAACCTTCAGCTCTGATACCAACTGTAACGACCCGGGATTTTCGACTCCGAAAATCGACACAAAACCCAGCGTCGACTGTTCAGACATCGAAAATACCGGATCATTAATAGAAAGAAATTAGAGGATGGGATAGAAAGATAGAACTAATAGAATAGAAGAAGAACACAGCTGAATATAATCAGAGTAAACACGAATCTCACAGCGGAACGAATAAAATATATTATATAACATAACTTTGAAATACAAATCTGTTTGTATATCCATACCATTATCAGAGTACAGTACATCATATCACAGCGGAAATAATCTCTAAATACTAATGGTGAAGCCTTCTGCTTTTAGCTCCTCCAAGCATATCTGTAAAAGCCTGAAACACTTGACTGCCCGTACAAATTTGGTCACCCAAGAGTTTAGGGGAAAACAAACAAAATAAACTCTGGGTCAGTCATGGGACTGGTGTGAGTAAATTCCAACCATATGGCTTAACTTTGAAAATCCTTTTTGAAACAAAAAGGATAATAGTAAGACCAGCCCACACATAAACACGGACGGTTTTTACCTTACTATAACCCGAAATATTTTGATATCAAAATCCAGTGATATTATAATAATGTCTAATCAAATAAATAACCAAATAGTAGAACGCTTGCATCTCACGCTCTACATACATAGTATAAAATCAAAACCCGCAGGGCGCTTAATGGAGATTGGATTCCAACTATGACAAGGTATGGGACCACCTTCCGATGATGTATCTCTAGAGGCGAACACACCTGGGTTCAACAAGAACGTCTTGCAACCCGGCCCACACATGACCGACCACTCATTTTGCTTGAGTGTATCGAATGTATATCACCAACGGTTGGACTCAAACCACCGTTCCCGAATGGGCAGAATCGATAGATTTAGAAACAAAAGGAATTTCTCTAGATAGGTGATTATACACCCTAATGGGAGCGACCCACATAGCCATGCTGCCTGCCCGATTTTTGTCATTTCCTGGTTGTGAGGCTAGAGACTACGTCTACCTTTCAGAACATCTGGCCACCATACACTTTGAATGCCACATCGTCAAACCCGTCAAATCACTAGTTGATCTTCCCAAAAATATTACGGGTATAAAAGCTAAGAGAAACGAATTTCTCCGCCACCAGACGTAATATCTTGAAAAGATCGTCTTATGTGACCGTTAGGAATACTCTGTCAGACATTCGTCCATACAAGTTGTCCTGGAACTGGACAAACAGAAAACACCATTCTGGAACAGAATGGCCATTGCATTTCGCTCCATCTTCAATTGTCTTCAGCATAATCAAATTCGCAGCGCTTATGCCTATATGGAGTGGTTTTCGATAATATATCCAACCGGTCTCTCCGTATTGACAACGATGGTCAAACACTTCGATAGTCGGTTTTTTTAACTATCGAAGTAAAAACAAACATCCATTCAAATATCACACATCGCTGGCCCTTTCTAATATTTTCCCGTTTCCTATATCTTCCTAGATATTTCCTCAAAGCTCGTTAAACCCTTCACGCTCTGGAAAACATTCCCAAATATTTTAAACCCTTATTTTTCTATATTCTTGAAACCATATGTCCTCAACGTTCGAAAACATTTCTCGCTTTTACACACTTCTTATTTTCTGTATATGCATTATTTATATTGGAAAATATTTCCAATTCCCAATATAACTATTTAATTTTACAATGATTGCTTTTCAAACATAATTCACTTTAAACCGTGAATGTTATCTCTCATAGAAACTGATCCCATTAAATCAAACTAACTTGGTTTTAACAATAAATGTCATTATCGATTATATACGCACAATTCGATAAAGCCAAATCCAACTATATCACTTCTTCGGAAAAACATAATTATTTCCTTATCACTTGGCTAAGTGAGTTTCAAACCTCTCTAGGGAATAGTGCTATATCTCATAATCACGCTTAAGCTTGGTCAACAGCGCTAATTTATCGCTATAGTTCAAAAACTTGTCATACGCTGTAATATTCTCTTTTATAACTAATCTTGACATAATAGTCACGCTTAAGCCTAGTCAACAGCGTTATTTTATCGCTATAGTTCTGGGATTTGTCATACGCTACTATATTCCACCTTATACTGATCTTTGACATCTCTTACCGTTACAAAAATCTTGATATCTCTTTTCGTTACAAAAGTCTTGACATCTCTTTATGTTACAAAATCTTGACATCTCTTTCTGTTACAATATTAACATCTCTTTCTGTTACAAAAATCTTAACATCTCTTTCTATTACAAAAATCTTAACATCTCTTTCTGTTACAAAAATCTTAACATCTCTTTCTGTTACAAAACAAATACCATCCCTCGATAATTGTGCAGCCATTCAAGTTGGGGTATTTTAATTACCTCTCAGACCTTGATCGACGACGTTCTTATCTTAGAATAGATATAAGTTTGTAACTCTAACCCCTTATACTTTTAAATCAGTAAATGTGCTTCTTGCTATATTTTAAATATGGTTTTATGACGCCACATCCTTATTTTGAAAACTCAGTTATTACATTAGCTTATACAAATCCATTTTTAAACATTTCTCTCCGCTTCGTCTTTCTTAGACAAACCCCTTATTAAACATTCCTCTTCGCTTTGTCTTCTTTAGACAAATCCCTTATATTTTAAAATCTTATGTAAACTAAATCCACTATTCGTTAATTTATTACATTAGATTAATCAGCCCAATCTAATTTAATTAAATAACCAATTATTGATCAAACAGTTTGCTTGGTAAATATTTAGCCATGATTAACCCACTAATCAATTCTAACAACTCTTTTTATTTTGAATAAATTAATCCAAATAATTTCACTTGCATCGATTACTATAAAAATAATAATTTATTTCTAAATAATCTCATTTACTATTAAATAAACAATAATCGATTCTAACTAATCTTACTTAATATGAAATCAACCATAATCTATTTGTAAATATCTCATTTAATTGTTCTTAAAACAATAAATTCTTGTTATTAATCATCAAGTTAATCTCCGCCCACTTACTTATTAATCTTATTGATATAAGAATCCACTTTACCGAATCATTTAGTAAGTATTGTGAAACACGTGCTTCGCACACGGTGAGATTTTGGTAAAACAATATTGGTCAAAACAAATGATACATTTATGGTTGGTTGTTGCCATTTTCTTAATCGATATCATCTATTGATTAAATCAAAATAACGTTTGAATTTCCATTCAACGCTAACATCAACACAAGGTTTCAAAAGTCATTTCGGTTCAAACAGTGCATCTATATAAAACAAACAATACATATAAATATTGAGGAATCTGGTTGTATTCCTCCAACCGGTTTCCTGCATCCACCGATGTTAGCCAACAATTAACACTGATTCCGTACCAGGAAATATTATAATCGATGAAATCAGCCCAACCAATGATGTGTATATATGCAACGATATATAATTCAACCAATTTAACTGTAATTTACCTAAACGACCATCGCACAACATTCAACCAATATTTAAAATATAATTATAGTATTTTAAAATAAAACAGAGTTAGTGAATTTACTCACCTTGGCGCGTTAACCGTTAAATAACGATTTGCGTTTCGTTGATCCCATCGAACGTTGTTGCTCCTAGACCAAATCAACGCTGCTATATTACCATTTGAACACCACTACAGATTTCCACTTCCAATGCCACTGCCGTGTACATCAAATACTACATCTTGCTCAACAATGATCATGCGCCTTCTCCACTTCGTGGTGCTACTCCATCCGTCATACACACTAAATCACTACAAGGTATTCTCTTTCCTAACTGAGATTAATATACACGCTCCCGGTCCGAACACGTCAGCCTTTTGTCCTTTTCACGTTGGCTCAAAACTAGTGATAACCCACCCGCCTCCTGTCATGATTCCTCTTCCTATACATATTCATGTGAAGTAAAAATGCTTACTGTGTTCATTTAATCGTGCTTAAGCTTTCATTAAGTAACCAGATCAGCAGTGCATTGAGCATCCCGTAACCACCGAACCTAGACGTCAAGATGACCCGTTCTTTTCACTGTTTTGGAAAGCACAACCCCACTTTTTGACCGAGATCTGCAAACACACATGCCACTAACAGCCTGCCAAACCTTTCATCACCGAATGACATCAACATCCGCCAACAGAAAGCCTCGACCTTCCCTTCAGTGTTCAACACAACCTGCCACTTAATACCGCCACTTCCCGTTAAGACCGTAACGCACCCATCAGTTCACCCGTCACCTATACCGCGTCCATCTCCTCTCATTTTCACCTACCAGCATCACGCTATTACTGTGCATGAACACTACAGTTACTACACAACTTCTATCATAAATTTTCAAGCCTTCCCTCACATCTTTCTGAACCCGTGGAAAAACAAAGCATCAATACCTACAAGATCCGTCCATTTCAGTGAATCCCGACAGAAAACACTCTTAACCCTTCAAAGAAAACACCGCAAACTCTACTCCATTTTCTAAACTCCAAGACGATATCGATTTAGCCTACACTCCATGAATCGAGGGGTGTTGGAACCTTAGCCGACGCTGGAAATTTTCCAGCTCAAAGACACCGCGCCGAGTGATTCCATAACCATACGAGCGTAAAGAGAAGGTCAACACGAGCTGGAATATATGGGTTTTATGTTTTACCGTGGCGTATTAAGTTTGAACTGATATTTTTTTTTTTTTTGGTCTGAAGTGAAATAAACGGAGGCCCTCTTGTGTATTTATATTGCCAAATTCCTTGGCACGCAAGTATGTTAGCCATATAGGGTGTAGCTGTGAAAAAAAAGTAGCTGGGGCAGAAACCGGCGGGTGATGTTGAAAATTCATGTAGGTTATTAGTGTGATGGGATAATACACTGTGCGTGGCTTGATGGGATCGTATGCTGTAATATTAGCTAGGTAGGTCTGCTGGTTTCAAATCATAGATTGGCATGGAGTTTTCCCTTTCACCTCTGTCTTGCTTTTGAAGCAGGTGGGCGAAATGCTTTGTAGAATTAGAAATGGACATCATGTCTATAGCAGTACAGTATGGGGTAGGTGAAAAAAATAGTGTACTGATGTCAGATTTTAATTTTATATATAAGTTTAACACCTCGATAAAATAAGTATAATAATTTTTCACTATCCCTTACTTAGAACTCACATAAAACTGGTGATGACATTGAATATATTGTTAAATCCTGAAACGATGACTGCATGGAAGCCCCTAACAAATAGTCCCACTTTTAAAAACATATAGTGTAAATGATACTTTCTGCTCAAAATTTGGAAACAAAACATATAAACCAGTCATGCAATGGGATGAACGAATTTGAACTCAAAGCATACAATGCACACAAGCATCACGTGATTTTCCTTAAGACTTTTATGAACATTCAGACTCAATAGATAAACCAAAGGGCATGTGTCCGAATGTCCATCTAATTTATCACCACTTGCGTTTGACTATTTGTTCAACTATACCCACTACGGAAAATTTTATTCGCTTACGGACTACTATTGACGAAAATAAGAATATCGTTGAGACAAACGATGTACTCTGATCCCAAAAATATAATAATATCAGTAGATTGACTCATATTTTGAAACCCCAAAATATTGATACAGAGTGCAAAATACACCAAATAAAAAGTTGCGTATTTAATTAATTAAAAATTACAGAAAAATTCTAAAAATTAAATTATCGCTGCGCCTCAAAAGAACCTTGTCCATATTTGCAACCGATATCTAGTTATATCAATTAAACTGTTATGGTCGATAAATGATTCTATAGCGACTTTTCGAATATTTGATTTGGACATATCTTGCAATAAATATGACGAAATCCTCATTTTCCACTTTCGTTGGAAAGATATAGTTCAACAGATTCCAACGCTTCTTGTTTCGAAGAAATCTGATTTAAAACGAGTTATGTACACTCAGTTGAAGTTCAGAACGTTAAATTACGAACTGCAGCGTCGTTATGAGCTCGATTATAATTAATATATATTTTCATACGTTCAACTTCGTTTTAATTAATATATAAATCCACTTATATTACGAATTTAATATTTAAACTGATTTAAATATTCAAATATAAACCGATAAAACTGCGGGACATTACAAAATGTGTTGCTAAAAGTACATTTACTTGCTTTTTTTTGTGCCAACGCTTGTTATCGTTGATTGACTGAACTTTACTGGGTTAAAAAGGGTAAACTTGGGGCTTTTATGACGATGATTCATTCTCAACGCTTATAGTCAAGTCAGGCTGCTTCGGAGATAAAATCAGCTCACGAATAAAATCGAAATCATCCATCGATTTCTGAAAAAAATTAATATTAAATTTTATACGATCCAAACTCATTCGATTGTGGAGAGGTTTCTGCCGATTACTATCAGTTTCGTGTGCTCAAAATTGTCGAATCCAGGGAGGTATTGATTTTACTTTTGTTTTTCGTTCGATCTATGTTCAGGGAATCCAGGTTGACATTGATCGAAAGTTTTAAATCCAGGTTGAGAATATCCATCGCTATGCTCAGAGAACCGTGACTTATGTTTTCTAGATCTAGGGTTTTGCGGTTCGTTCGCCTATATCTCAGGTATCATATTTTTCTAAATTAGTTGTTCATATTTTTCTAGATCTAGGGTTTTGCGGTTCATTCGCCTAAATCTCAGGTATCAACATATATTTAGTGATTTAGTGTCAAAAAGAATGTTAAAGGCCTTTCCTGTCAAGCTTTATTGGGGATTGGATGGCTGGATCTTCACTACCAAGCTTTATTCGGTATGCTTTATTTATTTAATTATTCTCATTGAATGATTTGCAAAAAGCGAATGATTGTTGTGGGCTGTGGCGTTGTTGTGGTTGTATAAACTGTGGTATGATACCAATTTGTAAATCTATTCATAACCTGAATGAGTGCAATAATTGACAACAAATCAGCTTAAAAGTAGACAAAAAAAGCGAATTGTTGTTGTGGCATGAAAACAGCAATACATACATGTATGTGATATGGTTGCTTAGTCCCTAATCAAATCACTAGTTTTCTTAACTTGCACATTATATATGTCTATACCATAAGCAGTGTAGGGAGAGCTTAATATAGCATCAATACAAAACTTCATGTGTTTAATGGGCCTATGAAAACAATACATAGGTAACTTTAGACATTCTAGCTGATGGACATCTACAAATCTACAGTAACAGTAATAAAAAAGGTATTGGAACTATGCATATGCAGTGAATCGTATTAGCAAAACTAAATCTATCCAGCTAATAAACAAAATTGAAGGAGAGACACATGGGATGTTGAGTAAAGCTAAGCATGCCATTTGGTTAAAAGCAGCAACACTATGTGAGGATATGATAGAATCATACTTCAAACATATATCATATAATGTTGTTTCAGTTGTCAGATCCTTTTCAATCGGGAATGTTTAAGGCCTTCGCTCAAATACATTGACAATAAGTTTCCTGGTTGTACTTGCTATAGCTATTCAACAATTACATGAAACTCTGCTATGTCACAAGTCTCACTATAATACTTTGCTATTTGCGCTCTAAGCTAGGAGTTCATAGACAAATTTGCATACCTCTGAAAATGAATATTCGAACTTCTTTCTTACTTTTTCTGTACTATAAAAATAGATTGTTTATATTTTAAAAGTTATCAAATATATCAATTTGCTTTGAAGTATATTAGCAATTTAATTAGTAGGGCTTTTGGGAATTGATGAAAAATTCTATACTAAGCTTCTTATGTTATTATCAGTGCCCACTGCTTAATTTTATTCAAAGTACGCTTTCTTATTATACTGTTATTTTCCTATTGAGAACAAGAATATTGAACTATCATCATCTTTGGTGTTTAGTGGTTGGTTAAATACTTTCATACTTCATGCATGGTACAACTATCTTATATTTTTCTCCCTCTTGAGAACAAGGATATTGAACTATCATCATCTTTGCAGCTTTATCTGCTGGTTGAATACTAAGACAAAGTCTTTCTTTATGAGCTGGATCAATAACGCAACCTTTTCAACGTCCGACTAAGCATGTAAATTTCAGTTACAAAGTAAGATAATCAATCTGTGTTTTCTCTTATTTAGCAATTTTATCGTTCGTCCTTGATAGTTTGATATGTATATTTTCTACAATATCCCCTTTTTAGTTAGTCAAACTAATTATGAATAGTAATTTATGTCGCATCATATTAACTAAGAGATCATGCAAAACTGGGCCTACGAGGCTCGGTTTTACTGAGCCTGTGGCTTAGTTTAAATAGAGCCTACACGGCTCAGTTTACTTGACCTGAGTGGCGCAGTTTAAAACTGAGCCACTCGGCTCGGGCAAATTGGAGCCTATAGGAACAGTTTTACTGGACAACGGCTCGTTTTATAGAGCCTACAAGGCTCAGTTTTACAGTGCCTACAATGCACAGTTTTGCACTGAGTTGCCAATTTAGCAATTTAGCAAACTTGAACTCTATAAACTAAATCACTGAAATAACCTTATTGTGCTATAGATCATTAACAATGAAAATACTAACTTGATGAATGTTTTTTTTTTTTGCTTTTTTTTTTCCTTTTCGGTCTTACTAAACCTAGCGACATAGTTAATGTTATCCACATTTTCCTTTTTCTCTTCCTTTTGAAATTAAAATGTGCATTTCTTCTCTGAATTTTTTTTGTTCTTATTGCGATGGAAACTATATCAATTTTATTCTTTTCATATCGGTAAAATTTACTGGTGAACCAGTTCTCCGGTTCACTCTTTGTGGAAATGATTAAGTTACAATAAGGGTCTTCTGACTGTTTATTTATGAGTTACAGTCCCTACTGTCTATTTTAAACTATCCTTTTCCTTCTTCTCAATACCATGAATTTATAACTAAAATGAACTATTTTGTTTGTAGGCGAACTTCAATGACAAATTTGATTACATGCATGCTGATGAAAGTGGAAGCAAAATGGTAATATTTGTTTCATTATTATTACTTTTCATCTCTGCTCGTATTTATGCAGCATATTTAGCCATCTTAATATGATTTTGGATATTTTGAAATGCATATACAAATTGAGCAGTAGGCTCAGTAAACTATGCGCTTTTCTTAGTTATAAACCGAGAAGTAAGCTCAGCTCTAAGCTCAATTTGTAAACTGAGAGCAGAGCTTAGTTCTATAATTGTGCGAGCTTGGTTTTTAAAAACTAGGGGATCTGAGTTTTTGTCTCTGCTTACATAATGGAGTGGTAAAGCTTAGTTTATAGACTGAGCGTTAAAGCTCAGATTTGGTACAATTTTATTTTTAGCATAATGAAGCTTTCCTTCTGTGTTTCACAAACCGGACATTATTTTCGAATACGCATAGTGAAGCTTCATTGTGCTTTCATTAGTTTGTTTATCTACTGCATCATTCATTAGAAAGCATAGTGTAAATTTACATTGGTGTTGCTTGTATTTTAAAGATGTGCCTGTGCTTGTTATAACATCCTCATATTTATTGGAGATGTTTATGCAAGGTTGTATGGAAGGATGGTATGTAGGGTAAGAGTCGCATATTGTCTGGGAATGCATTCTGCCTAGAATTGCATGTAGCTTTATATTCAGTTAGCATTGCATGTAGCCTAATGGCTAGTTTAACTGAGCCATATAGGCTAAGTATAACTGAGCCTTAGGCTCGGTCAAACTGAGACATAATGGCTCGGTCAAACTGAGAAATAATGGCTCGGTCAAACTGAGCCAATTTGGCTCGGTCAAACTGAGCTATTGTCTCGGTAAAAATGACCTTAGACTCAGTTTAACCGAGCCTTGGGCTCAGTTTAATTGAACCATTCGGCTCAGTTATACGGTACAGTAAAACTGAGTCACTCGGAGCTTACAATTTAATGTTTTTTTGTTCGTGATGCATACTCATGTTTTTTTGTTTTTAACAAGGAACTGAAATTTTCAATTTAATGTGATATTCAATGAATGCAGGCACTTCTAGAGGAGGCGGAAGAAAAGAGCAAATTGGATGGTAGTTCTAATGGTGCAATAGATGATCTTGAAAATGATCCAGTGTATGGCCGGTGTTTCATATACGGTATTTGTAGAATTTCATTTATGTATTGAGTTTAGAAACCTAATTATGTATTGAAATTAACAACTTATTATGTATTGAATTTGACAATTAATTATGCATTGTACTTGTCTGTTGTTAACTGATATTTTATCACGTTACGTGATTATGAATGTTGTCTAGAGGTATGCATTTATTTATTAATACATATTTCTGTTACTATTAAAATTTATATTAGTTGTGAAGTAAAATATTGTAACATGTATAAGCGTTGCAAACAAAAATCTACCAACGCTTATAAGCGTTGCAAACAAAAATTTACCAACGCTTAAAAGCGTTGCAAACAAAAATCTTCCAACACTTATAAGCGTTGCAAACAAAAGTATGCCAACGCTTATATGCGTTGGAAATGAATCGCCACGCCCCCATAGCAACAATAATAAGCGTTGCTGAAATTGTTTGTGACGGTTATACTCGTTGGGAATCACCTGTTTTGGTGTAGTGAATATCCTTTTTAATCTCTAAACAATTTCTAATGATCATGTAAATTTCCATAATGAATCATTTTTAATGAAACTAAATATACATTAAAAATGTCATTTTTAATCTCTAAACAATTTCAAATGAACATGTCAATTTTCATAATGAATCATTTTTAATGAAACTAAATATACATTAAAAATGTCCTTTTTATTCTCTAAACAATTTCTAATGATCATATCAATTTTAATAATGAATCATTTTTAATAAAACTAAATATACATTAAAAATTATCATTTTTAATGAAACTAAATATACATTTAAAATTATCATTTTTAATGTTTCAACAACCTTCCCTAAACATGATTCTTTTTAATAATGAATCTAAATATACATTAAAAATTATCATTTTTAATGTTTCCACAATTTTCCATAAACATGATTCTTTTTAATAATGAATCTAAATATACATTAAAATTTATCATTTTTAATGTTTCCACAATTTTCCCTAAACATGATTCTTTTGTGATCCATATTTATAAAATAAAAAGTAATTTTTATTGTATAAATAATTATTTACAACATGATGATTCCTATGATCCATATATACAAATAAAAGGATAATTTTATTGTATACACAATTTCTATGTTTCATATATATACAAAAAAGGAATTTTATTGTATACACACTTTTTATGTTTCATATATATATATATATATATATTAAAAAGGAGTTTTATTGTATACACAATTTCTATGTCTCATATACATACAATAAAAAAAAATTATTGTATACACAATTTCTATGTTTCATATATATATACAATAAAAAAATATTTTATTGTATACACAATTTCTATGTTTCATATGTACAAATAAAAAGGAATTTTATTTATACACAATTTCTATGTTTCATATATATACAATAAAAAGATATTTTATTGTATAAACAATTTCTATGTTTCATATGTACAAATAAAAATGAATTTTATTTATACACAATTTCTATGTTTCATATATCTACAATAAAAAGATATTTTATTGTATAAACAATTTCTATGTTTCATATGTACAATTAAAAAGGAATTTTATTTATACACAATTTCTATGTTTCATATATATACAATAACAAGATATTTTATTGTATAAACAATTTCTATGTTTCATATGTACAAATAAAAAGGAATTTTATTTATACACATTTTCTATGTTTCATATATACATACAATAAAAAGATATTTTATTGTATAAACAATTTCTAAGTTTCATATATAAAAATAAAAAGGAATTTTATTTATACACAATTTCTACGTTTCATATATATACAATAAAAAGATATTTTATTGTATACACAATTTCTATGTTTCATATGAACAAATAAATTGGTATTTTATTGTATACACATTTCTATTATTAACATGTACAATAAAAAGAATATTTTTATTGTATAACAAATTCTAACAAATTATATTATTAACATGTACAATAAAAAGAATATTTTTATTGTATAACAATTGTATACACAATTCTATTATTAACATATACAATAAAAAGAATATTATTATTGTATAACAATTTTAACAAATTCGATTATTAACATGTGCAATAATAAGAATATTTTATAGTATAACATATTCTAACAAATTCTTTTATATCCAATTCAACCCAACGGATCACCACAATCAAAATCAATCAATTCAAATCTCGTACAACACACAACTGAATTTTAACAGCGTATATATAAAAATTTCTTTAACGCAATAACAATTAATTTTAATTTTAAATAAGAGATCACACATATAAGCTAAAAATAATATTTGTAGTAAATAAATATTTGTGATAATTAAATACTGATAAAAAATCATGGCTGTTTATATAAAATAAATAACGGTACAAGAGAATTTAGTGAGAGAGTTCTCACCTTGATCGGTGTCAGAAATCGTTAAATACGATTGATTTAATTTGATTTAAACTGGTGTTTAAATTCAACTAAATTTCTAGTTGTCCCTGTTTGCTTCCAAATCTGTTTGTACATGTAGTGCTCGACGAGAGGAATCCAACGCAACTTGTTTCACTTGATTCTGTTGTCGTATGTAAAAGATATGCCATTTTAAAGATTGGATAATTAATTACATAATTAAATTAGTTAAACTAAATTTAATTTCCTTATTTACTTTTTTAGTCCTTCTTCCCGTTATCATCTCCAGGCCACCGCAAAACCCATTTATCGATCCCAAAACCTCCACCATGCACGCACTTCAAGGAAGTTTCAGGGCGATCCACCACCACCACTTCATCCGCCTCGGCCACGCCTTCCAGCGCCCCTGACGCCTCGAAAATCGTACGACCTTGGCCCCCTGAATCTCCATCCGAACGCAGCGCCTTCAAGGCCTATTTCCGATCATCCAAGTCCACCACGGCCGATCATCACCATACCAAATCGAAGCCCTCCTTTGATACTCCAATTCGTTCAACAGGGGCTTGGTCTGATTGTCGATAGATTAAGAGAAAATTAGATAGGAAGCGAGGAACACTTCCGGCCTTCAATTTTATAGAGGCGGCAGCAATGTATTATGAATTAGGGTTTGATTATCCTATGTATTTATAATATAATATTATTTAATTCATTAATCACTAAAAGGCCTGTTAATTCCTACTAACTCCAAATTAAGCCCAGCCATTGTCGCCCCTAGCCAAATACCCCTATTCCGGACACAATGGACTATGTTTCATAAGCTCGTTCGATTGTTTTAATCTATTTTTCTTTAAATTGAAACATAAAACATTTAATATTAAATTTAAACGTACATTTTAATTTACCGGGGCCACATACTGACTCCAAAAATTCCCAAAAATTAATCTAGTTATGTTTTGATGATACGGTCCTAACAAAATTAATTTCATTGAATTTGGAGACCGTTTGTAAAATGGTCTTTTTAATGGTCAATCGAATTCAATAGAAATTACCAAATGCATTTTAATTTATCACGCTCACATATTAATTCCAAAAATTATGGAAATTTAAACCTAGCAATAATTTGACATTCGGATCCAACAAAATTGGCCTCGTCGAAAACGGGGGTCGTTTGCAAAATGAATATTTTTAAGGGCTTTATTTTATATTAAATTCCATAGCAACTTTTCTAAATTTTAAACTGGACATAAGTTTTAATTCTATTTATGAAATCTGGATTTTTTACATTCGTTAGAAAGATATAATTAAACAGATTCAAATATTTCTGGTTTTACTGAAATCCGATTTATTTTGAATCCTGTACATTCAGTTAAAGTTTAAAATCAAATTTTCAAACTGTCGCGCCATTTCAGTCTCGTTTTATAATTAAAATAAATTTATACGTTCTAACTTCGATTTAAATAGATTTTTAACAGTTATTATTTAAAATAAATCATTTTAAATATTCAAAATCCATTAAAATTGCTAAAATAAAAATTTTAAATTGGTTCAGAATTTCTGGGTTGTTACAAAAATAGGTCGAAGCTTCAATTTCAACAAATTAAAATGGTTTCTCAAAACTCTAATAATATGAGTCAAATTCATTTCGATTCAAGGGCCGGAGGGAAGCACGTATGCGATGAAGAAGGGATCTCGACTTCGAGCAACCAAGAGTAAGGCATTGATAAGGGATTGATGGAGGGCACGGCGGTTGAAGCGAAAGCTAGATTTGAATCCGTGGCTTGAATGAGATTAGCATGGTGGAGTTTGAGAGGATTCAAATAAAATTATGGTTGTTGCCTGTAGCATATTGAAGAGGAAGTCGCGATATTTTTTGTAATAACCCGGAAAATCTGGGCCAGTTTAAAATTTTTATTTTGGCAATTTTAGCGAAGTTTGAACATTTAAAATGAATTATTTTAGATAATAACGACGAGAAATTTATTTTGAATATAATTAGAATGTATATATTATATACGTCGTCGTTAGAATATAAATAATTATATATAATTATAAAAGGAATTGAAAATGGTGCGGTAGTTCGATAATTCGATTTCAAACTTCGAATGAATGTACCGGGTGCAAAACAATCCGGATTTTAGTAAAACCAAAAGCATTAGGATCTATTTGATAATATCTTTCCAACGAATCCGAAAAATCGAAATTTTATAGCGGGAATCAAAGGATATGTCCAGTTGAAAATTCTGAATAGTCGCTATGGAATTCCGGCCCTTAAAAATAGACATTTTGCAAGCGACCTCGGTTTTCGACGAAACCACTTTTGTTGGGTCCGTGATGTCAAATTATTGCTAGATTCCAAATTTCATAATTTTTCGAATCAATATGTGAGCGTGGCAAAGGAAAACGTGTTTGACCAGTTTCAGTTGATTTTAATCGACTGGAAATTGGCCATTTTTCCAACGGTCTCAAAATTCGACGAAACTAGTTTTGTTAGGACCGTATCGTCAATACGAAGCTAGAAAATATTTTTCGGGAATTTTTCGAGTTAGTATGTGACCCCAGTAAATTGAAATACGCGTTTAAATTCAATATATAGAGTTATATGTTGATTTTGACGAAAACGGATCGAAACGATCGAATCAGCCTACGATACATATCCCATTGTGTTCGGAATGGGGGTAAAACGCTACGGACGACAGGCGGTGGGCCTCGTTTTGAGGTCGAAAATAAAAGTTGCTTTTTGCGGTGAAATTAAATAATTAAATAATAAAAATAAAAAAACCCTTTCCTATATCCTCTGCCCCCCCCCCTCTTTTCTTTCAAAATCGATTTTAACAGAAAAAAAAAACGGGTTATGCCCTAGCATGCCCACGCGGCTCCAGGAGGGCGCGTCGCCCACCGCCACCAGGGCACTGGCCTCCCTCGCCCCCCCCCCCCCCCCCCCCCAGCGCCAGCGGTGCCGCGTAACCCCCCCCCCCACCAGGCGCCAGAGGCGTCGCGAAACCCCCCTCGCAGACTTCACCGTAGCCCCACCCCCCTTTTTTCCGCCCAGTCGACCCCGACGCCTCAGCAAGTCCGGCAGCCTCCTTCCCCGAGTAACACAGTAAGCTCCCTTATTTATTTTTATTTAATTTCAGATTTTTGCAAAGATATGATAAGAAATGATTTTTCTTTGTAAAAAGGTTTGGTTTTTCTTTATAAAAGGATTTGGCTTTTAATCGTATAAAAATATGATTTTTATATTTTTAAAGTATTAAAAATATAATCTTTATTATGTAGAAGGCATAAAAATATGATTTTTGTTTATGTAGAGAATTAAAAATATAATTTTTACACGATAGGAATATTAGAAATATCATCTTTATATGTGCAGAAAAATAAAAATTCGATTTTTATATATTGAATAGCAAAATAAAAATTCGATTTTTATATATTGAATAGCGAAATAAAAATTCGATTTTTATATATTGAATAGCGAAGTAAAAATTCGATTTTTATATATTGAATAGAGAAGTAAAAATTCGATTTTTATATATTGAATAGCATAGTGAAAATTCGATTTTTATATATTGAATAGCATAGTAAAAATTCGATTTTTATATATTGAATAGCATAGTAAAAATTCGATTTTTATATATTGAATAGCGAAGTAAAAATTCGATTTTTATATATTGAATAGCGAAATAAAAATTCGATTTTTACATATGTAGAGAATACGGGCAACGAAAGCGACAAAGGGCGAGAATGGCGATGATTTCTCTAAATGAAGAGTCGTGGTATTGGATAGCTATTGGTGAGAACTTCTCACTCAAAATTTCCCTTTTCTAGTTATAAATATATACTAGGATGCAGACGGTGTTTAGTAACACCCGACACCCGTCATCCACAGACCATGGATGGCTTGTTTGTTAAATTGTTTGGTTGTGTAGTTGGTTAGTTTATTTGGTTTAAATTGAATTGTTTGGTGAAATGGAATGATTTGATTGATGTGTGGATGGCGTGGGCCTTCACTAGACCGGGGATAAGGCTAGGCCTTGTCCCGTTTCTAGTATCGTGCCGTTATGCCGCCGAAATTTTCTAAAATAAGTTAGAAAAATAAAATTATCATTTTTATTTTATAAATGAACTGAATAAAAAAATTCATGTGTTAAAATAAAATATTTTATCGTTAAAAATATAATTTTTAACGTGAGTGTGAATAAATAAATATTCATTTACAAACTGGACGGTTTGTTTATGTACACCTATTTGAATGACATTGATTGGGACGATAAATTTTACACATCGCCCAATTGCACAAATAAAATCTGTATTTGATTGTTTGAAACCCCACACGGGTGTTGGGATGAAATTTGAAGTTCACTCATCCTGATTGATTAAATATGTCGATCGATTGATTGACAGACTGTTAAAAGCGTTAGATATTTATATTTGATGCTTATACAGTGTAGTGCACTTTGGTTGATGGTTGATTATTTTTCGATGCTATTATATACGTGTGATGTATGAAAATCCATATAATTAACATTATATGGTGATTGATTGGGCCTCATTCCAATTTAGAAAATAAAGAATATTATAAAATAAAGGTTCATGTGTTGATAGTACTCATCCGTTGAGATTAGTCATGTGTTGAACGAAATATTTTAATAATAAAATTTACATCTTTATCAATATAAAATAAAGGTTCATGTGTTGACAGTACTCATCCGTTGAGATTAGTCATGTGTTGAACGAAATATTTTAATAATAAAATTTACATCTTTATCAATATAAAATAAAGGTTCATGTGTTGACAGTACTCATCCGTTGAGATTAGTCATGTGTTGAACGAAATATTTTAAAAATAGAAATATTTGAAATAGAAATATTTGAATTAGAATATTTGAAAATAGAAATATATGAAGCCGTGTTGATTAGATTGACGCCATTTTGACGTGAACGATATTTATATTGATTTTATTCATTTTAAAATGAATATTGAAAAGTGATTTCGAAATCGAATATTTTGAAATGAAATTGAATTTGAATTGAATAGAAAATGAATTGAATTGAATTGATTAGAAAACGAATTTGATTTGAATTGAATAGAAAATGAATTGAATTGAATTGAAAACGAATTTGATTTGAATTGAATAGAAAATGAATTGAATTGAAAACGAATTTGAATTGAATATATAATGAATTGAATTGAAAACGAATTTGAATTGAATTGATTAGAAAACGAATTGAATTTGAATTGAATAGAAAATGAATTGAATTTAAATTGATTAGAAAACGAATTTGAATTTAATTGATTAGAAAACGAATTGAATTTGAATTGAATTGAAAACGAATTTGAATTGAATATATAACGAATTTGAATTGAATTGAATAGAAAACGAAGTTGAATTGAATATATAACGAAATTGATTTGAATTGAACATATAACGAATTTGAATTGAATTGAATAAAAAATGAATTTGAATTGAATATATAACGAAATTGATTTGAATTGAACATATAACTAATTTGAATTGAATCGAATAGAAATCCAATTTGAATTGAATCGAATAGAAAACCAATTTGAATTGAATCGAATAGAAAACCAATTTGAATTGAAAACGAATTGAAATGAATTCAAATTGAATTGAAATTTGAATTGAATAAAAATGAATTTTAGAACGAATTTATAAGGAAAAATTCAATTTTGATTTGAATTGAAATGGAAGTTGAAATTGTTTTTGAAACGAAATTAAAACTATTTATATAATTCGTTTTAAATAGAAATCGACGAAATATATATTATATATATAATATAACGGCCTGAATAGAACGCGCCGCGCCGCGGCAGTTCGTGAATTTCGACCATTTATTTCAAACGGACATCACGGGAGATCCGACCGTCGGATTCTCCTAAAACCGGAACCGTTGGGTTCGTATCGAAAAGAGCTTTCTAACGAATATTAGAAATTTGAAATCTAACGGTTGGATTTGGAGATACGTCCAAATCAAACTTGGAAAAGGTCGCTGTAAGTGCAGTTCGATGGCCGTTGATGGAAATCGACATGTACGGGCCTTGATAAAATTATTAAAAATATCAATAATTTGTGTAAAATCATAAGAAGTGATTTGGGAAAAATTGGGATGAAAAACTCCACATTTGAAAAGATAAAAATAGATTTTTATCAAAATGAACTAGTTTTGAACTGAAATTAAAACCCATTTATTTTTAAATAAATAAATTGGATTTGAAATGGGTTTAAATAGAATTGATTCATGGGTTTATCTTGAATGGTGTTTTAAATAACACTAGTTCTTTAACCCGATAATAATTAGAATGTGATTTGGGTTTGTCGTGAACTGTGTTTTAAATAACACTAGTTCTTTAACCCAGTAAAAGGAGTTTTATTGAATCTGCAATTAGATTGAAATGTGAATTGATAATTCAAATTATCAAATTTGGCAAATGAGCGAGAATGGAGTACTACCAGTTTTGCTCCAAAGCGATAGTTAAATCTTTAATTAGATTTGAACGTGAAATGGTAATTAATTTTACCGATAACACTGTGGTATTGGATATGGAGTATTACCAGTTTTGCTTCATGGGATGAATAGGTTGGGATTGGGAAATAAAATAAACAATTACTTCGGTATGGTTCGCTAATCTCGACTAGTTTGGAAAACCATAATTTGGTTTGAAATGACATCCAAAGGAAGATTAAAGGATAAATTTTAAAGAATTTATCTTGGATAAAATTAATGGGAACTTTTCCCAAAAGATGTGAATATTTAAATAACAGAATATTCAGAATTGGAATGAGGCGTATGTTGTGTTTGTGTAACATTTGTTTTTAATATACGCGGGTTGTTCGGAAAGGCCGGGTTTACACCCATTCTGAATAACCGATTCGACGAAATGTCGAAGATGAAGACGGTGGTTGAAGACCGGAAGTCTTCACATCGTTTGGGTAATTACTGACGATCCTGATTGGGCTGTACACCCAAGAGGATGGAAATAGTTGGTGGTCGTCCAGACGTACTTGGAGATGGATGGATATGCGAGGAAAGTGCCTCCGGTTTCGTTCAGACCCAGAACGGACTTGTAAATGGATTGTGTGTCTGACATTGGATTTTATTCTGTGTTGATTGATTTCTATTAAATATACATCTGTTCGGCGGTGGAGAATTTATTCTTTTGCTTAACGCCCTTCTCTGAGACGTACGAGCTCAGAGGTTGTATATCGATGGACATCAATCGCATGGCATGAATTGCCTGTGTGGCACGCTGAGTTGCATGGATCAAGGCTTTTGTTGAAAAGCAGAGTCTTGTGGTTGATGATCAAAGCACGGCCTACATGGCAGCTTTGTGTATAACGTGAATTAGCGAGCCTCACACCTCGGTATGAGTTAAAAACGGGATACAGACTGCAGGGAGAGCACGACGTTTCTTTCTAGCTTTGGTGGTGTCAGTGACTTACCAGCCCTGACATTTATATACTTTTCACCTATGTGGTTGTTGGATGAGGCATCTCGATTTTAGGTCTGTAAGGACCGGGAAACGTGTGTTCAGGCATAATTAATCCTCTAACGTAAGTGAGGACCGGCCCTGAAGATCCAGGATTGCCCAGAGTGTGTAGTCCTGAGACATTTGCTAGAGTGTCTCGAACGCAGAGAGGAGCTTGCCCCTTGCCTCGACTCATGACGGAAATCCAATTTCCAATATGAGATATTTCGGCTTTATTTGTAGAGCCTAGTATGGCGACATAGTAGCATGGGATGCTATGCCGTCTATGATTTATATTTATGATTGAAATTGTTTTGACACTATACACTTATTATAGTATCAAATGATTTGTTTTAAACGTACCAAGCATGTTTGGCTATTATAAGGGAAAACCCTATCCTCCGGCTTGCGTTGCATTGTGTGATGGGACCTGGGTCTTATAATAGCTTCATTTTTCGAAAAAGCATTGCGTTGTTTATTCTATGCACTGGTATTCTTGGGAGGAAACCTGTTCCGTGTTATACGGCGTGGTCCCTTGAATTACTCTCTTTTAAAGTAAAGCTTTAAATAACTGTTTTAGTTCTCACACCAGTCACATGACTGACCTGGAGTTTATTGTTTTAACCTAAACTCTGGGTGTCCTTATTTTCGACACGGGAAGCTAGTAGTTTTGGTTTTGCAGATTTATATTCACAGGATCCTGATTTACAGGTGGAACGATGCTCGGAAAGCTCTGTATCCGTGTATTACTTTCAGTTGTGTTTTGTATTATTTTCCGCTGCTATGTAATTTATTGTAATCTCTGATATTTATCGAATGTATAGTATTCATTTATACTCTGTATATTCTTGTATTCTGATGGAATTGTTGTAATAAACAATGAAATGTTCTTCCGTATGCATTCTGTTTTGTCTTGTCCTCACAGTAATTCGTTCTTTCTCATCTCTTCGGAGACCGGGGAAGTTCGGGTCGCTTCATTTGGTATCAGAGCTTTGGTTTACAGAGCTCGAGAACAAGGCACATTAGAACCATACGAAAGAATTCATCAGATATTGGATTAGTAATATCCAATTAGAATGACTCGTTGGAGATAGGATTAGTAGTATCCTAGAACGGGTGGGAAGAGTATATTTTCTTCAAATGAAAACAATTTTGTTTTGAAAATTTAAATCAATTCTACGTATTTGAATATTTATTTATTTTGAATACGGACAATCGAGTATATAAATATTTCGCGTATACGCGTCATGAACGTATATTCGAAGTTTTAATATACTGGATAGATATAGAATCATACTCTAGTGGCCCGAAGATGATTCTGATGGTTGAGTACTCGTCGTCATAATTTATATTCGAGTGACGAAGGTGTGATTTCTATATATTTCCATTAGACTGGTGTGAGAACCAAAACTTATATATATAGCTAGAACACATTGTTGTGAATTGGCATCAAAAACAAGATTTTCGGTATATATATCAAATTTTATGAATTTGAAACGTTAATTCACTAATTGATTGATGTTTGTGTTGTTTGTTTATTTGTTTGCTAATTTTTAACCATTATGCCTAATTGAACCAAATATTGAAATATATTGAAATTGGTCGCATTTGCTTGCATATACAAGTACTTACATTGAACAGGTCATAGCAAGGAGGCTAGAGCAGAGAATAAAATTTGTTTGCCCGACAAATAGGTACACATTTACTATAATTTACTGTTTTGTTTGGGTGATGATGATTTTATGAGCCTATTGGCTAGCCGCTTGGCTTTTTCTTTTTCTTTTTGAGATCAGAAGGCCTATATGGCAATTTCAGGATTTTCCCGTGGCTCCCGGTGCAGGGGAGGTTATGGCGAAATTTTTGGAAAATTTAGGGTGTTAGCCAAATTTTTGAAAATTTGAAAATTCTCAGAAACTGAAAAGTTAGAGAATGGAACCCAGATCGAACGTAGAGTTGAATAATCAAACCACTTTCGACTTTGTTCCTTTTCGGGGACGAAATTTTTTAAGTGGGGGAGATCGTAATAACCCGGAAAATCTGGGCCAGTTTAAAATTTTTATTTTGGCAATTTTAGCGAAGTTTGAACATTTAAAATGAATTATTTTAGATAATAACGACGAGAAATTTATTTTGAATATAATTAGAACGTATATATTATATACGTCGTCGTTAGAATATAAATAATTATATATAATTATAAAAGGAATTGAAAATGGTGCGGTAGTTCGATAATTCGATTTCAAACTTCGAATGAATGTACCGGGTGCAAAACAATCCGGATTTTAGTGAAACCAAAAACATTAGGATCTATTTGATAATATCTTTCCAACGAATCCGAAAAATCGAAATTTCATAGCGGGAATCAAAGGATATGTCCAGTTGAAAATTCTGAATAGTCGCTATGGAATTCCGGCCCTTAAAAATAGACATTTTGCAAGCGACCTCGGATTTCGACGAAACCACTTTTGTTGGGTCCGTGATGTCAAATTATTTCTAGATTCCAAATTTCATAATTTTTCGAATCAATATGTGAGCGTGGCAAAGGAAAACGTGTTTGACCAGTTTCAGTTGATTTTAATCGACTGGAAATTGGCCATTTTTCCAACGGTCTCAGAATTCGACGAAACTAGTTTTGTTAGGACCGTATCGTCAATATGAAGCTAGAAAATATTTTTCGGGAATTTTTCGAGTTAGTATGTGACCCCAGTAAATTGAAATGCGCGTTTAAATTCAATATATAGAGTTATATGTTGATTTTGACGAAAACGGATCAAAACGATCGAATCAGCCTATGATACATATCCCATTGTGTTCGGAATGAGGGTAAAACGCTATGGACGACAGGCGGTGGGCCTCGTTTTGAGGTCGAAAATAAAAGTTGCTTTTTGCGGTGAAATTAAATAATTAAATAATAAAAATAAAAAAACCCTTTCCTATATCCTCTGCCCCCCTTCTTTTCTTTCAAAATCGATTTTAACAGGAAAAAAAAACGGGCTATGCCCTAGCACGCCCACGCGGCTCCAGGAGGGCACGTCGCCCACCGCCGCCAGGGCACTGGCCTCCCTCGCCCCCCCCCCCCCTCAGGCGCCAGCGGCGCCGCGTAACCCCCCCCCCCCCCCCCAGGCGCCAGAGGCGCTGCGAAACCCCCCCCCCCCCCCCCCCTCGTCGACTTCACCGTAGCCCCACCCCCCTTTTTTCCACCCAGTCGACCCCGACGCCTCAGCAAGTCCGGCAGCCTCCTTCCCCGAGTAACACAGTAAGCTCCCTTATTTATTTTTATTTAATTTCAGATTTTTGCAAAGATATGATAAGAAATGATTTTTCTTTGTAAAAAGGTTTGGTTTTTCTTTATAAAAGGATTTGGCTTTTAATCGTATAAAAATATGATTTTTATATTTTTAAAGTATTAAAAATATAATCTTTATTATGTAGAAGGCGTAAAAATATGATTTTTGTTTATGTAGAGAATTAAAAATATAATTTTTTCATGATAGGAATATTAGAAATATCATCTTTATATGTGCAGAAAAATAAAAATTCAATTTTTATAAATTGAATAGCAAAATAAAAATTCGATTTTTATATATTGAATAGCGAAATAAAAATTCGATTTTTATATATTGAATAGCGAAGTAAAAATTCGATTTTTATATATTGAATAGCATAGTAAAAATTCGATTTTTATATATTGAATAGCATAGTAAAAATTCGATTTTTATATATTGAATAGCATAGTAAAAATTCGATTTTTATATATTGAATAGCGAAGTAAAAATTCGATTTTTATATATTGAATAGCGAAATAAAAATTCGATTTTTACATATGTAGAGAATACGGGCAACGAAAGCGACAAAGGGCGAGAATGGCGATGATTTCTCTAAATGAAGAGTCGTGGTATTGGATAGCTATTGGTGAGAACTTCTCACTCAAAATTTCCCTTTTCTAGTTATAAATATATACTAGGATGCAGACGGTGTTTAGTAACACCCGACACCCGTCATCCACAGACAATGGATGGCTTGTTTGTTAAATTGTTTGGTTGTGTAGTTGGTTAGTTTATTTGGTTTAAATTGAATTGTTTGGTGAAATGGAATGATTTGATTGATGTGTGGATGGCGTGGGCCTTCACTAGACCGGGGATAAGGCTAGGCCTTGTCCCGTTTCTAGTATCGTGCCGTTATGCCGCCGAAATTTTCTAAAATAAGTTAGAAAAATAAAAATATCATTTTTATTTTATAAATGAACTGAATAAAAAAATTCATGTGTTAAAATAAAATATTTTATCATTAAAAATATAATTTTTAACGTGGGTGTGAATAAATAAATATTCATTTACAAACCGGACGGTTTGTTTATGTACACCTATTTGAATGACATTGATTGGGACGATAAATTTTACACATCGCCCAATTGCACAAATAAAATCTGTGTTTGATTGTTTGAAACCCCACACGGGTGTTGGGATGAAATTTGAAGTTCACTCATCCTGATTGATTAAATATGTCAATCGATTGATTGACAGACTGTTAAAAGCGTTAGATATTTATATTTGATGCTTATACAGTGTAATGCACTTTGGTTGATGGTTGATTATTTTTCGATGCTATTATATACGTGTGATGTATGAAAATCCATATAATTAACATTATATGGTGATTGATTGGGCCTCATTCCAGTTTAGAAAATAAAGAATATTATAAAATAAAGGTTCATGTGTTGACAGTACTCATCCGTTGAGATTAGTCATGTGTTGAACGAAATATTTTAATAATAAAATTTACATCTTTATCAATATAAAATAAAGGTTCATGTGTTGACAGTACTCATCCGTTGAGATTAGTCATGTGTTGAACGAAATATTTTAATAATAAAATTTACATCTTTATCAATATAAAATAAAGGTTCATGTGTTGACAGTACTCATCCGTTGAGATTAGTCATGTGTTGAACGAAATATTTTAAAAATAGAAATATTTGAAATAGAAATATTTGAATAAGAAACATTTGAATTAGAATATTTGAAAATAGAAATATATGAAGCCGTGTTGATTAGATTGACGCCATTTTGACGTGAACGATATTTATATCGATTTTATTCATTTTAAAATGAATATTGAAAAGTGATTTCGAAATCGAATATTTTGAAATGAAATTGAATTTGAATTGAATAGAAAATGAATTGAATTGAATTGATTAGAAAACGAATTTGATTTGAATTGAATAGAAAATGAATTGAATTGAATTGAAAACGAATTTGATTTGAATTGAATAGAAAATGAATTGAATTGAAAACGAATTTGAATTGAATATATAATGAATTGAATTGAAAACGAATTTGAATTGAATTGATTAGAAAACGAATTGAATTTGAATTGAATAGAAAATGAATTGAATTTAAATTGATTAGAAAACGAATTTGAATTTAATTGATTAGAAAACGAATTGAATTTGAATTGAATTGAATTGAAAACGAATTTGAATTGAATATATAACGAATTTGAATTGAATTGAATAGAAAACGAAGTTGAATTGAATATATAACGAAATTGATTTGAATTGAACATATAACGAATTTGAATTGAATTGAATAGAAAATGAATTGGAATTGAATATATAACGAAATTGATTTGAATTGAACATATAACGAATTTGAATTGAATCGAATAGAAATCCAATTTGAATTGAATCGAATAGAAAACCAACTTGAATTGAATCGAATTGAAAACCAATTTGAATTGAAAACGAATTGAAATGAATTCAAATTGAATTGAAATTTGAATTGAATAAAAATGAATTTTAAAACGAATTTATAAGGAAAAATTCAATTTTGATTTGAATTGAAATGGAAGTTGAAATTGTTTTTGAAACGAAATTAAAACAATTTATATAATTCGTTTTAAATAGAAATCGACGAAATATATATTATATATATTATATATATAATATAACGGCCTGAATAGAACGCGCCGCGCCGCGACAGTTCGTGAATTTCGACCATTTATTTCAAACGGACATTACGGGAGATCCGACCGTCGGATTCTCCTAAAACCGGAACCGTTGGGTTTGTATCGAAAAGAGCTTTCTAACGAATATTAGAAATTTGAAATCTAACGGTTGGATTTGGAGATACGTCCAAATCAAACTTGGAAAAGGTCGCTGTAAGTGCAGTTCGATGGCCGTTGATGGAAATCGACTGTACGGGCCTTGATAAAATTATTAAAATATCAATAATTTGTGTAAAATCATAAGAAGTGATTTGGGAAAAATTGGGATGAAAAACTCCACATTTGAAAAGATAAAAATAGATTTTTATCAAAATGAACTAGTTTTGAACTGAAATTAAAACCCATTTATTTTTAAATAAATAAATTGGATTTGAAATGGGTTTAAATAGAATTGATTCATGGGTTTATCGTGAACGGTGTTTTAAATAACACTAGTTCTTTAACCCGATAATAATTAGAATGTGATTTGGGTTTGTCGTGAACTGTGTTTTAAATAACACTAGTTCTTTAACCCAGTAAAAGGAGTTTTATTGAATCTGCAATTAGATTGAAATGTGAACTGATAATTCAAATTATCAATTTGGCAAATGAGCGAGAATGGAGTACTGCCAGTTTTGCTCCAAAGCGATAGTTAAATCTTTAATTAGATTTGAACGTGAAATGGTAATTAATTTTACCGATAACACTGTGGTATTGGATATGGAGTATTACCAGTTTTGCTTCATGGGATGAATAGGTTGGGATTGGGAAATAAAATAAACAATTACTTCGGTATGGTTCGCTAATCTCGACTAGTTTGGAAAACCATAATTTGGTTTGAAATGACATCCAAAGGAAGATTAAAGGATAAATTTTAAAGAATTTATCTTGGATAAAATTAATGGGAACTTTTCCCAAAAGATGTGAATATTTAAATAACAGAATATTCAGAATTGGAATGAGGCGTATGTTGTGTTTGTGTAACATTTGTTTTTAATATACGCGGGTTGTTCGGAAAGGCCGAGTTTACACCCATTCTGAATAACCGATTCGACGAAATGTCGAAGATGAAGACGGTGGTTGAAGACCGGAAGTCTTCACATCGTTTGGGTAATTACTGACGATCCTGATTGGGCTGTACACCCAAGAGGATGGAAATAGTTGGTGGTCGTCCAGACGTACTTGGAGATGGATGGATATGCGAGGAAAGTGCCTCCGGTTTCGTTCAGACCCAGAACGGACTTGTAAATGGATTATGTGTCTGACATTGGATTTTATTCTATGTTGATTGATTTCTATTAAATATACATCTGTTTGGCGGCGGAGAATTTATTCTTTTGCTTAACGCCCTTCTCTGAGACGTACGAGCTCAGAGGTTGTATATCGATGGACATCAATTGCATGGCATGAATTGCCTGTGTGGCACGCTGAGTTGCATGGATCAAGGCTTTTGTTGAAAAGCAGAGTCTTGTGGTTGATGATCAAAGCACGGCCTACGTGGCAGCTTTGTGTATAACGTGAATTCGCGAGCCTCACACCTCGGTGTGAGTTAAAAACGGGATACGGACTACAGGGAGAGCACGGCGTTTCTTTCTAGCTTTGGTGGTGTCAGTGACTTACCAGCCCTGACATTTATATACTTTTCACCTATGTGGTTGTTGGATGAGGCGCCTCGATTTTAGGTCTGTAAGGACCGGGAAACGTGTGTTCAGGCATAACTAATCCTCTAACATAAGTGAGGACCGGCCCTGAAGATCCAGGATTGCCCAGAGTGTGTAGTCCTGAGACATTTGCTAGAGTATCTCGAACGCGGAGAGGAGCTTGCCCCTTGCCTCGACTCATGACGGAAATCCAATTTCCAATACGAGATATTTCGGCTTTATTTGTAGAGCCTAGTATGGCGACATAGTAGCATGGGATGTTATGCCGTCTATCATTTATATTTATGATTGAAATTTTTTGACACTATACACTTATTATAGTATCAAATGATTTGTTTTAAACGTACCAAGCATGTTTGGCTATTATAAGGGAAACCCTATCCTCCGGCTTGCGTTGCATTGTGTGATGGGACCTGGGTCTTATAATAGCTTCATTTTTCGAAAAAGCAGTGCGTTGTTTATTCTATGCACTGGTATTCTTGGGAGGAAACTCATTCCGTGTTATACGGCGTGGTCCTTTGAATTACTGTCTTTTAAATTAAAGCTTTAAATAACTGTTTTAGTTCTCACACCAGTCACATGACTGACCTGGAGTTTATTGTTTTAACCTAAACTCTGGGTGTCCTTATTTTCGACACCGGCAGCTAATAGTTTTGGTTTTGCAGATTTATATTCACAGGATCCTGATTTACAGCTGGAACAATGCTCGGAAAGCTCTGTATCCGTGTGTTACTTTCAGTTGTGTTTTGTATTATTTTCCGCTGCTATGTAATTTATTGTAATCTCTGATATTTATCGAATGTATAATATTCATTTATCATCTGTTTATTCTTGTTTTCTGATGGAATTGTTGTAATAAACAATGAAATGTTCTTCCGTCTGCGTTCTGTTTTGTCTTGTCCTCACAGTAATTCGTTCTTTCTCATCTCTTCGGAGACCGGGGAAGTTCGGGTCGCTTCATTTTTTTTGGTCGAGCCTATATCTGTGGCATCAGGTAAGGATTTTTGTGAGGATTCAAAACATAAAATGATCGCACTTTTTTGATGGTGTTATGCTAAGTTGGAGCGGGTGTTAGCGAGGTGATTTGAAGTTTCTCATATGAGGATTCGAAGGTTATTGGGATGTTGATAGTGGCTCTTGCACACCTCAATTTAAAGGTCATTAGGGAGTTATCACAAGCATTGTCTTACATCCTGATCCTAAACAATTGCTTTTATTTTCTATGTAATGATTCACGCATAAGAGGTTGGAATCTAGACAAAAAATTGGTCAAAGGTAACTATTTTAATTTAGTAATTAATTTTTAATTACTTTATTTGATAGCTTAAATAATGAATTCCATGTTAAATTTATTCAATATTTTATCGAACAGAATCAGTCGTGTAATCCGTAGCCGTAGGATACCTAATCAGGAATTAAAATGGAATCAGAATGGATTGGAAAATAAAAATCAATATGAGTAAACTCATTTTTTTGGTTCCTTTATAATTTATTATAAACGAATTTTTAGTATTTAATTTTTATATGATGTTTGTTGGCTATTAGGATGCGTTAATAAATGATTGATAAATTGTAGTTATATATATATATATATATTAGTCATATTTAAGGTTGGTTGTTAGATATTTCCCACAGTACTATTAGTGGATGAGACTATATGTGCCCCACAATATATAGAGTGGATGACCTTCCAAACCGAGATATCCCGCCTTGAAGCGGGATTGGTATTATTTGTGTTGTCTAACATCTATGGATGCAAGAAAATAGGTTGGAGGGATCCAACTAGATTCCTTAAATTTTATTATTGTTTGTTTTCATATATATTATCATATATGATGTGTTAGAAAATCAGTGATTGATGATTGTGGTTTCGGATGTTTGAATAGCATTGGCCATAATTATTGGTATTTAAATACCATAAAGTATAATCGAATGAAAACAAAGGAATTTTGAGATTTTAAAAGGAAAATTTATTTATTTTTGAAATAAAAATTGAATTTTGGATGGGCCAGAAAATATTAACTTATTTTTAATTAAAAAAATAAGTGGTTGAATTTATAAACGATGTTTATAAATGAAGAGAAGTAATTATCATTGGATAATTTGGAAATGTGAATTCTAGTGTGAATTTAAAAGGGAAATTTATTTTCCTAAAGTAGAAATTGAATTTCAAGCGAATTTGAAATAAAGACTTGTTTAAATATATAAACAAGTAGTATAGATTATAAAAGATGTTCATAAATAAAGATAAAAAATTATCATTGTGTAAGTTTAAATTTTGAATTCAAGTATGAATTTAAAGAGAGAATTGGGAATCGTTTCAAAAGGAAACGATGAAATTATTCCGATGTTCGGAATGTAAATAAATAAAATAAATCCATATGGATTTATGATTGAAATTCGACTATGTCAAATTTATAAAAAAATAAATTTATTTCCAAAAAGGATATCGGAATTATATTTTATAGAAACTATAATTAAAAGTTAATATTGTAAGAAGTTAGTATTTCCAGTATTTAAGGATATGAAATAAATAATATGGTTATATGTATAAGTTTTATAAACAAGGTTTGTAATTGATTTGAATAGATAAATGAATAAATATACAATGAAATGGAGCAATTGAAATTATATTGGTTTTGACCATTAGATTTAAGTTGATATGAGATTATAAACCATATTATAAATAATGATGGTCTTAAATAGAATTTGAACGTATAATAAGGATTTTATAAGTAAGTAGAATTCATATGAGATAAAACTTATGAATTTGGGAAAAGGTACCAAATAGGAATTTTAAAATTTTGAAAGAGTTTGAAATAGAATTTAATATAGAAGATGAGTTGTATATAAATTTATAACCGAGTTATGAATTTTGAATGAAATAATCGACAATTGAGGATAATTGGAAATATTAAGTTCAATTTGGAAAGCTGGCTTAATTTATATTAAAGTATATAAGAATGGGGTTGGAATTGATTTAATAAATGAAGTTTAAATTTAAATTTAATTAAAATGAGCCCGCTGCGGCCCGATAGTTCATAGTTTTCCGTTTTTAACTTTAATTGAGTATATAGAACTCTATATAATTCAGAATTCTTTGAAACAAGAATAGTCCAGACCTATATTGAATAATAGTTTTCCAATTAAAGGGAAAAATCTAGATTTCGTCTTGTAGGTTTTTAGTTACATTAAAATCAAATTTCTAGAAAAACAGCGGCATAATCATTTATAAACCATAACGGTTTATTTTATAAAATAAAAGGATTTTGAGTGAATAAAATTTAGATTTCCATTAGAAAAACCCAGACTTGAGTTCTAAAATAAATATGAACTCAAGTGGTGTAATTGAATTGATTTTTGAAACAAAAATCAGATTTTTAATTGTTGAATAGAATTAACTAATTGGAATAATAATTAGTTAATGGAGTTTTGGATCGATCTTTGGATAAATGAATTAGACTTGTGAATTCCTATTCGAATTCGAATATGAAACTTGAGTTGAAAATGAAATTCAATTGGTTTATAAGAAAATTAAAAGCATATTTGAACGTGACATGTTCAAATAAAAGGGGATTAGGCAAAAGAGCTAATTAGAGAATAAATTAGCAAATTGAGTTAAAAATGGTTAGATTGAGTTGGAATAAATTATAAATGGATGTATATAGATTAAACACGTATATAATGAAGTAATGGAAGAAATAAATTGAATGCTCGTCGAAAAGGTACATATTTAATTCGATATGAGATCTTATTAGCCTAATTGGCATGCCGCTTGGCTTTTTTATTTTCTTTTTGAATGGAAAGGGCATAGAGAGGCTAGTTGTAGTTGTATCGATTGAGCCGTACAAAAGAGACGCTGGGGAAATTTTCCAAAAATTAAAGGAGGTAGAAAATTCTAAGAAAATTTAGTAACTAGAAATGGATTTATCGATTATATATGGAATTTGATAAGAGAATAAACTTATAATGGAATTTTATAGTAAAAAGGAAATTTATACTATTTAATCATGAGAGGTCAGAAGGAGAAACGTATACATGTTTAAAAATTGGATAACTTAAAGTGTTTTGGGTTGTTGTAATGATATTTTACGCAACATTCGTTTTAACCCAAATAAATGTGATTTGAAAACGTTTTCCAAATGAAATGAGGAATATTTTTTAAGTATAGAAAATAAGAGGCTGATGAAAATATGGAAATGTTTTCCAAGTACAGTGAGAATCTAAGCGGGTTTGAAATATCTCGGTAAGGAGATTTAATAAATGTAATGAAATATTAATTAAAAAGGGCTTCATGATTGTTTGATGTAAATCAATAGTATTTCCTTTTGGAAATAAGGGCTTTGGATGAATGTTTGTTTCCACAACAGTTAAATAACTTACTATCGAAGTGTTGGCCAATTTAATGTTATCGTTGTCAATGTGGAGAGGCCAGTTCGATATTATCCAAAAACCACTCCGTATTGGTGTAAGCATTGTGAATTAAATTATTTTGAAGATAATCAAATAGGGAGTAAAGTGCAAGGGTTTTTCTATTAATCCTAGGTAGAAATTGCTTAAGATGGATTAATAGAAATTGTGCCTTCAGTTTCGTTCAGTCCAAGAACAAACTTCTATGGATGAATGTCTGACAGTGTATTTCCAACGATTACATATGTTGATTTTCACAAATATACTAAGTATGGTGGCGGAGAAGATAACTTCTCTTAGCTTAACAACAAGTGTATATTTGTGCAAATCAGTTGGTAATTTGAGGAATTGACAATGTGGCTTTCCAAGTTTAAATGTGATGGCCAAAAATGTAATTATAACCTCAAGCCTCATTAACCTGGAAATGACAAAAATCAAGCAGGCAGCATGGCTATGTGGGCCACACCCATTAGGGTGTATTATCACTCGATTTAGAGGAAATTCAATTTTTTTCTTATTATATCGATGTGGTATGCTTTCGGTAGTGTTTGCTGATGCAACACCCCACATTTTCAATAAAAGATAATAATGAGAATAACTTAATTAAATATTCAGAATTAAGCGGAACTGGCATAACCTTGCGTTCGTCTCGGAATTCTGGTTCAGATAGACCCCAAGTTTGCGTAAAACGGATAACGTATGAAGAAGTTATGAGCATTAGAAGTTTGTATACATATACGGCTCATATATATAAACATATTAATAAAAAAATAAATCAGAAAATCAAAATTATCAATGTGGAAAGTCTGGGAGGGAAAGAGACCCGTTAGGGGTCGACCCCTACTATTGGGTGTCGACCCTAGGGTCGACCCCATAATGGGGTTGTCGACCCATGGGTCGACCCCCTGGATCTAGGCAGATTCCCACATACGAACATAGACTGATTTCCGGACCAAATTCGTTGCTGAGCACCTATAAATAAGCTTATAGAGCCTAGCCTAAATCTCACATTTTCTGAGAGGCTGCCTAAGCTATACCATTCTTCTTCCTCCTCAAATATCTTCAGAAAAATAGAATAATTAGTCTAAGGAAATTCTGATTCAAGATCTTGAGGAAAGGAATATTTCTGCAATTGGGTGTTCAAAATTCTATTCAAAGTAAGGTAATTTCTTGGATCTGGTCTATTTGAATTTCTCCTCTTTCTTCCCTTCCTATTTTAGTTAAGATTTGTGGATCCATGGTTGTTTAGGTTCAAAATCTAGTTAGGGGAACCATGGAATGCTAGATCTGGACCAGATTCAGGATTTGGAAAGCAATTAGGTGAGTGGATTTAAAATATACCTTTTTGATAATGGTATATCTATCATTTAACATTCCCTGTTAATATGCATAGAAAATCTGCTAAAATGTAAACCTACTGAAATGTGTAAATCTATTGAAATATTAGTATGATATATTTTGAAATGTTAATATGAATGAAAAGTTAATATGTTAAAATGTTAATATGTGGATATATATATATATGTTAAATATGTGGAAACAATTACTGTTGTATACATACATGTTTTAATAACTTGTTAATCGGAGGCTGTAATTTAAGTTATAGTGAAATTGGGACAATTACACGTTATCCTATGACATATTATGTACTTGAACCCTTAACTGTAGAAATTGGGATAATTACATGTTAAATTGTTGGATTAGAATAATCACATGTTTGAAAGTTACTAGATATTATTTTAGAATGGAGTTAATCGCTTGTTAGGAAGAACATGTGACATGATTACAAGTTAATATGGACAAAATGATATTAAGTGTGACATGTAAAAATTAGAATTACAGTAAAAACTTGGAAGAATAGACATGCCTAAATTATATGGAAAATTTGTAGTAAATAGAAAACTGTAATCACACTTAGACACGAGGTTAAATTCAACTTGTGGTAGAAGTCTGCTCGAAACTTCCCGACAAATCCAGCATCCACAAGTTGTTAATTTAATGTGAAGGGTCTAGTGCGTAAATGTACATGTAACGACGCTAAGACATGAGGTTAAGTCAACTTGTGGAAGAAGTCTACCAGGAACCACCCGGCGAATCCAACATCCACAAGTGGTAGGCTTAATGTGAGAGGTCTAGTGCATAAACATATATAAATATATGTAAATAGCGTGATTGATAAAATAGCATTAATTGTGATTAATGGAAATGAACAGGAAATGAATGGAAGTTACAACAGTAAAAGAATTGGAATGATCGAGGAATGATAATACCCTATTATAATTAATTACATTAATGAGAATGTTATATAATAGGTAGGATTGTCCTAGGGAAAAGTGGAAATTATAACTTAGGTTGTAATGAACGATAAGGAAAATGAGAAAACTTATGTAATGAAATAAGTTGTACTTAACTATAAATTAAGTAAACAGTAAATTTGGGAACTTGAAACTTGTTCGTAATAAGTAGAGATAAAGGAGGAAAACTTATGAAATACAATAAGTTGTACTTAATTATAAATTAAGTAATATGTAAACTTGAGAATCTGAAATCTGCTAACAGGAATAACAATGTTAAAAGCTTGTCTTAGGGACAAGTGGAAATTATAACACAAGTTATAATAAATGGAAAGGAAACTTATTAGTAAACCATAGTTAAGAGAACTAAGCTAACAAGTAAACAACGACAAGTAGTAGTAACAATGAAAGATGGAATTATGATTAAATAAGAAATAACATGGTGAATATATGGGATGAAATAAGTTATATTTAATCATGAATAATAAGCGACATGTTAGACAAAAAACATGTGAATTGAGATAAAGTATACTTAGTTACATATTAAGTAAAACGTGTTATGGTAACTATGAAATTGGACTATGAATAATATAAAGAGTTTGTAGATTACAGATGTTGAATTACAATATAGAGAATAACATGTTATAGGCTTATTAATGAATGTAAAAGGGTTAAGTTTTGTAACCAAAATTAATAAGAAAGAGGGGTCCATACCTTAGAGATATAAGGGGCTCGTAAATAACTTGGTAACTTGAATAATAAGTTAATATAGTTGGGAATAACCAAGTTAACTGGAAACCTGATGAGGTAGAGAAAGCACATAATAGAATGTTTAGACATAGGGTCTAATAACACATTAAACTGAGGCGCTTGGATGGTACATTTGAGAGTGAATAAACTTACGGGGTAGATCACCGTGGTGTCATGGGACACGAGGGGAGTGCACGTCAATCTGATTATTCTGCCTGCTCGGCTTGTTGATATTTTGCTTGCTCCGAAGGACTTGAAGAGGAATCACACGGCTTCTTAGGATGTGGAGGGTACCCCGGGTAGCCCTCTATGCCGTGACAGCGTTCTACTGTGCTCACAGAGGTTTGGTTTGCGTGTTTCTACCCAGTGAGTATGCCTTGATTGCCATGATAGTGGGCAATCAGAAGACTGTAGGGTGGCATAGGTGATTCGATGATCCCGTTGCCTGACTTGGCTAGGTTACGGCCACCCTTGTGCACTGACAGGTCTAACCATTAGATAGTAGAGTCGTTGGTACCTACCATCGACGGTTAGCTTGATACGTGATGCGTGATGCGAAAAGGCGGAGAGCTAAACCAACAGACCATAGACCTTTTGCTATCAAGTCTATGGATGAGGGATAGGCCAATTAGGATTTGTTGTTTGCTCTTAGGCCAGGTCATTAGTTCTCAATCTTGTTTGTCTTTCATTAGTTCAGAAGGGGTCAAGTGGGACCATAACCACTGAAAATGCAGACCTTAGCATCTGTGTAAATAGATATTTGAAAAGCTCCTGACCAAATTTCGTGTTTCTTGTACAGCCCTGCCACGGGACTCGGTGCACAGTAGAGGATATGTGCAGTTAAAGCATCGAGTACGATTGAAGATACGTATGCGGGAAAGTCTAGATACATGCATGTCTTCTCTGGGTTGTGTATCGTAGACTCTGGGCATTATTCTGTGATCTGATTCGATAAAAGGTGGCAGTCTGTACGCTTACGTAGCATGGTGATGGTGGTTCTATGTGAAACGTAGCATTCTTATATAGAGATCCGTACGTCACTCCGGCGTAGGATGAGGGACCGCATATATTTCTTTGGTGTTACGGTGAAGACCGTGCGAGTGGGGTACCATGGGTGTATCTTAATTTGGGGGTAGCTACATATATATACTGTATTAGGTTAATCCACCGGGGAACAAATGGGTACGACGTTTGTGTAAGCCTTGAGTGCGGCTAACCTAAGTAACCTAATAAACAAGAAAATGTAATTGAACGACATATGTAGGATTATTCCAAATGTGTAGTTTAAATTCAGTCACCATAACTTGTGTTCTGACCCCCTCCTCATTACATACTCGCAAGTTAGACTTGGGCAGAGATATGATAGCTTTGGATACTGGTTAGCCAGTATTATAAATTGGGTAAGGCTATATTTTGATTGTATTATATTTTATCCATTCCGCTGTGAGATGTTTTCTGAGCTCTGGTATATTTATATCTCTGTCTTTTCTGCAGGGTACCAGAGCAACCAACATGGGTTTCGATGGATTAGAATTTGAAGAAAAAAATTGGTCTATCGGAATTCGGGTTGTTACATCTGGTATTAGAGCCCAGGTTTAGGATCCCTTAATAGATAATGAGTGAAGTATTTGTATTTTTAAATATATATATATATACATACACCTAGATCATAGAGGAACCCTATAACGAACTGGAGTTTTCGACCTTGAAAATCAACACAAAACCCATGTTGATTATCCAAGCATCGTAAATACCAGATCATTAATATAAAGAAGTTAGAGGGTGAGAAATAGAAAGAAAGAAAATTAGAATAAAAGAAGAAGATCACTACAGAGCAGAATCAGCGTAACACGAATCTCACAGGGGAACGAATAAAATATATTATATAACAACTTTGGAAATACAAACTGGTAACTGTATATACATACCATTATCACTTAACATCACAGCGGAAATAAACTCTATATATATCTAACTCTGAAGCCTCCTACTCCGAGCTCCTTCAAGTATATCTGAAAAATCCCGACTACTTGACTGCCCGTACAAATTTGGGCACCAAGGAGTTTAGAGAAAAACGAAACAAAATAAACTCTGGGTCAGTTATGTGACTAGTGTGGGTAAACTCCAAACACTTGGTTTAACTTTTCCAAATCCTTTTCAAAAGCAATGATAATCATAAGACCGATCCATACATAAACACAGATGGTTTTTACCTTATGATAACCCAAAACATTTTCCAAAAACCAATGCTATTCTGATATTATAATAGTGTCTAATCCAAGTAAATAATAATCTAGCAAAATGTTTTCATCTCACGCTCTACATATATAGTATACAACCAAAAACCGCGGGCTCTTATGGAGTAACGGATTTCCAACTATGACAAGGTATGGAATCACCTTCCGATCAGTGTACTCTAGAAGCGATACACTGGAGTTCAACAAGAACATCTTGTAACTCGGCCACACATGACTTACCACTCATTTCTCTTGAGTGTATCGAATATATTATCACCTTACGGTTGGTATACCAACATAACCGTCCCCGGGAGATACATAATTGAAAGAAGTAACAAATACGAATATTCTCTAGATGGTGACAATATACCCTAGTTGGGTGCGACCCACTTAGCCATGATGCCTGCTCGATTTTTGTCATTTCCCAGTTGATGAGGCTTGAAGTCGTAATGTATTATTATACATATTACACCTATATTTACTTTGAATGCCACATCGTCATACCCGCCAAATCACAAATTGATTTCCCCAAAAATACCATGGGTATAAAGCTAAGAGAAACGAATTCCTCTGCCACCAACGTAAATACGTTTGAAGCGATCAACTTACGCAATCTATTAGATATACTCTGTCAGACATTCGTCCATACACGTTGTCCTGGGACTGGACAACCCGAAGGCACTATTCTGTAAATACTTCTTAGGCAATTTCTACCTAGGATCGTCAGAACAACCCTTGCAAAAATTCTGTCTTTAATTGCCTTCGATATATTTGATTTGAAACGATAATGCCCATGCATAGTGGTTTTCAGATAATAAATCTGATCTCGGTCTCTCCATATTGACAACGGAAATGGTTAAAAACTTTGATAGTCGGTTATTTAACTATCAAAGGAAAACATGTGTACAAACAACGATCATATTCCCAAATGGAAATCTAAAGGATCAATCATCATTTCATTTCCAAACTTCCCATTTATTTATTAAAACCTATTTTACTTCTCACGATTGTCTTGGAAAACGTTTCCATATATTCACAACTCTTTTATTTCCCCTATTTCGAAAATACACGCCATTAACACTGGAAAACATTTCCATACCTTATTGACGCATAACTGAAACACCCCACCTCCGTTAAGGTCACTCACAAAGGGAATGCCTTAACTTTGGTGGAGGTTTATAAGTAAAAGTCACAGATAAACACAAGACAGATATAAATACACATATTTTAAACAGCGGAAACAAACAGGCTTTTATTTCATCAATACGTGCTCCAACAAAGCATTTCCATAATTGTCTCAAAATACTTCCAACATTACAACCTCATTACTGTCTTGATTATTAAAGAAGCATAAAACATGAATAAAGTAACAAAAAATCCCCATAGTGATATCCAAAGCCATAGTCCGAGCAAAAGAGATCCAAACCATACATCTACGGTCTTGAAGCTTGCAAAGAGTCTGACTAAGTTGGGTTGTTTCCTCCCTGTGGACCTGGGGGGGAAACGAAAGAAAAGAAGACGAAAAGAAAATAGGGTCAGACATAAAGCCTGAGTAAATCTAGTAACTCTTCAGTATGTGAATAGGAAAAAGGGCATGATAGATATAAACTGAAAACAGTAAAGTATTACAAGCTAAGGAAGTGTAGTTTAGAATCGAATGTACTATCACACCCACACTATATCTCTGCACCTACTTGAGCTTTATTCTAACCGGCACCCCATGCTGAGGGTGAAGTGATCCCATTTCTAAATATGCACCCTATACCGAGGGTGAAGTGATTCCGTTTCTAAAGATCGGCTCCTACTCGCATAAACATATGTGTCATACGGCCCCCAAGAACTGTAGATACCTATGCTGGTCCCACCATGGGGTGTATCAAGACCCATGGTGGCGGCCCCGACACAAACCTTAGAATACATAGGTTATACTACTGGTGCCCCAATGCCCTGTTTGTCTGCTCCGGAGTGTGTGCACGCCCGCACCCCGTTAGAACCTACACTGTGCACCCACCGCCGTCGTTTTGACCGCTTACAATCAGCCCAGTAATCGTGCCCCACCCTGCCTAGTTTTAGGGTACCATGATACCTAACTCGGGTTACTGCTGAAACGGGTCCCTCGTTACTAGGGTTTTCTAGTCAAACATGTTAAGTGGTTAAGTGTCTGTATTTACCTAACCTCACCCATAAATTCTTGTTAACATGTTGAATTTGGTTAAGTGTTTTTAGTTGACTTAACCCTACCATCTGTTCTTAGCCTCTTAGACCACCTGACCACTCACATTAGACAGATATTGCTACGGTCACTGGATGTGCCGGTCGGTTCCGGGAAGGTTTACACCGTAGCTCAGTCTAACCTCGGGTCCTTATTGGGCTCAATGCTTAACCACCCACATTGGATAGGTATTGTTGTGACTACTGGACAGCCGGGTGGTTCCGGGCAGGTTTACGTCACAACTCAATCCAACCTCGGGTTAAACATACCGTATTTTCTAAATTTACATATTTTACCATTTCTCAATTATATGTAAATGTCAAGTCCTTTATTCTTGGGTATAACAATTTATACCGCTTAAATGTCATTGTCGTTGGCATGTGCCAAACATGCCAACATATATTTTTCATGTTTTACACCCAACGTTATTACCCCCGTTTGTACGTTCGCAACATTATAACAAATGTTGGGCTCGACACAATTCAGCCCAACTTTTTAAACGTGAGAAAAAGGGGAAATCAAGAACATGTAATACTTATCAATACATAAAGGTGTATGGCGCATGAACTTGTAATTTGACGATTCAACTAACACAAATTATGGGTCATGTGAACTTGCATTCAAATCAAAGTATAACTAAGTAGGTGACATATGAAATGGCATAGTTTAGGCTTATACAAACTTGGGTTAAACCTGTTTAACTTGGCATAATGTCAAACACAAAACTAACATGTTGAATAATCACCCAAAATGTCTAATTTTTACAACTAATCATATAGCCTATTTCAACATGAAACTTGCATAGTTTATGTAACCCAAACGGCGGTTAACATAAATCCAATTATACTTGCAAATAAACATAAGAATGTATTCATAGGTTTTGAGTCATGTTGGCATAAAAGGTCTCAAGTCTAGAACATGTTTACCTAAGCCTTAATTTAGACTTAGGGAATGTATACAATCCATGCCATCGTCATAAACATAAAGGGATCAAATTCTAGTTTTTGCCACAAACTTGCAAGTGCCATTATTTTCATATACAATTGTCCAATAGGCTTGCATCAATCAATTTAGGCCACAAATATCAATACACAAGTCATAACAGAATCATTACAATACACAGAATTTATACAATAACACAATTCTATTTTCATTTACATCGAACCACGTCACAGTTTCATTCATATTCTGAAAGGTCACTATACTTACAACGAATGCAGAATCTTGAATTCTGGATTCTGAATTCTGAAATTGAGGTGCGTTCCTTTGGGTAGATTAACGTTGCGTTGATTAATTTGATTAAGCTTTATTCTTCTTCTTAATTTGATTCGTCTCTAAGCTCCTCTCTCTTGACGGCTATGCTCAATTCCTTCCTGACAACATGACGACTCCCATCTTATTTTTTTTTTGTGAATTTTAGTTGAGACTTAGGGCATATATATAGATTTTTAAATTGTTTTGAGCCATCAGATGAAGACAGGACGAATCTAGACCATACAAAGTTCAAAGACCCAATCAAGAGGTGACATGTCAGCCCTAATGACACACCGAGCCACAGAAATTCGAGCCAGAGCCAGACCCAGCCAGCTAGGTCGACCAGGTAGGTCGACTGGCAGGTCGACACCCAGGTCGACACTATGGTCGACCTGGGGTGACCAGGTCGACACCATGGTCGACCCTATGGTCGACCTGGTCCCTGGGCGGGAATTTTCCCGCCCAGCCCAGTTTGAACCTGTTTTTCGAATTTTGAATTTGAAACCGAGCTGTTTGAATTTTAAATTTTATTCTGAAACTTCCGAATGTCATAACTCCTTCATACGGAGTCCGATTCACGCAAACTCGAATTCTATCTCAAGCAGAATTTTGAGACAAACGCAATGGCGTAACCCATTTACCTTAATTCTTTCATTTGGAATTAATTACACTTTAATTTGTGAAGCTTAACGTTATAGAATTCACTGGGTGTTACATTCTCCCCCCTTAAAAGGATTTCGTCCCCGAAATCTTCAAGTTAGGAAGAATGTATATCCTACCATCCAACCGTCCATCTACTCAACCAACAAACACAGGCGTCCACTGTCCTTAAAAGACTTCTAATGCTTCATGTTTATATGCATAGTGTGTGTACATGTCCTTATCTAATGCAGAAATCATTCGGTCTACTGATTCAGTTGACCTCCTTAATGCGAATCATGTAAGTGTCATGAATCCATTATGTATGAAAATTTTTCCTACTCATAATTCTACATGAGTGCACAACTATTCATACAAATGCGACAACCATATGATAGCATATTAAGTTTCAACCATATATAAATGAGAATACACATATGCATATGCAATATGAAGTGACTGAGCCGATCTAAAACCTAGAGGGTGTGTGTATATGCATCCACGAGCAACCACTAGCAATCACTAGCAACCATTTGCAGCCATCATCCATAACATGTTTTCAAATACATGTTTGCATCCATTTGTTTTCTACCTAAGGAGTTAGGAAAAGGACCGAGGAGATATACCTAAAAAGATAGATAAAGCATAACTTAAGGAAAAAGTGAGATCAAAGATGTACCCCCAAAAAGAAAAGGGTAGGCAGCGCGTATTCTATCCTCAGTTTCCCAAGTTGCGTCTTCCTCGGCATCGCTTCACTGAACTTTAACGAGTTTGACTTCGCGGTTGCGTAGCTTTTTCACTTCAGTTCCTAAGATGCGGGTTGGAACTCTCCTCACAGTTGCTTCACATTCCACTTCGTCTTCTTCTAGAATGCTAGGTTCCACCACTTCAGCAGACTTATGCAAATACTTCCGGAGGTGAGAAACATGAAAGACATTGTGAACTCCGGCCAGTCTCTCGGGTAGCCCTAATCTATAGGCCATCTTCCCAACCTTCTCGATGATAGGAAATGGCCCTACAAATCTTGGTGCTAACTTTCCTGTGGATCCAAAGCGAACGACGTTCCTTAAAGGAGATACCTTAAGGAAAACCCTGTCCCCAACCTCAAACTCAAGGTCGGTCCTTCTTTTGTTGGCGTAGGATTTTTGTCTGTCTTGGGCTGTCTTCATCCTTCTCCGTATCAAGTCCACTTTCTCTGAAGTCTCTCGAATCATGTCCGGCCCAAGTATAAGCTTATCTGTAGACTCCCACCAACAAGTTGGAGATTTGTACGGTATTCCATACAAGGCTTCGAAGGGCGCCATTCCGATGGTAGCTTGGTAGCTGTTGTTGTAGGAAAATTCCACTAAAGGAAGGTGATCCTCCCATGTCCCTCCAAAGTCAAGAACGCAAAGTCTCAAAAGATCCTCTAAAACTCTATTCACCCTTTCCGTCTGGCCATCTGTTTAGGGGTGATAGGCCGTGCTCAAACATAATTGTGTGCCTACAGCTTCTTGCAGACTTCGCCAAAACTCGCTTGTGAAGATAGGGTCTCGGTCACTAACGATACTGGAGGGTATCCCATGGAGTCGAACTATTTCCTTGAGATAAAGAGATGCTAGAGATGAGGTAGTCCTTCTACTTTTAACGGGTATAAAGTGGGCGCTTTTAGTAAGCCTATCCACTATTATCCAAATGCTAGTATTGCCTCTTCTTGACCTAGGAAGTCCATCAATGAAGTCCATTGAAATAATATCCCACTTCCACTGTGGGACCCCTAAAGGATGTAGTAGTCCTCCAGGCTTTTTCTGTTCCGCCTTAACCTGTTGGCAGGTCATGCACTTAGAAACGAAATCTGCCACGTCCTGCTTCATGCCGCTCCAAAAGAAAGTTCTTTTTATATCCATGTACATTTTATCACCGCCAGGGTGTATAGTCATCTTGGAATGATGTGCTTCCTCGAGAACCTTCTTTGTCAACTCCCTTGTTTGTGGGACGCATAATCTCCCATCTCGCCTCAGCCAACCCTTATCATCGATGGTATATTTATTGAGGTGACTAGAAGTCTCACCCCTAATAAGTTTATCAATCACATCAACAAGCTGAGGGTCTTCACGTTGTGCAGCCCCTATTGAGTCCAAGAGAGTAGGGCGTACTTCGAGAGATGCTAACAAACCCGGTACAAAATCTGAGGAGGGTCTAAAGTTAAAACTGGCTATATACTCCAAGCTTTGCCTTTCCACAAAGAGATGGCTTAAGGTCAGTTTCTTTCGGCTCAACGCGTCTGCTACTACGTTGCCTTTGCCGGGAGTATAGGAAATTTCAAAATCATATGAGGCAAGCAACTCCATCCACCTTTGCTGCCTCAAGTTAAGATCCTTCTGCGAGAAGAGATATTTCAATGATTTATGGTCAGTGTATAATTCGAACTTCTCACCTAGGAGATAATGGCGCCAAGACTTAAGTGCAAAGACGATGGCGGCCAACTCAAGATTGTGGGTTGGGTAGTTCTTTTCATGGACTTTCAATTGTCTTCCACCATAAGCTACTACCCTTCCTTCTTGCATTAGAACAGCCCCTAGTCCTGTTCCACATGCATCTGTATATACTGTGAACATTTTGCTTCCGTCAGGCAGAGTTAGAACTGGAGCTGTTGTAAGAGCTCTTTTTAGGGGTTGGAAGGCAATGTCACAGTCCAAATCCCAAGCAAATGCTAAATTCTTCTTTGTTAGCCTTGTGAGTGGAGATCAGAATTTTGCAAAATCCCTAATGAATTTTCGGTAAAACCTGCTAGCCCAAGAAAGTGTCGGACTTCGGTTGCATTTCTTGGTGTCTTCCAATCTTGCACTGCCACCACTTTCGCGGGGTCCACCGCCAACCCTTCTTTGGACACTATATGCCCAAGAAATCTTACTTCTTCTCTCCAAAAGTGGCACTTGGAGAATTTGGCTTTTAGCCGATGAACTCGAAGAGTTTCCATGATTTCTTTCAGATGCTGAGCATGTTCTTCCTCATTCTTTGAGAAGATCAAGATAACATCTACGAAGACCACCACGAATTTATTGAGGAATTCTCTGAATACCCTACTCATTAGGTCTACGAAATAAGCAGGTACGTTTGTCAAGCCGAAAGGCATGACAAGCCACTCGAAGAAACCGTCTGGGGTTCTGAACGCAGTTTTATCAATGTTGTCTTCAGCTACTCTTAGCTGATGGAACCCAGTTGCCGATTAAGTTGGGAGAAGACCGACGCACCTACAAGCTGATCAAACAAATCGTCGATTCGGGGAAGAGGGTGTCTATTTTTCTTGGTCAATTTGTTTAACTCCCTATAGTCGACGCAAAGGCAAAGCGAACCGTCCGCTTTGGTTGCGAACACCACTGGAGCACCCCATTCCGAAATGCTCCTTCTAATGAACCCCTTTTCGAGAAGTTCTTTAACCTGCTTACTGAGCTCCTTTCTCTCCTTTGGAGCCATGTGTCTGACAGGTAAAGCTACAGGCTTTGCATTATCCACAAGATATATGCGGAAGTCTATTTCCCGCCTCGGAGGTAAGCCCCTCACCTCCTCAAAGACATCCGGATATTCCCGGACTACCCTAACTGACTACAAATTCTCATCCGAAGCATCAAGCGACTCTAGATAACTAAGCATAACAGCATTCAAGGGATTACAAGAAATTTCTAGAGTGTTACCAAGCCGAGTCAAGAGTCTAACTACTCTTTTCTCACAATCAAGAATGGCACCATTACTGGATAACCATTCCATGCCTAAGATCAAACCATATCCCGAGAAGCCCAAAACAAAGGCATTACAACTAAACTCAACGCTGAGAATAGAGATTTTCAAACCCAAACAAACCATTGACAAGTAAGCAGAGCCCCCAATTGGATTTGAAACTACTAAGGGATCCTCTACCATACTAGTGTCTAGATTCAGAGATTCTACTAAGGCAGATGAAATAAAGGAGTGTGATGCGCCAGAGTCAAAAAGTGTGCGAACTGGATGATCATAAAGATAGACTACACTTTCTACAGAAATATTACTACCTAAAGTTCTCAAGATAGGATTGAGAAGATAAGCAGGATAAAACAAAGCATCTAGGAGAAGAAGTTAAAGTGGTACCCCCAGAAGGTCCTGCTTGCGGGCCTTGCCCTTGCTTCTTAGGGCAGTCCTTAGCCATGTGTCCAGTCTCACCGCAATGGAAGCAAGTAGCACTCATCTTCCTCTTCTTCTTTTTGCAGTCGTTCACTACATGTACAACATTTCCACAGAAATAACATTTCCTTTTCTCACGTGTCTTGTTATTATGGTTGTGGTCCTTTCTTCCTTGACTATTATCCGTCTTCTTGTTCGGCGATTCTTCCGTTTGCTGGTTCATGTAGAGGAGGAGGAGGAGGAGGAGGAGTAAAAGCATCTGTAGCTGGGGAGTAAGGTCCCCAGACATGCTGAAACAGAAAGGAAAGATTCAAAACGAAGGATAGAGAGAGAGATAGTGCACATAGCTTTGGGGATTATGCCTGTTTTTAAAAATATATCACTTTTTCTTGAAAAATGCTTCTTTAAACTTTCTTTGAAAACAATTTCAAAAACTTTTATCTTATCTGGTAAACCTATGCTCTGATACCAAGTGAAACACCCCACCTCCGTTAAGGTCACTCACTGAGACGACCCGATTTCCCGTTCTCACGGAAACAAGGTTATCTTTGGAATATAACACAGAAACAGATAATAGCAGAACAGAATTAAATAAATACACCAGAATGAACAATAGAATATACTGGATAAAAGTAATCATCAGAGTTACACAGTATACAGGATCTTACTTAGTACAAATACAGTTCAGCTATACATAAATGTCTACAGCGGAAATAAACAAAATATGTACAATAGGAGCTGAACAGCATAAAAAGAAATCAATGATAGAATCCATCTTCAGCTCCAGCTATCCAGAAAGAACCAGCTAAACCTGAAAACAAGGCTGCCCGTGTAGAAAAAGGGGCACCCGAGTTTGAGAGTGAAACAAACTACGAGTCAGTCATGGGACTGGTATGAGAAATCTACTCAACACATATATAATTTGGCTAATCCCAGGACCACGCCACTTTCGTGGAACGGGTTTATTCCATTGGATTGCCAGTGCTTTAAAACAAATCTTTCTTTTAAACAACGCAATGCATTTTTTAAAAATGAAGTCGTTATAAGACTCAGTTCCCATCACACAATGCAACGCAAACCGGAGGATAGAGTTTTACCTTATAACGGCCAAAATATGCTTGATACGAATAAAACAAGGCATTTGATATTATTGCTAGTGTTTATATGTTTTGAAAACAATTTCAAATCATAACTATCAATCATAGACGACATGAGCATCCCATGCCACTATGTCGCCAAATATCTATACAATCGAAACCGCACGATCACGTACTTGGAAATTGGATTTCCGTCATGAACCAAGGCAAAAGATAGTCCTTACCGAATTCGAGACGCTCTAGCCCATGTCCCAGGACCCAGACACAGGTGGGCCCTTGGATCGTCAGGGCCGGTCCACCGATGTGGATTAAAATTCCTGAACACTGCGTTTCTCCGCCCTTTGGGGCGTAAACGAGCCAACGAATGACTCCATCGGACCCGGATCGTTCGATCAAACCGAGGCGCCTCGCAACAGCAACAACCACATAGGTGAAAAGTATATAAATGTCAGGGCTGGTAGGTCACTGACACCACCCTAGCTAGAAAGAAACGCATGTCCTCCCTGATGTCCTCTCCCGTTTTAGGTTCATACCGAGGTGTGAGGCTCGCGAATTCACGTTATACACAAAGCTACGCCACACAGGCGGTGCTTTGATCATCACCACAAGACTTTGCTTTTCAACAGAAGTCCTGATCACTGCATCTTAGCATGCCACACAGGCAATTCATGCCATGCGACTGATGTCCATCGATATACAACCTCTGAGCTCGTGCGTCTCAGAGAAGGGCGTTAAGCAAAAGAATAAATTCTCCGCCGCCAGACAGATGTATATTTAACAGAAATCAATCAACACAGAATAAATTCCAATGTCAGACACACAGTCCATTTACAAGTCCGTTCTGGGTCTGAACGAAACCGGAGGCACTAAATACCTCGCAAACCCTTCGATCACCACGTACGTCTGGACGATCACCACTCATTATCCATATTTCGGGATGCCTCCCAATCAGGATCTCGGTTACCATCCAAACGAGGTGAAGATCTCCGGTCTTCGACCGTCGTCTTCATCTTCGAATTTCAATCGTCGGTCAATTATTCGAAATGAGAATTAACTCGGCCTTTTCAAATAATCCACGTATATTTAGAATTTCAAATCAATTTATTTCAATGGTTAAATTATTCGACAACACAAATATTGTTCTTTAATGTAATTTCCACACCAACGCATTCAACCATCAAATACAACATAAATCGAGCAAATTCAGTTTATTTCCATTCCATATTGTTTAGGGTACTTTATAATGATTTATCGCTATTTTTATTTATTTTAAAATAGCCCATTTATTCAAAACGACGCTTCGGTGGAGGCGGTCGTCAGGGCGGTGGCGTCGATGCTTCAGGGGGGCGTCGATCGATAGTTTTAGGGTTTTTCCCCTTTTTTTTTATTTCTGTTTAATGAATCGGGGGGGCCAGAAAGGGAGATAAAGGAGGGAAATTAAAATTATTTTTATTATTTTATTATTTAATTATTTAATTTTGCAAAAAGGTTGACTTTTACATACGACCTCGAAACGAGGCCCACCGCCTGTCGTCCATAGCGTTTTACCCTCATTCCGAACACAATGGGATATGTATTGTAAGCTGATTTGATCGTTACAATCAGTTCCCGTTGAATTTACATTTTAAATCACTATATTGAATTTTAAACGTACATTTCAAATTACCGGGGTCACATACTAACTAGAAAAATTCCAGAAAAATATTTTCTAGTTTCGTATTGACGATACGGTCCTAACAAAACTAGTTTCATCGAATTCTGAGGCCGTTTGAAAAATGGCCAATTTCCAGTCGATTAAAATCAACTGAAACCGGTCAAACGCGTTTTCCTTTGCCACGCTCACATATTGATTCGAAAAATTATGAAATTTGAAACCTAGCAATAACTTCACACTGCGGATCTAACAAAAGTGGTTTCGTCGAAATCCGAGGTCGTTTGTAAAATGTCTATTTTTAAGGGCCTGAATTACATAGCGACTATTCAGAATTTTCAACTGGACATATCTTTTGATTCCCGCTATCAAATTTCGATTGGTCGGATTCGTTAGAAAGATATTATCAATTAGATCCTAATGTTTTTGGTTTCACTAAAATCCGGATTGTTTTGCACCCGGTATATTCAATTGAAGTTTGAAATCGAATTATCGAACTACCGCGCCATTTTCAATTCTATATATAATTATAATTAATTATATTCGTTTTCAATTGTCGATTCGAACTCAGTTTTCATCGCCTTTATTTAAAATATTTATTTTAAATATTTAAAATCCATTATTTTAGCCAATTTAAAAATTTAAATTGGTTCAGATTTTCTGGGTCGTTACACTCACAAAGGGAATGCCTTAACTTTGGTGGAGGTTTATAAGTGAAAGTCACAGATAAACACAAGACAGATATAAATACACATATTTTAAACAGCGGAAACAAACAGGCTTTTATTTCATCAATAAGTGCTCCAACAAAGCATTTCCATAATTGTCTCAAAATACTTCCAACATTACAACCTCATTACTGTCTTGATTATTAAAGAAGCATAAAACATGAATAAAGTAACAAAAAATCCCCATAGTGATATCCAAAGCCATAGTCCGAGCAAAAGAGATCCAAACCATACATCTACGGTCTTGAAGCTTGCAAAGAGTCTGACTAAGCTGGGTTGTTTCCTCCCTGTGGACCTGGGGGGGAAACGAAAGAAAAGAAAACGAAAAGAAAATAGGGTCAGACATAAAGCCTGAGTAAATCTAGTAACTCTTCAGTATGTGAATAGGAAAAAGGGAATGATAGATATAAACTGAAAACAGTAAAGTATTACAAGCTAAGGAAGTGTAGTTTAGAATCGAATGTACTATCACACCCACACTATATCTCTGCACCTACTTGAGCTTTATTCTAACCGGCACCCCATGCTGAGGGTGAAGTGATCCCATTTCTAAAGATGCACCCTATACCGAGGGTGAAGTGATTCCGTTTCTAAAGATCGGCTCCTACTCGCATAAACATATGTGTCATACGGCCCCCAAGAACTGTAGATACCTATGCTGGTCCCACCATGGGGTGTATCAAGACCCATGGTGGCGGCCCCGACACAAACCTTAGAATACATAGGTTATACTACTGGTGCCCCAGTGCCCTGTTTGTCTGCTCCGGAGTGTGTGCACGCCCGCACCCCGTTAGAACCTACACTGTGCACCCACCACCGTCGTTTTGACCGCTTACAATCAGCCCAGTAATCGTGCCCCACCCTGCCTAGTTTCAGGGTACCATGATACCTAACTCGGGTTACTGCTGAAACGGGTCCCTCGTTACTAGGGTTTTCTAGTCAAACATGTTAAGTGGTTAAGTGTCTGTATTTACCTAACCTCACCCAAAAATTCTTGTTAACATGTTGAATTTGGTTAAGTGTTTTTAGTTGACTTAACCCTACCATCTGTCCTTAGCCTCTTAGAGCACCTGACCACTCACATTAGACAGATATTGCTACGGTCACTGGATGTGCCGGTCGGTTCCGGGCAGGTTTACACCGTAGCTCAGTCTAACCTCGGGTCCTTATTGGGCTCAATGCTTAACCACCCACATTGGATAGGTATTGTTGTGACTACAGGACAGCCGAGCGGTTCCGGGCAGGTTTACGTCACAACTCAATCCAACCTCGGTTTAAGCATACCGTATTTTCTAAATTTACATATTTTACCATTTCTCAATTATATGTAAATGTCAAGTCCTTTATTCTTGGGTATAACAATTTATACCGCTTAAATGTCATTGTCGTTGGCATGTGCCAAACATGCCAACATATATTTTTCATGTTTTACACCCAACGTTATTATCCCCGTTTGTACGTTCGCAACATTATAACAAATGTTGGGCTCGACACAATTTAGCCCAACTTTTTAAACGTGAGAAAAAGGGGAAATCAAGAACATGTAATACTTATCAATACATAAAGGTGTATGGCGCATGAACTTGTAATTTAACGATTCAACAAACACAAATTATGGGTCATGTGAACTTGCATTCAAATCAAAGTATAACTAAGTAGGTGACATATGAAATGGCATAGTTTAGGCTTATACAAACTTGGGTTAAACCTGTTTAACTTGGCATAATGTCAAACACAAAACTAACATGTTGAATAATCACCCAAAATGTCTAATTTTTACAACTAATCATATAGCCTATTTCAACATGAAACTTGCATAGTTTATGTAACCCAAACGGCGGTTAACATAAATCCAATTATACTTGCAAATAAACATAAGAATGTATTCATAGGTTTTGAGTCATGTTGGCATAAAAGGTCTCAAGTCTAGAACATGTTTACCTAAGCCTTAATTTAGACTTAGGGAATGTATACAATCCATGCCATCGTCATAAACATAAAGGGATCAAATTCTAGTTTTTGCCACAAACTTGCAAGTGCCATTATTTTCATATACAATTGTCCAATAGGCTTGCATCAAACAATTTAGGCCACAAATATCAATACACAAGTCATAACAGAATCATTACAATACATAGAATTTATACAATAACACAATTCTATTTTCATTTACATCGAACCACATCACAGTTTCATTCATATTCTGAAAGGTCACTATACTTACAACGAATGCGGAATCTTGAATTCTGGATTATGAATTCTGAAATTGAGGTGTGTTCCTTTGGGTAGATTAACGTTGCGTTGATTAATTTGATTAAGCTTTATTCTTCTTCTTAATTTGATTCGTCTCTAAGCTCCTCTCTCTTGACGGCTATGCTCAATTCCTTCCTGACAGCATGACGACTCCCATCTTTTTTTTTTTGTGAATTTTAGTTGAGACTTAGGGCATATATATATAGATTTTTAAATTGTTTTGAGCCGTCAGATGAAGACAGGAGGAATCTAGACCATACAAAGTTCAAAGAGCCAATCAAGAGGTGACATGTCAGCCCTAATGACACACCGAGCCACAGAAATTCGAGCCAGAGCCAGACCCAGCCAGTCAGGTCGACCAGGTAGGTCGATTGACAGGTCGACACCCAGGTCGACACTATGGTCGACCTGGGGTGACCAGGTCGACACCATGGTCGACCCTATGGTCGACCTGGTCCCTGGGCGGGAATTTTCCCGCCCAGCCTAGTTTGAACCTGTTTTTCGAATTTTGAATTTGAAACCGAGTTGTTTTAATTTTAAATTTTATTCTGAAAGTTCCGAAGGTCATAACTCCTTCATACGGAGTCCGATTCACGCAAACTCGGACTCTATCTCAAGTAGAATTTCGAGACGAACGCAATGGCGTAACCCATTTCCCTTAAATCTTTCATTTAGAATTAATTACACTTTAATTTTTGAAGCTTAACGTTTTAGAATTCACGGGGTGTTACAATAACTATCCATCAGTCCCTAACCATAAACCAGTAAGAGAACAATTCGCTAATACTAACCCTGAAGGCTGAATCCAACATCAAATCGATACTCAGAAAACCATTCAACATAATAACTCTTCAGTTAGTTTCTGATTTCCTTAACTCCATTCTTAAATTTTTATTTACATAAATCATTTCCTTTTATAACCATTTAAATCTTGCAAAACATTTGCTCAAAAATCATTATTTACTCTATAACGTGAATATTATTTTTTCTATAGAAATCTGGTCTCAGTTTATTAAATCAGATCTTGATTTAAATAAGTTTATCATTATAGTTCAAAATCCCATCTCTCTAGCTCTTTTATAAATTCATATTCTTATTTCACTTTATAAACTCCGTTTATAAATCAGCTTCTTGTTAACAATATATCAAGTTTATAACTATATCTCTATTACACATTCGATTATAAACTATTGGTTTTTAAACAAAATATTAACTATCTCGTTAATTTCTAAGTTTTTGTAATCTATAATTTCTAAAATAAATTATCTTTATAATAATCGACATAGTCGAAATCAAATTATAATTCCTTATGTGTTTATTTCAATTATCTTTACACTTTGAACATCTAAATAAAATTCATCGTTTCTGTTTGAAATGATTAACCAATCTTCCCTTTTTAAATTCATCTTGTATTTTCAAATTATTAAATAATAATTAATCCATTTTAATTTCTAACATTTGTTTATAAATCACTGCTTGGTAATAAGTTATTATATTCTACTCCATTCGAAATTCAATTTCTATTTAAAAATAGATTATCCAATTTAAAACCACAATTTCCTTTTCAATATATTCGATTATATTTTACGATATTTAAGTACCAATTATTTCAGGTCAATGTTGTTTAAAACATCCCAAACACACTATAATCAACCATAGATTATTCGTCATGTCATATAATACAATATAAGAAAAATAACAATATAATTGTTGAGGAATCCTGTTGGATCCCTCCAACCTGTTTCCCTGCATCCAAGGATGTTAATCAATATAAGTAATCCCAATTCCATATTGGTATGAAATTAATAATAATCATAATTGGTATTAAATCATTGATTTATATATATATATATATATATATATAACTATCAACCAATTTAATTGTAAATCATCCAAACAACCATCACACAACATTAAATCATTAATTATCAGTTCTAAAATATGTGTATAAAATTATAGAACTGGACAGAGTTAGTGAGTTTACTCACATTGGTCGTTAACCGTTAAAAAACGAATAATAGTTGATAAGTCTGATCAGGCGTTTTATATTGCCATAAATTCAAATGAGCTCCAAATAGTTCCAAACCAGCTTCCTCGCGTAGCCTGGGTCCATACGATCCCAACGGTTCAGACCGTTTGAAATTATATTATCGTATGTGCCAGATATGATAAATTTAAAGTTAATACACTAATTTAATTTAAATAATACCTATATTATAACCATTATATTTGGCCTCACAATTCTTTAGCTCGTATGCACCTGGTCCACCATGAATGATCCGTACTCCATCTCCCCAAATTTACAAACGCAAGCCCCAAATACTATCTATGTCTTTATTGCTTTTATTAATACTCATGTTCATATTTCTTCTCTTTTTCCTGGGCTTCACGAAAATCATACGGCCCTACTTCCCAAAACCCGATCCACGTACACACTTCTTCCCCAAATAAAAGAAAAACTGCGTCCTTCTGTATTTACCCACTATTGAAATTTTAAACTTCTATTACTCCATTTATACTCAGCATGATTTTCTTTCTCCCATTTAAAAAATGCATGGCCCCACGTTATTGCTAAACCCATATGCCTACCAAGGTTTACCGCATTTACTATAGAAGACGGGCTAGTCTCTCAGCTAGTTCAGTCCGTCCATCCTGATAGTCCATGCTTCATCTCTATCACAAAACGCAAGCTTCAGTTATCTGCTCACGTAAAAGACTTGCTGCCATCTCCTGTACTTTCGTACTCCTTCTCCTTTGTTTTAGAAAGACTTGCTGCCATCTCCTGCTATGCTTCAATACCAAGTCCTACGCAACCAGGCAACTTCACCCCAGCATCAGTACCATTCATGAACCCGCCCACTTCCACATACCTTCCTCCATTTATGTATGAACGCAAGTCTCCACTTCGTGCTCGTCACCAACAAACCGCGTCCATCAGCCATACACCATGACTACAATACGGAACTCGACCTCATCCCATACATAAGTAACTCAAACCCACCATTCATCTCACGGTTTCAGATCCTCCACCTGATGCCTTGTTAAACAGAACACGATGCTTCGAGGCCACGCCCTACAGTAGTCATCGAACTCAAAAGATTTGCCAACCCTAAGCCTTCGCTGGTATTTTCGAATATAGAATATGGATGTCGATCTCGACCCAAAACTTCCTAGGTCCAATACGTTAGTTCGAGTTTATATATTAGATTTGGATTTCTTTATGGGAGAATGGCTTTTGTTTTAAGTTTTCTTTTGGAGACCATTAAAACGATCGGCTTCAATTTGTTTTTTTGTCAGGACAAAAAGGAAAGTAGTGTTAATACTTGCGTGTATATATATAGGATAGACTTCATCGCTAAGTAAAATAAAATGGGGTACGGAGAAGTGATGGAAAGAAAGGGCGTACATAAAGTATGTAAATCATAGGTATGTCGGCTTCCTTTCCTTGGTCTATGATTTGAAGACACAGTGATGCGCGATTTTCTATGGCAGGATGCTTAGATAGAAATTCCTTAAGGCTAAAGAAATCCATTTAATATATATATATTTATTTATTTATTAAGAGTACCCCATTACGTAAAAATCCATCCATATACTGACTACTTTGGACGAAAGTAAAAATATCATTGAGACGAACAATGTGCCACGATCCCAAAAATATAATAAAATAGACAAGATAGCTTATTCTGTGAAATCTAAAAATGCCGATATAGGGTGTAAAACACTTCAAATAAAAAGTTGCTTATTTTCCAAAATAAAAATTATAATAAATTCTAAAAACTAAATTATAACTACATCACAAATATCTTGTCCAAATTCAGAACCAATATTTAATTATAATTAAATATATTGTTACGGTTTATAAATGATTCCATAGCGACTACTTGGAAATTTGATTTGGACATAACTTACAATCTATAAGACGAAATCTCGATTTTTCACTTCCATTAGAAAAATATAGTTCAATAGATTCCAATGTTTCTTGTTTCAAAGAAATCCGACTTGCAACGAATCCTGTACACTGAGTTGAAGTTCAAAACTCAATATTACGAACTACCACAACATTTTAAGCCCGATTATAATTTATATTATAATTAATACATTCAACTGTCATTCAAATAATATATTTATTATTATAACTCAAATATAAACTAAAATAAATATCGTATATTATCCAAATTACATAATATTGTATTTTAACCATTTCCGAACAATTCAGGAATTTAATATACTATCCCATTTATTATAAATAAGTTTAAATATTCAAATATTTGAATTCAAACCATTCTGAATTATCAAACCAATATAATAATTAAATTAATTAATTAATAAATCGCCAAAAATTCCGGGACGTTACAAACCCACCAAATAGAAAGAGTATAATATGGTAAGAATGGGGATGTCTGTTTTGTACACTAAAGGAATGAATATGGAAATCTGAGACCCTTGGTAAATTTGGGTGGGAAGTGTACAATATGTTTTGAAATAGAGAAAGGTGGATCCCATATGTTAATATTTCATATTAGTGGGTTTGGCAGTAAAACCTTATAAATTGGAAAAGGTTAAAAAAGGGAGAAAAATGGATTAGGAATATATATATGTAGTTGAGATAATTGACCTTGTGGGAGTGTCTACGAAAGCCTAAGAAAATTGGAAACCTGCTTTGAGTCTAACCCGATTGTTAACTTTTAAGAACTTGAAATTGAAAAAAAAACTTTTGGGAAGACGGTTTATGGTGTTTTCAAGTTTTGATCTTAAAAGTTATAGTCTTAAAATTATGTAAAGAACATATTAGAAAAGTACATACTGAATTTTGATGTAAAATGGGGTATATTTTGGAAACAGTGATTTCTTTTGAAAATTTTATCTAAAATAAATTTCTCTCAGTAAAGGGTGCATATTATAGAGCGTGTATATCTCTAGTTTTCAAGTTATATAGTATGAGAGGATTAAAAGGAAAAACATAGAAAATATTGCATTTTGATGTGGCATTTTGTTAAAAACTACAATTCTTAGTAAAGAGAGTTTTGAAATCTCTATTCATTTGCCAAACCTTTTTTGATAAATTGTTTTAACAAGAAAATTTTGTTTTGTGGACAAAATAAGTTGTAGAAATTAAGAATAGAGTAGATGTTTGCACCTTGTAGTAAGAAACTGAACTGACCTTATAGGCAAGAATAAGTCGTAAACCTGATTGAGAAATTAGTTGTCCTTGTTTGCTCCGGTTTTTGTGATTTGAAAAAAAAATGATTTATTTTCAAGGATATGTTTTATGGTTTGGCAAAAGTAAGTTTTGGTGAAAAAAATAAAATTTTGATACTTTTAACTTTTGGAAGAAAAATGAAATAAAAAGGCCAAACCATGTTTTAAAAAGTATGGAGTAGGTAAGGATTATTTCCTAGGGAAAGACGGGAAAAGTTTTAAGGCTATGAAGTAGGCAGCGAAAATTATCTTGTAATAATGATAAGTTATCGTAGAATGCATAAGCAATGAGAATCCTAGGGTGTTGCTTAAAAATTTCTGTTAGTACACAGCAAGGACTAGTGGTGACTACTAGACAGTAGAGGGCCAGTAAGTGTTTAGATCCTATTGGGGTAAAACCCGTTATTACATTTCTGTTGGGATCGTTCTACTATTTCGTTCCTGTTAGGTAATTAGGGTAACACCTAAACCTATCATTGATCCCGTGTTTTGAATTTTTCTGACGGGGACATAGTCCTGAGATTCTTGAACCTTAGTAGTAGTTGTGTAAAGTATATATTTTCCTGTTTTAGTTGAAGGACTAGAAGGCTTATTTGAAACTAAACTTAGATCAGAGGATTAAGTTAGATAAGCTAAGAAAAGAGTAATGCCATAACGAAAAAGGAAACAATAAATTCAGTAAAGCAACAAATGTGGCAGTTAAAGAAAGATGGAAAATTATGAGAAAAGATGGATAAGAATAAAAATTTCCAAGATAAGATAAAAAAGAAAATTTGTAACAAAGAAAATTTTCTTATATGGGTTGTGCTTGGATAGGAAAATAGGGATTCTTTTAATAGTTAAACAAAATCCAAGTTCAATTAGAAAAAGGTTGAAAAAGAAAAACGAAATATGTGAAATTTTCCATTTTTCACCTTTTTGTAATATAAGAAATCGAATTTAGAAAATTAGATTTTTCTGAAATTCAAAAAATAAAGTTGGTTGGTAGGATTTTGGATGCAACAATTAGATGAATTGCGCCCTTGCTCCGCAAGAGTGTGGGAAATTTTGTATGAAAATGTGTTTTGATCTTTAAAATATTACATTCATATAGAAATTGCCAGTATATTTAGGATGTGTGCATCATGTATTCAAAGAGATTTTCAAGAAAAATTGCATTCATATAGGAGGTACCGCTTAGGCATTCATTTCATTCATGTATTCTTACGTTGATTTACACTTTGCACGAATGCATAAATGTTTGCAAAAATTGGATGCACACATGATGGATGTATCTTGTGTGAGGGATTGCTGAATTTTACCCTTATCAAATTTCTAGGATGAAATTTCCTGAGGGTGGGAGAATGTAACACCATGAATTTTCAATGAAAGCTAATAAAATGAGAATAACTTAACTAAATATTCAGAACTAAGCGGAACTGGCATCACCGTTGCATTTGTCTCGGAATTCTGGTTCAATAGACCCTAAGTTTGCGTAGAACGGATAACGTATGAAGAATTTATTAGCATTTTTGTACACATATAAGGCTCATATATGTAAACATATTAATAATAAAATAAATTAGAAAATAAAATTTATCAACACGGAAAGTCTGGGCAGGAAAGAGACCCATTAGGGGTCGACCCCTACTCTTGGGTGTCGACCCTAGGGTCGACTCCGGGGTCGACCCCCTCGGATCTGGGGCAGATCCATGCGTATGAACATGAACTGCTTTCTGGACCAAATTCGTTGCTGAGCGCCTATAAGTAAGCTTGTAGAGCCTAGCCTAAATCTCACATTTTCTGAGAGGCTGCCTAAGCTTTGCCATTCTTCTTCCTCCTTAAATCTCTTCAGAAAAATAGAATAATTAGGCTAAGGAAATTATGATTCAAGATCTGGAGGAAAAGAATATATATTTGCAATTGGGTGTTCAGAATTCTATTTGAAGTAAGGTAATTTCTTAGATTTGGTCTATTTGAATTTCTCCTCTTTCTTCCTATCTTCTTTTAGTTAAGAATTGTGGATCCATGGTTGTTTAGGTTCTAAATCCAGTTAGGGGAACCATGGAATGCTAGATCTGGGCCAGATTCAGGATTTAAAAAGCAATTAGGTGAGTGGATTTAAAATATACCTTTTTGATAATGGTATATCTACCGTTTAACATTCCCCATTAATATGCATAGTAAATCTGCTAAAATGTAAACCTGTTGAAATGTGTAAATTTGTTGAAATATTAATATGATATATGTTGAGATGTTAATATGATTGAAACGTTAAAATGTTAAAATGTGGAAATATACATATATATTTGTTAAATATGTGGAAACAATTACTATTGTATACATACAAGTTTTAATAACTTGTTAATCGGAGGCTATAATTTAAGATATGGCGAGATTGGGACAATTACATGTTAACCTGTAACATATTATGTACTTGAACCCGTAACTGCAGAAATTAGGATAATTACATGTTAAATTGTTGGATACTTGTTATTATCTTAGAATGGAGTTAATCGCATGTTAGGAAGAACATGCAACACGATTAAAAGTTAATATGGAATCAACATGATATTAAGTGTACATGTAAAAATTAGAATTACAGTAAAAATTTGGAAGAATAGACATGCCTAAATTATATGGAAAATTTACAATAAATAGAAAATTGTAACTGCACTTAGACACGAGGTTAAATTCAACTTGTGGTAGAAGTTTGCCCGGAACCGCCCGACAAATCCAGCATCCACAAGTTGTTAATTTAATGTGAGGGGTCTAGTGCATAAATGTACATGCAACGGTGCTAAGGCACGAGGTTAAGTCAACTTTTGGAAGAAGTCTGCCCAGAACTGCCCAGCGAATCCAGCATCACAAGTGGTGGGCTTAATGTGAGAGGTATAGTGCATAAACATATATAAATACATGTAAATAGCAGGATTAATAAAATAGTGTAACACCCCGTGAATTCTATAACGTTAAGCTACACGAATTAAATTATAATTAATTATAAACGATAAAATCAAGGGAAATAGGTTACGCCATTGCGTTCGTCTCGAAATTCTGCTTGATATAGAGTTCAAGTTTGCTTAAAACGGATATCGTATGAAGAAGATATGGACGAACGAAGTTGGGCAGAAAAACCAGAAAACGGGTCAGAATGCACTGGCGCACTTGGGAAGTGCGCCAGAACAAAGATGAACTGGCGCACTTGGGAAGTGCGCCAGTACATTTTTAGCCTGGCGCACCTGCCAAGTGCGCCCAGGTCAGAAATACCTGCTGGTCAAGCCCTGGCTGGCCTGTCAGGGTCTGGTCGAATTCTGATGCTTGGCTGAGTCACTAGGGCTTACATGTCTCTTTCTTATTGGCCTCTCTTGAGATGGATGGTCTGGATTCACCCTAGCTTCATCGACGGCTCAAAACAATTTAAAATTCTGTAAATACAACTCAAGTCTAACCCTAAATTCACACAAATAATAGAATACAAAAGCCGTCATGCTGCTGGAGAGGAACTAGGAATGGCCGTCAATTAGAAAGCCTAGAGACAAGCCAACAAGCCTAAGAGATGAATCAAATTAAAAGAAGATCAAAGCTTAATCAAATCATTCAACGCAACTTTGCTACCCAAAGGAGAGCATCTCCAAATCAGAATAACAGAAATCAGAAAACAAGAATTCATCACACGTTGTAAGTATAGTGACCTTTCAAAATATGAATAAAAACTGTGATGTGATTCGATGTAAATGAAAATAGAATCGTGTTGTTATATCGTATAAATTTTGTGTATTGCAATGGTTCTATCATGACTTGTGTATTGAGGTTTGTGGCATAAACTGATTGATGTAAGCCTATTGAACAATTGTATATCAAAACGATGGCACTTGCAAGAAATTGATCTCTTTTTGTATATGTCGATGGCATGGACTATGTATATTCCCTTAGTCTAAATTAGAATTTGTGTAAACATGTTATAGACCTTTTTTATGCCTACATGACTCAAAACCTATGATATCATCCTTATGTTTATTTGCAAAATATAATTGGTTCTATGTCAAACATCGTTTGGGTTTCATAAACTATGCAAGTTCATGTTTATTTGCAAAATATAATTGGTTCTATGTCAAACATCGTTTGGGCTTCATAAACTATGCAAGTTCATGTTGAAATAGGCTATATGATTAGATGTAAAAATTGTACATTTTTGTGAATATACAACATGCTAGTTTTGTGGTTAATATTATGCCAAGTTAACATGTTTAAACACAAGCTTGTATTTGCCTAAACTATGCCATTTCATATGTCACCTACTTAGTCATACTTTGATTTGAATGCAAGTTCACATGACCCATGTTATATGTTAGTTGAATCGCCAAATTGCAAGTTCATGCGCCACACACCTTTATGTATTACATGTTCATATTGATTATGCCAAAAATGCCAATTTTACACCTATGTCTCGTTTATGTTTATGAATTCCCTTATGCTTATTTATGTGCGCTAAATTAGGCTAAGTTTTTAGCCTAATATTATATGTTAAAAACTAGGCGAACGAATATTAGGCTAAGATTTGTTAGCCTAATGTTTAAACGGGGGAACGTTGGGAATATTTGAAAACTTGACATAAAAATATATTAAATTGGCATGTTTGTCACATGCCAAAATTGGTGGCATTTAAATGGTATAAATTCTTATACCAAAAATGTTAAACTTGGAATGTGGGCCATAATATTTAATTGTTGACAAATTTACATATATTCAGTAATAAAGACAAATATGTAAATTTAGAAAACACGATATGCTTAACCCGAGGTTGGATTGAGTTGTGATATAAACCTGCCCGGACCCGCCCGGCTGTCCAGTAGTCACAACAAGACCTATCCAATGTGGGTGGTTAAGCATTGAGCCCAATAAGGACCCGAGGTTAGACTGAGCTACGGTGTAAACCTGCCCGGAACCGACCGGCACATCCAGTAACCGTAGCAATACCTGTCTAATGTGAGTGGTCTGGTGCTCCTAAGAGGCTAAGGACAGATGGTAGGGTTAAGTCAACTATAACACTTAACCAAATTCAACATGTTAACAAGAATTGATGGGTGGGGTTAGGTAAATACAGACACTTAACCAATTAACCTGTTTGACTAGAAAATCCTGGTAACGAGGGACCCGTTTCAGCAGTAACCCAAAGTTAGGTATCAACGGTACCCTGAAACTAGGCAGGGTGGGGCACGATTACTGGGCTAATTGTAAGTGGTCAAACGACGGCGGTGAGTACACAGTGCAGGTCTAATGGGGTGCGGGCTTGCACACACTCCGGAGCAGACAACCAGGGCACTGGGGACACCAGTAGTATAACCAATGTCTTGTAGTTTTGTGTCGGGGCCGCCACCATGGGTCTTGATACACCTCATGGTGGGACCAGCATAGGTATCTACAATTCTGGGGGCCCGTAAGACACATGTTAACGCGAGTAGGAGCCGATCTTTAATAAGAATGGGGATCACTTCACCCTCACCACGGGGTGCCAGTTAGAATAAACTCGAGTAGGTGCAGAGATATAGTATGGGTGTGATAGTACATTCGACACTTCCTTAGCCTGTGACACTTTCCTATTTTTAGTTTATATCCATCATATCCTTTCTTATTCACATATTGAAGAGTAACTAGATTTACTCAGGCTTTATGTCTGACCCTATTTTCTTTTCGTCTTCTTTTCTTTCGTTCCCCCCCCCCAGGTCCACAGGGAGGAAACAGCTCAACTCAGTCAGGCTCTTTACAAGCACCAAGAACATAGATGTATGATTTGGATCTTTCTTGCTCGGATAATGGCTTTGGATATCACTCTGGGGATTTTTGTCACTTTATTTATGTTTTCATGCTTCTTTAATAATCAAGGCAGTTATGAGGTTGTAATGTTAAAAGTATTTTGAGACAATTATGGAAATCTTTGTTTGATACACGTATTGATGAAATAAAAGTTTGTTTGGTTTCCGCTGTTTAAAACATGTGTATTTATATCTGTATTGAGTTCATCTGTGGCTTTTACTTATAAACCTCCACCAAAGTTAAGGCATTCCCTTTGTGAGTGACCTTAATGGAGGTGGGGTGTTTCACTTGGTATCCGAGCATAGGTTTACCAGACAAGATAAAAGTTTTTGAAAATTATTTCCAAAAAGAGAGTTTAAAGAAGCATTTTTTTTTAGAAAAAGTGTTATATTTATAAAAAGACAAAATCCCCCAAAGCCATGTGCCATATCTATCCCTCTTTATCCTTCGTTTTGAATCTTTCTGTTTCAGCATGTCTGGGGACCTTACTCCCCAGCTACAGATGCTTTTACTCCTCCTCCTCCTCTACGTGAATCAGCAAACGGAAGAATCGCCGAACAAGAAGACGGATAATAGTCAAGGAGGAAAGGACCACAACCATAATAACAAGATACGTGAGAAAAGGAAATGTTATTTCTGTGGCAATGTTGGACATGTAGTGAACGACTGCAGAAATAAGAAGAGGAAGATGAGTGCTACTTGCTTCCATTGCGGTGAGGCTGGACACATGGCTAAGGACTGCCCTAAAAAGCAAGGGCAAGGCCCGCAAGCAGGACCTTCTCGGGGTACCTCTTTAACTTCCTCTCCTAGATGTTTTGTTTTATCCTGCTTATATTCTCAATCCTATCTTGAGAACTTTAGGTAGTAATATTTCTGTAGAAAGTGTAGTCTATCTTTATGATCATCCAGTTCGTACACTTTTTGACTCTGGCGCACCACACTCTTTTATTTCATCTGCCTTAGTAGAATCTCTGCATCTAGACACTAGTATGGTAGAAGATCCCTTAGTAGTTTCAAATCCAATTGGGGGCTCCACTTACTTGTCAATGGTTTGGGTTTGAAAATCTCTATTCTCAACGTTGAGTTTAGTTGTAATGCCTTTGTTTTGGGCTTCTCGGGATATGGTTTGATCTTAGGCATGGACTGGTTATCCAGTAATAGTGCCATTCTTGACTGTGAGAAAAGAGTAGATAGAATCTTGACTCGGCTTGGTAACACACTAGAAATTTCTTGTAATCCCCTGAATGTTGTTATGCTTAGTTATCTAGAGTCGCTTGATGCTTCTGATGAGAATTTGCAATCAGTTAGGGTAGTCCGGGAATATCCGGATGTCTTTGAGGAAGTGAAAGGCTTACCTCCGAGGCGGGAAATAGACTTCCGCATATATCTTGTGGATAACGCAAAGCCTGTAGCTTTACCTGTCAGACACATGGCTCCAAGGGAGAGAAAGGAGCTCAGTAAGCAGGTTAAAGAACTTCTCGAAAAGGGGTTCATTAGATAGAGCATTTCGGAATGGGGTGCTCCAGTAGTGTTCGCAACCAAAGCAGACGGTTCGCTTCGCCTTTGCGTCGACTATAGGGAGTTAAACAAATTGACCAAAAAAAATAGGCACCCTCATCCCCGAATCGACGATTTGTTTGATCAGCTTGTAGGTGCGACGGTCTTCTCCCAACTTGATCTGGCAACTGGGTTCCATCAGCTAAGAGTAGCTGAAGACAGCATTGATAAGACAACATTTAGAACCCCAGACGGTTTCTTCGAGTGGCTTGTCATGCCTTTCGGCTTGACAAACGCACCCGCTTATTTCGTAGACCTAATGAGCAGGGTGTTCAGAGAATTCCTCAACAAATTTGTGGTTGTCTTCGTAGATGATATCTTAATCTTCTCAAAGAGTAAGGAAGAACATGCTCAGCATCTGAAGGAAATCATGGATACTCTCCGTGCACATCAACTAAAAGCCAAATTCTCCAAGTGTCACTTCTGGAGAAAAGAAGTAAGGTTTCTTGGGCATATAGTGTCCAAAGAAGGGTTGGCTGTGGACCCCGCGAAAGTGGTGGCTGTACAAGATTGGAAGACACCAAGAAATGCAACCGAAGTTCGAAGCTTTCTTGGGCTAGCCGGTTTTTATCGAAAATTTATTAGGGATTTCACGAAAATCTCAGCCCCACTCACAAGGCTAACAAAGAAGAATCTGGCGTTCACTTGGGATTTGGACTGCGAGTTTGCTTTCCAACGGTTAAAAAGGGCTCTCACAACAGCCCCAGTTCTAACTCTGCCTGACGGAAGAAAAATGTTCACAATATACACGGATGCATGTGGAACGGGACTAGGCGCTGTTCTAATGCAAGAAGGAAGGGTAGTAGCTTATGGCGGAAGACAATTGAAGGTTCATGAAAAGAACTACCCAAACCACGATCTTGAGTTGGCCGCCATCGTTTTTGCACTTAAGTCTTGGCGCCATTATCTCCTTGGTGAGAAGTTTGAATTATACACTGACCATAAATCGTTGAAATATCTCTTCTCCCAGAAGGATCTTAACTTGAGGCAGCAAAGATGGATGGAGTTTCTTGCCTCATATGATTTTGAAATTTCCTGTACTCCCGGAAAAGGCAACGTGGTAGCAGACGCATTGAGCCGAAAGAAACTAACCCTAAGCCCTCTCTTTGTGGAAAGGCAAAACTTGGAGTATATAGCCAGTTTTAACTTTAGGCCCTCCTCGGATTTTGTACCGTGTTTGTTAGCATCTCTCGAAGTACGCCCTATTCTCTTAGACTCAATAGGGGCTGCACAACGTAAAGACCCTCAGCTTGTTGATGTGATTGATAAACTTATTACGGGTGAGACTTCTAGTCACCTCAGTAGATACGCCATCGATGACAAGGGTTGGCTGAGACGAGATGGAAGATTATGCGTCCCACAAGCAAGGGAGTTGACAAAGAAGGTTCTCGAGGAAGCGCATCATTCCAAGATGACTATACACCCGGGCAGTGATAAGATGTACAAGGATATAAAAAGGACTTTCTTTTAGAGCGGCATGAAGCAAGACGTAGCAGATTTTGTTTCTAAGTGCATGACCTGCCAACGGGTCAAGGCGGAACAAAAGAAGCCTGGAGGACTACTTCACCCTCTAGAGGTCCCACAGTGGAAGTGGGATAGCATTTCAATGGACTTCATTGATGGACTGCCTAGGTCGAGAAGAGGCAACACTAGCATTTGGGTAATAGTGGATAGGCTTACTAAAAGCGCCCACTTTATACCTATCAAGAGTAGAAGGACTGCCTCATCTCTAGCATCTCTTTATCTCAAGGAAATAGTTCGAATCCATGGGATACCCTCCAGCATTGTTAGTGACCGAGACCCTATCTTCACAAGTGAGTTTTGGCGGAGTCTGCAAGAAGCTGTAGGCACACAGCTATGTTTGAGCACGGCCTATCACCCCCAAATAGATGGCCAGACGGAAAGGGTGAATAGAGTTTTAGAGGATCTTTTAAGACTTTGCGTTCTTGACTTTGGAGGGACGTGGGAGGATCACCTTCCTTTAGTGGAATTTGCCTACAACAACAGCTACCAAGCTACCATCGGCATGGCACCCGTTGAAGCCTTGTATGGAAGACCGTGCAAATCACCAACTTGTTGGTGGGAGTCTACAAATAAGCTTATACTTGGGCTAGACATGATTCGAGAAACTTCAGAGAAAGTGGACTTGATACGTAGGAGAATGAAGACAGCCCAAGACAGACAGAAATCCTACGCCGACAAGAGAAGGACCGACCTTGAGTTTGAGGTTGGGGACAGGGTTTTCCTTAAGGTATCCCCTTTAAGGAACGTCGTTCGCTTTGGATCCGCAGGAAAGCTAGCACCAAGATTTGTAGGATCGTTCCCTATCATCGAGAAGATTGGGAAAATGGCTTATAGAGTAGATCTGCCTGAAAGATTGGCTGGAATTCACAACGTCTTTCACGTTTCTCATCTCCGGAAATGTCTACATGAATCAGCGGAAGTGGTGGAGCCAAGCATTCTAGAAGAAGCCGAAGTGGAACGTGAAGCAACTATGAGGAGAGTTCCAACCCGCATCATAGGAACTAAAGTGAAAAAGCTACGCAACCGCGAAGTCAAACTCGTTAAAGTTCAGTGGAGCGACGCCAAGGAAGACGCGACTTGGGAAACTGAGGACAGAATACGCGCTGCCTACCCTCATCTTTTTAAGGGTACATCTTTGACCTCTTTTTTTTCTTAAGTTGTGCTTGTATCTATCTTTTTAGGTATATCTCCTCGATATTATCCTTTATCCTTAGGTAGAAACCCCTTTGGATGTAAACATGTATTTGAAACATGTTATGGTTGATGGCTGCAAGTGGTTTCTCGTGGATGCATATACACAAACAACCTAGGTCTTAGATCGGCTCAATCACTTCATACTGCATATGCATATATGTATTCTTATTTGTATATGGTTGAAAACTGGATATGTTGTCATATGGTCATCGCATTTGTATGAATAGTTGTGCACTCATATAGAATTATGAGTAGGAAAATTTTGCATACATAATGGATTCATGACACTTACATGATTCGCATTAAGGAGGTCAACTGAATCAGTAGACCGCCTGATTTCTGCATTAGATAAGGACATGTACACACACTATGCATATGATCATAAAGCATTAGAAGTCTTTTAAGGACAGTGGATGCCTGTGTTTGTTGGTTGAGTAGATGGACTGTTGGATGGTAGGATATACATTCTTCCTAACTTGAAGATTTCGGGGACGAAATCGTTTTAAGTGGGGGAGAATGTAACACCCCGCGAATTCTATAACGTTAAGCTTCACGAATTAAAGTATAATTAATTATAAATGATAAAATCAAGGGAAATGGGTTATGTCATTGCGTTCGTCTCGAAATTCTGCTTGAGATAGAGTTCAAGTTTTCATAAAACGGATATCATATGAAGAAGATATGGACGAACGAAGTTGGGCAGAAAAACCAGAAAACGGGTCCGAATGCACTGGCGCACTTGGGAAGTGCGCCAGAACAAAGATGAACTGGCGCACTTGGGAAGTGCGCTAGTACATTTTTAGCCTGGCGCACCTGCCAAGTGCGCCCAGGTCAGAAAGACCTGCTGGTCAGGCCCTGGCGGGCCTAGTCAGGGTCTGGTCGAATTCTGATGCTTGGCTGAGTCACTAGGGCTTACATGTCTCTTTCTTATTGGCCTCTCTTGAGATGGATGGTCTGGATTCACCCTAGCTTCATCGACGGCTCAAAACAATTTAAAATTCTATAAATACAACTCAAGTCTAACCCTAAATTCACACAAATAATAGAATACAAAAGCCGTCATTCTGCTGGAGAGGAACTAGGAATGGCCGTCAATTAGAAAGCCTAGAGACAAGCCAACAAGCCTAAGAGACGAATCAAATTAAAAGAAGATCAAAGCTTAATCAAATCATTCAACGCAACTTTGCTACCCAAAGGAGAGCATCTCCAAATCAGAATAACAGAAATCAGAAAACAAGAATTCATCACACGTTGTAAGTATAGTGACCTTTCAAAATATGAATAAAAACTGTGATGTGATTCGATGTAAATGAAAATAGAATCGTGTTGTTAGATCGTATAAATTTTGTGTATTGCAATGGTTCTATTATGACTTGTGTATTGAGGTTTGTGGCATAAATTGATTGATGTAAGCCTATTGAACAATTGTATATCAAAACGATGGCACTTGCAAGAAATTGATCTCTTTTTGTATATGTCGATGGCATGGACTATGTATATTCCCTTAGTCTAAATTAGAATTTGTGTAAACATGTTATAGACCTTTTTTATGCCTACATGACTCAAAACCTATGATATCATCCTTATGTTTATTTGCAAAATATAATTGGTTCTATGTCAAACATCGTTTAGGTTTCATAAACTATGCAAGTTCATGTTTATTTGCAAAATATAATTGGTTCTATGTCAAACATCGTTTGGGCTTCATAAACTATGCAAGTTCATGTTGAAATAGGCTATATGATTAGATGTAAAAATTGTACATTTTTGTGAATATACAACATGCTAGTTTTGTGGTTAATATTATGCCAAGTTAACATGTTTAAACACAAGCTTGTATTTGCCTAAACTATGCCATTTCATATGTCACCTACTTAGTCATACTTTGATTTGAATGCAAGTTCACATGACCCATGTTATATGTTAGTTGAATCGCCAAATTGCAAGTTCATGCGCCACACACCTTTATGTATTACATGTTCATATTGATTATGCCAAAAATGCCAAGTTTACACATATGTCTCGTTTACGTTTATGAATTCCCTTATGCTTATTTGTGTGCGCTAAATTAGGCTACGTTTTTAGCCTAATATTATATGTTAAAAACTAGGCGAACGAATATTAGGCTAAGATTTGTTAGCCTAATGTTTAAACGGGGGAACGATGGGAATATTTGAAAACTTGACATAAAAATATATTAAATTGGCATGTTTGTCACATGCCAAAATTGGTGGCATTTAAATGGTATAAATTCTTATACCAAAAATGTTAAACTTGGAATGTGGGCCATAATATTTAATTGTTGACAAATTTACATATATTCAGTAATAAAGACAAATATGTAAATTTAGAAAACACGATATGCTTAACCCGAGGTTGGATTGAGTTGTGATGTAAACCTGCCCGGACCCGCCCGGCTGTCCAGTAGTCACAACAAGACCTATCCAATGTGGGTGGTTAAGCATTGAGCCCAATAAGGACCCGAGGTTAGACTGAGCTACGGTGTAAACCTGCCCGGAACCGACCGGCACATCCAGTAACCGTAGCAATACCTGTCTAATGTGAGTGGTCTGGTGCTCCTAAGAGGCTAAGGACAGATGGTAGGGTTAAGTCAACTATAACACTTAACCAAATTCAACATGTTAACAAGAATTGATGGGTGGGGTTAGGTAAATACAGACACTTAACCACTTAACATGTTTGACTAGAAAATCCTGGTAACGAGGGACCCGTTTCAGCAGTAACCCAAAGTTAGGTATCAACGGTACCCTGAAACTGGGCAGGGTGGGGCACGATTACTGGGCTGATTGTAAGCGGTCAAACGACGGCGGTGGGTGCGCAGTGCAGGTCTAACGGGGTGCGGGCGTGCACACACTCCGGAGCAGACAACCAGGGCACTGGGGACACCAGTAGTATAACCTATGTCTTCTAGTTTTGTGTCGGGGCCGCCACCATGGGTCTTGATACACCCCATGGTGGGACCAGCATAGGTATCTACAATTCTTGGGGGCCGTAAGACACATGTTAACGCGAGTAGGAGCCGGTCTTTAATAAGAATGGGTATCACTTCACCCTCACCACGGGGTGCCAGTTAGAATAAACTCGAGTAGGTGCAGAGATATAGTATGGGTGTGATAGTACATTCGACACTTCCTTAGCCTGTGACACTTTCCTATTTTTAGTTTATATCCATCATATCCTTTCTTATTCACATATTGAAGAGTTACTTGATTTACTCAGACTTTATGTCTGACCCTATTTTCTTTTCGTCTTCTTTTCTTTCGTTCCCCCCCCCCTCCAGGTCCACTGGGAGGAAACAGCTCAACTCAGTCAGGCTCTTTACAAGCACCAAGAACATAGATGTATGATTTGGATCTTTCTTGCTCGGATAATGGCTTTGGATATCACTATGGGGATTTTTGTCACTTTATTTATGTTTTCATGCTTCTTTAATAATCAAAGCATTTATGAGGTTGTAATGTTAAAAGTATTTTGAGACAATTATGGAAATCTTTGTTTGATACATGTATTGATGAAATAAAAGTTTGTTTGGTTTCCGCTGTTTAAAATATGTGTATTTATATCTGTCTTGAGTTCATATGTGGCTTTTACTTATAAACCTCCACCAAAGTTAAGGCATTCCCTTTGTGAGTGACCTTAATGGAGGTGGGGTGTTTCAAATAGCATTAATTGTGATTAATGGAAATGAATAGGAAATGAATGGAAGTTACAACAGTAAAAGAATTGGAATGAACGGGGAATGATAATAACCTATTATAATTAATTACATTAGTGAGAATGTTATATAATAGGTAGGCTTGTCCTAGGGACAAGTGGAAATTGTAACTTAGGTTATAATAAACGATAAGGAAAATGAGATAACTTATGTAATGAAATAAGTTGTATTTATTATAAATTAAGTAATCAGTAAATTTGGGAACCTAAAACTTGTTGTTTGTAATGAGTAGAGAAAAAGGAGGAAAACTCATGAAATACAATAAGTTGTACTTAATTATAAATTAAGTAATCTGTAAGCTTGAGAATCTGAAATCTGCTGATAGGAATAACAATGTTAAAAGCTTGTTCTAGGGACAAGCGGAAATTATAACACATGTTATAATAAACGGAAGGAAAACTTATTAGTAAACCTTAGTTAAGAGAACTAAGTTAACAAGTAAACAATGACAAGTTGTAATAATAGTGAAAGATGGAATTATGATTAAATAAGAAATAACAATGTGAATATATGGGATGCAATGAGTTATATTTAATCATAAATAATAAGCTACATGTTAGACAGAAAACATGTGAATTGAGATAAAGTATACTAATTATATATTAAGTAAAACGTGTTATGGTAACTATGAAATTGGACTACGAATAATATAAAGAGATTGTAGATTACAGATCTTGAATTACAATCTAGATAATAATATGTTATGGGCTTATTAATGAATGTAAAAGGGTTAAGTTTTGTAACCAAAATTAATAAGTAAAAGGGGTCCATTCCTTAGAGATATAAGGGGATCGGAAATAACTTCGTAACTTGAATAATAAGTTGATATAGTTGGGAATAACCAAGTTAACTGAAAACCTGATGAGTTAGAGCAAGCGCATAAATAGAATGTTTAGACATAGGGTGTAATAACACATTAAACTAAGGTGCTAGGACCAGTCCGTACGTTTGAGGGTAAATAACCCAACGGGGTAAATCACCATGGTGTCATGGGACACGAGGGGAGCGCATGTCCATCTGATTATTCTGCTTGTTCATATTCTCTTAGCTCTGAAGGATTGGAAGGGGAAGCACGCGGCTTCTTGGGACGTGGAGGGTACTCCTGGTAGCCCTCTGTGTTGTGGCAGCGTTCTACTGTGCTTATAGAGGTTAGGTCTATGTGTTTTTACCCAGTGAGTATGCCTTGATTGCCATGATAGTGGGCAATCAGAAGACTGTAGGGTGGCATAGGTGATTTGACGATCCCGTTGCCTGACTTGGCTAGGTTACGACCACCCTTGTGTACTGACAGGTCTAACAATTTGATAGTAGAGTCGTTGAGTACCTACCATCGGCAGTCAGCTTGATACAAGATGCGCGATGCGATAAGGCGGAGAGCTAAACCAACAGACCATAGACCTTTTGCTATCAAGGCTATGGGTGAGAGATAGGCCAATTAGGATTTGTTGTTTGCTCTTGGGCCAGGTCATTAGTTCTCAATCTTGTTCGCATTTCATTAGTTGAGGGAGGGGTCAAGTGGGACCATGGCCGCTGAATATGCAGACCTTAGCATCTGCGTAAATAGATATCTGAAAAGTTTCCAACCGATAACCATGTTTCTTGTACAGCCCTGCCGCAGGACTCGATGCAGAGTAGAGGATATGTGTGGTTAAGGCATCGAGTATGATTGACGATACGTATGTGGGAAAGTCTAGATACATTGATGTCTGCTTTGGGTGGTGTATCGCAGGCTCTAGGGCATTATTCTGTGATCTGATTTGATCAAAGGTGGTAGTCTATACACTTGTGTAGCATGGCGATGGCGGTTCTGTGCGAAACATAGCATTGTTATATAGAGATCCGTACGTCACTCCGTTGTAGGAAGAGGGACTGCGTATATTTCTATGGCATTACGGCGAGGATCGTGCGAGTGGGGTACCATGGAGTATACCTTAATTTTGGGTAGATACATATATATATTGTATTAGGTTAATCCACCGAGGAACAAATGGGTACGACATGTGTGTAAGCCTTGAGTGTTGCTAATCCAAGTAACCTAATAAACACGAAAATATAACTGAACGGTATATGTAGGATTATACAAAATGTGTAGTTTAAATCCAGTCACCAGAACTTGTGTTCTGACCCCTTCCACATCACATTCTCGCAGGTTAGACTTACGCAGAGATATGATAGCTTTGGATATTGGTTAGGCAGTATTATAAATTGGGTAAGGCTATATTTTGATTATATTATATTTTATCCATTCCGTTATGAGATGTTTTCTGAGATCTGATATATTTTATATCTCTATCTTTTCTGCAGGGTACCAGAGCAACCAACGCGGGTTTCGATGGATTAGAATTTTGAAAAAAAATCGGTCTGTCGGAATTCGGGTTGCTACAGCTGATCACAACCATTAGTGATAATACATTTGATGCACTCAAGCGAAATTAGTGGTCGGTCATGTATGGCCGAGTTGCAAGATGTTCTTGTTAAACCCAGTGTATTCCTCTCTAGAGATACACTATCGGAAAGTGGTTTCATACCTTATCATAGACGGAAATCCATTACCCAATAAGCACCCTGAGGTTTTCGATGTAAACTATGTACATGGAGCATGAGATGCAAGCATTCCCCTAGATTGCTTTTGATTTGATTAGACACTATTATAATTTCAGAATAATGTTGATACAAAAAATATTTTGGGTTATCGTAAGGTAAAAACCAACCTATTTGTGTGTGGATTGGTCTTACAATTATCCTTTCTTTTAAAAGGATGTTTAAAAGTTAAATCAAGTGGATGGAGTTTATTCACACCAGTCCCATGACTTACCCAGAGGTTATTTGGTTTTGTTTTTACCCTAAACTCTTGGGTGCCCAAATTTGTACGGACAATCTAGTGGTTCTGGTATTTACAGATACCTTTGGAGGAGCTTAGAGCAGGAGGCTTCACCATTAGTTATCTAGTGTTATTTTCCGTTGTGTACTGTATATGTATTTGGAAATAGTAATTATAACTGTTCCAATGTTAGTCAGAAATAGTAGTTGTACTCTGATGATGGTATGTATATACAATTACAGTTCTATATCTTAAAGTTGTTAATATATTATATTTTGTTCTGCTACGATGTGAGATTCTCTATTGTTATTTCTGTTCTTTTATCTTTTTCTTCTTTACACACAATTATTCGTATTTCCATGCAATTTGGGTAAGACATGTGCTGTATTTAGTTAACTCAAATAGTATGGATTTGCGGGCCGTTATAGTTGGTATCAGAGCTTAGGTTGAGCGAACATCTAGGCTTTGGTGGGAGTTTTACTCGTTATAGATAGGGTCAGTAGTACCCTAGAATGAGTTAAGTGTATATATATGAGCACGTATTTGTTACTTGATGTAAAAAAATTGTTTTCTATTGTATTGGCTTTCTATGGAGTGGCTTACGAATTCTGGTCGAATCGTGGGACGCCACAAAATCGTAAGAGTTTATAAACACTTGAACAGGTAAATACGACATAATATGGTTTTAAAGTGGTTAAACAAAATAATTTTACCTAAAATTCTATTTTGATATAAAAGGAATAATTTCTGAAATTATTATAATATATCGATGTGTTGGTTATTATTATTATTATCAAATGTAATTATAAAATTGGAATGGTTATATATAAACAAACATAATTTGTATAAGAATGGAATATACAAATAAGGTGAACTGGAGTTGAATTCAAACAAGAATATGGAATTTAAAGCCCAAGAGGTTGGGAAAATATTTTCTGAAGTATATTAAAATAATATAGCTTTGTTTTGGAAGGATTTTTGAATTAAAATCATTTTAGATGGATTTTTAGAGAGATAAAGCACCTAACTCACTTTAATCGTTGGAAAATAATTTTGATGATGACTATTGCATCATTAGTGTTCATTTTTGAGTTTTTAAGTGATGGATTGCTACCGCAGTAAAAAATCTGATGAACTTTTATTTTAGAAAACAAGTTGTTTCGGAAAATTCAAATGTTTTTAATTTGAGATGGTTATAAATATATGTATATATTTGTGTGATTTCAAAAGGATTTGAAATAAAAACCTGGGAATTTGAATTCTGGAATTTAAAATTTTAACTTAAGCAAGTTAAATGGATTGAAATGGATAAATTGATTTAGAATCAATTTAAAATTTGCCAGAGATATAAGTGGCTATTTTATTAACCAAATAATACCAAATATGAATAGAATAAATTATTTTGTCGTAAATGATGTAAATAAATTGATTAGAATCAAACTGAATGAATTTAAGTGCTCATGAATGGAATATGAATTGATTGTGAATATATTGGTTGAAAATCATTCAGATTTAAATGAATGTAAGCATATATGGTGTGCCATATGAATGAAAACCAAAAGTTTTGGGTGGGACTAAAGTTGCAGCAATATGAAATGTTGAGTTTCAACATAAGTGAGTTTTCGAAAACTTAATGGGCTTGTAACATTTTTCCTACCTTAGTAATTTAGGGGACAAAAATCTTTTAATGGGGAAGAACGTAATGATCTGGATTTTTAGTCGATAAATTTGGAACATTTAATATTGTTTTAAATGATGAGTTAGAAATAAAAATGGATTTTTAAATGGAAGTTATCAATTAATAATTGAATACGATTTTATTTCGATTATATCGAATTATCGCAATAGGAAAACAAAAATAATTGAATTCGAAGTTAAAACTGAATCGAAGCGAATCAGATGGTCAATATAAATTTCATTTGAATATAAACGATAATAATAATAATTTAATATCGAGGAGTTGATTGTTTTAAATTTAAAATTTTATTTTATCGATTTAATTTGATACGTGAAAATAGCCATTTTTCAAACGACCTCGGTTCATCTGCCAATTATGTTACACCAGTGATTGTAGAAAAAGAGTGAAATTAGAAGCTGCTAAAGACCTTGCTATGCACCTTTATTTTGGACTATTAGGTATCACATTCTCCAGTGCAAATGAATAAGCTGTCTTAGAGGAAGAGCCATAGTTGATGCATCGAATGCTAGTGCAATAAAATAAGCTAGTATAAACATTGACGCCTAGTATACCAAGTCCAAACTATCAATTTGAATTTCTCAAATATTCCACGTTTCCGAAACGGATCCTATCAAATATTTTACATTTTCTATGATCATCTCTATTTTAGGTAGATCAAATCCCTATGTAAAAGAATTAATATACTGGTCCCTTAGAGGCAAGTGAAGTTGGAACCGCCTACTGCTAATGCCATATAAGCTCCTACCTATGCTTGCCTTAGAACAGAGTAAGTAGAACCTTAATAGCAACCCTTTGCTGCTCCCTCTGGCTTAGGCGGAATCCCTATAGTAGCTTTTAAAGAAGGTAGGTAGCGATGAAACCAATTTTATTAGATTTGAAACATCAAACCATAGCAGTGTGTCAATTTTCATCGCAATTGGATCTCGCATGTGGCCGTTTAAACATGAAACTTCAAGCGTGAGTTTCGTGAGAATGTAATAATAATAAATCATGTAGAAATTAAACCGATATCTATTTAAATAAAATAAAAATCTCTTTAAATCAAATAAAATTGAATCATATGCAAAATAAATATCATAATCATTTTAATTTGCTCAAATATATTTGCTATGTACGTTGGTCGACCAAAATTTAATGGGAATGTACTTTTGTTCCCTCTTCATTCACAAATATCATGATACCTCCTTCTCCTCTTATTTGTTTCGTTCTCTAGTATTTTGAAATCAAAATATAATATGCCCTTTTCATTACCTCTAAAATCGATCAAAGTTTCGGTTTCAACAAATTAAAATGGTTGCTCCAAAATCTAACAACACAAATCAAATCCATTTCGATTCAAGGGCCAGAGGGGAGCGCGTACGCGATGAAGGGCGATCACGACTTGAAGCAACCGGGAGTAAAGCGTTGGTTAGGGATTGATGGAGAGGTGGTTGAAGTGAAGGTGAGATTTAGATTTGTGGCTTGAAGGATATTAGCGTAGTGGAGTTTGGGAGGATTCGAAGAAAATTATGGTCGCTAGCTGTAGAATGTTGAAGGGGAAGTCGCAATATTTTCTTTTTGTGATCGAGCCTATATCCGTGGCATTAGGTGAGAATCTTCATTAGGATTTGGAACATAAATCGATCACACTTTTTCAATGGTGTTGTGCTAGGCTAGAACGGGTTTTGGCGGAGGTGATTCGAAGTTTCTCAGGTGATGATTCGAAGGTTGAGTCTGGGATGTTGATAGCGTCTCTTGCACACATCAATTCAAAGGTCACCTGGGAGTTATCACAAGCATTGTCTTCAATCCCAATCCCAAACATTTGCTTTTGTTTTCTACATGTAATGATGCAAGCATAAGAGTTTGGAATCTAGAAAACAATTGGTCAAAGGTAATTATTCTAATTTAGTAATAAAATTTTAATTACATTTAAATTTTCTCGACAGCCAAAATAATGAATACCATGTTAAATTTATACAAGATTTTATAGAACGGAATATGTCGTGTAATCCGTAGCTTCGGGATACCTAATCGGGAATTAAAATGAAATCAGAATGGATTGGAAAATAAAAATAAATGTGAGTAAAATCACTCTTTGGTTTGTTTATAATTTATTATAAACGTATTTTTATTAAGCATTTAATTTTTATATGATGTTTGTTGGCTATTTGGATGCGTTGGCAAATGATTGATAATTTATGGCTATATATTAGTTATATTTAAGGTAGATAGGCGGATATTTCCCGCAGTATTATTAGCGGATGAGACCCTATGCACTTTACTCTCTCTCTCTCTCTCTCGATATATATATATATATATATAGTGAATGATCTTCTATAACGCGATATCCCGTCTTGATGCGGGAGTGGTATTATTTATGTTGTCTAACATCCGTGGATGCACAAAAATAGGTTAGAGGGATCCAACTGGATTCCACAAAATTTATTATTGTTTTTTTCATATATATTATCATATATGATGTGTTAAAAAACCTGTGATTAATGATTGTGTATTTTGGATTTTTAAATAGCACTAGCCCTAAATATTGGTATTTAAATACCGTAAAAATACATTCGAATGAAAAGAAAGTAATTTTTAGATTTTAAAAGGAAAAATTATTTTCCTGAAATAGAAATTGAATTTGTGATGGGTTAGGAATTATTAACTTGTTTTTAATAATAAAAACAAGTGGTTGAATTTATAAACGATGTTTATAAATAAAGAGAAATAATTGTCACTGGATAATTTGGAAATGTAAATTTAAGTGTGAATTTAAAAGGGAAATTTATTTTCCTAAAGTAGAAATTGAATTTCAAATAGAGACCTGTTTAAATGTATAAACGAGTAGTGTAAATTATAAACGATGTTTATAAATAAAGATGAAAAAAATATCATTGTATAATTTTAAATTTTAAATTTTAAATTTTAAATTCAAGTATGAATTTAAAAAGAGAATTGTGAATTGATTCAAAAGGAAACGATGGAATTATCCCAATGTTCGGAATGTAGATTAAATTGGATAAATTCATATGGATTTATGACTGGAATTCGACTATGTCGAATTTATAAAAAAAAAAATCAGAAAGGATATTAGAATTATATTTGACAGAAACTATAATTTAAATTTCAATATTGTAAAAAGTTAATATTTCAAGTATTTAAGGATATAGAATAAATTTTATGGTTATATGTATAAGTTTTATGATAATAAAATAATTTCTTGGAATAAAGTGGAAATAAGGCAGATTGTTTTAGAAATAAGTTTTGTAATTGATTTGAATAAATATATGAATAAATATATAATGAAATGGAGCAAGTGAAATTATATTGGTTTTAACCAATAGATTTAATATGGATTATAAACCATATTATATTGTAAGTAATGTTGGTCTTAAATAGAATTTGAACTTATAATAAGGAGTTTGAATTCATATGAGATAAAACTTATGAATTTGGGAAAAGGGACCAAATAGGAATTTTAAAATATCAAAAGAGTTTGAAATAGAATTTAATATAGAAGATGAGTTGTAAATGAATTTATAACTGAGTTATGAATTTCGAATGAAATAATCGACGATTGAGGATAATCGAAAATATTAAGTTGGATTTGGAAAACTAGCGTAATTTATATTAAAATACATAAGAATGGGGTTGGAACTGATTTAATAAATGAAGTTTATTTATATATAAATTTAATCAAAATGAGCTTGTCGCGGCATGGCAATTCATAGCTTTAAGTTTTGAACTTTAATTGTGTATATAGAATCATAAGTCAGAATTCTTTGAAACAAGAATTGTCCGGACCTATTGAATAATAGTTTTCTAATGAAAGGGAAAAATTCGGATCTCGTATTACAGATTTTGAGTTATGTCAAAATCAAACTTCTAAAATAACAACGGCATAATCATTTATAAACCATAACGATTTATTATAACAAATAAAAGGATTTTAAGTGGAGTAAATGAATCAGTGTTTGAAACAAAAATCAAATTTTCAATTATTAAATAGAATTAAGTAATTAGAAGAATAATTAGTTAATGGAGTTTTGGATCGAATTTGACTTTGGATAAGTGAATCGGACTTGTGAATTCGTATACGAATTCGAATATGAAACTTGAGTTGAAAATGGAATTTGATTGGTTTATAGGCAAATAAATTAGCAAATTGAGTCAAAAACGATTGGACTAAGTTGGAATAAATTGGAAATGGATTTATATAGATTAAACATGTATGGAATGAAGTAATGGAAGAAAAAATTGAATGCTCGTCGAAAAGGAACATATTTAATTCGATATGAAATTTTATGAGCCTATTTGGCAAGCTGTTTGGCTTTTTGATTTTCTTTTTAAATGGAAAGGGCCTAAAGAGGCGATTTATAGTTGTACCATTTGAGCCGTACAAAGGAGACGTTAGCGAAAATTTAAGGAGATAGAAAATTGTAAGGAAATTTGATAACCAAACATCGATTTATCGATTATATATGGAATTTGATAACAGAATAACTTATAATGGAATTTTATAAGTTAAAAGGAAATTTATAAAATTTAATCGTGAGTGGGCAGAAGGAGAAACATGTACACATTTAAAAATGGATAATTGACAGTATTTTAAGTTGTTGTAATGATGTTTTTCGCAACATTCGTTTTAACCCAAGTAAATGTGATTTGTAAACGTTTTTCAAATGAAATGAGGAATATTCTCTAAGTATAGAAAATAAGAGGTAGATGAAAATATGGAAATGTTTTCCAATCACTTTTGAAAATCTAAGCAGGTTTGAAGTATCTCAGTAAGGAGATTTGATAAATGAATATTGGAAAGAATTTAATTAATGAAATACTAATTAAAAATGCTTAGTGATTGTTTGACGTAAATCAACAGTATTTCCTTTTAGAAATAAGGGCTTTGGATGAATATTTGTTTCTTCGATAGTTAAATAACCGACTATCGAAGTGTTGACCAATTTAATGTTATCGTTGTCAATATGAAGAGACCAGTTGGATTATTATCCGAAAATCACTCTGTATTGGCATAAGCATTGCCAATCGGATTGTTTTGAAGATAGTCGAAGATGGAGTAAAGTGCAAGGGCATTTTTTGTTAATCCTAGGCAAAAATTGCCTAAGATAGATTAATAGAAATTGTGCCTTCGGTTTTGTTTAGTCCTATAATAAACTTGTATGGATGAATGTTTGATAGTGTATTTCCAATGATTATGTATGTTGATTTTTAAAAATATACCTAGTATGGTGGCAGAGAAGATAACTTCTCTTAGCTTAACACTCAGTATATATATGTGCAAATCAATTGGTAATTTGCGGATATGACAATATGGCATTGCAAGTTTGAATATGATGGCCAAAATGGTGATTATAGCCTCAAGCTTCATCAATCGGGAAATGAAAAAAATCGAGCAGGCAGCATGGCTATGTGGGTCGCACCCATTAGGGTGTATTATCACCCGATCTAGAGGAAATTTAATTGCTTCTTATTCTATTGTCGTTGTATGCTTTCGGTAACGGTTGCTGATTACAACCGTTGGTGATAACACATTCAGTACACTCAAACGAAATGAGTGGTCGGGTTGCAAGTTGTTCCTGTTGAACCCAGTGTATTCCTTTCTAGAGATACACTATCGGAACACTACAAGAAAAAGACCTTTTTATAGCGTTTAAAAAACTGTTAAAGGATACGCTGGCGTTTTTATAAACGCTATATATCAACATATTGTAGTATGTCAGGGTATATAATAGCAACCTAATGATCGCTATAAAAAACATGTTTTAAATGATATTACTTATAGCGTTTCAAAACTGCTACTAAATGGATGATTTTTAACATACAAAATCCTATCTATAGCGTTTGTTACTTGCTATAAAACTTTTACGCAAAGTTATGTCATCATTTAATTGCTATTTGTAGCAATTACAAACGCTATTGATAAATATTGCTTGAATATTATAACATCTACAGAAGCTGTAAACTTCATATCCTAATTTTTATAACAACTACAGATGCTATAGAAACACTATAGAAAGTTTAATTTAGTTTATAGCATTATCTACCTGCCATGAAAACTGTTAAATCGTTGCAGAATATTTTTATTGCACTAGCATAATGCTATAGTGTAACACCCCGCGAATTCTATAACTGTGGAATTAACAAATTAAAGTATAATTAATTTGAAATCAAAGAACTAAGGGAAACGGGACATGCCATTGCGTTCGTCTCGGAAAAATACGCGAAATAGAGTCCGAGTTTTCGAAAAACGGAGTCCGTATGAAGAAGATATGGCCTTCGGAAGTTTCTGAATTAAATTTAAAATTCAAACAGAATAAAACAATTAAAAATTCCGAAGTGGGGCCCGATGGGCCAGGGCGGGGAAAGGCCCGCCTGACGCACCCAGGTCGACTGGGCTGTCGACCTGGTCTAACCAGGTCGACAGGCCTGTCGACAGGGCTGTCGACAGGGGTGTCGACCTGGTCCAGAGCCAGGTCGAACCCAGCCCAACCTGGCTGGCCTATTCTATGTTTGGCCGATTTTCTGTGGTCTGCTTTGTCATTAGGGCTAGGTGGCAAGCTCTAATTGGTCTCTCTATCGAATGAATGGCTACGATCAATCCAAGCAACATCAATGGCCCTAATCAGTTCATTACCCCTATAAAAACAACCCTAGACTAACCCTAATCTATTCATTCAAAAATAAGAACAAAGCCGCCATGTTGCTGGGGAGCGTCTAGGAGTAGCCACCAAATTGGAGAGAAGATTAGGAGGAAAATTCTAAAGCCTAAAGCAATTCAAGCAAATCAAATCAACGCCTACGTCAAAAGGAGTCGCATCTCTAATTCCTAAATTAGAGAATTCGCCGCAACGATTGTAAGTAGAGTATTATTTTGGTATGAATAAATAATTGTGTGGATATGTATACTTGATTTGTGGCGATAAAATAATTCATATTTGTGCGTTGGAATATTGTATACGTTTGGATGATCTTGAATTATGTTATTCATTATGAAAAACTAGATGCGGTAGTTTTATGCAAGTATGACGTTTGGATATTCGCAAAATATGTAATTTATGTGGAAGCTACATGTATGTATTTGATTAATTGAAATTCATGCAAGTTTGGGATTTTGTTACTATGCCATCATAATGTGTATTTTTACACAAACATCATTTTTGTGAAGTAATTGGAATAAGGTTGGGATTATCATAATTCATATGAAATTATATTGAAAAGTTTGGCACCATGATCTATGTATTAAGCCATGTTTTGTACTAGAAACCTATTTACAAACTTATGAATATGGCTAGGCTATGATCGATATTTCGCATAATTGAAACCATGTTAGGTCTATATTGTTAACGAGAATTATATGATGACATATGTGGTACATGGCTAGGTTAGATTCAAAAATCCCTTCTTGCAAGTTTACATGACTAAAGTAAAAATCATGATTTCATGTTATGAAATATTTATGCCATAGTTATGTGAACAAATTTAACTATACTTATGCCATGCTTATGTTTGACATTATGCCATGCTTATGTTTGACATTATGCCATGCTTATGTTAGAAATATTTATGCCATGCTTATGTTTGACATTATGCCTAAACAAAAATATAGGTTCATGTTGTAGTTAAGCCCATGTGTTAATAGTGATATTCTTAACTTAACTACAAGTTTACATGGTTTGATTCATGTCACTTATGCTTTTATGATCAAAGTATATGTTACTACTATGCAAGTATACCAGTTTCTATTTTGTATTTCCAACGTCATATTGCAAGTTCATACGCTCACCTTCCCCTTTTTGTGTATGTAATCACGCTTTAAGCCTCCCCTCTTTCACATGGCTAAGTTGGGCTTGAAAAGGTTAAGCCCAACATATAAACGAACGTATTAAACGGGGGAAAATAACGTTGGGCTAAATTAATTAATAAATGAAAATATAAAGTAGAAGGGCCCAAATTCAAGTATGGGTTGGGCCCATGATTGGTGTAACCTTTACACCATTAACTTAATAATGGGCCGCAAATATTTACATATAAATAAAGAAGAAAGACAAAATATGTAAATGTAGAACATACGATGTGTTTAACCCGAGGTTGGATTGAGTTGTGATGTAAACCTGCCCGGAACCGCCCGGCTGTCCAGTAGTCACAACAATACCTATCCAATGTGGGAGGTTAAACATGGAGCCCAATAAGGACCCGAGGTTAGACTGAGTTGTGGCATAAGACTGCCTGGAACCAACCGGCAACAGGCAGCCACAACAATACCTGTCTAATGTGAGAGGTCAGGGCCTTAATAAGACAATTAAGGCTGAGTCAGGATTGTTAGGATTAAGTGAACTAAAGACTTAATCAAAATGGAACATGCTAAACTAAACGGACTGGTGGGGTTAGGTTAGAAAACACTTAACCAACTTAGCATGTGGATAGAGATAGAAAACCTAGTAACGGGGGGCCCTTTTCAGCAGTAACCCTAGAAGGTGTATCAGGAAACCCTGAAACTAGGCAGGGTGGGGCACGATTACTGGGCTGATTGTAAGAGGTCAAATCGACGGCGGTGGTGTAGCAGTGTAGGTTCTAACGGGGTGCGGGCGTGCACACACTCCGGCGCAGAAAAATAAGGCACTGGACACCAGTAGCATACCTGTGCACTCTAGGATTGTGTCGGGCCGCCACCATGGGACTTGATACACCCCATGGTGGGACCAGCATAGGTAACTACAACATCGGGGGCCGTAAGACACATGTAACTATGCGAGTAGGAGCCGATCATCATAGAATGGATCACATCACCCTGATTATGGGGTGCCAATTGGAAACTAGTTTATATGGGTTCAGAGATTAACATGGGGTACGATAGTTTATTCGACCCTAGACAACTTAACCAAGTTTATAGTGCTTTTCCACTTCTTGATTATACTTATCTTACCCAGTTCTTTATTCATAGACAAAATAGTACTAGACTTACTCAGGCTTTATGTCTGACTCTACTTTTCTTTCGTCTTCTTTTCTTCCGTTTCCCCCCCCCCCCCCAGGTCCACAGGGAGGGAACACTGCAGCTTGACCAGCATTAACATCCAGCTTGAAGAAGAGAAATGTATTGCTTGGAACTTTCCGTTTTTGAACTATGGCTTTGGACAAACTCTATGGGGCTTTTGTAGTTTATCTATGCTTCTTTAAATAATGTACTCAAGACAGATTATGAAAGTGTTATGTTATCTTTTGGAAAAGATGTAAGACAATTATGGTGATGTTGTTGTAACACGTATTTGCTTTTATAAAATAAAAGTTCTTGTTTTTCCGCTGCTTACAAATATGTGTTCTTATATATGTCTTGTATATCTGTGACTTATACTTATAAACCTCCACCAAAATTAGGGCATTCCCTTTGAGAGTGACCCTAACGGAGGTGGGGTGTTTCACTTGGTATCAGAGCATAGGTTTACTAGATAAGATAAAAAGTTTTGAAAATTTATTTTCAAAAAGGAAATTTAAAGAAGCATTTTTAAAAAGAAAAATATTATTTTATTCTAAAAGGCAAAGTCCACTCCCCAAGGCCATAGGTATTATCTCTTATCCTTCGTTTTGAATCTATCCTTTTTGTTTCAGCATGTCCCAAGAACTTAACTTGCCGGAAGGGGTGCCAATACCTGGTTGGTTTAGACGGTTCTTAGAAGCAAGGGCCACTCAGCCAGGTCTTACCGTTCCTCCTCCCCCAGCTGAAGGAAATCATCCAGCTGCAGCGGCACCTTTTCCTCCACCTCCTCTTCGGGGAAACGCTTTTGCTAAGATATGTAAAGATTTTAAAGCTATGGGAGGAAGGGATTTCCATGGAACTGAGTCCTTCGTGGCAGCTAGAAATTGGCTGAAAGAAACGGAGGACCTATTCATCATCTTTGAGGTAGAGGATAGGCAAAAAGTACAATTGGCAGTATGGCTATTGAAGGGCGAGGCTTCCTACTGGTGGGAAGTCACTAATGCTGAAAGACCAGTGGAGACATGGGAGGACTTTAGGGCAAGGTTTGAGACTAAATTTCTCTCGGATGCGGAAAGAAGTTTGCAGTTGGAAAAATTCTTATTTCTTAAGCAAGGGGACAAGACAGTCAGAGAGTATGTGAATCAGTTCGATGAGCTGGCTAGGTTTGGACTTGACCTAGTCAACACCCCGCCCAAGAAGGCTCTCCGTTTCGTCAAAGGGTTAAATGAGCCATTACACAGTTTGGCCATGACCCATATACCCATGGGAGCCACGTATGAAAGATTGGTGCAAATGGCATTGCTGAATGAAGAGGATAAGGGCAAGAAGGAGACAAAGGCAGAAAGCTCTCAAGGGAAGAAAGAGGGTTTGCAGCCTAAGAAGACAGACTTTAAGAAGGGCGGGAAAGGCAACAAAGAGAAGAGGAAGTGTAATTTCTGTGGCAAAGTGGGGCACTTAGTAAAGGACTGCCGGAAAAAGAAGGCCAAGGAGAAGGTGGGTGCTTTTCGTGCGGTGAGACAGGCCACAGGGCTAAGGACTGCCCAAAGAAATGAGGACAGGGGCAGAGGACTGGATCCACCCCAGGGGCACAGGTTCATGTGCTGGAAGCGCCACCTCTGCAACAGCGAGGTATAAATACTTCTGTAGAAAGCGTAGTTTATCTTTATGATCACCCCGTTCGCACTTTATTTGATTCTGGCGCATCACGCTCCTTTATCTCGTCTGCTTTAGTAGAATCTCTGCACCTAAAAACTAGTATGGTAGAGGACCCCTTAATTGTTTCAAACCCAATTGGGGGCCCAGCTCATTTGTCTATGATCTGTCTGGATTTGAAAATTTCTATCCTAAGTGTTGAATTTCAATGTAGTGCCTTTGTTTTGGGCTTTTCGGGGTATGGTTTGATTTTGGGTATGGATTGGCTATCCAGTAATGGGGCCATCCTTGATTGTGAGAAAAGGGTTGTTAGGCTCCTAACCCAGCTCGGTAATACTTTGGAAATTTCTTGTAATCCCTCGTATGCGGTTATGCTTAGTTATCTTGAATCGCTAGATGCCTCTATTGAAAATTTGCAATCAGTTAGAGTGGTCCGGGAATATCCGGATGTCTTCGAAGAGGTGAAGGGCTTGCCTCCGAAGCGGGAAATAGACTTCCGCATATATCTTGTAGATAATGCAAAGCCCGTTGCGTTGCCCGTTAGACACATGGCTCCACGAGAAAGGAAAGAGCTCAGTAAACAGATTAAAGAGCTTCTAGAAAAGGGGTTCATTAGGAGAAGCATTTCAGAATGGGGCGCTCCAGTGGTATTCGCTACAAAGGCAGATGGTTCACTCCGTCTATGTGTTGACTATAGGGAGCTCAACAAGCTAACGAAAAAGAATAGGCACCCTCTCCCTAGAATTGACGATTTATTTGACCAGCTTGTAGGAGCGTCTGTTTTCTCCCAACTCGATTTAGCAACCGGTTTTCATCAGCTAAGGGTGGCTGAAGATAGCATCGATAAAACGGCGTTCAGAACCCCAGACGGCTTCTTTGAATGGCTTGTCATGCCTTTCGGCTTGACAAATGCACCTGCGTACTTCGTGGACCTGATGAGTAGGGTATTTAGAGATTTCCTCAACAAATTCGTAGTGGTCTTCGTAGATGATATCCTTATCTTCTCAAAGAGTGAAGAGGAACATGCTCAACACTTAAGGGCAATCATGGAAACTTTGCGAGTCCATCAACTAAAAGCCAAATTCTCCAAATGCCACTTTTGGAGAGAAGAGGTGAGGTTCCTTGGGCACATAGTATCCAAACAAGGGTTAGCAGTGGACCCTGCTAAGGTAGTGGCGGTACAGGATTGGAAGACACCAAGGAATGCAACTGAGGTCCGAAGCTTTCTAGGACTAGCAGGTTTCTATCGGAAATTCATAAGGGATTTTGCGAAAATCTCAGCTCCACTCACGAAATTGACTAAGAAGAATCTAGTGTTCAATTGGGATTTGGATTGCGAGTTTGCTTTCCAACGACTGAAAAGGGCTCTTACAACAGCCCCAGTTTTGACGCTGCCAGATGGGAGCAAGATATTCACTGTTTATACGGATGCATGTGGGACAGGGCTAGGCGCCGTCTTAATGTAAGAAGGAAGGGTAGTAGCTTATGGCGGGAGGCAGTTGAAAGTGCACGAAAAGAACTACCCAACCCACGATCTTGAGTTAGCCGCCATCGTCTTTGCACTCAAGTCTTGGCGACACTATCTCCTAGGTGAGAAGTTCGAACTTTACACTGACCATAAATCGTTGAAATATCTTTTCTCGCAGAAGGATCTTAACTTGAGGCAACAAAGATGGATGGAGTTTCTTGCCTCGTACGATTTCGAAATCTCCTACACTCCGGGCAAAGGCAACGTAGTGGCAGACGCGTTGAGCCGAAAGAAATTGACCTTAAGCCCGTTGTTTGTTGAAAGACAAAGCCTAGAGTTTATAGCCAGCTTCGACTTTAGGCCTTCCTCCGATTTCGTACCAGGCTTGCTAGCATCTCTCGAAGTGCGACCAACTTTAGTGGATTCAGTAGGGATAGCACAACGCGAAGACCCTCAGCTGGTGGAAATAATTGATAGGCTGATTAGGGGTGAGACTTCAAGTCACCTCAACAGATACTCCATCGACGATAAGGGGTTGCTAAGGCGAGACGGAAGACTATGCGTCCCACAGACGAAGGATTTAATAAAGAAGGTTCTCGAGGAAGCACATCACTCTAAGATGACGATACACCCAGGCGGAGATAAAATGTACAAAGACATAAAAAGGACTTTCTTCTGGAACGGCATGAAAAAGGACGTGGCAGAGTTCGTTTCTAAGTGTATGGTGTGCCAACAGGTTAAGGCGGAACAGAAAAAGCCTGGCGGACTGCTACATCCTCTGGAGGTCCCGCAGTGGAAGTGGGATAGCATCTCAATGGACTTCATCGATGGGCTGCCTAGGTCTAGGAGAGGCAACACTAGCATTTGGGTAATAGTGGATAGGCTTACTAAAAGCGCCCACTTTTTACCTGTCAAAAGTAAAAGAACTGCCTCATCCCTAGCATCACTTTACCTTAAGGAAATCGTTCGACTCCATGGAATACCATCTAGCATTGTTAGTGACCGAGACCCCATCTTCACCAGCGAATTTTGGCGGAGTCTGCAAGAAGCAGTAGGAACGCAGTTATGCTTGAGCACAGCCTATCATCCCCAAACCGACGGCCAAACTGAGAGAGTGAACAGAGTTTTGGAAGACCTTTTAAGACTGTGCGTCCTTGACTTCGGAGGGACATGGGAAGACCACCTTCCTTTGGTGGAATTTGCCTACAACAACAGCTATCAAGCAACCATCGGAATGGCGCCCTTCGAAGCTTTATATGGAAGACCGTGCCGATCGCCCACTTGTTGGTGGGAGTCTACTGATAAGCTCATACTTGGACCAGATATGATCCGAGAGACTTCAGAGAAAGTAGACTTAATACGAAGAAGGATGAAGACGGCCCAAGACAGACAAAAGTCCTATGCCGACAAGAGGAGAACCGACCTTGAATTTGAGGTTGGAGACAGAGTTTTTCTCAAGGTATCCCCGCTAAGAAACGTTGTTCGTTTTGGAACCACAGGAAAGCTAGCGCCGAGATTCGTAGGGCCATTCCCTATCATCGAGAAAATTGGGAAAATGGCCTATAGATTAGAGCTACCCGAGAAGTTGGTTGGAGTTCACAACGTTTTTCACGTTTCACATCTCCGAAAATGTCTACATGAGTCTGCTGAAGTGGTAGAGCCAAATATCCTCGAAGAGGCCGAAGTGGAACGCGAAGCAACCATAAGAAAAGTTCCAACCCGCATCTTAGGAACGGAAGTGAAGAAGCTACGCAACCGCGAAGTCAAGCTCGTCAAAGTTCAGTGGAGCGACGCCGAGGGAGACGCGACTTGGGAAACTGAAGCTAGAATCCGCACTGCCTACCCTTTTCTGTTCGAGGGTACATCCTTGATCTTTCTTTTTCCTTAAGTTGCGCTTTTATCTATCTTTTTAGGTATATTTCCTCGACCTTGTCTTTTAGGTAGAAACCCTTTGGATGGAAACATGTAGTTGAAACATGTTATGGATGATGGTTGCAAGTGGTTGCAAGTGATTACTAGTGGTTGCTCGTGGTTGCATATACACACACAATCTAGGTTTTAGATCGGCTCAGTCACTTCATATTGCATATGCATGTATGTTTGCATTCGTATATGGTTGAACTTTAATGTGTTGTCATATGGATGTTGCATTTGAAATGAATGATTGTGCACTCATGTAGAATCATGAATAGGAAAATTTGCATACATAATGGATTCATGGCACTTACATAATTCGCATTAAGGAGGTCAACTGAATCAGTAGACCGCCTGATTTTGCATTAGATAAGTACATGTATACACACACACTTTGCATATGATCATGAAGCATTAGAAGTCTTTTAAGGACAATGGATGCTCGTGTTTGATGGATGAGTAGATGGATGTTTGGATGTTAGCATATACATTCCTCCTAACTTGAAGATTTCGGGGACGAAATCCTTTTAAGTGGGGGAGAATGTAACACCCCGCGAATTCTATAACTGTGGAATTAACAAATTAAAGTATAATTAATTTGAAATCAAAGAACTAAGGGAAACGGGACACGCCATTGCGTTCGTCTCGGAAAAATACGCGAAATAGAGTCCGAGTTTTCGAAAAACGGAGTCCGTATGAAGAAGATATGGCCTTCGGAAGTTTCTGAATTAAATTTAAAATTCAAACAGAATAAAACAATTAAAAATTCCGAAGTGGGGCCCGATGGGCCAGGGCGGGGAAAGGCCCGCCTGACGCACCCAGGTCGACTGGGCTGTCGACCTGGTCTAACCAGGTCGACAGGCCTGTCGACAGGGCTGTCGACAGGGGTGTCGACCTGGTCCAGAGCCAGGTCGAACCCAGCCCAACCTGGCTGGCCTATTCTATGTTTGGCCGATTTTCTGTGGTCTGCTTTGTCATTAGGGCTAGGTGGCAAGCTCTAATTGGTCTCTCTATCGAATGAATGGCTACGATCAATCCAAGCAACATCAATGGCCCTAATCAGTTCATTACCCCTATAAAAACAACCCTAGACTAACCCTAATCTATTCATTCAAAAATAAGAACAAAGCCGCCATGTTGCTGGGGAGCGTCTAGGAGTAGCCACCAAATTGGAGAGAAGATTAGGAGGAAAATTCTAAAGCCTAAAGCAATTCAAGCAAATCAAATCAACGCCTACGTCAAAAGGAGTCGCATCTCTAATTCCTAAATTAGAGAATTCGCCGCAACGATTGTAAGTAGAGTATTATTTTGGTATGAATAAATAATTGTGTGGATATGTATACTTGATTTGTGGCGATAAAATAATTCATATTTGTGCGTTGGAATATTGTATACGTTTGGATGATCTTGAATTATGTTATTCATTATGAAAAACTAGATGCGGTAGTTTTATGCAAGTATGACGTTTGGATATTCGCAAAATATGTAATTTATGTGGAAGCTACATGTATGTATTTGATTAATTGAAATTCATGCAAGTTTGGGATTTTGTTACTATGCCATCATAATGTGTATTTTTACACAAACATCATTTTTGTGAAGTAATTGGAATAAGGTTGGGATTATCATAATTCATATGAAATTATATTGAAAAGTTTGGCACCATGATCTATGTATTAAGCCATGTTTTGTACTAGAAACCTATTTACAAACTTATGAATATGGCTAGGCTATGATCGATATTTCGCATAATTGAAACCATGTTAGGTCTATATTGTTAACGAGAATTATATGATGACATATGTGGTACATGGCTAGGTTAGATTCAAAAATCCCTTCTTGCAAGTTTACATGACTAAAGTAAAAATCATGATTTCATGTTATGAAATATTTATGCCATAGTTATGTGAACAAATTTAACTATACTTATGCCATGCTTATGTTTGACATTATGCCATGCTTATGTTTGACATTATGCCATGCTTATGTTAGAAATATTTATGCCATGCTTATGTTTGACATTATGCCTAAACAAAAATATAGGTTCATGTTGTAGTTAAGCCCATGTGTTAATAGTGATATTCTTAACTTAACTACAAGTTTACATGGTTTGATTCATGTCACTTATGCTTTTATGATCAAAGTATATGTTACTACTATGCAAGTATACCAGTTTCTATTTTGTATTTCCAACGTCATATTGCAAGTTCATACGCTCACCTTCCCCTTTTTGTGTATGTAATCACGCTTTAAGCCTCTCCTCTTTCGCATGGCTAAGTTGGGCTTGAAAAGGTTAAGCCCAACATATAAACGAACGTATTAAACGGGGGAAAATAACGTTGGGCTAAATTAATTAATAAATGAAAATATAAAGTAGAAGGGCCCAAATTCAAGTATGGGTTGGGCCCATGATTGGTGTAACCTTTACACCATTAACTTAATAATGGGCCGCAAATATTTACATATAAATAAAGAAGAAAGACAAAATATGTAAATGTAGAACATACGATGTGTTTAACCCGAGGTTGGATTGAGTTGTGATGTAAACCTGCCCGGAACCGCCCGGCTGTCCAGTAGTCACAACAATACCTATCCAATGTGGGAGGTTAAACATGGAGCCCAATAAGGACCCGAGGTTAGACTGAGTTGTGGCGTAAGACTGCCTGGAACCAACCGGCAACAGGCAGCCACAACAATACCTGTCTAATGTGAGAGGTCAGGGCCTTAATAAGACAATTAAGGCTGAGTCAGGATTGTTAGGATTAAGTGAACTAAAGACTTAATCAAAATGGAACATGCTAAACTAAACGGACTGGTGGGGTTAGGTTAGAAAACACTTAACCAACTTAGCATGTGGATAGAGATAGAAAACCTAGTAACGGGGGGCCCTTTTCAGCAGTAACCCTAGAAGGTGTATCAGGAAACCCTGAAACTAGGCAGGGTGGGGCACGATTACTGGGCTGATTGTAAGAGGTCAAATCGACGGCGGTGGTGTAGCAGTGTAGGTTCTAACGGGGTGCGGGCGTGCACACACTCCGGCGCAGAAAAATAAGGCACTGGACACCAGTAGCATACCTGTGCACTCTAGGATTGTGTCGGGCCGCCACCATGGGACTTGATACACCCCATGGTGGGACCAGCATAGGTAACTACAACATCGGGGGCCGTAAGACACATGTAACTATGAGAGTAGGAGCCGATCATCATAGAATGGATCACATCACCCTGATTATGGGGTGCCAATTGGAAACTAGTTTATATGGGTTCAGAGATTAACATGGGGTACGATAGTTTATTCGACCCTAGACAACTTAACCAAGTTTATAGTGCTTTTCCACTTCTTGATTATACTTATCTTACCCAGTTCTTTATTCATAGACAAAATAGTACTAGACTTACTCAGGCTTTATGTCTGACTCTACTTTTCTTTCGTCTTCTTTTCTTCCGTTCCCCCCCCCCCCCCCCTCGGTCCACAGGGAGGGAACACTGCAGCTTGACCAGCATTAACATCCAGCTTGAAGAAGAGAAATGTATTGCTTGGAACTTTCCGTTTTTGAACTATGGCTTTGGACAAACTCTATGGGGCTTTTGCAGTTTATCTATGCTTTATTTATGCTTCTTTAAATAATGTACTCAAGACAGATTATGAAAGTGTTATGTTATCTTTTGGAAAAGATGTAAGACAATTATGGTGATGTTGTTGTAACACGTATTTGCTTTTATAAAATAAAAGTTCTTGTTTTTCCGCTGCTTACAAATATGTGTTCTTATATCTGTCTTGTATATCTGTGACTTATACTTATAAACCTCCACCAAAATTAGGGCATTCCCTTTGAGAGTGACCCTAACGGAGGTGGGGTGTTTCATATAGTATGGATAGCCATTATTAAAAATATTTCATGCACAATATTAAGCATATAAATATTTATGATCAAAAGTATGTCATACAAAATTCGAGCCATATAAATATTTGTGATCAAAATTAACAATTCTTACAATCGTTGCTAACCAAAATGATACAAATACTAAAAAGAACAATTCATACAAACCTTAGTTAACAAAAATAATACATAGTAAAAGTAAAAGTGTATGAACATCGACACAAAATATATTTGAAGGAGAATGAGTGCTACAACATATTTTTTCATGCCTTTCACCATAGCGTAAACCTAGAGCATCATATAACACCTGTAAAAAAAACATGCGTCTATTAGTCATAAAATCCGAACATACAAGGATTTACGTTTAGTATAAGAAAGTACACAATCCACTTGAAACTAGTACAAACTAAAAAAAATGATATGTCTTGTTCTAATACAACTTTTTTTTCAATTTGCATGCGTACTGTCTGATGGTGATAAATTAAAACCTTTAGTAATGCATTTGACATTATTAAATTAGATGAATAACGCTATATTTGTTTCAGTTCGTAATAAAGTTAAAGATTGATCGTACAATCAATATATCATCGGAGTTATTATTATTATTATTATATTAACTTAGTTAAATATTTAAATAATTAATTTGTAAATTTATTACTATTATATTATTATTATTAGTTAAATATTTATAAAATTAGTCTATAAATTTATTGTTATTAGTATCATATTACTTCACTTATCTTCTTCTCCCACAGCGATAGCCAAATTTTCCAATCTCTTAATTTGATAAATATATTGTATATAACATGTTGTCAATTTTGTTTCATGAGTCTAAAGGTGATAAAGAATCCAACTTGGATTTTACATGTGAATTCTTTTCACCAATTTGGCTTTGTTATTCATGTCTTAATGACTATATATAATGTCCAGCCATAAGATTTGGTCTTTTGAATATGTGCATTTTATGTTTACATGTGTTAAACTTGAAAGCTGATACATGCAACATTTAAATGAAAATTTAATGAAGTAATATTAATTAAAACCTTTAGTCATGTATTTGACATTATCAAATTGGACGAATAAATCTATATTTGTTTCAGTTCGTAATAAAGTTAAAGATTGATTGTATAGTCAATATATCATCGGAATTATTATTATAGTTAATATTTAAATAATTAGTTTATACATTTATTATTATATTACTATTATAATGTTATATTATTATTATAGTTAATATTTAAGTGATTAGACTATAAATTTATTATTATATTACTATTATATTATTATATTATTAGTTCAATATTTATAAAATTAGTTATAAATTTATTGTTATTAGTATCATATTACTATTAATATTATTATATTACTAGTTGCATATTTATAAAATCACTATTATATTAATAATTAAATATTTATAAATTTATCATTATTAGTATCATATTGGTATTGATATTATATTATTATTACATTATTACTATTATTATTAGTTAAATATTTATAAAATTAGTTTATAAAATTAGTTTATAAATTTATTATTGCTATTTATTATCTTATTACTATTATTATTATCATCACTATTATTATACTATTACTATTATTATTGTTATTGTTATTATTATTGTTGTTGTTGTAAAAATATAGTATCTTGCAAAAAGCGACCAATTTTTTCTTTCGAATATATGAATGGTATTAAAAAGTGTAAAACCAAGTGCTTTTAACACTACACGACATGTAACCTAAAACATCCGCTTTTACATTTCCTAACACCATATTAGGAAGGAAATTTTTCAATGCTTTGGGTAACACTCAAAATATAATGGTGTACCATACTGAATCCATTAGGCCATGTTATAGAAACAACATAATTTCCCAGTGGTCGGATATCCTCAGGCTCAATATCCTCAGGAACATCTCCATATTCTAGCTTCTGATCACCTGTCCATTCATCCTACATAAACAAATCATGTGTTGGATGTTGCTTTTATTTTTTGCATAGGAAGGCAGCAACAATAGAGGTAACACAATTTAGTTTAACTGAGAACAAAAAATCTTAATTTAGTTTTTGCACCCAAGAGGCAACACAATCTTGAATTGTATTATTGTCAGAAGCGTAGTTTTCATAACCCGATCCTGCCGTGGTCCGACCTTGAATAACCCTGAACCTTGGACCATCACGGCGCGGAACTCAATCAAACCCCATTCATGCATGAACCCTGGTCGGATCTTCAAACCAGCGGTTCAACCTTCAATTTTACACGGTTAAACCATGGTTTTTTTTTGTTTTTTCCCTATTTCTCATTGTGTAATTTCTCTGATCATTTCATCTTTTGTATTATTTTGAAAATAACAACTAAAATATTTCAAAAAATCATAATTGTTCCAGCATCTAAACCGTAAAATTTATCACTTCATTCTAAAAACATGTGTTTTTTTTGTGCCTTTGCTATTCGATTATATCATGCAATCTATTAATGTTAATGAATAAATAGATGACTTTCAAATTTTACTATTTATTTATTTAAGTACACATAAAACTTGATTATCCACATTTTCACTATTAACAAGCACGTGCGGTTCTTGACGGTTCGACCGATCAGACCTTCAAAACTTTGGACCTTGAGTCCTCACGGTTCGATTCACGGTCGAGTTATAAAAACATTGGTCAGAAGTCACCATCAGGCTGAGGTTCTAAATTATGGTTTTGCAAAATTGCATGTAATTAATTACTAGACCAGTAGATGACAAAACAGTAAAAATCAAGTTTAAGGGATTCCACTGCTCTTGATTTTATATTTAGTGCATCCCTTCATCGAATTATTGAACTACTTGAAAGAGCACTGTAAATAATAGAAACAAAAAAACATTCTTATTAATTAACAGTGCAAAATTTCTTTTTAAACATGGAAGATGCCAAAATAGATGTTTGTAAAAGAATGTGCGCTAGGGTGTTTGCAAAATCAGAAGTTAATTAAGGCAGTTTTCTGTATTTAAGCCTTGTAAAAAACACACACGCACACAAAAACATGGAACTCACCTTACCAATATGCATGCTAGTCTTCACGGCTTTGCACTCCACCTGAGATATACTGCATGTCTATTAGCAGTGGATACCCTAGAGTAAATTAAGGTGTGCCAAGGTGTTAACAAATTCTGGAGTAAATAGAGGCAGGTCACGGCATTTAAGCCAGTAAAAAAAGGGGAAAACACATACACACAAAGCTTGGTACTTAGCTTATCAATACTGCAACATGCCAATCATCACAACTTTTATACTCCATTTGAGATATACCGCAAGTTTATCAGTGAATAAGGTAATTGATAAATACCAAAAAATTAAATTAGATCTGTATTAACAAATCTTCAGTAACACAAAACAATTGATGACAATCTAGCTAAAATATTCACGGTGCTAAGAAACTAGAGGGGGATACTGTTAAGATATGCCGTGATTATTGGAAATATAGTTCATTGAGCTAAGATCAATGTAGTTTTAACACTGCAATAATAGATAATTATATTAGAAGTGCAAGAAAATCAGGGCCAAACGTCTATCCTAATAATTTAATAGTTATAAAAATACACTGGCAAGACGCTAGCTAACATGCTACCATGGAAGTTCTGCAGTCTATTGCCATTTGGTCAATGCAATGAAATTTCATTAAAATATTCAAGCTACCACCTTTAATGGGTTCCTCACCTTTGTAAGGCAACTAATCAATCAGGTGTGGAGTTATCTTATGAGATAAACACGGATACATATGTATATATGGAGGCGGACACAACATATATAAAATCACAATATAAACGCAAGAACAAGCATTCTGGCACATAGACGTGCAAAAGCACATGGCACAATAGACAGCAATTTGATGATCCCTCGTTGTTTTTAAAATTGAATCTTTTGTGCAAATAACTAGGTAAAGAATTAGTCATCTTCCCTTTTTCATATTCCTGTTGGCTATAAAAAAAAGAGTTTCTAAATTCTTAAATTAGTTTGAAACCGAGTTCTGGGAAACTTAGATTCGAACTGAGTTGCTGGACTCGGTTTGTAACCGATTTTCCAACTACTGGATTTACTTTATAGACTGAGCTTTTAGAGAAAAAAACATTTTGTTATTTTATAATGTGATATGTATAAATAAACGATGGTCACAGTAGAAAGTAGGAGTCCACCAAAGAAATGATGATCACAACATAAATAAATAAATAGAGTTTCCAGACATGAGTTGAAATTCAAGTAGTAGTCATCCAGACTTGTAAGAACAAAGAAATGATGGTCGTAGTATAAAGTAAAATAGCACACCCTGCTGTAAGTTGAGATAAATGCAGTTCATGTGCACCATTGGTTGTATATACATATGGATGACATTAGTTGTGATTGATATTCATGTGGTAGTTGTGTTATAGCATGAATCACATTATTTAAAGTCCAAATGTAAAAGCTATGCACATACGCATTGTTCATATGGTGGTGAGGATTATTTAAGGAAGAGAAGGAGAAAATAAATTTATCACTCATCAGAAAATTTTCTGCATCTATGTGTTAGAGAACTTGAGAACAAAGCATGTTTGTTTCATGTAGATGAATCAGTATGTGACCATATTAAAAATCAAGATAGTAATAATTACATGTGTGTTGCTTAATTTGAAGATAGAAAACTGAAAATACAATTCTGCCAAAGGCATACAACCAACAAACCAATGTCAGAATACATGTACATTGCAAGGTCAACACAGGATAGTGCATGCTCGCATACGGGTAATTTATAGAGTGCATGCACGTATACAGGGATAGTGCACATCATCTTTACCAGACTTTCTGCACAATACGGTTTGGTTTATGGTTCTAATTAAAACAGAATACAAAAACAAATTGATTATAATTTACTGTTCTAATTGATTACAGTTTACCGTGTCTGCCAAAGTAGCCTAGAGTAATAGATAACAAAACAGAATATACTAAAACCAATTACAGTTTACCAGCAAATTTATTTCATAGGACATGAGATCATCGGTTGACCCTTCAATCTGAATTTAGAAAAAACGTTCGCCTCATCGATGGCACGAAGTCAATATTTACATTTGTTGGTCCAGCATACCAGAAACTACTCAACAACATTAGAATCATTTTCATATGGTAGGTATCATCAAAACACGATATATGTGTTCCGGGTAGCTTGCTCCAATGTAGTTTGGGTTACTCGTACTCAACTTCTAGAAGGATCATATTGTTCCTTGTTAACCTAACCCTTAATGTGAACAAGTGGCTATTCAATGGTGACTCATGCTAGAAAGAGTAAATAAATTGTGCAGTGGACAAGCCTAACAATGTAACCGGTAAATAAAAATGAATTACAAAGAGTTGAAACTAACCCAAAGTTCAATCAACTAAAAACTGTGAACAACCGAGGCATTAGCTTTTCTTAGGTAGCACTGGATGCATACGAATGTTCTCCATATGCACTTGTGCATATATAATATGTATACATGATATACTGTTTTGTACCCTATTTCTGTTCTCTATCCTCACAGTACAACATGATATATTTTCACTTATCAGCTACGTAGGTATTAAATACCATGTATGTATGTTATGCATATATTGCACAGTACCCCACAATATGCCATAACATATGAACATCATATAATTCCCATGTCTGCAGATCAACCAGCCAGGTACTGTTTGTTTAAGAACCAAAAATAATTATTACGTAATAGTGCATTAACATCATTAAAAAAACATTAATCAGTGATGTCGTATATGTACTGAAAACTATCACGATCAGAAAAAAGTTTGTACTTGGACATTATCCGCCAACTGCTACGTACCTACCTTTACTTCTCTCATTGAACCCAAAAGTGGAGATACAATAGAGCACAAGGCAACCGGGAGCAACTTTCTACAGCAGGAAAGTTTGAAACTAAGAGTTATCTTTTAGTTTCTTTGAATCACTAAAACTGAAACTAGCAAGTAAATCAGAATTCAGTGCTTGAAGAATGATTCTAACATAATGAATGAACGATCATCAAAGATTGCTGGCTGGTATGGCATCAACATCAAACCATCTACAATCACTAAATAGAGCAAACGGAACGTTTAGCCGAATTCGTTACCACCTAACCATCTACACTGCAAGCTAGCTGGTATGGCATCAGCATCAAAGATTGCTACATACACAACTGCGTATATGTCAATTGCATGAAAACAATAATTCCATGTATACTGTCCAAATTGCTACTTACTCTGCAGTATATAAGATGAAAACAAAATGAATTCCACGTTCGACTTGATGATACAAGGATGGATTCTAACCAGGCAAACTTTTATCAGACGTAGCTCATGGTCCATCCATGCGAAATTGTTAAATACATGAGTGTCATATAATATTTCTTGTCTAGTAGATTTTATATTGTGCTCACTCTTGTGCGAATTTGTAAATTATCTATTAACAATAATGCACAAGAAGCTTCTCATTCTTGCCTATACGGTAATATTCATACTAAGCTACCCAACCACTACACCAGAAAAGACCTTTGGCAGCGTTTGAGAAACGCTACCAAAATCTTATAGTAGCGTTTTAAAGAACTCCCGCAACTAAAAGTCTTGTTTTTATGGTTGCCTTTTGGTAAACGCTACCAAATCTTCTGTACAGTTATTTTTTAAACGCTACTGAAGGTTTGTATGTGGGTAATTTTTTTGCTTTTCTGTAGCGTTTATTTTGTGCAACTAAAAACTATTCGTTACATTTATTTTATGCTACAAAAAATTCAGATTATATGTTACATTTGTTTATGTAGCGTTTCTTAAATGCTACTAAAACGTATTGATTGTTTTATAACATATTGTAAATGCTATACTACATACTATTAAAGGCTTATATTATTTCCATCAACCAATTATATTAAATTAAACAACAACCATATAAAAGTTTAATTTAAATCAACAAATCATATAATAATCATACTCAAATAACTAAGAACTCATTAATCACATAAGTATTTTCCAGAACCATTTAGATAATAGTTATTCACATACCATAAGCATTCAGAAATAAGTTTACACAATAAATACTAACAAATACCATAATACATATAAAAACTAAATCATGTCCATTGTGGCTGATGGTCTTCGTTCCAGAAAGCAAATTACCTGTAGACAAGGTTAATAATCAACGATAAGAATTTACCATGAATTATCGAGTAACATGCAACCAATAGTTTATGTCAAAGGAAACGTTAAGGTGGATGCCTGTCTTCTTGTTGGAGGTAGCATGCTACTCAAATTGCTAGTAAACAAAAATATACTTCAATGTTTCACGATTCTCATTTTTGTTTAAACTTTTCTGGTTAATCTGTTTAGCAATACCTTATTAAATTTTATATGCAAGTACTGGTTTCCTTTGTTCATTTTGAACTGCTGAAGACATGAATTTTTGTGTGAAACATGGTACTAACACTTGATTATATAAGGTAAAAATGATGTAAGATGATTAAACTTATGATATTTTTTAGTGTGAGCGCAAATGGAAACACGTTCTAAGCAACAATAAAAAGAGGACTCACCAACCAAATCCGTAGAAGATGTTTCCTCTTCCTCGTGTAAGTGGACGAAGCTCCCAAACCCCCGACGTAATGCCATCTTCACTCTCCCTCTTGGTGTCGTCTACACTCTTCGGATCAGTGTATTATCGCTTCCCATCACGTACGAATCCGTCACCATCGCGCTGTAACCCGGAACAATTTTTGCAAGCGTTTACTAGAACAGGAACACAATTAGTAGTAGTAATTGCATGTCCAACACAGAAATACTGTATTTCTTGCCTTTCAATTACAAAAAATATACATAGTGGTTACAGTCAGGTTAACAAATAGATAATAGTCTAATCAAATGCAGTTTGTTTACAGATGTACTATGCTGAGTATGCTTAAGCTATAACACCATGAAGGATAGTAAAAATATGTAAAAATCTGCGTTACTTTTAACATATGACAAAGACAATATCAGACAAATATCATGTTGTGTACTATATATCCCTGTTTACGCATGGCAATTCTTGTTTGCCAAATTCGGTTTAGCCATTCTGACTTTATCGTTCTTCTTTAATGTCAAACCACCCAACGCAAGAAAGAAGTACATATATTAAAAAAGAAAAACCTGAAGATCCATGCGTTTGTCAGTTTTCCATTTTTTTTTCATTCCATGACTTGACCTTTCTCTTTCCATTTTTCTTTTATGTCTCTTATTCACTTTGCAAAGAAAAAAAGGGACTTGAGTTACAAACAGCTGAAGCCTCTTTTTTCAATTTCCATTTTTCTTAGCTTGAAGCACACTGTGAATAAAGTTGCATACCTGTACCGTTTTTCTCAAGGAAAAAGAAAGAAAAAAACTGTGCGAAACTGAAACCACCTGCTATCAAGCCAACCTACAACCATTGCATTCCCTTGACTTTGTCCCAGTCACCACCGGACAAAGCCACTACAAGCCTGCAACCACCAATGTGCCTCACTAGTAACCTCCAATGTAGGTAATCGTCCAGGAACAATATTAGATACAAATTGCTTCACCTGTTTTCCCTCGACTTCGTCTCTGTAACCATTTAAGAACAATATTTATATTAGAAACAATATTTAATATGATATTTGTTAGTACTTATCTGCTGTTTATTGAAAAATATTTTTATTAGAAACTGTTTACCTAATTATAATTATATCAAAACTTTTAATCAACCTAATTATATATATATATATATATAGAATAAACAATTTTGATGTAAATATTTTTATTAGAATATTAGTGTAACCTAATTACAAACTTTTAAATTAACTTTTGATATATTTCAGTTTTGATATGTTTATTGAAAACTTATAAATTTATCACGAGGACAATTATAGAATAAAAATGGGACTAAAAAGTCCAAAATGACAAATATCACATCACACAAGTTCCCATCCTGAAGCAAAAACCTTGCATATTTCACCAAAAATCTTCTTTACTAGCATGACATAACCATAGGACAATTACATGGGTGCAGTGCTTCCATTGTGAAGCCAACCCAATTTTGAACCTTTGTTGTTATTTAGTTGAAGCAAAACAAGACATAGCAGAATTGAGTGTCATAGTCAAACTACTGCTACTCGGCCATAAATATATTTGACTAAAAGACAATTCTAATAGTCAACAATTAATTACAGAAGACCAACCCAAGATAATGAAAAAAATAATACTCAAAAAATAAAATAAGCATGTATCAAAAAGCTGCAGTATAAGCTATACCACTGTTAGTCTTGCAAACTGCATTAGCCAAAGTCCTATGTATTTAATCTGATGATGTTTCAGCATGGATAAATCGTTTTATTTTCAATTACAATTTTAACATAGTTTTGAATTTAATTTTGCCAAGAATCGCAAAAGGATAAAGGTGATTCATTTGCTTAAACATGATTGAAACCATTGGATTTTGAGAGTTTTATACCCATTGTTACCTAACCATACAATATCACATGTAGCATGCACACAATAAAAATAGTACCTGTAGGCTGCCAAAACCGTACACATTGCTCTTGGGCAGCAATTCCAATCCACGTCCAGTTTCATCTCCCACATCATAGCTTAGTGGAGCGACAACGCATAGAATCATGATGATACTTGCGCTAAGGCAGAGCTTTAATATACTAAGAAAACGACATAGCCCAAAACAAATGATATTGTGAAACTCAATATGGAGGCCACTCTGCTAATCCTACACAGTTTATTTCCAACTCTCCTCAACTTAGCTAATTATGCTACTGGAGACAAAATAGCACTCTTAATACTGAGAATGAGAAAACTAAACTAGAAGCACTAAAATTCAAAGATGGATTGCAGCATAAATTTTCAATTCGTAGGGATAATGAGTAATATTTTACTTCAATTCAATTCAAGTGAAGAAACATGGAGATATTTTACATTTTCCACGTAACCACATCGAAACATGGGTGGAAATGGAGAAAACAAACAGCAATTTGAACTTGACTAAAACATAATACCTAGGGACAACGATGTTTATCCCCAACCATTCATATGACCTAGTCAACTCATAAGTAGCAAATCCACCACTAGGATTCTAAAAACAGAGGCCACATGTTACAAACAGGGATAATTCTAGTCCAAATCTCAACTATATATTCTAATATGATTTTACTCATAAAAGCCACCAAAGCAATAAATAAGTAAACTTGGTAAGCAAAAATCACTCTGAAAGTATCTAGCTATTGATACACTTGCTATTAAAGAAAAAATCACCATAAAAGTAAGTTGACTGATATACTCACGATTAAAGAAAGAATCATACAATTGGGTCACCAAAGATTGCTGGAGAAATTTTCGTCAACAGAAGTGCTGCCTAACATAACAAAATAGCATAGCAATAAATAAATTCAGCATGCACTGCTAATGGGTATTTCACATCAATTAAAAGTGGGAGCATTAACTAGTTGAATTTGGTTGAATTTTAACTGGGTAATATATCATTTAAAACAAATGTTAGACTAGTAAATAGGCTTTTTACTTTTTTGAGTTTGAATATAGAAAGGTATCTTTTCATGCATTCATTTGAGAAGATTAATATATAAAAAAGTGAAAATGTTCGTTTCCACTGTCATAATTTAATTGTTTTATTATTCCCATATATTTATACATATGTATTATATTACTTACTGGTTTGTATTTGCAAGGAAATATGCCCATGTAGCAGAATACGTATTATATTACTTACTGGTTTGTAATTGCTTAGATATTGAAATAATTATCAGCACAAAGTGGTACCTAGAGCTAGTTTGATGAGAATCTAAGTTCTCATCATTTTCTATTACCTGGGTATTGCATATAATCTTGTCTACAAGATGACATATTGAATGCTAGTTTAACGTTAATTAATAATCACATCATATTTTATATTGATTTATGCAGTAGCGGTCATAAACATCATGACAAGTCTGCTACCTGTATTATATCCTTTGTAGCCATGGCAGCTTCCAGTTACCACTTAGTACATCACAACGCAAACAAGAATGTTTCATTACTTGAATGTTTCATTACTTGATAGTAAACAATTAAATTATAGTGCTCAAAGTAAAAGAGATAACTACAATGATTTAAAAAGTGAGCAGGATCAATTCCAAAAAAAGTTTCATTTAACTTAAAATGAAGTTTCCCTACCTACTTATTAGCACTATATATGGGTCCTAGGATTCATGTATAACTCAAGGATTTATTTACCTTATATCTTGAAACAAATGGCCACTAAATTATTAGTTTGTCCAGTTCTAACACTCTTTTTTGCTTCATCGCTTGTGCTTGCTTCAAATCCAAGTCCTCATGACCCGCATTTTCCGCTGTCGAATAATTAATTAATTTAATTATTTAAAATAAAGATTTAGAGATTTAAATAAGTGGTTTATTTAATTATAGTGGTTATTTAATTAAATTAAATAATAGAATAATATATTTAATTCAGAAATAATCAAAAATATTGGAAATCACAATATTCTGTGAACTAGGTCATCCCTAAGATTTAATTTAGTTTAGGGTTGAAATATATTAGCGAATATATTTAAATAACGACAGTTTGAATGTATAATTATATTATAATTAAAATCGAGCTCGAAATGGCGCTGCAGTTCGTAAATTGGCGATTCGAACTTCAACTGAATGTACAGGATTCGTTTTAAGCCGGATTTCTGTGAAACAAGAAACGTTAGGAGCTGGTGAAGTATATCTTTCTAATGGAAGAGAAAAATCAGGATTTCATCGTGTAGACTTTGATTTACGTCCAAATCAAATTTTAAAATAGTCGCTATAGAATCGTTTATTGACCGTAATGGTTTATTCGATATAACTAGATACCGGTCCCGAATTTAGATAAGGTTCTTTTGAGACATAGTGATAATTTAATTTTTAGGATTTTTCTTTAATTTTTAATTAATTAAATACACAACTTTTTATTGGGAGTATTGTGCACCCTGTATCGACATTTTGAGGTTTCACAATATGAGTCAATCTACCGGTATTTTTATATTTTTGGGATCGTGGTACGATATTGGACACGACTGCATTTTTATTTCTGTCCATACGTAAGCAGAATTTTACGTAACAAGGTATGTAAAACTTTAATTTAAAAATATCAATACAAATTGACCTAGTCCATTCCTTTTCTCTGATCAAACAAACATCCACGTTCATGCTTCTCAGACCACCCGTCTCTTGTGGCCTCAAACCAAAACCGTGGCATTCAAAGCTCCACCAAAAATCAAACCAACTAAAAGATATACCCTGAATAATACCATCCTCCTTCCAAAGACCTAAACAACTTCATTCTCTAGTTAACACAGCAAAAAGAGAACGGCCGCCACCCTATTTCCCTCAAAAACCGTAAAAATCAAATACCAATGGGAACAATTCGATTTCGGAATCATTTAGTCTGAGATTTGCGAGGGCTTCCCCCTTATTATATTTTATTTGGGTACGGTTTCTTTCAATGGTGCTCGTTGTTTGAGCATCGATTTAGGGCTGAGATCCGAAAGTAAATTGGCGCTCGAGTTCCATATATAACGTGAAGAGCAGCCATGACAGTGGTGAGATTTGTGAAACGAGCTGAAGTCGCAACGCACTACAGGGTTTTCGTGTGTGAATCTGTGGAGTAGTGAATGGCGTGGGGATAATGAATGAAAGACAGCAGTGCTCGATTTAGTGTCGGTGAAGAAGCAGGATGAAGGATCGGATGTTGAGCTCGAGTGGTATATCAATGGTTTGGAGAGGAGAGGGTCTTGAAGCAAGGAGTTTTGTTGGATTTTTGGTTGAACGAGGACATAGTAGTTTGAGGAAAATCGGTCAAAGGAAGTTAAGTGTAACAACCCGTAAAATCTGGGCCAGCTTAAATTTTTTATTTTAGCAATTTTAGCGAATTTTGAATATTTAAAATGAATTATTTTAAATAATATCGACGGAAAATTTATTTTGAATATAATATAACGTATATATTATATACGTCATCGTTAAAATATAAATAATTATATATAATTATAAACAGAATTGAAGATGGCGCGGTAGTTCGATAATTCGATTTCAAACTTCAATTGAATGTACCGGGTGCAAAATAAACCGGATTTTAGTGAAACCAAAAATAATAGAATCTAATTGTGAATATCTTTCCAACGAATCCGAAAGATTGGAATTTCATAGCGGGAATCAAAACATATGAGCAGTTGAAAATTCTGAATAGTCGCTATGGAATTTCGGCCCTTAAAAATAGCCATTTTGCAAACGACCTCGGATTTCGACGAAACCACTTTTGTTGGATCCGGGATGTAAAGTTATTGCTATCTTTCAAATTTCATAATTTTTCGAATCAATATGTGAGCGTGGCAAAGGAAAACGCGTTTGACCAGTTTCAGTTGATTTTAATCGACTGGAAAATGGCCATTTTTCCAACGGTCTTAGAATTCGACGAAATTAGTTTTGTTAGGACCGTATCGTCAATACGAAGCTAGAAAATATTTTTTGGGAATTTTTAGAGTTAGTATGTGGCCCTGGTAAATTGAAATGTACGTTTAAAATTCAATATAATGATTTAAATGTTAATTTAAATGAAAACTGATCGAAACGATGGAATTGGCTTATGATACATATCCCATTGTGTTCGGAATGGGGGTGATTAGCTTGGGACGATAGTCGTTGGGTTTGAACTGGAGTTAGGATCAATCAATAACTTTTTGGGAATTAAATATAAACAAAATATAAAAAGGGGGGTATAAAAAGAAAATAAAACCCTAAATATCTAAAATCCTATTCGCTAAGAAATATCCGCCGTCTTCCTCGATGAACGACGAAAAACAGCTCCAAACTTCCCTCCCCAAATCATTTCGATTCAATCAATAAAATCGGCCACTCCTTAAGCGAAAATTATAGTGCTTGGGAAGCTCTTTAAATCCATCGCAACCGGAGAGATCATCGCCGCGTATCCAGCTCGAATCGAGCCCCTGAAGCTGCGTCGCTCGCCTCCGTTTTAGGACCATCAACTGCCACCGAGTCTGATGAAAGTGGGACCTAGGGGCGTGCCGCTCAAAGCTCCATCGCGTGGTGAGGTCAGTTCGGCGGCAAGGATGACGATGGCGGCGAAAAATGCAACCCTAGGTTGTGGACTACAGTCGAACACGGTCCAGAATGAAACGATGAAGAAAGGTGATTTTTAATTCATATGAAACATTGTTTTATTCGGTTTCATTTATGAAAAACGTTGTTTAGTTTTAAAAACAAAATAGCATATATAAAAATCGGTTTTCAAAATATATAACATTGGCTTGGAAAAATATAAATTCGAATTGTTTTGAAATATAAATTTAAATTGGTCTTTAAAAATATACATCGCTTTTGAAAATACGAATACAAAGACATCACTTTTGAAAATGTATAGAGATCATTTTTGAGAATGTAAAGAGATAATTTTTGAAAATGTAAAGAGATGATTTTTGAAATTATAAAAAGATGATTTTTGAAAATATAAATATGAGATTTTTTTTATGTAGATAGTATAGCAATATAAAAATAGGATTTCTATATATTATGGCGCATAAAAATACGATCTTTGATAGAATAGAAATGCGGTCTTTGTTTTTATTAAAAACATGATTTTTGTTTCTATAAAAATATGATTTTGAAGCATATATATATATATAGCGGTGTATCAAAAATGTGATTTTTATATTGAATGAGAACAAATAAAAATATGATTTTTATATTATAGAGAAAATCAAAATATATGAAGTGAAATAAAAATCTGAACTTTATTTTATCGTGAAGTAAAGAGAATATAAAATTGTGATTTTTATACATATAGTGAATGCGAGCAACGAATGTGACAAAAGACGAAAAGGTGAAGATTTCCTACATAAGAAGAGTCGCGGCATTGGATTTAGCTTTTGGTGAGAATTTCTCACCTTTCAATTTCTTTTTCTAGTTATATATATATACTAGGATGCAGACGGTGTTTAGTAGCACCCGACACAATCGTCCACAGACCATGGACTTGTTTGTTTGATTGTAAAAATTAGTTAGATTATTTGGTTTGAATTGTGTGGTGAAATGAATGGATTTGATTGATTTGTGAATGGCGTGGGCCTCCAGTAGACCGGGGATAAGGCTAGGCCTTGTCCCGTTTCTAGTATCGTGCCGTTATGCCGCCGAAATTTTCTAAAATGAGTTAGAAAAATAAAAATATCATTTCTATTTTGTAAATGAACTGAATAAAAATCCATGTGTTAAAATAAAATATTTTATCGTTAAAAATATAATTTTTAACGTGAAAGTGAATAAATAAATTTTTATAAACAAATCGGCCAATTTGTTTATATACACTGATTTGACTGATATTGATTGGGCCGATAAATTTTACACATCGCCCAACTGCACAAATAAAATATGTGTTTGATTGTTTGAAACCCCACACGGGTGTTGGGATGAAATTTGAAGTTCACTCATCCTGATTGATTAAATATGTCGATCGATTGATTGACAGGCTGTTATAAGCGTTAGATATCTATATTTGATGCTTATACAGTGTAGTGCACTTGGTTGATGGTTGATTATTTTTCAATGCTATTATATACGTGTGATGTATGAAAATCCATATAATTAACATTATATGGTGATTGATTGGGCCTCATTTCAATTTAGAAAATAAAGAATAATATAAAATAAAGGTTCATGTGTTGACAGTACTCATCCGTTGAGATTAGTCATATGTTGAACGAAATATTTTAGTAATAAAATTTACATCTTTATTAATATAAAACAAAGGTTCATGTGTTGACTGTACTCATCCGTTGAGATTAGTCATGTGTTGAACGAAATATTTTGATAATAACAAATATTTTGATAATAGGAAATATTTGAAATAGAATATTTGAAAATAGAATATTTGAAAATAGAAATATATGAAGCCGTGTTGATTAGATTGACGCCATTTTGACGTGAACGATATTTATATCGATTTTATTCATTTTGAAATGAATTGAATTGAAAACGATTTCGAAATGAATTGAATAGAAAACGAATGAATTCGAACTGAATAGAAAACGAATGAATTCGAATTGAATAGAAAACGAATGAATTCGAATTGAATAGAAAACGAATGAATTCGAATTGAATAGAAAACGATTGAATTCGAATTGAATAGAAAACGAATGAATTCGAATTGAATAGAAAACGAATGAATTCGAATTGAATAGAAAACGAATGAATTCGAATTGAATAGAAAACGAATGAATTCGAATTGAATAGAAAACGAATGAATTCGAATTGAATAGAAAACGAATGAATTCGAATTGAATAGAAAACGAATGAATTCGAATTGAATAGAAAACGAATGAATTCGAATTGAATAGAAAACGAATGAATTCGAATTGAATAGAAAACGAAATGAATTCGAATTGAATAGAAAACGAATGAATTCGAATTGAGTAGAAAACGAATGAATTCGAATTGAATAGAAAACGAATTGAATTTAAATTGAATAGAAAACGAAATGAATTCGAATTGAATAGAAAACGGAATGAATTCGAATTGAATAGAAAACGAATTGAATTTATGTTAAATAGAAATTGACGAAATATATATTATATATATTATATATATAATATAATGGCCTGAATAGAACGCGCTGCGCCGCGGCAGTTCGCGAATTTCGACCATTTATTTCAAACGGACATTACGGGAGATCCGACCGTCGGATCCTCCTAAAACCAGAACCGTTGGGTTCGTATCGAAATGAGCTTTCTAACGAATACTAGAAATTCAAAATCTAACGGTTGGATTTGGAGATACGTCCAAATCAAATTTGAAAAAGGTCGCTATAAGTGCAGTTCGATGGCCATTGTTGGAAATCGACTGTACGGGCCTTGATAAAATTATTAAAATTATTAAAAATAGTAATAATTTGTGTAAAATCATAAGAAATGATTTGGGAAAAATTGGGATGAAAAACTCCATATTTGAAAAGATAAAAATAGATTTCTATCGAAATGAACTAGTTTGAACTAAATTTAAAACCCAATTATTTTTAAATAAATAAATTAGATTTAAAAAGGGGTTTTAAAAAATCGGAATTCCTAATATATTTGATCTGAATTGAATTAGAATTGATTTGTGGGTTTATTGTGAACGGGGTTTTAAATAACACCAGTTCTTTAACCCGATAATAAATGGAATGTGATTTGGGTTTGTCGTGAACTGTGTTTTAAAAGACATTAGTTCTTTAACCCAGTAAAAGGAGTTTTAAATAAATCTGCAATTAAATTGAAATGTGAATTGATAATCTAAATTATCAAATTTAGAAATTGAGCGAGAATGGAGTATTACCAGTTTTGCTCCAAAGCGATAGTTAAATCTTTAATTAGATTTGAACGTGAAATGGTAATTAAATTTACCGATAACACCGTGGTGTTAGTTATGGGGTAATAACAGTTTTGCTCCATGGGATAAATAGGTTGGGATTGGGAAGTAAAATAAATAATTACTTCGGTGTGGTTCGCTAATCCCGACTAGTTTGGAAAACCATAATATGGTTTGAAATGATATCCAAAGAAAGATTAAAGAATAAATTTAAAAGGATTTATCTTTGATAAAATTAATGGGAACCTTTCCCTAGGAGTGTGAATATCTGAATAGAAGAATATTCTGAGTTGGAATGAGGCGTATGTTGTGCTTGTATAACAATTGTTTATTATATACGTGGGTTATTCAGAAAGGCCGGGTCTATACCCATTCTGAATAACCAATTCGACGATAAGTCGAAGAGATTGAAGACGGGGCAAGACCGACGATCTTCACATCGAATGGATGGGTGCTACTGACGCTCACGATGGGAGTAGCTACCTTGAAGGGGGCTGAAGTAGTATCCGTCCGGACGTGCTTGGAGGTCGACGGATATGCGAGGAAAGTGCCTCCGGTTTCGTTCAGACCCAGAACGGACTTGTAAATGGATGGTGTGTCTGACATTGTATTCCTTTATATTGTATTCGTTGATCTCTGCTAAATATATATCTGTTTGGCAGCGGAGAATTTATTCTCTTGCTTAACGCCCTTCTCTGAGACATACGAGCTCAGAGGTTATATATTGGCAGAAACCAGTGGATACGATATGGATTGATAGTGTGGCATGCTGAGATGCAGTGATCCAGACTTTTGTTGAAAAGAAAAGTTTGGTGGATGATGATCAAAGCGTGGCTTTAATATAGCACGGCTTTGTGTATAGCGTTGATTCGCGAGCCTCACACCCCGGTATGGTGGTAAACTGATGGTTTGATCAGTATGCTTTTTCGTGGATGGGCACCTTCGTTGTGTCGTGGATTCGGTCGACCGAGATTGAGCTTAGTGCTCAGAGGGATAGGGTAAGCGGTGTTTTCTCTCGCCGGGACGTAAGCCGCAGTGATACTCGATTTCCCAAAAGTGCGGATGTGCATTACGGTGTTTTCTCTAGCCGAGACGTAAGCTGTTGAGATGGCACTACGCGATCGATCTTTCGAATCAGGAGCCACCATGATGGAAATCCACTTTCCAAATATGACATTTTGCGGTTTTGATTGTAGAGCCTAGTATTGGCGACATGATATATGGTACCCATGCCGTCTATGATTGATATATTTATATCTGAAGTTGTTTTCTTCACTTATAATAATAATATAAGATGAAATTTCGCGTATCAAGCATATTTGGCTATTATAAGGGAAAACCCTATCCTCTGGCTTGCGTTGCATTGTGTGATGGGACCTGGGTCTTATAATAGCTTCATTGTTCTTTATTTAGCATTGCGCTGTTTGTTTTCTGCACTGGTATTCTTGGGAGGAAACCCGTTCCGTGTTATACGGCGTGGTCCCTTGATTTACCTAACTTTAAAAACAAAGATTAATAACTGTTTTAGTTCTCACACCAGTCACATGACTGACCTGGAGTTTATTGTTTTAACCTAAATTCTGGGTGCCCCTATTTTCCACACGGGCAGTTAGTAGTTTTGGTTTTGCAGATTTATATTCACGGGATCCTGATCTACAGCTGGAACGATATCCGGAAAGCTCTGTATCCGTATATCTCTTCTAGTTGAGTTTTGTATTATTTCCGCTGCGATGTATTTAAATGTAATTTAAATCTCTGATTTTTTCTGTGTAATATTTATTCATACTCTGTATATTCTTGTATTCTGATGGAATTGTTGTAATATACAATGAAATGTTCTTCTGTTTGCGTTCAATTTTGTCGTGTTCTCAAAACGATCAGGCGTTTCGAAAGGTCTAGATCGGTTTAGCGACTGATTCGGATCGAGCGAAATTCCTTGTTGTCACAGTTGGTATCAGAACTCTGGTTTACAGAGCTAGAGAACAAGACACATTAGAACCGAACGAAAGAATTCATCAGATATTGGATTAGTAATATCCAATTAGAATGACTCGTTAGATATAGGATCAGTAGTATCCTAGAACGAGTGTGAAGAGTATATTTTTCAAATGAAAAAAATTTTGTTTTGAAATTTAAATCGTTTTATTCGTATTTGAATATTTATTTATTTTGAATTTGGACAATCTAGTATATAAAGATTTTGCATATACGCGTCATGAACATATATTCGAAGTTTTAATATACTGGATAGATATAGAATCCCATTCTAGTCGCCCGGGGATGGTTCTGATGATCGCTATATAGTACGTACATCATCAGAATTTATATTCGAGTTTCGAAAGTGTGATATCTATATATTTCCATTAGGCTGGTGTGAGAACCAAAACTAGATAGATTTATTGTTGTGAATTGGCATCAAAAACATGATTTTCTGTATATATATATCAAAATTATGAATTTGAAACATTAATCCACTAATTGATTGATGGTTGTGTTGTTTATTTATTTATTTGATAATTTTGAACCATTTAGCCTAATAGAATCAAATATTGAATTGTATTGAAAATTAGTCGAATTTGCTTGCATATACATGTACTTACATTGAACAGGTCATTGCAAAGAGGCTAGAGCTGAAGAATAAAATTGTTTGCCCGACAAATAGGTACGTGTTTACCATAATTTACTGTTTTGTTTGGGTGATGATGATTTTATGAGCCTGTTGGCTAGCCGCTTGGTTTTTTCTTTTTCTTTTTGAGATCAGAAGGCCTATATGGCAATTTCGGGATTTTCCCGTGGCTCCCGGTGCAGGGGAGGTTATGGCGAAATTTTTCAAAAATTTAGGGTGTTAGCCAAATTTTTGAAATTTTTGAAAATTCTCAGAAACTGAAAAGTTGGAGAATGAAAGCCAGATCGAACGTAGAGTTGATTAATCAAACCACTTTCGACTTTGTTCCTTTTCGGGGACGAAAAGTTTTAAGTGGGGGAGATTGTAACAACCCGTAAAATCTGGGCCAGTTTAAAATTTTTATTTTAGCAATTTTAGCGAATTTTGAATATTTAAAATGAATTATTTTAAATAATATCGACGGAAAATTTATTTTGAATATAATATAACGTATATATTATATACGTCGTCGTTAAAATATAAATAATTATATATAATTATAAACAGAATTGAAGATGGCGCGGTAGTTCGATAATTCGATTTCAAACTTCAATTGAATGTACAGAGTGCAAAATAAACCGGATTTTAGTGAAACCAAAAATAATAGAATCTAATTGTGAATATCTTTCCAACGAATCCGAAAGATTGGAATTTCATAGCGGGAATCAAAAGATATGAGCAGTTGAAAATTCTGAATAGTCGCTATGGAATTTCGGCCCTTAAAATAGCCATTTTGCAAACGACCTCGGATTTCGACGAAACCACTTTTGTTGGATCCGGGATGTAAAGTTATTGCTAGATTTCAAATTTCATAATTTTTCGAATCAATATGTGAGCGTGGCAAAGGAAAACGCGTTTGACCAGTTTCAGTTGATTTTAATCGACTGGAAAATGGCCATTTTTCCAACGGTCTCAGAATTCGACGAAATTAGTTTTGTTAGGACCGTATCGTCAATACGAAGCTAGAAAATATTTTTCGGGAATTTTTAGAGTTAGTATGTGGCCCTGGTAAATTGAAATGTACGTTTAAAATTCAATATAATGATTTAAATGTTAATTTAAATGAAAACTGATCGAAACGATGGAATTGGCTTATGATACATATCCCATTGTGTTCGGAATGGGGGTGATTAGCTAGGGACGATAGTCATTGGGTTTGAACTGGAGTTAGGATCAATCAATAACATTTTGGGAATTAAATATAAACAAAATATAAAAAGGGGGGGTATAAAAAGAAAATAAAACCCTAAATATCTAAAATCCTATTCGCTAAGAAATATCCGCCGTCTTCCTCGATGAACAACAGCTCCAAACTTCCCTCCCCAAATCATTTTGATTCAATCAATAAAATCGGCCACTCCTTAAGCGAAAATTATAGTGCTTGGGAAGCTCTTTAAATCCATCGTAACCGGAGAGATCATCGCCGCGTATCCAGCTCGAATCGAGCCCCTGAAGCTGCGTCGCTCGCCTCCGTTTTAGGACCATCAACTGCCATCGAGTCTGATGAAAGTGGGACCTAGGGGCGTGCCTCTCAAAGCTCCATCGCGTGGTGAGGTCAGTTCGGCGTCAAGGATGACGATGGCGGCGAAAAATGCAACCCTAGGTTGCGGACTACAGTCGAACACGGTCCAGAATGAAACGATGAAGAAAGGTGATTTTTAATTCATATGAAACATTGTTTTATTCAGTTTCATTTATGAAAAACGTTGTTTAGTTTTAAAAACAAAATAGCATATATAAATATAGGTTTTCAAAATATATAACATTGGCTTGGAAAAATATAAATTCGAATTGTTTTGAAATATAAATTTAAATTGATCTTTAAAAATATACATCGCTTTTGAAAATACGAATACAAAGACATCACTTTTGAAAATGTAAAGAGATCATTTTTGAGAATGTAAAGAGATAATTTTTGAAAATGTAAAGAGATGATTTTTGAAACTATAAAAAGATGATTTTTGAAAATATAAAAATGAGATTTTTTATGTAGATAGTATAGCAATATAAAAATAGGATTTCTATATATTATGGCGCATAAAAATACGATCTTTGATAGAATAGAAATGCGGTCTTTGTTTTTATTAAAAACATGATTTTTGTATCTATAAAAATATGATTTTGAAGTATATATATATATATATATATAGCGGTGTATCAAAAATGTGATTTTTATATTGAATGAGAAAAAATAAAAATATGATTTTTATATTATAGAGAAAATCAAAATATATGAAGTGAAATAAAAATCTGAACTTTATTTTATCGTGAAGTAAAGAGAATATAAAATTGTGATTTTTATACATATAGTGAATGCGAGCAACGAATGTGACAAAAGAAGAAAAGGTGAAGATTTCCTACATAAGAAGAGTCGCGGCGTTGGATTTAGCTTTTGGTGAGAATTTCTCACCTTTCAATATCTTTTTCTAGTTATATATATATATACTAGGATGCAGACGGTGTTTAGTAGCACCCGACACAATCGTCCACAGACCATGGACTTGTTTGTTTGATTGTAAAAATTAGTAAGATTATTTGGTTTGAATTGAATTGTGTGGTGAAATGAATGGATTTGATTGATTTGTGAATGGCGTGGGCCTTCACTAGACCGGGGATAAGGCTAGGCCTCGTCCCGTTTCTAGTATCGTGCCGTTATGCCACCGAAATTTTCTAAAATGAGTTAGAAAAATAAAAATATCATTTCTATTTTGTAAATGAACTGAATAAAAATCCATGTGTTAAAATAAAATATTTTATCGTTAAAAATATAATTTTTAACGTGAAAGTGAATAAATAAATTTTTATAAACAAATCGGCCGATTTGTTTATATACACTGATTTGACTGATATTGATTGGGCCGATAAATTTTACACATCGCCCAACTGCACAAATAAAATATGTGTTTGATTGTTTGAAACCCCACACGGGTGTTGGGATGAAATTTGAAGTTCACTCATCCTGATTGATTAAATATGTCGATCGATTGATTGACAGGCTGTTATAAGCGTTAGATATCTATATTTGATGCTTATACAGTGTAGTGCACTTGGTTGATGGTTGATTATTTTTCAATGCTATTATATACGTGTGATGTATGAAAATCCATATAATTAACATTATATGGTGATTGATTGGGCCTCATTTCAATTTAGAAAATAAAGAATAATATAAAATAAAGGTTCATGTGTTGACAGTACTCATCCGTTGAGATTAGTCATATGTTGAACGAAATATTTTAGTAATAAAATTTACATCTTTATTAATATAAAATAAAGGTTCATGTGTTGACTGTACTCATCCGTTGAGATTAGTCATGTGTTGAACGAAATATTTTGATAATAACAAATATTTTGATAATAGGAAATATTTGAAATAGAATATTTGAAAATAGAATATTTGAAAATAGAAATATATGAAGCCGTGTTGATTAGATTGACGCCATTTTGACGTGAACGATATTTATATCGATTTTATTCATTTTGAAATGAATTGAATTGAAAACGATTTCGAAATGAATTGAATAGAAAACGAATGAATTCGAATTGAATAGAAAACGAATGAATTCGAATTGAATAGAAAACGAATGAATTCGAATTGAATAGAAAACGAATGAATTCGAATTGAATAGAAAACGAATGAATTCGAATTGAATAGAAAACGAATGAATTCGAATTGAATAGAAAACGAATGAATTCGAATTGAATAGAAAACGAATGAATTCGAATTGAATAGAAAACGAATGAATTCGAATTGAATAGAAAACGAATGAATTCGAATTGAATAGAAAACGAATGAATTCGAATTGAATAGAAAACGAATGAATTCGAATTGAATAGAAAACGAATGAATTCGAATTGAATAGAAAACGAATGAATTCAAATTGAATAGAAAACGAAATGAATTCGAATTGAATAGAAAACGAATGAATTCGAATTGAATAGAGAACGAATGAATTCGAATTGAATAGAAAACGAATTGAATTTAAATTGAATAGAAAACGAAATGAATTCGAATTGAATAGAAAACGGAATGAATTCGAATTGAATAGAAAACGAATTAAATTTAAGTTAAATAGAAATTGACGAAATATATATTATATATTTTATATATATATAATATAATGGCCTGAATAGAACGCGCTGCGCCGCGGCAGTTCGCGAATTTCGACCATTTATTTCAAACGGGCATTACGGGAGATCCGACCGTCGGATCCTCCTAAAACCGGAACCGTTGGGTTCGTATCGAAAAGAGATTTCTAACGAATACTAGAAATTCAAAATCTAACGGTTGGATTTGGAGATACGTCCAAATCAAATTTGAAAAAGGTCGCTATAAGTGCAGTTCGATGGCCATTGTTGGAAATCGACTGTACGGGCCTTGATAAAATTATTAAAAATAGTAATAATTTGTGTAAAATCATAAGAAATGATTTGGGAAAAATTGGGATGAAAAACTCCATATTTGAAAAGATAAAAATAGATTTCTATCGAAATGAACTAGTTTGAACTAAATTTAAAACCCAATTATTTTTAAATAAATAAATTAGATTTAAAAAGGGGTTTTAAAAAAATCGGAATTCCTAATATATTTGATCTGAATTGAATTAGAATTGATTTGTGGATTTATTGTGAACGGGGTTTTAAATAACACCAGTTCTTTAACCCGATAATAAATGGAATGTGATTTGGGTTTGTCGTGAACTGTGTTTTAAAAGACGTTAGTTCTTTAACCCAGTAAAAGGAGTTTTAAATAAATTTACAATTAAATTGAAATGTGAATTGATAATCTAAATTATCAAATTTAGAAATTGAGCGAGAATGGAGTATTACCAGTTTTGCTCCAAAGCGATAGTTAAATCTTTAATTAGATTTGAACGTGAAATGGTAATTAAATTTACCGATAACACCGTGGTGTTAGTTATGGGGTAATAACAGTTTTGCTCCATGGGATAAATAGGTTGGGATTGGGAAATAAAATAAATAATTACTTCAGTGTGGTTCGCTAATCCCGACTAGTTTGGAAAACCATAATATGGTTTGAAATGATATCCAAAGAAAGATTAAAGAATAAATTTAAAAGGATTTATCTTTGATAAAATTAATGGGAACCTTTCCCTAGGAGTGTGAATATTTGAATAGTAGAATATTCTGAGTTGGAATGAGGCGTATGTTGTGCTTGTATAACAATTGTTTATTATATACGTGGGTTATTCAGAAAGGCCGGGTCTATACCCATTCTGAATAACCAATTCGACGATAAGTCGAAGAGATTGAAGACGGGGCAAGACCGACGATCTTCACATCGAATGGATGGGTGCTACTGACGCTCACGATGGGAGTAGCTACCTTGAAGGGGGCTGAAGTAGTATCCGTCCGGACGTGCTTGGAGGTCAACGGATATGCGAGGAAAGTGCCTCCGGTTTCGTTTAGACCCAGAACGGACTTGTAAATGGATGGTGTGTCTGACATTGTATTCCTTTATATTGTATTCGTTGATCTCTGCTAAATATATATCTGTTTGGTGGCGGAGAATTTATTCTCTTGCTTAACGCCCTTCTCTGAGACATACGAGCTCAGAGGTTATATATTGGCAGAAATCAGTGGATACGATATGGATTGATAGTGTGGCATGCTGAGATGCAGTGATCCAGACTTTTGTTGAAAAGCAAAGTTTGGTGGATGATGATCAAAGCGTAGTTTTAATATAGCACGGCTTTGTGTATAGCGTTGATTCGCGAGCCTCACACCCCGGTATGGTGGTAAACTGATGGTTTGATCAGTATGCTTTTTCGTGGATGGGCACCTTCGTGGTGTCGTGGATTCGGTCGACCGAGATTGAGCTTAGTGCTCAGAGGGATAGGGTAAGCGGTGTTTTCTCTCGCCGGGACATAAGCCGCAGTGATACTCGATTTCCCAAAAGTGTGGATGTGCATTACGGTGTTTTCTCTAGCCGAGACGTAAGTCGTTGAGATGGCACTACGCGATCGATCTTTCGAATCAGGAGCCACCATGATGGAAATCCACTTTCCAAATATGACATTTTGCGGTTTTGATTGTAGAGCCTAGTATTGGCGACATGATATATGGTACCCATGCCGTCTATGATTGATATATTTATATCTGAAGTTGTTTTCTTCACTTATAATAATAATATAAGATGAAATTTCGCGTATCAAGCATATTTGGCTATTATAAGGGAAAACCCTATCCTTTGGCTTGCGTTGCATTGTGTGATGGGACCTGGGTCTTATAATAGCTTCATTGTTCTTTATTTAGCATTGCGTTGTTTGTTTTCTGCACTGGTATTCTTGGGAGGAAACCCGTTCCGTGTTATACGGCGTGGTCCCTTGATTTACCTAACTTTAAAAACAAAGATTAATAACTGTTTTAGTTCTCACACCAGTCACATGACTGACCTGGAGTTTATTGTTTTAACTTAAACTCTGGGTGCCTCTATTTTCCACACGGGCAGCTAGTAGTTTTGGTTTTGCAGATTTATATTCACTGGATCCTGATCTACAGCTGGAACGATATCCAGAAAGCTCTGTATCCGTATATCTCTTCTAGTTGAGTTTTGTATTATTTCCGCTGCGATGTATTTAAATGTAATTTAAATCTCTGATTTTTTCTGTGTAATATTTATTCATACTCTGTATATTCTTGTATTCTGATGGAATTGTTGTAATATACAATGAAATGTTCTTCTGTTTGCGTTCTATTTTGTCGTGTTCTCAAAACGATCAGGCGTTTCGAAAGGTCTAGATCGGTTTAGCGACTGATTCGGATCGAGCGAAATTCCTTGTTGTCACATTAAGGGAGGAGTTGGGATTGTATACGCCTGGGAGGAGAAGAAGATAGGACGGGTCTGGGTTTTTGAATTTAAGATGGGCCAGTCTATAAGGGGTGAGGCTCAATAATTAAAATCTAAGTCTTTATTTAATTCAAATTTTATGTTTTAACTTGTAAATTAAATATCTGGGTCATATGATATCAGAATTCTAAACGGTCGGATCCGTTGGGGCCGTATGGACGAGAGCTCCACAATGGAACTGACTGAGAGCAAATTGAAGCTCGTTACAATTTATAGTGAAATAAATTGTCCGTCTGAATCAAGCGATGGTTATCGTTATTAACGATGATCGTCCAATGTGAGTAAATCTCACTAACTCTGAACAGCTTACAATTTCATGTTGTATTTTTAGAACTGTTAAACATTGGCTGATTGACTGTGTGTTGACTGTTTGATTGAACTGCTAGTCAGTTAGTTGAATTTCTATATTGATTCTGTTTAACTGAATATATCATATGGAACTGAAAGTGATGTTGATTTTATTGTGTAACATCTGTGGATGCAGGGAAACAGGTTGGAGGAATCCGACTGGATTCCTCAACCGCTATTTTATTATTTTCATATATTATGATGTATGACGTGGGTTATAATCTGTTGTTGATTATATGTGTATGGACGATATTGGACATCGTAATTTGATATGTTAAACACCATAACACACCGGAATTTGGAGAAAAGGGGATTTTCAAAATGAATATTGAAATTAGGTTATTTATAAAATCAAAGGGGTTTTATAAAAGAGAAAATATTTATAAAATCAAAGAAGATTTTATAAAGGAATGGAATACTTATAAATAGAAATTTATTTATAAATGGAATATTTATAAATAGGAAATATGTTTAAGTGGAATGTTATATGAAGGGAAATCTTTATAAATGGAATATTTATAAAGTAATTATTTATTTAGAATAAATAAATTAGATATTTAAATGGATTATTTATTTGTTAAATAAATAGGATAAGATAAAGAGATATTGATTTAGAAAATAAATAAGTTATTAAAAGGACATTCAGTAGGAAATAAATAAGTTATAAAAAGGGATTATTTATTTAGAGAATGAATAAAGAAATATTTGTAAACCATTTACAAATAAAATAGAAAGAGAAATATGTGTAAAACATTTACAAATAGGTTATAAAGGATATTTATTTGTTAAATGAATAGAATAAGATAAAAGGAATATTTGTTTAGAAAACAAATAAGATATTATATAAGAAATATTTGCAACACGTTTGCAAATAGAGTTGAAAAGGAAATATTCGCAAACCATTTGCAAATAGAATAGAGAAGGAAATATTTGCAAACCATTTGCAAATAGAATTTAAAAGGGTAATATTTGTAAACCATTTACAAATAAAGAATTAAAAAGGAAATATGGGTAAAGGCATTTAGAAAACAAATAGATTATAAAGGAAATATTTATCTTTGGATAAATAGATATATATATATAAGTCTGAACTTATATATGAAGAAGTAAACAGATAAAAGGAGCAGATTGATTTATAAATGATATTTATAAATTAAGTTAAATATTTATCATTTGGATAAATAGAATACACAAGTCATGACTTATATAAAGAAGTAAGAATCGATTTCAACATCGATGTTTGAAACTGAATAAGGACAAAGAGTTAATCAGTTAGGGTTAACCAGTTAGGGTTAACCATTAGGGTTAACCATTTAGGTTAAACCATAGAGTTAAACCAGTTAGAGTTAACCAGTTAGAGTTAAACAGTTAGAGTTAACCGGTTAGAGTTAAACAGTTAGAGTTAATCAGTTAGAGTTAATCGATAGAGTTAAATCGAACTAGAGTTATTCAAATGGAGTTAATCGAATTTAGTTTATTCTAATAGAGTTGAAATGAGTTAATCGAATTTAGTTATTCGAAGTGAGATAATCGAATAGTAGATATTCGAAGTGAGATAATCGAATAGTAGATATTCGAAGTGAGATAATCGAATCAGAGATATTCGAAGTGAGATAATCGAATCAGAAATATTCGAAGTGAGTTGATCGAATCTAGTTATTCGACAGGAGTTAAATCGAATAAGATTTATTTGAAGAAAGAGATTATCAAATATAAGTATTCGAAAGTAAGCAAATCGAATATAAGTTATTCGAATAAGTTATTCGAATAAGAGTTAATCCAGTAAGAGTTATTAGGTTGGAGTTATTCAAATAAGAGTTATAGATTAGAGTTAACCGAATAGGAGTAAATAAATTAGTTGTCGTTATATTATTCGAGTTAGGAAATAAAAGTCATATTAAAGATAATATATTTTGGATGCAGGAGATTATAACACCATTGTTATAATCACGTAAAACTTGTAAAAGAAGGGGGTTCGTAAATAGAATATGAGGGTTCGTAAGGAAGTGTTAAAGAGTTAAAAAGGTGAAGCTTATCTATTTCGAGATTTGAAAGGTGGTTCAGTTAAGGTCTGAGAGGTAGCTATACCCCAACTTGATTGACTACGTTTTTAATTAAGAAATGGTTACGGTTCGAGTGTGAAGTGGTTAAGTGGATTTAGTAATTTAGTATAGTGGTTTGAGTCGTCATCGCAATATAGTTTTAAACATCTGTTTAAATCCCAATTAAGAAGTTTTGGAAATGTTTTCCAAACGAGAATCAGAAATGTTCATTGATAATAGAAAATAAGAATTTAGAATATATGGAAATAGGAGATAAGTAAATTAATGAAATAAAGAGATAAATGTTGAATGATGATTGATCGGTATAATTTCCTTCCGGAAATAATATCGTTGTTTGAACACCTGTTTTTCTTTGATGGTTAAATCACAGACTATCGAAGTTTTGACCATTTTAACGTTGTTAATATGGAGAGACCGGTTGGATTATTATCCAAAGAACCACTCTGTATTGGCATAAGCGTTGCGAATCATATATGCCAAAGATAATTGAAGACGGAGTAAAGTGCAAGGGCTATTGTATAAGTCTTAGATAACAGTGCCTAAGATGGATGTACTGAATAGTGCCTTCGGTTCATCCTATTCCTGGATGACTTGTATGGATGAATGTCTGACAGAGTATTTCCAGAAAGGTCACGTACATTGATTTCTTCAACCGTACCAAGAGTGGAAGCGGAGAAGGAAACTTCTTTAGCTAACACGTAATGTACTGTTATAGACGTCAATTAGTGATTTTCGATGGATCTGACAATGTGGCATTCGAAGTGAATCTGATGTGATGATAAAGTGTAACCTCAAGCCTCATCAACCGGTAAATGACAGAAATCGGGCAGGTAGCATGGCTATGTAGGTCGCACCTATTAGGGTGTATAATCACCTGATCTAGAGTTTCATTTACTTCTAAAAATCTATTGTTGATGCTGTCCCATTCGGGAAACGGTTGCTGATCCCAACCGTTGGTGATATACATTCGATACACTCAAGCGAAATGAGTGGTCGGTCATGTGTAGCCGGGTTGCAAGATGTTCTTGTTGAATCCAGTGTATTCCTCTCTAGAGGTACACTAGCGAAAGGTGCTTACATACCTTGTCATAGTTGGAAATCCAGTACCCAATACGTGCTTGCGGTTTTGATTGTATACTATATATGTAGAACGTGAGATGAAAGCGTTTCTGCTAGATGATTATTATATTGTGGTTGATAGACATTATTATAATATCAAAAGGTTTTTGATATAAAGATATTTTGGATTCTCATAAGGGAAAAACCCGTTCCGTTATACGGCGTGGTCTTATGAGATATTGTTTACTTGTTCGAACTGTTTTAAACTGTTTTACTCACACCAGTCCCGTGACTGACCCGGAGTTTATATTGTTTTGTTTTCCCTAAACTCTTGGGTGCCCAATTTTGTATGGGCAGTCAAGTAGTCATGATTTTACAGATATACTTGAAGAGCTTGGAGGAGGAGGCTTCAGGATTATATAGCTATAGTTATTTCCGCTGTGTTGTAAGTGTTGTACTCTGATAATGTTATTGTATACATTTACTGATTTTATTTCAAGGATATATTATCTATTATATGTTATTCGTTCCGCTGTGAGGTTCGTGTTACTCTGATGTTGTGTTCTTCTTCTTCTTCTTCTATTCTAAGTTTCTATCTTATCTTTCCTCACCCTCTAATTTCTTTCATTAACGTTCTGGTATTTTTCGATGTTTGGTTAGTCATCATTGAGTTATGGCGATAACCAAAGTCGCAAAAATACGGGTCGTTACATAGTCCAATCTATTACAACGTCCATTTATGGTTTATAATGGGCTAGACTTCCCACATTAGGCCTACAACTTGTGGGTGTTGGATATGCCGGTCGGGTCTGGGCAGTCTTATTCCACAATTTGGGCCTAACCTCATGTCATAGCCCGATTCGTATTTGCGCACTTAGACATCTCACATTAGGTTCAACATTAGTGGTCGCTGGATATGCCGGTCGGGTCCGGATAGACTTCCAACATTAATGCAACCTAACCTCGTGTCATAAGTACAATTACAATTCCTAATTACAATTATTAAACATTTCATTCTTATCCAATTCTTATCTATGTCTTTATAAGTGATTATGTCCCAACTTTCCCAATTTGAATTTTATGTCCAATTCTTATAAACATTATTTAAATTATGCCAATTCTAACCCTTTTTCCCCCATTCCCTAACTAATGCATTCGAATATATTTGGCGGCATCTAGGCTAGGAAGTAGCCTAGTCATACACAATAAAAAGGGAAAAGTGACGGGAATATGACAAAGGTGATTGTTTTGACATTGTAACACCCCACGTCCGCTAAGGTCACTCATACCAGGGGAATGCCTTAGTTTCGGTGAAGTATTTTGAGTGAATATAGAACAGTAAAATTACAGCAAGACAGATATAAGTAATACTTGAAAATTTAAATCATCATTTTATTGCAACGGAAAGTAATACATGTTTGGTTACATCACAAAACCATAAACCAGAGTCAAGTACATAATATCCATCTTGATAAAATAGAAGTACATAATCCCACTACATAACTAATAGCCATAAAAGGAAAGATAAGCTCGGCTTCACTCAGAGGTCCAAGCTCCATAGGATAGATACAGCAATCAGATCAAAGCCCACTAGCACCAGGCCCACTCTAATAACCTGGGGTTGGGGGAAAAAGATAAAAACAACGGGGTCAGACATAAGTCTGAGTGAGTCCTATAACCCTAACAATACAATCATTAAAATAACCAGAGAAGACATAAGTTGATATACGGTAACGACTGGGGATGAATGGCTACACTAAGCAGCTTGGTAAACTTAGGATAAACTAAGATCACCGTAAAGACGCATTTACCCACCCAAGGATAATTACCAAATTACACCGCCCCAGACCTACTCAAAGATAATTCCTACACTGCACCACACCAGTTTTACCTACCTAAGATTAATTCCTACTTAAAGGTTGATCCCACTAAATGTACTTAGTAATTTTTACCCAGTAGTTTCTAGTACCCCTACATAGGTGCCGTCTGCCCCTATCATTACTAGGTGTACCCACTACTCCCAAGCGATCGGCTCCCTAACGTAGATACCCGTGCCGGTCCCACAATGGGGTGTATCATTTCCCCAAAGTGGCAACCTGATAATATCAACGGTGCACGGCTTTATATCTACACGATGTAACAACGATTTACTAACCAGCCCGGGTCCACACACGCATATGAAACCCGTTGGTCCTACGTTGCCACCGCTAACCCGTTTTTGGCCTCTTATAGTCAAGCCCAATATGCGTGTCCCGTCACTCGACTTGGGTCGAGCCCACAAAGATACGTTTGGGATATTGGTTGAGATGGGCCCCCACAAGCTACCACTTAAGCTTGTTATTTTGTCTAGTGTATCCCACTTAACCGCTTTAACCATGTTCACTTACATGTTATAAATACTTTGGTTAAGTCATTAATCATATTTTAATTACCACTCAAGGCACCCACTAGATTTCCACATGACACCCAAGTCCTTTACTTAATTCCCACATGCCACCCGAGGCACTTACTTAACCCCTTAATCATGTTTAATTACATGTTCCACTTTGGTTAAGTATTCTAATCGTGTTTTCTATTGCCACCCAAGGCAACCCACTAGTTTTCTCATGCCACCCAAGGCACCCACTTAACCCTCATGCCCCACTACATGCTTATATGGTTAAGTGTTTCTTAATTAATTAAGACCGTGATCCTCATAAAGACCTCTCACATTAGACTATCTTTTATGACCGCTGGTTAAGCCGGTTGGGTCCGGGCAGCCTTATGTCATAACCGAGTCTAACCTCGTGTCTTTACATTAATCACGTATTTAGTTTGTGCCTAAGACCTCTCACATTGGGCTAACATTTGTAGCAACTGGTTAAGCCGGTTGGGTCCGGGCAGTTTTACGCTACAACTGAGTCCAACCTCGTGTCTTAGTCAATTAATTACACCTAATTAATCACCCTCATAATTTAAATTAATTATCCCTAATTAATATTAAGCTTTTCATAACATGGGTAGACCTAACTCAATAGGTAAATTCCCATGGGGTAGACCTAACTCAATAGGTAAATTCCCAACACATAGTATGGGTACACCTAACTTAATAGGCAAATTCCCATACTATGTTCCTTTATTTTATGTTATGCATAATCATATTAATTTCACACAATCTTATTAACTTATGCATTTAATTAACCCCATCGTTCCCACGTAATTTCGTTCTCATGACATAATACATATAAAAGGTGCCAACTTGCATATGAATGAACATGTTTCAAAGGTGCCATCTTGCATATTAACAAACACATAACTTGCATATGAACTTGCATAATATGTCACATAACTTGCATATAATCTTGTATAACATGTCACATAACTTGCATATAATATGTCACATAACTTACATATTCACTTGCATAATATACTTGCATATTAACCCATAGACTTGCATAATGTGTCATCATGAACTTGCATATTAACAAACATGTAACTTGCATAGCATATCTTGCATATTAACATACATGTAACTTGCATATTAACAAACATGTAACTTGCATAGCATATCTTGCATATTAACATACATGTAACTTGCATATTAACAAACATGTAACTTGCATAGCATATCTTGCATATTAACATACATGTAACTTGCATATTAACAAACATGTAACTTGCATATTAACAAACATGTAACTTGCATATTAACAAACATGTAACTTGCATAGCATATCTTGCATATTAACAAACATGTAACTTGCATAGCATATCTTGCATATTAACATACATGTAACTTGCATATTAACAAACATGTAACTTGCATAGCATATCTTGCATATTAACATACATGTAACTTGCATATTAACAAACATGTAACTTGCATAGCATATCACCATGAACTTGCATAACATGCATATGATTACATAGCCCACAACTTGCATATTTAGCATCATGCAAACATAACATACATCATATTAAACTTGCATAAACTTACATACTCAACATGCATAAACATAAGATTAATGCTAACATCATATCATATGATTCAAGACTCATTAATCCACATACAAAACCATAAATCTCATCATATCTCATCTACTTAGTTTAACAAAAGATCATCAAAGTGATAGAAACTCACTACTAGCAATTTTGAACACCAAATGAAGAAGATTAAGATGCTAAGAAGGGATTAGAAGTTGATTAGAGAGTGATTAGTATGCAACCCTCTTCATAAAATTAGTGGAGGCCATGAGAGCTAGCATTTTGCCATAGTTTAGTCACTAGGTTTAATTATGAATGGATTAGGGTAGGTTAGGGTCTTATTTATAGATTAGGCAAGTGTTTTAGGCCATAGGATTAACCCTAGATTCAATCCAAGCCATCAAAGCATGTCTTGGGGAAGAAGTCAAGTGTAGGAACCATCTAGGGCCTTTAGATTAAAGATGGACCATGAGAACCATTCAAATGCAAAATCTGCACTTGAGCGAATCGGCCCACGGGTTGACAGCCAAACACCCTGGATTAACCCCTAGTCGACCCAGCGGGCTCGGGTCGACTTCAAAAATCGGCCGGTTCGGTTATTCCCCTCTCCCAATTCGCTGTTTTGAGCATTTTTGCATATTTATTTATTAAATTTTCAATTATATATATATATATATATATATATATCAATATATATATATATATATATCTACACAACCCATTTCACTTAATTAAGTATACTTTAATTTGGGAATTTTCGTGAAACTTCGCGAGGCCATATCTTGGTCATACGGACTCCGATTTTCGAAAACTCGGACTCTATTTCGCGTATTTTTCCGAGACGAACGCAATGGCATAGCCCGTTTCCCTTGATTCCCATTTTAGAATTAAATTCTGCCTCGATTTATGTTATTACAGGTTATTGAAAATACGGGTTGTTACATTCTCCCCTCCTTAAAGGATTTCGTCCCCGAAATCTTCAAGTTAGGAAGAACGTATCCTACCATCCAATCATCCATCTACTCAAAGCATCATCCACGAGCAATCATTGTCCTTACAAGATTCTAAATGCTGGATGGATATATGCAAAAGTGTGTGTATATGTACTTACCTAATGCGAAAATCAGGCGGTTACTGATACAGTAAACCTCCTTAATGCAAACCATGATAGTGCCATGCATCCAATATGTATGCGAAACCCTATTGACACATACAAATTTCTACATGCGTGCACAACCATACACAAAAATGCATCATCCATATGATAACACAGCCATGATACATCCATCAATCTAACTACCACATCCATTTATGCAATATGCAACATGAAGTGACTGAGCCGATCTAGTGCCTAATGTGTGTATATATGCATCCACGAGCAACCACTAGCAAACACTTGCATCCACTTGCATCCATCAACCATAACATGTCTCAAACACATGTTTCAACCATAGGTTTTCCCTATCTAAAGGTCAAACAGGACTAACGAGAGGACCTACTAAAGATAAGATAAGTACTAGGCAAGCGATAAAGGAGAAGTTAAAAGACATACTCTCCAAAAGAAATGGATACAAAGAACGCATCTTCGCTTCCGTCTCCCAAGTAGCATTCTAACTAGCTGAACTTCTCTGTTCCTCAACTTCCTAGTCTCTGGCCCAATGATGCGAGTAGGAGCTCGTCGAATCGTCTCATCGTGCTCTAACTCTACTTCTTTAAGCAAACTCGGCTCTACCACCTCAGCGGTCTCATGTAAGCACTTCCTCAAATGGGACACATGAAATACATCCGGTACACCACTAAGTCTGTCAGGCAACTCCACTCTATATGCCATCCCTCCAATTCTTTCCTTAATGGGAAATGGCCCTACAAACCTTGGTACTTACTTCCTAACAGATCCAAAGTGAACCACATTCCGTAACGGAGACACCTTGATAAAAAGCATGTCCTAATATCAAACTCAAGCTCTGTTCTCCTCTTGTCCGCATAAGATTCCGCCGCTTTCATCCTTCTTCGAATCCAACCCATCTTCTCTGAAGTCTCCCTAACCATATCTGGCCCAAGCAAGATCTTATCCGTAGATTCCCACCAACATGTAGGAGATCGACAAGGCCTTCCATAAAGAGCTTTGAAATGAGCCATACCAATACTGGACTGAAAGCTGCTATTATATGCGAACTCCACCAACGGAAGATGCTCTTCCCATGTACCTCCAAAATCCAAAATACATAACCTCAAAAGATGTTCTAGATACGGTTCACCCTCTTGGTCTGACCGTCCGTCTGAGGATGAGATGCAGTGCTCAAACACAACTGAGTCCCTACCGCCCTCTTGCAAAATCTTCCAAAACTCACTAGTGAAGATAGGATCTTGATCACTCACAATGCTGGAAGGTACACCATGAAATCTAATAATCCCTTGAAGGTAAACTGAAGCTAGACATGGAATAGTCCTCTTGCTCTTCACGGGTATGAAATGGGCACACTTAGTAAGTCTATCTACCATAAGCCCAATCCCCGTATTACCCTTCCTTGATTTCGGTTATCCAACGAGGCACTATCCTACTTCCTATTTCGGAACTTCCAACGGGTGAAGCAACCCTCCGGGTTTCTTCAGATTGGCAAAAAGGAAAACTCGCTTTATGTCTTGGTACATCTTGTCCCTACCGGGATGAATGGTCATCTTCGACCGATGTGTATCATCAAGTATAGCCTTCCTCAAACCCTCGTCTTGCGGTACACAAAGTCTACCGTCTCTACGCAACCACCCCTTACTATCTAGGGTGTACCTACTCAAATGGCTGGACGACTCCTCCCCCTTATGAGCTTCTCTCATAGCTCAACCTACTGTGGGTCGTCTTGCTGTGCCTCGCCACCTCGTCCCAAAAGAGTAGGCCTAACCTCCAAGGAGGCTAGCAAACCGGGTACAAAGTCAACGGAAGGTCTAAAGTCAAACATAGAAATAAACCCTAAGCTCCGTCGTTTAATCGATCAATGAACTCAAGGACAACCTTTTTCTTCTTAAGGCGTCTGCTACCATGCTTCCCTTGTTAGGGGTATACGCTATCTCAACTCATAAGATGCTAAGAATCCTATCCAAAATCGTCACAACTGTCCATCTCTCACGCAGACCACCCTAGTCGAATTCGACATCCCCCAAATGCAAGCCCCAAAGGCCGAAACCAATATCAGACAAACACCCAAGGGATATCTCCTTCGAGTTCAGGCAACCTACGTGAGATGATACTAAAAATAATAATAATAATGGCTAAACAATTAAGCCTTTGACCAACTTTGGATGTCCTTGCCAGTCTCGCTCCAAAACCACTGTTTTATCCCATAACTGGCTTTGCTCAACCTATTGAGCACATATGAAAACTTATTTCGCTCCTAGAAAAGACCAAGATGTCATCCACAAAGACCATCACAAACTTATTTAGGTACTCTCTGAACACCCTTCTCTTCCAATCAACAAAGTATGCGGGGGCGTTCGTCAAACCAAATAGCATCACCAGCCACTCATAAAACCATCCGGAGTCCTAAAGGCAATCTTCTCTATACTATCGTCAGCCACTCTCAACTGACGAAACCATGTGGCTTAGTCCAACTGCGAAAATACTGAGGCGCCAACCAACTGATCAAAGAGATCATCAATCTTTGGCAATGGGTGTCTATTCTTCTTTGTGAGTTTATTTAGTTCTCTTTAGCCTAAACAAAGTCTGAGGGACCCATCCGCCTTCATGGCAAAAACTAATGGAGCGCCCCACTCCGATATACTTCTTCTTATGAACCCCTTCTCAAGCAATCGCCTACTTACTTATGGAGTTCCCTCCTCTCACGAGGAGCCTTGTGGCACACTGGCCAAGTCACTGGTTTGGCATTGTTTACCAGATATATTCGGAAGTCAATCTCCCGCTCCGGAGGTAAGCCCTTCACCTTCTCAAACACATCCGAGTATTCCCGGACCACTTCTAACAGATCGCAAACTCTCGACCGACGTGTCCAGCGATTCTAGATAACTTAGCATAACAGTCTCTATGGGATTACAAGAGATCTCGAGAGTGTTACCCAAGCGGGTCATAAGCCTAACAACTCTCTTTTCAAAATCAAGAATGGCATCCCTACTGGATAACCAGTCCATGCCCAAACTAACCCATAGCTCGTGAAGCCCAACAAGCATCACATCCAAACTCAATGCTAAGTATAGAAACTTTCAAACCCAAACACATCATGGAGCCCAATTGGGTTTGAAACAACTAAGGGATCATCTACTAAACTGGTGTCTAAGTGCAGTGACTCACTAACAATGATGAGATAAATGAACTTAATGCATCCAAATCAAATAAAGTTCGAATCGGATAATAAAGAAATCCAAATTCCAACCTAGACGGTCTTATCCCCATACGGCACCCTAGTCGTGAGGGAATACAACTACCCTCCAGAAGATTCCATACCTTGTCCTTGCTTCTTTGGTCAATCCTAATAAGGTGTCCTATTCCTCCCAAAAGGATAACTACTAGCCTTCTCCTTCCCATTCTCCACTCGTAACCTCCCATCAATGAGGCTTCGTCCTTTATTAACCAAACAACTATTAGAGCCTTCCTCCCATCGTCCATCCAATAAGTACTTACAAGTCCTCCTCCTTCTTGAACCAACTTCTAATCTGATTTACGTCTAATTCCCTTGAAGCGGTTTTCCATTCTTATCTATCTTAGAAAGATCATCTACACACGGAGGGGAAACTCAAAACGAGAGAGAAAGAGATTCAAACGGAGAATTCGAAAGATAAAGATATGGCTATCGGGGATTATACTTTTCTCAAAAACTTTTCTCTTAAAAGACATGTTTTTGAAAACATTCCTTCAAAAATTTTCTTAGAAAAATAGTTTTTCTAAAAATTTTATCTGTTCTGGTAACCTTAAGCTCTGATACCACGTGTAACACCCCACGTCCGCTAAGGTCACTCATACCAGGGGAATGCCTTAGTTTCGGTGAAGTATTTTGAGTGAATATAGAACAGTAAAATTACAGCAAGACAGATATAAGTAATACTTGAAAATTTAAATCATCATTTTATTGCAACGGAAAGTAATACATGTTTGGTTACATCACAAAACCATAAACCAGAGTCAAGTACATAATATCCATCTTGATAAAATAGAAGTACATAATCCCACTACATAACTAATAGCCATAAAAGGAAAGATAAGCTCGGCTTCACTCAGAGGTCCAAGCTCCATAGGATAGATACAGCAATCAGATCAAAGCCCACTAGCACCAGGCCCACTCTAATAACCTGGGGTTGGGGGAAAAAGATAAAAACAACGGGGTCAGACATAAGTCTGAGTGAGTCCTATAACCCTAACAATACAATCATTAAAATAACCAGAGAAGACATAAGTTGATATACGGTAACGACTGGGGATGAATGGCTACACTAAGCAGCTTGGTAAACTTAGGATAAACTAAGATCACCGTAAAGACGCATTTACCCACCCAAGGATAATTACCAAATTACACCGCCCCAGACCTACTCAAAGATAATTCCTACACTGCACCACACCAGTTTTACCTACCTAAGATTAATTCCTACTTAAAGGTTGATCCCACTAAATGTACTTAGTAATTTTTACCCAGTAGTTTCTAGTACCCCTACATAGGTGCCGTCTGCCCCTATCATTACTAGGTGTACCCACTACTCCCAAGCGATCGGCTCCCTAACGTAGATACCCGTGCCGGTCCCACAATGGGGTGTATCATTTCCCCAAAGTGGCAACCTGATAATATCAACGGTGCACGGCTTTATATCTACACGATGTAACAACGATTTACTAACCAGCCCGGGTCCACACACGCATATGAAACCCGTTGGTCCTACGTTGCCACCGCTAACCCGTTTTTGGCCTCTTATAGTCAAGCCCAATATGCGTGTCCCGTCACTCGACTTGGGTCGAGCCCACAAAGATACGTTTGGGATATTGGTTGAGATGGGCCCCCACAAGCTACCACTTAAGCTTGTTATTTTGTCTAGTGTATCCCACTTAACCGCTTTAACCATGTTCACTTACATGTTATAAATACTTTGGTTAAGTCATTAATCATATTTTAATTACCACTCAAGGCACCCACTAGATTTCCACATGACACCCAAGTCCTTTACTTAATTCCCACATGCCACCCGAGGCACTTACTTAACCCCTTAATCATGTTTAATTACATGTTCCACTTTGGTTAAGTATTCTAATCGTGTTTTCTATTGCCACCCAAGGCAACCCACTAGTTTTCTCATGCCACCCAAGGCACCCACTTAACCCTCATGCCCCACTACATGCTTATATGGTTAAGTGTTTCTTAATTAATTAAGACCGTGATCCTCATAAAGACCTCTCACATTAGACTATCTTTTATGACCGCTGGTTAAGCCGGTTGGGTCCGGGCAGCCTTATGTCATAACCGAGTCTAACCTCGTGTCTTTACATTAATCACGTATTTAGTTTGTGCCTAAGACCTCTCACATTGGGCTAACATTTGTAGCAACTGGTTAAGCCGGTTGGGTCCGGGCAGTTTTACGCTACAACTGAGTCCAACCTCGTGTCTTAGTCAATTAATTACACCTAATTAATCACCCTCATAATTTAAATTAATTATCCCTAATTAATATTAAGCTTTTCATAACATGGGTAGACCTAACTCAATAGGTAAATTCCCATGGGGTAGACCTAACTCAATAGGTAAATTCCCAACACATAGTATGGGTACACCTAACTTAATAGGCAAATTCCCATACTATGTTCCTTTATTTTATGTTATGCATAATCATATTAATTTCACACAATCTTATTAACTTATGCATTTAATTAACCCCATCGTTCCCACGTAATTTCGTTCTCATGACATAATACATATAAAAGGTGCCAACTTGCATATGAATGAACATGTTTCAAAGGTGCCATCTTGCATATTAACAAACACATAACTTGCATATGAACTTGCATAATATGTCACATAACTTGCATATAATCTTGTATAACATGTCACATAACTTGCATATAATATGTCACATAACTTACATATTCACTTGCATAATATACTTGCATATTAACCCATAGACTTGCATAATGTGTCATCATGAACTTGCATATTAACAAACATGTAACTTGCATAGCATATCTTGCATATTAACATACATGTAACTTGCATATTAACAAACATGTAACTTGCATAGCATATCTTGCATATTAACATACATGTAACTTGCATATTAACAAACATGTAACTTGCATAGCATATCTTGCATATTAACATACATGTAACTTGCATATTAACAAACATGTAACTTGCATATTAACAAACATGTAACTTGCATATTAACAAACATGTAACTTGCATAGCATATCTTGCATATTAACAAACATGTAACTTGCATAGCATATCTTGCATATTAACATACATGTAACTTGCATATTAACAAACATGTAACTTGCATAGCATATCTTGCATATTAACATACATGTAACTTGCATATTAACAAACATGTAACTTGCATAGCATATCACCATGAACTTGCATAACATGCATATGATTACATAGCCCACAACTTGCATATTTAGCATCATGCAAACATAACATACATCATATTAAACTTGCATAAACTTACATACTCAACATGCATAAACATAAGATTAATGCTAACATCATATCATATGATTCAAGACTCATTAATCCACATACAAAACCATAAATCTCATCATATCTCATCTACTTAGTTTAACAAAAGATCATCAAAGTGATAGAAACTCACTACTAGCAATTTTGAACACCAAATGAAGAAGATTAAGATGCTAAGAAGGGATTAGAAGTTGATTAGAGAGTGATTAGTATGCAACCCTCTTCATAAAATTAGTGGAGGCCATGAGAGCTAGCATTTTGCCATAGTTTAGTCACTAGGTTTAATTATGAATGGATTAGGGTAGGTTAGGGTCTTATTTATAGATTAGGCAAGTGTTTTAGGCCATAGGATTAACCCTAGATTCAATCCAAGCCATCAAAGCATGTCTTGGGGAAGAAGTCAAGTGTAGGAACCATCTAGGGCCTTTAGATTAAAGATGGACCATGAGAACCATTCAAATGCAAAATCTGCACTTGAGCGAATCGGCCCACGGGTTGACAGCCAAACACCCTGGATTAACCCCTAGTCGACCCAGCGGGCTCGGGTCGACTTCAAAAATCGGCCGGTTCGGTTATTCCCCTCTCCCAATTCGCTGTTTTGAGCATTTTTGCATATTTATTTATTAAATTTTCAATTATATATATATATATATATATCAATATATATATATATATATCTACACAACCCATTTCACTTAATTAAGTATACTTTAATTTGGGAATTTTCGTGAAACTTCGCGAGGCCATATCTTGGTCATACGGACTCCGATTTTCGAAAACTCGGACTCTATTTCGCGTATTTTTCCGAGACGAACGCAATGGCATAGCCCGTTTCCCTTGATTCCCATTTTAGAATTAAATTCTGCCTCGATTTATGTTATTACAGGTTATTGAAAATACGGGTTGTTACAGACATATACATAAACTAGCATGGTGATAAGGTGGACATATAAGCATAAATCTGATGAACTTGTGGCAGTTAATTGATTCTAAAATAACTATGATGTCATAATAAACATAATAAGATCTAAATTAACAATTTAGATGTCCAGTTGATTTAGATCTAATATGATAGGCACAAGGTGACAAACTAGATCTGATTAGCAATTTAGATGTCCACATAATTCAGATCCAATAGTTAAAACTAGATCTAACACAAATAAGGTCAAGATACACATCATAGACTGTTACAATAGATCCAAAAAGATAGGGATTTAGATCAATAGTTAAAAATAAATCTAACACAATTAAGGTTTAAGATTCACATCATGGCATGTCATAGAAGTTACAATAGATCCGTTAAGATAGAGGTTTAGATCCAAATCCAAACCAATTCAGAATGTCATATAATCACAATTTACAATGGATCTGATATAATCTAGGCATATGAACAAATCCAAGTCATAGTCGTATCGTATTTACTTTTAAATATTCAAATCTAAAAGCAACTAGAGACTCATAGAGTTTGGATAAGAAGATAGAACTAGAAAAGATTGGATCTTGAATATCCAATTGATTTTCTTTAGTTGAAGAAGATAACGGATCCAGATCAGTTCAGATACCGGCAGAGTTTGGCCACCATGAATTCTCAATGAAGAAAACAAGAGAACTGACCATGTATATATAGCTGCCAGACCCTCTGAAACCGACTGCCATGTCATCCCTAGGGGCGTCGACACCTCTGTGGGTGGGTCGACCCCGATGTCGACACCCCTCTAGGGGGGTCGACCCCTAGAGCGGGAAAACTGCCGCCACTTTATCTTTTTCAAATTCGAGCGGTTTTGGATAAAATTCTGACTTATCCCTGACTCATGTGTATATATATAATTCTTCTGCATGTATATGAACTTAAAACCCTCATAACTTCTTCATACGGTGTCCGTTTTACGTAAGCCAAATGTCTATCTTGACCAGAATCTCGAGACGGATGCAATGGCGTCCGTTTTCCTTAATTCTGAATATTAAATTAATTATAATTTAACTTATCCTCTTTTAGTATTGTTAAAAATACGGGGTGTTACATTCTCCCCTACTCAAAGGATTTCGTCCCCGAAATCTCTAAGTTGAGAAGAATGCATATCCTACCATCCATCATCCATCTACTCATCCATCAATCACTGGTATCCATTGTCCTTAAAGACTTCTAATGCTTATATGAATATATGCAAGGGTGTGTGTATATGTCCCAACACTAATGCGAAAATCAGGCGATCTACTGATTCAGTTGACCTCCTTAATGCAATGTATGTTAGTGCCATAAATCCAATATGTACGCAAATAATCATATTATAACATGTGAGTTATATATGTGTGCACACTCATTCGTCCAAATGCAACATCCACATGGTAATACATCCATTTCCATCCATAAAAGAAAAGAAAACGCACACACATCCATATGCGGTATGAGAGTGATTGAGCCGATCTAGTGCCTAATGTGTGTGTATATGCGTCCATAGGCAGCCACTAGCAAACAGTTGCATCCACTTGCATCTATCAAACATAACATGTCTCAAACACATGTTTACATCCATAGGATTCCTATCTAAAGGTTGAGAATGCTATGGATAAGATATATTCAAATGATAGAAACAAGCATAGATAAAACTTAGGAAAAGGAGTTAAGGACATACCCTCGAAAAGAAAAGGGTAAGAAGCACGAATCTTGGCTTCGGTCTCCCACGTCGCATCCTCTGGGTTATCTTCCCATTGAACCTTTAGCAACTTGATCTCTTTATTGCACAGCTTCTTAACTTCTGATCCAAGAACACTGGTAGGGACTCGCCTGACTGTCGCCTCCCGTTCCACTTCTACCTCTTCCAATACACTCGGCTCAACAACTACTGCGGTGTCATGCAAGAACTTCCGCAGATGAGAAACATGGAAAACATCATGAATGCCGGATAGATTTTCTGGGAGCTTTACTCTATAGACCATTTGACCAATCCTCTCGGTAATGGGAAATGGTCCCACAAACCTAGGTGCCAACTTCCCTACTGATCCGAAGCGAATCACATTCCTCAGAGGTGATACTTTAATAAAAACCAAGTCTCCACTTCAAATTCGATGTCAGTCCTCCTCTTGTCTGCATAGGATTTCTGCCTATCTTGAGTTGTCTTCATCCGCCGTCGAATAAGGTCAATCTTTTCGGACATTTCTCTAACCATATCTGGTCCAAGTAATAATCTTTCTGTAGATTCCCACCAACAAGTTGGTGATCTATAGGATCGTCCATACAATGCTTCAAAGGGTGTCATGCCGAAGCTAGCTTGATAACTGTTGTTATAGGCAAACTCTACTAAAGGAATGTAACAACCCAGAAAATCGGAACCAATTTAAATTTTTTATTTTGGCAATTTTAATGAATTTTGAATATTTCAAATGATTTATTTTAAATAATAAAGACTAGAAATTTATTTTGAATAGAATTAAAATGTATAAATATATTTAAATCGAAGTTAGAATATAAATATTTATTTTAATTATATAACGAGCCTGAAATGGCACAGTAGTTTGAAATTTCGATTTCAAATTTCAAATGAATGTACAGGATTCAAAATAAATCGGATTTTAGTAAAACTAGAAATATTTGAATCTGTTTGAAAATATCTTTCCAACGAATGTGAAAAATCTAGATTTCATAATGGGAATAAAAAGTTATGTCCAGTTGAAAATTCAGAATAGTCGCTATGGAATTTATATAATATATAGCCCTTAAAAATAGCGATTTTGCAAACGACCTCCGTTTTCGACGAGACCACTTTTGTTGGATCCAGAATGTCAAGTTATTACTGGATTCCAATTTTCATAATTTTTGAAATCAATATGAGAGCGTGGCGAATTTAAACGTGTTTTGTAATTTCAGTTTGAATTTAATCGACTGAAAAATGACCATTTTTCAAACGATCTTCAAATTCGATGAAATTAGTTTTGTTAGGACCATAACATCAAAACATAACTAGATTTATTTTTCTGAAATTTTTGGAGTCAGTATGTGGCCCCCAATAAATTAAAATGTGCGTTCAAATTCAATATATAAGGATTTATATCTTAATTTAAATGAAAACTAATCGAAATAGTCGAATTGGCTTACCGGACATATCCCATTGGGTTCGAAATGGGGGTATTTGGTTAGGGGCGATAGTCATTGGGTTCGATTTGGAGTTCGAATGGAAAACAACATTTTTGGAGAAATAAATGGGAAAAAATAAAATAAAATATATATATTCTCTTGATCTCCCCTCCCTCCTTCTCCTTTCTTCCCCCATCAGTTATAAATCAAAGAAAAAAAATCGCGTCGCTCAGACCTAGCTGCCACCGCCGCCCCCTTCCTCGCGCCGCCGCCGCCGGAGGCTGCCTCCCCACCTCCACCGGAAACCACGCGCCCCCTCCTTCTTCTCCGCCTCCCCTTGCCCTATTTAAAACCCTAGTCCCCCAAAACCGTCCAATCACCCCAGAGTCGCCCCACAGCCCGCCGCCCACCGCCTGAACCGACCCCAGCCACCTACGCGCCTCCCCACTACCCAAAGCCGAAGTGAACCCCCCCCCCCCCCCCTCTAGCAACAAAGATTCGATTTTTACAAGCAAAATGTGAGTTTTTCAAATATTGATTTTTATTTTCAGTTTTATATATATGTAACTATAGTAAAAATCGTATTTTTACACATATGGATAACATAGGAAGAAAATATGATTTTTATTTATAGAATAGTATTTTAAAAATGTAATTTTTGAAATAAAAATCTAATTTTTACATGTATGGTTTTGAAATAAAAATCTGATTTTTACATGTATGGTTTTGAAATAAAAATCCAATTTTTACGTGTACGGGTTTGAAATAAAAATATAATTTTTATTATAAGGATAGTGTTATAAAAATATGATTTTTATTTATTTGAATGGCACGATAAAAAATATGATTTTTATATATAACAATATAGGATAAAAATATAATTTTTATCATATGAATAACAAGTTAAAATATGATTTTTATCCATATAACTTTGAAATAAAAATGTGATTTTATCCCTTTAGCGTTATAATAAAAATATTATTTTTATAATGAACAGCGTGAAAAAGATTGTGCTGGAATTTCGGGCAAATTCAAACGGTTCAGAAATTCAGAATAGAATGAAGGAGTGGATCCCAAAGGTGAGAACTTCTCACTTTGATTTATTTTCCAGTTAAATATATATACTAGGATGCAGAAGGTTCTTAAAAGCACCCGACACCTTTGTTTGAAACCATGTTTGTTTGGTTGTTTGGTTGATTGGTTTGGCTGTTTGAATTTGGATTGGGATGTTGATGGAATTGATTAGAATTTGATTTGTACATGGCGCGAGCCATTATTAGGCGAGGGATAAGGCTAGACCTTATTCCGGTTCTAGTATCGCGCCGTTATGCTGCCGAAATTTTCTAAAATGTTAGAACAATAAAAAATCATTTTTATTATATAAATGAACTAAATAAAATATTCATACATTGAAATAAATATGTTATCGTTAAAAATATAATTTTTAACGAATATATGAATGAAAATAAATATTCATTTACAAATCGAACGATTTGTTTATGTACACGCATTTGACTGATATTGATTGGGACGATATATTTTTACACATCGCCCAACGGTATAAATAATAATCAGTGTTTGTTGTTTGAAAACCCCATACGGGTATTGGGATGATATTGGACATACACTAATCCCAATATTTAGTTGTATTTCAATCGATGGGTTGACAAATTGTAGCAAGCGCTAATTATTTATATTTAATGCTTATGTAGTCGTGTAATGCACTCTGGATGATGGTTGACTGTGTTTGATTACTGTTGTGTACATATGTGTATGAAATCCATATAAATAAAATTATATGGTAATTGACTATGTCTGATTCCAATTCGAAAAGAACGAATATTTTAAATTAAAGAATATTTTAAAATGACGAGTATTGAATATTTTAAAATAACTAATATTTTAAAATAATATTCAGTAATGGATCATGTAACGACCCAGAAAATCTGAACCAATTTAAAATTTTTAAATTGGCTAAAATAATGGATTTTAAATATTTAAAATAAATATTTTAAAGAATGGCGATGAAAACTGAGTTTGAATCGACAATTGAAAACGAATATAATTAATTATAATTATAAACAAGGCCTGAAATGGCGTGGTAGTTTCAAAAATCGAATTCAAACTTTGTCGGACTATACCGGGTGCAAAACAAAACGAATTTTAGTGAAACCAAAAATATTTAAATCTGTTAGTGAATACCTTTCCAACGAATCCGACCAATCTAAATTTCATAGCGGGAATCAAAAGATATGTCCAGTTGAAAATTCTGAATAGTCGCTATGGAATTCAGGCCCTTAAAAATGGACATTTTGCAAACGACATCGGATTTCAACGAAACCACTTTTGTTGGGTCCGGGATGAAGTTATTGCAAGGTTTCAAATTTCATAATTTTTCGAATCAATATGTGAGCGTGGCAAAGGAAAACGCGTTTGACCGGTTTCAGTTGATTTTAATCGACTGGAAATTGGCCATTTTTCAAACGGTCTCAGAATTCGACGAAACTAGTTTTGTTAGGACCGTATCGTCAATACGAAGCTAGAAAATATTTTTCTGGAATTTTTTCTAGTTAGTTTGTGACCCCGGTAATTTGAAATGTACGTTTAAAATTCAATACAGTGATTTAAATGAAAATTCAACGGAAACTGATTGTAACGATCAAATCAGCTTGCGATACATATCCCATTGTGTTCGGAATGGGGGTTAAACGCTATGGACGACAGGCGGTGGGCCTCGTTTAGAGGTCGTATGTAAAAGTCAACTTTTTGCAAAATTAAATAATTAAATAATAAAAATAAATTTTAATTCCCTCCCTTTATCTCCCTTTCTGCCCCCCCCCCCCCGATTTCATTAATCAGAAGAAAAAAAAAAAGAACGGAGCAGCAATAGCCGCCGCCTCCACCGAAGCTCCGCCCTCTCCCCCGTGCCAACCGCCCCTTCCACGATTCCCCCCTCCTCCGACGCTCGTTCCCTCCAGCGACCCCCCCCCCCCCGGAAGCATCACGGCACCAATTCGCGAGCCCCCCCCCCCCCCCCCCCGTTCGAGACCCCTCCGCCTGTCCCTCCTCCAACCGCGACCTCCCCGACGCCGCCGAGCTTGGCTGTCACCCCCCCCTTCTTCGCAGGTTAAGGTAAATTGTTTTTATTTTATTTTATTTTCATCTGAAAATTTCGATTTGAAAACATTTAATTCTGATTTTTGAAAAAGGTTTAAAACTGAATTGATTTTAAACTTTAGAAAGAAAACTGATTTTAGATTTTTTTTTAAAAAGAATACTGATTTTTTTTAAAAGGTTTTAGAAAAAACAGATTTTATTTTAAGATGTAAAAAGGAAAAGATTTAGATTTTAAATAGAAAAAGATTTAGATTTTAAATAGAAAAAGATTTAGATTTTAAATCAGAAAAGATTTGATTTTTAAATCAGTAAAGATTTGATTTTTAAAATCAGTAAAGATTTGATTTTAAAAATAGAAAAGATTAGATTTTTAAAGAAAGAAAGACAATATTTTTAAATGGAGAAAAGCGTGATTTTTACTTAAGTAGTGGATTAAAAATATGGTTTTTAGAAGGAAGAAAAATATAATTTTCATAATATAGTGAGGCGAAATATTTATTTTTATAAAGGCGAAAACTTCATATTTGAAAAGGCGGAATCTATATTTTTGAAATGGAATTTTTATATATGGAATAACATAGTAAAAATTCGATTTTTACATATGTAGAGAATACGGGCAACGAAGCGACAAAAGGCGAGATTGGCGAAGATTTCTATAAAGGAAGAGTCGTGGTATTGGATAGCTATTGGTGAGAATTTCTCGCTCTTCAATTTCTTTTTCTATATATATATGTGTTGAAGTAAAAGTGAATTGCTATATATAAATATATATATATATATATATATATATATACGCCCCTCGTCCACAAACCATGGACGATATTTATTGGTTGAAATTGTTGTGAAAATTGATTGATAACGAATGATTGTTTGGGATTGTTTGTGGTTGATATTGATTGATTGTGGTTGAAAAATACCCGTTTGTGGTTGAGAAATATTTGATTGAAACCACATAGGATTAGTTTGTGGAAATGAAATAAATATATACATGCAGCCTGCGTGCGAACTAGATGCATGATCCCCATTGTCAAAAACCGCGAGGTTTTAAGGTAGAGCGAGGAGCCGTACTAGGGACGGTCCCGGTTTTAACTACCCTGCCGTTATGCTGCCGAAATTTTGAATAATATTCGTGTGTTTGAATTATTTTCATATGCTTAAACTATATTTATTCATTGAATAGAAAACATTCATGTGTTGAATTGATATTCATTCGTTGATTAGAAATTCATGTGTTGAATGGTATTCATATTTTGAAATAAATTGTTTGATAATTAAAATCACCTTTTATCGACTATATGAACTGTATAAAATAATCTCGTTTTAAAAGAAATTGTTTTAGGATAAAAATCCTATTTTATCACCAACATGAAATATATAAAATAATAGTGTTTTGAAATGAATTGTTTTACAATAAAAATCACATTTTTATTGTATGCATAAATCGTTGAAATGTGAAGTGTTAAAAATAGCCACTTGTTCAAAATAAACATATATGAGTTGAAATATTCATTAATTAGCTAATGAAATGATTTGCACCTATTTATGTAACATTAGAATGAATGGTGTTTTTAAACCAAATAGAAATCAAATATGAAGTTGAATAGAAAATGATAAATGATAAGAACTGTATATATATGTACATGCATATTCATTGAACAGGTTATAGCAAAGGGGCTAGAGAAGAGGAATAAAATTTTGTGCCCGACAAATAGGTACACATTTACTGTTTTGTTTGGGTGATGATTTTATGAGCCTATTGGCTAGCCGCTTGGCTTTTTCTTTTTCTTTTTGAGATTAGAAGGACCGGGAAAGCTATTTGCGATTTCCCGATGCTCCCGGTGCAAGGGAGGTTATGGCGAAATTTTCCAAAATTTTAAGGCGTTAGTGAAATATTTGAAGTAAAAACGATATTGAAATCATTGAATGAACTATATTTATATAAATATATAAATATAAATAAAATTAAAACGAAACGTGGCCGTGCAGTTCGTATTTTGAAACCGTGATTTCAAACAACTAGTACGGGAAATCCGACCATTGGATTTTCCCGAAACCTCAACCGTCGGGTTCGCCTTGGAATAATCTTTCCAACGGCACCAACCTTGTAAAAATCCAACGGTTGGATTGTCTGGAATGTCTAATTCAAATCTGAAGAAAAACAGCGCCAGAAGCGATTATATTTATATATATATAAATATAATTATATATTTAATCGAATAACGACGCTGCAGTTCGTATTTTGAAATCAAAATTTCAAACGATTGTACCGGGAGATCCGACCGTCGGATTTTCCCGAAACTGGAACCGTTGGATTCGTTTTGAAAAGACCTTTCTAATGATGTAAATTTTGCGAAGATCCAACGGTTAGATTTTCAGATATGTGTAAATCAAGTCTGAAGAAAAACAGCGCCTCGGCCGCCTTATGGCCCGAAGCGTCGTTTTGAATAAATAGGCTATTTTAAAATAAATAAAAATAGCGATAAATCATTATAAAATATCATAAACGATATGGAATGGAAATAAACTGAATTTGCTTGATTTATGTGGCTTTTGATGGTTGAATGTGTTTGGTGTGAAAATTACATTAAAGAACACAATTGGTGTTGTCGAATAATTTAACCATTGAAATAAATCGATTTGAAATTTTAAATATACGTGAATTGTTTGAAAAGGCCGAGTTAATTCTCATTTCAAATGATTGACCGACGATTGAAATTTGAAGATGAAGACGACGGTCGAAGACCGGAGATCTTCACCTCGTTTGGATGGTAACCGAGGTCCTGATTGGGAGGCATCCCGAAATATGGATAATGAGTGGTGATCGTCCAGACGTACGTGGTGATCGATGGGTTTGCGAGGTATTTAGTGCCTCCGGTTTCGTTCAGACCCAGAACGGACTTGTAAATGGACTGTGTGTCTGACATAGGATTTATTCTGTGTGGCATGCTAAGGTGTAGTGATCAGGGCTTCTGTTGAAAAGCAAAGTCTTGTGGTGATGATCAAAGCACCGCCTGTGTGGCGTAGCTTTGTGTATAACGTGAATTCGCGAGCCTCACACCCCGGTATGAACCTAAAACGGTTGAAGGACCTCAGGGAGGGCCTACGTTTCCTCCTAGCTAAAAGTGGCGTCAGTGGTTTTACACGCCCTGACGAGTTTGACTTGTGTGGTTGTTGCTGTTGCGAGGCGCCTCGGTTAGATCGGACGATCCGGGTCCGATGGAGTCACTTGTTGGCTCGCTTACGCCCCAAAGGGCGGCGAAACGTAGTGCTCAGGCATTTTTAATCCACTCCGTGTGGACCGGCCCTGTCGCTCCAAGGGTCGATGCGTTCTGATCCTGAGACTCGGGCTAGGCGGTCTCGAATTCGGTAAGGACTATCCTTTGCCTTTGTTCATGACGGAAATCCAATTTCCAAATACGTGATCGTGCGGTTTTGATTGTATATATATATGGCGACATGATATATGGTACCCATGTCGTCTATGATTGATAGTTATGATTGAAATTGTTTTTGAAACATATAAACACTAGTCATAATACCAAATGCTTTTGTTTTATACGTATCAATCATATTTTGGCCATTATAAGGTAAAACTCTATCCTCTGGTTTGCGTTGCATTGTGTGATGGGAACTGAGTCTTATAATGGCTTCATTTTTATAAAAAGCATAGCGAAGTTTAAAAGAAAGATTTGTTTTAAAAGCACTGGCAATCCAATGGAGTAAACCCGTTCCACAAAAGTGGCGTGGTCCTGTGATTAGCCAATTATATATATGTTGAGTGGATTTCTCATACCAGTCCCATGACTGACTCGTAGTTTGTTTCACTCTCAAACTCGGGTGCCCCTTTTTCTACACGGGCAGCCTTGTATTCAGGTTTAGCTGGTTCTTTCTGGATAGCTGGAGCTGAAGATGGATTCTATCATTTATTTCTTTTTATGCTGTTCAGCTCCTATTGTACATATTTTGTTTATTTCCGCTGTAGACATTTATGTATAGCTGAACTGTATTTGTACTAAGTAAGATCCTGTATACTGTGTAACTCTGATGATTACTTTTATCCAGTATATTCTATTGTTCATTATCTGGTGTATTTACTTAATTCTGTTCTACTATTATCTGTTTCTGTGTTATATTCCAAAGATAACCCTTGTCTCCGTGAGAACGGGAAATCGGGTCGTCTCAACGTGGTATCAGAGCTTTGGTTAAGCTTAGTTCTGGAATATAACATTTGAACAAACTCGTCCGAAATAGAACCAGTAGTGTTCTAGGACGGGTAACTCTATACAGATAGGATCAGCAATATCCTAGTATGAGTATAGTAGAATCAGAACAACTCGTTAGAGATGGGGTCAGAAGTGCCTCAGAACGAGTCGAGAGTAATATGTTTTTAAATAACGTGTTGTGATTATATATATATAGTCTGGTTTTAGAAATATAATTTTTGAATATATAAAAGATATATATTTGAAAAGTTAAAAAGGTTAAAAACAATTGTATTGGTTGTTGTGTTGTGAGATTGTAGATTTATCAAACCACTTTCGACTTTATTCCTTTTCGGGGACGAAAAGTTTTAAGTGGGGGAGATTGTAACGACCCAGAAAATCTGAACCAATTTAAAATTTTTAAATTGGCTAAAATAATGGATTTTAAATATTTAAAATAAATATTTTAAAGAATGGCGATGAAAACTGAGTTTGAATCGACAATTGAAAACGAATATAATTAATTATAATTATAAACAAGGCCTGAAATGGCGTGGTAGTTTCAAAAATCGAATTCAAACTTTGTCGGACTATACCGGGTGCAAAACAAAACGAATTTTAGTGAAACCAAAAATATTTAAATTTGTTAGTGAATACCTTTCCAATGAATCCGACCAATCTAAATTTCATAGCGGGAATCAAAAGATATGTCCAGTTGAAAATTCTGAATAGTCGCTATGGAATTCAGGCCCTTAAAAATGGACATTTTGCAAACGACATCGGATTTCGACGAAACCACTTTTGTTGGGTCCGGGATGTGAAGTTATTGCAAGGTTTCAAATTTCATAATTTTTCGAATCAATATGTGAGCGTGGCAAAGGAAAACGCGTTTGACCGGTTTCAGTTGATTTTAATCGACTGGAAATTGGCCATTTTTCAAACGGTCTCAGAATTCGACGAAATTAGTTTTGTTAGGACCGTATTGTCAATACGAAGCTAGAAAATATTTTTCTGGAATTTTTTCTAGTTAGTATGTGACCCCGGTAATTTGAAATGTACGTTTAAAATTCAATACAGTGATTTAAATGAAAATTCAACGGAAACTGATTGTAACGATCAAATCAGCTTGCGATGCATATCCCATTGTGTTCGAAATGGGGGTTAAACGCTATGGACGACAGGCGGTGGGCCTCGTTTAGAGGTCGTATGTAAAAGTCAACTTTTTGCAAAATTAAATAATTAAATAATAAAATAATAAAAATAAATTTTAATTCCCTCCCTTTATCTCCCTTTCTGCCCCCCCCCCCCCCCCCGATTTCATTAATCAGAAAAAAAAAAAAAGAAGAACGGAGCAGCAATAGCCGCCGCCTCCACCGAAGCTCCGCCCTCTCCCCCGTGCCAACCGCCCCTTCCACGATTCCCCCCTCCTCCGACGCTCGTTCCCTCCAGCGACCCCCCCCCTGAAGCATCGCGGCACCAATTCGCGAGCCCCCCCCCCCCCGTTCTAGACCCCTCCGCCTCCGCCTGTCCCTCCTCCAACCGCGACCTCCCCGACGCCGCCGAGCTTGGTTGTCACCCCCCCCCCCCTTCTTCGCAGGTTAAGGTAATTGTTTTTATTTTATTTTATTTTCATCTGAAAATTTCGATTTGAAAAGATTTAATTCTGATTTTTGAAAAAGGTTTAAAACTGAATTGATTTTAAACTTTAGAAAGAAAACTGATTTTAGATTTTTTTTAAAAAAAGAATACTGATTTTTTTTAAAAGGTTTTAGAAAAAACTGATTTTATTTTAAGATGTAAAAAGGAAAAGATTTAGATTTTAAGTAGAAAAAGATTTAGATTTTAAATAGAAAAAGATTTAGATTTTAAATCAGAAAAGATTTGATTTTTAAATCAGTAAAGATTTGATTTTTAAAATCAGTAAAGATTTGATTTTAAAAATAGAAAAGATTAGATTTTTAAAGAAAGAAAGACGATATTTTTAAATGGAGAAAAGCGTGATTTTTACTTAAGTAGTGGATTAAAAATATGGTTTTTATATGGAAGGAAAATATAATTTTCATAATATAGTGAGGCGAAATATTTATTTTTATAAAGGCGAAAACTTCATATTTGAAAAGGCGGAATCTATATTTTTGAAATGGAATTTTTATATATGGAATAACATAGTAAAAATTCGATTTTTACATATGTAGAGAATACGGGCAACGAAGCGACAAAAGGCGAGATTGGCGAAGATTTCTATAAAGGAAGAGTCGTGGTATTGGATAGCTATTGGTGAGAATTTCTCGCTCTTCAATTTCTTTTTCTATATATATATGTGTTGAAGTAAAAGTGAATTGCTATATATAAATATATATATATATATATATACGCCCCTCGTCCACAAACCATGGACGATATTTATTGGTTGAAATTGTTGTGAAAATTGATTGATAACGAATGATTGTTTGGGATTGTTTGTGGTTGATATTGATTGATTGTGGTTGAAAAATACCCGTTTGTGGTTGAGAAATATTTGATTGAAACCACATAGGATTAGTTTGTGGAAATGAAATAAATATATACATGCAGCCTGCGTGCGAACTAGATGCATGATCCCCATTGTCAAAAACCGCAAGGTTTTAAGGTAGAGCGAGGAGCCGTACTAGGGACGGTCCCGGTTTTAACTACCCTGCCGTTATGCTGCCGAAATTTTGAATAATATTCGTGTGTTTGAATTATTTTCATATGCTTAAACTATATTTATTCATTGAATAGAAAACATTCATGTGTTGAATTGATATTCATTCGTTGATTAGAAATTCATGTGTTGAATGGTATTCATATTTTGAAATAAATTGTTTGATAATAAAAATCACATTTTTATCTATATATAGAAACTATAGAAAACATTCATGCGTTGAATTGATATTCATTCGTTGATTAGAAATTCATGTGTTGAATGGTATTCATATTTTGAAATAAATTGTTTGATAATAAAAATCACATTTTTATCTATATATAGAAACTATAGAAAACATTCATGTGTTGAATTGATATTCATTCGTTGATTAGAAATTCATGTGTTGAATGGTATTCATATTTTGAAATAAATTGTTCGATAATAAAAATCACATTTTTATCTATATATAGAAACTATAGAAAACATTCATGTGTTGAATTGATATTCATTCGTTGATTAGAAATTCATGTGTTGAATGGTATTCATATTTTGAAATAAATTGTTCGATAATAAAAATCACATTTTTATCTATATATAGAAACTATAGAAAACATTCATGTGTTGAATTGATATTCATTCGTTGATTAGAAATTCATGTGTTGAATGGTATTCATATTTTGAAATAAATTGTTTGATAATAAAAATCACCTTTTATCGACTATATGAACTGTATAAAATAATCTCGTTTTAAAAGAAATTGTTTTAGGATAAAAATCCTATTTTTATCACCAACATGAAATATATAAAATAATAGTGTTTTGAAATGAATTGTTTTACAATAAAAATCACATTTTTATTGTATGCATAAATCGTTGAAATGTGAAGTGTTAAAAATAGCCACTTGTTCAAAATAAACATATATGAGTTGAAATATTCATTAATTAGCTAATGAAATGATTTGCACCTATTTATGTAACATTAGAATGAATGGTGTTTTTAAACCAAATAGAAATCAAATATGAAGTTGAATAGAAAATGATAAATGATAAGAACTGTATATATATGTACATGCATATTCATTGAACAGGTTATAGCAAAGGGGCTAGAGAAGAGGAATAAAATTTTGTGCCCGACAAATAGGTACACATTTACTGTTTTGTTTGGGTGATGATTTTATGAGCCTATTGGCTAGCCGCTTGGCTTTTTCTTTTTCTTTTTGAGATTAGAAGGACCAGGAAAGCTATTTGCGATTTCCCGATGCTCCCGGTGCAGGGGAGGTTATGGCGAAATTTTCCAAAATTTTAAGGCGTTAGTGAAATATTTGAAGTAAAAACGATATTGAAATCATTGAATGAACTATATTTATATAAATATATAAATATAAATAAAATTAAAACGAAACGTGGCCGTGCAGTTCGTATTTTGAAACCGTGATTTCAAACAACTAGTACGGGAAATCCGACCATTGGATTTTCCCGAAACCTCAACCATCGGGTTCGCCTTGGAATAATCTTTCCAACGGCACCAACCTTGTAAAAATCCAACGGTTGGATTGTCTGGAATGTCTAATTCAAATCTGAAGAAAAACAGCGCCAGAAGCGATTATATTTATATATATATATATATATAAATATAATTATATATTTAATCGAATAACGACGCTGCAGTTCATATTTTGAAATCGAAATTTCAAACGATTGTACCGGGAGATCCGACCGTCGGATTTTCCCGAAACTGCAACCGTTGGATTCGTTTTGAAAAGACCTTTCTAATGATGTAAATTTTGCGAAGATCCAACGGTTAGATTTTCAGATATGTGTAAATCAAGTCTGAAGAAAAACAGCGCCACGGCCGCCTTATGGCCCGAAGCGTCGTTTTGAATAAATAGGCTATTTTAAAATAAATAAAAATAGCGACAAATCATTATAAAATATCATAAACGATATGGAATGGAAATAAACTGAATTTGCTTGATTTATGTGGCTTTTGATGGTTGAATGTGTTTGGTGTGAAAATTACATTAAAGAACACAATTGGTGTTGTCGAATAATTTAACCATTGAAATAAATCGATTTGAAATTCTAAATATACGTGAATTGTTTGAAAAGGCCGAGTTAATTCTCATTTCAAATGATTGACCGACGATTGAAATTTGAAGATGAAGACGACGGTCGAAGACCGGAGATCTTCACCTCGTTTGGATGGTAACCGAGGTCCTGATTGGGAGGCATCCCGAAATATGGATAATGAGTGGTGATCGTCCAGACGTACGTGGTGATCGATGGGTTTGCGAGGTATTTAGTGCCTCCGGTTTCGTTCAGACCCAGAACGGACTTGTAAATGGACTGTGTGTCTGACATAGGATTTATTCTGTGTGGCATGCTAAGGTGCAGTGATCAGGGCTTCTGTTGAAAAGCAAAGTCTTATGGTGATGATCAAAGCACCGCCTGTGTGGCGTAGCTTTGTGTATAACGTGAATTCGCGAGCCTCACACCCCGGTATGAACCTAAAACGGGAGAAGGACCTCAGGGAGGGCCTACGTTTCCTCCTAGCTAAAAGTGGCGTCAGTGGTTTTACACGCCCTGACGAGTTTGACTTATGTGGTTGTTGCTGTTGCGAGGCGCCTCGGTTAGATCGGACGATCCGGGTCCGATGGAGTCACTTGTTGGCTCGCTTACGCCCCAAAGGGCGGCGAAACGTAGTGCTCAGGCATTTTTAATCCACTCCGTGTGGACCGGCCCTGTCGCTCCAAGGGTCGATGCGTTCTGATCCTGAGACTCGGGCTAGGCAGTCTCGAATTCGGTAAGGACTATCCTTTGCCTTGGTTCATGACGGAAATCCAATTTCCAAATACGTGATCGTGCGGTTTTGATTGTATATATATATAGCGACATGATATATGGTACCCATGTCGTCTATGATTGATAGTTATGATTGAAATTGTTTTTGAAACATATAAACACTAGTCATAATACCAAATGCTTTTGTTTTATACGTATCAATCATATTTTGGCCATTATAAGGTAAAACTCTATCCTCTGGTTTGCGTTGCATTGTGTGATGGGAACTGAGTCTTATAATGGCTTCATTTTTATAAAAATCATAGCGAAGTTTAAAAGAAAGATTTGTTTTAAAAGCACTGGCAATCCAATGGAGTAAACCCGTTCCACAAAAGTGGCGTGGTCCTGTGATTTGCCAATTATATATATGTTGAGTGGATTTCTCATACCAGTCCCATGACTGACTCGTAGTTTGTTTCACTCTCAAACTCGGGTGCCCCTTTTTCTACACGGGCAGCCTTGTATTCAGGTTTAGCTGGTTCTTTCTGGATAGCTGGAGCTGAAGATGGATTCTATCATTTATTTCTTTTTATGCTGTTCAGCTCCTATTGTACATATTTTGTTTATTTCCGCTGTAGACATTTATGTATAGCTGAACTGTATTTGTACTAAGTAAGATCCTGTATACTGTGTAACTCTGATGATTACTTTTATCCAGTATATTCTATTGTTCATTATCTGGTGTATTTACTTAATTCTGTTCTGCTATTATCTGTTTCTGTGTTATATTCCAAAGATAACCCTTGTCTCCGTGAGAACGGGAAATCGGGTCGTCTCAGATCAAAATATGATTTTGATGTCCGATTTGGGATGGACACGAAAATATTGAAATATATGAAGCCGTGTTGATTAGATTAATGCCATTTCGACGTAAACGATATTTATATCAATTTTATTCATTTTTAAAATGAATATCGAAAAAGAAATGATTTCAAAATCTGATATTTTGAAAATATTATCATTTATATATTATAAGGAAAATTCAATTTTGATTTAATATTGAAAATGAAGTTAGAATCGTTTTAAAATGAATTTATAAAATACGTTTGAAATGGAAATCGACGAAATTTATATAATATATATATTATATATTAAATGGCCCGAACAGAACGCGCCGCGTCGCGGCAGTTCGCGAATTTCGACCATTGACTTCGAATTGAAATTATGGGAGATCAGACCGTCGGATTCTCCTAAAACTGGAACCATTGGGTTCATATCGAAAAGATCTTTCCAACGAATACAAGAGATTTGAAATCTAACGGTTGGATTTGGAATTATGTCCAAATCAAATTTGGAAAAGGTCGTTGTAAGTGCAGTTCGATGACCGTTTATGGAAATCGACTGAAAGGGCCTTAATAAAATTATTAAAAATATCAATAATTTGTGTAAAATCATAATAAATGATTTGGAAAGAATTTGGATGAAAAATTCCATGTTTGTAAAGATAAAAATATATTTTTATCAAAATGAACTAGTTACGAACTAGAATTAAAATCCAATATTTTTAAATAAATAAATTGGATTTGAAATGGTTTTAAAAATAACCAGAATTTCCAATGTATGAATTGGAATGGATTTGAATCGAAATTATCATCGGAATATTTCGATATTGGATTCCGTGATTATACGGGTATTGTAAAGGAATTTGGAAGATATATATATATATATATATATATATATATATATATATATATATATCGTTATTCTTGAAACGAAATTTGTTGATTTCAAAATTTGATATTGAATATAAGCCGATATAATTTCTATTCAGAGCCTTGTATTTAATATTGAATTGGATTTTGGGTTTGTCGTGAACGGTGTCTTTACTAACACTGTTCTTAAACCCAGGTTGAGAAAAGAATAAATCTTTAATTTAAGATTTAGTGAAGGTTTCCAATTAATTAATATTTAATTGGAATTGAATAAAAGAATTGGATTTTGGGTTTTTCATGAATGATGTCTTAAATAACACTCTTCTTAAACCCCGTCTGAAAAGAGTAAATCTTTTAATTAAGATTATTTGAGTTTCTAGTTAATTAACATTTAATTGGAATAAAAAGGGATGTGAATTAGGTTTATTGTGAACTATGTTTTTAACGACATTCGTTCTTTAACTGGATTTACAGTGAAACGTGATCTGGAATTTATAAATCTTTTTATTAAGATTTAATGGAAATTTTCCAAAGTAAAGTTTTCCAATTTAATATATTAAATTGGAATTGAATGGAATTCGATTTGGCAATAATTGAAGTGAGCTTCTGTGGAGGAAGACTGTTAATATATATGGAATTTAAAAGACTTTGTCGTTATTCCATTTATATTATTAGTCAGATACAGAAATTGATATCGATTATATATTGATCTATTTTCCGTGAAGATTCCATAATTAATGGAATGTGATTTAGGTTTATCATGAACTGTGTTTTAAATGACATTAGTTCTTTAACCCAGTTAAATACAGGATTACATGTCTAACATTGTATTTCGAACTGTATGGTTGATCTCTGCTAAATATATATCTGTTTGGTGGCGGAGAATTTATTCTCTTGCTTAACACCCTTCTCTAAGACGTACTAGCTTGGAGGTTATATATCGGCAGAAATCAATAGTACGGCGTAGATTGTCGATGCGACATGTTTGTGTTTCCAAAGTTAAATAATCATTAATACTGATTTTTGGGAAGATTAAAACTAAGTGGAGTTTTCATAAATCTTTAATTAGATTGAAAAGAGAATGTGATAATTTAAATTATCAAATTCGAAAAATGATCGAGAATGGAGTAGCACCAGTTTTACTCTAAGCGATAGTTAAATCTTTAATTAGATTTGAACGTGAAATGGTAATCAAATTTACCAATAACACCGTGGGGTCAGATATGGAGTATTACCAGTTTTTATCCATGGGATGAATAGGTTGGGATTGGGAAATAAAATAAATGATTACTTTAGTAAGGATTGCTAATCCCGGCTAGTTTGGATAAACCTTAATATGGTTTGAATTAATATCCAAAGGAAGATTAAAGAATAAATTTAAAGGATTTATCTTTGATAAAATTAATGGGAACCTTTCCCAAAGGATATGAATATTTAAATAAAAAATATTCTGAATTAGAATGAGGCATATGTTATGTTTTTATAGCACTTGTTTATTATATACGCGAGTTATTTGGAAAGGCCGGGTTTATACCCATTCGGAATAACTGATTCGACGATAAGTCGACGATGAAGACGGTGGTTGAAGACCAGAGGTCTTCACATCGTTTGGATGATTACTAATGTCTTGATTGGGATGTACATCCAAGACAAGGTAATAAGTGGTGATCGTCCAGACGTACTTGGAGATCGACTGGATATGCGAGGACCTCTCTCCTGTATTGGACATATGGGACGAGGAATAAGGTGCCTCTGGTTTCGTTCAGACCCAGAACGAACTAGTAAATGGATGTGTGTCTGACATTGGATTTTATTCTGTGTTGATTGATTTCTATTAAATATATATATCTGCTTGGTGGCGGAGAATTTATTCTCTTGCTTAACACCCTTCTCTGAGACGTACAAGCCCAGAGGTTATATATCGATAGACATCAATCGCATGGCATGAATTGCCTGTGTGGCATGCTGAGATGCAAATGATCAAGGCTTCTATTGAAAAGCAGAGTCTTGTGGTTGATGATCAAAGCACGGTCTTAAAGGGCATAGCTTTGTGTATAGCATTAATTTGCGAGCCTTACACCCCGGTGTGAACCAGAAACGGGAGAAGACTGCAGGGAGGACATGCATTTCTTTCTAGCTAGGAGTGGTGTCATGGTATGGAGCCCAGACATTTTTACTTATGTGGATGATGGAATGCGAGGCGCCTTGGTTATATCGGTCACTACGGGGCCGATGGATGATATGGTCGATATACTGACCAGATTTACGCCCCATAGGGAGGGAAAACGCATTGTTCAGGAATTACTAATCCTCAAATGTAAGAGAGGACCGACCCTGAAGATCTAAGGTGCAGTTGTGGCTGATCCTGAGATATAGGCTAGATTGTCTCGAATTCGGTAAGGACGATCCCTTGCCTCCGTTCATGATGGAAATCCAACTTCCAATACGTGACATTTCAGTTTTGATTGTAGAGCCTGGTATAGCGACATAGTAGCATGGGATACTATGCCGTCTATGATTGATACATTTATATTTGAAGTTGTTTTCATACACTTTACACTATAATAGTATCAAAATGAATTGTTTTTAACGTACCAAGCATATTTGGCTATTATAATGTAAAACTCTATCCTCCGTCTTGCGTTGCATTGTGTGATGGGACCTGAGTCTTATAATAGCTTCATTTTTCCAAAAAGCATCGCGCTGTTCGTTTTATGCACTGGTATTCTTGGGAGGAAACCCGTTCCGTGTTATACGGAGTGGTCCCTTGATTTACTCCATTTTAAAGTAAAGTTTTAAATAACTGTTTTAGTTCTCACACCAGTCACATGACTAACCTGAAGTTTATTATTTTAACCTAAACTCTGGGTGCCCCTATTTTCCACACGGGTAGCTAGTAGTTTTGGTTTTGCAGATATTATATTCACAGGATCCTGATTTACAGCTGGAGCTATATTCGGAACGCTCTGTATCCATTTATTTATTTTTCAGTTATGTTTTGTATTATTTTTCGCTGCATTGTAATTTGTAAATCTCTGATATTTATCAAATGTAAATTATTTGTTCATACTCTGTATATTCTTGTACTCTGATGTAAATTGTTGTAATAGCAATGAAATGTTCTTCTGTTTGCGTTCTGATTTGTCGTGTTCTCAACTCAACCCGAGCTTTCCCGTAAGAGCGAGTTTGGGTCATTTCAAGGAAATTGTTCTTCCTAAGTCCCTCCGAAATCTAGGATACATAGCCTCAAAAGATCCTCTAGAATTATGTTCACTCTCTCTTTCTGCCCATCGGTCCGAGAATGATAAACGGTGCTCAAACACAACTGCGTACCTAACGCTTTTTGCAAGCTCCTTCAAAATTCAATAGTAAAGATGGGGTCACGGTCGCTTATGATGCTGGAAGGTACTCCATGAAGACGAACTATCTCACTAATATAAATTGCTGCCAACCATGATGCCGTCCTCTTGCTCATAACTGGAATAAAGTGAGCGCTCTTAGTGAGTCTATCTACCATAACCCAGATACTGGTGTTGCCTTTCTTCGATCTAGGCAAACCATCTATGAAATCCATGGTGACGCTCTCCCATTTCCACTGAGGAACCTCTAAAAGATGAAGTAAACCACCGGGCTTCTTTTGCTCAACTTTAACTTGCTGGCAAACTAGACATTGGGAAACAAATTCGGCCACATCTTTCTTCATCCCAGCCCAAAAGAAAACCCTTTTCATGTCTCTGTACATCTTTTCACCGCCTAGATGAATAGTCATCTTAGAATGGTGGGCTTCTTCTAGGATTGCCTTTATCAAGCTTCCAGTTTGAGGAACACAAAGCCTTCCATCTCGTCGCAACCACCCCTTTTCATCTATGGCATATCTACTAAGATGACTAGAAGTCTCCCCTTTTCTGAGATTTTCCATGATGTCTAAAATCTGTGGGTCACCTTGTTGCGAAGCTCCTATCTGATCCATAAGAGTTGGTCATATCTCCAAGGATGCAAACAAATCAGGCAAAATCTCGATGGAGGGTCTAAATCAAAAGCTGATATGAACTCCAAGCTCTTCTTCTCTACAAACAGAGGACTTAAGGTCATCCTCTACCTACTTAAGGCGTCTGCCACCACATTACACTTGCCAGGGGTATAAGCAATCTCGAAATCATAAGAAGCTAGGAACTCCATCCACCGTTGTTGCCTTAAATTGAGATCCTTCTGTGAGAACAAATACTTGAGAGATTTATGATCGGTGTATAACTCGAAATTCTCTCCAAGTAAATAATGACGCCACGTCTTTAACGCGAATACTATGACAGCTAGCTCTAGATCATGGGTGGGGTAGTTCTTCTCATAAACTCTTAACTGTCTACCCCCATAACACACTACTTTCCCTTCTTGCATCAAAACCGCACTGAGCCCTGTACCACACGCATCAGTGTAAACCGTAAACACTTTGTTCCCATCGGGCAAAGTCAAGACTGGGGCTGTTGTCAGAACCCTCTTTAAACGTTGGAAAGCAATATCACAGTCTATATCCCATGAAAATGCCAAGTTCTTCTTCGTCAGCCTGGTGAGTGGGGCTGATATCTTTGCGAAGTCCTTAATGAACTTCCTATAATAACCTGCCAACCCAAGAAAGCTTCTCACCTCGGTTGCATTTTTAGGAATCTACCAATCTTGCACTGCAACCACCTTTGCGGGATCTACAGCTATCCCTTCTTTGGAGACCACGTGCCCTAAGAATCTCACCTCTTTTCTCCAAAAAATGGCATCTGGAGAATTTCTCCTTAAGCTGATGCACACGGAGAGTTTTCAAGACTTCTCCCCAATATTGGGCATGTTCTTCTTCGCTTTTGGAGAAGATCAAGATATCATCAACAAAGACCACGACAAATTTGTTTAGAAACTCCCGAAACACCCTACTCATCAAATCAACAAAAAAGGCGGGTACATTCGTCAATCCAGAAGGCATAACCAACCATTCAAAGAAACCATATGGAGTTCTAAAAGTGTTCTTATCTATGTTGTCTTCAGGCACCTTCAATTGATGAAATCCCGTGGCCAAGTCTAACTGGGAAAATACCGAGGCACCAACAAGTTGATCAAATAAATCATTAATCCTCGGGAGCGGGTGCCTATTCTTCTTGGTGAGTTTATTCAACTCTCTATGGTCAACACACAAATGAAGCGAACCATCCGCCTTAGTTGCGAATACAACTGGAGCACCCCATTCAGATATGCTTCGTCTGATAAATCCTTTCTCAAGTAGCTCCCTTACTTGCTTACTCAGCTCCCTTCTTTCCCTTGGAGTCATAAGGCACACTGGTAGTGCAACTGGCTTTGCATTGTCCACCAAATATATACGAAAGTCGATCTCGCGCCTCGGAGGTAAACCCCGTACCTCATCAAAAACATCAGAATAATCTCGAACCACTTGAACAGAATGCAGATCATCGATAGATGCATCAAGAGACTCTAGGAAACTAAGAATAACCGACTCTTGCGGGTCACAGGAAATCTCGGGGGTCCTCCCATGACAAGTCAGAAGCCTAACGACCCTCCTCTCGCAATCCAGAATGGCACCATACGTGGTAAGCTAATCTATTCCTAGAATCAACCCATAACCCATAAACCCGAGCACATACGCGCCGCATTCAAAGTCGACACCTAACACAAATATTTTAAAACCCCGACAAATCATAGATAAATGAGCCGAACCACCAGTGGGGTTTGAAACAACTACGGGATCCACTACCATACTAGTAATTAAGTGCAAAGATTCAACCACAGAACTAGATATAAATCAATGTGCAGCGCCAGAATCAAAAAGTGTTCTAATTGGATGATTAGAAAGAAAAATTAAACCTTCCACAGAAATTTTTCTACCTCTATCAGGAGCACTGATCGCGAAAGCATGCACCTGCCCTCTAGAAATTCCTGCCCTTTGACTTGTCCCTGCGATCCCTATTTCTTTGGGCACTCCCTAGCAAAGTGTCCGACATTTCCACAGTGGTAGCAAGAGTTCTTCCTTCGCTTACAGTCTTTGACCAAGTGACCCTCTTTCCCACAATTGTGACATTTTTTCTTATCCTTGCCCTTGTCATTCTTTCCACCTTTCTTCTGTTGTTGTTGTTGTTGTTGCCTCTTCTTGGGCCATACCTTCTTATTTTGAGATATTTCCTCAGCCTTTACTTCCTTCTTTTCTCCCTTGTCTTCCTCATGCATTAAGGCCATATCGACATGCTTTTCAAAAGTGGCTCCCATTGGAATATGGGACATGGCTAACCCATGAAGGGGTTCATTTAGCCCTTTAGCAAACCGCAACGCCTTCTTGTGCGGAGTATCCACCAATTCCAACCCGAACCTTGCTAGCTGGTTGAATTTGTTCACATATTCTTTCACCGTCAAGTTCCCTTGCCTGAGTGCCAAGAACCTCACCATCTGCATGCTTTTCTCAGCTTGGGAAAGTAACTTTATTTCAAATTTTTGTCTAAAATCTTCCCAAGTTTCCACCGGACAACCAGTTTGGGTAACTTCCCACCAAAATGAGGCTTCGTCTTTCAGTAGCCAAGCAACTAACTGAATCTTCCTTCTATCCTCTACTTCAAAGATTATGAACAAGTCCTCGGTCTCCTTGAGCCAATTCCCCGCTTCTACGAATGTCTCATTCCCATGGAATGGCTTCCCTCCCATAGCACAGAAATCCTTGCAGATCTTAGCGAAATTATATGCTCTTGGAGGAGGAGGAGGAACAACGGGTGCAGTTGGGGGAGGAATGTTTCGTTGGCCCACGGCAGGTATCGTGGCATTTAGATACCTACGGAACCATCCGGGTATTGTGATGCCCTCCGGGATACTAGGAATGTTTGGTTCTCCAGACATGCTGAAAAGAAAAAGAGAAGAGATTTAGATAAAGGACCGAACGATATTACATATGGCTTCTGGGGGAATGTCTTTCCAAACATACTTTTCTTTTTGAAAATGGTTTCTTTTAAAACCTTTTTGAAAATAATTATCAAAAACATTATCCAATCTGGTAACCTTCAGCTCTAATACGAAGTGTGACACCCCACGTCTGTAATGACACTCACAAAGGGAATGCATTAAGTTTGGTGAAGCGTTATAGGTAAACAGACACAAAATTTTACAAGACAAATATAAATAATATAGCAGCGGAAATTCAAATTTTTATTTCAAACACAAATCATACGTTATGGTCCAAAATACCATAAGTCATAAAAACCACTACAACAATATAACTTTTGTCCTTCACCATCAAAGTACATAAATACTTAAAATAAAACATAATTCCCCAAATAAAAGAGACAAAGATATAATAGAGATAAGAACTTGAGCCATACTTCGAAAGCAGCTCTAGCAAGATGATAGCTAAGTCCTGACTAAGCCTGAGTGTTTCCTCCATGAGATCCTGGGGGGAACGGAAGAAAGAAGAGGAAACAAAAGGGTCAGACATGACGAGTCTAGTTACTTTTAACAAATAAATAAATGAAAGCAGCATGACAGGCATCACTAGTACAAAATATGCCTGTTGCTTCGCCTCATTTGCTTCGGTTGTCTTTACAACTGATGCAAATAGTGTAATTTGCATAGATTTTTGTGAAACCGATGCAAATACACAGAAGTAAATAATAGCATTTGCACTGATTTTCCTCGTAACCGATGCAAATAGCGTTATTTGCATCAATTCCTTAGGAAATGATGCAAATGCCTCGATGCAAATAATATTATTTGCATTGGCTCCTGAGGAACTGATGCAAATGCAGTGAAGCAAATAGTATTATTTGCATCGATTGTCCTTACAACCGATGAAAGTAGTGTCGTTTGCATAGACTCATGAGAAACCGATGCAAATGCAGTGAAGCAAATAATTTCTTATTTGATAATTTATTATCGTTAGTTATTATAACTAGTAATTTTTGTTAATATTTATTAATTTAAGTAAATATTTAACTAATTAATAATCAATAATTAGTATTTAACAATTAATATTTAATTAATGAGCAATATTTAATAATTAATAAACCATGTTAAGTAATTAATGATTGTTATTTATAATAATATTTGATTATTAATGATCAATAAGTAATATTAATAATTATTATAAAATGAGTAATATTTAACAATTAAAAATTATTATTCAACAACACCATTAAATAATTAACAGTTAATAATTAATTTTTATTAATACAATTAAGTAACTTATAATTAGTTATTAATTATTATTTTTTAATAATTAACAATTAAGTTTAATTAATAAGTAATATTTAATAATTAAAAGTTGATATATAAGAATTGATAATTAATAACTAATAATTACCTTTAAATAGTTAACAATATAAAGTAATATTTTTATAAAATTCAAAAAAAAATCTAAAAAATTCAATTTTTTTTAAAATTCTAATGTGAAATGGAATTATAACTTCTGGAAAATTTGAAACTTAACTCGATTTAATTATTTGTCTATAATAATTTATTATTGTTAATTATTAATAATTACTTATAAATATTTAATGCTTATCAATAAATATTCTACAATTATCTCAAACAATAACTTACAAAAACATTATTATCTATTATAATTAATGATTATCAATAAATATTTTACAATTTTTAGATATTATATATGATCACTAATTAATTTTTATATTAATAACTTATTATGGATAATTATTAGTAATTAGTAAATTACATGTAAAATTTATTGATTACATCATAACAAATAGTGTTATAATACGTGATTAAAAATTGTTTTTTACGTTTAATGATTAGTATTAGCAAATTCTAAATAATATTTATTAATTACATTTAATTATCAATAAATAAGATAATAATTAGTATTGAATAATTATTAATCATTATTTAATAATTACTGTTTAATATATAGTATGAAATGAATAAGTAATATTTAAATATAGATATGTGATATCTAATAATTAATGATCAATTTTTAATAATTATTTATTAATTATTACATTTAAATAATTAATTATTAATAATTATTTAATATTTAAGACTAAAATATAATAATTAATTGTAAATTATTAATTAATACTTATAAAGTGATATTTGGTATTTAATAATAAATTTTCCATAATTTATAATTTACCATGACCAATAAAAAATTAATAAATAATCAATAACCAAGATTTTTTTAGTTATTCATAGTTAATAAGAAATAATAGCAGTTGAGAAGTAACATTTGGCATTTAATATTTTGTAATTTTGATTAGTAATTCTATTTCATATTTGAAACACTTAAAATTTTAATTTAATTGGTTTGTATTCATTAACTATTTGTTTCTAATTGTGTAATATGTGATTGATAATTACGGGTAACACAAAATAAATTGCTAAATTTCATTAAAGCAACCAAATATTTTTTATCTCTAATAAATAAATTGCAAAATTTCGAATTGTTCTGATTTGGTCTTAAACCAACGACGATCGACCTAGTTGGGAGCAATCCCCTTAGGTGGGGTTGAGGAACAGACACCTCTGCCGACGACAATCGACCTACCTAGTCCGATTGTGTGGGTATGGGGGTAGCGTCATGTCTAAAAAACAGTATATATCTTTTGCTCTTTGAATTTGAATTAAATACGAACATATATGTGATAAGGCAGACCAAAATTTCTCTGTTCGTTTCACATAGTCATTATTTGCATGTGGTTAAGTTTGAAAGAAAATTAGTCAACTGAATATAAATCAAGTTTGGAATAACTAATTGGCAATAATTAGGAAGTCATTTTTATTATATAGTATTCGATAATCAATGTTTATATTTAATGTTAACAAACGTTGGAAGAGAAAGCCCAGATTTGAATAGGCGAAGAAACATAGATCGGCTTATGGGAAATAATCCCATTCATCACCGTTCAAAGTGGATCGATCCAACGAACAGAACGCCTCCAATGCTTCTATTTCGGATCGCCCTATCGTGCGTTCTCTGTAAGTCACAACACTTTTCAGCTTCAACCTCGATTCTTCCCCTCTTTTTAGTTTTCTTTTCACTCAAATCTCGCCTTGGCTTCAAATCAGAAATCACCACCACTGCTTGTCGTCTCTTAATAAGTGTTGTAACTATTGTCGAAAATTGCTCTACGTTTCAAATTTGGAATTAATCAATTAATGTATTTTTGTCGTCGAGTTCGATCCACTGCTGGAAATTCAGAGATGCTCTATCCGGATGTGAAATTCATGTCGCTACTGTCGTCGAAGAGAAGTACCCGCTGTTTCTCTGAGTCAGTTACGCTACCTTGTTTGTGCTTGTTTCTCTAGTCAAATTGCCGTCTTCAGTCACGGTGGTCTGAAATCAGAGGAGTTCTACGAGGAGATTGGTGTTATTCTTCCAGATATGACGAGTGCTTCAATGGTAAGATCCATCTTCCTTTTATCTCTGTAACAGTGCTTTGATTATGCTAGTAGAATCCCGCAATCATGAATAATCAGTTGTTGTCTTGTTTGTGTTATTTGTGCTTTGGTTTAAAGCGTGTTGTGGTTGTGCTTTTGCCGAAGTTGTCGTAACTAGCTTTGATAAAACTACGATATTATTAGGCGAAAATAAATTATACTTTGTTAATAACATACATCTACCCTATGGGCATTCATCAAAGTAGACTGGATTAATGTGTTAATCGTCACTTCAACCATTGTAGATTTCTATGTGCATTTTAAAATTGATACAAGTATTATTTAATACAACATGAACTAAGTGGGTAGCAACGTGATTTGTTGTAATGAAGTGCTAACATACTAGTGGGTTCATTACTTTAGGATCTTCAATGAATTACACATGTTACGCTTGGCTTCTGAGCTTTGATTTCCCTCTGTGATTCTACAACAAGACATGTCTTATTTGATGATCCTAAATATATTACATATTCATGGAAATAATAAAATGAGTCCTTTATACATATTTGGTTATTTTATGCATTTGCTTTGGATAATTTGGCATAGGATGAATGATAACTGTACATTTCTAATTGAGTGTCGTAGAATTGCTATGTCTTCTTAATACAATATGACATTCTTGTTTCCATTATTTGGAAGTTCATCAGTAAATGAAATAACCGCTTTAAAAAACATGGTGATATGAACATAAATATAGACATGGTGATAGTTTGTACTCAGTTTGTATAAGGCATTGCACTGCGTCAGTTTATATTTGACTGGAACAAATGGAGGCATGTTTCAGTTTGTACGTTTACTTCATTTAATTACGTCCAGGGAAAGCAACACATCTAGCTCCTTGCACCTTCTCCCTAGTTGATGGAACGCCTGCTCTCCTAGTCATGTTTACACTGATGGCGCCTGGTAGAGTCTTTACGTTCATCCATGCAGTCATATATAATTGTTCAGTTTGTAGTGAATATGTGTATTTTACTTGTAATCAACTTGATCAATAATCAATAAACTTCAATCTAAGACAAGGGAACTGCACACTCTGAATCCACTGTTGCACTCTACTATCCAATACAATCTTGCTAGTATGATGTGTTCCAACTGCAGTGCACCCGTTCCCAGTACGAACACGAATAGTTATGACTGTCATTTACGATAATCTTGGAATTCCAAAAGAAGGCGTAAGCTAGTCAATTTGTTCATCTAACTTCCTTCTACAATTACTTCTTTCGTTGCATACTCAGATTTGTCTTAGATATTGAGATACAAGAGGCTGAAGTTTTTAAAGGAAAATGAATGAATGGGGTGTGTGTATTGAAACTTATATCTGTGGAATTATCATTCATGTTTATCTTTTGCTCAAATCCAACTTCAAGTGTAGATATGTTTTATTAGAAGAGAGTACTTATATTTGTAGTGAAATATGGAACTGAAACAGAGAAGTAAACTCGTTTTGATCTTCATTTTTTTCTTTTTGACGTTTGGGAAGTGGAAATTGCCAATGGGATGGTGAAATAGTTTGGGAAGACGGATGTTTATCATTTGTTCACATGTTCATCATTTTAATGGAGAATCTTTATTACTACTTGCTAAGGTTATTTTAATCTAAATTTCAGATTATTTTCACGGATGGAAGTATATATTTCAATATTTCACTCTATGTATGTACACGCTCACACAAACACACTGTTAACAGATTCTCACCATTTGTTTTAATCCTTTACCAACTGGCAGCAAGCTTTCACCAAATTCTCCCCATCATAACCAAAACTAATTTCAGACCTCATCTGGATGCCCAGGTAGATCTTGTTTTGGTTTTTCTTGTCCAAATATCCCACACCTTAAGAGTGGAAGCCTTACTTCCACTCAGCAGAAGCCTGCTATCAGCTGACCAACTAATTTGGTAGATAGGTCCTGCATGCCCCTTGAATGATGTGACAAAACTCATGCAATTCCACACCTTAACAAATTTGTCAAAAGGCACACTTGCAGTATATTGCCCATAGGGAGAAAAATATACATCGTTTGCTAGCTGCTGCTGTCCAATCATATGAGCTTTTGGTTCTTTCCTAATTCTTGGTTCCCACAATGGTAAAATCATCTGATCCTGAAACCTGTCTCTCAGGTGCATTACCTTTCACTTTTTTTTATTTTGCAAGCGCTGCCTCTTTCATTTCCTCAAGGGAGGAAAAGCTTTTTTGGTATAATCAAATGCCCCAGATCCCAGTACAAAGAGTATAATCGGTGCTCAAAGCTAGTGAGTTAACCCAATGGCCATGCTTCTTTAATGTGCGTATACATATTTCTTGTTCAGATTCCCATAATCTGGTAGTGCAATCTTGAGATCCCGTACAAATCTTTCCATCACTACCCCATTTCACACGTGTAACTGCGTGTGTGACCTGCAAGGACAACAGATTTGTGTAGTATAACATTCCAGATTTGTGTAGTATAACATTCCAAATATGTGCATCTCCATCTTTTCTAGAACTAACAGAACAACTACTTGGAGCATTCAAATGCACATGCTTCTAAGAAATTCCAATAATCCACTTCTTGTGGCCTTTAAAAGGGTTGTCAGTTTTCGGATCCCACAGAATAAGTTCTCCTGTTTCACTGTCACTCACTTGATGGTTCTCATCTACTAACCATGCTACGTACATCACCCAATTTTTAAGTATGCTAATAAAGGTACTGACAACATAACCAAAGGTGGAAGTATATCTCTAATAGATTAATTCATGTCGAAATACTGTTTTAACTCAAAATAACCTAAACATAACCTCTACTAAAAGAGTACAAAGTAATTGCCGGTTGTAAAATATAATGAATTGGGCTTTCATATGAAGAATGAATATGAAGTCAATGTATTAAAGACCGTCGTCACAAGTCAATATAATGTCTGAATGTATCAGTTCATACCTTATTCCGGTCGGTCCTATCTATATGCTATAGTGTGCTTCATTAACCTATTTTAATCAACTGCACCGAAATTTGATCAAACTCATCTTTGTCATGCTATAGTGTCTCATTATAGGTTATATAGAATAGTGCCTTTTACAAATGATAACGTGAATGTCTAAATTTTGTCATGCAGGTGCAAATTAGTTGCAGAGTTTGTTATGCTTGTCCTAATTATGTGATCTGAATAATCGAGAGGTATTACATTATTGTTAGCAAGCTAGCATGTTCCTTGAAATGGTCTGTATGTTCAAAAATTTATGCTTTAAAATTAGTTTGTGCTTGCAGCTTGTTTGTTTTTATTTTTCAATAACCAATTGAGACTTCAAAGTATGTTTTCATTTCAAAGTTTCAAATATATTTTTATTTATTGGCATTATATCTATTATCTCAAATTTAGGTTCTTGTTTTGGATCGAAGTGAAGAATGATGCCTAAAAGTGTTGCTGCATTAGAGTACTTCATAGTCTAGTCTATATTGCTTGATGATTGTACGTATAATATGTTTGAATTATTGTACTAAAATGAATTTATGTTTTTTGTATGGATTATGGATACTAGAATTGATTTTTTTTTTGTATTATCTTATTTAATATACATTTGTCATTAATTTGATTTAAATGATTACAATATTGCGTACAATAATTGTTATACGAAGAGGTTTTTTAATCGGTTACCAATATTTGAAGCAATCGATGCAAAATAAGAATGGGCCAAAGGCAATGCTCCCTATATTACATCGGTTGATAGTAATAAGTGGTGAAAAAATATTTTTTTGCATTGATTATTACTAGTAAGTGATGCAACATAGTAACTAGTTTTCAGATAAAATATTTCCTTTTGCATCAGTTATTTCTAACAACCGATGCAAAATTAGAGTTGTTGCATCGGTTCTGAAACCGATGCAATTACTTTTATCTTATTGCATCGGTTGCTGAACTGATGCAACAGAGGGGTAAACAACCGATGCAACTGACCTATTTTGTAGTAGTGCATATAAAGTGGATAAGAGAGATCACTACATAAATGACAAGTGTGACAAGGTAGACAAGATAAGGTGTATCGCTTCTCTAATGATTACTCTGCACTATTACTAGTATAACCAGAATGAGATGATCTCTTCCACTATAAGGTAGTAGACTTAGGCATACGTCCAAATGTACCCTAACTACTATCCAAATCGATCGGCTCCCTACTCCGTAGATACTCTGTGCCAGCCCCACAGTAGGATGTATCACGTCCTAAAGTGGCAACCCTTCGCTGATATGCACAACCCCATATCGACAGGTGTCGCGGTCGTCTTATCCCCTCCTGCCCGGCTCATGCACGCACATGGCCCGGTCGGTTTGCGCCGCCCACACCGTTCTCCATGTTTGGATCTCTTACAATCAGTCCAATAAGTGTGCCCCTTCCCCGACCTAGTACGGAGTACGTGTTTGGATACCTACTCCGGGTTACTGGATGAAACAGATCCCACACAATATGATACAAGCTCTCCCCTTTGTCTTGTATCCCCCACTAGGTTTTCTTTGGTTATGTATATCACTAGGTGTCTTTAATTACATAACCCTATCCTTTCTACAAGTTATGTTTACCTAAAAGGTGTCTTTAATTACATAACTTTATTATTCCAACCGGTCATGTATACCACTAGGTGTCTTTAATTACATAACCTTATCGAGTTAAGTTTGTGGGCCTAATATTACCTACCCCCTCCAGATTTGCTTAACCCATCCACTATCCAATCAATTTTACTTAACCCTAACTTTAGTTCACAATCATACAATCCCTATGGATTATATTTGGTTAAGTATTCCAATCTATTATCATGTCCATTTATGGTTTATAATGGGCTAGACCTCTCATATTACGCCTACAACTTGTGGATGCTGGATATGCCGGTCGGGTTCGGGCAGTCTTATTCCATAAGTTGGGCTAACCTCGTGTCATAGCCTGATTCGTATTTGCACACTTAGTCCTCTCACATTAGGTTCAACATTAGTGGCCGCTGGATATGCCGGTCGGGTCCGGGCAGACTTCCACCACTAATGCAACCTAACCTCGTGTCACAAGTGCAATTACAATTCCTAATTGTAATTTTAAACATTTCATTCTTATCCAATTCTTACCTATGTCTTTATAGGTTATTATGTCCCCACTTCCCCAATTTGAATTATATGTCCAATTCATATAAACATTATTTAAATTATACCAATTCTAACCATTTTTCCCCTGTTCCCTAACTAACGCATTTGCATATACTTGGCGACATCTAGGCTAGGAAGTAGCCTAGTCATACACAATAAAAAGGGAAAAGTGATGGGAATATGACAAAGGTGATTGTTTTGGCATATACATAAACTAGCATGGTGATAAGGTGGACATATAAGCATAAATTTGATGAACTTGTGGTAGTTAATTGATTGTAACATAACCATGATGTCATAATAAACATAAAAAGATCTAAATTAACAATTTAGATGTCCAACTGGTTTAGATCTATTATGATAGGCACAAGGTGATAAACTAGATCTAATTAGCAATTTAGATGTCCACATAATTCAGATCCAATAGTTAAAACTAGATCTAACACAAATAAGGTCATGATCCACATCATAGAATGTTACAATAATTCCAACAAGATATGGATTTAGATCAATAGTTAAAAATAAATCTAACACAATTAAGGTTTAAGATTCACATCATGGCATGTCATAGTTACAATAGATCCGTCAAGATAGAGGTTTAGATCCAAATCCTAACCAATTCATAATGCCATTATAATCACAATTTACAATGGATCTGATATAATTTATGCATATGAACAAATCCAAGTCATAGTCGTGTCATATTTACTTTTAAATATTCAAATCTAAAAGCAACTAGAGACTCATAGAGTTTGGATAAGAAGATAGAACTAGAAAAGATTGGATCTTGAATCTCCAATTGATTTGCTTTAGTTGCAGAAGATAATCCGCATCAGTTCAGATACCAGCAGAGTTTGGCCACCATGAATTCTCAATGAAGAAAACAAGAGAAATGACCACGTATATATAGCTGCCAGACCCTCTGAAACCGACTGCCATGTCAGCCCTAGGGTGTCGACACCCCTGTGGGTGGGTCGACCCTGGTGTCGACACCCCTTAAGGGGGGTCGACCCCGGTGTCGACACCCCTCTAGGGGGGTCGACCCCCTAGAGCGGGAAAACTGCCGCCACTTTTTCTTTTTCAAATTTGAACGGTTTTGGATAAAATTATGACTCATCCCTGACTCAAGTGTATATATATAATTCTTCTGCACGTATACAAACTTAAAACCCTCATAACCTCTTCAGACAATGTCCATTTTACGCAAACCAATTGTCTGCCTTGACCAGAATTTCGAGACGGACGCAATGGCGCAGTCCATTTTCCTTAATTCTGAATATTAAATTAATTATAATTTAATTTATCCTCTTTTAATATCGTTAAAAATACGGGGTGTTACAGTGTCGATCATTGTTGTCTTCACCATAGCTTGCTCCTAGGGAGTCGAATAGTGCTGAATAATAGTGGATTGCTTCTATGAATCGGTTCAGAAATGACCCCCGTTTGAGTAAGGTCTTGCTCTACCATTGTTATCACCTTCGGATTTATCCTCTGCAGAAGCTTGAGTGAACTACTATCAGACCCAGTAACAACATACAAAGAATGATGCAACCAATGCACAACCACAGCTTCCCTTCTTCTAATCCCTAATCTCTCCGCATCTAAATTTCCATTCTTTCCATTAATAGCAATATATTCAAAGCTCAACCCTATGGTCTCTGCGAAATCACTCAATCTCTTCCCTGTGGCCTCTAGAGCCTTCGGTGAGTTCCAGACTTGTCAGTCTCACTTTGGGCGGGCCATCGGGCCTTGAAGCAAGTATATGAAACAGTCTGTGCTATTGAAGGGCCCTACATTATATCTAGATCTATAATATGAGCATTCACCTCTCTCTCTCTCTCAAACGCTTCTTGGATCGCTTGGTTTGATGTGAAATGTGAAAACTTTATGAATGGGCTGACGCCGTTGAATATTTGAAAGGTTGAAACTAGTCTCTGACAATGTGGGGCTATCGGGAGAATCACAGATATCCCCAAACATGAATTGACTAACGTTGCTGACATTGCTTCGGAAAAATAAGCTTCCACTCTTTGTGTGACGTGCCGCATGAAGTTAAATGCTTTGAATTTTCTAAAGTAATTTGTTTGCTTCAGCTAAATTTTCGGATGCCACTGTTTCTACGCATTGTAGGAGAAGAGTTAGAAAATGTAGTCCCTCTTCGTCTCTCTTCTTCTTTCGATTCATCTCCTGTTTATCATTTGACTTTTCTGTTATTGCAATGTGGAAGTTGAGGCATTGTCATTAATATTAGTTTGTGATGCTTTTCTGCTACCTAAAGATGTAGTCAAAAGGACAAGCAGAATAAATATATGAGAATTTTGAATTAAATTATTTAACAAAAACCGAACAATACCTTCTACAATATACTCAATATTGTATTTCAAAGCCATGTCATTGTACCTAAATAATCACATCATGGGTCAGCTTTGAACATTTATTTCATCAATCAGAATAACAACCAGAATATAAAATTTTCTTAATACACAAACCAATTGAGTAGCCATCAATCAGTTCTTTTTATTCTATCTTTGCGAATAGCTAAATAAAATTAACACTAGATATACCAAAATAAAACGATAATTTTAGATTAAAAAAATGTGTACATTTTAAAAGCATAGGCATATTAAATTAGAAACTATGAATTATCCAAAAATGATGGAACCAACAAAAGACATTATTCAAAATCAACCATCTACCAAAGTTGAGGCAACATTTACTAAAATCTTTAAAATAACAGAAAATAAGTAAATACCTCGGCTAATTTAGGGTTTTTGCAGCCTCCATTTGTTTTGAATGCTTATTTAGGGTCTACGCAGAAAAGAGGGAGAGAATGAAGGAGTAGTGGATGAAATTTAAGGTTTATGTAGAGATAACAATAGATTGAAGAATTGAGGAGGAGTAGAGAAGGAAATTAGGGTGAAGTAGCACAGGACAGAGGGTAAAGTGAAATAGAGTTTGGGAATTTGAGAGTAACGTAACAAGCGAATTGGTTTAGGCGGGGTAAGGCATTAAATTTTTTCCTTGAATAACATGCGCGCTAAAGAATAAAAATAACATTAGTCGCTTTTGCATTTAAACGCAACCAAAAGGTGCAACCATATTCACATTTTCTTGTAGTGAAAAAAGTTGACATCACTTACGTGAATTTTTGAAACTTGACCAATGATATGTCACATATTTGATCCATGCTATAGGAGGAGGAAATCAGATAGTATCATTGGCCTCAGCCCAGCCTCGATGGTCAACAGAAACACTCATGTTCTACAAGTTTTACTAAAATTATCTTCTCTAGTAACAAAAAGATACGTTCTTGTACAAATCTCAGTGTTTGTGTTCTTAATGGCTTAACACAATGGAACAAAGAGAAAGGAGACCAGATTGATTTCTTCCATTATAAGTTTGTCGTTCACATTAAAAGATATGTTTTGACCGCAGAGTCACAACATCTCAATAAACAACATAGCAATAAGACGTGAAATAATCATGAAAAATACCCGAGATTGAGTAATTTGGAAATGTCTTTTGTTATAGAATGTGCTAGCAAGACTATATGAAGGTTATTACTCTATTCAAGATTTGCCTAAAATTCTAGCACCGATGCTTAACTTAAAAGGGAAAAAACTGAGAAACAAAACATCGTTGAAAAGAAAAAAGATAACACATTCGAGAAATTCCTTCAATTGAAAGAAAAAAGCTTAGCGAGTTGAAACTTTAGCAGGATCTGTTCACCCAAATCTACTTAAATTTCTAAAATTATATTTCCTTCAATTGCAACAGCAACCAGCCATATTCTCATACACATTAAACTTAGAATTAAACCCAGAATAAACAGTTAGCGCTGAAAACTTTAATTCACGAATTAAACTCGGAATTAAAATAAAAAAAAGGAAATTTTACCAAATTCACGGCTTCTTGTGTTTCACGGCCTCGAGCGTTTCAGCTTGTGTAGGAATCGCGACTTTGAGTTGAGTCAAGCACGGAGTGGAGAGAAGATTCTGTGTTTTTTTTGGAGAGGAGAGGATAAAGGAGACGTTTTTTGGAATTTGGAAAGGAAGAGAGGAGACTCGAGAGGAGAAAAGGGATTCAGAAAAGTTTTTGGAATTTGGAAATGAAAGTAACGTCGAAGGAGGGAAACGAAAGTTTTTCCCCGCTAAAATTTAGATTAGATGAAAAAAAAAAGAGCGATAAATCAAGTTATGTTTCATTGGAACGAACACTAGCCTGTCTTAACAATATCAAGTCATGTTTTCGTGCTATTCTGGTTGCTATTAATTAAACATTTTCTTATAGTGGAAGGTGGTTCCATACCTTGTCACAGTTGGAAATCCATTACCCAATAAGCGCCCTGTAGTTTTTTTTTTGTAAACTATGCATGTGGAGCATGAGATGCAACCGTTCCGCTAGATCGCTATTGATTTGATTAAACACTATTATAATATCAGAATAGTGTTGATACAAAGAATATTTTTGGTTATCGTAAGGTAAAAATCATCCGTATTTGTGTGAGGATTGGTCTTACGATTATCCTTTCTTTTAAAAGAATTTTTGAAAGTTAAATCAAGTGGTTGGAGTTTACTCACACCAATCTCATGGCTGGCCCAGAGTTTATTTTGTTTTGTTTACCCTAAACTCTTGGGTGTACAAAATTTGTATGGGAAGTCAAGTAATTCAGGTATTTTTAGATACCCTTGGAGGAGCTTGGATCAGGAAGCTTCACTGCTAATTATGTTGTGTATTTTCCACTGTGCATTGTATATGTACTTGGAAACAGGTAATTATAACTGTTCCAGTGTTAGCTAGAAATAGTAGTTGTATTATGATGATGGTATGTATATACAATTACAGTTTTGTAACTTAAAGTTGTTAATATATTATAATTTGTTCCGCTGCGATATGAGATTCTGTGTTGTTATTTCTGTTCTTCCTCTATCTTTTTCTTCTTTACACATAATGATTCGTATTTCTGTACAATTTGAGTTGAACATATGTTGTATTTAGTCAACTCAGAAAGTATGGATTTGCGGGTCGTTACACTTCATCTCCATACCTATAGACTGGTCCAAGCGCATCACGCCATCGTGTTATAATATCCTATGTCTAATCTTTTACTCACCGCTTGCTTTAACTTATCACATTGCTAATTAACTTGATTATTTAAACATTTTTTTTTCTATTAAGTTATTGGTTTATTAGCTTATGCTTGGCCGCTTATATTCCCAAATCAGCCACACATATTGGAACAGACCATATCTATGAGCCACTTATTTTCCCCAATCAGCCACACTTGCCGGAATGTACTTCCACTTATTATTATTACATTCATTATACTTAATATAGTCCTCATTTACTAATAATAAGCCTCTTCTCTTTTCTTTCATGTAATTCTAACCTCATGTTATACCGTTACCACGACCGTTGTTGTGGGTTTACTTATTAACTTAGTTCCCATAACTAAGGTTTATTAATAAGTTCTCATCTTATCTTTTATTATAACACACATTATATTGTTACCACAACCATTGTTGTAGATTTACTTATCAACTTAGTTCTCTTAACTAAGATTTATTAATAAGTTCTATTTTCATCATTAATTATAACCTACATTATAATTCCATTTCTCCCTAGGACAAGCCTATCTATTATACTTCATTCCCATTCATATAATTAATTATAATAGGTTATATTCCCCGTTCATCACATTTTCCTTTGATTCCGTGTTATTTAAGCAAACATTTACTGTCGTAACCTTTATTTTTATTTTATTTTGCAAAGCAAGCGGGGTTGAATGGCCCCTACTATTTTTATTATAACATAACAATTACAAAGTACAAGAGAACATTACAATACAACATCAAATACAAGCAATGATTGAACGGACAAATATTTGTTTAGAAATAGAAACATTTCTAAACACTCTAGTGTTCCGCTCCATCCACAAAAGGTAAAGAGTTTTCTTCAAAACTTTCAAAAGCAAGAACCCACAAATGTTCTTCCATCTAGTCGATTTGAATATCAAATACCATTCCTCCTTCGAATCATATGCAGGAGAGTGTAATCCGTAGTGGAGAAGAACATGCTTCCACACAAAACTGGAATAACAACATTCAAAGAATAAATGTTTTAAAGTTTCAGGAGATCGGCTACTTAACACACATGCATCATAATCAATTATACCCAACTCAAACAACTTCCTTTTAGTATGGAGACCACTTTGCAGAATCTTCCACAACAATAAATTCTCCTTTGTAATGTTATTCGACATCCAGACACGTGAATGCCAAGGAAAAAAGAGAATACTGTGATTCAATACCTTGTAAACTGAGTTGATCATATGAGACTTCCCATTCCATAATGCATGGCAAGAAGGAAAAGGGAAAACAGTATTCATTAGGTTTGACCAAACAAAGTTAACAAGAGAAGAACTACTATGAGGGGGACATAGAGAACCATCAACCATCACACTTTCCACTGCTGCACACTCATTAATACCCGTCATTCTTCTTATATTATACTCAACCAAATCAACAAGTATCACTCCTTTATCATACCATAGGTCAAACCAAAAGGAAACATGATCCAGATGCATCAAATCACATTGAAATAAAGGAAGAAATATCAATCTCTGCTTCAACATATTCCTCCACGACCAACTACAATCATTAGGCACATGCAAAGTCCAGAAATGCGCATCCTTAACCAAATTCCTTCTACACCACCCACCCCATAAATTAGCATCATAAGAGTGAAGCTTGTTTATTCTGGAGGAGAGGGCAGCCCTATTCCACTCTTTAAGATTCATAACACTTCACCCACCATTAATGTAGGGAGTACACAATCTCTTGAAAGAAACAAGTATTATTTTTTTGGAAAAAGGATTGCCATGCCACAAGAAATGATTAAGAGCAGAACTCACTATGTCTATAACTTTGAAAGGGAGTATAAAAATCCTAGCATAATAAATGCACATAGATAGAGCAACAGTTTTACAATAACTTTCGTAACCTTTATTTACCGTCTTGTACATTTTTATTATTACAGGAAATGTTTCACACACTTCGTCAAATTGGTTGGTGGAAATGTATAAAAAAAAACTATTTTCATAATATACATCAATTAATATCCGTAGTTGCAAGCTATTTCTCTTTATTACATCATGTGCATATATTTGATTAGTGTGCAATGTGGCAAAAACCCCTATTTCACACTTAATCTCTATTACCTTTCGTTTTCTTGGAATTACGTTCTCTGTAATTACCGTAATGGTAATTATGGAAATGTATCACTTTTCCACCCCCAGCTAACTCAGTACACAACTAATTCCCTTTTCTGAGTTATATATTATTGTTTTCTTACACAATTTCCAATTCCAATTTAATTATGATAATTTTCTATACAAAATTAGGCTTACTAGTTCTTATTCCATTTTATCCATAATTTACTGTAATCTTTCTTAACCCAACATTTTTATAATGTTCTTAACAATACATTTTGGAAACATACATAATTTACCGTCAAAGTTACAATCCTTTCATTACAGTAATTTCTTAGGCCCAAATAAAAAATATAGGAATGAATTTACACAATATTCTTAATGCTTTTAGGGAATGAATTATATCACAATTACCATAATTTCAATTATTCATTACGTTAAGAATTATAGGGAATTAAACCATAAATATATTATTACCAAAAGGCATAATTTAAATCCACTCACATGTTAGCTTTCCAATCCCATAATCTGTTAAGGAGAAAGCACGATTAATAATTACAGGGAACTAAATGATAAATATACCATTACCAAAAGGCATAATTTAAATACACTCACCTATTAGTTTTCCAACTCCATAATCTGATTTATAATTATTAACCGTGGATTCTCCCTAATTGATTCAATATTTTAATAACCATAGATTTACAATTCAGAATCCAATAGAAAACAAAAGAATTGAATTGGAATCAGATCTATGGAACTTACCTCTTATGGAAAGGTATTCTGAGCGACTATAATACTAGCTAAGAATTTCATTTTCTAATTCTTGTTTCTTAAGGCCTAAAATAATTTAATTTGATTCACAAAAGGTTTGGAGAAGAGTTGAAACGGCAGGGCCTCCGCGTCTGATCAAAAAATAATGAGTTTGACGGCTAGCCGTAGGACGTTTATTTATAGTCACTTAAAATAACCTGGTCCGTTAGATTCGTAGAAAGCAAATCAGAACCATCGCTGAAAATAAAACATGCTCCACCTAAAATAACTCACGCTGCTGGCATAATATCGATCGACCCAACTTTGCCTTGGTTGACACTGGGTCGACCAAGCGCTAGCATGGGTCGACCCATACACGTTTAGAACAAATGTGTATAGGTCATTTAATGTGTGATTTTTTCTTGCCTTCATTTGCTCTTAACGTTATAATCCTTTAACGTTATAAATTAATTTCTTTCCTTATCCTTTAGCCTTATCCATTCAAAATTCAGATGCGAAATAAATGCACGTATATAATTTCTTCCATTTTAACTTTCTGCGTATTTATTCCCTTTTTAAATTCAATGAATGTTGTCTTTAATGTTTATTTTCATTATGTTTCACACCATTTTTAACGCGCATTAATTCCATTTCAATTGCGCACCATTAATATATTAACATGCGCATATCTATTCTAAATTGAAACGTTACTTAATTAACGTTATTTCAAACTTCCTTTTATTGCATATTTTATATCATTTACAACACACGTTTATTTTGTGCGTTTCTTCTATAATTTATTTTGACGTTAATTATATTATGACATATGCTATCAATTAATAGGAACGTTTCAATTTTAATGTCAATTACTTTCCTCTTTCTAACTATCCATTTATTTCAATTTCAAACGACCATTTTACTAGGAATTTATGTACATACATAATTTAAAAATATAAATTATATTTGCACATATTTACGTACAAATATATTCTGATGCTAAACTTTGTACACTCATAAATTTGTTGTACGAACTCCGTTCGTAACATATTATATATGTAAAAAAAGCCCATTGCTGACAATTCCAAAAATGTATGTTTTTCATTCATCGTTTTCTTTAATTATTTAATTTAATTAATATGATAAAAATGCGAGTTGTTACACTTTAGCCCCCTGAATAGAAACCGTCCACCTTTAAATGTTGGGACGGACCTGAATCTACTTTGCCTTAAGTTGCTTCATCTTCGACGAGTGTACTTTCTATGCATTCGTTCAGTTTGTGCTAGCCTTAGATGTTTCGACCATGACTTCGCTGATTATTTCTTAAGCCGTGGTTGCCAAAATGAAAAAAGTACTCAGGAGATAGAAGCGACATGCTTCAATCACAATGAAAATTGGCCTGGCCCAGATGCGATTAGATCTCAGTCTCATGAAGAAGTGATGCAGTCTTGCTTATTGGAGTGAATTGACATACTATATGATGTTGGAAGGAAATGATGCAACTTCAAAGTGAAAAAAGGCGATATTGCAAGGCAGATGAAGTGATATGGCTGTTTACTCCTAGGACACCAAAGCATTTCTAAAATACTTTCAGGATGACACACCTCTGAGGTGAGCCTACTTCTATGACCTTGTCGAAGCACTTTCTTGATATTATTATCAATCAAAGGTGACTCGCCTGTATGAGATAAGTTATGGTGTGCATTAACTCTGTTTATCTGATGCGAAACAAAATGGCTTTCCTGGTCGAAGATCTCGATCTTCGTTCCTTCCGAGTAACAAATATATTTTTCATCAAACAAACATGAATGTAACATAAATATCGTTTAATAAATAATTGCTTTAGAATGTCATTTTTGTTATATTAATTTGGTTATACGGTAATAATCATAAAAACAAAAATAACAAACAAATTTAAAAAATGATACCTATAGTATACAAAACTGATACATAAACCTGATAATTAAATGGATAACAAAAACGATGCTAAAATAAGGTTTATTGAATGTTTGATGATAACATAACACGATAATTCAACCCAATGAATTTTGATGTATGCATTCATATGGATTATGTAACAACTACATTTTATACGTACTTATGAAAAGTAAACATTAAAACACTTCAAACTACAATCCTCATTCTTGTATAACAAAATTGATATCAACATAGCAGAAAGCTCATATTAGTGACTGTATGATTGTAACTATATGATTGTAACTCACGATTGAGTATATTATCAATTATGTTGAGTATCACTTACAACAAAATTGATACATATATTTATGCAAAAATTATCCCCACTAGTCATTAGATATAATATGCTATGTGTAACACCCCACCTCCGCTAGGGTCACTCACAAAGGGAATGCACTAGGTTTGGTGAAGCATTATCGAGGTAAACATGCACAGAAATATTACAAGACAGAACATATATAAAACAGCGGAAGTAAAACAAATTTCATTACCTTATAAAATAGTAAGGTCAAAAGCCTTTTTACATCAGAATACATCAAAACCTGTCTTGCAATAGTAAAGAAGCATAAACCATTTCATAAATTATTCCCCAAGTAAAACAGTAAGGTAGCCATAGCCAAGAAAAGTCCAAGCCATGCATGATGACCTTCAAGCAGAGGAAGTCCGAACTAAATAACAGTGTTTCCTCCCTGAAAACCTGGGGGGGAAACGGAAGACAAAGAGGCGAAACAAAACGGGGTCAGTCATAAAGACTGGTAAGTCCTATCTACTTCCAGTATAAAAACAGGTAAAGGTAACATGACATGCATAAACTGAAAGTAAACATAAGGATGCCGACAAGATAGATAAGCTAAACCAAGATAACTGGATGAACTACTGTAGCAAGATAAACTAAGGTATCATGATAGACTACAGTGTCGAGATAAATCAAGGTATCACATCGTCAGGTTTCTATCAAGTATACTATCCCAAGGTATCTATCATGTATAAAATCCCACGGTATTTATCATGTATATTTGCTCTGCACCTCTCGTACTAGTATCCCAACCCGCGTCATGTGTTAACTATGAATGTCCCTTGCCCAATGTCATGTAATGGTCCATGTCAACCTAATATATAGCATATGTAGGTTTTCCCAACTCGTATGTTTCTTTCCATGTATAAGTTCATTCCTTTGCCGTATGTCGTTCGGGCTTTCCCGTGTAAATCTATACCACCTCAACGTAGTACCATTTTATCCTTGAAGTTGTTTTGGACTGCTACCCTTGGTCTGGTTATGTTTTCTTACCATGAACTATCGCGTGTTCACCTAGGGTTTATGCCACTTAGGACCGCTAGGGATTATGCTACCTAATGAACGTTTTCGTATCTCGGTTTGGGGTTTAGCCACCTAGGGCTACTAGGGATTATGCTACCCGTCCACCACGCCCTTTTTCCCACGTAAGCACCGTGAATCGTTTTCCATGTCTAGACGCACATGTATCTCAATGTGCCATCCGAGTTCCGTGCCAGGGTAAATCAAGAAATACGGAACTCGGTCGGGAGCTTTAAGTCATCTGCCGATGCAGATATCAAGGTCTGTTTTTGTATTCGTGGCTATGGTCCCATGTTACCCCTCCCTCAACTATTGAAAGGCAAAACAAGAAAAGTCATGTATGAGAACTACACTAAGGCCATCGATGCCCCCTTCCCGGACGGCCAACCTCACCCATACCTAGATAGCAAGTATGGTCTGTTGGGTGTTCTCTGCCTTTCCGTACGTACACGATTGACTAAAGATGGTAGGTGGCCGACGAATGTGCTATTTAGGGCTACCGTGAAAATATCGCCGACCCCACGCTAATCCACCCCAGTCTTTAGGTTGCTCGAACAGCAACCAAGGCATACTCTTGGTTCTTCTACCGCAGACCTTAACCTCTTGTGAGCCCAGGCGGATCATCTGCAACCTCACAGAGGGATACCAAAAGTATCCTCACGTCCCCCGAAGCTACCGCTTCGTCACCCAGTTCGTTGGAGCCTTTATCTAAGTCAGATAATTCGCTCCTCCACGTGTGTTCAAGCGATGACCTACCATATCGGGTTACTCATCTATCTGTGAACTGGTCCAATTTCCTTGACTAAGAATTATTACTTAGTTATCCTTAACTAAGGTTTACCACTTAGCTTCTCTTCCCGCTATCCTTGTTAACTACGATTTTCAACCTAGTCCCCTGAGCTAGGGTTTTGTCTAATGGGTTAAGTGTTGTCATTCAAGTTCATGACTTAACCCGCCTACGAATCATGTCAAGATTGGCTAAGTATTTAAGTTCAAGGCTTAGCCCTACAAGTTGGTTAAGTATACCAAGAAGCTCATGACTTAACCCTATCAAGTCAAATTGGTTAAGTATTTGTTTGTCTTAACCCTATCAGATTATCGTGTTAGATTGATTAAGCATAAATTATCTTAATCCCATCAGATTATCGAGTCGGATTGGTTAAGTATGGGTTAGCTTAACCCCATCCACTAATCGTATTACAATGGTTAAGTATATTTAAAAGGTCTTGTGACTTAACCCTATCAGGTCCGCATATTAGATTGGTTAAGTATAGGTTACTTAACCTCATCAAATCACCATGTATAATTGGTTAAGTATAAGTTACTTAACCCCATTAAATTATCATGTTAAGTTGGTTAAGTATTGGTTACTTAACCTCATTGAATTACCAAGTTTAGATTGGTTAAGTGTTTAACTTAACCCCATCGAATTACCGTGTTTAGATTAGTTAAGTGTAGGTTACTTAACCCCATCTAATTACCGTGTTTAGATTAGTTAAGTCTAAGTTACTTAACCCCGTCTAATTACCAAGTCGGATTAGTTAAGTGTAAATTACTTAACCCCATCCCCTAATTGTCATTAAGAAATCAAGTCCGGTTCCACTTAACCTACCCATTCGTGTCATATCGGTTAAGTGTCATTAGTCAAAATTACTTAACCTTTTCATGTGGCATTAATTAGATTAATGCATCCCAACCTCTCACATTAGACTTTGTTGTGGTTACTAGTTAAGCCGGGCGGGTCCGGGTAGCTTTACACCACAACCTAGTCTAACCTCGGGTTTTAAGTGCTATATGACCAACTACTCACATTGGGTCCTATTGTTTGTAGCCACTAGTTAAGCCGGGCGGGTCCGGGTAGATTTATGCTACAAACTCAACCCAACCTCGAGTTGGCCACTTTCATGTTTGGTCTAGTGTCATATTACACTTACAACCCATACATGTCTAGTTTTCAAGTCCCATGTTTTCCTACGTGTCATGTCCACATTTTAGTTTAACTTACATGTCATGTTTCATGTAACTTCAAGTCACGTTTCATGCCATATTCACGTTTTGTCTAAACCACCCAAAACGTATTTTCAAACGCAAGTGAAAGCGAGTCAACATAGTAGAAATACTATGATAACACATTAGCCTAAAACATGCACGATGTACTAAAGGGATTGGCCACAAACATGCATAATATCATAAGGGGTTTGGCCTCAAACTTGCATAATATCTTAAGGGGTTTGGCTCCTTTTACATGCATAAGCCCCAAGTCATGTTCATGCACATATTTCACAAGTCAAAGTGGTTCCAAGCGTTCATGCCAACATCCCACAAGTAAAGGTTCAATCTTTCATGATAAACTAAGTTAAACATAACATGAGTGGCATGATCTAGTCACTAAGTAATAGCCAAAGTCATAGGTTCAAGAAAAAGGGCTAAACTAGGTTCACATAGGCTAGCATACTTATGTTCATCGCATTTTATTCCATGTCTCATTAGAACCACCGTTTAGATCTACAAGTAGCTAGAACTTACATAGCGTGGCAAGAGGGCTAGGAGCATGAATCGTCTTGACGAAGAAAGGAGGCTCCTTTGTTGAAGAATCGTCATGAAATTTGCATAGCAACGTTGATCTACCCTCGATTTGATGTAGAAAGCTTGCACCTTTTGGTTTGAACCCGATTTGAATGCATAAGCCCTTGGAGTTGGAGATGGAGGCCATGATCAAGATAGATTTTGGCAGCACTTAGTTGCTAGAATGATTTTTAGTGATTTAGGTTAGGTCCTAGGGTGTTTTTATAGAGATTAGGAGTAGTTTAGGCCATAGGATAAACCCTAGGATAGATCTGAGCCCTCAAAATCCGTCATAGGCCCATAAAACCGAGCCAAGACAGCAGCAGGTGCACCCAGGCCAAAGTGGCCGGACCACCCAGGTCGACACCCGTGTCGACTGGGCAGTCGACCTGCCCCTGGGCGTGTCGACTCCCCAGTCGACACCCCAGTCGACCTGGGGCTTGGGCGGGAATTTTTCCCGCCCAATCCGTTTGGCTCCAGATTTGAATTTCGAACTGTTTTTGAACTTGAATTTTTCTGAAAACTTTGACGGGCCATAACTGGGTCATACGGACTCCGATTCTCGAAAACTCGGACTCTATTTCGCGTATTTTTCCGAGACGAACGCAATGGCACAGCCCGTTTCCCCTGATTCAGGTTTTATAATTAAATTCTGCCTTGATTCTTATCTTAACACGTTATTAAAATTCGGGTTGTTACATTCTCCTCTCCTTTAAGGATTTCGTCCCCGAAATCTCCAAGTTAGGAAGAACGTATCCTACCATCCATCATCCATCTACTCAAAACATCATCCACAGGCAACCATGGTCCTTAAAAGATTCCTAATGCTTTATGAACACATGCAGAAAGTGTGTGTATATGTTCCTTAGCTAATGCTAATGATCAGGCCTGAATGATCTTTCTAATGCAAAATATGTTTAGTGCCATGAATCCGACATGTATGCGAATAGTCCTAGTCATATAAACACTATATGTGTGCACAACCATTCATCCACATGCAACATCCACATGATAACATATTCAATTTCATCCATAAACAAGTATAAATACTCGTGCATATGCAACATGAAATGTGACTGAGTCGATCTAGTATCTAGTGTGTATTTGCGCATCCACGAGCAACCACTTGCAACCATTAGCAACCATATCAATCATAACATGTTTCAAATACACGTTTACATCCATAGGGTTCTACCTAAGGTTCCCAAGATAGGATCGAGGAGATAAACAAGATAAACTCCTTACGGGGTTTGCAACGGAAACAGGATCGAGAGGATATCCACCAAGCGATAGCATGCAAGCAAGTTCTATAGGAGAACCAGGGATCAACGATATACTCTTAAAAAGAGATATGATGCGCGCGTTTAAGCCTCATTTCCTTGAGCTTAATTCCAGTGTGCCTTGACCACCTTTGACTTCATGATTTTCGTAGCTCCTTGATTCCTATTTCCAAGGTATGAGTTGGAACTCATTTCACTGTCGCCTCTCGTTTCACTTTCACTTATTCTTTCCCTAGTATGCTCGGCTCAAACATATCTGCGTACTCATGCAAGCTCTCCAAAATTCACTAGTGAATTTTGGATCTCGTTTACCGATGCCAATCCATGTTACCCCGTGCACTTACTAGGGTGATTCCTATAACCCATGCTTAAGCGGAATGAACCATCCGCCTTATTGGCGAACGTTACTCGATCGGATCAGAGATTTCCGATAAATGCATCAAGAGATTCTAGGTAACTAACCATGACAAAACCCAAAAGGTTATACGAGACTTCGAGGGTATTACCAAGGCAAGTTAAGAGTTTAACTACCCTCCTTTCAAAACCGAGAATGGCATCCCTTACTGGATAACCACTTCATCCCAAGAATCCATCCATAGCTCAACAATAGAAGCATTGCTTCTAATCTCAACACTTGGCATTTACACTGTCAATTCCAAACAAGTCATGAATAAATGGACCGATCCTCCAATAGGATTTGAGACAAAAATGGGATCCTCTACCACGCTAGTACTAAGGTGCAGAGACTCAACTATCGAAGTAGACTTAAATGATGCGATGATCAAGACAAAGTCTAGACGGGATGATAGAAAAGAAAGGCTAAACCTTCAACAGAAACGGTACCATCCCTCTTAGGTACGCTAGAAATGAGAGCATACAATTGTCCTCTCGATGATCTTGTCCTCGTCCCATAACACTTAACTATGCATCCCGTTTTACCATGCCAAAGATACCCTCTCGTCATGGGTTTTATTGTTCATCTTTTTCCCTCCTTATAGCACGACAACAGGTCTCTCGAGGACTCCCTCCATCGTACGGAAAACTCTTACTTGGCTAGACAAGGATTAGTCGCAGTTAAAACAACTGTGACTACGGATGGAGGAAGGAAAGGAAAAGAGACTCGATCAAGGAAACAAAGGATAGTGCTAATGGCTTTTGGGGAATAGCCTTTAAAAACTTTTCTTGAAAAAATGCTTCTTTATAAACGGTTTCTCAAATAGTTTTCAGAAGGTTTTAAAAACTTCTGCCCAGTCTGGTAACCTTCTGCTCTGATACCAAATGTAACACCCCACCTCCGCTAGGGTCACTCACAAAGGGAATGCACTAGGTTTGGTGAAGCATTATCGAGGTAAACATGCACAGAAATATTACAAGACAGAACATATATAAAACAGCGGAAGTAAAACAAATTTCATTACCTTATAAAATAGTAAGGTCAAAAGCCTTTTTACATCAGAATACATCAAAACCTGTCTTGCAATAGTAAAGAAGCATAAACCATTTCATAAATTATTCCCCAAGTAAAACAGTAAGGTAGCCATAGCCAAGAAAAGTCCAAGCCATGCATGATGACCTTCAAGCAGAGGAAGTCCGAACTAAATAACAGTGTTTCCTCCCTGAAAACCTGGGGGGGGGGGGGGGGGAAACGGAAGACAAAGAGGCGAAACAAAACGGGGTCAGTCATAAAGACTGGTAAGTCCTATCTACTTCCAGTATAAAAACAGGTAAAGGTAACATGACATGCATAAACTGAAAGTAAACATAAGGATGCCGACAAGATAGATAAGCTAAACCAAGATAACTGGATGAACTGCTGTAGCAAGATAAACTAAGGTATCATGATAGACTACGGTGTCGAGATAAATCAAGGTATCGCATCGTCAGGTTTCTATCAAGTATATTATCCCAAGGTATCTATCATGTATAACATCCCACGGTATTTATCATGTATATTTGCTCTGCACCTCTCGTACTAGTATCCCAACCCGCGTCATGTGTTAACTATGAATGTCCCTTGCCCAATGTCATGTAATGGTCCATGTCAACCTAATATATAACATATGTAGGTTTTCCCAACTCGTATGTTTCTTTCCATGTATAAGTTCAGTCCTTTGTCGTATGCCGTTCGGGCTTTCCCGTGTAAATCTATACCACCTCAACGTAGTACCATTTTATCCTTGAAGTTGTTTTGGACTGCTACCCTTGGTCTGGTTATGTTTTCTTACCATGAACTATCGCGTGTTCACCTAGGGTTTATGCCACTTAGGACCGCTAGGGATTATGCTACCTAATGAACGTTTTCGTATCTCGGTTTGGGGTTTAGCCACCTAGGGCTACTAGGGATTATGCTACCCGTCCACCGTGCCCTTTTTCCCACGTAAGCACCGTGAATCGTTTTCCATTTCTAGACGCACATGTATCTCAATGTGCCATCCGACTTCCGTGCCAGGGTAAATCAAGAAATACGGAACTCGGTCGGGAGCTTTAAGTCATCTGCCGATGCAGATATCAAGGTCTGTTTTTGTATTCGTGGCTATGGTCCCACGTGACCCCTCCCTCAACTACTGAAAGGCAAAACAAGAAAAGTCATGTATGAGAACTACACTAAGGCCATCGATGCCCCCTTCCCGGACGGCCAACCTCACCCATACCTAGATAGCAAGTATGGTATGTTGGGTGTTCTCTGCCTTTCCGTACGTACACGATTGACTAAAGATGGTAGGTGGCCGACGAATGTGCTATCTAGGGCTACCGTGAAAATATCGCCGACCCCACGCTAATCCACCCCAGTCTTTAGGTTGCTCGAACAGCAACCAAGGCATACTCTTGGTTCTTCTACCGCAGACCTTAACCTCTTGTGAGCTCAAGCGGATCATCTGCAACCTCACAGAGGGATACCAAGAGTATCCTCACGTCCCCCGAAGCTACCGCTTCGTCACCCAGTTCGTTGGAGCCTTTATCTAAGTCAGATAATTCGCTCCTCCACGTGTGTTCAAGCGATGACCTACCATATCGGGTTACTCATCTATCTGTGAACTGGTCCAATTTCCTTGACTAAGAATTATTACTTAGTTATCCTTAACTAAGGTTTACCACTTAACTTCTCTTCCCGCTATCCTTGTTAACTACGATTTTCAACCTAGTCCCCTGAGCTAGGGTTTTGTCTAATGGGTTAAGTGTTGTCATTCAAGTTCATGACTTAATCCGCCTACGAATCATGTCAAGATTGGCTAAGTATTTAAGTTCAAGGCTTAGCCCTACAAGTTGGTTAAGTATACCAAGAAGCTCATGACTTAACCCTATCAAGTCAAATTGGTTAAGTATTTGTTTGTCTTAACCCTATCAGATTATCGTGTTAGATTGATTAAGCATAAATTATCTTAATCCCATCAGATTATCGAGTCGGATTGGTTAAGTATGGGTTAGCTTAACCCCATCCACTAATCGTATTACAATGGTTAAGTATATTTAAAAGGTCTTGTGACTTAACCCTATCAGGTCCGCATATTAGATTGGTTAAGTATAGGTTACTTAACCTCATCAAATCACCATGTATAATTGGTTACATATAAGTTACTTAACCCCATTAAATTATCATGTTAAGTTGGTTAAGTATTGGTTACTTAACCTCATTGAATTACCAAGTTTAGATTGGTTAAGTGTTTAACTTAACCCCATCGAATTACCGTGTTTAGATTAGTTAAGTGTAGGTTACTTAACCCCATCTAATTACCGTGTTTAGATTAGTTAAGTCTAAGTTACTTAACCCCGTCTAATTACCAAGTCGGATTAGTTAAGTGTAAATTACTTAACCCCATCCCCTAATTGTCATTAAGAAATCAAGTCCGGTTCCACTTAACCTACCCATTCGTGTCATATCGGTTAAGTGTCATTAGTCAAAATTACTTAACCTTTTCATGTGGCATTAATTAGATTAATGCACCCCAACCTCTCACATTAGACTTTGTTGTGGTTACTAGTTAAGCCGGGCGGGTCCGGGTAGCTTTACACCACAACCTAGTCTAACCTCGGGTTTTAAGTGCTATATGACCAACTACTCACATTGGGTCCTATTGTTTGTAGCCACTAGTTAAGCCGGGCGGGTCCGGGTAGATTTATGCTACAAACTCAACCCAACCTCGAGTTGGCCACTTTCATGTTTGGTCTAGTGTCATATTACACTTACAACCCATACATGTCTAGTTTTCAAGTCCCATGTTTTCCTACGTGTCATGTCCACATTTTAGTTTAACTTACATGTCATGTTTCATGTAACTTCAAGTCACGTTTCATGCCATATTCACGTTTTGTCTAAACCACCCAAAACGTATTTTCAAACGCAAGTGAAAGCGAGTCAACATGGTAGAAATACTATGATAACACATTAGCCTAAAACATGCACGATGTCCTAAAGGGATTGACCACAAACATGCATAATATCATAAGGGATTTGGCCTCAAACTTGCATAATATCTTAAGGGGTTTGGCTCCTTTTACATGCATAAGCCCCAAGTTATGTTCATGCACATATTTCACAAGTCAAAGTGGTTCCAAGCATTCATGCCAACATCCCACAAGTAAAGGTTCAATCTTTCATGATAAACTAAGTTAAACATAACATGAGTGGCATGATCTAGTCACTAAGTAATAGCCAAAGTCATAGGTTCAAGCAAAAGGGCTAAACTAGGTTCACATAGGCTAGCATACTTATGTTCATCGCATTATATTCCATGTCACATTAGAACCACCGTTTAGATCTACAAGTAGCTAGAACTTACATAGCGTGGCAAGAGGGCTAGGAGCATGAATCGTCTTGACGAAGAAAGGTGGCTCCTTTGTTGAAGAATCGTCATGAAATTTGCGTAGCAACGTTTATCTACCCTCGATTTGATGTAGAAAGCTTGCACCTTTTGGTTTGAACCCGATTTGAATGCATAAGCCCTTGGAGTTGGAGATGGAGGCCATGATCAAGATAGATTTTGGTAGCACTTAGTTGCTTGAATGATTTTTAGTGATTTAGGTTAGGTCCTAGGGTGTTTTTATAGAGATTAGAAGTAGTTTAGGCCATAGGATAAACCCTAGGATAGATCTGAGCCCTCAAAATCCGTCACAGGCCCATAAAACCGAGCCAAGACAGCAGCAGGTGCACCCAGGCCAAAGTGGCCGGACCACCCAGGTCGACACCCGTGTCGACTGGGCAGTCGACCTGCCCCTGGGCGTGTCGACTCCCCAATCGACACCCCAGTCGACCTGGGGCTTGGGCGGGAATTTTTCCCGCCCAATCTGTTTGGCTCCAGATTTGAATTTCGAACTGTTTTTGAACTTGAATTTTTCTGAAAACTTTGACGGGCCATAACTGGGTCATACGGACTCCGATTCTCGAAAACTCGGACTCTATTTCGCGTATTTTTCCGAGACGAACGCAATGGCACAGCCCGTTTCCCCTGATTCAGATTTTATAATTAAATTCTGCCTTGATTCTTGTCTTAACACGTTATTAAAATTCGGGTTGTTACACTATGTCATAAACTTATTTATTTAGTTCACTATCCCGTGTGACAACAATGATACCAAAATATTGTAAACTCATAACTAGAAGCTGTTTGCTTGAAATTCATGCTTAGTTATTTTAAAATTTATTTTGATTATAATTTATAATAAAACTAATACCTACGTATATGCCAAACTGATACATAAATCGATTTGAAACAACTTAACAACGTCATTATTAGTGATGGCAATGAGGGCAAGTCTAGGGTCCAAACCCGCTTGACCCGCACTTGTTTTGACCCATTTAGATCCGCCTCATAGGATCTTCGGGGTGGGTAGACTCGCGACCCCTTTTGGAGGTTCGGGTCTGGGGAACGGCTAATCTGCCCCAACCCGACCCGCATGATTGAAACACTTTATAACTATAATGATTACTTGTTAATCTTCTTAAGTATACATGGTTATAACTTGGATATTATATTCTTTTAATTAAAAAATTATAAATTTTTAACAGTATTAAGTTGCATAAATGATAATTATACTATAACAAATGCATACGTTTTGAACTATTATCTTACAACTCATTTGATTATACTCTCTTATCATTGTGAATACATAATAATATGTATATAATTTATCATTTAGTGATAAAAAATATAAGTATATAAATTTATGTACATTAGAAAACAATATCACCAGGTCGTAAGGCGGGTCGGGTCTACCCTGACCCATACGGGTTTTGAATACGGGGCAAAATTCTAGACACGCACCGGATCAATGGGAAGGGTCTAAGGAGGGGTTTTAAAAGTCCGGGTCGGGTCTGGGGCACGAGAAACCCGCCCCAACCACCTCATTGCCATTTCTAGTCATTATACCAAACTACACTCATATACTTCTACATCATATATTAATTAGTCAAATGTTTACCATAACGTAATCTAGATTATATACTGATACTTACGCTCATAAATTTTCTCATAGTTTTGCATTTATACCTCAGCAAACAAATAATTGCAATCACTTCAAAACAAAATAGGAAATAAATATCACCATGTATAAATGTTACTAATACTATGTTAAAAAGATAACATAACAATTATTTATACTTGAAACTGATATTAAAAGCATATGAAACCCAATATCGAATTCTGTAATACATGAACCTGTATTAATAACATATAAAAGCTGATAGTATAATTTTACATGCTTGAAAAAGATATGAATATTACTAAAACATGATGCCAAAAACAAATAATACATGTCATTCTCAAGCATAACAATAAACTAAAAGAGATACTATGCAACCAAAATTAATAAAAAGAACAAATATATGCACCACCAATTTCACAAAATAAAAAAATACACTTCTTGAAATTCATACATACTAGCAGCAACAACATTTCAAGTTATCTACTTTATCAAGAGAAATCATACCAATAGCTAAAGGGTAGAAAACCTAAAAATAATAATTTAAAAATGTTAAAATAAAATTTAATTAATGGTTAACTCAAAAACTGCTATCGACATAACTAAATTTCGAAACTACACAAACCGTAAAATTGATACCTAAAATTTGATGCTGAAAATATTAAGAAAAATGAAACTAAAAAGATAAAATGAATGTTTGGTACTAACATACTTCAATGGATGTTCGATGATCATTGAATGGATGCTTTGTTCACTTTTCTGCTGGTGGTTGTTGGTGGAGAAAGTAACAATCAAAAGTTAGGACCTGACCAAGCTCATTTCAGTTTCAATGTGCCGGAGTAGTTAATCTTCGTATGGATGAAACCATCTTGGTGTGCAGAGCATCATGGCAATCTCCTTTCACTGTCTAATGATCAAAGTTGAGACCTGTAACCATCACAACTCACATGGAGATGATTTTCCAGTTCGTCGGAATTTCATAGGACTGGAATTAACGTTTGTCCAAAGGTTTATCAGAAGCTGTTGATTTTAACGGAGATGGTGGTGCATAATTCATGATCGAAAACGGAAGAACGAAGTTGGTGAGGTGTATGATTATGAGTTATTTTTTCCTTTAGGGAGTTTTTGTCTTTTTTATAATCTTTATGTTTGCCATTGACATTATTTTTCTAATCTTGAACATCTCCTTAGTTGGCTTTTATAAAAATCGGCTAAGATAATATAATCGCCACGGCTGTCATGCCTACCTTGTGAGTAGTAAAGGCAACCCAAAATTGACATTTGCGATCTCTATTAAGCATAGGCGATCTCTCAACTGACCCTCCGTTAAGGGCAGGTGTTGCTCAAGTGAATAGATGTTCACCAAGTTTGTTTATATTCACTGTAGAAGAGGACATGAGCATTTTTTTTACAAGAGTTAGTCTATTAATATCCATCTACCTGTTTTGCATACCCTATCAACCTGTAACTAAAACTCTCACCTCACTAACATCTTTACTCACCTCATTTGTTCTAAAATCATCCCCTTCTTATTAACTCCATCCTTCTTTTTCTATTTTTTATGCATTTACGGCTTCTCCATTTTACAATATAATTTACTACTATATGTTGCTTATTGTTCAATCAAAATTGTTGTGTTTTTGTATATTTTTTCCCCTCAATTTGATTCTCTTATTATCAAATATTTGTTGCTTTGTGAATTTGATTTCAATCCACTTAAATTGTACCATTAAATTGTATAAGGAGAAACGTATAACTCAAACATGATTACTACACAATCAACCCTAAAGAAAGCGACACTAAATTATAAAGCACATCCAATTCAAAAGTGATTAATATTTTTTTATTTGTAACATATCAAATAAGCTATAGAGGATAAAAACCGAAATTTGATATTTAACATTGTGAATGGAACCATGAAAAATTGTAGGATGTTAATAGAAATACTGGAGGTGGGCATAAACCACACCGTAGTATGGAAACCGTTCAGAGCGAACCACAAAAATGTTGTGGAAAACCGGACCGAATCCTCTCTCTAAAGCAAATACCCTAAATCGGACTGACTCGGATCGATACGGTTCGATTGCGGTTTGAACTGTTGACCCAACCGTTTTAAACCGGACCGAACCACATACCTACCACCGGTAATGTTATGATAAAAATATAAATAATTCTTATTTAACTTTTTATTTTTACGGTATATATTCTATTTTCAACGTATGTCGTTGTTATATTAAAAATAATCGTTATCACATAAGAAAAAATTATAGTTTTAGTATATAAATTTGCATATTTTTTTGGATAATGCTAATTATAATTTTATTTGAATTATCTTATTTAATGTTTATGCATTGATTGACGTTGATGTTTGGTTAATGTACAAAAACAATTTCACTTTTCACTAATTGTAAAATTGAAGTATTCATACAATTAGTAATGAATCTTTCAATTCATGATAACACCGTGTGTTTTAATCTTTAAGTGACACAACATCAAGCAATCTTAAATTGATTGTTGATGACAATAATTCTCTTATTTTATATATAATACGGGTTCAAACCGCACCAAACCAAAACCAGACCGTATTACACTAAAACCGAAATCGAACCGTTTGAACGGTTAGTATAATATTTTGTATTTTTGACCAATCGTTTGATGCGATGCAGAAGCGGTTTGGACTTCAAACCGCACCAGACCAAACTGCACTCACCCCTGAGAAGTAATCTTTTCAATGTACAGAAAAGATATCCCACCTTTTTTACTTTGATACTCCATTGCCAATCGTTTTAGAGTGCACAATTCGAAATTCTACGTTTTAAAAAGACTATTGTTATTATACTCCGAAAATGATTAAAAGAGGGATGCAGGTGAAATTCGATGAAGCTTTACTCTATTTATTCATTCTTAAATTTGACAAAGGATGCCAAAAATGGGGAAAAACAAGGGGATTGTTAAAGGGACTCTACATTTGGTTAAGGGGAGGATAATTTCAAGGGAACTCCAGCTTAATTTTTTGTTGTTAAGGGGGGTCTGGTTTATTTTAAAAAGAAAATAAAAAGAGACCAAACTGCCCAAGGCTCGTCACTTATGTTAAACTCTAACTTACTAAATTCAACGCAAATAACAAACTTGGGAATTACTAAACGTCTCAATCACTCAAATTAAATACAACATATTAGATTAAAAAAATTGTTTTTGCATTTATTTTAAATTAACCATACCAATTCTAATATGAAATTAAAATTAATTACCTAATCTGATGCCTTCTGATCACCCATGAAACTTTCTTGTGTCTCTATTACATTAAATATATCAATTTTTTTAGTGTGCTACTATTCACATCCCCATTTAGACTACTGACCACCTATACTAAAGACCATCTCTTTTTTATGTCTCTCTACTCCTTTACACTACCTAAATTATTCAATTTCTATTCGGCTACCACCTCTGCCTTTAATTCTTCATAGTTCAAAAAAAAAAACGTCTTCTTCCTAAAAAAAAGTCCGTCGCCCTACAAGCTTGAAGATTTCCCTAAATTATCAACGCAATTTCAAGCGTCCAATCAGCTGATAATATTCGTGCCACGATTGACAAGAGGGAAGAAGTTGTCTAAGTCGAGTAAGATTCGAACCCTAATTTTTTTCCTTCTGAAATCGATGCTAGGTATAGGCTTAGAAATGAGTTTGAAATCGTTGATAGTTGAAGTTTGCAAATTAGTGTGAACGGTTCTTCATAATCGAACAAACCTGTTGACCGTCAGTTGCAAACACCTGAAAATTGGTGTTGCGGTTTAGGGTTTGATATCTGAGAATTTGCGTTGTTTGAGAAGAGAAGAGAAAAGACAGTATGACTGATATTGACTGAGTGAAAAGAAATAAAGTGGTGGTAGGAAGTATGTCAAAAATAATACAATCTATTAATTTTTTAAAGGTGGTCAATAGTCTAAATAGGAGTGTGAATAGCAGCACACTTTTTTTATTTTTATGTGCATCATTAAATTGTTAACATTAATTAAGGTTTAAGTTTCATGATTTATTTTAATGAAGATTATAGGGGGTTAATATCGGAATTTTAATTTATATGTTGAAGGGGAGGCTGATTTATTTTGGTCTTCCCATAACAATTATACAATAAATAAAACTTAGTCAATCTCCCTAACCAAACTAGAGTCCCTTTAACCATCCCAAAAACCCAAAAAAAGTTGGGGTGTATGCTAATTTTTCTTCGAACGTGCATCCCCTGACCGTTACTATCAATAATCTTTGAAAATGACTGGACTTTATCCGTCTTATTTATTCCTAGTCCAAATCCCCTAAAATTAATTATCGAAACCTGATAATCATAAATTTCTAGCAATCCTGCTAGCTAAAACAGTGGCTTAAACGAAATCGCAACAAGAAGATGCAATGTAACTGTGTCGGATGTGCATTTAATTCTCCATTTTACGAAATTTTGGATCTCCGACAGCTGAATTGGTTACAGGTATGTTGCCATTGTAGACAACAGGGTTACGATTTAAAATTATTGAACATGTTCGAGCTTTAGTGACCACTTTCTGTTTCCCATGATTATACGCAGTACGTCTGTAGATGGTTTCAAAGCAATATTCAATATTCTAAAGTATCACACATTGTTTTGGTAATTTCAGTGGGAAAAAAAGGAACTTCATTCTATCATAATGAGACATTGTCCGCTAAAATTCTGAAATGTACAAATGTGTTTGTTGTAACAAGCGTCTACCATTAAGGAGTACTATGGTTGAAATGGGTTGGTTGCGTTACACGTTTTTTACTGGGTCAAGGTTTTACTTGCATTTGCTGCCTATATTATGTTTGTTGAAATGCTTTATGTGATGATTGCACTTTTTTTTTGTGGTTGGTAGGCGTTACCATTCGTTCTATTAGAAACACATAAAATTATCCATTTTTCAATCGGTGACTGAGAGTATTTATGTTTTACGTTACAATACATTGCCTGTTGATGTGAATCCATATACACTTTGTGTCGTTTGATCATTTCTTTGTAATCTTTATTAACAATACATTTATTGTCACACTTTTTTGGTGTAAACGTGAACTGCCAAAAATGTCCTTCTATGGATATTATTGAATAGTAACATCGCTTAAAAATAATATCTATTGAATAAATTTCCTTTACAGTACAAGATTCTTCCCTACAAATGTTACCTTATATTAATATCACTTGAAAATAGAGCTTAACAAAAAATTTATTTACAAATTCTTATTTTGTTAATTAATAATAGAACCGAAAATTTAAGCTAAAAAAATAGATTTCACAGTAAAGAAAAATTAGAACTAACATGCAAAGATATAACTAAATATCTATGAAAATCATTTTCTCTTGAATTATTAAACTTACGAAATATTCACGCGCGAAGCACGTGCCGTATTGCTCGTATCCAAAATCAAACTGCTATCCATTGCTGCCAGTTGTGAAGGTCATGCTAGTGTTCTATTGCCTACTGAAATCGTGTAATGTTCCGTTAATATCATGTTACAAACTATGAAGCTAACATTGGATAACATCACCGCAATATCGCTGATATAACTCATATTGCTCTTTAGCCAGTTTTTTATATTAAAATATCGCTTAAAATATAATCACTGATATATTACCCGATATTTGTTGATATATCGCCCTGATATCTAGTCTAAATAAAAGGATATTTTTTAATAAATTGTATATATTGTGGAAAATGTATTTACAAGTAAATATCTTTACATTCTCAATTTTTTTTTGGGTATATGGTGAAAGATAATATCTAAACTATATTAGAAATCACATTGAACTAATTTTTTGTTTTAACCATACAGCTATATTCTTATTCATTAGTCGCTTAACAAAGAATACTCTACTTATTCCATTATTTTATTTTTATGTTATATGTTTTATTTTGCACAAAGGCTTTCCACTTAAAACAGGATCATAAAGAGCTACTTCTCTTTTTAGTTGTTTTCTTCGTTCACCATTTCTAATTGGTTAGTTAGCTTATGAAAATCCATTATACTAGTAACTATCATACACCAAGAGCTAAAAGTCGAATTGTAGTAATCTTATATATTTGACATATCAATAAGGAATAAGCTATAGTAGTAATTGTTTTTTTAGTCACATAAGTATTTTCCATAACCATTTAGATAATAGTTATTTGACAAAATCAGCAAATTCTCAACAAGTTTACATAGTAAGTACTAACAAATATCATAATACATATAACAATTAAAGTCATGTCAATTGTTACTGATGGTCTTCACTCCAGAATAATTACCTTTTTGTTGGAGGTTGCATGCAACCTGAAGATTGTAGCTGCAGCATATTTTGACTAAAAGTTTTTGGATCAAACTACAAATATTGTTACCGACATTGCTAGAGTAGTAATTGTTACTGACATTGCTTATTTGGTAAACTAAGTCAAAATGAAATCGATCAAACTACAAATATGAAAATTTTGGAAAACTGAGATAGATGATTAAACAACTAGAGAAACAATGAATATAGTATAAAAACGAGGAAATAATAAAAATGTACAATACTCGAATTTTTCAGTTTTCCTGAGTATATTATTATTTGTATTTAATAAAGTATCACAGTAAATGAATTGTAATTTGTAAACTATACACAATCAGTATTTGATTGAAACTTGGCATTATTTATTCAAATATTTAAAAGAGAAAGTCTATTTAAACACAAAAGATAGACACGATTGGTGGCACAAAAAATCTGCATCATTAGATTGCATCTTGTATTTCACCTTCCACATAAAGATAAAAGTATCCAATGGTTCAATTCTTCATGTCACAATTTGTGTTTAGGTAGCTGACCCCATTTAAAAACTTAACATCAACATGACATTATAATGTAGTGCAATATCGTTTATAACATAACATGTTATACACATATCTGCTATTTTACCGACATTATCTGATATTGTCTTGATAATTTATCGAGACTTGATTGATACGTATTTGATACCGATATTAACTACTTAAAGTACAGTAGTGATGCTCATTTTTTATTTTCTAAATGTTAGCTTATTGGATATTACACTCACTATCACCAAAAATCTGTTGTATTGCAGGTAAAATTTCGAGAAAGATATATATATCTTATATTGAACATCCCTTGGTTTATTGAGAGATGAATTTGAATGATTTTACGGTTTTACCTACATCCCTCCTACTATATTTAAAGCAGTGTTGATTTTCTTCCCATTATCACATTGTAAGTTTTCATTGTGCTTTGTTATTGAGAAATATTAAATGATTTTTTCCATTGAATATATTTACTAAGACAAACTATTCCTTTCAAGCTTTTAGTTGAGATATCAGTAATGACCTATAAACTACACCTGATTACCTTCTCTAATACATATCCGTACGTCCAAAAAAAAAAAAAAAAATCTAGGCAAATTCTATTTATACACTACTAATTATTCAATCTACGCCATAGAATATGTAAAATTAACATACATCAATTTTTACTATATAAATACCCCAATAAAGACAAATTTCTCGCTTTTATAATTTTAAAAAATGTAGTAATACATTGATTTAAGGTTCACTTTCTTAAAGCTGTTAAACTTTAAATTTTGAAATCAGGTAAATCCACACACACATGTGCGTGTGAGTGGTTTTTTTTTCTTCTTCTGTGGATGCTGGGGTTTGTTATTCGAGGGGGGGGGGGGTTTCTACTTTCTACTATTGTGTCTGCATGCGTGTTACGTCAGTTTGCCTTATACACAGAATTTTATTTAGATTTCAAATAATTTTATCAATATTTCTGAAGTAAAGAAAGAAAAGTAGGGGATGATGATTAGTATAGCTTAATCATGGTCAATCTTAAAGGATAAGGTTTGCTTGAGTTTTTATCTTTTTTTAATTATTAATTTGTTTATTTTAGGATATTAATTTGAGTTGCTGAAGAAGACCGGTTATGTCCATAAAATAAATTTGAAATAGACTGGTGTAGGAAAAGCTTTTTCAGTCTATGAATATAATTTACCAACAGAAAAATAGGCTGGAGGAAATGGTTTAAGTTGTTTTTTTAAAACTAACGATGGAAGCCACCCCCCCCCCCCCCCCCAAGAAAAAGATTGAAACACAAAGTAATGCAATATTTATGGCATTTGTTGTAAAGTTATTCTATATGTATATACCATTTGCTGTAAATATATTTCCCGCAAATATAGTGCTGATTTGACTTGCTGTTTAAACAGATAATGCTACATTAGTATAACATTTTGTTAATTTTTTCTTTCAGACTAAGCTTTTGAGTTATCACTTGTTTACAAATTTGTTGTTGCTTGTTCTTTCTGAAATTTTGTCCTTAAATCTTCACTATTTTTTCCCTCTTTTTTGAATCTGGTTAATGTGTATACCTAAGTGATTGGACCGAAGATCTCTAGCAACTCGTTCATAGATGCCTTAGCAAATGGACAATGGATCAATGGTTAGTTTCCCCCTTTTTCACATATCATGAATTAATCCATTTTTATGTTTCTGAAATAAATGCTGTCGCATTCACATGGACATCTTCACAAATTAATATTAATATTGCTGATCCAGCTAAGTTTCTGTGTTTTTTTCCTCTGGATTTCATGTTACTTCTATACCACCTGACGTGGAAGCAAGTGGCTCTTTTATACCCATTACAATATCACTGGTGCAATTGAAAAATAGATAAATGGACGAAATTTGAAATAGTGTGCCAATGCGTTTTTTTCTGCGAAGAATAATACCTGCATGTTTGAAATAGCTTCACGACATGTAATAACTTCCAGTGGGAAGCGGACAATATTTGTAATATGTTTAACGATATGACGAAACTTGTGATATGAACTTAAATGATTAATAACTCTAACTTGAAATCTATGTTAAAAATAGTACTTCACTTGTAGTCATAGGTTAATAAATCTAACTTGAAATCTATGTTAAAAATAGTACTTCACTTGTAGTCATATGTTAACGTTTCACCATGTTTTGATCGAGTCAGTGGCTGAGCCAGCAGAAAAGTAGGGCAATGTTGCAATGTTCATATTAAGCAGCAGCAGCAACAACAACAAAGACAATAACAATAAAAAGAATAAATAATACAAGCAAACAATGTTAAAATTATAAACCGTAATTAGAAAACGCATCTCTGGGTTAGCGCTAAATGTAACGTTTCATATACAACACTGATTGCCATAACATGCTTACTATATTATTCAAAGTTAAACATTCAGAGTGGAAGAAAGATTACCCGAGATATGAAAATAGAAACTCTGTTAAGGTATTAAAAGGATATAACCGTTAAAAGTTTGGAACATGAGAACCTTGTATGGACGAGACTAAAGTTTTCTGCTTTGTGATCTGAAAGATTGGGCCTTTGGATGGAAGGTGTAAGTCCTAAATAATGCGATTGTGTTATTTCTGAATGAGAAAGTTGTTGAAATCAGACGACACTATATGGTTGAATTGAAGTGGGCGAATGTGGCATTGTAGCGGAGAAGATGGTTCGCAAATCAAAGCTCAAAGGAGAGAGATATGACAAATTAAGGAAACAAGGAGCCGCTTACGGCTCAGCTCAGACATTCGACCAACCAGGTTAGATGTCTGGTGACTGGATCTGGAAAATCTAGTGACAGTCTGACCCAGTTGGTCAGACGTCACTGGAAATGAAACTTCTAGTGACTTTGGCCAGACGTCTGGCCACCCCGATCAGACGTCTGAGCCGGCTCTAGACCTGAAAGTGATTTGTGACGATTTAGGGGAATTTTGGTCTATTTGCCAGAGTTTCTATTCACCTATATAAGCTATCTTCAAATTTGAAAGGAAAAAGAATCCAATTAATCAAATCAATGGTTTTATCCTCTATTAATTATAGTTTAGGCAGTCCTAATAATTCTTCAATTTTTATCTCCACAAAATCAAATTCTTTGTGAATTATTGATCGTTGTAATCAGTCTCTTTTACTCTTTTCATTATTAATTAATAAAAGTTTTCTCTCAATTGGATGTACGCTAACACAACGTCAGCGAAACCACTATAAATCGCTGTGTGATTTATTTATCGTTATTGCTAGCTATATTGCTTGTTGATTGTGTGTGATTGGTTGTTGGATTGATCGTGTTTGGATTTTAGGATATTGATTGGTTTTTTTTCTTCTTTTACTTTTATCACGATCTAGCTTTTTCCGCTGCGTTGATGTTTTAATTTGAGTGGTCTCGAATAGGGAAACTCCACAACAAAAGTGTGTTTGGAGTTGTATCATAATGGAAATGTTCATGATCATTACTTGAATTTGAGTTAGGCTGAATAAGACTGGGCTAAAGTTCCTTTTTTCTAACTTGAGATGGGGAAAATTGTTAACTTCAGATATGGCAGAAACATAAATATTGGATCCCCATGAAAGAAATTTGTAGTTTCCGACAGGGCAGTAGCCTCACCTCACAATAGACTACCGCTGCCCTTGAATCCGAGGCATGCATCATTGTGTGAATGTTCTCTAAACGTGCTCTTGATAAATAAATTTTTCCTGTTTTACCTCACATAACATGCATGCTCCATTTATTAGATTGGATGTTTGGGAGGTCGGGGAAGTCAGGATAGGAAAATGAAGAGAGAAAATCAGGTGGTATGGTTTTGCACGTACTGGATCTTTGCTACTTAATTTCCTTGCTTTTCTGACTTGATTTCTCCAGGCTTCGAGAACTGTCGTATTAGGATACCTCTCTGAAATAGTTTTTCTTAGTATGAATCAGTGTTATCACGTCGACGACTAGTCGTCGACAAGTCGAGAAGTCGCTCTGAGGAATTCGACGACTCTCGACTTGTGCATTTCGACGACGATGGGCCAAATCGAGCCCTAATTCGAGCCCAGAACCTTAATTCGAGCCCAGAAACCCTAATTGAGCTCACTCGATATCCATTTTCCTGCTCGATTAATGCATCGATCACTAAATCGAGCATCAATTAAAAAAACCTAACCCTCGACTTGTGCCTTGCCGCTGCTCCTCCTCCCTCCACCCTCCGCCGCCAGCACCAGGAATGTTATGATTTGTTTTTTTATCCATCCTAAAAATTATTTCAGAAGACTCGATCGATTTTTAATTAATTGATTTGTTAATAAGAATTAACCTAGGCTTAACTGATTTGTTTTTAAGTGACTGAATTTGTTTAATTAACTGATAAAAGTTTATAACCTAATTAAATAATTAACTGATTTGTTTTTAAATTTTAATTATATCGCAGCGGTTGAAATGGGTATTATTTTGTTAAGCCTATTATGGATATTTGTTGAATTTGAACCTATTATTATGTTATCTTTATATCTAATTATATTATATATTTAAGTCTAATAAATATATGTATATAAAAGACTTGTCGACTAGTCACGACTAGTCAGACGACTTGTCGACTAGTCTTCTAGACGGTAGTGGCTCGACTTGGCATCGTAATAACCTTGGTATGAATATTGTTTGCAACGGCTCTTTATTTGGCACACTGCTTGGGTGCCTATATTTTGTCCCTTAGTAGGTGGGCCTATTAACATTTTAGAGTTAGGGCCGGATACCTTTGGATGCGGATAGTGCCATATTCATATCCGCATCCGAAACCATTTTCGAATACCGGATATCCGCATCCGCGAATATGGACGGATATCGGATAACTATCCGCTCTGCCAACGGTCAATAAATCAATGAACATAAATGAATCTTTTTAACTTAATATTAAGTTTTTTTTCAACCTAGTTGATTACTAAAGTACTAAAAATAAATAAGTACGATGATAATATATAATTTTAAGCATTTAGCATGCGTTTAGTAGACTTTCAATTTTGCAAAATAATAAATTGGTATACTTAATCATGTTAAAATACACATGATTTAAGCTATAATCGTAAAAAAAAGTGGACGGATAATTTTTGGATGCGGATATGCCAATATCTGCATCTGCATCTGCTTTCCTGGATATCGGATATTTAACCGCATTTCGGATGCGAATGCGGATGGATTTCAGATTTTTCGGTTATCCATTAACAGCCCTACTTTGAGTACAATCTATCTCTGAGCATTTTATAAGAAAATATCTCCTCGTTATTTGATTTCCAGTCCCAAAAGTTATTTTCTTTCCCTATCATTTAAAATAAAAATTGGGATATTTAATTTGAATGAAGACTTGACCTTCATTGTTTCTTTAATAGGAGTTGAGAATGAAACATGAAAGTGGAATGAAATTACCTCTGAGAAAACTTTCAATCAAGCATGCTTACTTTTTATTTATAGGAGAAACATTTGTTTATTTCGTGATTTGTTTGCAAAGTAAATTCCAAGATATAGACACCTATGATTCCGTTGCAGGCGTGTGTATATATAATTTCTTGTGATACAAGCAACCAATAGCCAACTTTTCCCTTTTAGGGTAGTAAGGCAAACCGTTTGCTCCTACAATAATGACATAAGTCTCTATTTTTATATGGTAAGATGTAATCCGCACCTATGACATCTCTGATTTAATATAGTAAGATGTAATCCATACCTATGCCATCTAACATATGTATGTGTGTATGTGTAAGCAAGGTTCAATAATATCCTAAATATCCCCTTAACTTCCATCGTTAAATTCATCAAATTTATGGATAAATTTGAATAAAAACAAAAGTGAATAAGGATAAAAAATTCTCCATGTTACATTTTTCATTCTCACATTTGTTGATTTGATGAATCCAATGATGAAAGTTAAGGAACGCTTAAAAAGCAAAAAAAAAAAAAAAAAAAAAGTGTATTCGAACTTTGCTCTTAGAGAGCATGTATATGTGTGTCTATATATTAAATTAATGTTATGATTTGTTAAGAGAGAGAAACTAGAAAGCTTGTGGTTAAAATCTAGAGGTTATGAGTGAGGCTATAAAATCCCCTTAATTTTCACTCTTGACCTCTTTATTTCAATTATGAGTGAGGCTATAAAATCCCCCTTATTTTCACTCTTGACCTCTTTATTTCAACCATAAGCTAATATTTAATTGATGTTATGATGTGTTGAGAGAGAGAAAACTTGTGGAGGCCATGGGTGAGGTTAAATAGTGGGGATTGCGGGGTGTGTGTGTGTGTGTAGGTAGCGGCTATTGGGACACAAAATTTGACACAAATAGAAAAACATAAAATCTGAGCCATTGGATCAGTTTGTCTTTATGTGAGGGGTGAAATTCAGGGGGCAATCTAACGATGGAGATTCATTGTGTCACCATTTGTGTCTAATTTTTGTGTTCATATAGACTTTCCCATACACACACACACCTTGGGGGGAAGGCATGTTAAGGCTGGTGAGGTCACTTGACCTCACTAGAAACACATATATATTTTTTATTAAATTATCTAAACGTTTTGTTTACCTCTTTTGCCTAAATTTTCTGGTGAGTTTTGCACCCTACAACATCAGATTTTGACGTTGCTCTCACATCTCTCCCCTAGTCCTTGCATTGATCGATGCCAATGGGTAATCTACTAACCTTATTTTAGTTTGGTCTGAATCAAATGTAGTTATTCGACGTTTACTTAAATTTGATCTTGATATGAATGGAGCCCTAAATTTGAACATTACGACTTTTTTTTTGAGTTGAATGAATTGGATTTAAAAATCGGGACTGAAATGATTTCTTTGCTAAGGTAATACCCTATTCTGAAATTGATTTGGCAGAACGGAACGGTAATAAATTTGTTGAATGAAATGGTAACAATAATGAATTTGTTGAATGAAATGGCAACGAATACACTGAATGAAATGGTAATTAATTTGCTAAATTATACTAAATCCGCTAAACGAAACATTAATGAATTTGGTGAAATCATAATAAGTTTGGTAAATGAAATGGTAATGGCTATCAATCATTTTATTTTTATTATTCTTTTTCTAACTATCCAAACGGTTGTCAAAAAAAATTCGGGGACTATCGCTTTTAAACCTCCACATTTTCCTATATTGTGACCTCACCAAGTTCAATTCCTGGCTACGCCACTGTATATACATGTACACACACATGTTCAGTAGCACTCCAAACAATGCAACATCCCTTTAGCCCCCTGATTTCAGCCACCGGTTTATATTAAATTAAGTTGGTGGGAGATGAGTGACTGAAATCAGGAGGACAAATGATGTTGCACTCGTTGAGGTGCTATTGAACGCCCTATATATATATATATATATATATACACATATATGATATATATATATATACATATATGAGCATTCTGGGACTTCCCTGTTTTGCAACACACTTTTAGCACACCTACCCTATCGTGAGCTACACTAATCTAAATTCAACAAGATTTTTTAAATGTTTAATCCGCATATATATATATATATATTATCGTCTATCCAAAATTTGAGTAGATGATAATATATATGTGAATCGAACATTTGCAAAATCTTGTTGGATTTGAATTAGAGTAGCTCACGGTAGGGTAGAAATGCTAAAGGGGTGCTGCAAAAAAGGTGTACCCCAGAACGCTCTATATATATATATATATATATATATATATATATATATGCATGTTCAATGACACCCCTATTTTGGAGCACCCCAAATGCACCCCGTTTATAGTCTCTCGTTTATATTAAAATAAAGTAGTGGGAAGAGAGAGTGAGTGGAAGAAGAAAAAGGGGAAAATACTTGGGGGAAATCAGGGGGCAAAAGGAGTGCTGCACTTTTTGGGGTGCCATTGAACGCTCGCCTATATATATATATATATATATATATATATATATATATATATATATATATGTGTGTGTGTGTGTGTGTGTGTGTGTATAATGTATGTATGTATGTATAATGACAGTAGTAGGTTCTTTTGTGATGATGAATAACATACTTAACTTAGTCGTTAGAATATTGCTTTCATATGTCTGAAGTCATTGAATCAAATCCTATAGTAGGTAGCAAAACTTAATAGATACCATCAACTCAGGTATCTAATAAAGATACAAAACTTAATAGTCCCAAGCTAAATGAAGATTTCCTTATTTTATTGTTTATTCTCTTTAGTTGACCTAGGTTTTAATAATATCCTTGGTGACAAGCAGCTTTATTATATGCATTTACTCAGACTTGTTGTGTATATAAACTCCTTTTGTTTAACTATAAAGATACAAATGTTAGTTAGGGATTGCTAATCTTGCTAAGATAATGTCTTTACTGTACTCTATGTTATTATTCCTCATATTTTTCTCCCCTCAACTATTCTCAGGAAGAGCCGCTACAATTCGAATCGGAGTTCTCATAAATGTTGACTCTCCCTTTGTTAGAGAGCAAAGAGTGGCATTGGAGATTGCGGTTCAAGACTTAAGTTCATCCAATTATCAACTGTCTCTGAACATTACTTATTCTAGCAGCAACGGTAAGTAATATGAGCAATAACTTAAATCACGTGGCTGAAACAAAATCTAGGTTTGAATTTATGTGACATAAGTTTTCAATTTTTCCAAATATCATGATCAAGATTTAATTCAAATATGGAATTGATTGGAACTAGAGTCTGAGTAAGTAATAGAATTAAAGCTGATATAGATTTCAGAACAAAACTGAAAATAAAAAAATTTGCAATAAAGGTTTATAGTCGTTTTCACCGTTGTAATAGTAAATACGGATACTGCTACAAAGCCAGAAAAATGGGATGTCAAAACGTGCGGCTTTCAATCTGATGGGTGTAATTCATGGGCTGCTGATGCTAAAAGGCCGGACATAAACATGTGTGAATGTATGCTGGAATTATATCTGCTGCCCAAATTTCAGCAGCCCGTGAATTACACACATCAGATGGAAAGCCGCACGTTTTGACATCCTATTTTTCTGGCTTTGTAGCAGTATCCTAGTAAATAAATGAGGACAATTATTTCAGTGGAAGAAATCAATTCTACTGTACAGTATTTTCCCTGTAAAGAGAATTTTTGCTGTCCCATGCATAAAAACAAGGCATGAAGGGTCGTCCAGCTCAACCGTGTCAGAGCTGGCTCTGTGTAGTACTCTCTACTATGCATAAAAAAAATGGTTTGAACTGTGGAATCACTATTGAATCCTTCTTCAAGAAAACAAATAAGCAGATTTTGCTGCTACATGAGCAAAAGAGCAGCAAGAAAATCCAAAATAAGAAAACAATTGTATAAAAAAATGCACACAAAAGTAGGCTTTTATCTCTTTTCCTGTCTCCAGTGACTTCTCACCTACCTTTGCAGTTGACGAACTTGTCAACAAATGGGGAGCCAATGCAATAATCAGCTCACTTCCTCTTTCACGATTTGAAGAAATTGCAACCAGATCAAGAATTCCATTGCTCTCTCTTTCGACATCTCAACCTCTTCCATTGCTTTCGAGTCCTTATGTTTTCCAATTGCCGCCTACAGTTCCGGAGTATACACAATGCTTGACTGATCTAGTTAGGCTGTTCAAGTGGAAACAGGTAATACTTATATATGAAGAGGAAGATGAATATGATAGATCGTCATCTAGCATCATTCCTCTTCTAAACAATGGGTTTCTTGCCATTGGATCAGATATATCCACCTATACAGTTTTTCCACCTCTGAACTCAGTTTCGAATCCAAAGGCCTTGATAAGCCAAGAGTTAAGAAACATAAATTCAGGAATGTGTAAAGTGTTCATTATAGTAAAATGGTCATCTTCTTCTCTTGCCACTTATCTCTTTAAAGAAGCATCGGCGATGGGAATGATGGAAAAAGGAAATGTGTGGATAGCAGGGGACGATATTACTACACTTGTTGACTCGTCTTTCACACCCTCCTTCATTTCATCATACATGCAAGGTGTTATAGGTATAAAACCTTACTTGCATGAGTCAGAAAAAAGCTATCTTGACTTTAGCACGAAGTTTCAGCGAAGGTTTTGGTTTAAACCAGGTATGCGTGCACTAAAGGCTTATGATACAGTTCATGCAGTCTCCATTGCTAGTAAAATTGAAAGGAAGAGTCTTCTTGAAGGAATGAAGCTGGTTGATTTTATTGGGTTAAGCAATCGAATTCAGTTCACAACAAATAAGAGCATTTCAGTTTACCAAATCGTCAATATTGTTGGGCGTAATTACAGAGATATGGGGCTATGGTCGAAAAGAAAAGGGTTTTATATCGGAGAAAACGGAATAAAAACTGACAATTCACATTCATTTGGAACAATATATTGGCCTGGAGGGAAATCAGAGAAAACTCCGGGAGGGTGGAGAAAGTTAAGAATTGGAATACCTACCCGAGCGGTGTCTGAAAAATTTCTTGATATTGAATATGACGATGAAGGTCTGGTAAAGGGTATTACTGGATTTTGTATTGATGTTTTCCAAACAGCAAAAGACTTATTGAACTATGAGCTTCCTTACGAGTTTTTCCCTTTCAACGGGACATATGATGAACTTGTTGCTAGCATCCCTGAGGTACGAACTTCATATTAGTATTTGAATAAGCTCTAAATCATAGTTACAATTATGAGCACTTTGGATGCACATGCATATAAAAACATCCTTGAATAGACATTTTTGTTGATATCAAATCTTCGAATTAAAAACGCATGCAAACTCTTCCCATCATTGGAAGATTTGATATCAACAAAAATGTCTATTCAAGGATGTTTTTATATGCATGTGCATCCAAAGTGCTCATAATTGTAACGACGATTTAGAGCTTATTCAACATAATAATATAATATAGATTGAACTGGATGTAAACTATCTGACATATTTGTATTGTTTGATAGAAATTTGATGCAGCAGTTGGTGATATTTCAATCTTAAATGAGAGAATGGCAAATGCCACATTCACCGAACCATATCTCCCTTCTATGCTATCTAGAGTCGTTCGTTTGAAGAATAGAAGCAAGAAGTGGGTGCTTACTGAACCATTTAGCGGAAAAGTTTGGTTGCTAGTCGCAGTAAGCTACATATATACTTGTGCAACTGTTGGCTATCTTGAACGACAACAGAACCCTCAGTTCCGTCATCTTCCTTGGAGACATCAAATTGGAGACACACTTTGGCTGATTTTCTGTACTATTTTCTTTGTACATGGTGCGAATTTTTCTCTCTTTTCTGCTATTTTTCAAGAGTTTCTTTCTGTTTAAGTATACTCATGACTAGGAGACAGTGAAACTAATTGAAATAGTGATCACAAAGACACAAACTGTCATATGTTCATATGTTACAGAGAACACAACTAATTTGTTATGCATTCCTTACAGGTAAAATACATAGCTACTATGCGAAAGCAGTGATAGGTGTCTGGCTGTTTGTTTTGCTGATTCTTACCACAACATTTACTGCCATGCTCAGCACCATTCTCATCACCGACCATCTTGAACCAATAGTAAATGATCAACAAATTGGTTGCAATGGAGCCTCATTTGTATATAAGTACTTGGTAGATGTACTTGGTTACAAAGATCAGCACATTACAAAAATCTCTAGAGTGGAAAACTATGACATTGCATTCCAGAGTGGAGTGATCACAACCGCTTACCTCGAAACGCCATATTTAAAAGTATTCTTATCTCAATTTGACGCTAGTAGGTACATTGTGTATGGAGATGCTATGCGCTTAGGTGGCCTTGGATTTGTAAGTTATTACCTTCCATTATCTTCTTAATTGCACTGTTGCTAATAGCGAAAATGTTGAAAGTTTTTTTCTGAAACTTTCATTAAATATGATCCTGTACGGAGGGAGGTCCGGGGTGTGGCAACCCCCCAAGGTGGAGGTGTGGGGGCAACACCCCTCGCTAACGGGGTTCGACCTGCCCGGTCAGTCGCGATGATTTAGGAGGCAGTGTCACATCCAAAACGGTACGCTTTGTAGAGTGTTGAATTTAAATTCATGTTGACGAATAGATGTTTCACTTTTTATATAACAATACATTCCATCAACACAGACTTCACTTCATTTTTATTTTCGAAATCTCTAAACAATAAACATCATCAGATAATCTTTTGAGTGCTTTTCTGTTCTGTGCAAGTAATCACAACTTGCATAAATAGTCTTCATTGTATCCTGAAAGAATGTTTTCACTCAACCCATTGTAACAATGAAAGGGAAAACATAGTGAAAGACAACGAGTTATTCGTGCATTGGAGTGATTTACTCGTGGTTGTGATAGTAATGTCGGCGAAAAGGACCCATGAACCTAATGAACTGCTTGCATGCACAAAAAGTTGCACAAACTGAAATATGGTAGTTTGGTTTAGAATAGATCTATTACGGATTTAGACCTTACAAATTTCACAGATCTGGATAGCACTGGAAAACCAACCATTCAATTATATTCCATTGATATTCAGATCACATAAATTAACAAGGCATATGAATCTTAAATTGTAAATTTGTACTCTTTTAACTTGATTCTTAGTATTTATTTATTATAATATTCTAGAGCAGAGAATCCTAAACTTCTAATAAAACAACCAAATATCTTACCACCAGGCCTAGCCCATTGTGTAGATAGAACTTGGGCAGCAACAACAGTGTAAAAAACATGCAACATGAATTGAAAAAATTGAGACTTATACTCAGGTTGTCAAATCCAACTAATTACGACTTTGGCATTCAAACCAATCCAACTTTTATTGGTTTGATACCATTTTAAAAACTCGTCCCAAGGCTCGCCTCAAGGCAACAAAATGTAAAAACGTCTTGAGGTTTTCTTATGCCCCAACATTCTGGGACATGCAAAACGTATGCCTCACACATCTCGGGCTGCTGATGCATAAGTCTTAAGATAGAAGATTACCTCCAGTTATAATAAAAACAGATATATGTAGACGAATAGATGTTTCACTCCCTATATAACAGTACATTCAATCAACACAGACTTCACTTCATTTTTCTTTTCGAAATCCCTAAATACTAAATATCATTAGATAATATTTTGAGTGCTTTTCTATTCCGCGTAAGTAATCACAACTTTCATAGATAATCTCCACTGTATCCTGAAAAAAGGTTTTCACTCAACCCTTTGAGACAAAGAAATGGGAAAATATTCTTGAAAGACAACGATTTATTCGTGTTTTGAAGCGATTTATTCGTGGTTGTGATAGTAATGTTGGCGAAAAGGACCCATGAACTTAATGAAGTGCTTACATGCACAGAAAGTTGCACAAACTGAAATATAGTAGTTATGTTTAGAGTAAATCTATTTCAGATTTAGAGCTTAAAAATTTCGCAGATCTGGATAGCATTGAAAAACCAACTGTTCAATTCTATTCCATTGATATTCAGATCACATAAATTAGCAGGACGTATGAATCTTAAGTTGTAAATTTGCAGTACTCTTTTAACCTGAGTCTTAGTATTTATTTATTATAATATTCTAGAGCAGGGAATCCTAAACTTCTAATAAAACAACCAAATATCTTACCACCAGGCCTGGCCCAATGTGTAGATAGACCTTGGGCAGCAACAACAGTGTAAAAAACATGCAATATGAATTGGAAAAAAATTGAGACTTATACTCAGGTTGTCATATCCAACTAATTGTAACTTTGGCATTCAAACCAATCCAACTTTTATTGATTTGATACCATTTTAAAAACTTGTCTCAAGGCAACAAAATGTAAAAGCATCTTGAGGCTTGCTTATGCTCCAACATTCTGGGACATGTGAAACGTATGCCTTATTCATCTTGGGCAGCTGATGCATAAGTCTTAAGATAAATGATTACCTCCAGTTATAAAAACTGGATCTAATAGAAGTTACTATACCCTAATCATTTCATAGCAAAGAAAAAGTAACAAGATCAAATTCTTGATTCACGAATTTGATAATGAAGTCTATATAAAGTAATCACTTTCAAAACTGATTTATAACTTGAAATTGATTTTTGATTTTCATTGAACAATTCTTTTTTTAAAAAGAGTAAAAGAGAATGAAAAACAAAAGATAATTCACATAACTTTATATTGTTGTTTATGGTTTAATATGCTACTGCTGCCAAGTTATATGTTGCTATCTTGCTTGATTGAATGTTACTAACTTGCCAAGTGTATTAAACTATAACTAAACAATGCATGTTCACTATTTAACCAAGAATGCATGATTATTGTTTAGAAAAAACGGTGTACAATGCATGGTTATTGTTTAATTAAAAATTGTGTAAGTAATTGATTACTTGATATGTCTAATTCCTAGATATGTTATATGTTTGATATTTGATTAAAAAACTTATCCCTTGCTTCAAGAGCACAAAGATGCCTCATGTAGACTCCGTTTGAAACTTTGTTGCCACCACCATCAACCCACCCACCCGCACCACAATTTCAAAATGTGCTAATACAGATTGTAAATTTGTGCTTTTCAATTTGTCTGAGTATATTATTTTTTAATTTGTTCTTGTGCAATTTTAAATTGCGAAAATACAATTTCTGATTTGGTGAAAATCAGACATATTTCGTAATAAGTTTGTAACGAGTCTAAAGTTGAAATAGAGTATTTTTATCGGGCCTATAAATAAAATTTGTCCTGTTTTATTTGTATACTCTTTGCTATCATAAGAAATATTTCTCTACAAAATAAATCATATTCAAAACAAAAAACTTTCAAAATTTAAATCGGTTAATAAATATGAGTGAAGTATCAATCAATCCAACTTAAGATAAAAATTTAGGAGAAAGTTTTGCAAGTAATTGTAACGTCCCGCCTCTATATCCGCTATCGTCCAGTTCATTTCAGAGAAATATCGTAGACCATAACGGAGAATGAGGTTTGTGAAGAGCGACCGATTGTATGATTACTCATGTGAGGAATGCACATCGAATTCTGATACCGGTTAAAATTTCGACATGACCATTCGGGATGGCACAAAGAAAATAAAATTCCTTATGAATAAAACACAATTGATATCTTTTGATAATGAAGAACATGATCGACGTATATCAAAACAACATGAATTAAATAATCTCCGATTTCAAGCCCATGTTCCGAATTGAATAATATACCACACCACCTCTCTTTTGTCGTGTCAGGAAAGACATAATATTAATATCATTTATATATCTATTCGTGCATCTCATTTGTGTATTCATTTTTATTTTAGGCGTTTTCAAAGAGCTCGCCATTAGCCTATGAGTTTTCTAGAGCCATTCTCCAATTATCAGAGGATGGAACGCTGAAAAATCTAGAAGAGAAATGGTTCTCTCAGTCTTTAGTTAAATGCCCAAACACATGCACAGATAAAACAAGAACGAACATAGACGTTGAAAGCCTCTGGGTTTTATTTTTGCTGACCGGGACTGCATCAACCATTGTGCTCATATTATACAAAATTCGACATTTAGCCAGCAATAGTTGCAGAACAGTGTCACGATCATGCATACAGTTAAAAAGTATGAAGAGAAGGAGAATTGAAATGTCTCGTAACTCCTCTATAGTTCCGGAGACTGTCGATGACAGTCATGAACAGGATAGCTTGCCTAATCAATTAAACAATGTTTAGTGATGGAATGCTTTCATGTTGCACTCCTTTTAGAACTAGCTGCATGTGTTCATGTTGCACAAAGGTAATGGTTGGTTGTATATAATTTCTTCATCATCTTCTGATATGTGTATAATTTGTAATATCTGGTTTGATTAGCTAAAACAAGTCAAAAAAAATTAGCAAGTTTTCATCAGGTTTTTTTTGTTTATCGCATCCTATGAGTTCCTCTTTGATCGAAGGACTGCTCATATTGTATTAAAAAAATCATGCATGGTATGATTCATAGTTAGTTTTCAATTATGTTAAGTGTATGGATGACAGTTACATTCTGATTCTATTTGAATTTTAAATGGACGGCATTTAGCTCATAGTTTTTGGATTTAGCTGAATCTTCTCTTTCATTTAGTTGTATTTTTGACTTTTAAAACTGTGTTAATTGTATTCAACTGAAAATTCTTCGGAATTGGAGTTGACTTTAATCTGGTTGATAAGTGGTTTTGGTTGAATCAGGCTTTCTTATTCCTATTAGTTGAGTTTGAAATTTTGAATTTTAGTCATAATTTAACTTCTCATATTAATTTTAGCTCAACTGTTTTGGTATCATACCAAAAAGACCAATTAGCTTAAAACAAAATTAAGAACTAATGGTTACCACGCGGGTCGTTATTTACGGTCAGAAGTAAAATTGTATATTGTTACTAATTTATATGTACGGTGGTAAGCTATTAGTCCTAACATCAACGGTAACTATTGTTTGTTAAAAAGAAAAGCAATATTTTCTACATTATAATGGTGATTTGTTAAACATTTCGTCTAATCATCCAACGAAAGACATCAATAAAAATGAAAACAGTTAGGCTAATATAACACATTTCTTTAAGAAAAATAACAAAAGTGCATTCAATGAAGGTTAATTAAAATTTAGATGGATAATATGATAATTTAATACGTGGTTTCTTTTGTGTTTGTGGTATAGAACTTGACAAAAATATTTTTGCCGTGTTAACATTTTCAGTAGCATTTTCAAAAATAAAATAAAATAATCAGGATCTTTTGAATCAGACTTTGAAACTAATTCCAACCGATTGTTTATTTTTATGTCTCTAACACACTATATTTTAGAATTATTTCTGTATAATAAAAGCATTTGTGAATTTTCGTTACTATCGGTTTTAGGAAAAATATTATAAATATTTTGCCGTAAAATTGAGCAAAATTAACGTTTATTATTAAATTAGTGCAGCAATTTTGTTCATAACCGACAGCCAATTAAATTTGGTAACGGTAGTGTAAGGAAAAACTTATCCAAACAGTGCATCATATTCACATCAAGCCCACTCTAACAAAAGAATCAACCATTTAATAATCACAAACACACCCATCAATCAAGACCAAATAATCAAATTTTAATCTCTCACGTAAATCAAAAACTAGGAATCCTATCAACCTTCTTCTCCAGGTATACACAGCAGTCATCCTTCGGCACTATAGTAGGCACGTACGCAATCTCATCACAGCCGTCCGATCTGCACCTCTCGAAATCCACCAAAGAGACGAAAAGCGCTATAAAGAGAACCAGGTGATTAATGGCATACCTCTGCCCAACGCACTGATGCGGGCCAGCCCCAAACGCCATGTAATTCCTCTTATAAACCCGGTCTTCGAACCTATCCGGCCCAAACCGATCCGGGTCAAACCGGTCCGGCGCGCTAAACCCCTGGAATGACGACTCGAACACAGATGGAAAGACGATAGTGCCCTTCGGAATAGTGTACCAGTCAGTCAAAGGGAAGTCAACTGCCGCGATATGCGGCACCATAGTCGCCGGCGGTCGAAACCTGACGACCTCACGAGCAACTTGTTCCGTGTACTTCAACTCCCGTATCTGCTCGGGCGAGATCGGCTGACCGCTGGACGGTGACCACACCCCAGAAACCTCCTTCCTGACGCGGTCGAGCACCTCCGGGTGCGACTCCAGCAAAGTCACCGCCCACAGAAGCGACGACGTGGACGCGTCCTGCGCCGCGAACAGAAAGTCAAACAGATGCCCTCCGATCTCCACGTCGTCGCTCTTCGCACCCGAATTCAAATTCTCCTGAATCCAAAAGTCAATGAGGCAGCTTGGTTCGTTTCCCGCCAAAACACGCTCTTTGCTTCTCGAAACGCATCCCGACAAAGCGTTGATCAGTCTGTCGACGGCCAGCCTCGCGTCGCGAAAGGCGAAGCCCGGAAAGTCAAAAGGGATGGCCATCAACCCGGCATTAAAGTAATTATAGTCAACGTTAAACTGCTTCCTTGCTTCCGCGGTCAGATAATCGCCGGTAAAAACATTCTGAGAAGTTTCCAGATTCATGTCCCGACACAGCAACCTCAGCTTGATCGGGTTCTTAAATGAAGAAATGGAAAGCCAGTGCTCTAGATGAGAAAGTATAACCTTCTGCTGTATGTGGAGGTAAGTGTTGAGAGCTTTAGGAGTGAAGTTAGGTGCGATTTGTCGACGCAGGTCTTTGTGAGCCTGATCGAACATGTAGATCAGGTTATGTTCGCCAAAGAGCTTTTTACCGAAAGGGTGGCCGATTAAGTGGAAGGCATCGGGTCTAACGTTGGAGAAGATTTTATGGGAGAGCTCGGTCGAGCGGATGAAGATGATGAACTTTCCGACAAGGTAGTTGGCGGAGAAGCCGTTGAGTTTGGCGAGCTTGGCTTGGTCGAACCAGAATTTTGTCGGGTTTAGGATCATGGGAATGGTTGAGCCGAGGAAGGGCACTATGAGGTTTGGACCGGGTAAAGGACCCTTTTTGCGTAGATACTTGTATTGCTCTAGTACAAGGAGGAGGAGGAGGAAGGAGGGAAGAAGTATGGAGAGTAATGCGAAGGTATCCATGAAGAAATATTGTGATATATGGTGTAAGGATGGGAGAAATGGGGGGAGTTATATACGGTAGGTTTGAGTTTGTTGGAAGGTTGAGTTTGAATTTGAATAGGCAAGCGAAATGAGTTTGAATTGTATTTATTTTACGAATAAGTTAGTTGAGTTTGACCTTCAAACATTCAATTCAATTCAATGAAAGCGAGAATGGAATAATGGTAACATGGAGGCATGGCATAATTGAATGCGAATGACAAATGATTATGAAAATAGCGGATGGGAACTGGGAAGTACCATGATAATAAAGTGCTTCGAAGCAGTGGTGTAATGAGAAAAAGGGAAGTGAGTTAAATAGTAGTTGAATAAATGCGTTAGCATGGCTGCAGTGGAGAAAGGAAATGGGAAAATGGGGTCATCAGCCACATGTACGCCGTTGAGGAGATTCGGTAGCATTAATCGCCTGGGCAGTATCTCAATGACGTGTGTCGGGCGTGTTGCACATGCTACAACTATTGTATTCTCTGCTATTTTATTCGTTTATTTTGAATTTGACAAAGGAGAAGAAGGCTCATTTTTATCAGTGTTGATTTGCATAAATTGATGTAATTTAGTGCGATTTTTGCAAATTGATGTAATTTCACATTACATCAAGGATTTAACTTCAGCAAATCACGTGGTCATTATTCCTCCCACCAGTAAATACCCAAACCACTTTCGGGTAACGCAGGATTTTCGAATTCTGCAGTACAATGGGATTTCCTTATGTTGGCATATGTAATGCAAAAACTAATTTTAGTGTACTTCAATATACATATTTTCGCATTATTTCGACTATGAGGTAAGGCTGACAGGCCAGCATCTTTGGAACAAGGAAGGAGGGGACAACCACCTGCGAATATGAATAAACCAATAAGCTTTTGTTCTGAGTGGTTGTTGAATTAAGTTACGAGATAGACGTTTAAGTGAGATTCTAGAGTTTTGGATTCCTCCTTATTTTCACAATTTCTCCTTCTGCTTGAAAATTTTGATATGTCCAGGACAATCAAATCAATCAAGCAGGACCTAAATGCAGTACAAGCAGATTTCAATGTGCATGAGATGAGCACATGCGTAGTTGGCGGGCGGACGGTAATTGGACCCTCCACCTCACGTCCAAATCGTAGAACACTGAGTTGCTGTATGTACGGTCCGACCGATCGAACTGTTTCCCATTCATTCACAGTTTTAGGATGCGTTCTTGACGAACGAAAAAAATGTTTCACTATCGATTAACCTGATGTGTGGACGTCTTTAATGCAAAAAACGTGTGGACGTCTTTAATGTAGAAAATGGTTGAAACGATAGCAGGAAATACATTCATTTACAAACAAAGAGGCCATATAGTTAAAATGGGTTGTAATTAATACATCTGGATAATTCATTTACAAATAATATGAACTGGCGTCCGACGCGTCGGACACCAACGACTTAATTTCCAACGTTCGAAAATCGTTCCTTTTGAACGGGGTATAATTCGTTAGCGTCGGACGCGAACGAAAACCCCAACGTGTCAAATTTGGACTGCGAACGGGGCCTTATTAACACTCCTCCCTTCGCTTCCTCTTCCACAAGCAAAGCAGCATCCAATCTCACATTTGCAAACTTTTTCGATGTTATCTAGCTTTCAATTCAGATTTTTTTTTCCCGTTATTCTTCGTTGTTTTTCGTTTCTATAGCATATATTTTTCCGATAATTTTTCTATGTTATTTTGAAATTTTCATTTTTCAACGTTATGCCACAATCATCCAGTTTCACCGCGACTTTTTTTTTCCTCATAATTCATTACTTTATGAACGTCAAGCATTGGGCAACGCTCGTTGGTATTTGCCAACAGTAATAGCTTGACTGAGCTAGTTTCGTCAATACATTTTACGCGATCATAGCTATGGATTTCGACATTCCGTTAAATGCAAACTGGTCTATTTCTATTACGTTTGATACCTCTTTCAATACCTTGTTTGTAGTCAGTTAAAGCAAATAATATATCTGTTGACACCAGAAAAATGGTACAACACCCAAGAAATGGAAATGTAGAGAATAAAAATAAAGATAAATAAATGGAAAACGAACGAAAATGCAATCACACACAAATCTATAATGGTTCGACGTTAATGACCATACGTCCGCTTTATAATCTCTTATTTATGGAGTATTCTATTACAAGATTTTGTCATAACGATAAAGCGATAAAGATTCGCCAAAAAGTCCCTTCTTAAGAGTCAAGAAGGTCTATTTATAGATGCCACAGTACTCAGATCAGCCAGGACACGTGTCGCTCATCCCTGGTCTGTAGGAAAATGCTAATTTTAGTATGATCCATCCATGAAATGACAAGTGGTAGCTCTTCCGATATTCATGGGTGGTTGGAAGCAGTTAAGTAGGAATAGGAGCATCAGGAAAATATCTCGCATGAGAGTTGGTTCGGTTCCTCTCGATCGAACCAGAAGTCATCCAATCCAACTGGTTTACATACTAGACTTCTTGCAAAATAGATTTTAGGTTTGAGTCGAACCATTTACTAATCGACCTGAACGTTCATCGAGCCTAACGAATATGGCCTGATGCCTAATGGCCTTGGCATTAACCACCTGGGTCAGCCAGCTCCTTAATGGAGATTACATGGCCCTTCATGCTGATTCTGCTGGGGTTCATGATGTTAATGCATTCTTGACGGCCTTGCCAAAAGGCTAGTCAACACTTTACCCCCAAAGTATGTCGTGTTAAGAATAGGGCATGCTTTGAATTCTTAGTCTTTGAATCATTTTTGTTTTGAGATTATCACCATTCAGAAAACTGGAAATTGTTGCAGTTGGGACATCAAAAGGTCGTGTGCAAGTTGGCTTGGAAATTCTTCCATGACTCGCTAGAATTGTAGGTCAACAATTTGGTAACCGGTTACTCGGGATCAACATTGGCCTTGAGCGAAATAAAACTTTGTAGTCATACATCAATCCATTCTGGGTGGTGAGTAGCTAGATCGGTAGGTCAGCCCAATAGTCACATCAAAAGGAACATAAAGAGTCTCCCTGTTCCACTATAAAAGGCTGACCCACTCTCATTATTTTACTTTTACTTTTTACTGCAGCCAAACATGTTATTTTTCAAGAGATTTTAAAAAAAGTTTCTTTCTACCGAAGAACAAGATCGTCCTCTCCGATTACTCCGTAGGTAGGAATTAATTCTCCTTTTTTGTCTTTAAAACATATTCTCACATGATTTCACATAAAAATTCTCCTCCTTCTCTTTTTTCTTGTCTTGGTTTGCATCCGATGTAACCCATGGCCCAAATCACCAACATCGAGTTCGTCAGAGCTGCAATTGGATGGCAAGACGGTGGTCATAGGTGGAACTCATAGCAAAGTGGCGATGGCTGGTAACGAAAGTGGAATGGTCTCGGTGAAAAGGCAAAGAGATGAATGGAGATCTCGTTCTTCAAGGAATTATGAATTTCTAGGCGCCATCAATTCCAAGAACACACGGTAAAGAAAGAAGGCGTGACAAGACGGGTCTAGTCAAACAATGATGCAGGCCCCCGATGTTGACAGGCAGAAAAGGACAAAAATGACTCCAAAACCGATGCTTATGGGTTTGGTACTGCGAGATATATGATCCAACACTCATAGGATCGGGGCGCCTAACCATTCAACTTAATGAGAGCACAGCACCGACTGTAGGTTCGATTGGCAATGAAAACTGTCTTCAAGGTTTCTTAAAACAGGGTCAAGTCTTGGATCGATAGAACTGCTGAGCGACCCCCAGGAGATTGAATAAAAATGGACAACCATCCGAGAAGTACCTGATCCATTGAACCAAGGTTTTGAAGACATGCCCATTTGTTGTGATGGTCATATCCGGGAGATATGTACCCAAATCATTAGATCTGAATCGATCGATTTGAACCAAGATTGGTCGGCTCGATGTTCAGGACTACACGCAAGCCTTTATGAAATAACCAATTTCACTTGCACATTCTAGACAGTTAGGGTAGAACATCATGGACCTCAGCATGCTTCTTATTGTCATTTCTTATTTATGCTATCATTCCACTGCATGCACATGCATTAGTATGCACATTGTGGGTAACGTTCTCAACATTCTACTAATAGTCACTTATGAATAGCATAACCAAAAATGTCCAGGAGATATGAGACTCGCAGCTTTGGAACAGGCATGGGGAAGGTTCTATCCACCCATGTAGACTTAGAGAGTGACTATTCCTCCAAATCTAAAACCGAACCCGATCCTAGCCTTAACACTGAAACACGAACCCGATCAATGAACCTGCCTCCTTCCATGGAAACAGGAGAGACAAGTAGGGAAACAATCACAATGGAAGCACCCGACACCATTCCAGGTGCCATATTCCTAAGAGATCCTGTGGACACTTGGCCTTGTATAATGAGTGAAAGACAGGTGAAAAGGTTGAGTAATAAACACAATATTCCTTGGGCTAACATCCACATTCCTCAAAAAGACGATCGTCCCTACAATCCGCCAAGTGGTTTCATGGCGTTAACTCGCCCAATGTGTACTGTAGAGCCATCCCCCCATTTCTTCCCTTCATAGTCGATTTTCTGAGGCGAATGAGATTGATGCCGATGCAACTCCACCCAATCGCATATGCTAATTTAGTATCACTATATGCCTTACATGGAGCACGTCCACCAACCCCAACATTCGAGGACATAGTTTTTTTTCTTTAATTTCAAGCATCGAGATGATTACACTCCATCCTTCCTTTTTTTTGAAGTTGTCCGTCAGTGAAAGGTTATCGAAGATATACCCAACAAATTGGGGGACATTAGACACGACTGGTTTTATGTTCCATAGCAACCACGATGTGCCTATTGCTGGCTTCAAAGTAGTAAGTCTCATATTATAACTGAATGGGCCATAAGGAAGTTTCTCACATAAATCGTCTCTATGTAGGCGGTGAGCTGGATAGGCCCACGGGGAGAGAGTTTTAGAAGCGCTTAGATATGCTAGTTGGTCTTAGCTCGGAGCGTTGAAGCATCAGAAATTGTTTGACCGACGCACTTTTACATCACTACCATCTACTTGACGCAAAGAGAACGTTGGGATTCCCTGGTGGTCAAACCTCTCCCTCGACTATTGCTCAAACCAACGCGCCCCAATCGAAGAAGCACTGACCAATGTCGGGAATGTGCCCACAATCGGGGGGCAGTATGTTCAACCCTCGACTAGGGAGAAAGCAGCCATTATAGTTCGTTTCCCAGCGAACCGGAAGAAAGCCGCTAGAAAAAGACTCATAAAGGAGGCCGGTCGAATGAAAACACGGAAGGACTCGGTTGCAAGTGTTGTAGAGAAAACTCCAAAGGAGATAATTGAGGAAGAGCCTCAGGATCATCGACCGAAGGGTTCTGTTGTCGGAAAAGGAACCTTCTTTTACTCAGGGTCTACAGGAGGAAGAAGTGGACTCTCCATACTATGGTTTAAAGGATTTGGAGCTCCCGGAGAACATCATCTCTTATCAAAACTTGGATTCAGCTTCTTTTTTCCCCAAGTCCAGGGAAGACACTGTACTTGTCGGACCAAAAGATGCAACAAAAACAAGCCAAGTCGTAGGCTCGGGTCTGTCTTGGGGAATCAGTTAGGGATACACGGCACAATCACTACACGTCACAACACTATTTTGTAATGGCCTGAACTCCGCACTATCTGAGTTGACTAAATACACCACACGTCCAACACTAATTGCACTGAAATACAAATCATTATGAAATAAAGAAGATAAAGATAGAAGAAGAACGGAAACAACAACACAGAATCTCACATCGCAGCAGAATAAATATAATATATATAACACCTTTTGGAATACAAATTTTTTAACTATATAAACATATCATTATCAGAGTACAACACTTACAACACAATGGAAATAAATAGTACGTAGCTATCTAACGCTAAAACCTCCTGTTCCAAGCTCTTTCAAGGATATCTGTGAATATCTGAACTACTTAACTGCCCGTACAAATTTGGGCACCCCAGAATTTAGGGTAAAACAAAACAAAATAAACTCCGGTCCAATCATGGGACTGGTTTGAGTAAACTCCAACATTTGGTTTAACTTCTTTTTTTAAAATCCTTTTCGAAAGAAAAGATAATCGTAGGGCCAATTCACACATAAACACGGATGGTCTTTACCTTATGATAACCCAATATATTCTTTAATCGATACTTTTTTGATATTATAATAGTGTCTAAAACACGTAAATAACAATCTAGCAGAATGCTTGAATCTCATGCTTTACATACATAGTATAAAATCAAAACCGCGGGCTCTTATTAGAGAATGGATTCCAATAGGCAAGGTATGGGACCACCATTTGACAGCGTATCTCTAGAGAGGAATACACCGGGTTCAACAAGAACATCTTGCAATCTAGGCTAAACATGATCGGCCCCTCACTTCGCTTGAGAGTACCGAATGTATTGTCACCAAAGGTTAGGATCAGCAACCGTTCCGAAGCAATAGCAGCGATAAGTTAAAGAAGCAAAAGGATTTTCTCTAGATCAAGTGACAATACACCCTAATTGTGTGCGACCCACTTAGCCATGCGACATACCCGATTTTATATCATTGGTTGTGAGGCTTGAGGTTACAATTACTTACCTTTCATTGATAGCACAATCACTTTGAACGCCACATTGTCAGATCCGTTAATCACTAATTGATTTGCACAAAGATATTCTGGATATTAAGCTAAGTGAATAAATTCTCCACCACTAAATGTATATTTATACAGACCAACATATGTGATCATTGGGAATACTTTTTCAAACATTCGTCCATACATGTTTGTTCTGGGACTGAACGAAACCAAAAGCACAATTTCCATTAATCCATCTTAGGCAATTTCTACCTAGGATTTACAGAAAAAGCCCTTGCACTTTACTCTACGGCTGTCAATTTCTTACACGACCCGAAACACGACCTGTAAACCGCACGAAAAAACCCCGACCCAATTATAAACGGGTCAATTTCGGGTCAACCCGCTCTGGCCCATTTGAAAAAGGGTTGACCAGACTCGACCCGTGAACCCGTTTTTGACCCGTCATTACCTGTTTAGTATAAAACATATTTTTATTACTCTACAATCTAAAAAACATAGGCCCAGCCCAGTCCACTACCCATTTGTCGCTTTACCCTAATTTACCAATTACCAAGCCGCCACTCATTCAGTCATTCTAATTTCTATGGTTCTAACTCTTCACTGGTTCACTCTTTCACGTTTTATTGTTTATTCCCACATTAACAACTTTTCACATTTTTATCCTCATCTTAGCTTGCAACAAGTGAATGACGACAACATCCTTCTTTCATGTTTTCTTCTTTTTGTACAACTATTTTTCTTAACAGGTTACACGAATCAAACCCGAAACCCGCACGATTATAAATGGGTCAGCCTGAAACCGACCAGTTTAATAAACGGGTTGAGTTGACACGACCCGAACTCAACCCGAACATGACTTGACCCGACCCGAACCCGACCCAACCCGACTCATTGACAGCCCTACTTTACTCTGTCTTCGATTTGTCTTCATATAATATGATAAGCAATGTTGCTGCCAATACGGAGTGGTTCTTGGATAATTATCCAACCAGTCTCTCCATATTTGACAACGATATTGGACAATACTTCGATGGTGGGTTATTTAACTATCGAATAAAAACAAACATTCATCCAAAGCATCGAAGAGTCACTGACCCCTTAATTAATATTTCATTAATTAAATCACTTCTCCATTTCCTTATCAATATTTATTGACCTAATCTTTTCAACAATCCTCTTGACCTCTTACGCTATTTGGAAATCATTTTCATATATCACCTTCTTTTATTTCCTATACTTAGAAAATATTTTCTATTTATGATTGGAATTCATTTTCAATTACTTCTCCCTTTCACGATCATTCATTTTTATACTTAGAAAATATTTATTATTGTATTTCCAAAATTCCACTTACGTGGGTTACAACGACTGTCGTGTGAAACATCATTACAACAACTCAAAATATTGCATTCAACTAAATCTTATTTAAACATTAATCTTCGAGACTAGATCTTTCTATTTATCGGCTAATGAAATCAATCAAGTTGGGGTATAACTGCCTCTCAGACCTTGACAATACACCATATCAGCGAATTTGGCAAACAAGGATGCAGATATACAATTCGGCTATAAGCTATATCAAACTACAATTTGCGATCCGCACCATCCCAAACACTCTTAATTTGACCGTCCATCGACGAAGCCCTGGATTAGTTCATTTGATATGGCTTTGGACCGTATGAAATGCGTATCGAATTTTTCCCTCCATACCTCCATTCTGGCACAATCAAGTTTTGCCACATCAAAACTTGCGGTCGAATTATCCCTCTTTTTATTTATCAATGGTGACCACCGAATACCCAAATTAGGGTTTTGGTACTCGACCGACTTCCTTTGTCAATAAGCCATCCACCGCAGTCCATGAGTTATCATTTGCTCGCGCTGCCTTCAGCTGACCGGCGAAGGCTTAGTCCACCACTGTCCATCCTTCTCGTCGCCACCGGAGGTGAGTACTAGATCACGGTTAAATTTAAATATGAATTGGGTTTAATTTGAATTCGAATTGGGTTTAAATTGGGTTTAATTTGAATTTCCATGCCTTAGTTCAAAAATATGAATGATAGATAGTTGCATCTGCTTGTCTACCAAGAATTCATGCTGCTACTGTGTTTAAATTGGGTATTAACCCCAATTTTATAGTGCGGCGTGTATTTGCTATCATTTACTTGTGCTGTATTCATCTACCTTGAATTCAGACACTTTTACTTGTACTGCCCTGCTCATTTGTGTGTATTATTGCACCATGTACACTGATCCTTACTGATCTGAAGTGCATGTGTCATTTCTGGCTTATGCCAAAAAAAATCATGTGGTATGATTTGAGAACTAAAGCATACTATTTCCGTTGACTGAGCCGCATGTATTTGGTAATTGATACTGGGAAATTTGTGTGATTGAGTAGAAATGTCGGTGATGGATGCATGAATGAAAATAGAATGGCATTTATAGGTTGAGATTTAGTCAATTTGTTTGGTGTGTCATGTGTGCGAGTAAAGGCATAAAACCGCTTTTCCATTTATGACTTGCTGCCTTAAACCAAGTTGCTTTGCGCTTATGTAACCAATCATTTTTGTTAGAGGAAGTGTCATTATTTTGTTCTTTGAATGGAATTGTTGTACCTAACATGGATGATGAGTGTGTAGCTCGTAAACGTTCAAGACGGAGAGCTGAAAAAATTATAAATTTACATCACATACGAGTCGACGTTTGCAACACTATCATAGATTTGCAACTTTTGGAACTAAACAATCGGTTTACAGATCAAAATAGAGAGTTGCTTTTTTTGTATGGGAAGTCTTAATCCAATCGATTCATTTTTTGCTTTCAACATTGCAAAGTTGCTTAAATTGCTCGTTATCCGAAATTTTTTTCTATGTATGATATTGTGGTACTTGAGAATCAACTTGAAACTTATATTATGGATATGCGTTCGGATGATGAGTTTTTGGCGATTAAAGACATAGCTATTCTTGTAAAGAAAATGGTTGAAAGAAAAATACATATAACTTACCTATTTGTGTACAAACTCATTGTCTTGGCATTGACTTTACCTGTAGCAACTGCAACTGTTGAAAGAGCTTTCTCTTCTATGAAAATTATCAGGAATTGATTGCGTAGTCGTATGGAAGACGATTGGCTTAAAGCTTGTTTGGTTACATATATTGAGAAGGATATTTTCAAAGAAATTGACAATGAAGCAATTATGCAAAGATTTCAATCTATGAAATCTCGACGGGAACAATTGTAGATGAAAAATTATATGAAGTAACTTTTTGGTTTTTGGTATAAAAAAATGAAACAAATTTTTGTATATCAATATATAACTTTTTTATGGATAATTGTTGTTGCCATTTCTCATATATATTCCTGTTTTCACCCCTGACTATTATAACATGTGTGTGCAGCAGCCTCCGTCATTTGGATGAAGCTAATAAGCATGGATTTGGATGAAGCTAATAAGCATGGATTTAGTTGTTAGTTTTCTCTACTTTAAGTTTTAGTAGCTGGATTTTGGATAAAGCTAATAAGCTTGGTCCTGCCAGTGGTTCTTGTTTGATTTGAGATTACCTTGGTATTGTTTTCTGAGGGTTCTTGGCTGGTTTATGATATTTTGTCTGTTTTGGAGGATGTTAATCTTGAAGGATCGAAGTGGTCGATCGCCAAAGTTGAAAAGCGGAGAGTGGTTGACCGCTGAAGTTTACCTTCTTTATTGTAATGTAATTATGAAATGGAACGTATCTTCTTTATTGTAATGTAACATTATGTATCTTCTTTAATGTAATGAAACAGCGTGTATAATGTAATCAAATAACATGTATCATTATATATTGTAATGTAATGAAATATTTTATACAATTGTTTTGTTTACTGTTACAATTGTGAATTTGTGTATCCTGTGTTATGTATGCTTTGTGTTACAAATAATATGTGCTGCAGTTTCTGCTTATATATATATATATATATATATATGTGTGTGTGTGTGTGTGTGTGTGTGTGTGTGTAAACACACGTATAAGATACGGTTTATAGCCGTATCTATTTATGATTTAGATACGGCCAACAGTCGTATGTTATCACATTGGGACACGGCTTTGGGCCGTATCTAAAAATTTAACATGCCGTTTCTTGATACGGCTATTTACCATGCCTACATGCTTTAGATTCGGCTAAAAACACGGCCTAATTAGCATATATGGTGTAGTGTGAATGAATAACATCTTTAACTTCAAAACATATAAGACCACTTATCTCAAATAATCAACGCCATATATAACCAATTATCCCTTTTTTCAAAATGTGTATACGCTCTCTTTCTATTCCTTCCAGATTTTAATTTATAGATTTCCATTTTGTTTGTAATGTTCTATTTTAAGTTCGTTTCCTTATCGAATTCTATATATATCGCCTGCGTCTCCTTTGTACGATTCAATTGGTAAAACTACAAATTGCCTCTCTTGGCCCTTTCCTTTCAAAAAGAAAATCAAAAAGCCAAGCGGCTTGCCCTATAGGCTCATAAATTCTCATATGGAATTTAAATGTGTACCTTTTTGTCGGGCACTCGAATTATAATCTTCATTCTCTTCATTCCCTACCTATTTAACATATATACACATATTCCCAATTTGTTTCAAAACAATTCAACACTTTTCACTTTAATCGCTTTCCATTTGCAAATTAATCTTCTAATTAACTTCTTTGTTTAATTGAACATATCACGTCCAAATATATTTGCATTCATTTATACACAAATCAAACTCAAACCCCTTGTTCACTTCCAAATTCTAATCCAAGTTTCATACTCGAATTCCAAATTTAAATTAACAAATTCAATTCACTTAAAGAAAGCTAAGCTCGATCTGAAACTTTATCAACTAGTTTCTTTTGAAATTATTTAGCTTCATTCGATAATTAAAAATCTGATTTTTATTCCAAAAATCACTTAATCTATTATACTTGAGTTCATATTTATTTTATATCTCAAATCTGGATTTTTCTAATGGAAATTCAGATTTTATTTAATTAAAATCCTTTTATTAATTTAAATAAAACCATTATGGTTTAGTAACGGTTATAGCGCTATTTTTCTGGAAATTTGGTTTTGACATAATTCAAAATCTATAAGACGAAATCCGTATTTTTCTCTTCCATTAGAAAACTATTGTTCAATCGGTCCTGAAGATTCTTGTTTTGTAGAATTCCGACTTAAATTGAGTTCTATATACTCAACTGAAGCTCGAAACGGCAAATTACGAACTACCGCGCCGCGGCGAGTTCGTTAGTTTTAAAATAGATATAAACGTTTAAAATTCATTCATTAATCAATTTCAATCTCATTTTAATATTTTAAAATAAATTAAACGCATTTTACAAATCTAACTCGATAACCAAAATCATTGATTATTTCATCCAAAAATCATAACTTAGTTATAATTTCATTTACAACTTAAATTCCAATTCCCTTTTGGAATAACTTATTTTATAAAATTTGATGTAATCGAATTCCAATTTTAATTTACTTGGACTTAATTCAATTCAGTTTATATTCTGAATTACACAATAAAATCCATCGTTCCCTTTTTGAAACGATTACCAATTCCTTCTAAATTCATGCTTGAATTTATATCTCCAAATTATCCTATGATAATTCTCCCACTTTATTTATAAATATCGTTTATAAATTTACTTCCTCATTTTACACATTAAAACATGATCCATTTCAAAATCTATTTGAAACCCAAATCCTTCTTTGGAATATTTTATTACTATAACTTATATGTATAATTATAAAATCTGTTTTCATATTTAATTTCAGCTTCTATCTAATACAATTTAATATCCTTTTTGGAAATAATTCGTATTTTTATAAATTCGACATAGTCGAATTCCAATCATAAATCCGTATGGATTTATTTTAATTCAGTTTACATTCCGAACATCATAATAGATTTCATCGTTTCTTTTTGAAACTAATTTCAATTCCCCTTTTAAAATTTACATATGTATTTGCATTCCCCACATTATCCAATGAAAATTCATTTCATTAACAAACACCATTTATAAATGAACTGCTTGTTTTTATTATTATAACAAGTTAATATTTCCTAGCCATTTGAAATCCAAATTCTATTTTAGAAAAATATTTTTTCCCTTTTTAATCCCGAAATTCCTTTTCACGATATTTTTATATATCTATATTTATGGCCAATGATATTCAAACATATAAAACACCCAATTACCAATCACAGGTTTTCTTACACATCATATATGATAATGTATACGAAAACAGACAATAATAAATTTTGAGGAATCCAGTTGGATCCCTCCAACCTGTTTTTCCTGCATCCACAGATGTTAGACAGCATAATTAATACTCATCCTGCTTCAAGGTAGGGTATCGCGGTATAGAAGATCGTCCACTATATATATTGTGGGTTGCATAGCAAAATCATCCGCTAATGGTACTAGGGTCATCCGCTAATGTTATACATAACTAAAAAACAAGTACCTCTCAGATCTAAAATGGCGACTTCCTCTCAGATCTAAAATGGCGACTTCCTCTCAGATCTAACCCACTGAGCGCCTCCACTTCTTTCCCACCTCCTTTCTTTCCGCGTTTCTTCGACCCCCTCTTATGGCCAAAAATAAAAAATCTTAATCGCTATCTCGTCCTTCGGTGGTGACTAGATCTGAAAGTCGCGCAAACCAATTTCGGTCTCCTCATGATTCCGACCCTGACGATGATGATCTTTCTGCGCCCCCTCCCAAACCGTTCTATTCCCTGCCAGCAGATCATCCTATGAATACCCTTATTGCGTACATCCAAGCTTCAAAATTTAAGGCCAAGTCTCCGATTTCTGCCAGTGCTCCGGTCACTGGTAAATCTACAATTTCCGAGATGATTGCGGAGGCTGCAAATCCTTGGCCACTGCCGGGCTCTTCTACGAAGACGTCTGTACTAGATTTTCATACTGATAAATGTGGAAGTTCAAGCTCAGCTCCTGGTAAGCAGAAAGACATTTGTGGAAATCCATGTTCTGGAACTGATATATTGAATGCGAATTGTGGAAATAAGTGCACGGGATGCGAGATTTGTGGTCTGAAAAACTCTGGTCCTCAAACTACTGAGAACGCAATAAACACAGAACACCATGAAACTGTTCGACAGAATGCCACAACGAACAAAACCAATGATCAGGCGAAAACTGCTGCTGCTTCAGTCAAACCACAGTGGACATCACTGTTTGGTACCTTGCCAAATATCGCTGGAGAGTATATGCCACTTGACTTCGACATTCAACACGATGAATCGGGCAAAACACCTCCTCCAGAACTTTTTCAGGAGGCTATTTCTTTCTGGAAGGATCATATAGTCGGATTCTTCTTGGATTCCAAACCTCCTAATGTCGATATGAATGAGGCTTGTAGGACATTATGGAGGCTGCGAGGAAGAATGCGTTTCACCTACGTGAACGGACTATATTACATCAAGTTCTCGTCGCCCGAAGAAAGACTTCGGGTTTTAGAGGGACCACCAGCGATTATAGACGGTAAACCTTTCATTGTTACCTCATGGTCATCCAAAATTGATAGTGTCAAAGAGCAAGTGTTATCCATACCCGTATGGACGCAATTCACCCGAGTTCCATCTGTCCTTCAGCCCCTTCTTGGCCTTAACTGGCTTGCCTGTCATATAGGCAAATTGAAGTGCTTTGATGCCAATACTGTTGCCAGAAGAAATCTAGTATATGCGAGAGCTCTAATTGAAGTTACCCCGGAAAAGCCGCTACCTACGCAGATTAAGGGAAGAATCGAGAACTGTGATTTTACTATTGAGGTCAAATACAGATGGAAACCTGAAATCTGCAATGAGTGCAAAGCTTTTGGCCATACCATATCCTCCTGTACAAAAACTGAAACCTCGGTGCCCATTCCAAAAGTGTCTCTTCCCCGCCCACCAGAACGTGTCTGGATGCCCAAGGTCAAGCTACCTGTTGTACCAGATCCTCCTATCTTGCCTGTTCCGCCTCTTGACCCTAATATTTCCTGGATTGAGAAGGAGAATGCCTTGGTGCATGCCCCTTCTGGGATGCATTGTGATAAAAACGATATTTTCTTTATTTCTATTGATGGAACTGTGGAAGATTACAACCGTCTTTTCTATGAACCAGACGGAGACAAACTAATAATCAGAGAAGATGGTGAATTTGGTGAGAATAATGATATTCTTCTGGATGATCCTTCTTGGGATAGAAACCGACTAATTGCCCCAAATGACTGTGAAGATCTGGCACTACGCTTCAGGACCTACAGGCGCAACATGTCACCAATACCTGGCTTCATCCGTGGCGATGTTGATGATCCTGCCGATGATAAACTATAGATAATCTTTTGCAATACGCCTTTTCATGTAATGATATGTACTTTTTGCGATAACTTTTGTACTGATAGTGCCTGGACACTTCAAATCAGGAATGTTACTCTGTGCATGTACGGAGTACCAGTTTTTATCTTTATAATAAAGGGGGTTTGCGGTCACCTAAAAAACCAGTCGGCCTTGCAAAAAAAAACAAAAAAAATAATATAAATAATAGCCATAACCACCAAGCCTAAATATAACTAATACATTTATATAATAGCCACAATAACATTTCAATGCATCCAAACAACTAGCAAACAGCATATAACATTATATTAAAATAAAAATTCGTTTATAATAAAATTATAAACGAACCAGAGAGTGAGTTTACCCACCTTGATTTTATTTTTCCGAATTTCCAGAGTTTGAATTTTTTAAATTCTCAATTGACTCCAAAAAATTCCAAACCACTTCCAGAATGTGTGTTTAACAACCGTGAATCGTTAACCAATTTTTGTGATTTTTAGACCTTATATGCACACAATATGAATTTTATAAGTTTACGTATTATATAAAATAAAATAAATTTTGTATCTCATATAAATAAAAATTTACGCTTATTATTTACTTCTTCCTTGCGAAATAATACGAGCCCGCTTCGGTAACTAACCCAAAACAGTCATGGCCTTCACCATCAACCTATTTGACTCCAATTCCAATATCACCGATATGCTCCTCACGTCAGTCTGGCTGAGTGCTACCAAATGCTCCAAATCCCACAAACACCATGCTCGACACCTCTCCATACATCACAACCTGGAGCTTTTCAACTTCTTGCAATGGAGCTCGTAGTCTTAGGTAGGGTTTCGTATCTCATTATCTCTCCTCCAACGATGCCAAATTACATCACTAGCATCACTAAATAATCTAGCACATCATCCTCATTCACTTCACACATCCCAAAGCGAACCGCGACTTCCATCTGTGCACGAGACACAAAAACCCATGCGACAGTCTAACCATAGAACTTCACACAATTCACACAGCACATGCCAGTCTTCACTCTAAGACGGAATCCAAGCTTAACATTCATCCGCAAACCTTGTTTCCCCAAAATTCGAACTCCCGTTGCATTCTAGGTCGCGATACTAGGTCTCGTGTGCACGTCTTCGTTGCTCACAAAACTCTTTCCTTAGATTTGTAATCGAAATCAAATTTGATTTCTCTTTTTTTTCACTTCGAATCGAAGAAATGAGAAATAGATGGCTTTGTTTTCTTTTATTTAATGTGAAGAAGAAAGAAAAGAGTACGACCATTTTTATTTGAAGCTTTCATTTTTTTTCCTGGGAATGAATCTAAAAGAGAGCGTGTCATCGCGTTTACATATACGAGAGGGGTAAGTAGGTCTGTGTAAGGTACTGTTATAGGATGAAACTTAGGTCGGTGAAAGTACACCCAAAATTAATACGGTTTGATTTGATTTAAAGAGATTTGATATGATTCCGATTTGATATTGAGCTTATCCACTAATATTATAATCCAATATCTTGGGGTCTATAACATAAAGTAACGACCCCTATTTTAATGCAACGATTGATGTTCCAAAATTATAACGCTATTCAAAACTCAACGGAATAGATTCTGAAATTTAATTTGAACATATATATAAAATAACCATATTAGATCGATATAATATAATTTAAGCTCAGAGACAATCATCTCCTTGATAATAAATTATTATAATTATCGTTTATAGTCAAATACAATTTATATTGATCATCTGAACCATTTCGATTTAGTTTTATCTTCGAATTCAATTATTAGTTATTTTTAGTATTATGATAATTCAATATACTAGAAATTAAATCATAATCGATTATTAAATCGATAACTCAATGTAAAAATCCATTTATATTATCAACTCACATTTAAAATAATATTAAATTTTTAAAATTAAATGACAAAAAAGTCTAGGTCATTACAAATTTCTCCCGTGTAAATTGTATATTGACTAAAGTCTCTTTGTGGTGCTGCAAGTACAATGAAAGGTGGATATTACCATGATCGTTTCATCTCTCTTCTAAAAACAGGTGGTCTTGCTGGCTAGGCCCCACTACAGGAAGGCGAGATAGGGAAAGTGACGACAGGCAGGCCCAAGAACTAGGCCTGGCAATAGGTACCCAAAAAATCCAAAACCCGTCTGTATCTGTATCCGAAAATATGAAAAATATCAGATATCTGATATTCGAAAATATTTTCGGATATGAATACGGATATGACACTATTAATATCTGAAAATTATTAGTCCAATTTTGAATTAAATATCCATTTTTTATTTTCAAATTATACTTAATTCTTTAACTAACCAAATTAAATAGTTATAAAATCAAACAATATTTCAGCCGCTGAATACTGCTATCAACATGACGCGAATTCTTCAAACCCTAATCGGCTAATCCAATACAAGTGGCATCTCCATTCTCCCTTTCATTCGTTACCTAAAACCTAATTCCCAAAAAATGGCCTTTTCATAGTTCCTCAACCGACATTTTCCCTCTTCTTTGCCAATCTAATTGATTTCTCTAGTCCTTGCTTTCAATTCTTTTTCCTCATCCCTAGCTTCAAGTGAAGCAATAACCGATTTTAAGGCAGATTCGGTTCAAGCGACGATGACTCGATTTCAAGATCTCCAGCGACTTCGACGGCTATATTTTGATTTTAAGAACGACTTGATTCAAGCATCTCCAACGACTTGATTTTTAAGGAGAAGTCAGTTTCAAGCTACGATGACTCGGTTTGTCAATCTGCAATCTTCTTCGAGATAGTGGTATGAATTCAAAGTTTTTTTTTATTATTTAATTGTTATTGAGAGTCTGAGATTGGACTCTATAAAATTGCCTTTTCTTTTGCCTAACTGGTTTAGTGTTTGCGTCAATGTTTAAAGTATGATGCATGGTAGCAGGATTTATCCCTACCATGTTTAAATGAATCTGTGTGAAAAATTCTTTCCTATCTTAAAGAAATTGAATGAAAATTTATATTATGATCCCATTTGTATTATAATAGAAAATTTCATTTTATGTTCTATGTATTTCTGAAAATTTATAAGAAAATATGCATATAAGGAAATCTGTATATTAGTTGTCGAGACAGTGATATTTATGTTAGTGTACAATCAGAAGTATCAAAAAATAAAGAAATATTTCTGAAATTAAATGTAATTTCATAAATACATACAATTGCACTAACATAAATACATACATAGTAATATTTTCAGAAAATTTATGAGAAAATCCACATATAAGAAAATTTTGGAAAAAGATTACAGACAAATCAAGTTGCAGAATGGAAAGAGTGTTTTCTCTCGTTTTAAGTTTGCATCATTGGAAGTACATTGATTTCGCATATTTTTATGTTCGCACCTTTTTGTTATCTCTAAACCTGTAAATTTGATATTTCCTGTCAAGTCTGTTGGAAAATTATGATATGGGCAAGGAAGGTCCACCCTTAAGCAAATTAAAGCAAAGGTTTGACATTTCGGTAGTAGCATTGAAATTTTACCGAATAAGTTTTACCCAAACTATCCAATTCAGTTTTACCAAAACCTAATCAAAGAGGTGTACATACTCTAGTCGCTTGGGATACAGTTAGGTGTTCACCTTCTTTTACACTAGTTAAAAAAGGCATTTTATGCTTTTAGGAATATGATAATGTACATTCTTGGCTATGCAATAACATTTATTACCAAAGAAGTTTCGATTAGTTTGGTCTATATTTTTGATTCGCTTGATCTGTTCTTTTGATTTGTTGACTTCTAGAAAAGTTTCGACTGGTTTGGTTTATACTACCGATTGGCTGCAAGTTGATAATAATTTTTAGAAAACATAAACTTATAATACATGAATAGCAAGACTTAAAATCAGGTTTTCAAATTGGTACATACATACAAGTCTAAGGTAGTATAATATATTTTGAATTGCTAAATTTGCAGTTGGATTGAAACTGAAAATATATATGGTTTTTAAAAGATGTGTTGAAACTGTTGTCTATATTATTAATATTGTCAAAGAGGGCATCTAGCATACGATGATTAAGCAACCGTATTTTAACTTCAGTAAATGGATGGGGTTGGCTCTTTTGTTGATTGTTTATTGAGTCATATTTTTAGGTTAAACAAAAACCCAACGAAAATTGAGTTTTACCAACAAAATTTGCAACTGAATTGCAAACTGTTTGTTACTCAGTTTGCAATTGTATTACAAACTAATTTGGTAAATCTTAGTTTGCAACTGAATTGTAAACACAGCATTTGCAACTCAGTTGAGAAACTGAGTTTACAAACAATGCTTTTTGAAACTTTGAATGCAATGTTTTTTTTCACTAATTGATAGTTTATTACAATTTGCAGGTTAGTGAACTTTTGAAGCCGTCATGAAAAATGGAAAATTAATGCAGTATATTAAATTATGTGTGCTATTTAGATGATTTTTGGTATTTGCTACAATTCATGACATGTATGATGTATTAGCGTTTATGATTTATTTTGTTTTAGGATACAGCTAGTTAGATATGTGATGTATTTGCTTTTTATGTAGTATTTCTGCATATTGTGTTCGCTGTTATGATGAACTTTCTATTATGTATTTGTCTTTATGATGAAATTGCTACAATTATATGTTGTATTTGCTGCAAATTATGAATTACGTATTTTTGGATATGCAATTTGAAATTCGGATACGGATATTTCCGGATATTCGAAAATACCAGTATTCGTTGAACCATATACGGATATTTTCAAATATCCATGGATACAGAACGAATATTCTTCAACTGATATTCGCAGGTATCGGATACAGATTTGGATACAAGTTTTTATTTTCAGATACAGATTTAGATATAGCATTATCTGTATCTGATTGCATTCGTTGATAAGCCTACCGCGAACACAGGGATAACGTGCGATAAAGGAAGGAGAAAGAGAGGAAAGAACGGGAAAGGAAGGATCGAGAGAAGAAGGAAATAGAGGAACAGGAGAAGCGTAACAGGGACAAGGAGAAGAAAGAGAAGGAGAAAGAAAAACTCCAGGAGAAGGAGAAGGATAAGGAGCGTGAGACGCACAAGCACCAATCCTCTTCTCGCTCTCGAGATAGGACCCCTAGGGGTGATGATAAGATTGCTAGTGAACATTCACAAATTGCTCCTCCTCATCCCAGGCCTTCTATCGATCATCTACATAAGTCTCAGCCGGCTAGCTCTCGTGGTGAGAGCCCTACCACTCTCACCAAGCGTCCCGTGAAAAGAACCAAATATCATCCTTCTCTTCCCAAGAAATGATACCTGCCGAACGAATTAAAGTATTGGAAGAAGTTTTCCCCCGTCTTTGCTTTGCCGGTATCAAGTTTGTTTTTGACCTTCAATCATTACCATTGAACTTCAGACAGCGGGTTGAGTCAGATATTGATCTTTCTCTATTCCAATATGATGTCATGTACACATACGCAAGGCGGGTACGTGAGGTTGCTAGGAACATGGAGGTGGAAAAACGAAGTAATGTAGATGAAGCGAGATTCTGACAAGAAAGCTCTTGAAAAGGTGAAGAAGGAATTGGGGGACTGTGAGGCTCAAGTGGCTGTGCTCAAGGAGAAGTATGAGAAGACTATGAAGGATTTAGAGGACGAAGACCGAACGACTTCGTGTTGAACTAGATCATTCGTCCCTCCTTATTCAAATCGCTCTAAATGAAGTGAAGTCAATGGGGGCAGAAGTGTGCATCTCTTAAGTCTTAAAATGCGATTCTAAAAAGTGATATGGGACGTCTGGATTTGGAGATAAAAAGTCTCAAAGCCCAACATGCGGCTTCCAAAGTGGCCAGAAAACAGGCCGAAGATAACGTCGAGGCTGTAATTGACAATGTGAACAATTCTGTAACACCCCACCTCCGCCAATGCCACTCTTGCAAGGACATTAGCTTTGGAGGGGCGTTAAACAAGGTAAACATGCATGCAGATATCACAAGACAGAACATATAAGTAAAACAGAGTAGTAAAGCAGCGGATAAAACTTAGCATTTCAAAACCATAGTCATGTTACAACAAAGTACTTGGTCATTATTTTCCAACAACAAAGTCTAGATAAAAGCATAAACTGAAAAACTGAAATACATAAAGTACTATCCCCAAAATGAAGTGATAAACCATAGCTAGCTCAATGTCCAAAACCGTACATGAGCAAATCCAGTAAGCAAGCTGTAAAGATCCAAGCTAAGCTCCAATGTTCCCACCCTGAGAACCTGAGGGGGGGAACGGAAGAAAAGAGGCGAAAGAAAACAGGTCAGTCAAAAAGACTGGTAAGCCCTACTACTATCTGTCTATGAACTAGTAAAGTTAACTGGCATGAGAAGCTGAGATGAACATAAGGATAACAACATATTGGCATGATGATTAACTAACAAGATAGATAAAGGTGTCATCGCATAATTAAGGTTAAGTTTTGCACCACGGGTGTACTAGCATTCTAACATGTCAAGTAAAAACAAGAATTGATCCCTTGGCCCAAGCTTGGCCCATCATCATGAGGTGACCTAAATTAAGGTCCAACTACACGGTCTAGTCGATCGGCTCCCTATAAGCCTAACTCGTCAAGTGTCGGTGTCATACGGCCCAAACATGCAATGTAGTTAAACTGCGCTAGGTACACCCTAGGGTGTATCAAGTCCTAGGGTGTCAACCTCAGACACGAATCAAGTATGCGCAGTCTAGATCTACTGGTACCCGTGCCTGATTCTCCAACTCCGGACTATGTGCACGACCATAGTCCGCCTGGACCTACACCGGCGTACCTACTCAGCCGTCGTTTTGGTCGCTTACATGTCAGCCCAGTAATCGTGCCCCACCCTAGCCTAGTCCTAGGGTCTTATGATACTATCAAGAGGGTTACTGCTGAAAAGGACCACACAACTAGGGTTTCCTTAACGGGTTATATGTGGTTAACCCGATCCAAACGTGGATTAAATTGGTTAAGTATACCCAAGGTTCGTGACTTAACCCCGATTAACCCATCCAGCCCAAATTGATTAAGTATTAAGTGGACCATGACTTAACCCTAATCAGGAGGCATTAATTAACTTAATGTGCTTTAACCTCTCATATTAGACTTTGTTGTGGTTACTAGTTAAGCCGGGCGGGTCCGGGTAGCTTTACACCACAACTTGGTCTAACCTCGGGTTCGAGCACAACATGACCAACTTCTCACATTGGGTCCTATTGTTTGTAGCCACTAGTTAAGCCGGGCGGGTCCGAGTAGATTTATGCTACAAACTCAACCCAACCTCGAGTTGGCCACACTCATATTTTCTAAGTGTCATGTCCATTATGTTTCCAAAACATAATTACAAGTTAACATATCACGTTATGTTATAAAAATCATGTTCATGTCATAATTTTACCCAACCCCAACGTAATCCCATCGTTTACATAATCGCAACAACGCATAAAGGGTAAAATAGGGAACTTGGCATAATCATGACAAAAAGGTGTTGAAGCCACAAGTTTATCTTGGTGGCATATGAGATGTACATATGTTCATATACTTGCATATTGCATTGTTAGGCTTCAAAAGCATGCATAAAACCAAACTTAGCATATGAGTGATACATGGTGATAAATGACATGTAGAAGTTGCTAGAAGTTCGCATTTAGCCTCACATGCAAGTTATCATAAGGGATATGATAACTTTCATGTTGCCAAAATGCAACCTTTGATATAAAGCTTGGAGCTTTATGCTCACAACATCAAGTTTAACTTGCATAACATAGCAATATGTGTCATACATAATGATTAAACCAACTTGCATAGCATAATGATTAACCAAACTTGCATATCATAATAATCAACCAAACTTGCATATCATAATGATCAACCAAACTTGCATATCATAATGATCAACCCCAAACTTGCATCATTCATTTAACTTTAGAGTTCAATAAAAAGAAAGTAGAAAAGGGCTTACTACGCTATGAAGACACAAATGAATATTTATTATAAAGATTGAGACGAATCCCTTATGCAAGCACCAAAATATGAAAGCCCCAATTGAAAAACCCTTGCGCCAAATCAATAAAAATCCTTACTTTGAAATAGAAATGTTGCAACTTGACTTGAATGCAAACTAAGAACACTCATACAAGTTTGAAAGCACTTGTATGAACTCACAATCTCTCATAGAAATAGGCTTAGGAATTTTAGCATGAGAGTGGAGGCCATGAGAGGAACAAATTTGACATAGTTTAGTTGTAGGATTGAATAATGGTGATTTAGGCTAGGTTTAGGGGTCTTTTTATAGAGGATTATGATAGTATTAGCCATAGGATTAACCCTAGATTCAATCCAAGCCATCAAAGCATGTCTTGGGGAAGAAGTCAAGTGTAGGAACCATCTAGGGCCTTTAGATTAAAGCCGAACCATGAGAACCATTCAAATGCAAAATCTGCATTTGAGCGAATCGGCCCACGGGTTGACAGCCAAACACCCTGGATTAACCCCTAGTCGACCCAGCGGGCTCGGGTCGACCTCAAAAATCGGCCGGTTCGGTTATTCCCCTCTCCCAATTCGCTATTTTGAACATTTTTGCATATTTATTTATTTAATTTTCAATTTTATATATATATATATATATATCAATATATAAATATATTTCTCAGCGCAACCCATTTCACTTAATTAAGTATACTTTAATTTGTGAATTTTTATGTTCAAATTACGGGGTGTTACATTCTCCCCTCCTTAAAGGATTTCGTCCCTGAAATCTCCAAGTTAGGAAGAACGTATCCTACTATCCATCATCCATCTACTCAAAACATCATCCACGTGCAGTCATTGTCCTTAAAGGATTCTAAATGTTGTATGATCATATGCAAAGGTGTGTGTATATGTACTTATCTAATGCAAAAATCAGGCGGTTACTGATACAGTAAACCTCCTTAATGCAAAATATGTTAGTGAAATGAGTCCATATGTATGCAAATTCCTAACATAATTTATAATCTCTACATGAGTGCACATAATATTCATCCATATGCAACATCCACGTGATAGCTCAACAAGTTTCATCCATGAATAAGTATAAGCACTCATGCATATGCAACATGAAAGTGTGTGAGCCGATCTTAGTGCCTAATGTGTATCATGCATCCACGAGTATCCACGTGCAAACACTTGCAACCATCAAGCATAACATGTTTCAAATACATGTTTCAACCAAGGGTTTCTACCTAAGGTTCTCATGACAAGATCTACGAAACAAGATAAACTAGATAAACGCGGATAAAAAGAAAGATATGCTAATTAGGAAAAGAGATCGAGAATGTACCCTCAAAAAGAAATGGATAAAGCCCACGCATCTTCTCCTCGGTTTCCCAAGTTGCATCTTCGTCGGCTTCACCCCACTGAACTTTCACCAACTTGACCTCTCGATTCCTTAGCTTCTTGATCTCTGTTCCCAAGATACGAATCGGAGCTCTTCTCAAGGTTGCTTCTTTCTCTACCTCAATGTCTTCAAGAATGCTTGGTTCAACCACCTCAGCGGACTCATGTAGGCACTTTCGGAGATGCGAGACATGAAAGACATTATGCACTCCGGCTAGCTTCTCGGGCAATCCCACCTTAAAGGCCATCTTTCCAATTCTCTCTATGATAGGGAAGGGTCCTACGAACCTTGGTGCCAGCTTCCCCGCTGCTCCAAAACGTACCACATTTCGCAAAGGAGAAACCTTCACGAAAACCATGTCTCCCACTTCGAATTCCAAATCTGCCCTTCGCTTGTCAGCATAGGATTTCTGTCTATCTTGGGCCGCTTTCATCCTTCTTCTTACTAATTCAACTTTCTCGGATGTGTCTCGTATCATATCGGGCCCAAGTATAAGTCTATCTGTTATCTCCCACCAACAAGATGGTGACCTACACGGCCTCCCATATAAAGCTTCAAATGGTGCCATCCCTATGCTGGCTTGATAGCTATTATTATAAGCAAATTCTACAAGAGGAAGGTGGTCTTCCCAAGTACCACCGAAGTCGAGAACACAAAGCCTCAAGAGATCTTCTAGCACTCTATTCACCCTTTCGGTTTGGCCATCCGTCTGGGGGTGATAGGCTGTACTCAAATTCAATCGCGTACCCATCGCTTCTTGCAAACTGTTCCAGAACTAGCTAGTGAAAATCGGGTCACGATCGCTAACTATGCTAGAAGGAACTCCATGCAACCGCACTATTTCTCGGAGATAAATAGACGCCAGCCCTGATGCGGTCCTCTTGCTCTTTACTGGGATGAAGTGAGCACTCTTCGTAAGTCTGTCAACTATGACCCATATGCTTGTGTTCCCTCTCCTTGACCTAGGCAATCCATCCACAAAATCCATAGAAATACTCTCCCACTTCCATTGTGGGACCTCCAATGGATGTAATAGCCCACCTGGTTTCTTTGACTCGGCCTTCACTTGTTGGCACACCATGCACCTTGAAACATACTCTGCCACATCTTTCTTCATTCCATCCCAAAAGAAACTGCGCTTCATATCTCTATACATCTTATCTCCTCCCGGATGTATAGTCATCTTCGAGTGATGCGCTTCTTCAAGAACTCTATGGACCAAATCTCCCACCCGAGGAACACATAATCTCCCATCATGCCTTAGCCATCCTTTATCATCAATAGTATATCTGGCAAGGTGACTAGACGTCTCACCCCGAATCAACTTGTCCATAACTTCGACTATCTGTGGATCTTCCCTCTGCGAAGCCCCAACTTGATCAAGAAGTGTGGGTCTAAGCTCAAGGGATGCTAATGAACCCGTCATCAACTCAACAGCCGTCGTGAAATCAAAGGTTGCCAAGAATTCCAAGTTCTTCATCTCAATGAACAAGGGGCTTAAAGTCAATCTCCTTCTGCTTAGTGCATCCGCCACAACATTACCCTTGCCAGGGGTATAAGCTATCTCGAAGTCATAAGATGCCAAAAATTCCATCCACCTTTGCTGCCTTAGATTCAGATCTTTTTGCGAGAAGAGGTATTTGAGTGACTTGTGATCAGTATACAACTCAAACCTTTCGCCTAGAAGATAGTGGCGCCAGGATTTGAGTGCAAAGACGATCGCCGCTAACTCCAAATCATGAGTGGGATAGTTCTTCTCATGAACTTTAAGTTGCCTACCCCCATAACATATCACTCTTCCCTCTTGTATCAGAACAGCTCCTAACCCCGTGCCACATGCATCTGTGTACACGGTAAACATCTTACCACTATCGGGTAATGCCAAAACTGGAGCTGAGGTAAGGGCTCTTTTGAGCTTTTGAAAAGCAAGCTCACACTCCAAGTCCCATGCAAAGACTAAGTTCTTCTTCGTCAACTTAGTGAGAGGGGCCGAAATCTTAGCGAAGTCTCTGATGAACTTCCTATAGTAGCCCGCCAAACCGAGAAAGCTTCTTACTTCGGTCGCATTCCTAGGAGTCTTCCAATCTTGAACCACAACCACTTTCGCGGGATCCACCGCTATGCCTTGCTTAGAAACTATATGTCCAAGAAACCGAACTTCCCTTCTCCAGAAATGACATTTGGAGAACTTGGCTTTCAACTGATGCGCTCTAAGCGTATCCATCACTTCCTTGAGATGTCTGGCATGTTCTTCCTCGTCCTTTGAGAAGATCAGAATATCATCCACGAAGACAACAACAAACTTGTTGAGGAACTCCCTGAACACCCTACTCATCAAGTCTACGAAGTAGGCGGGTGCATTAGTCAATCCGAATGGCATGACAAGCCATTCAAAGAATCCATCCGGAGTCCTAAACGCAGTTTTATCAATGCTATCCTCAGCTACTCTAAGCTGATGGAATCCGGTGGCTAGATCGAGCTGAGAGAAAACAGAAGCACCTACAAGCTGGTCAAAGAGATCATCAATCCTCGGTAACGGGTGCCTATTCTTCTTTGTTAGCTTGTTCAACTCTCGATAATCAACACATAGACGAAGCGAACCATCCGCCTTAGTAGCGAATACCACCGGAGCACCCCATTCGGAAATGCTTCGTCTAATAAAACCCTTCTCAAGCAGCTCCTTGATTTGCTTACTGAGCTCCCTTCTCTCACGAGGGGCCATGTGCCTAACGGGCAATGATACTGGCTTGGCATTATCGACTAGATAAATGCGGAAATCTATATCTCGTTTAGGGGGTAACCCCTTAACTTCTTCAAAGACATCAGGATAGTCTCGGACCACCCTTACAGATTGCAGATCATCGATGGACGAGTCGAGAGATTCAAGATAGCATAACATGACGGGACCTCTAGGGTTACAAGAAATTTCTAGGGTATTACCGAGGCGGGTCATGAGCCTCACCACCCTATGTTCACAATCGAGAATGGCTCCATAACTGGACAACCAATCCATGCCCAAGATTAACCCATATCCCGTGAATCCGAGAACATAAGCATTACATGCGAATTCTACAGTCAAGATAGAAATCTTCAAATCCACACAAATCATAGATAGATGGGCGGAACCCCCAATTGGATTTGAAACACAAACGGGATCCTCAACTAGGCTAGTACTTAGGTGCAAACTTTCAACAATGTCAGAAGAGATAAAACTATGCGATGCGCCAGAATCAAATAAGGTGCGAACAGGAAAATCAGAAATATAAACAAGACTTTCTACAGAAATACTACCTCGGTCCTGAACTGGAGCAGCATTGAGAGCATGCACTTGCCCTCCAGAAGGTCCTGCACGCTGATTCTGTCCTTGCTTCTTGGGGCAATCCTTGCTAAAATGTCCAGTCTCTCCACAATGAAAGCATTCGCCCGACTTCCTCTTCCTTTTCTTATAGTCTTTAGCTATGTGCCCTACATTCCCACAGTAGTGGCATTTTCTTGGGTCCTTTGCCTTGGCCTTGTTGCCCTTGTTGTTCTTGTTGTTTTTGTTGTTCTGATTGCTCTGATTTCCTCCCCACTTGGAGTCTGTCTTCTTGGCTTGAGTCTCATTAGCCTTGACTTCCTTCTTGCCATTCTTATCGTCTCCTTGAAGCAACGCCATGTCTACTAGTCCCTCAAAAGTGGCCCCCATGGGTATATGAGATAGGGCTAAACCTTGTAATGGCTCATTCAATCCTCGTGCAAAGCGTAAAGCCTTCTTCTGGGGGGTATTAACCATGTCCAAACCGAATCGGGCGAGCTTGTTAAACTCATTCACATACTCCCTCACTGTCTTGTCTCCTTGCTTCAAAGATATAAACTTCTCCAATTGCAGATTCGCCTCAGCTGATGATAGAAACTTAAGCCCAAATCTTGTCCTAAAGTCGGCCCAAGTCTCTATAGGCCTCGTAGCATTGATGACCTCCCACCAATAAGCAGCTTCTTCTTTTAATAACCATGCTGCCAATAAAACCTTTCTATGATCTTGCACACAAAGATGGCGAAGAGATCTTCAGTTTCTTTCAACCAATTTCTTGCCTCCACAAAAGTCTCCGTCCCAATAAAGTTCTTGCCACCCATCGCCTTAAAGTCTTTGCAAATCTTAGCGAAATCTGCTTGCGGGTTCTGAGGAGGAGGAGGAGGAGGAACCTCAATTACATTGGGGGTATTTGATGGGCCCACATCGTTGGCCCTAGCTTCCAAGTATCTCCGGAACCATCCGGGAATGGTCACTCCCTCGGGAAGGTTAAGATCGGCCATACTGAAAAAAGGAAAAAGATAGATTCAGAATGAAGAAACGAAGGATAGTGCTATGGCTTTTGGGGAATAGCCTTTTTAAAATAACTAGACTTTTCTTGGAAAATACTTAATTGGTTTTGAAAATAGTTTTTCAAAAGGTAAGTTTCAAAAACACTTTTGCTCAAATCTTGTAAACCTTATGCTCTGATACCAAATGTAACACCCCACCTCCGCCAATGCCACTCTTGCAAGGACATTAGCTTTGGAGGGGCGTTAAACAAGGTAAAAATGCATGCAGATATCACAAGACAGAACATATAAGTAAAACAGAGTAGTAAAGCAGCGGATAAAACTTAGCATTTCAAAACCATAGTCATGTTACAACAAAGTACTTGGTCATTATTTCCCAACAACAAAGTCTAGATAAAAGCATAAACTGAAAAACTGAAATACATAAAGTACTATCCCCAAAATGAAGTGATAAACCATAGTTAGCTCAATGTCCAAAACCGTACATGAGCAAATCCAGTAAGCAAGCTGTAAAGATCCAAGCTAAGCTCCAATGTTCCCACCCTGAGAACCTGAGGGGGGGGAACGGAAGAAAAGAGGCGAAAGAAAACAGGTCAGTCAAAAAGACTGGTAAGCCCTACTACTATCTGTCTATGAACTAGTAAAGTTAACTGGCATGAGAAGCTGAGATGAACATAAGGATAACAACATACTGGCATGATGATTAACTAACAAGATAGATAAAGGTGTCATCGCATAATTAAGGTTAAGTTTTGCACCACGGGTGTACTAGCATTCTAATATGTCAAGTAAAAACAAGAATTGATCCCTTGGTCCAAGCTTGGCCCATCATCATGAGGTGACCTAAATTAAGGTCCAACTACACGGTCTAGTCGATCGGCTCCCTATAAGCCTAACTCGTCAAGTGTCGGTGTCATACGGCCCAAACATGCAATGTAGTTAAACTGCGCTAGGTACACCCTAGGGTGTATCAAGTCCTAGGGTGTCAACCTCAGACACGAATCAAGTATGCGCAGTCTAGATCTACTGGTACCCGTGCCTGATTCTCCAACTCCGGACTATGTGCACGACCATAGTCCGCCTGGACCTACACTGGCGTACCTACTCAGCCGTCGTTTTGGTCGCTTACATGTCAGCCCAGTAATCGTGCCCCACCCTAGCCTAGTCCTAGGGTCTTATGATACTATCAAGAGGGTTACTGCTGAAAAGGACCACGCAACTAGGGTTTCCTTAACGGGTTAAATGTGGTTAACCCGATCCAAACGTGGATTAAATTGGTTAAGTATACCCAAGGTTCGTGACTTAACCCCGATTAACCCATCTAGCCCAAATTGATTAAGTATTAAGTGGACCATGACTTAACCCTAATCAGGAGGCATTAATTAACTTAATGTGCTTTAACCTCTCACGTTAGACTTTGTTGTGGTTACTAGTTAAGCCGGGCGGGTCCGGGTAGCTTTACACCACAACTTGGGCTAACCTCGGGTTCGAGCACAATATGACCAACTTCTCACATTGGGTCCTATTGTTTGTAGCCACTAGTTAAGCCGGGCGGGTCCGGGTAGATTTATGCTACAAACTCAACCCAACCTCGAGTTGGCCACACTCATATTTTCTAAGTGTCATGTCCATTATGTTTCCAAAACATAATTACAAGTTAACATATCACGTTATGTTATAAAAATCATGTTCATGTCATAATTTTACCCAACCCCAACGTAATCCCATCGTTTACATAATCGCAACAACGCATAAAGGGTAAAATAGGGAACTTGGCATAATCATGAAAAAAAGGTGTTGAAGCCACAAGTTTATCATGGTGGCATATGAGATGTACATATGTTCATATACTTGCATATTGCATTGTTAGGCTTCAAAAGCATGCATAAACCCAAACTTAGCATATGAGTGATACATGGTGATAAATGACATGTAGAAGTTGCTAGAAGTTCGCATTTAGCCTCACATGCAAGTTATCATAAGGGATATGATAACTTTCATGTTGCCAAAATGCAACCTTTGATATAAAGCTTGGAGCTTTATGCTCACAACATCAAGTTTAACTTGCATAACATAGCAATATGTGTCATACATAATGATTAAACCAACTTGCATAGCATAATGATTAACCAAACTTGCATATCATAATAATCAACCAAACTTGCATATCATAATGATCAACCAAACTTGCATATCATAATGATCAACCCCAAACTTGCATCATTCATTTAACTTTAGAGTTCAATGAAAAGAAAGTAGAAAAGGGCTTACTACGCTATGAAGACACAAATGAATATTTATTATAAAGATTGAGACGAAGCCTTTATGCAAGCACCAAAATATGAAAGCCCCAATTGAAAAACCCTTGCGCCAAATCAATAAAAATCCTTGCTTTGAAATAGAAATGTTGCAACTTGACTTGAATGCAAACTAAGAACACTCATACAAGTTTGAAAGCACTTGTATGAACTCACAATCTCTCATAGAAATAGGCTTAGGAATTTTAGCATGAGAGTGGAGGCCATGAGAGGAACAAATTTGACATAGTTTAGTTGTAGGATTAAATAATGGTGATTTAGGCTAGGTTTAGGGGTCTTTTTATAGAGGATTAGGATAGTATTAACCATAAGATTAACCCTAGATTCAATCCAAGCCATCAAAGCATGTCTTGGGGAAGAAGTCAAGTGTACGAACCATCTAGGGCCTTTAGATTAAAGCTGAACCATGAGAACCATTCAAATGCAAAATCTGCATTTGAGCGAATCGGCCCACGGGTTGACAGCCAAACACCCTGGATTAACCCATAGTCGACCCAGCGTGCTCGGGTCGACCTCAAAAATCGGCCGGTTCGGTTATTCCCCTCTCCCAATTCGCTGTTTTGAACATTTTTGCATATTTATTTATTTAATTTTCAATTATATATATATATCAATATATATATATTTCTCTGCGCAAGCCATTTCACTTAATTAAGTATACTTTAATTTGTGAATTTTTATGTTCAAATTACGGGGTGTTACAAATTCCCAGCCCCAACATGATATCGAACTCCAAACTGTTATGGCCGAACATGCGACAAAGGTGGATGAGATGCAAAATGCATTCGGAGACAATGTATTGTTGTTTTTTGCTCGAGTCCTTCATTATAGAGACCTTTCTTGGGCAGTCGAGTACCCGCGAACTTTGGCCGACTATTGGGAAATTTTTATAAAGGAAGAGATTGAGGTTGCGGATGGGCAACCGGTGAATGAAGAAGCTCTAATTACTTAGTTTTTGCGTGGCAGCGAACCGGATGTATTGGCCGAGGGGAAGAGGATAATAAAAGAAGCAGGAGACGCTGAATGACATAGGATGAAGGGAAAATCAGTCATGGATGGGGAGACTAGCGTGAGCAAAGAGAAGGCATCTCTTCCCCATCCTGCTGGTGATGTTATTGTTGGCTCATCCACCGTTCTTCCTCCCTCAACTCAGTATTCAGGGGAGGTGGAAGAATACAGTCCGGGTGATCCTCTTTGGTTCCAACAGAATCAACTTACTTGCATTTCTGAAGCAAAAACCCCAGTCATGTTCAAAGATTTATCAGCCGGTTGTATAACCTTTCTTTCTCCTCGATTCTATGAAGTATACATTCCTTCAAGCCTAATTATTGCACTTCCTGCCATAGGTACACCAGTAGGGAAGATGACCATTGAATCAAAGTCCAGAATGTCTGAAAAGGTTCCTGATGTTGTACCGGGCAAAGACGAAGAGAATGCTTTGAAGGGACTATGTAAAAACTCGCCCGAGATAAGCCTAAATTTCAACCCAGAAAAGGCCCATCAAAACTTATAAACATTTTAAACGGGTCGATGGTTCCTATAAGGATTACATTTGCATAGATAATATATACACAAATACTTCGAATGGAAATCTCATACAGCGGAAAGAGAAAATATAATACTGAAATAAGATGTACCACATCATTTAAACCCACAGAATTCCAACACAACAGTCAAAGTTACATCTGTTTAATGGGTACATCAAATAATTCATTCTCACATTTTTCCAAAAGAAATAAAGCAATAACTACTAATAATAGCGTAATGACTTTGTCTTCGTCATAACGTCCATGACTTTTACCCCATCTACTGACCTGTTGGATATGTTATGGAGAGGGGTCAAAACATAAAGTTCTGTGTGACTGAAATATGGTGTTAACTTAAAGTCCATACCCTATATTTTTAGTAGATTACATATGTCAAGGTATGTCTACGTAGCACACAACATTCACACAAACATTAAGTATCTAACCAATGAGGTGGATATCCAAGTCAATCATTCATTAGTGTCTTTAGGGTAAAGACCCAACGAGGTGGGCATTCTTAGTCACTTATGGTCCTATTAAAGGTGAATTCTTATGATCTCTTATAATCCTGAGGCGGACCCCTAGCCCCTTAAGACGCCATTCTAGTACGTCAACTTTCTTAAGTCTATAATCTTAATTGTAATATGAGAAGTAGTATTGTGAATCTTACTACTTAACGGATATTACTGTAGAACACTTATGTCACTTGAGACTTCCTTTAGATAGTTGGCGAGCATGAAATGACCACATATCGTTTATATACCAATTATGTGCATAGTTGACCCCTTACAAGCTTCTAGAGAAAGTGGACATCCCCCGTGAATTACCCTACTCCATTACCGCTTATGCCTAACCACTTTTAGAGAAGGAGGACTCAAAGACTTACTTTGAATCTAATACGGGTAGGTCCCATGGATTTGGTTTTTCTCCAAGGAATAAACCTTAGGAGGGATCCTAGTCCTAACCACTTAAGACCCAAATTGGGAAAGAAGATAGTCAACCACTTAAGACCTTCTCAAGGTGTAGTAAACCTGCCTATTTTCACACACAATATACTTATATATATATATGCACACTAGACCTCTCACATTAAACTGTATATATGTAGATGCCGGATATGTCGGGCAGTTTGGCCAGGCTTCTACTACAAGTTGGTTTAACCTCATGTCTAGTGTACTATGTTTGAATGGCCCATGACACCCAGATCTCTCACATTAGTTGGATCTACTTGTGGTTGCTGGATTTGCTCGTTGGTTCTGGGAAGCCTTATACCACAAATGGAAACTAACCTCATGTCTATATGTCACTATTTATATATGTAAAGCTATTTTATACGCACACACAAGCAATCAATACATATATATATGAGGACATTTCAAATTCGAATTCTAACCCAATCGCATCTATTACGTTAATGTTATAATACTTACATTGATTACGCTACATTAACAGAATAATTATATCACACAATCAACGTTAATATTCGTATGAACGGGAGAATGTTCTAATAATATAAGATTGCCAATTTGTCTAAATTAAGGCATACAAGTTAGTTTTTCCATATCTTGACTGCTGCAATTTAGGCATAATGACATGATGGCACAAGAGTATAACAACATATAACAGTGAGTGGAAAATTACAATCATACATACAAACTCGAACTTGCATCCTAGGCTTATTTGGAAGATTTCAATAATGGATCAAAAATAGAGTATGACATACACATATAATATATATATATATATATGTGTGTGTGTGTGTATATATATATATATGTGTGTGTGTGTGTGTATGTTTATAAATTCCACTTTATCCAATTCACCCCTTTTTGGTGGTTTGCACATAAAAACATTTACATTTGATTTATTTCAAGGATGAATACGTTTGGATTGAAAATAGAATCCAAACCTAATTAAATCATGGAATAACCAAATTTAAACCATTTTAGGTTACAATCAAATGTTTACAAAAGTGTGAATTACACAAAGTAGGAACAACAACACCCCTTTCATTTTCAATCCAATATAAAAATCCAAATTCATAAATCCAAATAACAATAAATTGACAATTCATATTTAAACATAAGATAGAGGATTTGGGGATTTTTGCATTTATTTTATCGATTACCGAATCCTCTAAGGCATAACTGTCAATATTTTAATCTATTAAAAATAAATAGAGTATGCCTAATTACACTATATTCCACTCACAGATCTAAGGAATAACAAGGAGGACTTCTTGTTGTAGATTAAGGTATGTGCCTAATCTTCGCGATAGACGCGCTCCAATTCTCCTAATATATATGTAAGAAGCATATTTTAGAATCTTATGTATATATTCTAAATTCCAGAATTCATACTAAACCTATATGAATTAGAAAGAAGACAAGAATAAAGGTTAGAGGATTATATGAAATTATTAACCCTTTTTTCTGGAAATTAGCAATCATAGAAGGACAACATAGAGATAGATATAATAGAGTGCCTAAGGTTTTGTAATGTGATATGAGGGCCTATATATAGTTGCTCGTGTGAGCGTAGACTGTTAGGTTACTTAAATTTAATCCAGGCCTTTTATTTATATATATATATTCCTTTATAAAACCCTAACTAACACAGATTCATTGGGTTGTTCATCCGCCAGACGGTCGACCTGGGTGATGGACCGGCAGTCAACACCCCTCCTAGAGAGGCAGTCGACCTCATGGTTGCTGAAACCCCAAATGAACGTTGTTGCACTGAGGTGTTAATTTAATTAATACGTTGCTTAAATTTCTTAATCTTATTTCTTATATAAAATATTCTTTGTCCCCATGATCTTATCCTCAGTTTGAATTTCAAATTCACCCTCTTATATTTAAATATATTTTGGACATATATATATATATATATTAGACAAATAATTATATATATATTCTGCATTTTACTATCCAAATTCATTTTCTTATAACTTCTTCATACATTGACCGTTTTTAGCATATTATATATGAAAACGATTGAATTTTTGATCGTTTTTAGCATATTATATATGAAAACGATTGAATTTCGCCATGAATCCAAATAAAAGATTTTCGTAGACTAATTCCTAAAGTTCCAAAATCTCATTTTCCATCCATATTAATAAATTGTTTATTTTTAATTATTATTAATATTTATGTATTTTATGGGATATTACATTCTCCCCCTTAAAATAGATTTCATCCCGAAATCTGTTTGAAGGGGTGAAAAATACGACTCGCTCGAAACATCCATGTTGTACATCCATGTTATTTTTAATTTGTGACGACCACCCATAACCCCTGCACTAAACAAGAGGAAAAGTGCGCTGAAAGGTGTGCCAGGAAGCTATGGACGATCATCAAGGTATGATAACACAAGCGGAACCTGTTGTAAATCTCACAACACAAGGATAAAATATAATAGAACATATACAAAATGTAATATTAGTGAAGCATATTTGAGCAGAAATCTCAAATTTTCAAAACAACAAGAAAACATATTCTTACACAGGATTACAACATGTGTCTGTACAAATTTGCCTCACTATAACACTCAGAGTAGAGTAATAAATAGCGAAAACCTAAATACTATATAGTAAGAGAAATAGTACATCAGCCTCATGCTCGTCTCCGATCTGCTACATCGTCCTTACTAAGCTATCACCTGTCGCCTAGTCTGCCCATCCAAAATTGGATGAACAACCCAAGGTAATAAGAGGGAAACATAAAACCTTGAGTCAGACAACAGTCTTAGTGAGCGATAAAACAACTAACTGACTTCATCAGTAAAGTATATGAGAATGGGTAAATAAACTTTACCCACAACGTCAGAGAAGAACACAACTCTGATCTTCCCCACATCGGACAGTGATAGCCTTTGCAACAAACATTTCAACCATACAACTAAGGTAATCCAAGCAACCATTCAATCATTGCAACAAGAGGTAATCCATAATAACACACATAACATCCAGATTATATATCTCACGTAAACCATCTTAATCGAAATTAACATCTCTCAAACACAAGCCCAAAGGCCTAAACCAATATTAGACAGACACCTAAGAAATATATCCTCCGATGTCAGATAATACACATGAGAATGTACAAGCAAAACAAACAATCATACAAGACAGACTCTAGCTATCACCGCCAATCCTGTTTCGAAACCATCGTTAATCGTATGACTGTCCATATCATACTGCCATCCATCAAGGCATAATGGTAGCCCCGGTTCTAGCAAAAACCCGATATGCCTTGAACCGATACATATCTAGGCCTTTTCAACCGATACTCAGGGTACTCGACCTACAATCGGTCTTTTAGGTACGCCCCTATTATGCCCTTGCTATGGGCCCGCTAGAACCTACGACAATGATAATTCCTCGGCCTTCAGTATCTCCAGTCATCTTCACTTGCGACTATCCATGAGTTCAGAACACGTTAGAGCAACCATTACTTCACACGAGCTCAATGCATCCTTGAGTCGTTCATTCCCATGAACTCAATGCATCCTTGAGTCGTTCATTCCCATGAACTCAATGCATCCTTGAGTCATTCCCACATTCGTTATATGCAACAAACAACGAACGAATCACATCACTTCATATATCCTCATCTGGACTCTCATCGAAGCAACCATCACCATCAAACCAAACAACTTAAATATAAGGTTCAATATAGTCTATGACATTATCACCCCACTCAGAACACCTTTGAGTTGTCATACCATTCGTTGTTCTACACCGATCAATGAACACCTTCAACACTTCGAATATTCCTACCTGAGTCCACTTCGAAGTTACAACATTAGCTAACCAGATTACATCACCGTGTTACCCTTCTCCCTATGTGCGACCAACCCACTTTGCACGACCAAGCCAAATCATCTCCAACCCTGTACTGACCAACCTCGTCTTCAGAGGTGCATGACCGACCCAGAAACCATGTTCGACCCATCCTTTTGACCAATCGGCTTTATTCAGATCCAGGTTGGTTCGACCGACCCTATATCCTGAGACCGACCCAGTGCTTTACCCAATGCATCTTTACTCCAGAACATGACCGACCGACCAGCTAATGAGCGACCGACCCAGTCTGACCCGTTTCCAAAAAATATGCGCGACCGTCCCACTCCTTCACCATTCCATGTTTTTACCACCGCACGTACGACTGACCCTGCTCCCCTAGACTTGCTCACTCGATCGACCCTTCCTGCCTTGCTTCCCAAGAAAACCATATTTTGGTGCGACCGACCCCATACGTGCGGCCCAAAATTCTCCAATTCAACTTCGATTTCGACCAAAACTTCGCCAAACGATACATTCGACGAAACCAACTCATCCAATTCGTCCAATACGACCACAAACATGATGAAATCAAAAACAACACCAATATGACAGTTTCACCTATAATTATGTAAAATTAACTAAAGTCACCATAAATGCACATATGAACAAAACTATAGATCTAACTTGCATAATCATATGGAACAACATAAGAATCAACAATTTAAACTTGCGAAAATAGATCATAGGATGATTTATATGGAAATGGACTTATAATGGGATAGATCTATGGTAAAATACTTGAATTTGATGAAAAACATGGTCAAACATTCATATACTCCATTGAATCCATGTGAGAGATGTAAACCACTCACCGATTCTCCAAAACATGCTAATATGATATAAATAAGAATCTGGTCAGCAAGCACCTCGCACCAAGCCTCTTGATCCGATGAATTCTTTCTTCAGTTGATGTAGATATAGCCTCCAAAGGTGTAGATTTATAATTTCCCCTCTCAGATTTGATCTTTAATGGTGAAAAGTGTTAGAGGAAGGAGGAACACAAGGCCACCAAATGATAGAATGAGAGAAGTAACCTATTCTCCATACTTGTTACCCCCTATTTATAGTTTCCACCAGCCCACTAATGGGGCTTCCCAAATCAGCCCATTGTGACTCCTAAAACATGAACAACCAACTATAAACCTTAAAACAGCAATTCCTTCCAAACTGCTGAGCCAAATCTTTAATGTAACCACTCTACGGAAAGACAACCATCATTTCCTTTCCAATGGCATACATCTCACTGCCTAATTCGACCCGAGTCAAAAGTTATTCCCTGTACAAGACTGATAGAGGCAACATGGTCACAAATAAAATTGGTAAAAATTATGGATATGTCTCACATCCCCATAAGCAACATACTAAAAGATGAGAATGATCCAACTCTCAGGGAATAAAATAAAATAAAATATTTTACAATCTTTCGATACGTAAAATGCGGGCTGTTACATTATTCGTCCACAAGCATCCATTATTCGCAGTGATTATGAACTGCAGACACACTAAATTGAGCTCAACCTATCGTGTAGGTGTAATAAGTGATGCAATAAAGAACTTAATTATGCATTTATTTATATATGAGTGCATTTGTACAATGGTGTTGCGTCCATTTCCTAACATCCAACCTAGCAATCATGATGCATCCATAAACGTTATTTTTAGGAAAAGTTACCCATGAAAAGGTCTGGGTGATTCTGCCTCATCTTGTCCTCGGTCTCCCATGTGCTTTCCGCAGGATCATTTCCCCATTGTACTCCGACAAGGCGAACGATTTTGTTGCACAGTCGATTTTGTGCTCTACAATCCTTGTAGTGGCATGGGGCACCCTGGACTCTAATTCGAGTTTTTTATGTCCCCAATTTCGTTAAGCACGAGTTTGATAGTAGAATCATAAAGGCATTTCCTTAGATCTGATATATCAAAAACATTATGGATCCTCAACTGAAGCTCTAGGAGATCCACTCGATAAGCAATAAATCCTATTTCCTCAGTGACACGAAAAGGCCCAATAAATCTAGGAGCCAACTTCCCAATCATCCCAAACCGAACAATCCTCTTGAGAGGGGAAACTTTTACGAATACCAAATCCCCATCATTAAATTCAAGTTCCATCCTTCGCTTATCGGCATACAATTTTTGACGGTCTTGGATTGCCTTCATCCTCTGCCTAATCAAAGATATCTTCTTCGTGGAATCATGGAAGAGGTCTTGTTCGAGTAGATACTTATCGTTAGTCTCCCACCAACAAGTTGGCGATTTGCATAGCCTCCCATAAAGCGCTTAAAAAGGGGCCATACCAATGGTCGTTTGAAAACTGTTGTTGTATGTGAACTCTACGAGCGGTAGGTGTTGCTCGCGAACTCCTCCAATGTCGATGATGCAATCTCTAAGCAAGTCTTCCAAGATTCAATTTACTCTTTTCGTCTACCCATCGGTCTGTGGATGATAGGCTGAGCTTAGGTTAAGGGTCATTCCCAATGCTGCTTTTAGGCCTCTCCAAAATTCAATTGTGAACAAGGGGTCTCTATCATTCACAATACTTGATGGGATACCATGTAGTCTGACTATTTCTTTGGCATACAATTGGGCTAACGAGGCTACAGTCCTCGTCTTCTTGACTGGTATAAAATGGGCGCTTTTGGTTAAACGATCTACCCAACCCAAATAGTCTCATTACCCTTTTGGCTTCTAGGAAGTCCATCTACAAAGTCCACGAAAATATGTTCCCACTTCCACATGGGGATCTCTAAAGGTAGTAAGCTTCCATCATCACCTATCGAATACCTAAGAAAATGGGAAAAGATCTCCTTCTTTCCCACTTTTTCCTTTATGCTTCTTAGGTCCTCGTCAAGGTCTTGTGTGCTTTGGATCCTTTCTCTTAGGGTAGGCCTGATTATCATAGCCCCATGAAAACCATTAGAAGTGGTTGGTAAGGGTTGAAAATTAATATTAGAGAGAAACTCTAATTGTTTCCATTTTGTCATCGCATTCAATGTCGCATGTTTTCTACTTGAAGCATCCACCATAACATTCCCCTTGCCTGGGGTATGCTAAATCATAAAATCAAATGAAGCAATATATTCCATCCATTGTTGTTGTCTCAAGTTTAGATCACGTTGAGAAAATAAACACTTTAGGGGTTTATGGTCGGTAAAAAGTTCAAATTTCTCCCCTAAAAGATAATGCCTCCGCATCGTAAGGGTAAACACAACTGCGGGTAACTCAAGGTCATGAACTGGGTATCTCTTCTCTAGATACTTGAGTTTTCTACTAGCATAAGCAACTATTCTTCCTTTTTGCATAAGGACCGCTCCAAAACCGGTCCCACACGCATTAGTGTAAACTGTAAACAATTTTCAACCATTATGTATAATCAGGACTGGCGAGCTAGTTAATACTTCCATTAATTTCTTAAAGGCTATATAACATTTATTACTCCAAGAAAACACCAAATTCTTCATTGTAAATTGGGTTAAAGGAGTAGCAACTTTGCAAAGTCTTTAAAGAATTTCTGATAATATCCGGCCGATCCAAAGAAGATTCTTACTTCCATAACATTTCGAGGTATTCTCCATTCCTTGATTGCCTTGATCTTTGCAGGGTCTACGACCAAGCCTTTACTTGACATAATATGTCCTAAAAATCTTACTTCTTCCCTCCAGAAATGGAACTTCGAGAATTTTGCTTTAATTTGGTTCTTTATTAATATCCCTAACACTTGTCTTAAGTGATTTTCATGCTTTTCACGGTCTTTTAAAAAAATAAGGATATCATCTACGAAGACTACCACAATCTTATTTAGAATGCCCCTAAACACTCTACTCATAAGGTCAATAAAGAAGGCGGGTGCATTCGTTAGTCCGAAGGGCATAACTTCCCATTGGAACAATCCATCTGGTGTCCTAAACGTAGTTTTTTCCTTGTTGTCCTCCACAATTCTTAACTGATGAAATCCAGTAGCAAGGTCTAACTGGGAAAATACTCAGGCTCCTCCCAAGTGGTCAATATGGTCATTGATTCTAAGTAAGGTGTACCTATTCTTTTTGGTCAACTTATTTAGTTCCCTATAATCCACACAATGTCTTAGACATCTGTCTGCTTTAGTGGAAAATACAACAGGTGAACCCCATTCTAAGAAACTTCATCGAATGAAACCTTTTTGTAATAATTCTAAAATCTGCTTATACAACTCCCTTCTTTCCTTAGGCGCTATATGCCTTAAGGGTAGTGCGACGGGTCTAGCATCCTTCTCTAGTTCAATACGAAAAGGGATTTCTCTGTGGGGTGGAAGTTCCGTGACTTCCTCAAAAACATCTAAGAACTCACAAACTATAGGGATGGAAGATGGTCCTTCTGAACTAAGTGATAAGGAATATAACAAGGCTTTATCCTTGTTCCTAACATTACATGGAATACTTAGGCTACGTTCTCCTCGGCTCCTAAGACGAATGGCTCTCTTTTCACATTCTAGTACGACCCTATAGAATGATAGCTAGTCCATACCTAGGATAAGGTCGTACCCCATAAAATCCAACACATATGCTTTGCAAAGGAACTCAACATTGTGGACCTCCAATACTAGGTCTTTACACAACGACTCAAGACACTTAGATCCTCTAATAGGGTTGGCCAACTCTATCGGACTATCAGAGATAGATATCGGAAATTTCAACATATTAATTAGTCGCTTAGAGATAAAAGAATGAGTCGCTCTGGAATCTAACAAGATGTATGCAGAATTTCCTAAAACATAAGTTATACGTTCAAGTGCGGGCGGTCCTTGATCTTTTGGGGGTCGGCTTTGAATCGGTGCTTCCTCTATTGCATAATTCTAGGCACTTTTGATAACTTTGGGAAGTCCTTAGACATGTGTCCTTCCTCATAGCAGTTATAACACTTTCCTTTGAATTCCTTCTTGGCCAACGAGGTCCTACAATCCTTTGGCTCATGTCCCTTGCAGTTGTACTTCGTACAAGTCTTTGCTTCCTTTTTGAATTTGCTTCCTTTCTTCTTGTTTTTCCACCATTCCTTTTTCTTATTGTTTTCGGAACTTCCTTCTCCTTTCTCACCTTCTTTATCCTCCTTAGGACCTTCAGCTGTGCATATGATAGCTGTCTCTACTAGGCTTTCAAAAGTTGCTCCAAATGTTACTAGGGCTAGTAAAGTTTCCTTCAATGAGGAGTTTAAGCCTTTAACAAATCTCAAGGCTTTGTTCATGGAGATGTCTACCAAACCTCTCCCAAACTTACATAATTCGGTAAACTTGGCTACATACTCTTGCAAGCTCATGCTTCCTTACTTGAGGAGAATGAATTTCTCTGACTAGATAGTCATTTTTGCCCTTGGTAGAAACTTTGCTTTGAAACGGGTTTTGAATTCGTCCCGCGTAAAAACCTGGCCCTCGTTCTCTCCAGATTCGTGAAAGTCTTATAGAAACGAGAAAAGTCAAAAACTACCTTAGCTGCAGGAGCTGTAGGAGCCACTAGGGCAGGATTAGAAACAGGGACATGTTCAATAGTACAGAGATACTATTGGAACCATTTGGGCAAGTATCGGGGACTTGCCTGGTTACCCTACTCAGTAGGATTTTCAGCCATTCTACTATCTGATAAGAGAAGTAAGAATCCCTTAATGGATACTCCTAAGATAGTATTTAATTCGAAAAGAAAGAAAACGATAAAACTACCTAGTATAAATGCGTATGCTTGTTGGGGGTAAATATATATATATATATATTATATATAGTTTGAAAAACCTTTTTCAAATTACAAATATGCCTCTCATATGTATAATTCCCTTGTAATCAGGTAACATAAGCTCTGATACCAAATGTAACAACCCACTTGGAAGGGGCTTGAATTTCGACCCAGAAAAGGCCCATCGAAACTTTGAACCATTCTAAACGGGTCGTTAGTTCCTATAAGAATTACATTTGCATAGATAATATATACACAGATACTTTGAATGGGAATCTCACACAGCGGAAAGAGAAAATATAATGTAAAATAAGATGTACTACATCATTTAAATTCATAGAATTGCAACACAACAGTCAAAGTTACATTCGTTCCATGCGTACATCAAATAATTCATTCTCACATGTTCCTAAAAGAAATAAAGAAATAACTACTAATAATATCATAATGACTTCGTCTTGTGCTTCCATCATGATATCGTCCATGACTTTTACCCATCTACTGACATGTTGGATATGTTAAGGAGAGGGGTCAAAACATAAAGTTCCGTGTGACAGAAATATGGTGTTAACTTAAAGTCCGTACCCTATATTTTTAGCCGGTTATATATGTCGAGGTATGTCTTCGCAGCACACAACAGTCTCACAAACACTAAGTATCTAACCAATGAGATGGATATCCAAGTCAGTCACTCATTAGTGTTTTTAGGGCAAAGACCCTATGAGGTGGGAATTCTCAATCACTTATGGCCCTATTAAAGGTGGATTCTTATGATCTCTTATAATCCTGAGGCGGACCTCGGGCCCCTTAACACCCCGTCCTAGTACGTCAACGTTCTTAAGTCTATACTCTCAATTGTAATATGAGAAGTACTATTGCGAATCTTACTACTTAACTTATATTATGGTCGAACATCTATGTCACTTAGGACTTCCTTTAGACAGTTGGTGAGCATGCAATGGCCACATATCTTTATATACCAATTTTGTCCATAGTTGGGCCTTTACAAGCTTCTAGAGGAAGTGGACACCCTCCCGTGAACTAATCTACTCCATTACCGCTTATTCCTATCCACTTTTAGAGAAGGAGGACCCAAAGACTTACTTCGAATCTGATAAGGGTGGGTCCCGTAACAGCCCGCATTTTACGTATCGGAAGATCATAAAATATTTTAACTTTATTCGCTGAAGGTTAGATCATTCTCATCATTTAATATGTTGATTATGGGGATATGAGACATGTCCATAATTTTTACCAATTTTGTTTATGACCATTTTTCCCAGAACAAGGCATAACTTTTAACTCAGGTCGAATCAGGTGGTGAGACCCATGTCATTGGAAAGGAAATGATGATTGCCTTTCCGTAGAGTGATTACATTAAAGATTTGGCTCGGCTGTTTGGGAGGAATCGTTGTTTTAAGGTTTAACAGTTGGTTGTTCAGGTTTTTGAAGCCTTAATGGGCTGATTTGGAGAGGCCCATTAGTGGGCTAGTGGAAGGGTATAAATATGGGGTGGGAGGTATGAGAAACGGTTTTGTTTCTCTATTCTCTCATTTGGAGCCTATGTTCATCCTTCCTTTAACACCTTTCCACCATCAAAAATCAAAATATAAGGAGGGAAATTAAGATCTACACCATTGGAGGCTAGATCTACATTAATTGAACCTAGAATTCATCGGATCAGGAGGTTTGGTTAGAAGTGTTTGCTGTCCGGAATCTTATTACATTGATTTTAGCTTGTTTGTGAGAATCGGTGAGTGATTTACATCTCTTACATGGATTCAATGAAGTATATGAATGTTTGATCATGTTTTTCATCAAATTCAAGTGTTTTACCGTAGATCTGCACCATGACAAGTCCATTTTCATATGAATCACCCTATGATCTAGTTAGGATGTTTAAAACCAATAATTCTTATGCCATTTTACATGTTTATGCAAGTTAGATCCGCAATTTTGATCATATGTTCATTTATAATGGTTTTTGGTGAAATTTGCATAATTTGATGAAAATTGTCATTTTCATGATGTCATAACATATTTATGATTGTATTGGATGTATTGGATGAGTCGGTTTCATCAAATTTGTTGTTTGGCGAAGTATTGGTCAAAATTGGAGTTGGAATGGGGCTGTACAGTGGACCGATCGGTCAGGAAGGATCGATTGTGAAGTGGCTTTGAGAACAAGCCAGGGGAGGGCCGGTCGGTGTGTGCGCTCGGAAGGACCGATCGATATATGTGCTCAGAAGGACCGACTAGTGTGTGCACTTGGAAGGACCAATCGGTGTGTGCACTCGGAAAGACCGATCAGTGATGCTTAGGTGGTGTTCCATGTTAGCAGATCGGTGGGTGTTCCATGTTAGCCGATCGGTGGTTGTTCCATGTTAGCTGGTCGGTGGATGTCCATGGGACCGATCGGTGGGTGTTTAGGGGACCGATCGGTGTTCTGGGGAAGGGCTAGTTGGTTAGTGTTTCAAAAGGATAGGTCGATCGCACTAGGTTATTTCTGAAAATTTATATTTTTCGGGTACGACCCAGACTTGAATAAGTAAAAAAAAATCGGGGGTCTCCCTCGAATCCGTGTTGTCAAGGTTGGACATACATATGTATCGTTGAAAGGCGCATGGAGTTTATGCTAGAACTGGGGTTACCATTACCCCTTGGGATATGGCAAGGTTGGTCTTCATACGATTAACGATGGTTTCAAAACAAGATTAGCGGTGATAGCCAGAGTCTGTCATGGTTGGTTAGTTGCCTTGTTTATACCATCTCACGCAAATTGTTCAACGTCGAAGGAGATGTTTCTTGGGTGCTTTTTCTGATATGGTTTAGGCCTCTGGGGATTGTGCTTGAGGAATATTGAATTCGATCAAGATGATTTACGTTAGATGCATGTAATTTGGATGTCATAAGTGCTTTTCCATGATTGAATGGGTGTTCTGGTTTCCATGAATGTATGGTTGAAATGTTTGATGTAAAGGTTATTACTGTCCGATGTGGGGAAGACGAGAGTTGAGTTCTTCTCTGGTGTTTGGTAGATTTGTTTGTTAATCTACCTATTCTCATATACTTTATTGATAAAGTTTGTTAGCTGTTTTATCGTTCACTAAGACTATTGTCTGACTCAAGGTTTTTTGTTCCCCTCTTATCACCTTGGGTTGTTCATCCAGTTGTGGATGGGCAGACTAAGTTAGCAGGTGATAGGTGATAGTTTGGTGAGACAATGATGTTGATTGGTGGCGAGCTGGAGGCTTATGTACCAGTTTTATTACTATCTAGTATTTTTGTTTCTGCTGTTTGTGTTGCTCTATGAGTGTTGTAGTGAGGCTTTATGTACAAACTTTGATATTTCCTATGATGTTTAGATAATCTTTCAAGATGATGTGAAAATTTATAAAGTTTGTTATATGATGCTTCACTATTATTACCTGTTATATATTTTCTACTATATTTTATCCTTGCACTGTGAGTTCTATGACAGGTTACGATGTTGTTATTTACCTATGATGATCGTCCACAACTGCCTGGCACACCCTTCAGCGCATTATTCCACTTGTTTAGTGCAGGGGTTGCGGGCGGTCGTCACATTTGGTATCAGAGCTCTGGTTAATGATTTTATCCAGAGTTCAAAAGCGTAATTATGTATGAGAGACATATCTGTAGATTTCATTTGGATGCACACTATATAATACTATATAGTATAGCAGAGTTTGTACTTCTTTAGCAGCTCTTCTTGCAAGTGGCTAATCATTCTGATTTGTAGATTTAGAATGAATCAACGAACTATAAGACACACTGCTAGGGAAGAGGCTGTGCCTGGAGGGGGCAACGGTGGTGCACCAGACTACCCTACCATGTTTGAAGCCAAGATGGAGGCATTCATGCGAAGGTTGTTCGCTCCAGTGGCAGCTACGGTAGATGTAGGAGTTCAGTTGCCTAGGGTTGTCGACTTTGCGAAGTTGTGCAAGGACTATACATCTCTAAAAGGAAAACCATTCAAAGGATCTGAGCTAGCTAAATAGGTTCAGAGGTGAATGGATTCTTGTGTCCGAATCTTTGGAGACTTGGGATTGGATGGTGCAACAAGGAGAAAGCTTGCATCAAGGCAACTGCAAAGGCAGGGCCATAGAATGGTGGAATTCTGTTACACTCGAGACTTCCGAAGAGGAGATTTCATGGGAGCAATTCCAAGCTAAGTTTGAACAAATTATATCTCCATAGCTCAGTAATCTGCTCTATTCAAGATATTTGTGGAATTGAAGCAGAATGGCAGACTAGTTCTAGACTACCTTTCTGATTTCAAGACCCTGTCCAAATATGCTCGTTCATACATTAATACACCCTATCAGAAGAACAAGAAGTTCATTATGGGTCGGATACCTATATTGGAAGGTCGTTGGTGGATCATCTTGACAATTCATTCGAGAAGATTGTGGATAAAGCTATTCGTCATGAGAGCTTGTTCCCTAAAGGGTCCAATGTTGTCTCTGCAAACAAGAAAGTTCAAAAGCCACAGCAGGGTTGTAATAATAAGAAAAGGAAGCAACAAAAACAGAAGGGAAAGGACGACCAGAAGAAGCCTAAGAGTGAGGTGGTTTGCTTTAATTACCAACGGAATGGTGATTACTTGAATGAGTGCAAGAATCCTAAAGCTGAGAAGAAGTGCTTCAAGTGTGGAAAGCCTGGGCATGAGAAGAAAGATTATCTAGAATCAGCTAAGGGCAAGCAGATTGTGAAGGCATATTCTTTGGAAGCCGTGCCAACTTCTTCAAGGTCTCCTACTATAGAGGAGAAGGGAAAGGGTGTCGTCGTCCAAGGCACTCTTTCTGTCTAAGGTGTTTTGATTCGTGTGTTGCTCAATACTGGAGCATCGCATTAATTCATTTGCAATGAGCTTGTGTGTCACTTGGGTTTGGAACCCGAGATTTGTGATATAACTTTCGTAGCGACTAATCCAGTTGGGGGTTCGTCCGATCTTTGCATGATATGCCGTGGTCAAGTGTTATCGAGTCATGGTTGCTCTTTTGTGTGTGATTGCTGTGTTCTTAACTTCGCTGGGTTTGGGATCATCTTAGGCATGGACTGGCTCAAAAGATATGCGGCAAGGGTGAATTGCGAGACGCTAGAGGTGAGAGTCGGGGATGTGGAAGGGCGAAAGGTGTTGATTAGATGTAAGCGCAAAGAGGGCGTCTTCGTGAGTTATCTAAATTCGCTTGGGATTCCACATGAAGACTTTTTATCTGTGCTAATCGCTAATGAGTATGAGGATGTATTTGACGAGGTCAAATGATTGTCGCCGCATCGTGAGATTGAGTTTAGGATCGATTTGGTCGAGGGTGCCAGACCAATCGTCCTGCCTCTTAGGCGGATGGCACCTAAGGAACAACGAGAGTTGGAGGTGCAAGTTCGTGACCTTTTGGGAAAAGGATTCATTCAGAGGAGTGTATCTGAATGGGATGCACCAGTCGTGTTTGCAACCTAGGCAGATGGCTCGTTAAGATTGTGCATGGACTATTGTGATCTGAACAAGGTGACCAAAAAGAATAAGTATCCATTGCTTAGGATTGACGACTTGTTCGATCAGCTTCACGTAGCCAAAGTTTTTCTAAGATGGATTTGGCAACGGGATTTCACTAGTTGAGAGTGGCAAACGAAAGTGTGCCAAAGACTGGTTTTAGGACACCATACAGTTTCTTTGAATGGTTGGTGATACCATTCGGGTTGATTATTGCGCCAACATATTTTGTGGATCTTATGAATAGGGTATTCAGAGATCAGTTGAATAAGTTCGTGCTTGTGTCCGTGGATGACATTTTGGTTTACTCATGTAATGAGGAGGAGCATAAGACACAACCAAGAGTGATGTTAGAAATCTTGCGAAAGCATCAGCTAAGAGCCAAGGTTTCAAAGTGTCACTTCTGGAAGAGTGAAGTGAGGTCCTTAGGCCATGTAGTTTCTGGAAATGGGATAGCGGTTGATCCTGCTAAGGTAGCAACAATCCAGGACTGGGATAGACCTAAGAATGCGACGGATGTGAGAAGTTTCCTTGGTTTGGTTGGTTACTACCGACTAAAAAAAAGGATTTCTCTGTGGTTGCACCATAGATAGGATTGACGAAAAAGAACCAAGTGTTCACATGGGACGCAAATTGTGAGCAAGCATTTGGTTTCCTAAAGGAGAAACTGACGATTTCTCGTATGTTAACTATTCCAAGTGGGAATGAAAAGATGGTGGTATACACCGTGCATGTGGTACCGGGCTTGGAGTAGTACTGATATAGAAGGATAAGGTTGTGGCCTACGCAAGTCGACAGCTGAAGCTGCATGAGAGAAATTATCCAACTCATGAATTGGAGTTGGCGGCGATCGTGTTTGATCTAAAGATGTGGAGACATTACCTATTGGGAGTTTGATTCGAGTTGTTCATGGATAACAAGTCGTTGGAGTATCTTTTATCCCAAAAGGTTTTGAATCTTCAGCAGCAAAGGCGACTAGAGTTTTTAACATCGTATGATTTTGATATAGCCTGTACTCCTAGTAAAGGTAACGCAGTTGCAGATGCGTTAAGTCGAAAACACGCAAGTTTGGGAGCGATGTTTTCAGAATGTAAGAGCCTCGAGTATTTGGCAAGATTCGATTTCAGGCCACGATGTGAATTGGAACCTGAAACGTTGGCAAGCTTATCGACAAGACCTACTCTCATCGAAAGGACTGGCGAGAGCAAAAAGCAAGATGCAAAGCTTATCGACTTTATCCAGAACTGGAACCAGAAGATAAAGAGTCCGATGTCGATCAAGAAGGTTGGCTTCGAAAGCAAGGGCAATTAGTTATTCCTGATATCGATGGATTAAGAGATAGGTTCTGAGAGAATGTCATCACTCAAAGTTTACGATTCATCCGAGTGACAATAAGATGTATCATGACATGAAGCGAGTATACTACTGGGAGGGGATGCAGCGAGATATTGGAAAGTTCATTTCAAAGTGCATAAACTGCCAGTTAGTGAAAGATGAACAGAAGAAGCCGAGGGTTTACTTTAGCCATTGGAAATTCCTATATGGAAGTGGGAGCAGATATCGATGGATTTTATCGATGGACTACCCAGAACCAGGGCATCAAATGGAGGGATTTGGGTCATAGTGGATCGCTTGACCAAAAGTGCAAGGTTCATTTCTGTCAAATCGACTAGGACACCATCGAAGTTGGATGAACTTTATGTGAAATGGATAGTTCGATTCCATGGTATTCCTAAGAGCATGGTGAGTGAACGAGATCCATTATTTACGAGCGGATTTTGGAAGAGTTTGCAGGAAGCTTTGGGAATAGAGTTTTGTTTAAGTAGGCTTTTCATCCCCAAACTTGATAGTCAGACTGAGAGAGTCAATCGAATTTTGGAAGATCTCCTGAAGGCTTGTGTGTTAGACTTCGGAGGAACATGGGAAGACCATCTACATCTAGTTGAGTTTGCATATAATAATAGCTACCAGTCGAGCATTGGGATGCCACCATACGAGGCGTTGTATGGTCGACCGTGTAATTCTCTAGCCTGTTGGTTAGAATCTGGAGATAAGTTGATACTTCGACCAGAGATGATTAGAGAGACCTCGGATTGTATTGAGATCGTTTGGCAACGAATGAAGGAAGCCTAATATCGTGAAAAGAGTTACGTCGATAGGCATCGTAAGGACTTAGAATTTGACGTAGGCGATATGGTTTTCGTGAAAATTTCACCGTTGAAGCATGTCATTTGGTTCGAAAGTAAAGGGAAGTTAGCTCCTAGGTTTGTTAGACCATTTCCAATAGTCGAGCAAATTGGAAAGCACGCATATAGATTGGAGTTACCTGAGAAGGTGTCGAGTGTGTATAATGTTTTCCATATGTCGTTTCTATGGAAGTTCGTGCATGATTTGAATGTGGTTGTATCTCCAGAGCAGTACGAAGACCTAGAAATTGAGACAACAGTTACGAGACCTCGTAAGCCACTTCGTATTGTGGGGAGTGACACGAAACAACTTAGGAGGAAGATGGTTAAGCTAGTCAAGATATAATGGAGTGAGATGACGACGATTGTACGTGGTAGACGAAAGAGAGCATGAGGGCGACTCATATAGAACTCTTCGTCGATAGGACCCTTTGATATCGTATCAACGTTATATCGTTGTATCTTGTTATTGTTTAATAGAATTCTGTGTGCTACGATAAGGCTATGGATGCGTGGCTTGATGATTTCTAGTTTGGATGATAGAATTGGCTTTTCATGGACAATAGGCATGCAGAATTGTTGAGATTGCTTGTGTTTGCTTGGAATTTCGGGGGCGAAATTATTAAGGGGGGAGAATGTAATAGCCCGCATTTTACGTATCGGAAGATCGTAAAATATTTTTATTTTATTCCCCGAGGGTTGGATCATTCTCGTCTTTTAATATGCTGTTTATGGGGATATGAGACATGTCCATAGTTTTTAACAATTTTGTTTGTGACCATTTTTCCCTGTCAGTCTTGTACAAGGCATAACTTTTGACTCAGGTCAAATCAGGCAGTGATACCTATGCCATTGGAAAGGAAATGATGATTACCTTTCCGTAGAGTGGTTACATTAAAGATTTGGCTCAGCGGTTTGGGAGGAATCTCTATTTTAAGGTTTAACAGTTGGTTATTCAGGTTTTTAAAGCCTTAATGGGCTGATTTGGAGAAGCCCATTAGCAGGCTAGTGGAAGGGTATAAATAAGGGGTTGGAGGTATGATAAATGGTTTATTTTCTTTATTCTCTCATTTGGTAGCCTATGATCTTCCTTCCTCTAACATCTTTCCACTATTAAAAATCCAAATATAAGGAGGGAAATTGAAGATCTACACCACTGGAGGCTAGATCTACATCAATTGAAGCGGGAATTCATCAGATCAAGGGGTTGGTTTGAAGTGCTTGCTGTCCAGAATCTTATTACATTGATTTTAGCTTGTTTATGAGAATCGGTGAGTGATTTACATCTCTCATATGGATTCTATGAATGTTTGATCATGTTTTTCATCAAATTCAGGTGCTTTACTATAGATCTACACCATGACAAGTCCATTTTCATATGAATTACCCAGTGATCTAGTTAGCATGTTTAAAACCGATAATTCTTATGCCACTTTACATGTTTATGCAAGTTAGATCTGCAATTTAGATAATATGTTTATTTATTATGTTTTTTGGTGAAATTTGCATAATTTGATGAAAATTGTCATTTTCATGATGTTAGTGGTTTCATAACATGCTTAAGATTGTATTGGATGTATTAGATGAGTTGGTTTTGTCAAATTTGTTGTTTGGCGAATTCTTGGTTGAAATTGGAGTTGGAATGGGGTTGTACAGTGGACCGGTCGGTCGGGAAGGATTAGTTGTGGAGTGGCTTGGAGAACAAGCCAAGGGAGGACCGATAAGTGTGTGCGCTCGGAAGGATCAATCAGTGTATGTGCTCAGAAGGACTTATCGGTGTGTGCGCTTGGAAGGACCGATCGGTGTGTGTGTGTGTGCGCTCAGAAGGGTTGATCGGTGGTGCTAAGGTGGTGTTCCATGTTAGCCGATCGGTGGGTGTTCCATGTTAGCCGATCGGTGGATGTCCAGGGGACCAATCGGTGGGTGTCCAGGGGACCGATCGGTGTTCTAGAGAAGGGTCGGTTGGTTAGTATTTCAAAAGGATGGGTCGATTGCACAGGGTTATTTATGAAATTATATTTTTAGGGGTATGACCCAGACTTGAAGAAAAGTGGTGTTGTGACTTCGAGTGAATTCAAGTAGAAAGGTTCGAAGTGTTGAATGTGTTCGTTGATCGGTGTAGAACAACGAATGAGGTGACAACTCAAAGGTCGTGAGTTGGTGGATAATGGTTGCTTGAGCTATGAAAGGTCGCTGGGTTGGAAGACTAGAGATGTGAAGGCCGAGAAATTATCGCTGTCATAAATTCTAGCAGTCTCAAAGAAGGGGAACGATACGAGCACCTAAAAGACCGGTTGTAGGTCGAGTACCCTGGGTATCGTTGAAAGGACTAATTGTCAAGGTTGGACATACATACGTATCGTTGAAAGGCGTATGTAGTTTATGCTAGAACTTGGGTTACCATTAGCCCTTTACTATGACAAGGTTGGTCGTCATACGATTAACGATGGTTTCGAAGCAGGATTGGCAGTGATAGCCAGAGTCTGTCGTGGTTGATTAGTTGCCTTTTTTATACTGTCTCACGTAAATTGTTCAACATCGAAGGAGATGTTTCTTTAGTGCTTGTCTGATATTGGTTTAGGCCTTTGGGGCTTGTGCTTGAAGAATATTGAATTCGATCAAGATGATTTACGTGAGATGCATGCAATTTGGATGCCACTAGTGCTTTGCCATGATTGAATGGGTGTTCTGGTTTCCATGAATGTATAGTTAAAATGTTTGATGTAAAGGCTATCACTATCCGACGTGGGGAAGACAGAAGTTGAGTTCTTCACTGGTGTTTGGTAGATTTGTTTGTTAATCTACCTATTCTCATATACTTTATTAATGAAGCTTGTTAGTCGTTTTATCATTCACTAAGACTGCTGTCCGACTCAAGATTTTATGTTTCCCTCTTATCACCTTGGGCCATTCATCCGGTTGTGGATGGGCAGACTAAGCAGCAGGTGACAGGTGATAGTTTGGTGAGACAACGATGTTGATCGGTGGCAAGCTAGAGGCTTACGTACCAGTTTTATTACTATCTAGTATTTCTGTTTCCGCTGTTTTTGTTGCTCTATGAGTTTTGTGGTGAGGCTTTATGTACAAACTTTGATATTTCCTTTGATGTTTGGATAATCTATTAGGATGCTGTGAAAGTTTCTAAAATTTGTTATATGATGCTGCACTATTATTATTGTTGTATATTTTCTACTATATTTTATCCTTGCTTTGTGTGTTCTACGACAAGTTCCGATGTTGTTATTTACCTATGATGATCATCCATAGTTGCCTGGCACACCATTCAACGCATTATTCCTCTTGTTTAGTGCGGGAGTTGTGGGCGGTCATCACAGGTCCCATGACTTTGGTTCCTCTCCAAGGAATTAACCTTAGGAGGGATCCTAGTCCTAACCACTTAAGACCCAAATTAGACAAGAAGAGAGTCAGTCACTTAAGGCATTCTTAAGGTGTAGTAAACCTGCCTATTTTCACACACATAGACTTATATATATAGTTATATATATACACACACACACTAGACCTCTCGCATTAAACTGTATACCTGTTGATGTTGGATATGCCGAGCGGTTCTGGGCGGACTTCTATGACTAGTTGGTTTAACCTTGTGTCTAATTACTAAGCTTGAATGGCCCATGGCACCCAGACCTCTCACATTAATTGGACCTACTTGTGGTTGCTGGATTTGTCGATCGGTTCTGGGCAGCCTTATACCACAAATGGCAACTAACCACATGTCTATGTGTTACTATTTAAATGTAATGCCACTTTATACGCACACACAAGCAATCAATATATATATAGGGACATTTCAAATTCGAATTCTAACCTAATCGCATATATTACGTTAATGTTATGTTACTTACGTTGATTACGCTATATTAACAAAATAATTATATCGCACAATTAACATTAATATTCGTATGAATGAGGCAATGTTCTAACAAGATAAAATTGCCAATTTCTCTAAATTAAGGTATACAAGTAAGTTTTTCCATATCCTGACCGCTACAATTTAGGCGTGATAACATGATGGCATAAGAGTATAACAAGATATAGCAGTGAATGGAAAAACACAATCTTACATACAAACTTAAACTTGCATCCTAGGCTAATTGGGAAGATTTCAATAATGGATCATAAATAGAGTATGACATACACATATAATCTATACATGTATGTTTATAAATTCCACTTTATCCAATTCACCCCTTTTGGTGGTTTGCACATAAAAAAGTTTACATCTGATATATTTCAAGTATGAATACGTTTGGATTCAAAATAGAATCCAAACCTAACCAAATCACGGAATAACCAAATTTAAACCCTTTTAGGTTACAATCAAATGTTTACATAAGGGTGAATTATAAAAAGTAGGAACAACAACACCCCTTTCATTTTCAATCCAATGTAAAAATCCTAATCAATAAACCTAAATAACAATAAATTGACAATGCATATGTAAACATAAGATAGAGGATTTGGGGATTTTTGTATTTATGTTATCGATTTTCAAATCTCTTAAACATAGCTATCAGCATGTTAATCTATTAACAAAATAGAATATGCCTAAGAACACTATATTCCGCTCATAGATCTAAGGAAGAAGAAGGAGGATTTCTGGTCGTAGATTCAAATTTGTGTCTAATCTTTGCAATAGACGCGCTGCAATCCTCCTAATATATATGTGAGAAACATATTTTAGAATCTTATTTATATTCTAAATTCCAAAATTCATACAAAACCTATATGAATTAGAAAGAAGATAAGAATAAATGTTAGAGGAATAGAAGAAATTCTTAGCCCTTTTTTGGAATTTAGCAATGGCAGAAGGACAACATGGAGGTAGATAGAATAAAGTGTTTAGGGTTTTGTAGTGTGATATGAGGGCATATATATAGTTGCTCGTGTGAGCGTAGACTGTTAGATTACTTGTATTTAATCCAAGCCTTTTATTTGTTTATATTCCCTTAGAGAACCCTAGCTAACACGGATTTATTGGGTTTTTCAACTACTAGGTGGTCGATTTGGGTGGTTGACCGACGGTCGACACCACTCCTAAGGGGCGGTCGACCTCCTGGTTGCTGAAACGCCCAACGAACGTTGTTGCACTGAGGTTTTAATTTAATTAGTACATTGCTTAAATTTCTTAATCTTATTCCTTATATAAAATATTATGTCCCCGTAATCTTATCCTTAGTTTGAATTTCAAATTATCCCTCTGATAGTTAAATATATTTTGGACACACACACACACACACACACATATATATATATATATATATATATATATATTACACAAATAATTATATATATATTTTGCATTTTACTATCCAAATTCGTTTGCTTATAACTTCTTCATACATCGACCGTTTTCATCATATTGTATATGAAAAGAATTCAGAATTTAACCACGAATCCAAATATAAGATTTTCGTAGCCCAATTCCTAAAGCTGCAAAATCTCATTTTCTAGCCATATTATTAAATTATTTATCTGTATTTATTATTATTTTTTTGTTTTTTACGTGGTGTTACAGATTAGATGTTAAAGGCGCTCAACCGGAAGAGGATGAAGTGATGGTTATTGGGGAGACCAACAAGATTGGTTCCCTAATCATCGCGGAAATGAAAGATAGAGATAAGGGTAAGGTCTCCTCTCTCAAAGTCGAACCATCCAATGATCCCCTCGGCTTTCAACCTCTCCACTCCATTCCTCCAATTACAAGTATGCCTGCTAAAGCAACTCCTTCCTTAGTCCCATCCGATAGAAGTAAAAGGAAACAAGATGTGCCATTGTATGGTCATTCTGCTTCTCCCAGCAACAAGTCCAAGAAGTTGAGGCACCTTCTGTCCACTGAGGAGGCTTTAGAGCTAATCATTAAACAGAAATGGAAGAAATCAAGAAGTCCGGTGGTAAGCCACCTCGAGCTCAGTGATCTCTCATTTTACGTTGTTATAGGCCCTTTGGATGTCGTTGCGAGTGTGTCCCTCGCGTTTTTTCTTTTTTTAGTCCTGTATTTTGTGAATGAATTTTCGACGTAAACAATGTTATTTTCTTTCAAGTCTCTGCAAGTCAAGTGAACCGAATGTTGTTAAGTCAAGTGAAAATAGTATGTTACATAGTTAAAATGCGACTAAGTTGTAGGGGAACGACTTAAGTGCCCCCAGTCAATTTGAACTCCAAGGATTGTTCGAGTGAATCCCATAGTCGACTTACTTGTTCATCCTTATGCCCCCAGTGTCGTGGGGGATCGATTCGGATGTTAGGTCCTCTGTGGATTACCAGGATCGATCAGATCCAGACTCCCTAGTCAAATGGTCATAGGTTGAGGCATAGAAGTCCTTTTATACTCTCCCCTTAGTCACCAGGAGTTAGAGTTTAAGGGATGGAGTGGTCGCTAATATAGGTGCACCTTTCACACTTGTCCATAATTTTATGCTCCTTCTCAAGTCGGGGGAATTAGAGTTACCAAAATAGGCAATCACGCCATTTGTGCTAGCATCATTTCCACACTTTGGTCTGTAAAGTGGGATCAAAGATTCGAGTGTCTACGTCAAACTTGAGGTTAGTCGATCCATATTCTTTCGGTCCTCGAGCAAAGTCGGCTCGTTGAGATACGGATCGATGAGTAGAGTAGGAGAAAAGACTACCCCCTCAGTCTAAATTTTGACCTATGTCGATCGAACCTCAACATATGGTCACATCTACTAGAGCAATAAGATAGAGCATGAACATAGCCTATATTCATAGATAACAATGGGTGACAAAACATGCCTTATTACAATTAGGCCTGTCAATTTCCTACACAACCCGTGACCCAACCCGAAACCCGCACGGAAATTAGCACGTTAACCCGACCCGTTTAGTTAGCGGGTCATTTTCAGGTCAACCCGAATTTGACCCGTTTATAAACGGGTGGGTTTAGGGTTGACCCACTAACCCGATTTTGACCCGCCAAACCCGATTATATGTTGTATCTCTTCCATACTATTAGTCTTTTATGTATACTGTTAGTGTTAAACAATTAATCTTTTATGTAAGCAGTAATCAGTATGCACGTATATGTAAGCTATTATATTTTGATAATTTATTCTTGTATGTTGTTAGTTATATTATACTTATAACAACTGTATCTCTTTCATACTGGTAGTCTTTAATTTATGCAGTGTGGGAATATTTACTTATGTATAGAAAATGATATTTGGATATAGCGATTTCATGCTTTATATATGTGTTGTCTGTTGGTGACTTTGCAACTTGTTGCATGTTGGTGATTTGGCTCTTTTGTTGCTTATATTAGTAGGAAATATCTACCAATAAGTCAAACAGGTAAACCCAACACGACCCATTTAGTTAAACGGGTTACGCGGGTCGGGTCGGGTCAACCCGTTTATAAACGGGTCGGGTTAGGGTTGGGAAAATATGACCCGTTTAATAAACAGGTTGACCCGACCCGTTTATAAATCACGGTGTTATCGGTAAAATTATTTACCATTTCACGTTCAAATCTAATTAAAGATTTGACTATCGCTTGGAGCAAAACTTGTGATACTCATTCTCGCTCATTTTCCAAATTTGATAATTTAAATTATCAATTTACGTTTCAATCTAATTGCAGATTCATTAAAACTCCTTTTACTGGGTTAAAGAACTAATGTCATTTAAAACACAGTTCAGGATAAACCCAAATCACATTCTATTTCTTATCGAGTTAAAGAACCAGTGTTATTTAAAACACCGTTCACGATAAACCCACAAATCAATTCTATTTAAAACCCATTTCAAATCCAATTTATTTGTTTAAAAATAAACGGGTTTAATTTTAGTTCAAAACTAGTTCATTTCGATAAAAATCTATTTTTATCTTTTCACATATGGAGTTTTTCATCCCAATTTTTCCCAAATCATTTCTTATGATTTTACACAAATTATTACTATTTTTAATAATTTTATCAAGGCCCGTACAGTCGATTTCCATCAACGGCCATCGAACTGCACTTACATCGACCTTTTCCAAATTTGATATGGACGTATCTCCAAATCCAACCGTTAGATTTCAAATTCCTAATATTCGTTAGAAAGCTCTTTTCAATACGAACCCAACGGTTCCGGTTTTAGGAGAATCCGACGGTCGGATCTCCCGTAATGTCTGTTCGAAGTCAATGATCGAAATTTATGAACTGCCGCGGCGCGTTCTATTCAGGCCATTATATATATAATATATATATATTATATATTTCGTCGATTTTCCTTTTTAAACGAATTTTATAAATCGTTTCAAATTTGTTTCAAAAACAATTTCAACATTCATTTCAAATTCAAATCGATTTCAATTTTATTTCAAATTCGTTTTCTATTCAGTTCAATTCAAATTCGTTTTCTATTCAATTCAATTCGAATTCGTTTTCTATTCAATTCAAAATCGTTTTCAATTCAATTCAAATCAAATTCGTTTTCTATTCAATTCAATTCAAATTCGTTATATATTCAATTCAATTCAAATTCGTTATATATTCAATTCAATTCAAATTCGTTATATATTCAATTCAATTATAAAAACGAATATAATCGGTATAAATATCGTTCGCGTCAAAATAGCGCATCTCTAATCAACACGGCTTTATATATTTCAATAATTCCGTTATTCTATTCAACAAATGAATATTTATTCTATTCAATACGTGAATCTATATTTTTGTCAACATATGACTAATCTCAACGAATGAGTACTGTCCACGTGTGACTATTTTTGTTATTCAATATATTTTATATAAAAATTATGGTATCTATCGTTTGATTTAAATCAGACTCCAACCGTAAATTAGTAAGAGAACGATTCCCTAAATATTAACCCCGAAGGCCGAAACCAACATCAGATCAATATCCAGGAAACCACTCATCTCATCTATTTTCCAGTTAATTTCTAATTTTATATATGATAAAGATGTAAATTTTATTGTTAAAATATTTCGTTCAACACATGACCAATCTCAACGGATGAGTACGGTCAATACATGAACCTTTATTTTATAATATAAAGATGTAAATTTTATTGTTAAACTATTTCGTTCAACACATGACTAATCTCAACGGATGAGTACGGTCAACACATGGACCTTTATTTTATAATATACTTTATTTTCTAAATTGGAATGAGGCCCAATCAATCACCATATAGCGTTAACTATAAGGATTCCATATAACACATGTATATAATAGCAACGATAAATAATCAACCATCATCCAAAGTGCACTACACTGTATAAGCATCAAATATAGATATCTAACGCTTATAACAGCCTGTCAATCAATCGATCGACATACAACTAATTATTGGGATTAGTGTATGCTGTATTTTATCCCAATACCCGTGTGGGGTTTCAAACAATCAAACACAGATTTTATTTGTGCAGTTGGGCGATGTGTAAAATTTATCGTCCCAATCAATGTCCTTCAAATAGGTGTACATAAACGAACCGTCCGGTTTGTAAATGAATATTTATTTATTCACATTCACGTTAAAAATTATATTTTTAACGACCAAATTATTTTATTTATTTACATTCACGTTAATAATTATATTTTTAACGACCAAATTATTTTATTCAACCTATGAATATATTTTATTATCTATTTCACATCAACATCTCAAACAATTTCCACAACACATCAATCAAATAAACAAGCCATCCATGGTCTGTGGATGACGGGTGTCGGGTGCTGCTAAGCACCGTCTGCATCCTAGTATATATATATAACTAGAAAAAGAGATTGAAGAGTGAGAAATTCTCAACAACTAGCTAATCCAATCATCTCGACTCTTCTTATGTAGAAGTCATCGTTGTTCTCGCCTTTTGTCACTTTCGTTGCCCGTAGCCACTACATATATAAAAATCACATTTTTATATTCTTGCTATGTATATAAAAATCATATTTTTATAATTACTCCATATGGATAAAAATTCTATTTTTACATCGCTACTATATAGATAAAAATTCTATTTTTACCACGCTATTCTCTACATAAAGATTTCGCCTTTTCATTTATAAAGATTTTGCCCTTTTCAAATATAAAGTTTTTTTTTCCTTTTATTTCATCACTATAAAAATCACATTTTCACATCATATAAAAATTATATTTTTATATAATTAAAAATCATTTCTTTACTAGATTAAAAATCAAATCTTTCTCTCTATTAAAATCCACCCTTTCTACTTTGTAAAAATTCGATCTTGCTACAACAAAAATCATATTTTTACCATGCTAATATACACATAAAAATCGAATTTTTATTTGTTAAAAAATCGTATCTTTTATATGTTAAAAACATCGCCTTTTTACTTAGTTAAAAATCAATTTTAAAATCAAATAAATTTCAGTTTTCAAATCAAATAAAATCAGTTTTAAAATCAAATAAAATGATAACTGAAAATAAAAAAAAAACTTACACCTCGAGGGGGGAGAGCACGGCGGTTTTTGAATAGGAGGGAGAGGCGCAGGGTGCTGGCGAGGTGGGTGGCGGGCGCAGGCCGTCGGTGGGTGATGGGTGGACGGAGGCGGCTTGCGTCGGGTTTAGGGGGGCGCGAGGTGGGTTCGGGTGTGCGAGGTGGACGCTGGAGGAGCGTCGGTGGGCGGGGCATGCGCCTCAGGCGGCGGCGCATCGCGGTCTTCCGCGATTGAAGATTCTTTTTTTTTTATCGTTCTGGATCAAATGAGGAACGGGGGGGGGGGGCAGAGGAAATAAAGGAGATGGAAGGGGGAATATTTTTATATTTTATTTTATTTATCTCAAAAAATTGACTTTCTTATTCGACCTCAAAACGAGACCCACTGCCTGTCGTCCATAGCATTTCACCCCCATTCCGAACACAATGGGATATGTATCGCAAGCTAATTCGACTGTTTCGATCAGTTTCTGTCAAAATCAACATATAACTCTATATATTGAATTTGAACGCGCGTTTCAATTTACCGGGGTCACATACTAACTCGAAAAATTCCCGAAAAATATTTTCTATCTTCATATTGACGATACGGTCCTAACAAAACTAATTTCGTCGAATTCTGAGACTGTTTGAAAAATGGTCATTTTCCAGTCGATTAAAATCAACTGAAACTGGTCAAACGCGTTTTCCTTTGCCACGCTCACAAATTGATTCGAAAAATTATGAAATTTGAAACCTAGCAATAACTTGACATCACGGATCCAACAAAAGTGGTTTCGTTGAAATCCGAGGTCGTTTGCAAAATTTCCATTTTTAAGGGCCTGAATTCCATAGCGACTATTCAGAATTTTCAACTGGACATATCTTTTGATTCCCGCTATGAAATTTTGATTTTTCGGATTCGTTGGAAAGATATTCTCAATTAGATCCTAATATTTTTTGTTTCACTAAAATCCAGTTTATTTTGCACCCGGTATGTTCAATTGAAGTTTGAAATCGAATTATCGAACTACCGCGCCATTTTCAATTCTATTTGTAGTTATATATAATTATTTATATTCTAACGACGACGTATATAATATATACGTTCGAATTCTATTCAAAATAAATTTCTCGTCGATATTATTTAAAATAATTCATTTTAAATTTTCAAAATTCGCTAAAATTGCCAAAATAAAAATTTTAAACTGGCTCAAATTTTTCGGGTTATTACAATCTCTCCCACTTAAAACTTTTCGTCCCCGAAAAGGAACGAAGTCGAAAGTTGTTTAACAATTCAACTCAACTTCCTTTATTTTCGTTACGGCTTAAGTTCTTCAACTTTTCAATTTCTAAGAACTTGTCAAATTTTTCAAAAATTTGGCTAACACCCTAAATTTTCGAAAAATTTCGCCATAATCTCCCCTGCACCGGGAGCATCGGGAAAATCCCGAAATTGCCATACAGGGCTTCTAATCTTAAAAAGAAAAAGAAAAAGCCAAGCGGCTAGCCAATCGGCTCATAAAATCATCATCACCCAAACAAAACAGTAAATTATAGTAAACATGTACCTATTTGTCGGGCAAACAAATTTTATTCTCTGCTCTAGCCTCCTTGCTATGACCTGTTCAATGTAAGTACATGTATATGCAAGCAAATGCGGCAAATATTCAATACAATTCAATGTTAGGTTCAAATTGGCATAATGGTTCAAAATTCAATTAGGCAAACAATAATCAAACAACACAAACATCAATCAATTAGTGGATTAACGTTTCAAATTCATAATTTTTGATATATATATACAAAAATCACATTTTTGATGCCAAATCACAACAAGAAATCTATCTATATTAGTTTTGGTTCTCACACCAGTCTAATGGAAATATACAGATATCACACCTTCGAAACACGAACACAAATTCTGATGATGGTATATCAATCATCAGAACCATCTCCGGGTGTCTAGAATGTGATTCTATATCTATCCAGTATATTAAAACTTCGAATATACGTTCATGACGCGTATATGCAAAATCTTTATATATTGGATTGTCCAAATTCAAAATAAATAAATATTCAAATACGTATAAAACGATTTAAATTTCAAAACAAAATTGTTTTCATCTGAAAAATATAATCTTCACACTCATTCTAGGATACTACTGATCCTATCTCTAACGAGTCATTCTAATTGGATATTACTAATCCAATATCTGATGAATTCTTTCGTATGGTTCTAATGTGTCTTGTTCTCGAGCTCTATAAACCAAAGCTCTGATACCAACTGAAAGAACCCGTAACTTCCCCGTGAAGGAAAGAGCTGATACCTTGAGAACAACACATATAAGAACGCAAACATAAGAACATTTCATTACTATTTCAACAATTCCATCAGATACAAGAATATACGGGGTATAAATGAATAAATTACATTTGATAAATATCAAAGATTAAATAAATTACATAGCAGCGGAAAAACAATATAAAACACAACTGAAAGCGATACACGGATACAGAGCTTTCCGAGCATCGTTCCAGTTGTAAATCAGGATCCTGTGAATATAAATTTGCAAAACCAAAACTACTAGCTGCCCGTGTCGAAAATAAGGGCACCCAGAGTTTAGGTTAAAACAATAAACTCCAGGTCAGTCATATGACTGGTGTGAGAACTAAAACAGTTATTTAAAGCTTTACTTTAAAAGAGAGTAATTCAAGGGACCACGCCGTATAACACAGAACGGGTTTCCTCCCAAGAATACCAGTGCATAGAATAAACAACGCAATGCTTTTTCGAAAAATGAAGCTATTATAAGACCCAGGTACCATCACACAATGCAACACAAGTCGGAGGATAGGGTTTTACCTTATAACAGCCAAACATGCTTGGTACGTTTAAAAACAAATCATTTGATATTATAATAAGTGTATAGTGTCAAAACATTTTCAATCAAAAATATCAATCCTAGGCGGCATGGGTACCATCTATCATGTCGCCATACTAGGCTATACAAATAAAACCGAAATACACGTATTGGAAATTGGATTTCCGTCATGAGTTGAGGCAAGGGGCAAGCTCCTCTCCGCATTCGAGACACTCTAGCAAATGCCTCGGGACTACACACTCTGGGTAACCCCTGGATGCTTCAGTGCCGGTCCTCTCTTACATTTGAGGATTAGTAATTCCTGAACAAACGTTTCCCGGTCCTTACAGACCTAAAATCGAGGGGCCTCATCCAACAACTACATAGGTGAAAAGTATATAAATGTCAGGGCTGGTAAGTCACTGACACAACCAAAGCTAGAAAGAAACGTCGTGCTCTCCCTGCAGTCCTTATCCCGTTTTTAACTCATACCGAGGTGTGAGGCTCGCGAATTCACGTTATACACAAAGCTGCCACGTAAGCTGTGCTTTGATCATCAACCACAAGACTTTGCTTTTCAATAGAAGCCTTGATCCATGCAACTCAACATGCCACACAGGCAATTCATGCCATGCGACTGATGTCCATCGATATACAACCTCTGAGCTCGTACGTCTCAGAGAAGGGCGTTAAGCAAGAGAATAAATTCTCCGCCGCCAAACAGATGTATATTCAATAGAGATCAATCAACACAGAATAAAGTCCAATGTCAGACACACAATCCATTTACAAGTTCGTTCTGGGTCTGAACGAAACCGGAGGCACTTTCCTCGCATATCCATCGATCTCCAAGTACGTCTGGACGACCACCAACTATTTCCATCCTCTTGGGTGTACAGCCCAATCAGGATCATCAGTAATTATCCAAACGATGTGAAGACTTCCGGTCTTCAACCACCGTCTTCGTCTTCGACATATCGTCGAATCGGTTATTCAGAATGGGTATAAACCCGGCCTTTTCGAACAACCCGCGTGTATAGTAAACAAATGTTACACAAACACAACATACGCCTCATTCCAATTCTGCAGTCACTAACCGTAAATAAACAAGAGAACAATTTCCCAAATATTAACCCCGAAAGCCGAAACCAACATCAGATCAATACCCAGGAAACCATTCTTCTTAGCTAACCTACAGCTAGTTTCAAAATTTCATATTCTTAGGGAAAAGTTCCCATTAATTTTATCAAAGATAAATTCTTTAAAATTTATTCTTTAATCTTCCTTTGGATGTCATATCAAACCAAATTATGGTTTTTCAAACTAGACGGGATTAGCGAACCACACCTAAGTAATTATTTATTTTATTTCCCAACCCCAACATATTCATCCCATGAAGAAAAACTAGTAATACTCCATATCTAACACCACGGTGTTATCGGTAAAATTAATTACCATTTCACGTTCAAATCTAATTAAAGATTTGACTATCGCTTGGAGCAAAACTTGTGATACTCCATTCTCGCTCATTTTCCAAATTTGATAATTTAAATTATCAATTTACGTTTCAATCTAATTGCAGATTTATTAAAACTCCTTTTACTGGGTTAAAGAACTAATGTCATTTAAAACACAGTTCACGATAAACCCAAATCACATTCTATTTCTTATCGGGTTAAAGAACCAGTGTTATTTAAAACACCGTTCACGATAAACCCACAAATCAATTCTATTTAAAACCCATTTCAAATCCAATTTATTTATTTAAAAATAAACGGGTTTAATTTTAGTTCAAAACTAGTTCATTTCGATAAAAATCTATTTTTATCTTTTCACATATGGAGTTTTTCATCCCAATTTTTCCCAAATCATTTCTTATGATTTTACACAAATTATTACTATTTTTATAACTTTATCAAGGCCCGTACAGTCGATTTCCACCAACGGCCATCGAACTGCACTTACAGCGACTTTTTCCAAATTTGATTTGGACGTATCTCCAAATCCAACCGTTAGATTTCAAATTCCTAATATTCTTTAGAAATCTCTTTTCGATACGAACCCAACGGTTCCAGTTTTAGGAGAATCCGACGGTCGGATCTCCCGTAATGTCCGTTCGAAGTCAATGGTCGAAATTTACGAACTGCCGCGGCGCGTTCTATTCAGGCCATTATACATATAATATATATATATATTATATATTTCGTCGATTTTCCTTTTTAAACGAATTTTATAAATCGTTTTAAATTTGTTTCATAAACAATTTCAACATTCATTTCAAATTCAAATCGATTTCAATTTTATTTCAAATTCGTTTTCTATTCAATTCAATTCAAATTCGTTTTCTATTCAATTCAATTCGAATTCGTTTTCTATTCAATTCAAAATCGTTTTCAATTCAATTCAAATCAAATTCGTTTTCTATTCAATTCAATTCAAATTCGTTATATATTTAATTCAATTCAAATTCGTTATATATTCAATTCAATTCAAATTCGTTATATATTCAATTCAATTATAAAAACGAATATAATCGGTATAAATATCATTCGCGTCAAAATAGCGCATCTCTAATCAACACGGCTTTATATATTTCAATAATTCTGTTATTCTATTCAACAAATGAATATTTATTCTATTCAATACGTGAATCTATATTTTTGTCAACATATGACTAATCTCAACGAATGAGTACTGTCCACGTATGACTATTTTTGTTATTCAATATATTTTACATAAAAATTATGGTATCTATCGTTTGATTTAAATCAGACTCCAACCGTAAATTAGTAAGAGAACGATTCCCTAAATATTAACCCCGAAGGCCGAAACCAACATCAGATCAATATCCAGGAAACCACTCATCTCATCTATTTTCCAGTTAATTTCTAATTTTATATATGATAAAGATGTAAATTTTATTTTTAAAATATTTCGTTCAACACATGACTAATCTCAACGGATGAGTACGGTCAACACATGAACCTTTATTTTATAATATAAAGATGTAAATTTTATTGTTAAAATATTTCGTTCAACACATGACTAATCTCAACGGATGAGTACGGTCAACACATGAACCTTTATTTTATAATATACTTTATTTTCTAAATTGGAATGAGGCCCAATCAATCACCATATAGCGTTAACTATATGGATTTCATACAACACATGTATATAATAGCAACGATAAATAATCAACCATCATCCAAAGTGCACTACACTGTATAAGCATCAAATATAGATATCTAACACTTATAACAGCCTGTCAATCAATCGATCGACATACAACTAATTATTGGGATTAGTGTATGCTGTATTTTATCCCAATACCCATGTGGGGTTTCAAACAATCAAACACGGATTTTATTTGTGCAGTTGGGCGATGTGTAAAATTTATCGTCCCAATCAATGTCCTTTAAATAGGTGTATATAAACAAATCGTCCGGTTTGTAAATGAATATTTATTTATTCACATTCACGTTAAAAATTATATTTTTAACGACCAAATTATTTTATTTATTCACATTCACGTTAAAAATTATATTTTTAATGACCAAATTATTTTATTCAACCTATGAATATATTTTATTATCTATTTCACATCAACATCTCAAACAATTTCCACAACACATCAATCAAACAAACAAGTCATCCATGGTATATGGATGACAGGTGTCGGGTACTGCTAAGCACCGTCTGCATCCTAGTATATATATATATAACTAGAAAAAGAGATTGAAGAGTGAGAAATTCTCACCAACTAGCTAATCCAATCATCTCGACTCTTCTTATGTAGAAGTCATCGCTGTTCTCGCCTTTTGTCACTTTCGTTGCCCGTAGCCACTACATATATAAAAATCACATTTTTATATTCTTGCTATGTATATAAAAATCATATTTTTATAATTACTCCATATGGATAAAAATTCTATTTTTACATCGCTACTATATAGATAAAAATTCTATTTTTACCACGCTATTCTCTACATAAAGATTTCGCCTTTTCATTTATAAAGATTTCTCCCTTTTCAAACATAAAGATTTAATTTTTTTTCTTTTATTTCATCACTATAAAAATCACATTTTCACATCATATAAAAATTATATTTTTATATAATTAAAAATCATTTCTTTACTAGATTAAAAATCAAATCTTTCTCTCTATTAAAATCCACCCTTTCTACTTTGTAAAAATTCGATCTTGCTACAACAAAAATCATATTTTTACCATTCTAGTATACACATAAAAATCGAATTTTTATTTGTTAAAAAAATCGTATCTTTTATATGTTAAAAACATCGCCTTTTTACTTAGTTAAAAATCAATTTTAAAATCAAATAAATTTCAATTTTCAAATCAAATAAAATCAGTTTTAAAATCAAATAAAATGATAACTAAAAATAGGGAAAAAAACATACAGCTCGAGTGGGGGGAGAGCACGGCGGTTTTTGAAGAGGAGGGAGAGGCGCAGGGTGCTGGCGAGGTGGGTGGCGCGCGCAGGCCGTCGGTGGGTGATGGGTGGACGGAGGCGGCTTGCGTCGGGTTTAGGGGGGGCGCAAGGTGGGTTCGGGTGCGCGAGGTGGAGTTTGGAGGAGCGTCGGTGGGCGGGGCATGCGCCTCAGGCGGCGGCGCATCGCGGTCTTCCGCGATTGAAGATTCTCTTTTTTTTATCGTTCTGGATCGAATGAGGAACGGGGTGGGGGGGCAGATGAATTAAAGGAGATGGAATGGGGGAATATTTTTATATTTTATTTTATTTTATCTCAAAAAGTTGACTTTCTTATTCGACCTCAAAATGAGACCCACCGCCTGTCGTCCATAGCGTTTCACCCCCATTCCGAACACAATGGGATATGTATCGTAAGCCGATTCGACTGTTTCGATCAGTTTCTGTCAAAATCAACATATAACTCTATATATTGAATTTGAACGCGCGTTTCAATTTACCGGGTTCATATACTAACTCGAAAAATTCCCGAAAAATATTTTCTAGCTTCGTATTGACGATACGATCCTAACAAAACTAATTTCGTCGAATTCTGAGACCGTTTGAAAAATGGCCATTTTCCAGTCGATTAAAATCAACTGAAACTGGTCAAACGCGTTTTCCTTTGCCACGCTCACATATTGATTCGAAAAATTATGAAATTTAAAACCTAGCAATAACTTGACATCACGGATACAACAAAAGTGGTTTCATCGAAATCCGAGGTCGTTTGCAAAATTTCCATTTTTAAGGGCCTGAATTCCATAGCGACTATTCAGAATTTTCAACTGGACATATCTTTTGATTCCCGCTATGAAATTTTGATTTTCGGATTTGTTGGAAAGATATTCTCAATTAGATCCTAATGTTTTTGGTTTCACTAAAATCCAGTTTATTTTGCACCCGGTATGTTCAATTGAAGTTTGAAATCGAATTATCGAACTACCGCGCCATTTTCAATTCTATTTATAATTATATATAATTATTTATATTCTAACGACGACGTATATAACATATACGTTCGAATTCTATTCAAAATAAATTTCTCGTCGATATTATTTAAAATAATTCATTTTAAATATTCAAAATTCGCTAAAATTGCCAAAATAAAAATTTTAAATTGGCTCAGATTTTCCGGGTTATTACAAGTTGGTAGAGGCCGTGGAATCTACGCAAATCTTTGGTATTTATCACATTTCTTGTAATAGTTGGCTACATCCTCACTAACAGTCAGCTAGGAGTAACCGTATCGTAGTACCTTCTTAGCCAGGGCTTTTCCTCTTGTATGAGCGCTACATTCACCCTCGTGCACTTCTCGCAATATCCTTTTAACTTCGTCATTAGCCACTAATTGAAGCATCGGGACCGAGAATCCTCTCTGGTAAAGCTTAGCTTGCTGGATGGTATACCTAGAGGCTTGTCATATGAGCACTCGTCCCTTATTCCTCTTTTATGGTACGGTCCTATGTTGGAGAAAATTCCTGATGGGAGTCATCTAAGATTCCTTCTCGTGTTCAGTATCCACAGATTAGTCTACCTCCAGTTGATATATACTCGGAGTGTTTAAGGTATCTATAGGGACCAACCCTGCTTCACTCGAACCATCAAAGCTATCTAGTTTTGCTAATTTGTCTCCCTTCTGGTTCTCTTCGCTAAGAATGTAGGAAATGCTATATTGATCGAAATCACTCAACAACTCTTCAACCTTCTTGAGATAGTCGACAAGTCATTCCCCTTCAGTCTGGTACTCTTTTCGAACCTAAAACACAATGAGATATGAATCACAGAAAATATTTAGCACTGCTACCTTTAGTTCCCTCGCGAGCTTGAGCCCAGCAACCAGGGATTCGTATTGAAAGTCATTGTTGGTAGCAGAGAAATTTAGTCTCAAAGCATGAAAAATTGATGGCCCTTTAGGAGTTAATGTTACTATTCTGGTATTGGAACGCCAATTGTTGTGAGCCATGTCAGTATACAACTTCCAAGTGTACGATCTCAATTCGATGTTTGGGGTCTAAGGACTATCCTCTGGGTTGTCGCCAAGAGTAGTGAATGCGGCTATAAAATCGGCTAGTGCTTACCTTCGGATGGATCTCCATGGAACGAAAATGAGATCGAATTGACTTAGTTCGATGTTTCACTTGAGCAACCTCCCGCTTGCCTTAGACCATTGGAGAACTTATAGAGGTTGGTCGGTGAACACCTTGATAGGGTGAGCATGGATGTAATGACGGAGCGTTCTTGATGCGATCAGTAAGCTATATGTGAGTTTCTCAATCTTTGGATAGTTACGCTCAGCTCTTGTTAGTTTCTTGCTTACATAGTAAACCGGACATTGCACTCGATCTTCCTCGCCAACTAGAACATAGCTAATTGCATGCATGGATACTGCCAAATATACAAACAAGTCCTCATGATCGACTGACTTGGACAAAATAGGAGGCTTTTCCAGATGGTCGAGCAAATTCTGAAAATCTTTGACGCAGTTAGGAGTCCAGGGAAATTTGTATTTCCCTCTCTTGATCAACTAAAAGAAAGGGAGGCACTTATCAGTTTCTTTGGATATAAATCGCCCCAGGGCTGCAACCTTGCCTACTAAACTCTGCACATCCTTGATCCTTCTAGATTCCTGTATACCCTTTATTGCTAAGATCTGGTCAGGATTGATTTCGATTCCTATGGAGCTGACAATGAAACCCAAGGACTTTTCTAATGCAACTCCAAAAGGGCATTTTAAGGGATTGAGTTTCATTTCATACCTTCGGAGAATGATGAACATTTCTGACAAATCCTTGATGTGATTGGATGATTTCTTTGACTTTACCAACCTATCATCCACATAAACCTCCATCATCCTCCCAATCTAATCATGGAACATGTGATTTACTAAGCAGTGATAAGTTGTTATGCATTCTTCAGTCCGACGAGCATGACTGCATAACTGCATAACAGTATGGCTTGAGATCTGTTATGAAACTTGTATGTTCTTGGTTCAGGACATGCATTGCAATCTAGTTATATCCCGAATACGCGTCCATGAATGAAAGGAGTTTGTGTCCAGCTGTTGAGTTGACCAAGTGATCGATCTTGGAAAGTGGAAAGTTGTCTTTGGGCCAGACTTTATTCAGATCTGAGAAGTAAATACAAGTTCGCCATTTCCTATTAGCTTTCTTTACGAGTACCGGGTTAGCTATCCACTTAGGATAGGTTGCATCCCTGATGAATCCATTATTCTAAAGCTTTTCAATCTCTTGTTTGCTGTGGACCTCTTAGGGCCATGCATCCGACTCTTTTGCTTTACAGGGGTGTACATACGATCAATTCTAAGGGAGTGAGTCATTACGGAGGGTGAAAAACCACACATGTCAGCATGGGTCCATGCGAACATGTCAAGGTTAGGGCGAAGAAATTCAGTTAGATCCCTCGTTCGGAAAGGGTCAAGGTGGGATCTGATCCTCAAGACCCTAGTTGGGTCGTCGTTGTCGATCAAAATATCCAGCGTGGTTTCATTCGGGGATACCTTTCTATACTCTGGCTCCTCGCCCTCTCTCGGATCAATATCTTCGATGTTTTCTTTAGTTATGCTTCCATTTCCTTACAGGAGGAGGATTGTATTCTGACTCCGTATTATCTTTACTAAAGAGTTCTTTCCATTCTATCGAGTAATATGCTCTCCCAGTTACTTGGTCCCCGCGTACGTTTCCGATCTCTCCATCAGTAGGGAATTTCAAGAGTAAACACCAAGAAGCGATGTAAGCTCTAAAGTCTACTAGGGATGGTCGCCCCAAAAATGCGTTGTATGGAATGCTTAACTCTATTTCCACAAACGACATGATTTGTACGCTTCTTCGGTCTCCATCTCCCACCTCCACCGACAGTGTAACACCCCGTAGTTCTGTAACATTGAGTTTCACAAATTAAAGTATAGTTGATTCTAAATGTGGGAATTAAGGGAAATGGTTATGCCATTGCGTTCGTCTCGAAATTCTGCTTGAGATAGAGCCCGAGTTTGCGTAAATCGGACTCCGTATGAAGGAGTTATCGCCTTCCGAAGTTCCAGAATAAAATTTAAAATTCAAACAGCTCGGTTTCATGTTCAAAATTCGAAAATAAGCTCAAACTGGGCTGGGCGGGAAAATTCCCGCCCAGGGACCAGGTCGACCATGGTGTCGACCTCCCCCCTCCCCCCCCCCCCCCAGGTCGACCATAGTGTCGACCTGGTCACCCCCAGGTCGACCATAGTGTCGACCTGCCTGGTCGGCCTGGTTTGTCTGGTTGGGTCCTGGCTCGAATTTCTGGGCCCGGTCTTGTCACTAGGGCTGACTTGTCTTCTTTTGGTTGGCTTCTCTTTAGAACGGATGGCTTTGATTAAACCTAGCTTCATCGACGGCTCTAATTAACTTGCAACTCTATAAAAACACCCTAGGTCTCCAACTAAAATTCACACAAAAATAAGAACTTGAGCCGCCATGATGTCAGAAGGAAACTAAGGAGAGCCTCCGCTTGAAATGAGACGAACAACGATTCAAGAAACAAAAGTCTAACCTAACTTCTACGCAACGTTTTCTACTCCAAGGGAAAGCTTTGCAAATTCATAATAACAGAAACCAGAAAACAAGTTTCAGCGCCCGTTGTAAGTATAGTGGTTTTCTGAATATGAATAGAAATTGCGATGTGATTCGATGTAAATGAAATTGGGGTTTTACTATTGTAAAATATTGATGTAAATTATGTGTATTGCGTTGATTATGTCATATTTTGTATTGGGTGTTTGTGGCATAAATTGGTTGATGCGAGCCTATTGACATTTGTATATGAAAATAAATATCACTTGCAAGTTTGTAGTAAAAACTAGAATTGACATCTTTATGTTATGTCGTTAACATGGTTAGCATACATTCTTTTTAGGCCTAAGCTGAGACTCATGTAAACATGTTCCAAGTTGAAACCTTTTTATACGTTATTATGTTTATTTGCAAGTGATAATTGGGTTTATGCGAGTACCTTTTGGTTACACAAATTATACTAGTTTCATGTTGAAATAGGCTACTTGATGTAAAGTTAGTTTACACCTTTGGGTTATACCAAAAAGTGGACATTTTTATGCTAGTTTGGTGTTTGACATTATGCCTAGTTATATGTGTATAAAACCATGTTTAAACAAGTCTAAAAGTATGCCATTTCATGTGACACGAATTTAGATATATCCTTATTGAATGCAAGTTCACATGACCCACAATCTATGTTAGTGAAAACGCTATGTTGCAAGTTCATGCGCCACACACTTTTATATATTCTAGAACAATTCATGATTCTGTGCTTCCCCTTTTTATGTTTATGAGTTGGGCTGAAATGTTAAACCCAACATATGTTATGCTGCTTACGTACAAACGGGGGAAACAAACGTTGGGTTTAAAATAAAATACATGTATTGGCATGTCTGACACATGCCAATGACTAGTGACATTTAAAGCGGTATAAATTATACCTAAAATTAGTGAATGTGGATAATTGGGCCATAAACATTTACATATAAAAATGAAAAGTGACAAATATGTAAATTTAGAAAACACGACATGCTTAACCCGAGGTTGGATTGAGTTGTGATGCAAACCTGCCCGGACCCACCCGGCTGTCCAGTAGTCACAACAATACCTATCCAATGTGGGTGGTTAAGCATTGAGCCCAATAAGGACCCAAGGTTAGACTGAGCTACGGTGTAAACCTGCCCGGAACCGACCGGCACATCCAGTAACCGTAGCAATACCTGTCTAATGTGAGTGGTCAAGTGCTCTAAGAAGCTAAGTTAGGATTTGTAGGGTTAAGTTAATCTGAACACTTAACCAACTTAACGTGTTAACAAGACAAGACTTGTAGGGGCTAAGTAACTAAGAAAAACACTTAGCCAATTTAACATGTTAACTAGACTAGAAGGTGAGGTTAAGTAAAGTTAATACACTTAACCAATTTATACATTAACTAGACTGGAGGGTGAGGTTAAGTAAAATCAGGACACTTAACTGTTATAACCTGATAATTAGATAAGTGGGTGGGGTTAAGTAAATTTAGAATACTTAGCCATTATAACACGTTAGCTAGATAAGTGGGTAAGGTTAAGTAAATACACTTAGCCAATTTAGTATGTTAGCTGGACTAGAGGGTAGGGTTAAATAAACATAGAACACTTAACCATCATAGTGTGATAAATTGAACAGGGTTAAGTTGAAACAAGAAGGGACAATACCTAACCATCAGAACATGTTAATTAAACAGATGTTAGGGTTAAGTTAACTAAGGGAACACTTAACCATTATAACATGTTAGTTAAAACAGATGGGCAAGATTAGGTTAGGGGACACTTAACCAACACAAGATGAATGGGTTTGGTTAAGTAATAAGAAATACTTAACCAATATAACTTGGTTTGTGATAGGGTCAAGTCAACATGAACTACTGATAACACTTCGCCAGTTTAATATGACAAAGGAACGGGTTAAGCTAACCTGAATTGACTAATGACACTCAACCAATACAACTTGACAAGAAAGAGGGCTAAGTAGAAAACCCTAGTTAAGAAACAATCGAGAACATGAGCTAAGTTGAAATCCCCAGTTAAAGAAACCAAGTGATAAACCTTAGTTAACAAGATTTATGGGAAAAGAAACTAAGTGGTAAACCTTAGTTGAGAACAACTAAGTTAAAATTCTTAGTCAAGAAAACTGAGCCGGTCCATAAAAGATGAATAACCGAATACGGTATATCATCGCTTAACAAGTGCATGAGAAGGAGCAAACGTTTATACGATTTCGAAAAAGGCTCCAGCGGACTGGGTTTAGAAGCACGTAGCTTCGGGGGACGTGAGGGTACTCTTGGTATCCTTCTGTGAGGTTGCAGATGATCCGCCTGGGCTCACAGAGGTTAAGGTCTACGTCAGAAGAACCAAGGGTATGCCTTGGTTGCAATTTAAGGCAACCTAAAGACTGGGATGGACCAGCGTGATTCGACGAGACCAATAGCCCTGTGATAGCGACTCGTCGTCTACCTACCATCTTGAGTCAATCGTAGTACGCATGCGGAAAGGCAGAGAACTCCCAACAGACCCTATACTTGCTATCTAGTTATGGGTGAGGCTGGCCAATAGGAAAGTGGGGCATAGGTGGTAGGAGTATAGTTCTCGCGCTTGATTTTCTTAGATTGCCTGTCATTAGTTGAGGGAGGGGTCACGTGGGACCATAACCGCTGGTAGAAAAACAGACCTTAGCATCTGCATCGGCAGATATCTGAAAGCTCCCGACCGAGTTCCGTGTTTCTAGAATAACCCTGCCACGAGACTCGGGTCGCACATTTCAGGACATGTGCATCTAGACAGCGATAAACGATTCGCGACACATACGTGGGGAAAGTCTAGGAACATATACCACTCTAGGTAGTGCGTCCTAGACTAGGGGAATCGTTCGACAGGTAGCATAATCCCTAGTGGACCTATGTGGCATAAATCCTGAATCCGAGAAGTATTAGACAAGTCGCATAAACCCTAGTTGAATCTAGGGAACGCTCGATAGAAAACCCTAGGTTAAATCTAGGTAATAAATAAATGTGCTTCGGATGGCAACCACAGTTACAGGGAATGGGATCATGTTATCATTTTATACAGATTACTAGTTGGGATACTAGTTAGGTGGTGCAGAGATTAGTATGGGGTGCGATAGTAATTTCGATTCTAAACTGCTTTGCCTCAGTTTATGGTATTTTCCCATTTTCAGTTTAGGCCTGTCATGTCCTTTTCCTTATTCATATACCGAAGCACCACTAGATTGACCAGGCTTTATGTCTGACTCTATGTTTTCTTTCGTCTTCTTTTCTTTCGTTTCTCCCCCAGGTAGTCAGGGAGGGAATAGCTCTGCTTAGTATGGACGGTTACTCTTTCCAAGCTTGAAGTCTCTTGGATATATCGCTTCAGACTCTCTTTTCTGCTGCTATGGCTGGCTTATGCTACATTGGGGAAATATAAATGTTATTTTATGCTTCTTTATTTTGTAAGACAGAGGATACTCTGGTATTGGAAAGCAATTGTTGTACAAACTATTTTATCAATAAAGTAAAGTTTTATTTTCTGCTGTTTTAATTTTGTTTGTCTTGTAATTTATCTGCATCTTTTACCTTAAATGCTCCACAGAACTTAGTGCATTCCCTTTGTGAGTGACACTAACGGATGTGGGGTGTTACACGTGGTATCAAAGCTGGAAGTTACCGGATCAGATAAAAGATTTGAAAAATTATTTTCAAAATGGGTTTAAAAGAAGCATTTTCAAAAGAAAAGTTTTGTTTTAAAGGCATATTCCCCAAAGCCATATGCGCTATGTTTTGATTCTCTGTTTGAGTCCTTGTTTCCTTTTTTCTTGAGTCTCTGGGGCTCCCGGCTTTCTGGGAGGTATCCTCATCGAAGGGTGAAGTAGTGCCCAACTTCCATCTATAGCCATAATAGTTTCACCTGCGGCTAGTTTTCTTTCAAGCTTTGTAGGGTTTTCTGTACGATGGAGGCAGCTTTCGAGAGAGATTTATCAACATGATTACACAAGGAAGAGGATGAGGAGTTTGGCTAAGGGGCACAACCCAAGGATAAGGAATTCGTGGATATGGACTTGGCTCACGAAGGAGGAAGGAATTATAAAACCTAAGACAAGAGGAAGTAGCTTTTCTATGGTAGAATAGGGCATATAATTAAGGACAAGGGCAAAGACGAGGGAAGGGATTTTCAGGGGGACGAGTGCGTGCTTTCACCACCAGAATACCTGGGAGAGAGATAGTAAAAGTCTCCATGGGAAAAGTTTAGCTTTTCATTTGATCAACCTGGTAGTACTCTTTTGATCTTAGCGCTTCGCATTCGTTTATACCTGCTTCCATAGTTGAGTCTCTGCACCTAGGCACTTGTATAGTTGAAGATCCCAACTAGTCTCAGATCCAAATTGGTGGTTCGGCTCGTTTACCTTTGGTTTGCAGGGATTTGAGAACGGCAACATTAAGTGTTGAGTTTAAGCGTAATGTTTTGGTTCCATGGGCTATGAGTTGATCCTAGGTATGGGTTGGTTGGCTAGTAATTCTGAAAGTTAGACTTTTTTCACTTGCCTTGGAAATACCCTTGAGATTTCATGATCCTAAAAAGATCAGTTAGGCTTAGCTATCTAGAATCACTTAATACATTTATCGACGATTTGCAATCCGTTTGAATAGTCCATGGGTACGCAGTTGTTTTGATTAGGATAGGGGTTTACCCCTAAACACGGGATAGACTTCCGCATATATCCAGTTGACAATGCAAAGCCAGTTATCCGATCAACGACAGTTTTGGAAATGGAGGTCAAGAAACTTCTCAATGTGAAGACTAATTAGATAAGGTATAGAATAGTGAAGCCCAAGAAGATGCGACTTAGGAGACTTAAGACTAGATACACGCATCATACCCTTTTTCCTAAGGGTACATCCTTGATCTTTTTTAAGAATTTTATGCATACTTTCTAGCCTTTAAGGTATATCCTCTAGGATGTATCATCGATCCTTATAAGCCGATGGATGTAAACATGTATTTGAAACATGTTATGATTGATGGTTGCAAGTGGTTGCTCGTGGATGCATATACACACCGTATGCGCTAGAACGACTTAGTCACTTTCATATTGCATTCGTATATATGTATTTGCTTAAATGGATTTAACTTGATATGTTATCATATGGATGTTGCATATGGATGAATGGCTATGCACACATGTAGTATTTACATAACTAGGGATACTTGCATACATGAATGGATGCATGGCACTGACATAATTTGCATTAAGGAGGTCAACTGAATCAGTAGACCGCCTGATTTTGCATTAGATAAAGACATATACACACACTATTCATATAAACATGAAAGCATTAGAAATATTTTTAAGGACAATGAATGCCTGTGATTGAATGGTCGAGTAGATGGGTGATTGGATAGTAGGATACATTCTACCTAACTTGAAGATTTCGGGGACGAAATCCTTTTAAGAGGGGGAGAATGTAACACCCCGTAGTTTTGTAACATTGAGTTTCACAAATTAAAGTATAGTTGATTCTAAATGTGGGAATTAAGGGAAATGGGTTATGCCATTGCGTTCATCTCGAAATTCTGCTTGAGATAGAGTCTGAGTTTGCGTAAATCGGACTCTGTATGAAGGAGTTATGGCCTTCCGAAGTTCTAGAATAAAATTTAAAATTCAAACAGCTCGGTTTCATGTTCAAAATTCGAAAATAAGCTCAAACTGGGCTGGGCGGGAAAATTCCCGCCCAGGGACCAGGTCGACCATGGTGTCGACCTGCCCCCCCTGGTCGACCATAGTGTCGACCTGCCTGGTCGGCCTGGTTTGTCTGGTTGGGTCCTGGCTCGAATTTCTGGGCCTGGTCTTGTCACCAGGGCTGAGTTGTCTTCTTTTGATTGGCTTCTCTTTAGAACGGATGGCTTTGATTAAACCTGGCTTCATCGACTGCTCTAATTAACTTGCAACTCTATAAAAACACCCTAGGTCTCCAACTAAAATTCACACAAAAATAAGAACTTGAGCCGCCATGATGTCAGAAGGAAACTAAGGAGAGCCTCCGCTTGAAAAGAGACGAACAACGATTCAAGAAACAAACCTAATTTCTACGCAACGTTTTCTACTCCAAGGGAAATCTTTGCAAATTCAAAATAACAGAAACCAGAAAACAAGTTTCAGCGCCCGTTGTAAGTATAGTGGTTTTCTGAATATGAATAGAAATTGCGATGTGATTCGATGTAAATGAAATTGGGGTTTTACTATTGTAAAATATTGATGTAAATTCTGTGTATTGCGTTGATTATGTCATAATTTGTATTGGGTGTTTGTTGCATAAATTGGTTGATGCGAGCCTATTGACATTTGTATATGAAAATAAATAGCACTTGCAAGTTTGTAGTAAAAACTAGAATTGACATCTTTATGTTATGTCGTTAACATGGTTAGCATACATTCTTTTTAGGCCTAAGCTGAGACTCATGTAAACATGTTCCAAGTTGAAACCTTTATATACGTTATTATGTTTATTTGCAAGTGATAATTGGGTTTATGCAAGTACCTTTTGGTTACACAAATTATACTAGTTTCATGTTGAAATAGGCTACTTGATGTAAAGTTAGTTTACACCTTTGGGTTATATCAAAAAGTGGACATTTTTATGCTAGTTTGGTGTTTGACATTATGCCTAGTTATATGTGTATAAAACCATGTTTAAACAAGTCTAAAAGTACGCCATTTCATGTGACACGAATTTAGATATATCCTTATTGAATGCAAGTTCACATGACCCACAATCTATGTTAGTGAAAACGCTATGTTGCAAGTTCATGCGCCACACACTTTTATGTATTCTAGAACAATTCATGATTCTGTGCTTCCCCTTTTTATGTTTATGAGTTGGGCTAAAATGTTAAGCCCAACATATGTTATGCTGCGTACGTACAAACGGGGGAAACAAACGTTGGGTTTAAAATAAAATATATGTATTGGCATGTCTGACACATGCCAATGACTAGTGACATTTAAAGCGGTATAAATTATACCTAAAATTAGTGAATGTGGATAATTGGGCCATAAACATTTACATATAAAAATGAAAAGTGACAAATATGTAAATTTAGAAAACACGACATACTTAACCCGAGATTGGATTGAGTTGTGATGTAAACCTGCCCGGACCCGCCCGGTTGTCCAGTAGTCACAACAATACCTATCCAATGTGGGTGGTTAAGCATTGAGCCTAATAAGGACCCGAGGTTAGACTGAGCTACGGTGTAAACCTGCCCGGAACCGACCGGCACATCCAGTAACCGTAGCAATACCTGTTTAATGTGAGTGGTCAGGTGCTCTAAAAAGCTAAGTTAGGATTGGTAGGGTTAAATTAATCTGAACACTTAACCAACTTAACGTGTTAACAAGACAAGACTTGTAGGGGCTAAGTAACTAAGAAAAACACTTAGCCAATTTAACATGTTAACTAGACTAGAAGGTGAGGTTAAGTAAAGTTAATACACTTAACCAATTTAACATATTAACTAGACTGGAGGGTGAGGTTAAGTAAAATCAGGACACTTAACCGTTATAACCTGATAATTAGATAAGTGGGTGAGGTTAAGTAAATTTAAAATACTTAGCCATTATAACACGTTAGCTAGATAAGTGGGTAAGGTTAAGTAAATACACTTAGCCAATTTAGTATGTTAGCTGGACTAGAGGGTAGGGTTAAGTAAACTTAGAACACTTAACCATCATAGTGTGATAAATTGAACATGGTTAAGTTGAAACATGAAGGGACAATACCTAACCATCAGAACATGTTAATTAAACAGATGTTAGGGTTAAGTTAACTAAGGGAACACTTAACCATTATAACATGTTAGTTAAAACAGATGGGCAAGATTAGGTTAGGGGACACTTAACATATACAAGATGAATGGGTTGGGTTAAGTAATAAGAAATACTTAACCAATACAACTAAGTAATAATTCTTAGTCAAGAAAACTGAGCCGGTCCACAAAAGATGAATAACCCGATATGGTAGATCATCGCTTAACAAGTGTATGAGAAGGAGCAAACGTTTATCCGATTTCGAAAAAGGCTCCAGCGGACTGGGTTTAGAAGCACGTAGCTTCGGGGGATGTGAGGGTACTCTTGGTATCCCTCTATGAGGTTGCAGATGATCCGCCTGGGCTCACAGAGGTTAAGGTCTACGTCAGAAGAACCAAGGGTATGCCTTGGTTGCAATTTAAGGCAACCTAAAGACTGGGATGGACCAGCGTGATTCGACGAGACCAGTAGCGCTGTGATAGCGATTCGTCGTCTACCTACCATCTTGAGTCAATCGTAGTACGCATGCGGAAGGCAGAGAACTCCCAACAGACCATATACTTGCTATCTAGTTATGGGTGAGGCTGGCCAATAGGAAAGTGGCGCATAGGTGGTAGGAGTATAGTTCTCGCGCTTGATTTTCTTGGATTGCCTTTCATTAGTTGAGGGAGGGGTCACGTGGGACCATAACCACTGGTAGAAAAACAGACCTTAGCATCTGCATCGGTAGATATCTGAAAGCTCCCAACCGAGTTCTGTGTTTCTAGAATAACCCTGCCACGGGACTCGGGTCGCACATTTCAGGACATGTGCATCTAGACAGCGATAAACGATTCGCGACACATACGTGGGGAAAGTCTAGGAACATATACCACTCTAGGTAGTGCATCCTAGACTAGGGGCATCGTTCGACAGGTAGCATAATCCCTAGTGGACCTAGGTGGCATAAATCCTGAATCCGAGAAGTATTAGACAAGTCGCATAAAACCTAGTTGAATCTAGGGAACGCTCGATAGAAAACCCTAGGTTAAATATAGGTAATAAATAAATGTGCGCCAGATGGCAACCACAGTTACAGGGAGTAGGATCACGTTATCATTTTATACAGATTACTAGTTGGGATACTAGTTAGGTGGTGCAGAGATTAGTATGGAGTGCGATAGTAATTTCGATTCTAAACTGCTTTGCCTCAGTTTATGGTATTTTCCCATTTTCAGTTTAGGCCTGTCATGTCCTTTTCCTTATTCATATACCGAAGCATCACTAGACTTACCAGGCTTTATGTCTGTCTCTATGTTTTCTTTCGTCTTCTTTTCTTCCGTTTCTCCCCCCTCCCCCCAGGTAGTCATGGAGGGAATAGCTCTGCTTAGTATGGACGGTTACTCTTTCCAAGCTTGAAGACTCTTGGATATAACGCTTCAGACTCTCTTTTCTGCTGCTATGGCTGGCTTATGCTACATTGGGGAAATATAAATGTTATTTTATGCTTCTTTATTTTGTAAGATAGAGGATACTCTGGTATTGGAAAGCAATTGTTGTACAAACTATTTTATCAATAAAGTAAAGTTTTATTTTCCGCTATTTTAATTTTGTCTGTCTTGTAATTTATCTGCATCTTTTACCTTAAATGCTCCACAGAACTTAGTGCATTCCCTTTGTGAGTGACAATAACGGATGTGGGGTGTTACAGACAGATCGACCAACCCAACTAGTTCAGTGGATGACCCAATAAAGCCATGTGTCTTTCCTGTGCATGGTCTCAGGTCTCTCAATTCCAATGTCATTTGATCGTAGGCTTGTTTAAATAGAATATTTACTGAATTTCCACTATCAACCAGTACCTTTCGCACTATGGCGGGGCCAATAATGGTTGTAATCACTAATGGGTCAATGCTTGGTGACTCTTTTCCTACCGACTCCCTATCGCGGAAGATGATGTCATCCGTCATCGTCCTTATTTGCTTTATGGGACTAGCAACTTCGGGAATGCTAGGTTCCCCCACATCAAAGATGTTTTGTGGAGTTTACATATCGTTCCATAGTTCTAAGGATATATCCAGCCGGATGTGGTCCTCCGATAACAGTATTGATCACTATCTCTTTAGCCTTTTTTGGGTTGTAGCTTTGGGTGACGCCTGGCATTGCTTGGGGGCTGAAGTCCCCTGCCTCCTATCCCTAGGGGTAACCTTGTATTCATCGAGTTTCCCTTCTCTAATTAGCTTCTCAATGATGTCCCTGAGGTGACATCACTCATTGGTCGCATGCCCGTAGATCCCATGAAAAAAACAAAATTTTCTAGTTGCCCACTCTATTTACATAGATTCCCGCAATGGTGGCTTCTTTTACTGAACTGCACTACACGTATCGAGTTAGTTATTTTCCAGCAAGCCATTCAATGTGGTATAGCTCTCAAATACTTGGAATCAAGGCCTCTTTCTAGAATTCCCCTTTTGACTATCGTTTCCATTAGTTCCTTTCAATTGTTCATCATTTCGCTTGCCATGATTTCCAATGCGTACTTCCACCTTTATGGAGTTGTCTCCAGACTTCTTGACCGCCACATTGCTTTGGATGGCTTTATGAGGTGCATCTTTCAGCGCTTCTTCTTCATCCAGTTGCGCATCTTCTTTTCGCAGCCGGATGTTAGCTTTTTCATAAAACAATTCGATCATTGTGGGAGGTTTTCCAATGAGATATTTCCTAAACTCTTTCTTTTTGTCGACCTTATCTACTATGGCCATTAAGACCGTCTTGTGGTTGGGATCTATTACTTTGGTAACAACTCTATTAAATCGACTAAAGTAGTCCATCAAAGATTCACCTCTTGCATGTTTTATTGCTAAATGGGACATAACATGTTTTTACTTGGAGGCGTGAAGGCAGAATTGAATTAGGAATTTTCACTTAAATCTTTGAAACTTGGAAAAGATCTTGGGGGAAGTCGCGTAAACCACATGAGTGTAACCCCACCTTGGAAAATCGGGAAGGCTTAGCACTTGATTGCATTAGGAATTACGACTGCCTCCATGTGGCATGAGTATCTCATCAAGTGCTGTTGCAGATCGGTCGTGCCTATATTATGACTTATCTGAGGAATGCTTGACCTCCTTGAAAATTTCTCCTATAAGATATCGTCCGTAAACGTGGTATGGCTATGGTTGATTCCGTCTTCGTTCTTATAGCCTCTACTGTCATTCACAATCTGTCACAACATGGTGGTCATATATGAAGTGCTAAGTGCATATCGATCGGCATCCTCGACTGGTCGAACCCTCCCTGCTCCTATGTCGGGCGAAGTTTTCGCGAGTCGCCATCCAGGCGGAACCTCGTTAACCCCGATTGTCCCAGACTTTCACGGGACGCTCGGGAGGAAGAACATGAGATTGGTTCGTTCGAGTGCTATTTCAGCCGGCTGTAGGAGAAGTACTTTGATTATGCTGGGCCAAGGGATCGACGTCTTCTGATTCAACCAGTTCATTTCAGTTTTGATCAGCTATGTCCAACTGGTTTGCACGCCCTTCCAATTGTAGTTGTTGCATATTTTCTGGTCTCTCGAGTAGGCGTCATGGTTGGGGTCGGTCCCCGCTTCCTCTGGGTGATGATGAGCCTTCTAGGTTCTGGGTCTGCATATAAGGGGAAGATTGTTGCTTTCTGAATTCTTCCCATTGCCTCATCATATGACTCATGTCTTGCCTCATCGCAACATTTTCCCTCACATGAATGTCTAGTGTCGTCGTCGTCTCTCGTAGTTCAGTCATCACAGTCATAAAGTTAGTATGGGTAGCAAATGCTAAGGAAGGAAGGAGCTTGATCCGACGCAGGTGGCTATCTTGGAGGTGGCAATGCGGGTTGGTCCGATGTTGTTCCTGGAATGATTGATCCACTAGCCGTCTCTATAGGTGCTGAAGCCTGCTGCTGCTGTTGCTTTTTGGAAGCACATGCTGAAACCTTGGAAACCATGATTCGATGATGTTAAAGAGAACTTCGGGTCTCATCTCGGACTTGGCAATCCAAAAGTAGAGGAAAATCCTACAAACGCTGAGAATATTAGTGTAACGACCCAGATTTTTCGTCGATTAATTTTAAATATTTAATATCGTTTTAAATATTGTGTTGATAATATAAAAGAATTTTTATATTGAATTTATCGATTAAATAATCGATATGGGATATAATTCAGATTTTAAAACTGAATCGAAACAATACAGTCGATTAATATAAATTCTGTTTGAAATGGAACGATAATAATAATTTATTATCGATGAATTTAATTGTTTGAATCAATTTATATTTTAAATTGAATTTAATTTTAATCGATAATTTAAGTTGTTATCTCTTCTATACGATCAAATTAGATTTCGAAACCTGTCCCAGGGTATTTAGAATAGTGTTATAACACTAAGGATGTCGGGTGCTACGCTAAAATCAGAATTTAGATCAGAAAGATATTTTAAATTTAAAGTGGAATCATATTAACATTTATAAATAATAATAATAATAATAATAATATATGATATAAGGAGGCCGACCTACTTCTGTTACAACGCAAACCCATCTATAGCTTCTGCCCCTTTTTATTAAATTTCCTATACGTTCTGTCTCCTTTCTTCCTACTGAAGTGAACAACAATTTAATGGATCGTCCATTTTGTCTCCCACATTCACGTCTAAGGTAAACAAGAAATTAATGGTGCAGACCTAAAAAGCTATACACGCAGACCTCCATTTACTTCGAGCCGATAATATTGTTTCCCTTCCTCTATTATAAATCGTGAATCCCCATCCTCAATTCCCCCAGCAAATGAAATTAGAATGGCCGATTTCCCCTTTTTTTTTTCAAATTCCAATTTGAAAAAACCTAATCCTTATGAAAAAAAAAGGGAGAGCAACGAAATCAAATTCGCGATGGAGGCTGCCGTATCTCCTGAAGTTCGATGGTCGCAAGGAGGTTCATCTCGAACTGGAAGCTCGCGATTTCTGAAAGGGGTTCGATCAATACGAGGAGGTCGCGATGACCCAGGAGCCGATTTCTCTTCTGTCGTAGGAGTTTTGGGTTATTCGAAGGTGCCAAGGGGGTTCGTCTGTGTTGAGGGGCGTGCTTTCATGGAGGCGCGATACTAGTTTTGGGATCTGGAGCGCAAGGCGAATGAAACCTGTAGCAGTGCCATGGTGTTTGGATTGTTGTGATCGTTGTTTTGGTACAAGTGATGTAGTGGTGGGTACTGAGTGGTTTTGAGGTTCGAATAATAAGTGGAGGGTTCGTTGGTGATGCTGTGGGAAGGGAGCCTAAGTATTTGGCTTGGGAAATTGAAGTGGTAATTGAGATTGTAGCAGCAATAACAACATATTTGATGTAATGCCAAAATGAATAGGAGCAGTCTTTTTGGGTTGGTTGCGATGAGAAATGATCAATGATGGTGAATGTGACCCTGTGGTTAGTCGAGAAGTTGCAAGACGATAAGGTATATGTTTTTACCGAATTTAAATTATATAGATTAATTTATTTATTTGTCAATAATTCATTTAAATAAATAATTGTTTAATCGTTAAATAATATTAAATAAATCATAGGTGCGAACTGGATTCGGTTGAGACAATTCGAGTAGGTTCATAGATACGACGATATGGAAATAAAACTGGATAATCATAAAAGGAAAATCTCTGGTGAGTAAATCTCACTCACCTTTAGAATTATTTTTATTTCATTAAAAATAATTGTTGTTGCTTGTGTGAATGTTTTCTGGTTGTTTTATATATATTAGTTATTTAGGCTATATATATATATATTGGGTTGATTGATTGGTTGGATTCCCGCAGTCTCATTAGCGGATGCCCGCAGTTTCATAGCGGATGATTACCCTATACGCCCCACGCTATGATTAGTGGATGACCTTCTATACCGCGATATTCTGCCACGAAGCAGAATGGGTATTATTTATGTGCTAACATCTGTGGATGCAGGAAAAACAGGTTGGAGGAATCCAACTGGATTCCTCAAAAATATATTATCTGTTTGTTTATTTGTTTGCATATATATTGTTATATATGATGGATTAGAAAAATAAATAATTCGTTGCTTTGTGTGTTTAAATATCACTGGGCTTAAGTAATGATATTTAAAAATATCGTGGAAAGATATTTGAGATTTTAAAAGGGAAAATTCTATTTTAAATAGAATTGGAATTTTTAATGGAATAAAAATATGAACTTGTTTTGAAAAATAAAACAAGTAGTTTCTTTATAAACGAAGTTTATAAATAGTTCTTTTATAACGAAGTTATAAATGAAGTAAAAAGAATTATCATTTGATAATTCAGAAATAGAAATACAAGCGTGAAATTGGAATTTTGAAATGAAATTTCAAAATAGGATGTGAAAGGAAATTTTTAAATATATAACTCAAATGAAATTTGAGTATAACATTTGAATTTTAAAAGGGGTTTAAATATTTGAATTTTAAGAAGAGATTGAATATTAGAAATTCAAATAGAAGTTCAAATAGAATTTGAATAGACGAAACTAGAATGGAAAAATAGAATTTGAATTCAAGAAATTAAAATAAAATTTGAATTCAAAGGAATTCGAATAAAGAAATTCAAATAGAGATTTGAATGTGGAATTTCAAAATAGAATTTGAAATATAGAATTTCAAAGAGGAATTAAATAGAATTTGAAATATAGTATTTCAAGGAAGAATTCAAATGTGAAATTTGAATAAAGATTTGAATGGAATTTAAATATGGAATTTGAATTGAGATTTGAAATAGAAATTCAAGTGTTGAATTTGAACATGGAATTGAATATAGAAATTCAAGTAGAAATTTGAATATGAGATTTCAAAATAGAATTTGAAATAAACTTTGAAAGTAGGATTTCAAAGTAGGATTGAAATAGGATTTCAAAATAGGAAATCCAAATAGTTTTGAAATGGAATTTGAATTCTAGGGAATTCAAATGAATTTGAATATTAGAAATTCAAATGGTGTTAAAAATAAGTTTGAATATTAGAATTCAAATGGGGTTGGAAATGAATTTGAATATTATAATTCAAATGGAAATGGAAAATGAAATTTGAATATAAGAGATTCAAATTGAATTCAAATAGGATTTAACCTATGAGATTTGAATATAGAAATTCAAATGAAGTTTTGAAAATAGATTTGGATATAGAAATTTAAATGAAGTTTTGAAACTAGATTTGAAATAGAATTCAAATAAGAAGATTTAAACAGAATTAGAATGATAGAATTAAAACGGGGTTGAATATTTGAAATTTCAAAATAAAATTGAATCGAAGTTTGGATATTTGAAATTCAAATAGAATAAATATAGAATTTGAATTCGAAGAGAATTGAATAGGGAATTTGAATGTAGGATTCAAAAAGGAATTCAAATGGAATTTAAATTATAGGATTTGAATATGGTATTCAAATGGAATTTTATACTATGGGATTTAGCTATATAATTCAAACGGAATTTGAAATATGGAATTTGAATATAGGATTCAATAGAAGTGAAATTTGAATTTGAATATAGAGTTCAAATAAAAGTGGAAACGAAGTTTGAGTGGAGTTGAATTCATTTTAAAAGAAGTTTAACGTTTATATTTATAAATATAATTAAACGAACTCGCCGCAGCGCTGCAGTTCGTAAAATAGCGATTCGAACTTCAATTGAATATACAGAACGCAATTGAAGTCGGAATTCTTCGAAACAAGAAACGTCAGGACCGGTTTGATAATAGTTTTCTAATGAAAGAGAAAAATATGAATTTCGTCGTATAGATTTTGAGTTATGTCAAAATCAAATTTTCAGAAAAGCAGCGCCAGAACCATTATAAAACCATAACGGTTTATTTAATGATATAAAAGGATTTTAAGCGAATAAAATCCGAATTTCTATTTAGAAAAATCCAGATTTGAGTTATAAGATATATGTGAACTCCAGTGGAATAATGAGTTGATTTCTGAAACAGAAATCAGATTTTTGATTTATTGAATAGAGTTAACTAATTCGAATAGAAATTAGTTAATGAGATTTCGAATGGATATTGGGGTTTGAATAAGTAAATTCGATTTAAAAATTTATATTCGAAATCAAAAAGGAAACTAGAATTGAAATTGAAATTCAATTTGGTTGTGAACAAGTTAGACATTTTGTTTGAACATGTTATGTTCAACAAAGAAGGGGAATAGGCAAAATAGCTAATTAAAGAATAAATGAGCGAAACTGAATTCAACGATTGGATTGAGTTAAACTGAATGGAAAACAGGTGAATATGTGTAAGCAGGTTTGATATGAAGTATATGAAGATTTTTAATGTATGTGCCCGACAAAAAGGTACATGTTTAATTCATATATGAGATTTTATGCGCCGTATCGGCAAGCCGCTTGGCTTTTCCTTTTTCTTTTTGAGATTAGAAGATACCGGGAAGCTATTTGAAATTTCCCGATGCTCCCGATACAGGGGAGGTTATGGCGAAATTTTCCGGAAATTTAAGGAGTTAGAATATTTTTAAGATATTTTGAGAATTTGAAATCATTGTGTCGACGTATTGAATTCGATAGGAAAGTGAATATAAAAATCGAATGTTGTAATCAAAAAGGGATAGAGATAAGTGATTGGAATTGTTTCCAATTGCAAATAGAGATTTTTTCTAATATATAGAAAATAAAGGAAGTTGATATTTGGAAACGTTTTCCAAATGGCATAAGAGGCCGATATGGTTATTGAAATATTTGGCTAACAAATATTGATTGAGAAAATAGAGAAGTGGTTTAATTAATGAAATATTAATTAAAGAGCCCAGTGGTTTGTTTGATATGTTGGATGAACACTTGTTTTTATTCGATAGTTAAATCACAGACTATCGAAGTTTTTGACCATCGTTGTCAATATGGAGAGACCGGTTGGATTATTATCCGAAGAACCACTCCGTATTGGCATAAGCGTTGCGAACCAAGTATGCTGAATATATTGAAGACGGAGTAAAGTGCAAGGGCTTTTCTATTTATAGAAATAGCGCCTTCGGTTTCGTTCAATCCCAGAACGAACGTAAATGGACGAATGTCTGACAGAGTATTTCCAATGATCAAATGGGTTGGTCTGTATGAATGTATATGGTTGCAACGGATTTATCCCTTAGCATAATATCCAGAATATTTGTGCAAACTCAACTAGTGATTAACGGATCTGACGATGTGGCATTCAAAGTGATTGTGCTATCAATGAATGGTAAGTGTTCGTAGCCTCAGGCCTCAACAACCGGGAAAGGACAAAAATCGGGCAGGCAGCATGGCTATGTGGGTCGCACCCATTAGGGTGTATAATCACCTATCTAGAGAAATTCCTTTTGTTTCTAAATCTATCGATTCTGCCCATTCGGGAACGGTGGTTTGAGTCCAACCGTTGGTGATATACATTCGATACACTCAAGCGAAATGAGTGGTCGGTCATGTGTGGGTCGGGTTGCAAGACGTTCTTGTTGAACCCAGGTGTATTTGCCTCTAGAGATACATCATCGGAAGGTGGTTCCATACCTTGTCATGTTGGAAATCCAATCTCCAATAAGCGCCATGCGGTTTTTGATTTTATACTATGTATGTGGAGCGTGAGATGCAAGCGTTCTGCTATTTGGTTATTTACTTGATGTAGACATTATTATAATATCACTGGATTTGATATCAAAGTGTTTTGGGTTATAGTAAGGTAAAAACCGTCCATGTTTATGTGTGGCTGGTCTTACTATTATCTTTTCTTTCGAAAAGGATTTTGAAAGTTAAACAAGTGGTTGGAGTTTACTCACACCAGTCCCATGACTGACCCAGAGTTTATTTTGTTTTGTTTTCCCTAAACTCTTGGGTGCCCAAATTTGTACGGGCAGTCAAGTAGTCGGGATTTCACAGATTCAATTTGAGGAGCTGGAAGCAGGAGGCTTCACCGGTTAGCTATAGGCTATCATATATTCCGCTGTGTACTATGTTGTATCTGGAAACAGGTGATTATAACTGTTCCAGAAAATGATTGTTGTGCTCTGATAATGGTATGTATACAAAGTTACAGATTTGTATTTCAAAGCTTATGTTATATAATATATTTCATTCGTTCCGCTGTGAGTTTGTGATCTTCGTTTTCTTCTATTCTAATATTTCTTTCTTTCTATTTCTCATCCTCTAACTTCTTTCTAATAATGAGTCGCATTTCTGTGTTATTTGGGTTGGACTTGTGGTGTATGTAGTCAACTCAGATAGCTCGGATTTGCGGGTCGTTACAGGTGGTATCAGAGCTTAGGTTGAGCGAATACCTAGGCTTGTGTGGCATGTGCTCATTAGAGATAGGGTCAGTAGTACTCTAGAATGAGTTGAGTGTATATATACGAGAGAGCGTATTTGTTAATTGATATAAAATTTGTTTTATATTGTGTTGGCTTGTCTGTTGGGTAATTTATGAATTCTGGTCGAATCGTGGGACGCCACGACGTCGATAGGAGTTTCTAAATACTAGAACAGAAGATTGAACACGATATAGTTTTAAAATGGGTAGATGAAATAATTTTACCCAAATTTCTTTTTTGATGTATATAACTAATAATTTTCTGAAATTATTGGACGTGTTGATTGTTATCGTTATAATCAAATTTGATTATAAAAATTGGAATGGTTATATAGAACCAAATAGAACTTGTATATGAATAAGATATACAACTGAGATGAATTAGAATTTAATTCAAACCAGAATTTGGAATTTTAATCCTGGGAAGTTGGAAAATATTTTCAAAGTATATTAAATAATATAGCTTTGTTTTGTAAAGGATTTGGATAAATACCATTTTTGAATGGATTTTAGAAGTGATACAGCATTGAATTCACTTCAGTGGCTGGGAAATTATTCTGATGATGATTGCAACATCATCAGTGTTCATTTCCGAGTTTCTAAGTGATGAATTGCTACCTTAGAAAAAGTTTTAGATGGAAATTTGTTTGGAAGAAAACAAGTAGTTTGAAAATTCAAATGTTTTAAATTTGAAATGAAAATAAATATATGTATATATTTATGGGATTTCAAAAGAATTTGAAAAGAAAACCCAGGGATTTGAATTCTGGAATTTAAATTTAACTTAAACAAGTTAAAAGGGGTCGAAGTGAATGAATTGATTAGAATCAATTTGAATAGGTTGAATGGAATATAGATTGAATATAAATGGATTGATCGTAGATCATTCAAATTGAATGAAGAAGACCAAAAGTTTTGGTAAAATTAAATCTGTTGAAATATGAGGAGTTGAGTTTCAACATAAGTGAGATTTTGAAAAGTAATGGATTTGTACCATTTTCCTACCTTAGCAATTTCGAGGACGAAATTATTTTAAGGGGGGAAGAATGTAACGACCCAGATTTTTCGTCGATTAATTTTAAATATTTAATATCGTTTTAAATATTGTGTTGATAATATAAAAGAATTTTTATATTGAATTTATCGATTAAATAATCGATATGGGATATAATTCAGATTTTAAAACTGAATCGAAACAATACAGTCGATTAATATAAATTCTGTTTGAAATGGAACGATAATAATAATTTATTATCGATGAATTTAATTGTTTGAATCAATTTATATTTTAAATTGAATTTAATTTTAATCGATAATTTAAGTTGTTATCTCTTCTATACGATCAAATTAGATTTCGAAACCTGTCCCAGGGTATTTAGAATAGTGTTATAACACTAAGGATGTCGGGTGCTACGCTAAAATCAGAATTTAGATCAGAAAGATATTTTAAATTTAAAGTGGAATCATATTAACATTTATAAATAATAATAATAATAATAATATATGATATAAGGAGGCCGACCTACTTCTGTTACAACGCAAACCCATCTATAGCTTCTGCCCCTTTTTATTAAATTTCCTATACGTTCTGTCTCCTTTCTTCCTACTGAAGTGAACAACAATTTAATGGATCGTCCATTTTGTCTCCCACATTCACGTCTAAGGTAAACAAGAAATTAATGGTGCAGACCTAAAAAGCTATACACGCAGACCTCCATTTACTTCGAGCCGATAATATTGTTTCCCTTCCTCTATTATAAATCGTGAATCCCCATCCTCAATTCCCCCAGCAAATGAAATTAGAATGGCCGATTTCCCCTTTTTTTTTTTCAAATTCCAATTTGAAAAAACCTAATCCTTATGAAAAAAAAAAAGGGAGAGCAACGAAATCAAATTCGCGATGGAGGCTGCCGTATCTCCTGAAGTTCGATGGTCGCAAGGAGGTTCATCTCGAACTGGAAGCTCGCGATTTCTGAAAGGGGTTCGATCAATACGAGGAGGTCGCGATGACCCAGGAGCCGATTTCTCTTCTGTCGTAGGAGTTTTGGGTTATTCGAAGGTGCCAAGGGGGTTCGTCTGTGTTGAGGGGCGTGCTTTCATGGAGGCGCGATACTAGTTTTGGGATCTGGAGCGCAAGGCGAATGAAACCTGTAGCAGTGCCATGGTGTTTGGATTGTTGTGATCGTTGTTTTGGTACAAGTGATGTAGTGGTGGGTACTGAGTGGTTTTGAGGTTCGAATGATAAGTGGAGGGTTCGTTGGTGATGCTGTGGGAAGGGAGCCTAAGTATTTGGCTTGGGAAATTGAAGTGGTAATTGAGATTGTAGCAGCAATAACAACATATTTGATGTAATGCCAAAATGAATAGGAGCAGTCTTTTTGGGTTGGTTGCGATGAGAAATGATCAATGATGGTGAATGTGACCCTGTGGTTAGTCGAGAAGTTGCAAGACGATAAGGTATATGTTTTTACCGAATTTAAATTATATAGATTAATTTATTTATTTGTCAATAATTCATTTAAATAAATAATTGTTTAATCGTTAAATAATATTAAATAAATCATAGGTGCGAACTGGATTCGGTTGAGACAATTCGAGTAGGTTCATAGATACGACGATATGGAAATAAAACCGGATAATCATAAAAGGAAAATCTCTGGTGAGTAAATCTCACTCACCTTTAGAATTATTTTTATTTCATTAAAAATAATTGTTGTTGCTTGTGTGAATGTTTTCTGGTTGTTTTATATATATTAGTTATTTAGGCTATATATATATATTGGGTTGATTGATTGGTTGGATTCCCGCAGTCTCATTAGCGGATGCCCGCAGTTTCATAGCGGATGATTACCCTATACGCCCCACGCTATGATTAGTGGATGACCTTCTATACCGCGATATTCTGCCACGAAGCAGAATGGGTATTATTTATGTGCTAACATCTGTGGATGCAGGAAAAACAGGTTGGAGGAATCCAACTGGATTCCTCAAAAATATATTATTTGTTTGTTTATTTGCATATATATTGTTATATATGATGGATTAGAAAAATAAATAATTCGTTGCTTTGTGTGTTTAAATATCACTGGGCTTAAGTAATGATATTTAAAAATATCGTGGAAAGATATTTGAGATTTTAAAAGGGAAAATTCTATTTTAAATAGAATTGGAATTTTTAATGGAATAAAAATATGAACTTGTTTTGAAAAATAAAACAAGTAGTTTCTTTATAAATGAAGTTTATAAATAGTTCTTTTATAACGAAGTTATAAATGAAGTAAAAAGAATTATCATTTGATAATTCAGAAATAGAAATACAAGCGTGAAATTGGAATTTTGAAATGAAATTTCAAAATAGGATGTGAAAGGAAATTTTTAAATATATAACTCAAATGAAATTTGAGTATAACATTTGAATTTTAAAAGGGGTTTAAATATTTGAATTTTAAGAAGAGATTGAATATTAGAAATTCAAATAGAAGTTCAAATAGAATTTGAATAGACGAAACTAGAATGGAAAAATAGAATTTGAATTCAAGAAATTAAAATAAAATTTGAATTCAAAGGAATTCGAATAAAGAAATTCAAATAGAGATTTGAATGTGGAATTTCAAAATAGAATTTGAAATATAGAATTTCAAAGAGGAATTAAATAGAATTTGAAATATAGTATTTCAAGGAAGAATTCAAATGTGAAATTTGAATAAAGATCTGAATGGAATTTAAATATGGAATTTGAATTGAGATTTGAAATAGAAATTCAAGTGTTGAATTTGAACATGGAATTGAATATAGAAATTCAAGTAGAAATTTGAATATGAGATTTCAAAATAGAATTTGAAATAAACTTTGAAAGTAGGATTTCAAAGTAGGATTGAAATAGGATTTCAAAATAGGAAATCCAAATAGTTTTGAAATGGAATTTGAATTCTAGGGAATTCAAATGAATTTGAATATTAGAAATTCAAATGGTGTTAAAAATAAGTTTGAATATTAGAATTCAAATGGGGTTGGAAATGAATTTGAATATTATAATTCAAATGGAAATGGAAAATGAAATTTGAATATAAGAGATTCAAATTGAATTCAAATAGGATTTAACCTATGAGATTTGAATATAGAAATTCAAATGAAGTTTTGAAAATAGATTTGGATATAGAAATTTAAATGAAGTTTTGAAACTAGATTTGAAATAGAATTCAAATAAGAAGATTTAAACAGAATTAGAATGATAGAATTAAAACGGGGTTGAATATTTGAAATTTCAAAATAAAATTGAATCGGAGTTTGGATATTTGAAATTCAAATAGAATAAATATAGAATTTGAATTCGAAGAGAATTGAATAGGGAATTTGAATGTAGGATTCAAAAAGGAATTCAAATGGAATTTAAATTATAGGATTTGAATATGGTATTCAAATGGAATTTTATACTATGGGATTTAGCTATATAATTCAAACGGAATTTGAAATATGGAATTTGAATATAGGATTCAATAGAAGTGAAATTTGAATTTGAATATAGAGTTCAAATAAAAGTGGAAACGAAGTTTGAGTGGAGTTGAATTCATTTTAAAAGAAGTTTAACGTTTATATTTATAAATATAATTAAACGAACTCGCCGCAGCGCTGCAGTTCGTAAAATAGCGATTCGAACTTCAATTGAATATACAGAACGCAATTGAAGTCGGAATTCTTCGAAACAAGAAACGTCAGGACCGGTTTGATAATAGTTTTCTAATGAAAGAGAAAAATATGAATTTCGTCGTATAGATTTTGAGTTATGTCAAAATCAAATTTTCAGAAAAGCAGCGCCAGAACCATTATAAAACCATAACGGTTTATTTAATGATATAAAAGGATTTTAAGCGAATAAAATCCGAATTTCTATTTAGAAAAATCCAGATTTGAGTTATAAGATATATGTGAACTCCAGTGGAATAATGAGTTGATTTCTGAAACAGAAATCAGATTTTTGATTTATTGAATAGAGTTAACTAATTCGAATAGAAATTAGTTAATGAGATTTCGAATGGATATTGGGGTTTGAATAAGTAAATTCGATTTAAAAATTTATATTCGAAATCAAAAAGGAAACTAGAATTGAAATTGAAATTCAATTTGGTTGTGAACAAGTTAGACATTTTGTTTGAACATGTTATGTTCAACAAAGAAGGGGAATAGGCAAAATAGCTAATTAAAGAATAAATGAGCGAAACTGAATTCAACGATTGGATTGAGTTAAACTGAATGGAAAACAGGTGAATATGTGTAAGCAGGTTTGATATGAAGTATATGAAGATTTTTAATGTATGTGCCCGACAAAAAGGTACATGTTTAATTCATATATGAGATTTTATGCGCCGTATCGGCAAGCCGCTTGGCTTTTCCTTTTTCTTTTTGAGATTAGAAGATACCGGGAAGCTATTTGAAATTTCCCGATGCTCCCGATACAGGGGAGGTTATGGCGAAATTTTCCGGAAATTTAAGGAGTTAGAATATTTTTAAGATATTTTGAGAATTTGAAATCATTGTGTCGACGTATTGAATTCGATAGGAAAGTGAATATAAAAATCGAATGTTGTAATCAAAAAGGGATAGAGATAAGTGATTGGAATTGTTTCCAATTGCAAATAGAGATTTTTTCTAATATATAGAAAATAAAGGAAGTTGATATTTGGAAACGTTTTCCAAATGGCATAAGAGGCCGATATGGTTATTGAAATATTTGGCTAACAAATATTGATTGAGAAAATAGAGAAGTGGTTTAATTAATGAAATATTAATTAAAGAGCCCAGTGGTTTGTTTGATATGTTAAATGAACACTTGTTTTTATTCGATAGTTAAATCACAGACTATCGAAGTTTTTGACCATCGTTGTCAATATGGAGAGACCGGTTGGATTATTATCCGAAGAACCACTCCGTATTGGCATAAGCGTTGCGAACCAAGTATGCTGAATATATTGAAGACGGAGTAAAGTGCAAGGGCTTTTCTATTTATAGAAATAGCGCCTTCGGTTTCGTTCAATCCCAGAACGAACGTAAATGGACGAATGTCTGACAGAGTATTTCCAATGATCAAATGGGTTGGTCTGTATGAATGTATATGGTTGCAACGGATTTATCCCTTAGCATAATATCCAGAATATTTGTGCAAACTCAACTAGTGATTAACGGATCTGACGATGTGGCATTCAAAGTGATTGTGCTATCAATGAATGGTAAGTGTTCGTAGCCTCAGGCCTCAACAACCGGGAAAGGACAAAAATCGGGCAGGCAGCATGGCTATGTGGGTCGCACCCATTAGGGTGTATAATCACCTATCTAGAGAAATTCCTTTTGTTTCTAAATCTATCGATTCTGCCCATTCGGGAACGGTGGTTTGAGTCCAACCGTTGGTGATATACATTCGATACACTCAAGCGAAATGAGTGGTCGGTCATGTGTGGGCCGGGTTGCAAGACGTTCTTGTTGAACCCAGGTGTATTTGCCTCTAGAGATACATCATCGGAAGGTGGTTCCATACCTTGTCATGTTGGAAATCCAATCTCCAATAAGCGCCATGCGGTTTTTGATTTTATACTATGTATGTGGAGCGTGAGATGCAAGCGTTCTGCTATTTGGTTATTTACTTGATGTAGACATTATTATAATATCACTGGATTTGATATCAAAGTGTTTTGGGTTATAGTAAGGTAAAAACCGTCCATGTTTATGTGTGGCTGGTCTTACTATTATCTTTTCTTTCGAAAAGGATTTTGAAAGTTAAACAAGTGGTTGGAGTTTACTCACACCAGTCCCATGACTGACCCAGAGTTTATTTTGTTTTGTTTTCCCTAAACTCTTGGGTGCCCAAATTTGTACGGGCAGTCAAGTAGTCGGGATTTCACAGATTCAATTTGAGGAGCTGGAAGCAGGAGGCTTCACCGGTTAGCTATAGGCTATCATATATTCCGCTGTGTACTATGTTGTATCTGGAAACAGGTGATTATAACTGTTCCAGAAAATGATTGTTGTGCTCTGATAATGGTATGTATACAAAGTTACAGATTTGTATTTCAAAGCTTATGTTATATAATATATTTCATTCGTTCCGCTGTGAGTTTGTGATCTTCGTTTTCTTCTATTCTAATATTTCTTTCTTTCTATTTCTCATCCTCTAACTTCTTTCTAATAATGAGTCGCATTTCTGTGTTATTTGGGTTGGACTTGTGGTGTATGTAGTCAACTCAGATAGCTCGGATTTGCGGGTCGTTACAATTAGTTCTCAGTGAAAGCACCAAAGTTCCTTCGGTTGTGTACACAATGGCTATTTCCACTAAAGTTCCAAAGATTGCTCCGAATGTTACTTGCGCTAACAATGTTTCCTTCAATGGGGAGTTCAACCCCTTAACAAACCTTAAGGCTTTGCTCAATGGGGGTATCCACCAATCCTCTACCAAACTTACTTAACTCAGTGAATTTAACCACATACTCTTGTAGATTCAAACTTCCTTGGATGGATAAACTTCTCTAATTGGATCATCATTTCAGCTTTTGGTTGAAACTTTGCTTCAAAGAGGTTCTTGAATTCAACCCATGTAAATAAAATCGTCTCTTGTTTCCTCTTGATACTATGTTCCACCATTCAAGGGCTTCTCCTTTTAAGTGCCAGGTCGTAATCCTCCTTTTAACTTTATTTGGCCATCCAGTGGCTTCAGAAATCCTTTCACAATCCGCTATAAAAGCTTGAGTACTAACAAAACCTTATATTCCCAAGAATGGTTTTCCACCAAGGTTTGCAAAGCTTTTACAGAATCGGGAAAATCAAAGGCTACCTCAATGCCAGAAGCTGCAGGCACCGCTGGGGCATTATTAGCAACAGGGATTTTCTCCACATTACATATATACTGTTGGAACCATTCCGGAAAATACAAAGGTCTTGCTTGTTTCCCTATTCGGAAGGATTATCAGTCATTCTACTATCTGAAAAAGAAAAGGAAGAATCCTTCAGCGAATACTCCTGAGATAGTATTTAAGCTGAAATGGGAAGAAAACAATAAAGTTGCCTAGCATAGTTGTGTATGCTTATTGGGTATATATATATATATGTATATATGTATAATTAGAAAATCTTTTTGAAACTACAAATACATCTCTCATATGTATAATTTCCCTATAATTTGGTAACCTATGCTCTGATACCAAATGTAATAACTGCTCGGAGTGGGTCTAAATTTTGACCTAGAAAAGGCCCATCGAAACTTAGAATAACTCTAAACAAATTGTTGGTTCCTCTAAGGAATTACATTTGCACAGAATAATAGATAAACATAGCATTATGGAATCTCACACAGCGGAACGAAAAAGTATAATACCAAAATAAGATGATCCATATTATTAAAAGCCACAAATTCATATAACAATTGTCAAATATAATTATTTAAAATGGTACATCTTTATTTTCCATAATCTAAAGTTTCCATAAGCAAAACAACAATGATAGTTAATAGTAGCATAATATCTCCATCACCTTCTTTAGGCTCCATCATTTCTTCGTCCATTGAATCGCTACCTCCACCAACTGACTTATTAGATATGTTAAGGAGATGGGTCAGAACATAAAGTCCTATGTGACTGAAAATAATACTTGCTTATAGACCACACCCTAGATTTGGCAGGTTATATATGTCAAGGTATGTCTACGAAACACACAAGCGCGCACATATATACAAAGAAGTATTTAACCAATAAGGTGGATATCTGAATCAATCACTTAAGACCTTCATTTGTGCATTTAGGATGGAGACCCAATGAGATGGATATTCTCGGTCACTTAAAGCCCTTTCTAATATATTTATTAAGGGTGGATTCTCATGATCTCTTATGACCCTAAGGCAGACCCTAGCCACTTAAGACTATGTCCTAATATGTCAACGTTCTTAAGGATATATTCTCACAAGTAATATGAGAAGTAGTATCTCGCCGCTAAGTATCAATCAAGACTAGACCCGCATATATCCATTTAAGACCCCCCTGGCGGATGCCTCATGTTATTACTTAACTGTTATTACGGTAGAACACCTATGCCGCTTAAGACTTCCCTTAGACAGTTGGTGAATTAAATAACATATTACGTCCAACGTATCTCAATTCTATCCCTATGCTGACCCTCACAAAGTTCCTAGAGGAAGTGAACATTTTAGTAAACTACCCTACTCCATTATTGCCATGTCTAAACCACTTTCAAAGAAGGAGGACCCATAGACTTACTTCGAATCTAATAAGGGAGGGTCCCATGACTTTGGTCCATATTCAAGGAATAAACCTTTGGAATGGTCCTAATCTTAACCACTTAAGACCCAAATTAGATAAGAAGAGAGTCAGCCACTTAATACCTTCTCAAGGCATAGTATGCCTACTTATTTATACACATAATAGGTATATACATACACATTAGACCTCTCACATTAAACCATATACCCATAAATGCTAAATATGCTGGGAGGTTCTAGGCAGACTTCTACTACTATGGGCTTAACCTTGTGTCATATTGTATTGGTTTAAATGGCCCATGACACCTATACCTCACACACTAGCCAGGTTCATTTGCTGGATTTGCCGGTCGATTCCGAGCAAACTTCTACCACAAATGACGACTAACCTCATGTATATGTGTCATTATCTAATATATATAGATAATCCATTTTATACACACACATAAACAACAATTTATATAGGGACATTTCAAATTCTAACCCTACTCTAATCATGTTTATTACGTCATTATTACGTTGATTAAGTTAATTACACTATATAAGTAGAATATTTAATACGTAAAATAAACGCTAATTTTCGTATGAGGAAGGAACATTTTAATGGTGTAAATTGTCAATTTGGTCTACATTCAAGGCATACAATTTAATTCTTGTTACTACCAAAACAAACAGTGGAATGAGCTGGCAGTGAAGGGGTCTCGAATGACCGAAAGTTCACCGAAAACTCTTCAGAAAGTAGGATCGAGTACTAGGAAGAGCTAACAGTAGGAAGAAATAACCTCAAAAACTGCATCAACCGAAATCCTCCTAGGGGAAAGGATCGTAAAAGCTACAGGATATAACTGGCGGGATCTATTTTCCAGGGTCAATCCGATAAGATCCCTCTGACAGTATCAGTCCAACAGAAGATTCTGTGACAAAGAGTCATCCTGATCCGAAACTAAGAAAGTCAAAAGCAATAAAACCCATCAGATGAAATCCAAGGGAACCGTCGATATTAACTCACCTAATACCGATACATCGGAAAGCCAAAACTTCGGGGACACAAAAAACAGGAGCACCTAAAAGATTTTCCGGAACCTGTTTCCATGACACCCCACATACAAATACCGAGAGGACACATTAATAAAATAAAAGGCAAGCCATCTGGAGGAACCTTCTGAAAGATCAGGCTATACATGGAAGTGCCACCAAGACACAGACCGGAATCTCGAAAAGGATACAAGCTATCCACACTAGTCTACTTAGCGCAGAAACCGACAGTGATTCCGAACCGCTAGCCATCCACATGCACAACGAGGGCAGACTCCTCTGAGTATTCACGGGAAAACCGGAAGCCTATATCCAAAAGGATATGATCGAGAACACATACGCGGAAGCTCAAGATACTTTCCAAGAGACTACCACAATGACGAGCATGCATCCCTCTCGAAGAGGCTCCCGACTAGCAGAAACCTCCATCGAGAAAGCCACAATTTACGCCACAAACAACCAGAAGCAGAAACATCTGAGACCAAGGAAAAAGGAGACCGATAAAGACCCCTAAAGGCCCAATGGCCCAATAGCATAAGGGGCTCCAAGTTTCCTATAAATAGAACTCTATAGGTCACATTTGAGGGGGTTTGATTTTTTATTAAGTTATCCTTTGTATTTTTTCTCTTAAAACCCTCATATGGGGTTCAATTAAAGAGGTTCCTCTACTCTGGTCATGTATTCTGAATTCAAAGATTAATAAAGCATTCATCCTTATCCAAAGAATCTTCTGGTGAGTTTGTTATATTATTTTTCTTATTCATTAATTGTCGTAGTTTATTATGTGTTTTTTTCGCAAGTACTTGGATTTTTGTTCGGATCTTCTTACTGCCAAAGGAAACACCCTTTCCTATGAATTTGAACCCTTCCTATGAGCTTCTGTCCCCCACATAATCTCAGTTCTCATAGCGGGCTTAGTACGGAAAATCTCGCCATTCGCCATTAAATTCCTTTATCAAAGTAACAAAATAGAGACTCCCTTTTCCGAAGACCATGATATCTGCGAATGGAGAACCAATTCAAGCCCACCAATGCTAGAAAACCAATTCCCCTCCCTTAAATCCATTCCTACTAACCTACCTTCGGTGTTAATGAAAAATATTGTTAACATTTTGGCGCTAGAAGGAGGGCCTGAACCTCCGACCTTGTGGATAACAGCCACATATCTACCTAAGTTGTTCCATCCCGGATTGGACCAGAACTTTGAAGAAGCGAAATATGGGTAAAAGTTTCTGGCAAAAGCCTTCAGATTCTAGTATGGACGAATCAGGAATCATTAACCCAGGAGTAACAGAGGAAATAAGGATGAGGATTAAAGCCTTATGCGTAATGAAGCGGAGGAGGGAAATGGAACAATATGCTCCCAATATTGATAATTATAATTATTCCCATGTAGGGAAAACCCTAGCACCTCCTTTAAATGACTCTACATCCAAAGGTATTAGCACTTTCTCTCACCTAAAGAAGATCCTCCTCAGTCAAATTAGGGGAATGACACTCGAACGAGAAATAATGGACGATTTCAACCACTTCGCCAACAAATGGTCTAAAGAGATGTCACCTCAACTTCAGTATATGCCGAACGAAAGCATAGGCACCGCAGTTAGGCTAAGTTATAGGAGGATTAGACCCCAGCAACAAGAAGAAGAACGTATGCCGAGGGTACCCGAGGAATACTACCTCGCCACTTTGATGGAAACCATTCATCTCCTAACCAAGTACGAATTCAACTATTAGCCATTCACGAAAGAGAAGCCCAAATACGAAAGGAAACAGGAGGGCCTTATCGTTATTACCATATGATGAATGGACACGAGACTAACCACCGCAGTATCCTCGGGAAAACCACCGTTAGATTCATAGCCAAGGCTAATTGCGAGAGTTTATGAAAAAATAAAAGTGAATTCCGTAAAAATCCTTCGAAAAAAGATTATTGAACATGTTCAAGGGTACGCAAAACCCTTCTCCTAGAATTTTAAAGGAAACCCAAAAGGGTCCAGGCCGTAAACGGATTAAATCCCTCATAATCGCCAAATTGGTCAGGACGAGGCATCCCCCGGAGGGGGATGATGTGTTAGTCTTTCTCAATGCCCAAATCAGAGGGGGCAGGGTTAAAGCATCAAAAGCGCGAGCCTCCGTTTCACACCAGCAATGGCGTGGCGGTGCATCTAAAAATAGCATGCCCTGCCTCTGCTCGTAGAAGAGTACGCCCTGCCTCTGCTAGAACTAAGCATGTCCTATCTTTGCTCGCAAAAGAGCACGTCCTACATATTTTTACGTTCCGCGTTACCCGTAGAAGGGGACGCAAACCCCTTATCATCGCCTACGTTGGTCAGGAGAGGGCACCCCTCGGAGGGGCGTGGAGTGTAAGCCTCTCTTTGTGCCTATGATAGTCCGAACAAAGCATCAAAATAGTCAACCTTAGTTTTGTGCCTACGATGGCCCCGTATAAGTTTCTAAGACCTTATCATCACCTACGATGGCCCGGATAAGGCACCTCCTGGAGGGAGGTCGGGTAGGTCCTTGGGTCCTGCTTGTGGATAAGTTAACCAAGCGCACCGGACGCACAAGCCCAGAGAGTGGCCAACAAAGCACGTACATCCTCTGATTTAACACCAAAAGCCCAAGGAGTGGCTCAGGAAGTACGTACATCCTCTGCTTCACAAATACCGGAGGGGTTCTGATCTCCTATATATCAATACCTGAATCTGGGTCGATTCGACTATTCAGAAATAATGGAGGGGTTCCGGTCTTCTATATATCAATATCTGAATCTGGGTCGATTCGGCCTCTTAATAAATACCAGAGGGGGTTCCGGTCTTCTATATATCAATACCCGAATCTGGATCGATTCGACTCTTCACAAATACCGAAGGGGGTTCCACTCTTCTATATATCAATACCCGAATCTGGGTCGATTCGGCTCTTCACAAATACTGGAAGGGGTTCTGGTCTTCTATATATTAACGCTCGAATCTGGGTTGAGTAGGCTCTTCATAAACATTGGAAGAGGGTTCCGGTCGTTAGTACATGATTATCTGAATGGGTGTCGGGCTGGGACTTCTATTAAAAACTGGAAGTAGATTCCCGATACCCAATCTCCAATTGCCTGAACAAGGATTGATTTAGGTCCTCTATGATATATCTAAGTCTAGGATCATTTGGTCTACATCAAACACCGGAAGAGGATTGTCGGCCTTACACCGATACCTAAGTCTGAATAATCCTGAATTGAAATAGGTACGAAAGATGAAGATTTACCAACAATAGATCTCCGAAGTAATTATCTCAAATTGAAGCGAGCATATATGCACTCATAGGAGAAGGGCCACAAAACAAAATTTGGGAAGTTGACGAGAAGCTCATCATAAAAAACAATTCCAAATAAAAAGGGTTGTCTCTTCTCTTACCCAAAGAAACTTCTTAAATCATTCATTATGCAAGCAATTGTTAGCCATGTCTTATGCCAACAGTTATTTACATAGTAGACATTGCCAATACACAAGTTCATTCACCAATAAGTTACATTTTCAGTACCCTGATTATGGGTATAGTTATATGTCATCATTACAAAATGCTACTGAATATCTAGGTCCTCCCATCCTTAGACAAAGGAGGATCAATGGCATGGCGAAGTGAAACGCCTAGTAGCTTGTTAAGTCTTCGCACCTTCCTACTCGTGTCACCTAAATGATTAGAAGTTTTAATATGAAGTTTAAAGGCTCTGTTGTAATCCTTACACATTGCCTTAAGAGATTTATTTTCCTTTTCCAATTCAAGAACGTTTATACGCAAATCATGATTGTCTTTTTGCAAACGCCTAATTTGGTCGACATACTTGACGACGGGATCATAAGAATCCTTAATTAATTTAGTAACATAGATTCCTTTCATCTCAGCTACCACTATTTTGCACCACTTTTAAATAATTAATTCCTTAAACCTGGAGGAGGGTTATTCAAGTAATAACACCTCTACAGAGTGGGAGCCTTACGAGCTGTCGTAACGCTAAGAGACGAAGATCCCGTCGATGTAAGGATATTCTCGAAACAATGTTCCCGCGTCTCGCACTTTGTAGTAACATTGGTTAAATCAATTTCCAAGTCGACAATACGATGACGTAAGTTTCTTAGCTCATTCTCAAACTCGATAGAAGGTTTAGCCTTTATATATGTCCTCATTCCAATAATAGTCCTATTCTTTTCTCCCAACGAATCTTTCAAGGCATTAATTCTTTCATTTAAGTGCTTTATGGTTAAACTCTAGTGAAAATTTTGCCTTTCTCGAGACATAGGAGTTTGTTCTTTTGACATGGGCGCTTCACCTTGAGGTGACGAATCTTCACAAAGATCTACCTACTTGCAAAAACAAAGTAAGATAGCCCAGGTTATATCTTTTTCGATCTACAAAGAATACAACCCCTTTTCTTATACATATTTACATGAGTTAAACCCGGAACCAATCTTCTATGACATATAGGGGAACTATAAATAGATCACTTTTTCATGCACTTATTGTTTACATAGCGCCTCAGCATGTTCAACCCGAAAACTTTTAAGCATCGCTTCATGATCCCCTCTCAGAAATTTGAAGGAGATATGAGGAAATGTAGTACAAGCGCTCTTAAATTCCTTAAGGAAACGTGTTTTTTCCATGGAAACGTGAGTAAGTGTCATTCAAAACTCCATTCCCAGTTTATAAATCATGCGTAATGCATCCTCATAATAAACTAAATTCTGGCATAATGCAAACAATCATATTAGCCTTTATGAATAATGAAGAGGAAACCCATAAAAGTGTTGCATAGGTTGTAGAACTAAGTTTACAAGTGTGCCACCTGCCCTACATAAAAACGGCTTGAACATTTTGTTTCCTAGCTCTGCTTAAGGTAGGAAACAATTTTCTCTTGTCTATTGTAATGACAAGAGACCATTCGAAGTCAAATATTCAGGAAAAGAGAAAAACACGTCCGGAGTGAGATCTATACCCGATGGGAAAGGACTTCATGACCAACAATTTTCCTCCCTCCCGAAAGACCAGAGGGGCCACCTTATCTAAGCAATTGCGATTCAGAGTTATGGAAAAAAAATGCTCGCCTTGGTAGCCTCCATATCTGGAACTGTTACCACCATTTTCCCTATTGTTACCAACAGGAGCAAGACGCTCCCTTTCCTCGCTTGAATCATCCGAAAGACGGTCAATATATAAAAAGTCCTCGATTGTGGGTTCACTCCTCCGCTGTATTTTGATTCCTTCTTCACCCAAACATAATCCATTCCATAAACCGATCCCGAACGAAGGGAGGAACTTGGGTGGTTCAGAGTTCAGGAAGACTTTGAAGGTTGTCGGAAAGAAGGTGAAGTAGGGCATCTTCATAGCAGTCAGATTTAATATGTGGGAGGTGAACTTGCAAGAAATTAGAAATCTTGTCCTCGGCTGCATAAATTATTTGGGCAACACGAGAAAGCTTTTCATCCTTCTTCCAAAGCTCATCAACATGAGTAACCACGTCCTCCGCTATCTGGTGCTCTAAGGCCGACACCTTGTCGAGTGTTACGACCCCAGCCTGCCTCTCTTTCTCCAAACCTGACTCAGCATGTTCTAAGGAAGCCTTCACCCTCTCACAGTCGTCGCTCAAGACTACGTTCGCTTCTCGAAGCCGAGTGATTTTAGTTATAGAGGAAGAGCGAATGGGTTTAAACAAGTGTCATTCCTTAATAATCTGGGAATTTAGATGCATTCAACATACAGTTGCAACAATTGGAAAGACCAGAATAAAAAGTGGATGTTGTACCTTAAGCTGTCAAGTTATCAAAAGCTGGTAGAAGTCCACCATGTCGGAAGAAGTGGAAGGTAACTAGATATCAGAAAGTTCAGGTCTAGAAAAAAAAACTTCACAAGAGCAGCAAAATCTGTTGGAGGATCAAGGAGCCTTGAAGACTCAGTAGGTTGAGAAGCGGGAGCATGCGGCATGGCACCTACACCCGCTCCAAATGTACTTGGAAGGGATGATGGGAAAACACCACTTCCTTTTTCTCTGCCGGAAGCACTCACGGAAGTCACGGAGGCAGGAATATTGAGCTTCAATCTCTCAGCTGGCAGATTGACGGGTAATTCGGCCAACCTCTTAACAGCAGTAGCGGTAGATCGATTCAAAGCATCAGTAAGAATAGGGGCTTCCGAAGCCGAAACTTCTAATCAAACGAAAGACCAAAGAAAGATTCAAGAACATGGAACGTTAATGTCAAAAAACCTCAATAAAGAAATTATCCAATCAACAAAACATACCTGGGAATAAAGGAGCCGAGGGAGCAAACAATTCTGAACATACCAATAAACGTTCAGAGCCATGAAGATGGACATGTGGATCCCCCAAGACCTTTTATACGTTAGGGAGAAGGTTACAGAAACACAACTTGTCCTTAGTTAATAAAGTGGACCAACCCGGCGGCTTCTCGAGTAGTTTCAAAATGGGCTCAGCGGGATTCGCTTTCGGTTAAGGACACGCCCTCAGAAGCAAAATCTGAAAGCAAGAAATTAAAGATAAATCACAAATGGGAAAGTAACCACTCGCAAAGGGTTAAGAAGACTCACTACAATCAGCAAATTGGCCAGAAATACCGGCAGGACATTTAATGAAGAAAAATTGATCTTCCTAGGGTATAGCCTTACCCGCACCATCGTTGACAATCTTTCGCAAGGGGGTAGCGTGGAATATAGGAAAGTCAACACCTCTTGAAAAACGCTTCAGGTGTCGAATGAGGTTAGAAGTAAGAAAAACCAGTCCCAATTCAAGTACTTCAAGACACAAGAGAAATGTGTAAGTGATTGGTAAAAGTTGAATGGGCGCAATCCCAAATCCCGTAGAAGTCGAAACACGAAGGAAGGAAAAGGAAAGAAGCTCCCATGACAAATATGTGCAGCTGAGTAAGCGAAATACCCTTCAGGGGAATGCATGATGTCATCATAAGGAGCAGCAGGGACAACCTCCACATTGTCCATTCCAAAGTTGGCAAGAGTGGAGTTTACTTCATCCTGATAAGTAATCAGCGATTTCTTCAAGATGAAAGACTTTCTCCTTCGAGAAAGGCTGCAAGCATCGATGGATGATAGATCGGGACTCCTTTTATCAAACATAGTGCTGCCAGGTGATATAATTTCGTAAACACGTAAAATTCATATTCCACTCATTAGAGCACTCAAAAATGATAACATATAAATCTAATAGCAATGGATAGTCAGAACGGAGAATGTTGGGACAACCCTACGCACTATTCCAGTCATTAATTGAAGGAATAGATCCTTTTATGCAATTGCGTGTCCCAAACCCTAAAATTAATATTTGGGGAAAAAGGCATATGAAATCGCCACGAATTGCGTCCCAGGTTATTAAAGTTTGAACAATTTGTATCCGATATGCAAACCCTAGCAAATTTGGGTGAAATAATTCAGCCCCTAGATTAAAGATTAAAACAGAGATACTTACCAAAGGTTTAAGCAATAAGATTCCCACAATAAGCTTTAAGTCCACAGTGAACAAATAATCTGCTTCGAGAAATTAATACTGCAGGTAAAAAGTGAAGAAGAAGCAGTGGTAGTTATGCAAGGAAATTTACCTAAATCCCCACTATACAAACAAAATCAGCGTTTCCATGTCAAGAAAGATCAAAATACTCTGATATAACGTTTCGAAAAAGACAAAGAGTTTGACTTGGAAAGCCGAAAATACCCCTTCACTAGGGGGCAAATGTTACTACAAAAACTAACAGTGGAATGAGCTGGCGGTGAATGGGTCTCGGATGACCGAAAACCCTTTAGAAAATAAGGTCGAGCACTAGGAAGAGCTAAGAGCAGGAAGAAATGACTCGAAAAACTACATCAACGGAATTCCTTCTAGGGGAAAGGATCATAAAAGCTATAGGATATAACCGGTGTGATCTATCCACAAGGGTCAATCCGATAAGATCCCTCCGACAGTATCAGTCCAACAGAAGATTCTGTGACAAAGAGTCATCTTGATCCGAGACTAAGAAAGTCAAAAGCAATAAAACCCATCAGACGAAATCCAAAGGAACTGTTGGTAGTAACTCACCTAATTCCGATACGTCAGAAAGCCAAAACTTCAGGGCACAAAAAACAGGAGCACCTAAAAGATTTTTCGGAACCTGTTTCCGTGACACCCCTCGTACAAATATCGAGAGGATACATAAATAAAATAACAGGCAAGCTACATGGAGGAACCTTCTGAAAGATTAGGTTATACCTGGAAATCCCACCGAAACGCAGACCGAAATCTCAGAAAGGATGCAAGCTATCTACGCTAGCCTACTTAGCGCAGACACCAACAGTGATTCCGAACTGCTATCTAACCACATGCACAATGAAGGCAGGCTCCTCAAAGTATTAACGGGAAAACCAAAAGCCTATATCCGAAAGGATATGACCGAGAGCACATACGTGGAAGCTCAAGATACTTTCCAGTAGACTAGCACAACGACGAGCACGCATCCCCCTCGAAGAGGCTCCCAACTAGCAGAAACCTCAATTGAGAAAGCCACAATTTATGTCGCAAAGCAGCCAGAAGCAGAAACATCCGAGACCAAGGAAACAAGGCGGCCGATAAATACTCCTAAAGGCCCAACGGCCCAATAGCAGAAGGGGCTCCAAGTCTCCTATAAATAGGACTCCATAGTTCACATTTGAGGGGGGGCTTAATTTCTATTAAGTGAACCTTTGTATTTCTTCTCTTAAAACCCTCATATGGGGTTCAATTAAAGGGGTTCCTCTACTCTGGCCATTTATTCCAAAATCAAAGATTAATAAAGCGTTCATACCTATCCAAAGCAACTTCTTGTGAGTTTGTTATATATATTTTTTAATCATTAATTGTCGTAGTTTATTATGTGTTTTTTCGCAAGTACTTGGGTTTTGTTTGGATCTTCTTACTACTAAAGGGAACACCCTTTCCTATGAATTTGAACCCTTCCTACGAGCTTCTGCCTCTACACAAGCTCGGATCTCGTAGCGGGATTAGTACGAAAACTCTCGCCATCCGCCATTAAATTCCTTTATCAAGTGCAACTGTAACGACCCGCATTCTATGCGTCAAAGGATCGTAGAATATTTATTTCTTTCTCTTAAGGAGTCGTATAGTCATGTGACATTAGGGGAAGACTATTGGGGTCATTTCCCATGTTCACGATTTTTGCCGATTTTTGAATGATCGTTTTATCCCTAGTTGATCTTGTTTTGGCCATAACTTTTGATTGGTAAGGAATTTTGACCTGAATCCATTTCCATTAGATCCGGATGATGGTTTACCTTTCCGTAGAGTGACTATATGTGAAAAACGGACTTACTGTTAGGGAGATATGGCCGAAATAAGGTATAGAAGGTAAAAAACTGCTTAACCGGGCCAATTGAGGTGATTAGTGGATGGGCCCATAACCCATTTCGGGATTAGGGTTATGGGGAGGCTGAAATGAGTTAGGTTTTCATTCTATTTCAGTTTTCTAGTTGGCATTTACCTCTTCGAAACCCTAACAAGGGCGTCCACCTTCTAATTTCATCCTAAATCGCTATCTAATCAAGGATTAAATTTAGCAACATCAAATCAAGGAGAAATAGCACCATTTCAGAGTTAGAGCTATTGTTAGATATTGATATTCGCCCAAATCAGAGGAGTTTCAGTTCTAAAAGTTGTAACTATGGCAAAGGTAAGTGATTAGCCTTGTTTTTACACTAATTAAGGTTAATTAAGGGTAATTAGTGATAATTAGTGAATTTATACATTATTGAATTCTGGAAAAATATTTATAAATTTCGAAATATTGCTTTAGGCCTCTGTTAGAAATTTGGGTTGATTTGGTTAAGTTTTGCTAATCCTAACGTTAGTTATTGTTAAACATGACTAAGGAAAAATATGGGTTTTGGGTATCTTTGATCCATTTTAACTTATCATATTGTTGTTTTGGTGTTTGTGGTTGATTACACATTTTGTTATGACTGTATGATATGCTTTATGATTGATTAGAAAAGTTAGAATGGTCGAAAACATTGTCGTATGGCGTTAAACAATCGCTACAAAAGTTGCAGGAAATAGTTCAGGGATCAGATCAGATCGCCCTCCCCCACTCGCTAAGCATGTATCACGAATCGGCGATGGAAGCTCGATCCGGGCCGCTGGCACCTGAAGTGTACCACGAACTGCGAACCCGAAGCGATGAAGGGTCGACCCACGAGCCAATGAAGAAGTCTGACCCAATCTAGTGACGATGGCACGATCCGAACCAGTGTGGCATCACGACCCAGCTTGAAGCATCACGATCCGACCCGGTGGGAGACTGCTTGATGGACCATGAACCGACCCGACCTGGGAGGAACCCACGACCCGACCCGAACAGGGCTAATGACCATGGATCGAAAGAGGAAAAGAGGACCGATCCAAATGGAGGCTGTTTTCCGAACCGATCCGGAGGAGACCAAAATCCGAGATGCAAAGGTAGTCCAAATGGGAAGTAGAACTCAGGATCCAGTTGGAAACCAACGAGTTAACTTCATGAGTTGGGCTTTGCTGCGGGACGTGTGCTAAGGAGTTGTTGACATCCATAGCTTTGATTCACCACCGAGAGACGATTTTTAGGCTATGGATCAGGGCAGTGGGGGTAGTTATTACTTCATGGGCAGAGTGATCGTAGCATGGCTATGAGCCAGTGCAGTGGAGTTATCATGACTCCATGGGGCAGAGTGAACATAGCAAAGTATTAGTGGTTAAGGATCAGTGTAGTGGAGCCGTCACGACTCCATGTGGTAGTGTGATCTTAACAAAGTATTGGGTGATCAAAGCAGTGGATATCGTATGCTTTACGCACTGAGTGAGAGATGTGAGGATGGTTGCTATGCTTGATTGTTTGCCATCACTATGACGTGCACACCCCCACCCCCGTATCCTTTACACCATATGTTAATGGCACCTTAGAGTATTTTATGGTATGTTGTGCTAACTCTTTGGTTGCAGGTCCAGGTTCAGGTATGGTTTGGTATACCTGTTATTGTTCTGTTTTACTGCTTATCACTCATACCAGACTTTTGTCTGACCCAGAGATTTATGTCTCTTCTTATTACTCTGGGTGCTCTTAAACGGGCAGACTAGAGACATGTTAGCTGATTGTGCACGAGTAGCTGTCCGGAGACGAGCAGGAGTCTTACACATACTATTCTCTATATATTCTCCCTGTGTCGCTGCTGGTCACTACTTTGGGCATTAGTATTGTACCTTTCCTTTACTTTTCTTTAGAGACAGTTTTAAAAGTTGTAATAAAAATGATGTGGAACATAAGCTGTATTTGGATTTTCCGCTGCTATGATGGTTTAGTTTTCAGCTTATGCACTGTCTCGCATGTTTTATGTCAAGTATGTTATTATTATATTTTACTCCATGCGCTGTGAGACATTCTACAGGTTCTTTGTTATTCTACTGTTAAGTTTCCTTCCCTTTTCTTTCTTTGGCGATTGTCCCGTGCTAGTTGGACATTGGCACAGCGCACTTTCATTGGAAATGTCAGCTGGTGCGGGGCGAGCTGTCACATTTGGTATCAGAGCTCTAGGTTGCGTAGTTAACCTAGGGAAGACACCAGAGAGAGATAGTACGTATATGAGAGCGCGTATTTGTGATTTTTTGTTTTTCAAAAGCTATATATATACTATTAGTATATTTAAGGATGAAGTCGCATTGCATTGGCACCACTGAAGAGATGGTTAATCGTTTTCTCCTTACAGATTGAACGATGAGCCGATTTACGAGGGGTACTGGTAGAGGAGCTAATAAAGGAATGCTCCTGATATGAGGACGATGTTCACTGACCTCATGAGAGAGATGCTTGGGGATGTTCAGAGGGCAGCTCCTAATGCTGCAAATGGTGGTGGTGCAGCGGTGTAGGTGCCTAGGGCCGATTTCGCCAAGCTATGCAAGGATTACACTAGTCTTGGTGGAAATCCGTTCCACGGAACGGAATCGACTACAGAAGTTCAGGATTGGTTGGATAGCTGTGAGCGTATCTTTGAAGGCTTAAGTATCGAGGATGCGATGAAAAGAAAACTAGCATCCCGTCAACTACAAGGACGAGCGATGAATTAGTAGAATGCTATTAAGGCAGCTACTCTAGAGGATCAAGTTACATAGGATCAGTTTAAGGCCTGATTTGGTGAAAAGTTTATCCCTGCTGCTCAGAAGTCAGAGTTATTTAGGAAGTTCTTAGAGCTTAAGCAGGATGGTAGGGCAGTCTCGGAGTATATTGTTGAGTTCGATACCTTATCGAAGTATAGATTATCTCTTATCGACACTCCCGAGAAGAAGAATGAGAAGTTCATAACAAGCTTAGATCAATACTTGGGGGAAAGGCTTATTAACCACATCGATGAGACGTTTGAATCAATTGTGGGGAAAACATCGAGGTCAGAGAGTCTTTACCCTAAGTCGAAGACTGAGGTTGCATCTGTAGAGGAGCCAAAACCGCAAGCAAGCGGTGGAGGCAAGAATGGTTCTCAGAATAAGAGAAAGCAGAATCAGACCAAGGATGGCCAGAAGAAAAAGAATAAGAAAGATGTTGAGTGCTTTAGCTATGGCAAGAAGGCCATTATGCTAAAGAATGTCGAGCGAAGCCAGCAAACAGGAAGTGCTTCAACTGCGGCCAAATGGGACATCACAAGGATAAGTGTCCGCAACCCCCTAAAGAAAAGCAGATTGTGAAAGCATATGCTATCAATGTTGTTCCTTCTTCGTCGAATACCCCAACTGCGGCGGAGAAAGGAAAGAATGTCGTCATTCAAGGTATGCTTTCTGTTTATGATGTTCCTGTTCGAGTATTGTTTGATACCGGAGCTTCCCGTTCCTTCATATCTAGTGACTTAGTAGATAGGTTGGGATTGGAACCCGAGATGTCGATAGACCTTTAGCGGTGACGAACCCGATTGGTGGTTCAACTAGCCTTAGCATGATTTGTTGTAATGTGGTCTTATCGAGTCATGGATGCATGTTTGTTTGTGATTGCTTTGTTTTGGGCTTTACTGGGTTAGGCATTATTTTGGGAGTCGGTTGTCTCCAAAGGTACGGGGAGGTGGTAGACTGTGAGGGCTTTTTGGTGATAGTTAGAGCGGATGATGGGCGGAGGGTAGTATTTGGTGGTCTACCTAGTGATGGGGTAATGGCTAGTTTTCTAAATTCCCTCTACATCCCGCATGATGAGTTGTCCGATGTGCCCTTGGCTGGCCAGTATCCGGACGTCTTTGAGGAAGTGACCTGACTTCCACCACACCGAGAGATTGAGTTCCGTATTGATTTAGTGAAAGATGCCAGACCTATAGTGATGCCACTTCGTCGTATGGCACCAAGGGAGCAGCGAGAGCTCGGGGTGCAAGTAAGCGATCTGTTAAAGAAGGGAATTATCAGAAGAAGTGTTTCTGAGTGGGGAGCACCGGTTGTGTTTGCTAGCAAGGCAGATGGTTCCCTTCGATTGTGTGTGGACTACCGCGAGTTGAATAAAGTGACGAGGAAGAATAAGTATCCTCTACCGCAGATAGATGATTTGTTTGATCAGTTGCGTGGTGCGAGAGTGTTCTCCCAGTTGGATCTCGCGACAGGTTTTCATCAGCTTAGGGTGGAAGCTGAGAGCATAGCTAAAACGATATTTCGGACGCTGTCTGGATTTTATGAGTGGTTGGTCATGCCATTCGGGTTGACCAATGCGCCAACATATTTTGTGGATCTTATGAATATGGTATTCAGAGATCAGTTGAATAAGTTTGTTCTTGTGTTTGTAGACAATATCTTGGTTTATTCGAGGACAGAGGAAGAACACAAGGAACACTTGAGGATAGTGATGGAGGCGTTGAGAAAACACCAATTGAGAGCAAAGTTTTCTAAGTGTCACTTCTGGAGGAAGGAAGTGAGATTCTTGGGCCATGTTGTTTCAGAAAATGGTATTGTCGTGGACCCTGCGAAGGTGGCTACGGTACAGGATTGGTCTACGCCCAAGAATGCAACAGACGTAAGAAGTTTCTTGGGATTGGCTAGATATTATCGTTAAGTATATCCAAAACTTCTCCAAGATAGCAGCACCGTTGACTCAATTGACCAAGAAAAATCAAGCTTTCATCTGGGACGAAAAGTGCGAGAATGCATTTAAGAGTCTAAAGGAAAAGTTGACATGTGCACCAGTGTTAGTCATTCCTAAAGGGAATGAAGATATGATGGTATACACAGATGCCTGTGGTACCAGACTAGGTGCTGTATTGATGCAAGGAGGTAGAGTTGTAGCTTATGCGAGTCGGCAACTGAAACCGCACGAGAGAAGATATCCTACCCATGATTTGGAATTGGCAGCGATCGTGTTCGCATTGAAGATATGGAGACATTACCTCTTAGGAGAAAGATTCGAGTTGTTTACCGATCATAAATCATTAAAGTATCTTTTCTCTCAGAAGGTTCTAAATCTCCGACAGCAAAGATGGTTACAATTCTTGGCTTCCTATGATTTCGATATCGCATATACACCAGGAAAGGGCAATGCGGTAGCTGATGCATTAAGTAGAAGACATGCCAGTTTAGGGGCTAAGTTTCTAGAATGGAAGCAACTAGAGTACATCGCTGGGCATGATTTCAGACCAAAGTGCGAATTGGATCCAAAAATGTTAGCAAGTTTGACGACCAGACCCACTTTGATTGAGCGGATTGGTTCCAGTCAGAGGGTCAATCCTAACCTATTGGAAATCATCTCAAAGTTAGAGATGGGAATCGACGAAGAGATGAACAAGTATGGGCTTGATCAAGAAGATGGCTTAGAAAGATAGGAGGACTAGTTGTGCCCAATGTCAAGGGATTGAGAGATGAAGTGCTTAGAGAATGTCATTACTCAAAACTGACTATACATCCCAGTGGTAACAAAATGTATCGAGACATGAAGCAGACCTACTATTGGGAAGGGATGAAAAGTGACGTTAGGAAGTTTATATCCAAATGCATGAACTGCTAGCTAGTTAAAGCTGAGCAAAAGAAGCTTAGTGATTTGTTACAACCATTAGAAATTCCAGAATGGAAATGGGAACATGTCTCAATGGATTTTATTGATGGGTTACCAAGGACTAGATTGGGCCATGATAGCATTTGGGTGATTGTGGACCGATTAACCAAAAGTGCAAGGTTTATACCCGTCAAGTCGAACAGAACGACAACTAAGTTAGCAGAACTGTATATAAAGTGGGTAGTGAGATTTCATGGAATACCGAAAGGCATTGTGAGCGAACGAGATCCGTTGTTTACTAGTGGATTTTGGAGGAGCTTACAAGAGGCATTAGGATCAGAATTACATCTCAGTACCGCGTATCATCCTCAAACCGACGGTTAGACAGACGGTGAATCGTATATTAGAATACCTCTTAAGAACTTGTATATTGGATTTTGGTGGACCATGGGATGGCCATTTACATCTAGTGGAATTCGCATATAATAATAGTTATCATTCTAGTATTGGTATGGCTCCATTTGAAGCTTTGTACGGAAGACCGTGCAACTCACCGTCATGTTGGTTAGAAACCGGTGAGAAGTTTGTGCTTGGACCAGATGTGATAAGAGAAACCTCAGACAAGATTAAGATCATCCGACTTCGAATGAAGGCTGCCCAAGATAGGCAGAAGAGTTATGCTGATAAGAGGAGAAGAGACTTAAAATTCTCCATTGGTGACTTGGTTTTTGTCCAGATTTCTCCATTAAAGAGCGTGATACGATTTGGTAGGAGAGGCAAGTTAACACCAAAATTTGTTGGTCCATTCCCAGTTCTCGAGCAAGTTGGGAATTTGTCATATAAAGTTGAATTACCAGAGAAGATGGAAGGATTTCATAACGTATTTCATGTTTCCTAGTTATGGAAATTCGTGCACGACCCTAGTGTGACTATTTCACCGGATCAGTCGGACGATATCGAGATTGAACCCGAGGCGGTTGGAAACCGCAGGCCTATGCGTATTGTTGGGAACGATACGAAGCAGCTTTGAAGGAAGGCGGTGAAACTAGTCAAAGTTCAGTGGGGTGATGATGAGGAAGACTGTACTTGGGAAACAGAGGAGAACATAAGGAGGAAGTATCCAGAACTCTTTGCCTAGTAAGGTTTTTATATCGGTATAATACTCCCTTGTTAGTAAACCGCATGATAGGATATGTTTGTTGTGTTGTTTTGTATGCTTTATTGTTTTGTTAATGATTGGTAGGCATGCAGGATCCTTTGTATGTTTTGGGTTAAAGAATTTCGGGGACGAAATTTCTTAAGGGAGGAGAATGTAACGACCCGCATTCTACGCGTCGGAGGATCGTAGAATATTTATTTTTTTCTCGTAAGTCGTCGTATGGTCGTGTGACATTGGGGGACGACTATTAGGGTCATTTCCCATGTTCACGATTTTTGCCGATTTTTGAATGACCGTTTTGCCCCTACTTGGTCTTGTTTTCCCCGTAACTTTTGATTGGTAAGGAATTTTGACCTGAAACCACTTCCGTTAGATCCGGATGATGGTTTACCTTTCCGTAGAGTGGTCATATGTGAAAAAAAGACTTAACGTTTGGGAGATATGGCTGAAATAAGGTTCAGAAGGTGAAAAACTGCTTAACCATGCCAAATGAGGTGATTAGTGAATGAACCCATAACCCATTTCGGGATTAGGGTTATGGGAGGCTGAAATGAGTTAGGTTTTCATTCTATTTCAGTTTTCTAGCTGCCATTTACCTCTTAGAAACCCTAACAATGGCCTCCACCTTCTAATTTCGTCCCAAATCGCTCTCTAATCAAGGATTAAACTTAGCAACATCACATCAAGGAGAAATAGCACCATTTCAGAGTTAAAGCTGCTGATAGACATTGGTATTCGCCCAAATCAGAGGATTTTCAGTTCTGAAAGTTTTAATTGTGGAAAAGTTGAGTGATTAGCCTTGTTTTTACACTAATTAAGGTTAATTAAGGGTAATTAGTGATAATTAGTGAATTTATACATGATTAAATTCTGGAAAAATATTTATAAATTTTGAAATATTGTTTTAGGCCTCTGTTAGAAATTTGGGTTGATTTGGTTAAGTTTTGCAAATCCTAACATTAGTTATTGTTAAACATGACTAAGGGAAAATATGGGTTTTGGGTATATTTGATCCATATTAACTTATCATATTGTTGTTTTGGTGCTTGTGGTTGATTATACATGTTGCTATGACTGTATGATATGCTTTATGATTGATTAGAAAAGTTAGAATGGTCGAAAACAACGTCGTATGGCGTAAAACAGTTACTGGAAAAGTTGCAGGAAATAGTACAGGGATCGGATCGCCCTCCCCCACTCGCGAAGCATGTATCACGAACCGGCGATGGAAGCTCAATCCGGACCACTGGCACCTGAAGTGTACCATGAACCGTGAACCCGAAGCGATGAAGGCTCGACCCACGAGCCAATGGAGAAGCCCGACCCAATCTGGTGACGATGGCACGATCCGAACCAGTGTGGCACCACGACCCAGCTTGAAGCATCACGATCCGACCCGGTGGGAGACTACTTGATGGACCATGAACCGACCCGACCTGGGAGGAACCCACGACCCTACCCGAACAAGGCTAATGACCATGGACCGAACGAGGAAAAGAGGACCGGTCCAAATGGAAGCTGTTTTCCGAACCGATCCGGAGGAGACCAAAACCCGAGATGCAAAGGTAGTCCAAATGGGAAGTAGAACTCAGGATCCAGTTAGGTACCAACGAGTTAACTTCATGAGTTGGGCTTTGCTGCGTGATGTGTGTTAAGGAGTTGTCGACGTTCATAGCTTTGATTCACCACCGAGAGACGATTGTTAGGCTACGGATCAGTGCAGTGGGGTAGTTATTACTTCATGGGGCAGAGTGATCGTAACATGGCTACGAGCCAGTGCAGTGGAGTTATCATGACTCCATGGGGCAGCGTGGACATAGCAAAGTATTAGTGGTTACGGATCAGTGCAGTGGAGCCGTCAGGACTCCATGGGGCAGAGTGATCGTAACAAAGTATTGCGTGATCAAAGCGGTGGATATCCTATGCTTTACGCACTGAGTGAGAGATGTGAGAATGGTTGCTATGCTTGATTGTTTGCCATCACTATGACATGCACAACCCTACCCCTATATCCTTTGCACCATATGTTAGTGGCAACTTAGAGTATTGTACGGTATGTTGTGCTAACTCTTTGGTTGCAGGTCCAGGTTCACGTATAGTTTAGTATACCTATTGTTGTTCTGTTTTGCTGCTTATCGCTCATACCAAACTTTTGTCTGACCCAGAGTTTTATGTCTCTTCTTATTACTCTGGGTGCTCTTAAATGGGAAGACTAGAGACAGGTTAGCTGGTTGTGCGTGAATATTTGTCCGGAGATGAGCAGGAGGCTTACACGTACTATTCTCTATATATTCTCCCTGTGTCGCTGCTGGTCACTACTTTGGGCATTAGTAGTGTACCATTCCTTTACTTTGCTTTAGAGATTGTTTTAAAAGTTGTAATAAAAATGATGTGGAACATAAGTTGTATTTGGATTTTCCGCTGCTATGATGGTTTAGTTTTCAGCTTATGCACTGTCTCGCCTGTTTTATGTCAAGTATGTTATTATTATATTTTACTCCATGCACTGTGTGGCATTCTACAGGTTCTTTGTTAGTCCACTGTTAAGTTTCCTTCCCTTTTCTTTCTTTGGTGACCGTCCCGTGCTAGTTGGACATTGGTACAATGCACTTTCATTGGAAATGTCGGCTGGTGCGGGGCGGGCTGTCACAACAACAAAATAGAGACTCTCTTTTTCGAAGACCACGATATCTGAGGATGGTGAAACAATTCAAGCCCACCAAAGCCAGAAAACCAATTCCACTCCCTTAAATCCATTCATGTTGACCTACCTTCGGTGTTAATGAAAATTATCATTAACAATTCACACATCAGGCAAGTAATGGGAAAAATACAACATATCCATCAAAACTCACATCCTAGGCTTGTTAGAACAAGTCATGCAATGGATCAAGAACAAGGTGTAAATTTCATACATCGTATATACATATACATACACACACACACACATATATATATATATATATATATATATATATATATATACACACACACACACACATATATATATGCATAGACCTTTATTTAATCTAATTTACCCTTTCTTATGTTGTACATAAAAATGTTGATATTTGATTTGTTTTAAATCTAACACATTCAAATTATCCATTTAGAATGGGAATCCAAACATATTCAAATAATAAAACTAAATCAAATATGAACCTTTTTACATTATGAACACTTTTAGATAAAAATGATAAATCAAATCAAACAAAAGTAAATTACCCAAATGTTCTTCATCCATAACTCAAATAAATTCACAAATCAAACATTTATTGACAATTCCTACGAAACATATATAAAAATAGGAGATTTTGGGGTTTTACAGTTTGCTTTTATCGCTAATCCAAATCACCTTAGGCATATTAACTCGTATAATAATATACAAATGTAGAATATGCCTAAACAGTTACTATTTCCATACACATTGATTTGACCGAATGGAAATGCCGTGGATCTGACGATGTTTACCTATTTGACCAAATGGAAATGTTGTCGTAACGCTAAGAGACGAAGATCCCGTCATTGTAGGGATATTCTCGAAACAATGTTCCCACGTCTCGGACTTTGTAGTAACATTGGTTAAATCGATTTCCAAGTCAACAATACGTTGACGTAAGTTCCTTAGCTCATTCTCAAACTCGATAGAAGGTTTAGCCTTTATATATGTCCTCATTCGAAGAATAGTCCTATTCTTTTCTCCCAACGAATCTTTCAAGTCATTAATTCTTTCATTTAAGTGCTTTATGGTTAAACTCTGGTGAAAAATCTGCCTTTCTCAAGACATAGGAGTTTGTTCTTTTGACATGGGCGCTTCACCCTGAGGTGACGAATCTTCACAAAGATCTACCTACTTGCAAGAACAAAGTAAAATAGCCCAAGCTATATCTTTTTCAGTCTACAAAGAATAAAATCCCTTTTATTTTACATATTTGCATGAGTTAAACCCGAAACCAATCTACTATGACATATAGGGGAACTATAAATAGATCACATTTTCATGCACTTATTGTTTACATAGCGCCTCACCATGTTTAACCCTAAAACTCTTTAGCATCGCTTCATGATCCCCTCTCAAAAAGTTGAAGGAGATTTGAGGAAATGCAGTACAAACGCTCTTAAGTTCCTCAAGGAAACGTGACTAAGTGTCATTCGAAACTCCTTTCTCAGTTTACAAATCATGCGTAATGCATCCTCATAATAAACTGAATTCTGGCATAATGCAAACAATCATATTAGCCCTTATGAATAATGAAGGGGAAACCCATACAAGTGTTGCATAGGTTGCAGAATTAAGTTTACAAGTGTGCCATGTGCCCTACATAAAAACGTTTTGAACTTTTTATTTCCTAACTCTGCTTAAGGTAGGAAACAATTTATCTCTTGTCTATTGTAATGACAGGAGACCATTCGAAGTCACATATTCAGGAAAAGAGAAAAACACGTCCGGAGTGAGAACTATACCCGAGGTGAAAGGACTTCATGACTAACATTTTTCTTCCTTCCTGAAAGACCAGAGGGACCACCTTATCTAAGCAATTATGATTCAGAGTTGTGGAAAAAATGCTCGCCTTGACAGCCTCCATCTCTGGAACTGTTACCACCATTTTCCCTGTTGTTACCAACAAAAGTTAGATGCTCCCCTTCCTCGCCTGAATCATCCAAAAGACAGTCAATATATAAAAGGTCCTCGACTATGGGTTCACTCCTCCGTTGTATTTTGATTCCTTCTTCACCCAACTCAATCCATTCCATAACCCGATCCCGAACGAAGGGAGGAACTTGGGTGTTTCGGAGTTCAGAAGACTTTGAAGGTTATCGGAAAGAAGGTGAAGTAGGGCATCTTCATAGCAGTCGGATTTAATATGTGGGAGGTGAACTTGCAAGAAATTAGAAATCTTGTCCTCGGCTGCATAAATTATTTGGGCAGCAAGAGAGAGCTTTTCATCCTTCTTCCGAAGCTCATCAGCATGAGTAACCACGTCCTCTGCTATCTGGTGCTCCAAGGTCGACACCTTGTCGAGTGTTACGACCCTAGCCTGGCTCTCTTTCTCCAAAGCTGACTCAACATGTTCTAAGGAAGCCTTCACCCTCTCACACTCGTCACTCAAGACTGCATTCGCTTCTCAAAGCCGAGTGATTTCAGTAATAGAGGAAGAACGGATGGGCTTAAACAAGTGCCATTCCTTAATAATTAGGGAATTTAGAAGCATTCAACATACAATTGCAACAAATGGGAAGGCCAGAATAAAAAGATAATGTTGTACCTTAAGCTGTCGAGTTATCAAAAGCTGGTAGAAGTCCACCATGTCGGAAGAAGTGGAAGGTAACGAGATATCAGAAAGTTCAAGTCCAGAAAGAACAAACTTCACAAGAGAAGCAAAATCTGTTGGAGGATCAAGGAGCCTTGAAGACTCAGCAGGATGAGAAGAGGGAGCATGCGGCATGGCACCAACACCCGCTCCAGATGTACTTGGACGGGATGATGGAAAAACACCACTTCCTGTTTCTCTGCCGGAAGCACTTACGGAAATCACGGAGGCAGGAATATTGAGCTTCAATCTCTTAGCTGGTGGATCGACGGGTAATTCATCCAACCTCTTAACAGCAATAGCGGTAGATCGATTCAAAGCATCAGTAAGAATAGGGGCTTCCGAAGCCAAAACTTCTAATCAAACGAAAGACCAAAGAAAGATTCAAGAACATGGAACGTTAGTGTCAAAAAGACCTCAATAAAGAAATTATCGAATCAACAAAACATACTTGGGAATAAAGGAGACGAGGGAGAAAACACTTCTGAACATACCAATAAACGTTCAAAGCCAGGAAGACGGACAGGTGGACGCCCCAAGACCTTTTATAGTTTGGGGAGAAGGTTATAGAAACACAACTTGTCCTTGGTTAACAAAGTGGACCGACCTGGCGGTTTCTCGAGTAGTTTCAAAATGAGCTCGGATAGTCGGGATTCGCTTTCGGTTAAAGACACACCTTCAGAAGCAAAATCTAAGAGAAAGAAATTAATGATAAGTCACAAATGGAAAAGTAACCACTCGCAAAGGGTTAAGAAGACTCACTACAATCAGCAAATTGGCCAGAAATACCTGTAGGACATTTAATGAAGAAAAAATGATCTTCCTAGGGTATAGCCTTACCCGCACCATCATTGATATTCTTTCGCAAGGGGGTAGCGTGGAATATAGGAAAGTCAACACCTCTCGAAAAACGCTTCATGTGTCGAATGAGGTTAGAAGTAAGAGAAACCTGACCCAATTCAAGTACTTCAAGACACAAGAGTAATGTGTAAGTGCTTGGTAAAAGTTGAATGGGTGCAACCCCAAATCCCGTAGAAGTTAAAATACGAAGAAAGGAAAAGGAAAGATGCCCCCATGCCAGATATGCGCAGCTGAGTAAGCGAAATACCCTTCAGGGGAATGCATGATGTCATCATAAGGAGAGACAGGGACAACCTCCACATTGTCCATTCCAAAGTTGGCAAGAATGGAGTTTACTTCATCCTGGGAAGTAATCAACGATTTCTTCAAGATGACAGACTTTCTCATTCGAGAAAGGCCGTAAGCATCGATGGATGATAGTCCGGGACTCCTTTTATCAGACATAGTGTTGCCAGGTGATATAATTTCGTAAACACATAATATTCGTATTCCACTCATTAGAGCACTCAAAAATGATAACATATAAATCTAATAGCATTGGATAGTCATAATGGTGAATGTTGGGACAACTCTACGCACTATTCCAGTCATTAATTGAAGGAATAGATCCTTTTATCCAATTGCGTGTCTCAAACCATAAAATTAATATTTGGGGAAAAAGGCATAAATCGCCATGAATTGCGTTCCAGGTTATTAAAATTCGAACAATTTGTATCCGATATGCAAACCCTAGCAAATTTGGGAGAAACAATTCAGCCCCTAGATTAAAGATTAAAACAGAGATACTTACCAAAGGTTTAAGCAATAAGACTCCCATAATAAGCTTTAAGTCCTCAGTGAACAAATAATATGGTTCGAGAAATTAATATTGCAGGTAAAAAGTAAAGAAGAAGCAGTGGTAATTATGCAAGGAAATTTTCCCAAATCCCCACCATACGAACAAAGACCAATCAGCGTTTCCCTGACAAGGAAGTTCAAAATATTCTGATATGACGCTTCGAAAAAGACAAAGAGTTTGACTAGGAACCGAAAATACCCCTTCACTAGGGGGCAAATGTTACTACCAAAACTAACAGTGGAATGAGCTGGCGGTGAAGGGGTCTCGGATAACCGAAAACTCTTTAGAAAATAGGGCTGAGTACTAGGAAGAGCTAAGAGCAGGAAGAAATGACCCAAAAAACTACATCAATGGAATTCCTCCTAGGGGAAAGGATCATAAAAGCTATAGGATATAACCGGTGTGATCAATCCTCAAGGGTCAATCCGCCAAGATCCTTCCGACAATATCAGTCTAATAGAAGATTCTTTGACAAAGAGTCATCTTGATCCGAGACCAAGAAAGTCAAAAGCAATAAAACCCATCAGACAAATTCCAAAGGAACTGTTGGTAGTAATTCACCTAATACCGATACGTCGGAAAGCCAAAACTTCGAGGACACCAAAAACAGGAGCACCTAAAAGATTTTCTGGAACCTGCGTCCGTGACACCCCTCGTACAAATACCGAGAGGATATATTAATAAAATAATAGGCAAGCTACCTGGAGGAACCTTCTGAAAGATCAGGCTATACCTGGAAATCCCACCGAAAAGCAGACCGGAATCTTGGAAAGGATGCAAGCTATCTACGCTAGTCTACTTAGCGCAGACACCGACAGTGGTTCTGAACGGCTAGCCAACCACATGCACAATGAGGGCAGGCTCCTCAAAGTATTAACGGGAAAACCAGAAGCCTATATCCGAAAGGATATGACCTAGAGCATATACGTGGAAGCTCAAGATACTTTCCAGGAGACTAGCACAACGACGAGCATGCATCCCCCTCGAAGAGGCTCCCGACTAGCCGAAACCTCAATCGAGAAAGTCACAATTTACGTCGTAAAGCAGCCGAAAGCTGAAACATCCGAGACCAAGGAAAAAGGCGGCCGATAAAGACTCCTAATGGCCCAACGTCCCAATAACAGAAGGGGCTCCAAGTCTCCTATAAATAGGACTCCATAGGTCACATTTGAGGGGGGCTTATTTTCTATTAAGTGAACCTTTGTATTTCTTCTCTTAAAACCCTCATATGGGGTTCAATTAAAGGGGTTCCTCTGCTTTGGCCATTTATTCAAAATCAAAGATTAATAAAGCGCTCATCCCTATCCAAAGCAACTTCTTGTGAGTTTGTTATATTATTGTTCTTAATCATTAATTGTCGTAGTTTATTATGTGTTTTTTCGCAAGTATTTGGATTTTGTTTGGATCTTCTTACTGCCAAAGGGAACACCCTTTCCTATGAATTTGAACCCTTCCTACAAGCTTCTGCTCCCACACAAGCTCAGATCTCATAGCGGGCTTAGTACGAAAACTCTCGCCATCCGCCATTAAATTCCTTTGTCAAGTGCAACAAAATAGAGACTCCCTTTTCTGAAGACCACGATATCTGAGGACGGAGAAACAATTGAAGCCCACCAAAGCCAGAAAACCAATTCCACTCCCTTAAACCCATTCCTACTGACCTACCTTCGGTGTTAATGAAAATTATCATTAACAATTCACACATCAGGCTGCTAAATACATGGCATAATTAAAGATAAAGTAATGGGAAAATAACAACGTGTCCATCAAAACTAGCATCCTAGGCTTGTTAGAACAATTCATGTAATGGATCAAGAACAAGGTGTAAATTTCATACATCGTACATACATACACACACACACACACACACACACACACACACACACATATATATATATATATATGCATAAACCTTTATTTAATCTAATTTACCCTTTCTTATGTTGTACATAAAAATGTTGATATTTGATTTGTTTTAAATCTAAACACGTTCAAATTATCCATTTAGAATGGGAATCCAAAACCTATTCATATAATAAAACTAAATCAAATATGAACCTTTTTACATCATGAATACTTTTAGATAAAAATGATAAATCAAATCAAACAAAAGTAAATTACCCAAAATGTTCTTCATCCATAACTCAAACAAATTCACAAATCCAACATTTATTGACAATTCCTGCGAAACATATATAAAAATAGGAGATTTGGGGGTTTTACAGTTTGATTTTATGGCTAATCCAAATCTCCTTAAGCATATTAACTCGTATAATAATCTACAAATGTAGAATATGCCTAAACAATTACTATTTCCACACACAGTGATTTGACCAAATGGAAATGTCGCGGATCTGACGATGTTTACCTATTTGATGCGAACACCAATCCCTAGAAATAAATATATATACACACACGCACACACACACACATATATATATATATATATATATATATATATATATAAATTAAATAGTTAGAATTCTTGTATATATATATATATATATATATATATATATATAAATCTTATGATTCCAGATTTATATCCTATTAAATCCTATAAGCAAAAAGGGATTCGAAAAGAAAATAGATTTTAAGAGAGAAAGAAGAAAACATATTACAAATTTCTTTGGAATCAATGGCGCAGTGAAGGAGAAGGAGGCTAGGTTTAGGTCTGAGGTCTAGGGTGTTATTTATGTGTGTGTGTGTGTGAATAATAGTTGTAGGATTATTAAGATTAAATCCCAGCTATTTATATTTATAAACTAACACCAAAACCTGACCCGAACCAGGTCTCACTGGGCATTGGTCGCGACAGGAGGTCGACCGCATCCCTAGAAGGGCAGTTGACCAGCGGTCGATACCTGTTCTAGGGGGTGGTCGACTTCCTGGTCGTAGATTTGACAAGTGAACGTATATGAGGGCTGGAAAGATTTTATTATATAACGTTTATTAATTCCATTTATTTCTTTCCTTTTAAATATTATTCTTGTCCCCTGTTGTATATTTATATGTATACACAAGTTCTAATTGGATGGAATATTCCAATCACTCATTTATTGGTCATATATTGTTCCATATATTAATATTATAATTTAAATTTCAAACACTGTTACGTATACATTATATGTAACGTACAATTTCTTTTAAGTGTAATTTTTCACACAGGCTCGGATTTTAGTACATTATTATGAAAATTGATTAGATTTCATCACGAATACAACTACAATATTTTCGTAGCCAAATTCTTGATGCTGCAAAATTTCATTTTTCATCCATTTAATGTATTATTACTTTACTGTAAGTTTTCATAATTTATTATTATAAAATTGATTTAGGCATATTATTATGGGGTGTTACAGTTATGTGACTGCTTTGCCAAAAAGTGGGTTAACAAACATCGTTGTAAAAAGATTGTTGTCTATCATTATGTTTTAATAGAAAAAATATAACATGCTTATTATGCAAATTAATATAGGGATAGTTTGGATAGGGTCCCTAGTAAGCTTCAAAATACACAAAACATTTATATGTAAATTAGCTCTCTCTATTTAAAAAATCATCAAAAAAACAACAACATAAGAAACTTCAAAATTTATTTTAATATATATATTTATCTTCTTATTTATGTAAGAAAAAAGTTCAAAAAATGCACCAAAAACGAATAAAGCAAAAACAGAATTATTTAGGAAAATTTACAAAAATATATGTAGTCATTCAAAATATTGCTGATATACAAACATTTATAACCAATAATTCCATAATGTTATCCAATTTTTGATAAACGTTTTAAAATTTAAAAATGTATTCAACATCATACTTATTCATAAAAATCATGAATAAATTAGTATGAAACAAGTATAAACTAAAAACAATTTATTTTAATCAAAACTGTACACAAGTTTGCAATTTTATTAGATAATTACAGACATTTCTATAGTTTTCGATTTATTGTAAACATTGGTCTTGCAGTAAATATTATTACTCTTTTAGTAAATATTATTACAGATATATGTACAATTATTCAGTCAATATTTATAAATATTTCTGCATCATTTCTCAATAAATGTACAAATTTCAGTGCAAACATTGCTACTTATTTCTTTTTCTATTTATCTTAATTACAATTTTATGAATTTTGCTTCTTTCAAACGTTGAATAGAGACCCATCTTATATTAACTTTTATTTTAAGAACGTGCCACTAATGTTCACATTGATCTATTCAGTATCGCAGACAAACAAGAATAAAACAGTAACTTGTGCTTGTTTCTAGAAAGTACACAAGTTTGCAATAAGTCAAAATCAACTTTTGCGGAATGTGAAGTTCAGGTTTAAGATTTGTCTTGGACAAACTTAAATCTAGAACATAAACATTTAGAATGTCTAGAAGCAGGCATACGACCTTCTCTTGGATATTTGTTGTCAAATGCTGAATATCGTGCTACGCAAGACACCAACATGTGTAGCGTGTGCGTTGTTCTGTTATTCCCACGGTATCGGAAAATTCAGACAGAATATTTTTTTCGTTGACCCATAGTTGATATATTTTAACTAAATGTGATACGTACTTTTCTATTTGTTGTTGGACATAAATTTAGTATTACAGGTATCAAACACTTTTTTTTTTTTAGTAATATGATTTTTGTTTCTCAATTTCTGTACTATAGTTTCATTCAATTATACGAATATTACAAACAAAAAAAATATATCTAAAACAACGCTAAATCATAAATCTTAAGCTAAGATATCCCGTTTTAATGCCTAATTTAACTTCACCGCAAACGAACCTGAAATAAAAAATGAAAAACAAATGAAATTTATAAATGAACGGTTTAAATGCCTTAAAAATAACAAAATGGTACTAAAACAATAAGTTTAATACTATATATATTTTTTTTTAAAAGATAATCAAACACTTTCGTTAAAAATTGTTTTTTAAGATAATCAAAAGCTTTCCTTAAAAGCAATAAATTTTTTCTAAAAGTTCAGGAATCGAGAACCAAAGTCATTGTTATGGGAAAGCACGAAATTTTCTAGAAGGATTTTGAGTAATTTTAAACCAATTCTACAGTTTTAGATTTTTTTTTCTTTTTTTGTTTTTTTTTTTTTTTTTTTTTTTTTTTGAAAAGCTTAAAAAACAAACTAAAAACATGCCTGGAAAATGAATAAAATGTGAAACCAAAAACGTTATTCCAAAGTAAACCAGTTTTCTAGAATAAAATTGGGTAGGATGTTCTCGTGAAGTCCAGGAAAAGCTGAACTGAATCAGTCTTAAGATTCCTTCATGCAATCTTATTTGAATTTTGTATTATTTTACAGAAACAAAATATATAAATTCTACAGATTTTCTTTAAAAGCTATTTATTAACTGAAGCCCGCAGCTCTAAGACGGGTGGTAGGGGTTCTAGTTCCACAAAAAGAGGGAGACGGTTCGATTTCTGTTTCATGCACTTTAGTTTAAGTAAGGGGACTTACCATGTGCATAAGTCTAATAACTCTACAGACCGGGTTAGATGCAAGAGGGGAGTTAGCCGATTTCTCCTTTGAAAAAAATTCAAAAAAAAATTATTCGCTGAAGCTACAGACCACTACAGATTTTATGTCTGTGAACCATGAAGCAGTATGCACAGTTCACCTTTCAGACTTCGATAAAGACCTCCTCCTTTATTTCTGTCATCAAATTCCCGTGCTAGTTGGGTTCAAATTCAGACTAACAAAAGACAATGAATAATTTCAAAATGAGAGAATTTCAAAATATTTGATGGTTGATAACTGCTATTGAAGCTGTACAACTGAGCAAGGCTGACATTTTTACGCCTGTTTCAAGAATTTGTTCGTCCAGGCCTAAACAGAAGGCCTGCCAACCTATGATGCCTTTATGCTCTTCTTTTCATATCACGCTATGGTGATGCAGCAGTTTTATGAGTAAATCTATGTATGTTTTAAAACTCCAGCAGTGCATTTTGTCGCTACACACTCTCAATTCTCCTGTGAATATCATAAATTCACAACTAAGACACACTTTGAAAAGAGGAAGATGTCATATCTGCAAATGTTCGTGTTCTTGATATTTAGAAGTCTACACCCATGCAGTCAATTAGCATTTGCATCAGAATGGCCGGTCATTACAGTTGGTATCAGAGCTCCACCGCTGATCGCAGCGGCTTCCCGCGTTTGTTCGAACTTTTCTTTTGCATCACCACCGATGGTAAGTCTTTCTTACGATTAAACTTTCTACAGATCCACTGTTTCGGTTTATATTAGGTATAATTGTTGAGATCTGTTGTTACTAGCATCTTGTTTGTTGTGCTACTGTTGTTATTTGGTGATCTACCTTGTTTGATTTATTTCTGTTATTGTTTGCTTCATTCTATTAAATTTTGTTTGGCACTATAATTCGATTTAGTTCATCGGGTTGTTCGTACCTATGTAACCCGTTTGTCAATGGTTACCATTATTTTGCTTGGTCATAAACTCTCACTGTTCTGATACCAACTGTAACGACTTGCCATTTTGACCGCCCCAAGTCGGTATTTAAACCAACTCAGAACGTTTGAACCATGTATGCTAATAATGAGTTGGCGTTTTGAACGTTCTGAATTGGTTTAAATACCGACTTGGAACGGTCAAAATGTCAGGTCGTTACAGGTCCCACCAAACCCATGCCCAATTTTTTGTCATGGGCTATCAAAATCTTTGATAACACAACAAATCAGTTTGCATTAATAATTTCAAATACCTTTAAATAATAGAGGTGTTGTCTTCAAGCTCTTTTAAACCACGAGGTTTAAATCGTCGAGATTCTTTTTTTTATAAAACATATTTTTATAAATCATTTGTTATCTTCAAATTATTTATTTTCTAATATTTTCTATTTATTCAAAATCAATATTTCATTTTTTATTTTTTAAGAAAACCGACTTCAAAATAATTCATTTAAATTAATGTTCACAAATTGAATGAATCAACATTGTCACCCATCTTACAATTAAATCATGAAATAAATCACAAGGCTCGCTGACCAGGCTAGGTAAACTAGGGATGGTTTTACGACCCCGGTCGGTTTCACTCCTGAACAAATTAAAAAAAAAAAATTCTCATAAACTGGTTGAGCGCAATCAACATAATCAGTCAAACAATAATAATCAACGACAAACGACGATGCAATATCTATTAATATTACTTAACGATATATAAGCAAAAGTCTAATTCAATAGTAGAACGATATCTGATTTTGCTAACAGGTGTCACTAAAAAATATAACTATTTAATTACGTTAACCATAGTTGAATTCAACCGCCAACATTTTGCCCGCATTATAAACTTAATAAAATGCGTGAAACAATCAATCTAACATGTCATATTCGTTAATACAATTCTAGTGTCGAAATCTGTTGGTAAAATAGATTTCGCGTGAGTGACTTAGGCACATTTTAACTTAAGCTATTAAAATTTGATAATCAAACTAACATCAATAATACAAGTAAATTTATTAAATACTCTCACCCCATTTCATATTTGTATTTTTTTACATATAGCATACCTTTTCAATTTTATTACAAATTTAGCCCTATTTTCAGAAATACTACGGACGTAGCTCGCTTTTGGCCAACTCAGCAGTGAGTTGGCCAAATTGAACTACCGCAGCCCTTGATTGCGCTAGAATATGTGTACACTGGCGCAATCTTGGATTGCACGAGTTCATTTTAAAGAAATAAATTACTTTTAGGGTGCAATCTCGGATTATGCCAGTTAGGCACAATATAAGATTGCGCCCCTTTTACTGTCATAACATCTAGCCCCCTTTTCTTTCTCTTATTCCAACTTCCTTCCAACAATCAAACCCAAATTGGAAATATAATTTTTCCACATCCATTAATGTTTTTCATTACAAATAACTATTTTTTGCAGATCTACTTATAAATTAATGGTTTGAGCTTTCTTTTACTGATAAAGGTATGTTTTTTTTATTAAACTTTGATTTTTTTTATATAGAGTTCTAAGTAGTGTTTATTTTTTGATTTATATAGAATAACTTCTAATTATATTGCGATTATATGCTATTTTGATGGAGATTTGGTTATTGATGAACATAAATGTGGAATTTATTACAGAGGATCTTGCAAACCGGCAAAAGTTCAAAAAGGTTCTAATTTCATATAAGTAGAGGCCATTTACAAAGCAATTAGGATTAATCCGAAGTAATTTGACATAGAATTAGTTTCCAATTGGCCAACCGACTCCGGATTTAAAGAAATAAAAATAGTAGACGACGACGTTGAGATAATGTTTTCTACCGTGTCAAAATCTACAGAATTGTTTGTTTTGAAAAACAGAGGATTGTTACTAGAAAAACATGTAACTCTTTCCTCAACTGCTCCTATAGCCAACTATCCATATCCTAGTTTCAACATACTGAATTGTGGGTAAGAACAAATGATTTTTGGGTATAATCCATTTATGAATTTTCAAAAAGCATCGCAACCTTCCTATCCATATCCGATGCAGGATACCGTTGCAAATATTAGTCAAAGGTAACTCGAACTTCAATATTTTCCTAATGAACAATTTGATTATTCTTAAACATTTGGTAGTAAAATATTTGTATTTTCCAATTGTGTTCCGCAGTACTTTTCAACACAAAATACTATTGGACCATCAATACTTTTCGGCAAAAAATACTACCGGACTGTCAATAAGTTATCAGTCTTTCCCCATGCAGCCAACACCCTTTGATTTGTATCACATGAGCAAACAATAAGATATGCCCGTTAATGATATTGAACTATGTTGCATATAATGATGAACTCAAAATTTCCGATTTACGTATTGTATTAATACGGTGAATGTTACGAAAACTGAATTGAACATGAAACCGAACCAATCCGATATCAATATGGATATAGATGAATTTGAAATTGAAGAGTTAAACAATGTTACTTCACTTGATAGCAAGCCCGTTGTAAGCATCCCGGATAATGATACGACGTGGATTGATGTAATGCAAGTGAACAATGCTCCGTTAAGTTATGATTTTGGAGGTGAAGACAATGCTTCTGCAGACAGTGATGATCCAGACACGGAGATATCGTTAGATGATGATTTGTGCGGTGCACAAATGTTGGCTAGACCCATTGTTGCAAATTTGCAATTCAATAATGTAATTTTTCTCATTGTCTTGCATTCAAAATGGTATCAAAGTCGATATGGCATTCGGGAGAAAAAGAAAATCCATTCAACAACTAAATGAGTGGTTAATTTTACATATAGTTTCGTTTAAGCCGATAATGTCAAATAAGGAAAAAATACTCCACTATTTGCAACATCGATCCCAATTGCTATTGGAGAGTACATGCCATAGATTCCAAAATACTACAAGCTAGATGGTGGATTATTAAAAAAAATACTCAGTTGAATATAGTTGCATAAACCCAACAGTTAAATCCAATCATAAGCAAGTACCATCTGCATTTTTGGTCTCGAAGATCATGCCTTTTATGATACCGTATTTGAGCATTACGCTGGGATGTTGCAGGTCTTAATGGAGTAACAACTAATAAAAAAAAATAGCTATGTGAAAGTGTTGAGGGCATTAAACAACGCAATCGAATGTATATACGATGATTAGGCGGAGTAATACTCAAACCTATGATGGTATTTTGAAGAAATTGCAAAAACTACTCCTGGGAGTGTTGGGCATGTAATGACCGATAAGTATGGTGCATTAGAAAGAGCCTTTTTAGCATTTGGACCTTTCATGGAAGGATTTGTACATTTTCGATCTTTACTTTGCATCGACAACATGCATTTCTATGGTAAATACAAAGGTACATTACCTGTTGCGAATGCAGTAGATACGAATGATCAACTATACCCTTTGGCTTATTGTATTATTGAGTCAGATTCATGCGATAGTTAGGGCTGGTTTTTTGCTTGTATGTTAAGATTCATTCACAGTGTTAACAATCGACGTATTACTTTCATTTCAGATAAAATGAAAGGAAAACCGATAGCATTATAGAGTCATTGGAGATCCCCTCACAAATGTAGATTTTGCGCAAGACATCTAAAAGCCAATTTTCAAGCCGTTGGATTTAAATATAAACGGTTGACGGTTTTATTTTATGTAGCATCATGTGCTTTGGAGGAGGTTGAATATCTAAAGATTGGAGAGGAAATTAAAACAGCTAATGTACAAGCTTACAATTGGATTGAGCGGAGTTTGCGGGGAGAAGAGGAGATGGGCTTTTTGTATGGATGATCGGGGAAGAATTCATGTCATGACGACAATTGCTTCCAAAAGCTTCGATGGTGTACTTAGAGACGCAAGATCGCCGTCTGTCAAAGCTTTAGTTGCTCGCACGTTCTTTTGATCAATAGATTATTAAACGACGAGAGTTTGGTATGTCATCGGCGGCTCCAAAATAGAAAGCAAAGATAGCCGAGAGGGAAAGTGAAGCAAGACTTTGTCGGATTGTCCGATTTAGGGAAAATGATTGGCTAGTGATTCATTATTTTTGCATTGAATATAAAGTAAAAATCGATGGAAACATGTTCTTGTACATGTAACATCCCATTACTTCGGCAACTTCCGTGTGCACATGTAATGGCGACTTGTTCAACGATAGACAATGATGCTAACAAAGCTCATCATGACTTTGCTTCAGATTGGTATTTCGTTCAGAATTACTTGGCATCTTACAAACCAGAGTTTAATCCTATTCCTGACAAACGTTATTGGAGTGTATCCGAAGGACCAGTAGTTCTACAACCAACAGTGCGTAGAGCTGCTGGGTGGTCTAGATCAATAAGAATTAAAGGGACTATGAATGAGATGCGTGCTCCAAAGTCAAATAGATGCAGAACATGTGAAGTTATAGGTCATAAAAGGAATCGTTGTAATTTGGCAAATTAGATTTTTTTTTTAGTGTTGTTAAAGTTTGAGGTTATACTAAGTGGAAATTAGGTTGTCGTCCCTATTAGAGTTTCATATGTAAACAACATCCTGGGTAAGTTTATAATTCAAAGCGGGTCCTTCTTTTTGACTTATGTGTTTTTTGAAGAAATTTGTTCGCTGCCATATTTTTTTTTTTCAAAAATCAGCAAATATTCCCAGAAGATCACGAGAATTTTTTTTGCATACATGTATGCAAGTAAACCCAATGTTGCATACGTATATGCAACTATTCCTAAAGCAGTTTACACTAAAAATCTGCATGAATTCTTGCATAAAAGTATGCAACTATTCTAAATATCTGCACACATGTATGCAAATAATGCATGAAGATTTTACATTGAAAAATCTGGTTGAATACTTGCATGCATGTATGCAAGTATTCTTTTTTCCTGCATACATGTATGTAAGTAAACTTGAGCTCATATTTATGCCTACGGATTGTTTTATACATGTGTGCAACTTTTTTGTTTTATTACATACATATATGCAAATAATTATAAACTGATTTGTATGCCTACCAATTATTGCATGCTTGTATGGAAGAATTATGTATTACTTGCATGCATGTATGCAAAAAAGCCAAGCAGATGCGCACATGAAATAGTTGCACAAATGTATGATAGAATTTCAAATTATATGCATACTATGATGCAATAAGCTGTTGTTTTCGTTGGTTTTTGTATTTTTGGTTTTTGACGTGTTTTTATTTGTTTTTAACGCCTGAATTTTTTTAATTTTTTTTATGAATTTACGAAAAATAGCGATGTAATTTCTAATAAGTTTAGGACTGGATGTGAGCCTAATTTTGAAACTTATTACGGACCTAAGACAAACACACCCTTATATTAATGTTGCTTATAGATGAATAACTTTCATTCATACATTGACGACAATTTGCAATGAGCATATATTCATCACTTTCATTCGTACACATAATACAATGATTAATATATGGCTAAAAACTACATTTCCAAACCTAATACAATGAATAATACATTTCTAATCGTACAAAGTACTCATTAAGATATCTTGGAAGCTTTGACTCTAAGTTCAAATTAAGTAGTTTCAAATGAAAATTTTCAGTTTCCAATAGTATTTTTTCTTCCATAATATTTTTTAATCGTTCATTTTCATCCTGCTTCTCCAGTGCATATTCACGTCCTCTTCGACACATTGGAGGATCAATAAACTCGCTATACTTATAATAGTGGGAGGAATCATGATAAGTTTTGTTTATTACATATTAGTACATTTGTAGTTCCTACGACCTGCACTAACACTCCTATTTTTTGCCCCAATCACGTCACATGCTCTATTACAATAACATAGCTTTCTTGGTACGGGCTCATCTGTAGCTAGTGCTCGACCACGATTAACCCATCTACCACTACCCACCACAATGAAATACTTTTGCTCGCTATTGGGAAGATGATCCAGTTATTCGAAAATTTCAACAGTTTCTGTTTTGGTTCAAATTTCTTTACTCGGTCGACGACAATTAGGTGATACTTGGGTTTGTGGTACAGGATCACATCCATCATGTTCTCAGATGACCCAAAATTCTAAACTATCCAAATACTTCATCAAAGTCTCATTATCAGTTTCTTATTGATCCATTCTACCAAATGGTGAAATAAAGGTTGAGTACCAAAATGAAAAAAAAAATGTAAAATATGTAACGTATGATAAAATAAAAAACAAGTTATGTATAATAAAATTACCTTTGATTGCGATGAAAATCTAGCTAATTAGTGCAATTATAAGTAATTATGCTATAGAATATTTTCAATAGAAGTATAGATTGAGTAGCGGGTTATGGTTTTGGAAGATTTGGTAAAGTAGGAAGGCGAAAAAGTATGTGAGAGAAAAGGGATGAGGATTCCCTTACATAGTGAAGTAGCTAGGGGAAAAATCTAGGATTGCCCCCCAGATTTTTACAAAGAGCACTTCTGCTCTCTGTAAAAACCGGGGCCAACGGGTGCAATCTGAAATTGTGCTTGCTGGCACATTCTTGGATTGCATCCTAAGTTTATACAGAGAGCAAATTTTCTCTCTGGAAACATAAAGAGAGCAAAATTGCTCTTTGTATTTCAAAGGTGAAATTTCAGATTGATCCTTAGGGAGTAATCTGAATTTCTGCCTTCATTTTACAGAGAGCACTCTTTCTCTCTATTATTTTTTACAAAGAGCAAAAGTACTCTCTATACAAATCTGGGGCTCAATCGCTTATTGCATTAGCGGGCGCATTTTCGGATTGCTCCCACTGGCCCAATCTAGGATTATCCCCGGGTTTTTACGAAGAGCGCTTCTGCTCTTTATAAGAATGCAATCCAATATTTCAATCAGTAAAAAAGACTTGATACATACCAACATTTCAATAATTCAATGATTCAAAATTCAGCTAATCGAACATTTCACAATCCAACACTTTAACATTCAAACAATCACCAAATAAGAACAATTCAAGTTAAAAATAAAATAAACTTATAATGTTTTCCTCTAACATACCATTTAATAGAGAACAATCCTAACGATGGAGATTTTTAATCTCTCTAGGAGTTCCATTGCGAGGAGCTTTCTTGGAAGGCCTTGGAGATGGATCTTTCGTTTCTTGTGATTCGTGTGGCCGAAGAATCTTGTTCATTCTCCGTTTTTGATGGTTGAGAAGATGATGATTGACCCTTTCGCTTGCCCTTATGGTTAGCTTTACAAGTACGCCCATCTTATGAAGACTAACTTGTGGAGGTTGAGAATGTGGCGGTAGAGGTCTAGCAATTTTATTCTTCCCCAATATCGATATGAGTATGTGTTTTATACTGAAGCGTTTAGCTTTCGAAATCTCCGAAACCTCCTCATATAGCTCATCGATCAATTCAATCACATGATAAATTTCGTTGGCGTATCAAAAAATTTCATAAGCGTGATAGTGTTTGTATGTTATGTATGGTATGTTGTTCAAAATAAGTTACATACCTCATTCCTCTCAAGCGGTGCTCTAGGGATGTACGGTTCCATGTCCTAGGGAACATCTAAAGATGAATCAAGGGCAGTGATAATATAGCGGCAGATGATGTTCCAGTACCATATGTAGTACTCCAATCCGATGTCGTTACATTTCATTGTTGTTCAATATGTCCATGATGATCGTTCTATGTCTCAATCGCCGACTAATAGGCGTCTTCGTCCGTATGCTCGATCTTATAGTGAGGAGGTTAGTCTGGAATATGCTGCAGCAAGCCAAACTATCATAAGTCTATCCGGAAGATGAATTGCTACATCCCCAAAACAAATTAAAGGAACGCGTGTTGTCCATAACTGGGTAGACGCAACACATAATTAAGGTAGATGTTGAAATGCTTCAGTGTAGAGGGTCCATGAGACAATATTGTAATCGAGTATATCAAACTCGTTATGGTAGAACACAAGATTGTGTCTAAGCATACTCGTTGTGCTCTTCGGTCGAACCCGCCTATTACGAACATTTAATATTAGTTACTGCATATTTAAAGCAAATATTTGCAATTAAATATTCTTATACAAGTACCTTCTACCATAAGACAAAGATATATCAACATTCGATCTCTTCATAGATATTCTCCTTACCGAAAGATATGTCAAAGACCATAGCTACATGCAAGTATACAAATATTATAGCAGGAAATGAAAATATAAATAATATGCGCAAAAAAGAACAACTTGTAATTTTAATACCTGCACTAAATTCAAGGAGCCTCCAAGGGACGTAGTCTGCTGTAAAGACATTCTTGTCAAAGCTATATATGTGTATTCTAGCACCGCACAGCCCCATGAATACTAAAGGTATACCTAAAAGTTCTCTGAAAAATGTAGCCACCTAAGCCATACACGTGACTTTGAGCGGTCGCATACCAAACGAGATGTGATAATATGCAATATAATAGCTCGGGAACGCTGTCCCCCGCTAGCTACACCCTGTGCCACTTGGTGTTTATCATCTTATTCCCACACCACTGACCATCGGAAAGAGATAAGCCTAATAGTGTGTTGCACATCTCTGAGTAATCAACAGGCGCAGGATTGCTCAATGGAGCATTGTCAATGGGTTTGCCTAACAATATTGCTACATCGACCAATATAATGGTTATTTCACTGCATCTAAGGTGAAATGACAACGTCTCTAGCCTATGTTGATCTAGCAAGGTAGTGATAAGATGACAGTCTAACTGTATGTACTCAAGCGGATGTTATGTAGAAAGCCAGCTCGATCTAATAGTGCTAGCACGGCTGGATGAGTAGAAGTGACCATTTTATAAGAAGATAGGTGATCGATGGTAGGAATAGGAGTTTTTCTCTGCCACAAAACAACAAGAATTGTAAAATACATATAACAAACATAAATTGTTATTTTTATCAAAATAAAAATTTGATTACTGCCATCAAATCCGTGTTGCTCGACTGATGATACAGCTGCATATATAAGACGCTCCCGTCTATAGGTCCATGTAACATCTCCGAATACTCCACAAGTATTTAACCATAATAAATTCAACACCGTATATTTCCAAAACAACTAGTAATCACCAATTCTACAAAAATAATTTTTCCACTTTATAATTCAATCCGAATCATATTTGCAAATCAACAAAAATGAACATTGTCTGATTTTATGTTCAATAACTTAAAAGATGATTCCAACCCAAAATGACGCTTCTAAACATAAAGATTGGTATTTTTAGATATGCATCCTACATGAATGAGTTTGCTGAATTACGATTTTTCGAGCTACATAATACATACCGCATTCTTACTGACCAATCATTTTCAACTCATTAATAAATAGCCCAAACTATTAAATTATTTTTCTAACCTAAAAAACTATCAAGTAATCACCTAACATAAATATTGATGACGTTAAAAAGTAGAACTCTTGATAATCAACCCTAAAGTGTGTAATCCACCGACAAATCATAGAATATTCGTACAATCACAGAATGCAAGGACTAAAGTTACACAAGGAACATGTAAGAGTTTGTAGTGATTCGGCCTAATCCAAGCCTACATCCACTTATAATCTTTGTTTATATTGTCGATTACAAGTTACTGTTGTTTTTTATAAGAAAGTAGAGAAAGAAATGATTTATAAAAAAATCATGATCTTATATTAAGGAATTATGCCTTATCATGGAGCAAAAGCCTTGCGCCTTGGGAGTAAGAAGAAAGTCATACGAAAAAAGATCCTTTTTGAACTTTCATTATGCCTATTTACAGGAGAGTTCCCAGGTCGAGTCGGCATGCCACGTGGTGACCATCACCGGCCAGGTCGGCCATGTGTCATGCGATCCATACAATCCGGGACGGCAGCTAGACTAGGCCTTCATGTGAGAAACAACCTTCCTCGTAACGTGTAGTACACGTATCGTTCGATCAAGGAAACTAGGAGCTGAGTAGGTCCAGGTTGGCCAAGTTTATAGCAGTTGAATTTTGCTTCGAGTTCGGGTCGGTAAGCGTCGGCTCAGCATGGCCGACCCGAGATGTTTCTTACCGAGGAGGGTTTAGATCCTGAGTGTGAACATGCTGACCCGGGGTACTTCGACCCGGAGTTGAATTGTATAAATCTAGGTCATATGTCCTATTCGACCTAGGATGTTGATCGAACCAATGCTTTAGTAATGTAATATCAAAATTTCCAAAAGCTTTAGCACTTCAACCATGCAAATTAATTCTGTGAGAACCGGTACTCAAATCCTGAGCACTTCGCTCAATAGAAATCTGAATTGTGAAGGCCTTGCCAAAAGGCTGGTCAATACTTTGCCCCCAGAACATATCTTTTTTGATAAAGGAATGTGTTATGGATAATCCATAAGCCAGAGAAATCCATGAGAAAAGAAATCCAATATCCAAAATCCAGAAATCCACAATTGCGTTGGATCATACTAAGTAACAATAGAAGACCAGAATACCTATGATCACTGGGAATCATATTAATAGAAAACAAGAGCACCAAGAAAATCAACGATCGCTTCATTTTACATTATAAAAGAAACCCAAAAAAGCCACGGTCTCACCGGGCCTATCCCATTGAAGTATAATCCATACCTACAAAGAAACCAAGTGGATAGTTTTGCCAAATCTCGACATTATTCTTTATCCTTTCCAAACGTAAACCATGCTTGAAACACCATTTTGAGTGTAATCCATACTCAGTCCATGACCGAATCGCCTCGATAAGACCTAACAAGATAATTCAACCCTTCGGGCATAATCCATACCCGGAAATCCATACTGAGCATAAGCCATACTCGAGTTATGATTGAGTTTTCTTGTCAAATCCTGACAAGTTAAACTATCCTCATAGGTACAATCCATACCAAGAGTTTTAGATCGAGTATAAATCATTCTGTAAATCAGATTAAGAAATCTTGCCAAATCATGACAAGATAATTAAGTACCATCAAGCATAATCCATACATAGAGATCCATTTTATTAAATTCTGAATTATTACATAGCCAAAACAGAGCCTGATTGGTTTGTCGTTGAGTCTAGAGGATGCTTATGAATTAAATCCTAATCCAGTATGTGGGTACTTCAACTTAGCCATTTATTCATCGAATGGTTTTATTGTCGAGAATAAAGCATGTCTGAGAATTAAATCATAATCCCCGTATATGTGTAAGTTGACATAGCCATCCAGAAATCCTAAAATAAAAAAGTATCTTATTTCGAAGAAATCCAAAAATCCATAGTGATCTAATCCAGGTCAACTAATGATGATCTCACAATTGCTCGGTCGAGGACCACTCCCATTCCGGGGATTAGGTAGTGGTAGCGCAAGTGTAGGCACTGTCGATTGCTTGACATATTCGGGTAGCTCTACACGTCTGATACACTCTTCGATAAGGTCATGAAAATGTTGCAGTCGTTCATGGTATGACCTACCATGTCATGGAACAATAGCATAATATAGAATACCGCTCCTTTTGTGTTGGCTCCCTCATGGGAGGCTGTGGGAATGAAAGATTTCCTCGCACGTTAAGAAATTTATGCATTAATGAAGAATTAAGCTTCATACACTTGTCAAATTTGGTCTCTTTCCAGAACCACACATTCCTATCACTATTCACTAAAGCCTTTCCTTTGTCCTTGTTCTTTCCAAAGTTGGATGGTGCTCCATATCCTTTGCTATGTGAACATCAAGGTCGTCCACCTCCACATTAGCATCCTCTTGTTGAAAGAACCTGTCAGTCTCAAAGTAGAATTCACCAAGGTCTCTTGGCGGGCCTCGCTGTAAAGAGATTTTGAAATCCGTTTTTTCCAAGATGCCAGACACGATAGCCATAAGTAGCATGGACGGTTTTGGTCGACCTACCGACGCTACCACCGCACTAAACCTCTCCAAATATGAGCGCACGGTCTTGTCAGAATTTTGTTTGATAGAAGAAAAGGTCATTACATTTCTGGGCCGAGATATGTAGACACTGAATTGCCCTATGAAGAGGGAGACCAAAGCATTCGAACTGTAGGTTGATTCAGATTCCAATTGCCAAAACCACATAACAACTATATCAGTCAAGAGCAGGGGGTAGTACTTTGCGATGATGTTATCTGATGCCGATAGTACTTCCGTATGGCGTATGTAGCACATCAGATGCAAGGTAGGATCGTTCCTACCATTGTATGCCTCCAAAGATGGAAACGTGAAGTTCAGAGGGTTGTGGGAATTCCTGGTGTCCCATGAGAAAGGTCTAATGTTTACATTATCCACATCATCTTGTGATGTGCTGCCTCTAGAAAAGCATCAAATAAAATTTGCAATCTGATTTTTATCTCTTAGAAGTTGATGTCAATTTGACAATCTAGTGCTGGTAACCCTAGCACAAAGTTCAGAAGATGGTGGAAGTATGTCTTGAGCATCTAGGTTGGGCTCGGTGCTACCCCCAGGTCTTGGGTTGATGTGGACGAGCCGACTCAGGTCGGTATGGTCGGTATGGTCGAGCTGACCGAGGATAGCATTTCCAATTCCATGCTTAGGCATGTCCCCATCATGGGCTGCATTAGCATGGGCTTGATTAGTGTTCCTATCCATAAAATCACGAGTTACTGTGATGAGACGTTGCTCAAAGAGTGGAGGGTGATTGCCCCCGGATATGCTCGGGTCGGCATGGGACGTGTTGAACTGGGGTTGCATTGATCTGGGTAGTGATATGTTGTTTGGCCAATCCGAAGCTTGGGCCGACCAGGGCTGTAGTGATGGTGTTGCTCCTCTAGCAGTGCTAGTTCCAAGAAGTGATGCATCGCTGTTCAGCCTTCCATCCATCCAAGCTAAGAATCTATCTGTCATCCCCCGTTGCTTACGAAGAAGCTCATCTTGATGTTCCAATCTTGTTCTCAATTCCTTGAGCTCATTGTCCATCTCTTCCCTTGTTAGATTGATAGAGAGGTCTCCACAAGGGGAAGCCTCCTCGGTTGTATCGTTGCCTATGGCCTGAGCTTGGGAAAACATTCCATCCTTCTTCCACTTCACCATCTTTATCCAATGATGATCTATCCAAATCCTTTAAAGCTAGATATTGATGTAGGTGCCTGTATGCCCCCTTACCTGGCACGCCAAAGTGTTGACATCAAAAAGTGGAACTCTTGACAACCAAACCCCAAAGTATGTAATTCACACATAAATCATAGAATATTCTCATAATTATAATCAAAGAATATAAGAATTAAGTAACACAGGGAACGCGCAAGAGTTTTTATAGTGGTTCAGCTTAATCCAAGCCTAACCACTTATAATATTTGTTCATACCATTGATTACAAGTTATGGTTATTTTTTTGTAAGAAAGTAAAGAAAAAAGTGATTTATACACAAAATCATTATGTCATACCAAGGAATTCAGCCTTATCTTAGAGAAATAGCCTTTCTTCTCGGGGGTAAGAAGAAAGCCCATTCAAAAAAGATCCTTTTTTAAGCTTTTATTATGGATATTAATAGGTGAGTTCCCAGGTCGGGTCGGCATGCCATGTGGTGACCATCCGGGGCGGGTCGGCCATGTGTCATGCGATCCATACCATCCGGGACGACAACTAGACTAGGATTTCACCTGAGGAACAACCTTCCTTGTAGCGTGTAGCACACGTGTCGTTTGATCTGGAAAACTAGCAGCAGGAATAGGTCTAGGTTGACCAAGTTTACAGAAGTTGAACTTTGCTTCTGGTTTGGGTCCGTATGGGTCGGCTCGGCATGGCTGACCCGGGGTAGCCGACCTGAGATCACTATTCCAAAAAGTAGTTTTAGCTACTCCGCATCTAATACGGCTGTTAGTCGTATCAAATATAATACGACTATAAGCTGTATTTATGTGTGTCGATACGGTTACGAAACGGTATCCTACCGAATAATCCGCTTTCCCTCTCATTTAGGTGCGGATCATAGTATCAGATTGGACACAGCTAATAGCTGTATCGAATCTTACGCCTAATTTTGGTGCACACAAACCGTCATATCCCTCTTCGTTTCCCCCGCCTATCCTTATTTTCCCAAACCATTTTTCATTTTCCAGGGCAAACAAATCGATGCCTAAGAATAGAAATTGGCGGCAACTTCTAGCACTGACCCTCAGCAGCAACTTTCAGCACCAATCCCCGATGACATTGGCAACACCAACATGGACAACTCTAGCACCTCCTCAGGAACCTTCAGCACCTCGTCGCCAACAACTAGTATCAACCTCTAACATCTCGTCGCCACCCTACCGTCGTCACTAGAGCACCAAGGTGAGATTTTGAACAATTATATTTATCAATACCATATTCCTCCAAGTGCTTTCGATTCATCAATTCCGTAATATGTTAGCTAACTGATAGGTATAGAATATTCTTGACTTTTAATTCATATTTTTATCTCTTCTTTTTTGGTGGTGAACTTTAGTTATATTTACGTGTAAACAGTTGTTTGGCATATTGGAACAACTCATGCTTGAACATAAGTGAGTGTTTAGTTGTATATGTCATCTTACGAGCTGGTTGTTGGGTTTGTGGTGAGTGCTTAGCATATTGAAATCACTCATATATTCTTCCTGCCGCAAATCGAATTCTTGGTTACATCGCTGGTTGTTGGGTTTGCGGTGAGTTTTTAGTTGCATGTGTCATCTTGCGAGATGGAGGCTGTAACACCCCGTAATTTTAATAATACTAAAAGAGGATAAATTAAATAATAATTAATTTAGTATTCAGAATTAAGGGAAAAGGACTACTCCATTGCGTCCGTCTCGAAATTCTGGTCAAGTTAGACATTTGGTTTGCTAAAACGGACACCGTATGAAGAAGTTATGAGGATTTAAAGTTTGTATACGCGTAAGGTAATTATATATATAATTAAATCAGAAATCAGAAAGGCGTTCAAAAATCAAAAGTTTAGAGGCGGCAAATCTCCCACCCCAGGGGAATCGACCCCATAGAAGGGGCGTCGACCCATGGGTCGACCCCCCGGGGCTGAGGTGGCAGGACGAATTCTGGGGCTGGCAACTATAAATATAGGCTCATTTCTCTTGTTTTCTTACACTAAAATCAATGGAGGCCTAATTGCTATCGGTGCCTGGACTGAATCAAATCCTTTTCTTCTTCTGCAAATCAAGTGTAGGGATTCAAGAGTAGATCTGTACTTCTATTTTCTAGATCCAAACACTGTAAGTTGCACTTGCCTTAAGATTTAAATAATTAAAAGTAAAGCATGATATAACTGTAATTTGGATTTATGCCTGTAACTGAATCATATCAGATCTATTATAATTTGTGAATCCATGATATTGTAATTTGTATCTATGCCTATGACTGAATCATACCAGATCCATTGTAACTTGTGAATCTATGACATTCTGAATTAACTATGACTTGGATCTTAACCTTTATCATGTCAGATCTACTTTTAATGATAGATCTAATTCAATATTTAGATCACCTTGTACCTATCATGTTGTGGGTAATTTGGATATGTCATTAGTTGGGCATCTAAATCCTAGTTTAGATCTAATCATGCCTATTATGACATCCCTACTATGTTAAAATCAATTTTACTATTACAAGTTCACCAGATCTGTCCTTATACGTCCATCTTAACATTATGCCATTAAATGTTTATGTCAATTTTTCTAGAATAATCATTTATGTCATCTTCCCTTCGCCTTTTCCCTTTTATTTTCTTTATAGCCTGGCTACTTTCGAGCCTAGGCATGTCGCTAAAACGAGCGAATGCGTTAAACCTGGAATAAGGGGTAAAATATTGAAATTGGTATAAATTGGTAATTGGAAGTTTAGGCATGACCTAAATGAATTATGTGAATATTAATTTGGCATAATTTGAGTAATATTTATGAACATGAAATTGGGCATATAATTCATATTGGAAAAAAGGGGCATGAACACCTATAAAGACATAGGTAGAGATTGGCTAATAATGGAAATGCCTAGAATTACAATAACTTGAAATTGTAAACCACGCTTAGGCATGAGGCTAGATGGCACTTGTGGTGAAAGTCTTCCCGAAATCGATTGGCATATCCAACGACCACAAGTGGTGAATCTAATGTGGGAGGCCTAAGTGCACACATACGAGACATGCTAAGACACGAGGTTAAGCCCAATTTGTGGAATAAGTCTGCCCGAACCTACTCGACATGTCCAGCATCCACAAATTGTTGGCTTAATGTGGGAGATCGAGCATATTGTAAACATAAATGAATATATGGCAATAAACTTGAGTACTTAACCTATTGGAATCCATAGGGATTGTATGAACATGAACTTGAGTAAGGGTTAAGTAATTTTTTTTGGATAGTGGGTGGGTTAAGTAAATCTGAAGGGGTGGGTAATATTTATATATAGGCCCACAAACTTAACCTAATAGGGTTATGTAATTAAAGACACCTAGTGGTAAGCATAACCTATGGAAATGTTGGATTTATGTAATTAAAGACACCTTTTTAGGTAAGCATAACTTGTGGAAATGACAGGGTTATGATATTAAAGACATCTAGTGGTATACATAAACGATGGAAATCCTAGTAGGGATACAAGACAAGGGAGGGGAGCTTATATCATATTGTGTGGGACCCATTTCAGTTAGTAACCCTTAATAGGTATCAAACGAGTACTCCGACCTAGGTCAGAGTTGGGGCACACTTACTGGGCTGATTGTAAGAGATCCAAATGAGGAGGAGGGTGTGGGCGGCGCAAACCGATGGGACATATGCGTGCAAGGGTCGTGCAGAGGGGGCTAAGACGACCGTGACACCAGTAGATATGGTTGTGCACATCAACGAAGGGTTGCCACTTTTGGAAAGTGATACCTCCTACTATGGGGCTGACATAGGGTATCTATGGAGTATGGAGCCGATCGATTAGGGTAGTGGTTAGGATACATCGGGACGTATTCCTAAGTCTAGCATCTTATAGTTGTTTGGATCATCTCATTCCCGTGATACTAGTATTAGTGCAGAGAATCATAGAATCTTTAGTGAAGCATATACTCTCCATCATGTTTACCTTGTCATACCTGCCTTATATATTGTTATCTCTCTCTTATCTACTTTATATGCCTGTCATGATGCTTTTACTAATTTACTTGCTAAAAGTAATTGGACTCGTTAGACTTTATGTTTGACCCTTTTTGTTTCCTCTTCTTTCTTCCATTTCCCCCCAAGTTCTCAGGGTGGGAGTAATCAGGCTTGACCATGATTCTGCTTTCATTTTTACTAGAGCTGCTTATATGCATGGCTCAAGATCCTATCCTTGCTACTATGGCTACATTTTATTTGGGGAGATTTTGCTTCTTTTATGTACTCTGATGTTTTAAAGTACAAGATAGTAGTTCTTATGATGTAATGGTTTTGTGTATTTCAGACATGTGATGTTTTTGAACCACAATGCTTTATGACTAATAAATTTTTAATTCCGCTGCCATTTTATATCTGTCTTGTAATGTTTATGTTTCTGTTTACCTATAACGCTTCACGGAACTTAATGCATTCGCTTTGTGAGTGACATTAACGGACGTGGGGTGTCACACTTGGTATCAGAGCTGAAGGTTACCAGATTACATAAAAGTTTTTGAAAACTATTTTCATAAAGGTTTTAAATGAGAGCATTTTTCAAAAAGAAAACTCTATTTTGAAAAACAAATTCCCCAAAGCCATATGTAATATCCTTTGATCCTTAGTCTTAATCTCTTTCCTTTTCGTTTCAACATGTCCGGGGAACCTAATATTCTTGAGGGCGTTACGATAGCAGGATGGTTCCGCAGGTATCTAGAGGCCATGTCACCTGTTGGAGGTCAAGCTGATGTTCTCCCCCAGCCGCACCAGTCGTTCCTCCTCCTCCTGCAAGAGCAGGTAATTTCGCTAAGATCTGCAAAGATTTATGTGCCATGGGAGGGAAGCCATTCCATGCAGCCGAAACATTCGTAGAGGCAAGGAATTGGCTCAAGGAGACCGAGGACTTGTTTGTAATCTTTGAAGTAGAAGACCGATGGAAGATTCAGTTAGCTGTCCAGCTAGTGAAAGATGAAGCTTCGTTCTGGTGAGAAGTAACCCAAGCTGGACGTCCGGCGGAGACATGGGATGATTTTAGGAAGAGGTTTGAAATGAAGTTTCTTCCCAAGCTGAGAAAAGCATGCAAATGGAGATGTTCTTGGCACTCAAACAAGAAAACATGATTGTTAAGGAATATGTGAAAAATTCAACTAGCTAGCAAGGTTTCGATTGGAATTGTAGATACTCCGCATAAGAAAGCTTTACGGTTTGCTAAAGGGCTGAATGAACCCCTTCATGGGTTAGCCATGTCCTATATTCCAATGGGAGCTACTTTTAAAAGGCTGGTTGATATGGTTTTGAAGCTTGAGAAAGACAAGGGAGAAAAGAAGGAAGTAAAAGCTGAGGAAACAACGCAAAACAAGAAGGTATGGCCCAAGAAAGGGCAGCAGCAACAACAACAACAACAACAACAACCACAACAACAAAAGAAAGGCAAAAAGAATGACAAGGATAAGGACAAGAGGAAATGTCACAGTTGTGGACGAGAGGTTCACTTAGTCAAAGACTATAAAAGAAGGAAGAATACTTGCTTTAATTGTGGAGAGGTCGGACACTTTTCTAGGGAGTTCCCAAAGATACAGGGACCACAAGGACAAGCCCAGAGGGCAGGAGCTTCTGTAGGGCAGGTGCATGCTCTCGCGATCAGTGCTCCGTATAGAGGTAGGAGAATTTCCGTGGAAGGTTTGATTTCTCTTTCCAATCATCCTATCAGAACTCTTTTTGATTCTGGCACTTCACATTCTTTTATATCTAGTTCTGTGGTTGAATCTCTACACTTAAATACTAGTATGGTAGTGGATCCCGTAGTAATCTCAAACCCCATTGGTGGTTCGGCTCATTTGTTTATTTTGTCGGGGTTTGAGAATATCTATCTTAGGCGTCGAATTTGAATGCGATGCATATGTGCTCGATTTTATGGGGTACGATTTGATTCTAGGGATGGATTGGCTAACCATGTATGGTGCCATTCTAAATTATGAAAGGAGGGTTGTTAGTCTTTTGACTTGTTGTGGGAGGACCCTCGAGATTTCTTGTGACCCACAAGGGTCTGTTATGCTTAGTTTCCTATAGTCTCTTGATGCATCTATCGATGATCTGCAATCTGTTCCAGTAGTCCGAGATTATTCTGATGTTTTTGATGAGGTACAGGGCTTACCTTCGAGGCATGAGATCGATTTTTGTATATATTTGGTGGACAATGCAAAGCCAGTTGCATTACTAGTGCGCCATATGGCTCCAAGGGAAATGAGGGAGCTCAGCAAGCAAGTAGAGGAGCTACTTGAGAAAGGGTTTATCAAGCGAATCATATTTGAATGGGGTGCTCCAGTAGTATTCACGACTAAGGCAAATGGTTTGCTTCGTTTGTGTGTGGACTATAGAAAGTTGAACAAACTCACAAATAAGAATAGGCACCCCACTTTCAAGGATAGATGACTTGTTTGACCAATTGTTGGTGCCTCAGTATTTTCTCAGTTAGACTTGGCCACCGGGTTTCATTAGTTGAGGGTGGCTGACAACAGTATAGGTAAAACCGCTTTTAAGACTCCATATGGTTTCTTTGAATGACTAGTTATGTCTTTTTGGGTTGACGAATGCACCCACCTATTTTGTTGATCTGATGAGTTGGGTGTTTCAGGAGTTTCTAAATAAATTCATCATGGTCTTTGTTGATGATATCTTGATCTTCTCAAAGAGTGAGGAAGAGCATGCCCAACATTTAAGAGAAGTTTTGAAAACTCCCCGTGCGCATCAGCTTAAGGAAAAGTTCTCCAAATGCCATTTTTAGAGAAAAGACGTGAGACTCCTAGTGCAAGTGGTTTCTAAAGAAGGGATAGCAGTAGATCCCGCAAAGGTGGCTGCAGTTCAAGACTGGCAGATTCCAAAGAATGCAACGCAGTTGAGAAACTTTTTGGGGCTAGCGGGCTATTATAAGAAGTTCATCAAGGACTTTGCAAAGATATCAACCCCACTCACCAGGTTGACGAAGAAGAATTTGGCGTTTTCATGGGATATAGATTGTGATGTTGCTTTCCAACAACTGAAGAGACCTCTGACAACAGCCGCAGCCTTGACCTTGCCTGATGGGAATAAAGTGTTTACAGTTTACACCGATGCATGTGGTACAGGGCTTGGTGCGGTTCTGATGCAAGAAGGGAGGATAGTGTGTTATGGGGGTAGATAACTAAGAGTCCATGAGAAGAACTACCTTGTCCATGATTTAGAGATAGCTGCCATAGTATTCGCGCTTAAGATGTGGCGTCATTATTTGCTTGGAGAGAGGTTCGAGTTGTACCCCAATCATAAATCTCTCAAGTATTTGTTCTCGCAGAAAGATCTTAATCTAAGGCAACAAAAGTGGATGTAGTACCTAGATTTTTATGATTTTGAGATTACTTATACCCTTGGCAAGGGTAACATGATAGCAGACACACTAAGTAGGCAGACGATGGCCTTAGGTCCTCTATTTGTGGAAAGGAAAGGCTTGGAGTTCATATCGACTTTTGATTTTAGACTCTCCACTGAGTTATTGCCTGGTTTGTTTGCATCGCTAGAGATACGACCTACTCTTATGGATCAGACAGGAACTTCGCAGCAAGATGATCCATAGATTTCAGATATCTTGGATAGGCTCACTAAAGGGGAGACTTCTAGTCACCTAAATAGATATACCATTGACGATAAAGGGTGGTTGCGACGAGATGGAAGGCTTTGTGTTCCTCAAAATGGAAGTTTGTTAAAGGCAGTCCTAGAGGAAGCCCACCATTCTAAGATGACTATTGATCCAGGTGGTGATAAGATGTTTAGGGACATGAAGAGGGTTTTCTTTTGGGCTGGGATGAAGAAAGATGTGGTAGAGTTTGTTTCTCAATGTTTAGTTTGTCAGCAAGTCAAAGCTGAACAAAAGAATCCCGATGGTTTATTTCATCCTTTGGAGATTCCATAGTGGAAGTGGGAGAGCGTCTCTATGGACTTCATAGATGGTTTGCCTATATCAAAGAAAGGCAACACCTGTATTTGTGTTATGGTAGACAGACTTACTAAAAGCGCTCATTTTATTCCAGTTAAGAGTAAGAGGATGACAACTTGGTTGGCAACAATTTATGTTCGCGAGATAGTCCGTCTTCATGGAGTACCTTCCAACATCGTAAGCGACCGTGACCCTATCTTCGCTAGTGAGTTTTAAAGGAGCTTGCAAGAAGCATTAGGTACACAGTTATGTTTGAGCACCTCCTATCATCCTCTGATCGAATGACAAATGGAGAGCGTGAATAGAATTCTTGAAGATCTTTTGAGACCGTGTATCCTAGATTTCGAGGGACTTGGGAAGAGCATCTTCCTTTAGTGGAGTTTGCCTACAACAATAGCTACCAAGCTAGTATTGGCATGGAACCCTTCGAAGCGTTGTACGGACGACCCTATAGATCACCAACTTGTTGGTGGGAATCTACAGAAAGGCTGTTACTTGGACCAGATATGGTTAGAGAAATGTTCGAGAAGATTGATCTTATTAGACGACGAATGAAGACCGCTCAAGATACACAAAAATCCTATGCCAACAAGACAAGGACTGACATTGAATTTGAAGTAGGAGCTATGGTTTTCATTAAAGTGTCAACGTTGAGGAATGTGGCTCGCTTCGGAACTATAGGGAAATTGGCAACAAGATTCATAGGGCCATTTCCCATAATAGAAAGGATTGGACAAATGGCCTATAGAGTAAAGTTGCCAGAGAGATTATCCCGCGTTCATGATGTTTTCCACGTTTCTCATTTACAGAAGTGTTTGCATGATACCGCGGAAGTAGTTAAGCCCAGTGTATTGGAAGAAGTAAAGGTGGAAGGGAGGCGACAGTCAGACGAGTTACTTCCCGTATTCTTGGATCAAAAATCAAGAAGCTATGCAACAGAGAAGTCAAGTTGGTGAAAGTTCAGTGGGGAGATAACCCAGAGGATGTAATTTGGGAAACCTAAGGCAAGATTCGTGCTTCGTACCCTTTTCTTTTCAAGGGTATGTTCTTAACTTCTTTTTCTAAAGCTTTTATCTATGCTTGTTTCCATCATTTAAGTGTATCATATCGATCGAATCTTCGACCTTTAGGTAGGAATCCCATGGATGTAAACATATGTTTGAGACATGTTATGTTTGGTGGATGCAAGTGTTTGCTAGTGGTTGCTCGTGGATGCATATACACACACATTAAGCACTAGACCGACTTAATCACTCCCATATTGCATATGGATGTGTGTGCATTTTCTTTTCTTTTTATGGATGAAATTAGATGTATCATCATATGGATGTTGCATTTGAACGGATTGTTTGTGCACACATATAGAACTTATATGATAGGATTGTTGAATACATGTTGTATTCATGACACTAACATACAATGCATTAAGGAGGTCGACTGAATCAGTAGACCACTTGATCTTTGCATTAGTATTGGGACATATACAGACACCTTCGCACACATTCATATAAACATTAGAAGTCTTTAAGGACAATGGATTCCTGTGATTGGTGGATGAGTAGACGGTTAATGGATGGTATATACATTCTTCTTAACTTGGAGATTTCAGGGACGAAATCCATTGAGTAGGGGAGAATGTAACACTCCGTGATTTTAATAATACTAAAAGAGGATAAAGTAAATATAATTAATTTAATATTTAGAATTAAGGGAAATGGACTACACCATTGCGTCCGTCTCGAAATTTTGGTCAAGATAGACATTTGGTTTGCATAAAACAGACATCGTATGAAGAAGTTATGAGGGTTTGAAGTTTGTATACATGTAAGATAATTATATATATATATATATACATACATATATATATATATATATATATATAAAATTAAATCAGAAATCAGAAAGGCGTTCAAAAATAAAAAATTCAGAGGCGGCAAATCTCCCGCGCCAAGGGAGTCGACCCCATGGAAGGGGTGTCGAACCCAGGGTTGACCCCTCAAGGGGGTGTGGACCCATGGGTCGACCCCCCTAGGGCTGTGGTGGCAGGATGAATTCTGGGGTTGATAGCTATAAATATAGGCTCGTTTCTCTTATTTTCTTACACTAAAATCAATCGAGGCCTAAATGCTATTGGTGCCTGGACTGAATCAAATCCTTTTCTTCTTCTACAAATCAAGTTTAGAGATTCAAGTGTAGATCTGTTCTTCTTCTATTTTCTAGATCCAAACGTTGTGAGTTTTAGTTGCCTTTAAATTTAAATAATTAAAAGTAAAGCATGATATGACTGTAATTTAGATTTATGCCTGTGACTGAATCATATCAGATCTATTGTAATTTGTGAATCCATGATATTGTAATTTGGATATATGCCTGTGACTGTATCATACCAGATCCATTGTAACTTGTGAATCTATGACATTCTGAATTAACTATGACTTGGATCTTAACCTTTATCATGTCAGATCTACTTTTTATTATAGATCTAATTCAATATTTAGATCATCTTGTACCTATCATGTTATGGGTAATATGGATCTGTCATTAGTTAGACATCTAAATCCTAGTTTAGATCTAATCATGCCTATTATGACATCCCTACTATGTTAGAATCAGTTTTACTATTACAAGTTCACTAGATCTGTCCTTATATGTCCATCTTAACATTGTGTTATTAAATGTTTATGTCAATTTTGCTAGAATAATCATTTCTGTCATCTTCCCTTCGCCCTTTCCCTTTTATTTTCTTTATAGCCTGGCAACTTTCAAGCCTAGGCATGTTACTAAAACGAGCGAATGCGTTAAACGAGGAACGAGGGGTAAAATATTGAAATTGGCATAAATTGGTAATAGGAAGTTTAGGCATGACCTGAATGAAATATGTGAATATTAATTTGGCATAACTGGAGTAATGTTTATGAACAAGAAATTGGGCATATAATTCATAATGGAAAAAAAGAGGCATGAACACCTATAAACACACAGGTAAAGATTGGCTAATAATGGAAATGCCTAGAATTACGATAACTTGAAATTGTAAACCGTGCTTAGGCACGAGGTTAGATTGCACTTGTGGTGGAAGTCTGCCCGGAACCGACCGACATATCCAACGACCACAAGTGGTGAATCTAATGTGGGAAGCCTAAGTGCACAAATATGAGACGTGCTAAGACACGAGGTTAAGCCCGATTTGTGTAATAAGTCTGCCTGGACCTGCCCGGCATTTCCAGCATCCACAATTTGTAGGCTTAATGTGGGAGGTCTAGCATATTGTAACCATAAATGAATATATGGTAATAAACTTGAATACTTAACCTAGTGGAATCCATAGGGATTATATGAACATGAACTTGAGTTGGGGTTAAGTAAATTTGTTTGGATAGTGAGTGGGTTAAGTAAATTTGAGGGGGTGGGTAATATTTATATATAGGCTCACAAACTTAACCTTATAAGGTTATTTAATTAAATACACCTAGTGGTAAACATAACCTATGGAAATGTTGGAGTTATATAATTAAAGACAGCTTTTTAGGTAAGCATAACTTGTAGAAATGATAGGGTTATGTAATTAAAGACACCTAGTGATATACATAACCGATGGAAATCCTAGTGGGGATACCAGACAAGGGAGGGGAGCTTGTATCATGTTGTGTGGGACCCATTTCAGTCAGTAACCTTAATAGGTATCAAACAAGTACTCCAAACTAGGTCGTAGTTGGGGCACGCTTACTAGGCTGATTGTAAGAGATCCAAATGAGGAGAAGGGTGTGGGCGGCACAAACCGACCGGGGACATGTGCGTGCATGAGCCGGGCAGAGGGGGCTAAGACGACTGTGACACCAGTAGATATGGTTGTGCACATCAACGAAGGGTTGCCACTTTAGGAAAGTGATACCTCCTACTGTGGGGCCGATACAGGGTATCTACGGAGTAGGGAGCCAATCGATTAGGGTAGTGGTTAGGATACATCGAGACGTATGTCTAAGTCTACAATCTTGTTGGGATCATCTCATTCTGGTGATACTTGGATTAGTGCAGAGAATCATATAATCTTTAGTGAAGCATATACGCTCCATCATGTTTACCATGTCATACCTATCTTATATGTTGTTATCTCTCTCTTATCCACTTTATATGCATGTCATGATGCTTTTACTTATTTACTTGCTAAAAGTAACTGGACTCGCCTGACTTTATGTCTGACCCTTTTTGTTTCCTCTTCTTTCTTCCGTTTCGCTCCAGGTTCTCAAGGTGAGAATAATCAGGCTTGACCATGATTCTGCTTTCATTTTGCTGGAGCTTCTTAGATGTATGGCTCAAGCTCCTATCCTTGCTACTATGGCTATATTTTATTTGGTGAAATTTTGCTTCTTTTATGTACTCTGATGTTTTAAAGTACAAGAAAGTAGTTTTTATGATGTATTGATTTTGTGTATTTCAGACATGTGATGTTTATGAACCACGATGCTTTATGATTTATAAAGTTTTTAATTCCGCTGTCATTTTATATCTATCTTATAACATTTCTATTTCTGTTTACCTATAACGCTTCACTAAACTTAATGCATTCCTTTTGTGAGTGACATTAACGGACGTGGGGTGTCACAGAGGCAATGCCTTTACATATCTGTTAGGTTTCAATATTGTTTGATCAATGAAATATGTTTGCATCAAGCTCATAACCGAACCCTTAACCAGGCCCATATCAGGATGTACTGAGCGTAGTTCAGTCAGGTGATGAATGTAGAGTTGATATGTACCACATAGGTATAACTTGTTTGATCATAGTGGTATAACTTGAATTTATCTCCTGATAATGTTTGATTAATTGTATAACTTGTGTTTATAAATAGGTACCGTGGTAGATAACAAAGTCTTCCATCCATGGAACTACGATTTCTACTTGTGCTCTCATGTAGGGATGACTGAGCCCTTAACCTAGACCATATCAGGATGGACTAAGCGAGTCCCAGTTCAATCAAGTGATGAATGTAGAATTATTATGTACCACATAGGTATAACTTATTTAATCAGAGGTATAATTTGAATTTATCTCCTGATAATGTTTGATTAAATTGTATAACTTGTATCTTATAAATACGTACTGTGGTAGATAACAACGTCTACCATCCAAGGAACTACGATTTCTACTTGTTCTCTCATGCAGGGATGAGGCATAAGTATTAATTTCCAAAACATCAAAATTTCCAAAGGTGCGGTTAGTTGCACAAGTTATTACTTGTGCAACTAACGTCACCTTTGGAAATTGATTGGCATATAACCAAAATAAAAGGATGCACAATGCTTTGGCATTACCTACATTCAATGAGATTGGCATTGATGAGTGTACTATTGGAAGACTTCACCATGACTTAATATAACAAAATTTGCTTTAAAGGGAATTATAATTTGTAGCGGCGAACAATATCAGAGTTATTTACATATATCAAAATATATGTATTTTATTTTAGTATAATTAATTGGATTTAAATAAAATACATGAAGTATATATATATATATATTTAAGTTCAACGATATATATATAGGTAGTGTTCCTATTCTTCTATTGGAAATATCAAGGTTAATGGTCTTGTACATTATTTTAATATAACCTGATTTGGAAATATCAATATGAATGGTACTGAACATTTCAATATTGGTTTTGAACATTTCAATGTTTAGGGTTATAAAATCACCGTACATTTTAGATATCGCTTTCAAATTTCAAAAGCAACATCATCTAATATGTATTCATATATTTAAATATCTAACTTTTCATATACAGAACCCATTTATCATGAAGCCCAATAGGTAAACTTTATCAACATTTAAGTATGAATATCTATACGCCTTTTTGATAATTCAGCTTACACACCCAGATTCATATGTACATATAGACTCATATGAACATCCATAAGAAAATTAAGCAAAAGATAGCAAGCTTCCTACCAAAAACTGGTACACTAACATGAATTGTCCATATACATCTGTACATACGATTTAAACAATATCATACATGTAACACATTGTCACACTGCCTTATACAGTTTTATTTACAACAAAATATACACAACCAGTTATTTATATATATACACGAAATATTTTGAAAATGAAAGACAAGTCACACCTGTTTAATTTTCAAAATCATAACCATAGTAGACGGATGCTACTGGTGACCCATCCATGTGAATTCCTCCTTTTATCTGAACAATTTCAAGTTATATTTAGGCAATACGGCACCCCCTGTTTAAAACAATTTTAATCATAGGGTTAGCTCAAATTATATACATCAAATGTATCAAATTTATGTGAAGTAGCTCAAATATATCAAATGTATATATTCAGCTAAACATATTTTCAAGCAGTAAGGATCAAACACTTATGTACAGTAACTTGTAAATTGATTCCAATGTTAAATTATTATCGATATATAGTCAATATTGAATCAAATATCAAGTTATTGTTGCTGTAATTAATGAATCATTTTGTAGAAAAATGTGTATATATATATGTATGTATGTATATGTATGTATATTTATCAATATAAATATCAATCAGAACATCAGTATTTACATAGTAATGTGCTTATCCATACATAAAATCATATTATGTCAAGAAAAGGCAGAGTTAAACTCTAGTCTTTCTTACAAAAGGGATCAGGGCTATATATATGCTGGAAAATTTGTATGTGATAAAATATAAAAACAAATAAAAGAATTTAACAACATCCATTTATTACTGCATACCAATGTTTTGAAACATGCATCAAACTTGTAAAAATGTTTGCAAACTATTTGCACTAATATTCATATAACTAATGTTTACAAAAGGGTCTTAAAATGCAAATCAACCTATAGCTAATCATAAAGCAACATAAGATTATACATATATATATATTCATATATATATACACACACACACATACAACTGTCAGGATTATAACACAAATAATCAATATCATATATTTCCTTATATATCTATTCGCAACAGTGTTTGAATATTTATCATGTAAATATAAAACTGCACATCCGCATATGTAATTCAAGTTGGCATCATTATATTTCATACATATGTATTCACTTCCAAAAAGAGCAATCAATTCTTCAAAATAGTGATTACTTTGTTAAGTATATATATACATCTTCAATAAGGTATAGTACAATTTATATCTTCATGTAATTTAATGGTGATTGACGTATTAATACGTGTGAGAATTACTTATAACATGAACATCATTTAAGTGATCCTAACTTCTTTGTACAAACACATAGTATTTCTACATTTGAAAAGATGGTTTATATGAAAAACATATGCATCAAACAACGCGATTTTAAATCCAAAAACCAGCAAGTCATACTTGCTTTGGTTATAGTGTCAATGTACAATATAGATTTGTCAATATATATATATATATATATATATATGTATATATATATAAGCTGCATATATAAACTTATATCATATATAGCACGTAATATCTAGATATTTGGTATACTATTAGCAAATCATATTTTCTATTTCATACAACTACAACTACATCATGTTTAGGTTTAACGATAATCTTGGAGTTTTATGGGATAATAGTCACACAAATTATTATTAAAACTTGACTTTGTTTTAATTCAGCCACTTATTAAATATATCAATATGTATATCTATATTACTATAGGTTTATTTCAACATATGAAATATAAAGGGAAGTATAACTGAGAAAAATTATCCAGTATATATTCATGTTAATATACACATGCAATATTCTCTTACAAAACATATTTTATATATAACTTGTCTGGTACATATAAGAGAGTTAACATTATAACTTAAAGTAAACCAAACTCTATATCCCATGAATACAATATCCAAAAGAACACAACTCAAATACATTGGTCAAAACTAAAACTAGGGTATTATTTGGATCTGAAATCATAGAAGATTAATATAAGTCTCATTATAAATCAGAAACCAAAGAGGTCTCTACTGAGTATATTTCCAAATATCGATATGATGCATCAAATTATTTTGATCAAGACAAAACCATTTACTACATAATCATCCATTTCGAGCATGTGTTTTAACAGTGATGCATCTTCCAAGTTATTATAGTGGATGGCTTTCTTATATTAATTGGGCTCATATTGAATATTATCATCATTAATTTAAAATAGCATATGGTTTTAATGCTAGGATAAAATAAAATAAAATAAACATGCAATTATCTTCATCAAACATGAACTCAATGCTTTTTGCATGTTAATTTACAGAAAACCATAAAACAGAACACATTTACGTGTAGGCCTAAAATACGTCTACAATCAGTTTATCCCTCCACTATATAGTATTTCAAATTAAAATTGGGATAACATTGTGATTGTCAAAATATCTGTAATAATCCGGAAATCTGAGCCAATTCAAAATTTTTATTTTGGCAATTTTATCAAATTTTGAGTATTTAAAATGAATTATTTTAAATAATAACGACGAGAAATTCATTTTGAATAGAATTAGAATGTATATATTTATTTGAATCATCGTTAGAATATAAATATTTATTTTAAATTATAAAAGGAATTGAAAATGGCGCGGTAGTTCGAAAATTCGATTTCAAAGTTCAAATGAATGTCCAGGATTCAAAATAAACCGGATTTTAACGAAACCAAAAATATTAGAATCTAATTGAGAATATCTTTCCAAGAATCCGAGAAATCAAAATTTCATAGCGGCGATAAAAAGTTATGTCCAGTTGAAAATTCAGAATAGTCGCTATGGAATTCTGGCCCTTAAAAACGGAAATTTTGCAAATGACCTCGGTTTTCGACGAAACCACTTTTGTTGGATCCGTGATGTCAAGATATTGCTAGATTCCAAAATTCGTAATTTTTTGAATCAATATGTGAGCGTGGCGAAGGAAAACGCATTTGACTAGTTTAAGTTAATTTTAATCGACTGGAAAATGGCTATTTTTTCAAACGGTCTCAGAATTTGACAAAATTAGTTTCATTAGGACCGTATCGTCAATATGAAGCTAGAAAATATTTTTCAGGAATTTTTAGAGTCAGTATGTGGCCCCGGTAAATTGAAATGTGCATTCAAATTCAATATATAGAGTTATATTTTGATTTTGATGAAAACTGATCGAAACGATCGAATCGGCCTGTGAAACATATGCCATTGTGTTCGGAATGGGGGTAATTAGCTAAGGGCGACAGTCGTTGGGTTTGAATTGGAGTTCGGATTGATGAACAAGTAAAATTAGAATTAAATATTATTATAATTATGTATATATATTCATGTTTCCCTCATTCCAAAGTCAAACCCTTTTATTTCTTCAACCGTGGTCAAACTGGGAAGCCGTCGTTCATTTTTCCTCCCTCAAAGCAAAATCATGCCCTTTCTAAATTCAAAAGAAATCAAATAAATTACTACAAATCACCAAACACTTGTATTTGGATTCACAAAAGGATTCTCTTCGATCCTATATGCCTTTTATGGGGTGCGACGCCCATTTCCTAGGGCTCGAAGTTTTACAGTAAATTAGGGCCGTTATTTTTGGGATTTAGGGGCTTTAGTTCGATTTTTGGACATTGAAATCGTGTTTATGGCCTTGTGAAGGTTCGTCTATGTAAAGTTTGATGAATTCGATGCTTAAAAGTTTCGATGTCTTTACTACAGGCGTGGTGGAGGGCTGAAAGTCGGAACTGGATTGGGGCATTCGAATTTGATGTTATTGACATAGGGTAGGAGAGGTTGGGATGAGGTAAAGGATGCTATTTCCTATAAGAAAAATCATGTTTTTGTATGTAGCATTGTTGTAAAAAAATCAGTTTTTTTTATGAAGCCTTGTTGAAAAAAATCAGTTTTTTTTTTCATATATAACATTGCATTTGTTTTTAAAATAGAACTTGCATTTATTTTTAAATTAGAAATTTGCATTGATTTTTCAAATGAATTTTTTATTGATTTTTCAAATGAATTTTGCATTGATTTTTCAAATGAAATTTGCATTGATTTTTCAAATAAAAATAGCAATATAAAAATATGATTTTTATATATGTATGGTATTAAAAATGTGATCTTTATAATGTAAACATCGTTTTAAAAATGTGATTTTTATTATGAACAGCGTGAAAAAGATTGAGTAGAGATTTCGGGCAAATCCAATCGATCAGAAATTCATAAAAGAATGATGGAGTGGAACCCCAAGGTGAGAACTTCTCACTTTTAATTTAATTTTCTAGTTAAAATATATACTAGGATGCAGACGATGTTTAGTAGCACCCGACACCCGTCGTCCACAGACCATGGACGACTTGTTTGTTGGTTTGTTTGATTTTGATGTGTAGTTGATTGTGTGATGTGGATTGAAATAAAAATATTTTTATAGTTAAAAATAGAATTTTTAACGTGTATATGAAATGAAATAAATTAATATAAACAAATCAAACGATTTGTTTATACACACACATTTGACTGATATTAATTGGGACGATAAATTTTACACATCGCCCAACTGCACAAATAAAATCTGTGTTTGATTGTTTGAAAACCCACACGGGTATTGGGATGATATATGACATACACTAATCCAAATAATTAGCTGTATGTCGATCGATTGATTGACAGGCTGTTATAAGCGTTGAATATTTATATTTGATGCTTATACAGTGTGGAACGCACTTTGGATGATGGTTGGATGTTTATCGTCATTGTTGTATATATGAATTTGATGAAATCCATATAACTGAAATTATATGGTAATTGACTGTGTCTGATTCCAGTTCAGAATTATCGAATAATTTAAAAATAATATTCTTTGAATATTGAAATGTGAAGCCGTGTTAAGTAGTTACACGCCATTTTAACACGAACGGGGATTTTGTCGATTTTATAATGAATATTGAAAGTGATTTCAAAATCGAATATTTAGAAATGAATTCGAAATGAAATTGAATAGAAATGAATTCGAATTGAAATTGAATTGAATTGAATTCGAATTGAAATTGAATAGAAATGAATTCGAACTGAAATTGAATAAGTTTAAAATTCAAATTGAATTAAAAACGAACTGAAATTGAATTAAAAATCGATTTGAAATGAATTTAAAATGAATTTATAAGGAAAAATTCAATTTTGATTTGAATTTGAAATGAAGTTGAAATCGTTTCGAAAACGAATTTAAAACGATTTACAAAATACGTTTTAAAAGGAAATCGACGAAATATATATATTATATATATAGTGGCCTGAATAGAACGCGCCGCGGCAGTTCGCGAATTTCAACCATTGACTTCGAATGGATATTACGGGAGATCCGACCGTCGGATTCTCCTAAAACTGGAACCTTGGGTTCGTAGAAATTAGAATTCTAACGGTTGGATTTGGAATTATGTCCAAATCAAATTTGGAAAAGATCGCTGTAAGTGCAGTTCGATGGCCATCGATGGAAATCGACTGTACGGGCCTTGGTAAAATGATTAAAAATAGTAATAATTTGTGTAAAATCATAAGAAATGATTTGGGAAGAATTGGGATGAAAAACTCCATATTTGAAAAGATGAAAATAGATTTTTATCGAATTGAACTAGTTTTGAACTAGAATTATAATTCAATTTTTTTTAATAAATAAATTGAATTTGTAAAGGGTTTTAAAAGTAACCAGAATTTCCAACAATTGAATTGGAATGGATTTGAATCGAAATTGTCTTTGGAATATTTCGATGTTGGATTTCGTGATTATACAGATAGCGTTATGGAAATTTGAAAGATATATAGATATCGTTATTTTCAATACGATATTTGTTGGTCATAGAATTTGATATTGAATATAAGCCGATATATTTTCTATTCAGAGCCTTGTATTTAATATCAAATGTGTTTACACCAAAAATGGTCCAAACACCTCAGGTACAAAGCGGTACTAAAAAATGTTTACACCAAAAATGGTCCAAACACCTCAGGTACAAACCTGTACTTCACCAATTTGGTAGGGAATAAAATGGAGCCGTATTCAATCAGTAATTCAAAGTAGAAAAATGCAGAAAAAAGGTAAGAATAGAGACGAGGTTTAGAGTGGTTCGGCCGTTAATGAGGCCTACGTCCACTATGAAGATGATTTGTAATCTCATGATATGAATTACAAAGTACATCAATTCTCTCGGCATCATACACTTCCATTTTCGCCTAATACAACCTTTTTTATGTACTTTAATCTAGGAAATTATATAAGAAGATGGTTGAATTTGAGGAGAAAGAGGATGAATGGATGATTGAGATTGATGATGTTTTGGTTCTCTCTGAATCACGAAATTGAGCTTGACGCCGTGGCCAGATCCGTGGTTTGTGGCAGAGTTTGGCAGCACTTCGTGATTCTTCCGATCTTTTTCTTCCCCTTTTTCCAGTGGTGGCTATGGTATATTTATAGGTGAGTCATCGGTTTGAAATCCCTTTCTTGCCTTGTAAATCTCTAATTCTACTAATTACAATCGGGCCATTGGCCTGTTGTCGCCAGCTGTCATTAGCTGTCTTAGGCTGTCATGCATAGATAGCTTTTTTGGGTCGGACGCCTTATGTAGTTTGAGCGGGTTCGTGAGAGTGGGCGCTTCTGTGCGGGTGACCATTTTTAGGAGGCCTTGTAGGAACGGGACGCAAGTCTGGGATTGGTTCTTCATTGTTTCCTGCGCGACTGATTGCTTTAGTTTTAGGGATGCTCGTTCTCTTATTGCTTATGCAGGATGTGATCGTTCTGGCTTATGTTGGATGGGAGACTTGCTTCATGCTGATGCTTGGTATAGCCTCATTTCCATATGAGCGACCGGTCTTAGTCTCCGCGCCTGAATCTTGATTTGGACCCAAGTTTTAGAATCGCACACTGCATCATGCCATCCGGTTGTACTTGGTCGGCCTGATTTGTTCTGGGCTTGACATTCAGTACTTGCTCTTGTGACCGTTCTTTTCCATTACGAATGCTTTAAGTGCTTTAGTGGCTTTATGTACGAACGACCTTGGTGATGTTAGCAACATATCACTTGTTTAATGTGCGCGTGGACTTTTAGGGATTAACACTTGCCCCTCGAAGCTTGTGATTTCTTTCAATGAGGAATTACTGGCTTCGACATATCTGATCGCACATTGTTGTATAAGTTTGTTGGTGGGTCGTTCGCTCAAGGATTATAGTTGCTCCAATGGTGTTATCTCTTTCCTGAGCGAAAGGCGTTTGGACTACCCTGTCATTATTTTGAACTGGTGCCAGCTGGTTTCTGATGGGATGTTTATGCCAGTATCTGAGTTTTAGGCTGACGTGGCCAGGATCCTTTGGATGTTTGCCTTTTAATCTCCCTTTCTGTTTTCTTCGTTCCTTATTTGCCTTGCTTTTATCTTTCTCCAGTAAGATTCCTTAATTGAGAGAGAAAGAAAATTCCGCTTTTTTTTGCAACTGAGGTTTACTGATTTCTATTCATGCTTTTCTTTCTTTTGAGCCTTATAGTTGTCCCTTGACTGTTTTCAGGATGGTGCCATCACCAGAACGACGCCAACGGGAGGTTTTTTACTTGGGTGTCTCTACAGACGAGATCCAGTCAATTGGTCAGTCGTCTGTGAATTCTCCTTTTGCCCCGTTGTACTCAGAGCTTCAGACGATCATCAACAGGCCTCGTCATACGCTTGGTCCTTGTCCTCCATGGCTATCCAAGCATTTTCAGGAGTGAAGTTTACAAGGAGTATGTTCTAATGTGAATATATCTCCGTTTGATTCTCAGACTTTCTCTCATGAGATGGTGGAGGCGAAAAGTCAGATGCTGGCTCGCCTCGAGACTGCTGCGTATCAATTTGGGGAGCATATGGACTCACTAAAGAACCATTCTGCGAAGCGGATGGATGGGTGGTGCTCGTTGGCTTGCGATCTCCAAAAACTTCACAAAGATAGCCTTGAGCAAATTTCCGTTCTGGAGAATGACAAGGTAAGGTTGATTCAAGCCCTTAGGTTCAGAGATAGCTTGGTGGCTGCTTTCCCTTCCGGAGGTGTTGAGCTGGTGGCTTCAGATCCAGCTGGCGGACTCACGTCTGGCGCTGTTCCAGCAAAGAGGAAAGTGGTTAGGCCTAGGAAGGTAAGATATCTATGATTCCTTTCCCCTTGACTGTTTTGCTCTTTTGGATTTTAAGGCCGGTTGTATAAGCGGGTGCCGGTCCTCGCTTGCGATGTTTTGCTGGTTGCTTGTGGTGATTTGCATTCGCTCTATGGCACACACTTCTGTGATTGTTGTCTGGTTGGTTTGATGATGCCCTTCATATTTTGGCCACACTATGTTTTCCTTACCCTGTTTTAGCAATACGTAAATATATGTATCTTTTATCTTTCCGCAATGGTCATACGTTAATATCGTATTACTAAGCATTCGTATATTCGTTAGTATCGCATTACAGTTAATCTTGTAGCGCCCCATTAGGTTGGGATTAGCCAGTCTTAAATATTCGTCTTTTGCTTGTAGAATTTTTAGATTGTTTTATCGTTGGCCATTTAAGCCGTTTAGATTTTTAATTAAACATCCTGTTTGTCTGTTTGGGGTGTTTTCGTGAGGCATTTTAATCCGTGCCCCCATGGGAGGACTTGGGTTCCAATGTAGAATCCAAACTTGACTTTAGTTGACTTGGTTAACAACAAAGAACAAGATTGAACACCCCCATACGGCTAGGATTTCTGCTTTTTTACCCCCATTCGGCTGGGATTTCTGCTGTAATCCAACCCTGGCTTTGTTGACTTGGTTAACAACAAAGAACAAGATCAGACACCTCCTTTCGGTAAGGGTTTTTACGAACCACGTCGGTTTTTGCCGACTTCACATTTTTGTCGATTTTTGCCGACTTTGCATTTCACCCAATGAAATAGATACTGGCCCTCTTCAATGAAAAAATTAAGAAATTTTCTCAAGGCGGGGAATCCTCGTATCCTGCACCTAATATGAAGGTGTTTCCTTGATGGGCTCAACAAATTTTTATTCGAGGGACCTTTTTGTTTTGAGGTGCTTTTGTTTCAGCATTGACTGGCACCAAGCCCTTTGTTGGCCCAAAATTATGAGATCCATCATTTGTTGAGGAAAGTTGGAACTCTTCATTTTTATGCTTCCTGGTCGATCGTTTGCCTACACAAGGAAGTAAATTTTTAGCAGGAGCTTGTGAATGGGTAGCCTGCGTGTGTAATCATGATTACATATTCAAGTATTCTATACTTAAATGCAAGAACTTTACAAACTTCACAGCATTTTCTATGTATTTGGATAACATGTTATATGAAATAAAGTCGAATATGCTCGCTATTCCATGCTCGTGGAATTTGATCCCCATCTGTGGTGACCAGTTTGAAGGTTCCATCCTGGAGCTTCTGGCTTATCACATAGGGTCCTTCCCAGTTGGGCCCGAAGACTCCAGTACCGGTCATTATCTTTTTTAAGACAAGGTCTCCAACCTCGAAAGTCCTATGTTTGACTTTCGAATTGAAGTGCCTGGCCACTCTTCTCTGATGTGCAGCTACTTTGAGTTCTGCTTCCTTTCTTCTTTCCTCAAGTTGGTCGAGAGCTTCGAGCTGTAGCTTCTCGTTCTCCTTGGGGTCAAAATGTATCCTTCTGTGGGTAGGGACCTCCAATTCCACAGGGATCATGGCTTCCGATCCAAAGGATAAAGAAGAAGGAGTATGCCCTGTTGCTGTTTTGTATGTGGTGCGATACGCCCATAATGCCAGCGGGAGTTCGTCTACCCATGCGCCTTTAGCTTTTTCGAGCCGCTTCTTGATGGTGGTTTTGATGGTTTTATTCACCCCCTCCACCTTCCCATTCGCTTGTGGATGAGCGACTGCTGAAAAGCTTTTTTGGATTTTGTATTTGGTGCAAAAACTTTGGAACTCGTCACTTTCAAACTGGGTCCCGTTGTCTGAGATTATCTTTTCGGTACCCCAAACCTGCATATGATATTTTTCAAAACGAAGTTGATGACTTTCTTTGAAGTTATAGTAGCCAACGGCTCTGCTTCAGCCCACTTCGTAAAATAATCTATGGAAACAATTGCGTATTTGAAACCAGATTTTGCAGTAGGGAGAGCTCCTATGAGGTCGATGCCCCAGACAACGAATGGCCACTGGCTGACCATATGGGTTATTGTTGTGGATGGCAGCCTTGGGATTTTGGAAAACCTTTGGCACCTATCGCATCTCTTGGTGTAAGCCATGGCATCTTTGTTGATGTCTAGCCAAAAGTAACTGTATTGTAGGATCTTCTTAGCCAAGGTTTGTCCACCAGTGTGACCTCCACATTCCCCTTCGTGTAACTACGCCATGATCGCCTTAGACTCCCTTTCCGTGACGCAGCGAAGTAAAGGTTTGGAAAACCCTTGTCTATACAGTCATTCATCTTGAATAAGGTATAAGGAAGCCTTTCGCAAAACTTTCCTTCGGAGTTTAGATTCGGTTGGAAGTTCCCCGATTGCGAGGTATTCTCTAATTGGCGACATCCACGAATTAGGCTCATTGGTTGTCTCCATGACCCAATCCATTTCAACCTGTTTTATGCTTGGACTGGAAAGGACTTCTACTGGGACTAAGCCAGTTAGCAGAGCATTCCCTGTGCTTGCATACTTGGCTAACAAATCGGCTTTAGTATTTTCTTCTCTGGGAATATGGGATATGGTGTAATGCTCGAGGGATTCCAACAGCTTCATGGCTTTGGCAAGATAGTCTGGCAGGTTGTCTGTTTTCGCTTGGAATTCTCCCAAGATTTGGCACACTACGAGCCGAGAATCGCTAAAGATTCGCACAACCTTTATTTGCAATTCTTTCGCTAGCTTTATTCCTACGATGAGGGCTTCATAATCGGCTTCATTGTTGGTTGATTGGAAATCTAGCTTTAAGGCATAGCATAAAGATCTTCATTTGGGGGTTTCGAGAACCACCCCTGCCCCAGAACAACGGTCGTTCGATGCCCCGTCTACAAACAGCTTCCATTGGATGCTAGTATTATCGTCATCTTCTTCCTTTACCTCCCCCCGATCGGTAAATTCTGCGATGAAATCAGCAAGCGCTTGCCCGTTGATTGCTCTCCGAGGATGATACGTAATGTCATACTGACTGAGCTCTATATTCCATTTTAGCAATCTACCGGAGGTCTCCGGTCGAGACAAGACCTGCCTTAGGGGTTGGTCTGTGAGAACCTTAATGGGATGAGCCTGAAAGTAGGGGCGGAGTTTCTTCGATGCGATGAGCAAGCAATACGCTAGCTTTTCAAGTTTTGGATAATTGAGCTCTACCCCGGATAACCTCTTACTGATGTAATAGACTGGTTTTTGCACTTTCGAGTCCTCTCTGATCAGCGCTGCGCTCAGAGCGTGGGAAGATACTGCCAACTATAAGAATAAGTCTTCCCCATCGCTAGGTTTCGATAACATAGGTGGCGTTGCCAAATGCTGAACCAATTCTTCGAAAGCCTTTTGACACTTAGGGGTCCATTGTATCTCCTTCTTCCCTTTCCTGAGGGCGTCGAAGAAAGGAAGACATCTATCTGTCTCTTTGGATATGAAACGATTCAAGGATGCTATTTTCCCGTTCAAACACTGAAGCTCCTTCTTGGTTCCCGGAGCACGCATTTCCCTTAGGGCTGAGATCTTGGCTGGATTAGCTTCTATACCCCTAGCGTTGACCATGTATCCAAGGAACTTACCTGAACCGGCACCAAAAGAACACTTCAAGGGATTTAGCCTCATACCGTATCGCCATAAGACATCAAACATTCAGGCCAGATCCTCCAAGTTGTCCATTGCTCTTTTTGATTTGACCAGCATGTCATCAACATAAACCTCCATAGTTCTGCTGATTTGCGTTTTGAACATGGCATTTACCAGTCGCTTGTAAGTTGCTCCTGCGTTTTTTAGACCAAATGGCATCACCTTATAGCAATAGAGACCGAGATCAGTAATAAAGCTAGTGTTTTCTTGATCGGGGCCGTACATCATAATTTGATTGTAGCCTGAATATGCATCCATGAAAGACAACAGTTCATGACCGGCCGTGGAATCCACTAACTGATCGATTCTGGGTAAAGGGAAACTACCTTTCGGACAGGCTTTATTTAGGTCAGAATAATCTACACAGACCCTCCATTTGCCGTTTGACTTCTTTACGAGTACCAGGTTGGACACCCATTACGGGTATGTAGATTCTCTGATAAAGCTGTTCTCCATCAATCTGTCGACTTCTTCTTTCAAGGCGCGCGACCTTTCTGGCCCTTGGGATCTCCTACTTTGTATCACAACCGGAATGTGCGGGTCAATGTTTAGCTTATGGACCGCGACGTCGGAGGATATGCCGCACATGTCAGAATGATCCCATGCGAACACATCCAGGTTAGCTCTCAAGAAGGTAATCAAATGGCTTCTTAATTCAGGGCTTAGCCTAGATCCTATATTCAGTGCACGGTTCGGGTCCTTTGGGTTTACAACTATAGGGATCGTATCTTCGGCTGAAGTCGCCCTCTCGTCCTCTACACTGGCTTCCCTAGGTTCAATCTCCTTTTGCGCTCCACTATGTTCACCAGTGTATGGACCTTTCTTTGATTGCTATAAGGGGGAGCTTTGGACGCGGGAGAGAGCCTCCTCATCCTTCCCTGACTCTCTTCTCTTGACTTCTCTTAGCTCTGGCACATAGCAATCTCTCGCAGTGATTTGGTCGCCCCTGATTACGCCGATTCCTTTTTCAGTTGGGAATTTCATAGTCAGGCACCATGGTGCTAACACTATCTTGAAACCTGAAAGAGTCGGCCTCCCAAGGAACGCATTATAAGACGAAAACTCGTTTATTAGGACAAAGGTTTGTAGCATAGAAGCTCGACGCTCCCCATTTTCCAATTCAACAGATAAGTCTATTGTTCCAATGGGTTGTGTGGCCTGGCCAGTGAAGCCGTGGATTTTATTTGGGTATGCGCGCACCTTTGCCATAGGGAAGATTCATCTTTTTGAAAGTATCTATAAAAAGTACATTGACCGATGCTCCAGTGTCAACCAAGACCCTTCTTACCACCGCAGGTCCGAGACCAATTGTGATTACCATGGCATCGATGGTTGGTGTAGTGAGGCCCTCTGCGTCTTTATCTCTGAATATCACGTCATCGGCTGAGGTCTTGCACATCTTTGCTGGGAGCTCGTTATTTAGGACCATGATTCCTAACTCTACTGTAGCGTCTCTTAATTCACTGGCGTATCTCTCCATATCCTCCAAGCTGCTCCCGGCTAGGTGGGGGCCTCCGAATATCATGTTGACTACTGGCCTCGTGTCAGCCGACACTGGAGCTTCCTCGTTCAAGCTTGGCTGGCAAGTCGTACTGTTATGTCCATGTGCGGCTGGGGGTTCTTGGGAGTTTCTGACATATTGCCGAAGTCGGTTGTTCATGATGAGTTCCTTAATCAAGCTCTTCAGGTGGCGGCATTCGTTGGTGTTGTGTCCTGGCTGGCTGTGGAACCGGCAGAATTTTTCGGAATTTGCCTGCTGCTTCGACACTCTCTGTGGTTTCATTTGAGGAAAAAGGCCCGAGTCTTTTGCAGCTTGATAGATCTTCTCTGGGGTTTCATTCAGAAGGGTTAGTTCATACGGTTTGTACAACCGCGTTCTCTTATAAGTTTTGTTATCCCCCTCGTCATTTTCCCTCTTTTGCTTCACATCGTTCTTCTGCTCAACTCTAGACCCATGGTTTTTTCTCTTCTACCGCGGTGATGCCCTCCGCAGCCTTCTGGACACCTGGAGCTTCGTCCTCCACGCTCATGTATTCTTCATCCTTCTTGTAGAACTTCCTTAGGGTCTTTGGCTTTTTCATCTCGAGCCACTTTCCTAATTCTGACTTCTTGTCGATAACTCCTTTCATTGCAACCAACAGGTACCAGGGCTCAGGCTCTACAACCTCTGCCGCCGCAGCGTGGAAGCATGTGAGAAAAGCTCTGATGGTTTCTCCACGTTTCTGTTCCATCTCGCATAATGACATTACATCTCTCGCCCTAGTAGTTTGTAGTCGAAATTGGTCCTGAAATATCCTCGCCAGGTCGGCAAACTGGTTAATACATTTAGGTGGAAGTCTGGTGAACCACAATGAAGCCACACCTTCTAGACAAATAGGGAAGTACAGACACTTGATCTCATCAGTGGCTCTAGTTCCGTTCATGTGTTGGTCGTACTTGAACATGAAAATAGTAGGATCTCCAACTCCACCGTAGGGTGACATTGTTGGAAGGGTGAATTTCTTCGGGAACCTCGCTTGATGGATTCCCTCTACGAACGGGTTTTTGCTGGGGGAAAACTCCCATTTCTTCTCCTCGTTTTCTTGGACAACCTTCTCTTTCATGATCCGATAGACCAAACTCGTGATGCGTCTCTCATCATCTGCTGGTCCATTGGAATCGGTACTGATGCTCTTATCGGTACGATCGTGATTTGAGCTTCGGCGCCTTGCGCCCCTCCTAAGGAGAAGGACGTCAGTAGGATCTGTGACTGCCCGAGCTGGTTGTACCTCTTTACGTTGTGGAGATCTGGCTTTAGGATCCTCAACGCCGGCCTCTCCCATGTCTCTCACCATGTTGTGAGGTCGTCCAGGGTCTGAGGCTGATGAGTCCTTCTTTCCGCCAATATCATCCACAGTGTTTGGCGGCAATAGATTGGTTCGAACACTAGTAAGGGTATCAAACCTTTCCATTATCATCTTCGTTGTATTATCCATTTTTTCATTCAAACCCGTTACAACCGCGTTTAGCTCATCTTGGGTTATTGATGGCCCCGGGGTTTCATTTGCCCCTTGATGCAAGATCTGAGGTGAAGCTTCATCAGCATTATCACCCTCATTGGTCGTAACAACTTTAACAGATTTTCTACCCTTCTTCGATCCAGCCATGGCTCAAAATGAGAAAGCGATTTCGGGATAGTTTTTTTTATCAGAGGAAATTATGACACGGCCTCACGGTGGGCGCCAAAAATGTTTACACCAAAAATGGTCCAAACACCTCAGGTACAAAGCTGTACTAAAAAATGTTTACACCAAAAATGGTCCAAACACCTCAGGTACAAAGCTGTACTTCACCAATTTGGTAGGGAATAAAATGGAGCCGTATTCAATTAGTAATTCAAAGTAGAAAAATGCAGAAAAAAGGCAAGAATAGAGACGAGGTTTAGAGTGGTTCGACCGTTAATGAGGCCTACGTCCACTATGAAGATGATTTCTAATCTCATGATATGAATTACAAAGTACATCAATTCTCTCTGCATCATACACTTCCATTTTCGCCTAATACAACCTTGTTTATATACTTTAATCTAGGAAATTATATAAGAAGATGGTTGAATTTGAGGAGAAAGAGGATGAATGGATGATTGATATTGATGATGTTTTGGTTCTCTCTGAATCACGAAATTGAGCTTGACGCCATGGCCAGATCCGTGGTTTGTGGCAGAGTTTGGCAGCACTTCGTGATTCTTCCGATCTTTTTCTTTCCCCTTTTTCCAGTGGTGGCTATGGTATATTTATAGTTGAGTCATCGGTTTGAAATCCCTTTCCCGCCTTGTAAATCTCTAATTCTACTAATTACAATCGGGCTATTGGCCAGTTGTCGCCAGCTGTCATTAGCTGTCTTAGGCTGTCATGCATAGATAGCTTTTTTGGGTCGGACGCCTTATGTAGTTTGAGCGGGTTCGTGAGAGTGGGCGCTTCTGTGCGGGCGACCATTTTTAGGAGGCCTTGTTGGAACGGGACGCAAGTCTGGGATTGGTTCTTCATTGTCTCCTGCGCGACTGATTGCTTTAGTTTTAGGGATGCTCACTCTCTTATTGCTTCTGCAGGATGTGATCGTTCTGGCTTATGTTGGATGGGTGACTTGCTTCATGCTGATGCTTGGTATAGCCTCATTTCCGTATGAGCGACCGGTCTTAGGCTCCGCGCCTGAATCTTGATTTGGACCCAAGTTTTAGGATCGCACACTGCATCATGCCGCCCGGTTGTACTTGGTCGGCCTGGTTTGTTCTTGGCTTGACATTCAGTACTTGCTCTTGTGACCGTTCTTTTCCATTACGAATGCTTTAAGTGCTTTAGTGACTTTATGTACGAACGACCTTGGTGATGTTAACAACATATCCCTTGTTCAATGTGCGCGTGGACTTTTAGGGATTAACAAAATGTGATTTGGGTTTTTCGTGAATGGTGTCTTCATTAACACTGTTTTTAAGCCCAGTTGAGAAAAAGATTAAATCTTTTTATTTAGATCTAATGAAGTGTACCAATTAAATAATATTTAATTGGAATTGAATTGGTATTGATTTTTGGGTTTATTGTGAACAGTGTTTTAAATAACACTTATTCTTTAACCCGATAATTAATGGAATGTGATTTTGGGTTGTCGTGAACGGTATCTTCAATAATACAATTCTTAGACCCAAAGGAGTTATGAAAATCAGAAACTAACTAGAGATTAGTTAAGTTGAATGGTTTCTGGGGTATTGATCTGATGTTGGTTTCGGCCTTCGGGGTTAATACTTGGGGAATTGCTCACTTGCTAATTTACGGTTAGGGACTGATTGAAATGTGATGTGATTTTGGGGTTTATCGTGAACCGTGTTTTAAATGACACTGAATCTTTAACCCAGTCAAAGATTAAAACTAAGTGGAGTTTTAATGAATCTTTAATTAGATTGAAAAGATCGAGAATGGAGTATCACCAGTTTTACTCTAGGCGGTAGTTAAATCTTTAATTAGATTTGAACGTGAAATGGTAATTGAATTTACCGATAACACCGTAGTGTTAGATATGAAGTATGACCAGTTTTACTTCATGGGATAAATAGGTTGGGATTGGGAAATAAAATAAATAATTACTTCGGTGTGGTTCGCTAATCCCGACTAGTTTGAAGTGATATTCAATGGAAGATTAAAGAATAAATTTAAAAGAATTTATCTTTGATAAAATTAATGGGAACCTTTCCCTAAGAATGTGAAATTTAGAAACTAACTGTAGGTTGGCTAAGAAGAATGGTTTCATGGGTATTGATCTGAAGTTGGTTTCGGCCTTCGGGGTTAATATTTGGGAAATTGTTCTCTTACTAATTTACGGTTAGTGACTGATGAATTGGAATGAGGCGTATGTTGTGTTTGTGTAACACTTGTTTATTATATATGCGAGTTATTCGGAAAGACCAGGTTTATCCCATTCTGAATAACTGATACGACGATAAGTCGAAGGTGAAGACGGTGGTTGAAGACCGGAGGTCTACACGTCGTTTGGATAATTACTGATGATCTTGATTGGGCCGTACACCCTAGAGGAGGGAATCAGTTAGTGATCGTCCAGACGTACTTGGAGATCAATGGATATGCGGGGTCCTAGGTGCCTCCGGTTTCGTTCAGACCCAGAACGAACTTGTAAATGGACTGTGTGTCTGACATTGGATATCATTCTGTGTGATTGATGGATATCGGTTGCATGGAGTGGTTTGCCTATGTGGCATGCCAAAGTGGCAATATGATCGAGGCTTCTGTTGAAAAGCGGAGTCTTGTGGTTGATGATCAAAGCACAGCCTGTGGGGCACAGCTTTGTGTAGCATTGATTCACGAGCCTCACACCCCGGTAGTGGACCAGAAATGGGAGAGGACTTCAGGGAAGGCATGCGTTTCCTTCTAGCTAGAAGTGGCGTCAGAGGTTTTACACGCCCTGACGAGTTTGATTTATGTGGTTGTTGCTGTTGCGAGGGACCCCGGGTATATCAGTCGTTCTCGAACCGATGGAACCATTCGTTGGCTCATTGATGCCCCATAGGGCGGGGAAGCACATGTTCAGGCATTTTAATCCACTCCGTGTGGACCGACCCTGATGATCCAAGGCTTGTCTGCGCGCTTGCCTGAGACACAGGCAAGAGCATCTCGAATCGGTAGAGGACGATCCCTGGCCTCGGTTCACAGACGGAAAATCCAATTTCCAATACGTGATAATTCGATTTTGATTGTAGAGCCTAGTATGGCGACATAGTCGGATGGGGCACTCATGCCGTTTATGATTAATATTTATGATTGTATATAAAATCAGAAACTAATTGGAAACGAGCTAAGATGGATGGTTTCTTGGGTATTAGTCTGATGTTGGTTTCCACTTTCGGGGTTGATACTTAGGGAATCGTTCTCTTACTAATTTATGGTTGGAGTCTGATTAAGAATTAAAACATGAAATTTAGCGTATCAAGCATTCTTTGGCTATTATAAGGTAAAACCCTATCCTCCGGTTTGTGTTGTATTGTGTGATGGGACCTGGGTCTTATAATAGCTTCATTGTTCTTTATTTAGCATTGCGCTGTTGTTTTATGCACTGGTGTTCTTGGGAGGAAACCCGTTCCATGTTATATGGCATAGTCCCTTGATTTACCTAACTTTAAAATAAAGATTAATAACTGTTTTAGTTCTCACACTAGTCCCATGACTGACCTGGAGTTTATTGTTTTAACCTAAACCCTGGGTGCCCTTATTTTGACGCGGGCAGCTAGTAGTTTTGGTTTTGCAGATTTATATTCACAGGATCCTGATTTATAGCTGGAACGATACTTGGAAAGCTCTGTATCCGTGTATTACTTCTAGTTGTGTTTTGTATTATTTTCCGCTGCTATGTAATGTATTGTAATCTCTGATATTTTCTGTGTAATATTTATTCATACTCTGTATATTCTTGTATTCTGATGGAATTGTTGTAATAAGCAATGAAATGTTCTTCTGTCTGCGTTCTTTTGTGTGTCGTTCTCAACTCAATCCGCGCTTTCCTTACCGGGGAAGTTCAGGTCGTTTCATTTTGGTATCAGAGCTTTGGTTTACAGAGCTCGGAGAACAAGGCACATTAGAACCAAACGAAAGAATTCATCAGAGATTCGATTAGTAATATCCAATAGGAATGGCTCGCAAGAGATGAGATCAGTAGTATCCTAGAACGAGTGTGAGGAGTATATTTTTGAAAAATAAAAAGAAAACCAAATTTTGTTTTGAAATTTAAATCGTATTATACGTATTTGAATAATTTATTTTAAATTAATTTGGACAATCCAATATATAAAGATTTTGCATATATGTCTTGCAAACGTGTATTCGAAGTTTTAATGTACTGGATAGTTATAGAATCACACTCTAGTTCCACGGGGATAATTCTGGTGACGGGGCACCATCGCCAGTATTTATTTTCGAGTTTCGAAAGTGAGATTTCTATATATTTCCAATTGACTGGTGTGAGAACCGAAACTAGATAGGGCTTATTGTTGTGATTTGGCATCAAAAATGTGATTTTTGACTATGTATCAAAATTATGAGTTTGAAACGATAATCAACTAATTGATTGCTGGTTGTGTTGTTTGATTATTGTTTGTTCAATTGAATGTTGAACCTTTAGTCAAATTGAGCCAAATAGTAGATTGTATTGAAAATTAGTCGCATTTGCATGCATATACACGTGCTTACATTGAACAGGTCATAGCAAGGAGGCTAGAGCAGGAGAATAAAATTGTTTGCCCGACAAATAGGTACATGTTTGCCATAATTTACTATTTTGTTTGGTTGATGATGATTTTATGTGCCGATTGGCTTTTCTTTTTCTTTTGGATTGAAGAAGGCCATGGGAGGCTATATGAAATATCCCGAAGTCCCCGGTGCAGGGGAGTTTATGGCAAAAAAATTCGAAAATTTAGGGTGTTAGCCAAATTTTTGAAATTTTTTGAAAAGTTGAAGAACTTAAGCCTTAATGAAAATAATGAAAGTTGAGTTGATTTGTTAAACAACTTTCGGCTTCGTTCCTTTTCGGGGACGAAAATTTTTAAGTGGGGGAGATTGTAATAACCCGGAAATCTGAGCCAATTTAAAATTTTTATTTTGACAATTTTAGCGAATTTTGAGTATCTAAAATGAATTATTATAAATAATAACGATGAGAAATTCATTTTGAATAGAATTAGAATGTATATTTATTTATTTGAATCGTCATTAGAATATAAATATTTATTTTAAATTATAAAAGGAATTGAAAATGGCGCGGTAGTTCGAAAATTCGATTTTAAAGTTCAAATGAATGTGCAGGATTCAAAATAAACCGGATTTTAGCGAAACCAAAAACATTAGAATCTAATTGAGAATATCTTTCCAACGAATCCGAGAAATCAAAATTTCATAGCGGGGATAAAAAGTTATGTCCAGTTGAAAATTCAGAATAGTCGCTATGGAATTCTAGCCCTTAAAAATGGAAATTTTGCAAACGACCTCGGTTTTCGACGAAACCACTTTTGTTGGATCTGTGAGGTCAAGATATTGCTAGATTACAAAATTCGTAATTTTTCGAATCAATATGTGAGCATGGCGAAGGAAAACGCGTTTGACCAGTTTAAGTTGATTTCAATCGACTGGAAAACGACCATTTTTTCAAACGGTCTCAGAATTTGACGAAATTAGTTTTGTTTGGACCGTAGCGTCAATACTAAGCTTGAAAATATTTTTTGGGAATTTTTAGAGTTAGTATATGGTCCCGGTAAGTTGAAATGTGCATTCAAATTCAATATATAGAGTTAAATTTTGATTTTGATGAAAACTGATCGAAACGATCGAATCAGCCTGCGAAACACATCCCACTCGTTGGGTTTGAATTGGAGTTTGGATTGATGAACAAGTAAAATTAGAATTAAGTATTATTATAAATATGTATATATATTCATGTTTCCCTCATTCAAAAGTCAAACCCTTTTATTTCTTCAACCGTGGTCAAACTAAGAAGCCGTCGTTCATTTTCCCTCCCTCAAAGCAAAATCATGCCCTTTCTAAATTCAAAAGAAATCAAATAAATTACTACAAATCACCAAACACTTGTATTTGGATTCACAAAAGGATTCTCTTCGATCCTATATGCCTTTTGTGGGGTGCGACGCCCATTTCCTAGGGCTCGAAGTTTTACAGTAAATTAGGGCCGATTGTTTTGGGATTTAGGGGCTTTAGTTTGATTTTTGGACATTGAAATCGTTTTTATGGCCTTGTGAAGGTTCGACTATGTAAAGTTTGATGAATTCGATGCTTAAAAGTTTCGATGTCTTTACTACAGGCGTGGTGGAGGGCTGAAAGTCGGAACTGGCTTGGGGCATTCGAATTTGATGTTATTGACATAGGGTAGGAGAGGTTTGGATGAGGTAAAGGATGCTATTTCCTGTAAGAAAAAACAGTTTTTTTTATGAAGCAATGTTGTAAAAAAATCAGTTTTTTTTATGAAGCCTTGTTGAAAAAAATCAGTTTTTTTTTCATATATAACATTGCATTTGTTTTTAAAATAGAACTTGCATTTGTTTTTAAATTAGAAATATGCATTGATTTTTCAAACGAATTTTGCATTGATTTTTCAAATGAATTTTGCATCGATTTTTCAAACGAAATTTGCACTGATTTTTCAAATAAAAATCGCAATATGAAAATATGATTTTTTTATATAAGTATGGTATTAAAAATGTGATCTTTATAATGTAAACATCGTTTTAAAAATGTGATTTTTATTATGAACAACATGGAAAAGATTGAGTAAAGATTTCGGGCAAATCCAATCGATCAGAAATCCATAATAGAATGATGGAGTGGAACCCCAAGGTGAGAACTTCTCACTTTTAATTTAATTTTCTAGTTAAAATATATACTAGGATGCAAATGGTGTTTAGTAGCACCCGACACCCGTCGTCCACAAACCATGGACGGCTTGTTTGTTGGTTTGATTGATTTTGATGTGTAGTTGATTGTGTGATGTGGATTGAAATAAAAATATTTTTATAGTTAAAAATAGAATTTTTAACGTGTATATGAAATGAAATAAATTAATATAAACAAATCGAACGATTTGTTTATACACACACATTTGACTGATATTGACTGGGACAATAAATTTTACACATCGCCCAACTGCACAAATAAAATCTGTGTTTGATTGTTTGAAAACCGCACACGGGTATTGGGATGATATATGACATACACTAATCCCAATAATTAGTTGTATGTCGATCGATTGATTGATAGGCTGTTATAAGCGTTGAATATTTATTTTGATGCTTATACAGTGTAGAACGCACTTTGGATGATGGTTGGATGTTTATCGTCATTGTTGTATATATGAATTTGATGAAATCCATATAACTGAAATTATATGGTAATTGACTGTGTCTAATTCCAATTCAGAATTATCGAATAATTTAAAAATAATATTCTTTGAATATTGAAATGTGAAGCCGTGTTAAGTAGTTACACGCCATTTTAACACGAACGGGGATTTTGTCGATTTTATAATGAATATTGAAAGTGATTTCAAAATCGAATATTTAGAAATGAATTCGAATTGAAATTGAATAGAAATGAATTCGAATTGAAATTGAATAGAAATGAATTCGAATTGAATAGAAATGAATTCGAATTGAAATTGAATAGAATTGAATTCGAATTGAAATTGAATAGAAATGAATTCGAATTGAAATTGAATAAATTTAAAATTCAAATTGAATTGAAAACGAACTGAAATTGAATTAAAAATCGATTTGAAATGAATTTATAAGGAAAAATTAAATTTTGATTTGAATTTGAAACGAAGTTGAAATCGTTTCAAAAACGAATTTAAAACGATTTATAAAATACGTTTTAAAAGGAAATCGACGAAATATATATATTATATATATATATATATATATATATATATATATATATATATATATATATAGTGGCCTGAATAGAACGCGCCGCGGCAGTTCGAGAATTTCAACCATTGACTTCGAATGGATATTACGGGAGATCCGACCGTCGGATTCACCTAAAACCGGAACCGTTGGGTTCGTATCGAAAAGAGATTTCTAACGAATATTAGAAATTAGAATTCTAACGGTTGGATTTGGAATTATGTCTAAATCAAATTTGAAAAAGGTCGTTGTAAGTGCAGTTCGATGGCCGTTGATGGAAATCGACTGTACGGGCCTTGATAAAATTATTAAAAATAGTAATAATTTGTGTAAAATCATAAGAAATGATTTGGGAAGAACTGGGATGAAAAACTCCATATTTGAAAAGATAAAAATAGATTTTTATCAAAATGAACTAGTTTTGAACTAGAATTATAATTCTATTTATTTTTTTAATAAATAAATTGAATTTGAAAAGGGTTTTAAAAGTAACCAGAATTTCCAATAATTGAATTGGAATGGATTTGAATCGAAATTGTCTTTGGAATATTTCGATGTTGGATTTCGTGATTATACAGATAGCGTTACGGAAATTTGAAAGATACATAGATATCGTTATTTCCAATACGATATTTGTTGGTTGTAGAATTTGATATTGAATATAAGCCGATATATTTTCTATTCAGAGCCTTGTATTTAATATCAAATGTGATTTGGGTTTGTCGTTAATCGTGTCTTCATTAACACAGTTCTTAAGCCCAGTTGAGAAAAAGATTAAATCTTTTTACTTAGATTTAATGAAGTGTACCAATTAAATAATATTTAATTGGAGTTGAAATGGTATTGATTTTTGGGTTTATCGTGAACAGTGTTTTAAATAACACTTGTTCTTTAACCTGATAATTAATGGAATGTGATTTTGGGTTGTCGTGAACGGTATCTTCATTAATACTGTTCTTAGACCCAAAGGAGTTAAGAAAATCAGAAACTAACTGGAGATTAGTTAAGCTGAATGGTTTCTGGGGTATTGATCTGATGTTGGTTTCGTCCTTCGGGGTTAATACCTAGGGAATTGCTCACTTGCTAATTTACGGTTAGGGACTGATTGAAATGTGATGTGTTTTTGGGGTTTATCGTGAACCGTGTTTTAAATGACACTAATTCTTTAACCCAGTCAAAGATTAAACTAAGTGGAGTTTTAATGAATCTTTAATTAGATTGAAAAGATCGAGAATGGAGTATCACCAGTTTTACTCCAGACGGTAGTTAAATTTTTAATTAGATTTGAACGTGAAATGGTAATTGAATTTACCGATAACACCGTGGTGTTAGATATGAAATATGACCAGTTTTACTTCATGGGATAAATAGGTTGGGAATGGGAAATAAAATAAATAATTACTTCGATGTGGTTCGCTAATCCTGACTAGTTTGAAGTGATATTCAAAGGAAGATTAAAGAATAAATTTAAAAGAATTTATCTTTGATAAAATTAATGGGAACCTCTCCCTAAGAATGTGAAATTTAGAAACTAATTGTAGGTTGACTAAGAAGAATGGTTTCATGGGTATTGATCTGATGTTGGTTTCGGCCTTCGGGGTTAATATTTGGGGAATTGTTCTCTTACTAATTTACGGTTAGTGACTGATGAATTGGAATGAGGCGTATGTTGTGTTTGTGTAACACTTGTTTATTATATACGCGAGTTATTCGGAAAGATCGGGTTTATCCCATTCGGAATAACTGATACGACGATAAGTCGAAGGTGAAGATGGTGGTTGAAGACCGGAGGTCTTCACGTCGTTTGGATAATTACTGATGATCTTGATTGGTCCGTACACCCAAGAGGAGGGAATCAGTTAGTGATCGTCCAGACGTACTTGGAGATCAATGGATATGCGGGGTACTAGGTGCCTCCGGTTTCGTTCAGACCCAGAACGAACTTGTAAATGGACTATGTGTCTGACATTGGATATCATTCTGTGTGATTGATGGATATCGGTTGCATGGAGTGGTTTTCCTATGTGGCATGCCTAAGTGGCAATATGATCGAGGCCTCTGTTGAAAAGCAGAGTCTTGTGGTTGATGATCAAAGCACAACCTGTGTGGCACAGCTTTGTGTAGCATTGATTCACGAGCCTCACACCCCGGTAGTGGACCAGAAACGGGAGAGGACTTCAGGAAGGGCATGCGTTTCCTTCTAGCTAGAAGTGGCGTCAGTGGTTTTACATGCCCTGACGAGTTTGACTTATGTGGTTGTTGTTGTTACGAGGCGCCTCAGATATATCGGTCGTTCTCGAACCGATGGAGCCATTCGTTGGCTCATTGACGCCCCATAGGGCGAGGAAGCGCATGTTCAGGCATTTTAGTCCACTCCGTGTGGACCGGCCCTGACGATCCAAGGCTTGTCTGCGCGCTTGCCTGAGACACGGGCTAGAGCGTCTCGAATCGGTAGAGGACGATCCCCGGCCTCGGTTCACAGATGGAAAATCCAATTTCCAATACGTGATAATTCGGTTTTGATTGTAGAGCCTAGTATGGCGACATAGTGGGATGGGGCATTCATGCCGTCTATGATTGATATTTATGATTGTATATAAAATCAGAAACTAATTGGAAACGAGCTAAGATGGGTGGTTTCTTGGGTATTAGTCTGATGTTGGTTTCGGCCTTTGGGGTTGATACTTAGGGAATCGTTCTCTTACTAATTTACGGTTGGAGTCTGATTAAGAATTAAAACATGAAATTTAGCTTATCAAGCATTCTTTGGCTATTATAAGGTAAAACCCTATCCTCCGGTTTGTGTTGCATTGTGTGATGGGACCTGGGTCTTATAATAGCTTCTTTGTTCTTTATTTAGCATTGCGCTGTTGTCTTAAGCACTGGTGTTCTTGGGAGGAAACCCGTTCCGTGTTATACGGCGTGGTCCCTTGATTTACCTAACTTTAAAATAAAGATTAATAACTGTTTTAGTTCTCATACCAGTCCCATGACTGACCTGGAGTTTATTGTTTTAACCTAAACTCTAGGTGCCCTTATTTTGACACGGGCAGCTAGTAGTTTTGGTTTTGCAGATTTATATTCATAGGATCCTGATTTACAGCTGGAACGATACTCGGAAAGCTCTGTATCCGTGTATTACTTCTAGTTGTGTTTTGTATTTTTTTTCCACTGCTATGTAATGTAATCTCTGATATTTTCTGTGTAATATTTATTCATACTCTGTATATTCTTGTATTCTGATGGAATTGTTGTAATAAGCAATGAAATGTTCTTCTGTCTGCGTTCTTTTGTGTGTTGTTCTCAACTCAATCCGCGCTTTCCTTACCGGGGAAGTTCGGGTCGTTTCATTTTGGTATCAGAGCTTTGGTTTATAGAGCTCGGAGAACAAGGCACATTAGAACCAAACGAAAGAATCCATCAGATATTGGATTAGTAATATCCAATACGAATGGCTCGTTATAGATGGGATCAGTAGTATCCTAGAACGAGAGTGAAGAGTATATTTTTGAAAAATAAAATAAAACCAAATTTTGTTTTGAAATTTAAATCGTATTATACGTATTTGAATAATTTATTTTAAATTAATTTGGACAATCCAATATATAAAGATTTTGCATATATGTCTTGCAAACGTGTATTCGAAGTTTTAATGTACTGGATAGTTATAGAATCACACTCTAGTTGCCCGGGGATAATTCAGGTGACGGGGCACCATCGCCAATATTTATTTTCGAGTTTCGAAAGTGAGATTTCTATATATTTCCAATTGACTGGTGTGAGAACCGAAACTAGATAGGGCTTATTATTGTGATTTGGCATAAAAAATGTGATTTTTGACTATGTATCAAAATTATGAGTTTGAAACGATAATAAACTAATTGATTGTTGGTCGTGTTGTTTGATTATTGTTTGTTTAATTGAATGTTGAACCTTTAGTCAAATTGAACCAAATAGTAGATTGTATTGAAAATTAGTCGCATTTGCATGCATATACACGTGCTTACATTGAACAGGTCATAGCAAGGAGGCTAGAGCAGGAGAATAAAATTGTTTGCCCGACAAATAGGTACATGTTTACCATAGTTTACTGTTTTGTTTGGTTGATGATGATTTTATGAGCCGCTTGGCTTTTTCTTTTTCTTTTGGATTGAAGAAGGCCATGGGAGGCTATATGAAATATCCCGAAGTCCCCGGTGCAGGGGAGGTTATGGCGAAATTTTTCGAAAATTTAGGGTATTAGCCAAATTTTTGAAAGATTTGAAAAGTTATTAGAAACTGAAAAGTTGAAGAACTTAAGATGTAATGAAAATAATGAAAGTTGAGTTGATTTGTGAAACAACTTTCGGCTTCGTTCCTTTTCGGGGACGAAAAGTTTTAAGTGGGGGAGATTGTAATAACCAGGAAATCTGAGCCAATTTAAAATTTTTATTTTGGCAATTTTAGCGAATTTTGAGTATTTAAAATGAATTATTTTAAATAATAACGATGAGAAATTCATTTTGAATACAATTAGAATGTATATATTTATCTGAATCGTCGTTAGAATATAAATATTTATTTTAAATTATAAAAGGAATTGAAAATGGCGTGGTAGTTCAAAAATTCGATTTCAAAGTTCAAATGAATGTGCAGGATTCAAAATAAACCGAATTTTAGCGAAACCAAAAATATTAGAATCTAATTGAGAATATCTTTCCAACGAATCCGAGAAATCAAAATTTCATAGCGGTGATAAAAAGTTATGACCAGTTGAAAATTCAGAATAGTCGCTATGGAATTCTAGCCCTTAAAAATGGAAATTTTGCAAACGACCTCGGTTTTCGACGAAACCACTTTTGTTGGATCCGTGATGTCAAGATATTACTAGATTCCAAAATTCGTAATTTTTCGAATCAATATGTGAGCATGGCGAAGGAAAACGCGTTTGACCAGTTTAAGTTGATTTTAATCGACTGCAAAAAGGCCATTTTCTCAAACGGTCTCAGAATTTGACAAATTAGTTTCGTTAGGACCGTTTCGTCAATACGAAGCTAGAAAATATTTTTCGGGAATTTTTAGAGTTAGTATGTGGCCTCGGTAAATTGAAATGTGCGTTCAAATTCAATATATAGAGCTATATTTTGATTTTGATGAAAACTGATCGAAACGATCGAATCAGCCTGCGAAACATATCCCATTTTGTTCGGAATGGGGGTAATTAGCTAGGGGCGAAAGTCGTTGGGTTTGAATTGGAGTTCGGATTGATGAACAAGTAAAATTAGAATTAAATATTATTATATTTATGTATATATATTCATGTTTCCCTCATTCCAAAGTCAAACCCTTTTATTTCTTCAACCGTGGTCAAACTGAGAAGTCGTCGTTCATTTTTCCTCCCTCAAAGCAAAATCATGCCCTTTCTAAATTCAAAAGAAATCAAATAAATTACTACAAATCACCAAACACTTGTATTTGGATTCACAAAAGGATTCTCTTCGATCCTATATGCCTTTTGTGGGGTGCGACGCCCATTTCCTAGGGCTCGAAGTTTTACAGTAAATTAGGGCCTATTTTTTTGGGATTTAGGGGCTTTAGTTCGATTTTTGGACATTGAAATCGTGTTTATGGCCTTGTGAAGGTTCGACTATATAAAGTTTGATGAATTCGATGCTTAAAAGTTTCGATGTCTTTACTACAGGCGTGGTGGAGGGCTGAAAGTCGGAACTGGCTTGGGGCATTCGTATTTAATGTTATTGACATAGGGTAGGAGAGGTTTGGATGTGGTAAAGGATGCTATTTCCTGTAAGAAAAATCAGTTTTTTTTTATGAAGCATTGTTGTAAAAAAATCAATTTTTTTTATGAAGCCTTGTTGAAAAAAATCAGTTTTTTTTTTCATATATAACATTTCATTTGTTTTTAAAATAGAACTTGCATTTGTTTTTAAATTAGAAATTTGCATTGATTTTTCAAATGAATTTTGCACTGATTTTTCAAATGAATTTTGCATTGACTTTTCAAATGAAATTTGCATTGATTTTTCAAATAAAAATAACAATATAAAAATATGATTTTTATATATGTATGGTATTAAAATTGTGATCTTTATAATGTAAACATCGTTTTAAAAATGTGAATTTTATTATGAACAGCGTGGAAAAGATTGAGTAGAGATTTCGAGCAAATCCAATCGATCAGAAATTCGTAATATAATGATGGAGTGGAACCCCAAGGTGAGAACTTCTCACCTTTGATTTAATTTTCTAGTTAAAATATATACTAGGATGCAGACGGTGTTTAGTAGCACCCGACACCCGTCGTCCACGGACCATGGACGGCTTGTTTGTTGGTTTGTTTGATTTTAATGTGTACTTGATTGTGTGATGTGGATTGAAATAAAAATATTTTTATAGTTAAAAATCGAATTTTTAACGTGTATATGAAATGAAATAAATTAATATAAACAAATCGAACGATTTGTTTATATACACACATTTGACTGATATTGATTGGGACGATAAATTTTACACATCGCCCAACTGCACAAATAAAATCTGTGTTTGATTGTTTGAAAACCCCGCACGGGTAATGGGATGATATATGACATACACTAACCCCAATAATTAGCTGTATGTCGATCGATTGATTGACAGGCTGTTATAAGCATTGAATATTTATATTTGATGCTTAACAGTGTGGAACGCACTTTGGATGATGGTTGGATGTTTATCGTCATTGTTGTTTATATGAATTTGATGAAATCCATATAACTGAAATTATATGGTAATTGACTGTGTCTGATTCCAGTTCAGAATTATCAAATAATTTAAAAATAATATTTTTTGAATATTGAAATGTGAAGCCGTGTTAAGTAGTTACATGCCAGTTTAACACGAACGGGGATTTTGTCGATTTTATAATGAATATTGAAAGTGATTTCAAAATCAAATATTTAGAAATGAATTCGAATTGAAATTGAATAGAAATGAATTCGAATTGAAATTGAATAGAAATGAATTCGAATTGAATAGAATTGAATTCGAATTGAAATTGAATAGAAATGAATTCGAATTGAAATTGAATAAATTTAAAATTCAAATTGAATTGAAAACGAACAGAAATTGAATTAAAAATCAATTTGAAATGAATTTAAAATGATTTTATAAGGAAAGATTCAATTTTGATTTGAATTTGAAATGAAGTTGAAATCGTTTCGAAAACGAATTTAAAACGATTTATAAAATACGTTTTAAAAGGAAATCGACGAAATATATATATATTATATATATAGTGGCCTGAATAGAACGCGCCGCGCCATGGCAGTTTGCGAATTTCAACCATTGACTTCGAATGGATATTACAGGCGATCCGACCGTCGGATTCTCCTAAAACCATAACCGTTGGGTTCGTATCGAAAAGAGCTTTCTAAAGAATATTAGAAATTTGAATTCTAACGGTTGAATTTGGAATTATGTCCAAATCAAATTTGGAAAAGGTCGCTGTAAGTGCAGTTTGATGGCCGTTGATGGAAATCAACTGTACGAGCCTTGATAAAATTATTAAAAATAGTAATGATTTGTGTAAAATCATAAGAAATGATTTGGGAAGAATTGGGATGAAAAACTCCATATTTGAAAAGATAAAAATAGATTTTTATCGAAATGAACTAGTTTTGAACTAGAATTATAATTCTATTTTTTTTTATAAATAAATTGAATTTGAAAAGGGTTTTAAAAGTAACCAGAATTTCCAATAATTGAATTGGAATGGATTTGAATCGAAATTGTCTTTGGAATATTTCGATGTTGGATTTCGTGATTATACAGATAGCGTTATGGAAATTTGAAAGATATATAGATATCGTTATTTCCAATACAATATTTGTTGGTCATAGAATTTGATATTGAATATAAGCCGATATATTTTCTATTCAGAGCCTTGTATTTAATATCAAATGTGATTTGGGTTTGTCGTGAATGGTGTCTTCATTAACACTGTTCTTAAGCCCAATTGAGAAAAAGATTAAATCTTTTTATTTAGATTTAATGAAGTGTACCAATTAAATAATATTTAATTGGAATTGAATTGGTATTGATTTTTGGGTTTATCGTGAACAGTGTTTTAAATAACACTTGTTCTTTAACCCGATAACTAATGGAATGTGATTTTGGGTTGTCGTGAACGGTATCTTCAATAATACTATTCTTAGACCCAAAGGAGTTAAGAAAATCAGAAACTAACTGGAGATTAGTTAAGTTGAATGGTTTCTGGGGTATTGATCTGATGTTGGTTTCGGCCTTCGTGGTTAATACTTAGAGAATTACTCACTTGCTAATTTACGGTTAGGGACTGATTGAAATGTGATGTGATTTTGGGGTTTATCGTGAACCATGTTTTAAATGACACTGATTCTTTAACCCAGTCAGAGATTAAAACTAAGTGGAGTTTTAATGAATCTTTAATTAGATTGAAAAGATGGAGAATGGAGTATCACCAGTTTTACTCCAGACGGTAGTAAAATCTTTAATTAGATTTGAACGTGAAATGGTAATTGAATTTACCGATAACACCGTGGTGTTAGATATGAAGTATGACCAGTTTTACTTCATGGGATAAATAGGTTGGGATTGGGAAATAAAATAAATAATTACTTCGGTGTGGTTCGCTAATCTCGAATAGTTTGAAGTGATATTCAAAGGAAGATTAAAGAATAAATTTAAAAGAATTTATCTTTGATAAAATTAATGGGAACCTTTCCCTAAGAATGTGAAATTTAGAAACTAACTGTAGGCTGGCTAAGAAGAATGGTTTCATGGGAATTGATCTGATGTTGGTTTCGGCCTTCGGGGTTAATATTTGGGGAATTGTTCTCTTACTAATTTACGGTTAGTGACCCATGAATTGGAATGAGGCGTATGTTGTGTTTGTGTAACACTTGTTTATTATATACGCGAGTTATTCGGAAAGATCGGGTTTATCCCATTCTGAATAACTGATACGACGATAAGTCGAAGGTGAAGACGGTGGTTGAAGACGGGAGGTCTTCACGTCGTTTGGATAATTACTGATGATCTTGATTGGGTCGTACACCCAAGAGGAGGGAATCAGTTAGTGATCGTCCAGACGTACTTGGAGATCAATGGATATGCGGGGTACTAGGTGCCTCTGGTTTCGTTCAGACCTAGAATGAACTTGTAAATGGACTGTGTGTCTAACATTGGATATCATTCTGTGTGATTGATGGATATCGGTTGCATGGAGTGGTTTGCCTATGTGGCATGCCTAAGTGGCAATATGATCGAGGCTTCTGTTGAAAAGTAGAGTCTTGTGGTTGATGATCAAAGCACAGCCTGTGTGGCACAGTTTTGTGTAGCGTTGATTCACGAGCCTCACACCCCGGTAGTGGACCAGAAACGGGAGAGACTTCAGGGAGGGCATGCGTTTCCTTCTAGCTAGAAGTGGCATCAGTGGTTTTACACGCCCTGCCGAGTTCGACTTATGTGGTTGTTGTTGTTACGAGGCGCCTCGGATATATCGGTCGTTCTCGAACCGATGGAGCCATTCGTTGGCTCATTGACGCCCCATAGGGCGGGGAAGCGCATGTTTAGGCATTTTAATCCACTCCATGTGGACCGGCCCTGACGATCCAAGGCTTGTTTGCACGCTTGCATGAGACACGGGCTAGAGCGTCTCGAATCGGTAGAGGACGATCCCTGGCCTCGGTTCACAGACGGAAAATCCAATTTTCAATACGTGATAATTCGGTTTTGATTGTAGAGCCTAGTATGCGACATAGTGGGATGGGGCACTCATGCCGTCTATGATTGATATTTATGATTGTATATAAAATCAAAAACTAACTGGAAACGAGCTAAGATGGGTGGTTTCTTGGGTATTAGTCTGATGTTGGTTTCGGCCTTCGGGGTTGATACTTAGGGAATCGTTCTCTTGCTAATTTATGGTTGGAGTCTGATTAAGAATTAAAACATGAAATTTAGCGTGTCAAGCATTCTTTGGCTATTATAAGGTAAAACCCTATCCTCCAGTTTGCGTTGCATTGTGTGATGTGACCTGGGTCTTATAATAGCTTCATTGTTCTTTATTTAACATTGCGCTGTTGTTTTATGCACTAGTGTTCTTGGGAGGAAACCCGTTCCGTGTTATACGTCGTGGTCCCTTGATTTACCTAACTTTAAAATAAAGATTAATAACTGTTTTAGTTCCCACACCAGTCCCATGACCGACCTGGAGTTTATTGTTTTAACCTAAACTCTGGGTGCCCTTATTTTGACACGGGCAGTTAGTAGTTTTGGTTTTGCAGATTTATATTCACAGGATCCTGATTTACAGCTGGAACGATACTCGGAAAGCTCTGTATCCATGTATTACTTCTTGTTGTGTTTTGTATTATTTTCTGCTGCTATGTAATGTATTGTAATCTCTGATATTTTCTGTGTAATATTTATTCATACTCTGTATATTCTTGTATTCTGATGGAATTGTTGTAATAAGCAATGAAATGTTCTTCTGTCTGCGTTCTTTTGTGTGTTGTTCTCAACTCAATCCGCGATTTCCTTACCGAGGAAGTTCGGGTCGTTTCAATATCCTAATTAGCAGTTGGAAAACCAAATTTAAAACACCAATTGCACCATCAGTAAATATTCCAAATATTTCCTTACACAACATATAGGTTTATTTTCTTCCAAAACAACAAATAACTAGCGAGCACTCATCAAACAAGGGCCATGTTTGATTGCTTGTGATAATTATGAATATATGCAAGTGAATCAAATTCAGATTATTTGTTGTTATTTGTTTTAGCATCAAATGTTCTGTTTTATACTTAAATATAAGGATTATAACCATAAAATAATGTCTCGACTAAATCAAACAAATTTGATTTTATTTTTAGGGATTAAGATCAATTCAGAAAAATTTGTCTTAACAAAATTTCAAATAAATGACTTTACTTATCAATCAGACATTTTTTATGATAAGATTAATATCGTTTACTCATATAACCAAACCATTACAATGTTTCGTGCCAAATTCGTATATCCATGGTTTAATTATCTAAGATCCAGTAAACAGAATTAATATCTAATATTAATTCTTATTTAAATTAAACAATTTTAATTTCAAAATTAAGCCCATACTGTAATCCCAATTACTCATTTTAGATTAACTTCAGAAACTATCATGCAAACAATGTATCAAACACAAACATAACAACAACAATTTAAGTTCAATCTATAATTTCCTGCAAACCCATGGCTTTGATACCACTGTTGGAATATTTCGATCAAATCGGCTTCCAGTGTTTTTAACAATTTAAAAACAGGAATCTATGCTAAAATTATAAATCAAAACATATATTAAATAGGGTTAGGGATCTATACCTTTCGAGATGAATCCAGACCAAGATGATGCATCAAATCGAAAGCGTGACAAGGTACTGTTCCTCTATAGTAGTCCACGAGAACGTTTACTTCTTCGATCGAATTGAGGAAGGGAAAAGAGGCTGGTACTAGTTGCCATTATTTCGGTTTTTAGAGAAAAGGATTTGGTTAATTTTTGTTTGATCTAATCTGATCTTATTTTTTTGGGGTTAGCCGCATTATTTAAAAGAAAACATATGTTCCAACCTCAAATAAAATAAATTTTCTTTTATAACGTTCTATTGTGTGACCTCATAGGTTATTACAACGTTTGTAATGATTTTAAATCATATTTAAAATCATAAATAGTGATTGGCATCTACCAATACGTCGTTGTTACCCAAGTTATAATAAGATCAACGATTCGATACAACCTTTCCGTGCACAGTGTATCAATGTAATATAATCTTTTTAACCAATATATCTAGGATTAAACTCGATACATGGATCGTATCGTCCTCTTTATAATTTAATACTTTTATCTTGATTGATGAGTAGACTATATAAAACAAATCTTTAGCACGATCATGCATTTCATAGTCTGACTCAATCAAGAGGCCTATGAATATCACCACAAATATATTGTGGGGTTAAATTCCATCTAGATCATTCATAATTTTCATTCAATTCGAGATGTATCCAAAAATCACCGTTATCGCGTACTCTGTTACAAGTAACTTTAGATGGTATCAAAAAACAAATATCCTCGAATAAAATAATAATGATTTCAGGTCGGAGGACCATAACATCACTGTCACTTTGAAAATAACTTATGATACTGTTAATTATATTCCATGTAGTTTTCTCATGTTGGGTCAGCCCAACACGCTATTCTCCAATACATATTTATGTCTTGACATTAATATCACGTATATTAATGATCAGTGAGATGTGATCATCAGTTAATCAACATACTAGTCTCAATGTTTTATTGCTATCCTATATAAACAATAAAACTTGACTAGGGACATTTAAGAATCATAATACTTAATTTATTATATAATCTCAAGTTCAAGTCTTACTCGAACTATATAATTCTGTATTATTATTCTTAGGACTTCCAATATGTTAATATTTATATTATGTTGTAAATATAACATAACAGAATATTATTATTCCAAATAAAACAATAACATCAACAATGTTATTAATCACATCAAATGGATTGCCTCTAGGGCATAAACTCTAATAATAGGAACGTCGTCCGAGTTGGTGGGATAAGGCTAGTCAAATGGGGTGGTTTTGATTACTCTAATCCCATCAACATTGGACAATGTTCCTATTGTTGTCACATAACTCTACATGAACGACATGCTTAAGCTTCACCCCTAGCATGAGAAGGGAGGACAACTACTGCATGTATGTTAGACACTTTATATATGAATTTCTTCTTTACGTTACATTTGACAGCTGATGGTCACCTTGTTTACACTATGAACCAGACTATGATATGATTGATACGCTTGTATCACTTTGTACTTATATGATAATCATGAACCTTAATTTGGATTTTACAATTTTTAACCAAAGTTCATTTACATGATGTTGTGCATACATTTTTTTCTGTGACCTTTGTTTTGTCTTGTTGTCCATTTTGTTTTGTACTTGGACTTGGACAATCTGTTTTGCCATGCCATGAATAATGTGCAGACTGGTTGAATCTTTCATGTTTGTGTGCAATTCATTTTTTTTAGCCTTGTTCACTAACTTGTGCAACTGCATGTTTGTGTGCACTTCATATTTTCAACATGTTTGTAACCCAAATATCATGAGTAGCATGGGAAATTGAAGGTATATTGATGTTTTGGTTGATTATGGTAGGTGTAAGAAGACACTCTGATAATTGATGGTGATCCAAAGGAGGTTATTTGTGAGGCGGCGGAATAAACACAAGCAGATCTTCTTGTTGTTGGAAGTCATTGGTTGTTAAAAAGTGTTTGTGTGCACTTCATTTTTTCAGCCTTGTTCACCGACTTGTACAGCTACGTGTTAATTTAAATACATGTATTATTGTGGGTATATAAAGCTATTGAGTAGTGTGGGAAAACCGTTTGCCTTCATATAATATGTGCTTGAATAAGATGTATTGTTTTTTTGGCATAGCCGTCCGGTTTTTATAGTGGTTCGCAACACTTTTTTTTATAACCAATAATAAAAATACAATATATTACAGGTGATTGTGGTCACAATCAACTAATTCGGCTTTTAAGGTGGACCGTCCACCGCCTACAGAGTTTATAGCGGTCTATCCACCCTACCTATCAGGCTTACAACGTTGGAGCTAGCTAAATTACTAGACTATAATAGTTTACATTTCATGTCCATATAGAGAGTGCATTACATATCATTACATTTCATGCTACAAAGTAGTGAGATTACATTCGTGAACAATAAACAGATACAACAGGTACAAGTACACTTCAGAAAGTAACATATCACATAAGTCACGATATTAACAAGAGAGGCTGCAAAAGCAGCTCTAATACTAGCATAACAAATTGCTACAGGGTAGGCACATTACTTTATATCTACTATAGTAGTGATACAAACATCCAATCACCTTGAATAGTGAGCTGACCCATTACTCTCAAATGAAAACTGCCGAGAAATCATATCATAAGGAAGAACAGGAAGTTTACCGATAATACATGTCATTTAGCATAACAGTCCATAGTGCCCAATACATAAGAATGAAGAAGCATAGATAAGCATACCACCATCGAGACAGAAGGCAAAATTCAGTGCAGTAGCATCACGTGGATTTCCAGCTACAACGGTAACAGGCTACCAAGCAACAAACGTACCATACCGAACACTAGGACATAGCATAAGAGACAGAAAGTAAGACGTAGAAACGAACAAAGACAACCGTATATAAGCTACCAAACACCAGTTCAAGAAAACAACCTGATAACAAAATCACTAACCCAATGTCCAAGAACAACTAATAAGACGGAAACCGATTGAACATTGAAGACCCATCAGCAATAATGAACCAACACAGACGAAGAAAACGCCGAGTCGTGAATCAAAACTAGATAAATGGAGTTACTGCTCACCCGATTAGCTCCACGTCAGTGCCAAACCTCCTTCACTATGCCCAACTACCAGTTGAAGAACCTCCTAAGGCAGGCAGTTACCTGAAATTGCTAAGCGTAGCGGAGAAGGCGGAGGCTGAGTTGAATCCATGAGCAGGGAGATCCGATCTGATGAGGCAAAGAAAAAGAGGTGTCTTTGCTTAGATATATATCCCAAAAAAGATTAGAATTGAAAGTGACAAAGTGGTTGATGAAGCTATTACGCACGGTTAAATCAAGGTCTTTGTGTGATGGAGGGTTTAGTCGAGATCGAAGAGAAGAAAGTAGCGTTTTGAAGAGATTTAGAAGCGTGAACAAAGGATTGATTTTGTTGCCATTTACAGTAGTCCAAGAAACGAAGCTTTTTTTCTTTTCAAACTGTCTAATAAGATGTATTATTGATCTTGGTCATGGGTTAAATAAGAAGTTTTATTGATGATGTGTTAAATAAGAAGTTTTATTGCTCTTGATCATATACTATAGTATTATCGTTTGATATGTCTCAAAATGATTATATATGTATGGACAACAAAGCAATTAGTTCCGGCTCTGAACTGTATATAACGGATCAGTTATATACAGCCATATGTCATATCTGTTGAGGAAATTAGGCATAGTTTAAAGCCATATCTAATCATTAAAGACACATTTTTAACTATGGATAAGAGCTGTATTAAACTTTATTAGAAACGGCTTTTAGTTGTAGCTAAATTAAATTTATGGTCTAGTGGATGTTTCGAACAGAGGAGGGGTTAGATCCAAAGTTTGAGCATGCCGACCCGGGTCAGGCCAACCCGGGGTAGCCTAACCCGGGGTAATTTAACCCGAAGTTTAGTAATTTGAATCTAAGACGATCTGACCTGTTCGACCAGGGATGCTGAACGACCCGGGCTTCGGTAATGTAATATCAAGTTTCCAAGGGCTTTAGCATTTCAACTAAGCAAATTAATTTTGCGAGAACCGATACTCAGATCTAGAGCACTTCGCTCGATAGAAATCCGAGTTGTGGCAGCCTCGCCAAATGGCTGGTCAACAAATATTAAACAACTACATACCAACTATAAGTAGCAACACACCCATCTACATAACCCTCAAAAATTATCCTAAAACCTAATTTCTGAACAAATTAAGTATATTTATAGGAATTGTGTAACAACCTAGAATTTTGGAACCAATTAATTTTTTTTATTTTAACAATTTTAATGGATTTTAATATTTAAAATGATTTATTTTAAATAATAATGACTAAAAATTTATTTTAAATAAAGTTAGAATGAAAATCTTTAATTTAATTATAAAAGGAGTTAGAAATAGCGTGGTAGTTTGAAAATTTGAATTTGATCTTTGATTGAATGTACAAGATTCAAAATAAATCGGATTTTGGTGAAACAAAAAATGTTTAAATCTATTTAATTATATCTTTCTAACGGATCTGAAAAATTGAAATTTCATGGCGGGGATAAAAAGTTATGTCCAGTTTAAAATTCAGAATAGTCGCTATGGAATATATATATATATATATTAATATAATATATAGCCATTTTACAAACGACCTCCGTTTTCGATGAAACCACTTTGGTTGGATCCGGAATGTCAATTTATTGTTAGATTCCAATTTTCATAATTTTTGGAATTAATATGTGAGCGTGGTAAATTAAAACGTGTTTTGTAGATTTCAGTCAAATTGGATCGACCACAAAATGACCATTTTTCAAATGGCCTTCAAATTCAATGAAATTAATTTTGTTAGGACCGTATCATTAGAACATAGCTAGATTTATTTTTCAGGAATTTTTGGAGTCCGTATGTGGCCCTAGTAAATTTAAATGTACGACCAAATTAAATAATTAAATGTTTGATATTTTAATTTAAAGAAAAAATGGGCTGAAATGATCAAATGGACTGATGAGACCCAGTCCATTGTGTCCAGAATAGGGGTATTTGGCTAGGGGCAACTCTCATTGGGCTGGATTTGGAGTTGGCAGGAATAATGGTTTTGTTTTGTAAATTAGAGAATAAAATGATAATTTATTTATAAATACCTTTAAAAGAAATTGCCCTAACCCTAATCCTTCACAGTAAACAGCCGCCACCCTCTTCTTTGATGGCCAATATCGCTCTGAAATTAATCCTCCCTTTTCTCTCAAAATACTACAAATTAAATCGTGAAATCAAAAGTATAATTCAAGAGCGTTCTAAGGGCTTTCAATCTATACGGTTAAGATGGGAATTAATGTTGTGGATTGGGAGAATTTGCTGACCAAAGTCACAACCTTTGAGCGCATTTTTCTTGGGACTGGGAGCGTCGCGATGTAAGCGGGTTCAGGCGGGGGAAGTCCTGGTGATGGCAGCAGGTGTAGGACTCTCTGATCATCCTCCAATGAAGGATTTGAGGCGTGGCGGTGGAAGGATCAAGGCACGATATAGGTTCTTCGTGAACCAGAAATGAGCGATGAAGAAGGGAATCAAAAAGGAGCGGCCCAGATTATTTCCAACGTAATTAGTGAAGTAATTAGGAAAATAATTATTTATTTAATTATATAATTATATAATGAATGTTTGTAATGCGATAACTTGTTCATATTTGATCAGAATTCATTGAAACAAATTGCGTTGGAATCATCTTTCCGAGATCTACACCATGGGACAAACCAGAACTGAAACCGAGGCTATTGGGATTTTCGATAAAATTGAACGCTGTTTAATTTTATTAACAACAATCGTTATTCAAATGATTTCCTAACCGATCAAGGTGAGATCTCTATTTTAAAATGAAATTAATTATTGATTGCGATGTAAAATTCATATTTATGCTATATAAACTTTATATCTGTGTGGTGTAAAATTTGAATTGGTTGTTTTGTGATTGCAATGGATGGAGGGATTAAATTGTGTATGTTAAAAATATGATTTGGTTTGTTTAGAATATTATCATGTTAGAAGAATAATTATATGTAAAAATATGATTTTGTTTGATTAAATTTTTTATCATGTTAGGAATAAAATATTTTAAAATTATAAAAATTACATTTTTATTGTAATATGAATCATTAAAAAGAGTAGACAATAAGAATTGCATTTTTTTTGTAATATGAATCATTTTTGTTGAAATAAAATAATTTAAACAAAATGAATCATTTTGCTGAAATAAAATAGTTGAAACATTTTTGTTGAAATGAAGTTATCACATTTATTCATTTTGTTAAAATAGAATTGTTAACAATATGAAGTTATCATTTTTATTCATTTTGTTAAAATGGAATTATAGATCAAAATAAGTTATCATTTTTAATTGTTTTGTTGAAATGGAATTGTCAACAAAATAAAGGTATCATTTTTGTTGAAATAGAATTGTCAACAATATAAAAGAATCATTTTTACTTATTTTGTTGAAATAGAATTGCTGGCAAAATAAAACTATCATTTTTATTAGTTATGTTGAATTAGAATTATCAACACATAAAAGTGTCACTTTTATTTGTTATGGTGAAACATTGAATTTGTGTACAAATAAATTATTGTTTTATTTGTCATTAGAATGCATAAAAAATGTATGCAAATAAATTATTCTTTTATTTTCATTAGAATACATAGAAAGTGTATGGAAATAAATTATTCTTTTATTTGTCATTAGAATACATAGAAAATGTATGCAAATAAATTATTCTTTTATTTGTCATTAGAATACATAGAAAATGTATGCAAATAAATTATTCTTTTATTTGTTATTAGAATACATAGAAAATGTATTCAAATAAATTACTCTTTTATTTGTCGTGTTAAAAATCGGAATTTGTATATAAGTAAATGTCCACTTTTATTTGTCATGTTAAAGATGGAAAATTGTGTACAAATAAATATTCATTTTTATTTGTTATGTTAAAATAAAATTCATTTTCTTAGATAATGTTATGTTAAAATAAAATTCATTTTGTTAGATAATGTTATGTAAAATAAATATGGCATTTTTTTAGACAATGTTATGTTAAAATAAATATGTCATTTTGTTAGAATAATGTTTTGATCGATAAAAATGTCATGTATTTAGAATAATGTTTTGTGAAATAAAAATGTCACTTTTACCATGTTAGATAAGAATAAAAGGATTACATGTTAAAATATATGTTTCGTTAGACAAAATGTTACCTTTATCATTTTAGACAAGAATAAAAATAATTACTTGTTAAAATATATGTTTTGTTGAAATTAAATTATTAATACTTATTTATAATTTAAACAGTGAAAATTTGTTAAATAGAAAATAATTCAAACCGAATTAGAATTGGTTAAATTTATTAACCAATGATTGATTTATGTAAACTGTTATTGTTTGAAAACCCCACGCGGGTATTGGGATGATATTTGACATACACTAGTCCCAATATTTAGTTGTATGTCAATCGATGGATTGACATTCTGTGATTAACGTTATTTATTTATTTTAATGCCCGCACAGTTGTAAATTTCACTCTGGATGTGAATGGATTGTTTAATGATTATTTATCATTATTGTTATATATATATATATATATATATATATATATATATGCGATGTATGAAATCCATATAACTCAAATTATATGGTAATTGATTGAGTCGCATTCCGATTCAGAATATTTTAAAATAAAGAATATTTTAAGATAACGAATATTATAAGATAACATTCAGTGAAGAATAAAATTATGATTTTTATGTTCGATTTTGGATGGGCACAAAAAATATAAATATGAAGCCGGGTTAAGTATAGAACAACCATTTTTAACCGAGACAGGTTTATCGATCGATTTTATTTACTTAAAATGAATATCGAAATGAAGTGATTTCAAAATTTAATATTTTGAAAATTTTAATATTAAAATATGATAAAGATATAACATATTCAAATTTTGATTTAAAAATAAAAAATGGAGTTGTAATCTTTTTAGAACAAATTTATAAATATTTTATAAAATATGTTTTAATTGGAAATCGACGATATATATTATATATGTATATTTAATGGCCTGAATAGAACGCGCCGCGCAACGACTGTTCGCGAATTTCGACCATTAACTTCAAATTGATGTAACAGGAGATCCGACCGTCGGATTCTCTAAAATCGGAACCACTGGGTTCGTATCGAAAAGAGCTTTCCAATGAATATAAGAGATTTTAAATGTAACGGTTAGATTTAGAATTATGTCCAAATCAAATTTGAAAAAGGTCACTATGGATGCAGTTCGGTGGCCATTATTGGAAACCGACTGTACGGGCGTTGATAAAATTATTAAAAATATGGAAAAATTATGTAAAATCATAATAAATGATTTGGAAAGAATTTGGATGAAAAATTCCATATTTGAAAAGATAAAAATATATTTTTATTAAAATGAACTAGTTATTAACTAGAATAAATCTTTAAATTAAGATTTAATGAAGTTTTCCAATTAATTAATATTTAATTGGAATTAAATAAAATAAATTTGATTTTTGGGTTTATCGTGAATGGTGTCATAAATAACACTATTCTTAAACCCCGTGTGAAAAGAATAAATCTTTTAATTAAGATTATTAGAGTTTCCAATTATAATTAGTAATTGGAATAAAATGAAATGTGAATTGGGTTTATTGTGAGTTGTGTTTTTAACGACATTCGTTCTTTAACCCAATTAACAGTGAAGATATGATTTGAAATTTATAAATCTTTTTACTAAGATTTAGTGGAAATTTTCCAAAGTAAAGTTTTCCAATTTAATAGAAGAAATTGGAATTGAATGGAATTTGATTCGGTAATAATCGAGATGAGCTTCTGTGGAAGAAGACCGTTACTATATATGGAATTTAAAAGGCTTTGCCGTTATTCCATTTATGTTATTAGTCTGATATGAAAATTTATATCGATTATATATTGATTTGATTTCTGTGAAAATTCCATATTAAACGGAAGATGATTTTGGGTTTATCGTGAACTGTGTTTTAAATGACATTGGTACTTTAACCCAGTTAAAGACAAGATTAATTTCTTAAAGTTGAATAATCATAAAGTAATGATTTTTGATATTAAAACCAAATTGGAGTTTTAATGAATCTTTAAAAAGAAGATTAAAGAATAAATTTAAAAGAATTTATCTTTGATAAAATTAATGGGAACCTTTCCCTAATAATGTGAATATTTATTTAAAGGAATATTCTGAATTTGAATGAGGCGTATGATGTGTTTTTATAGCACTTAATTATTGATTATAAAATACACGAGTTATTCGGAAAGACCGGGTTTAACCCATTCTGAATAATTACTACGACGATTAAAAGTCGAAGATGAATACTAAGATCTTCACATCGTCTGGATGATTACTGATGTCTTAATTGGGAGGCATCCCAAGATAAGGTAACAAGTGGAGATCGACGAGTATGCGAGAACCTCTCTCCTGTATTTGACATATGGGACGAAGAATAAGGTGTCTCCGGTTTCGTTCAGACCCAGAACGGACTTGTAAATGGATGTATGTCTGACATTGGATTTTATTCCATGATGATTGATTTTTATTGAATATATATCTGCTTGGTGGTGGAGAATTTATTCTCCTGCTTAACACCCTTCTCTGAGACGTATGAGCTCAAAGGTTATACATTGGTAGACATCAATCGCATGGTGTGAATTGTCAGTGTGGCATACCAAGATGCAAATGATCAAGGCTTATTGTTGAAAAGCAGAGCCTCGTGGTTGATGATCAAAGCACAACTTTATTTAGCATAGCTTTGTGTGGCATTACTTCGCGAGCCTCACACCCTGGTATGAACCAGAAATGGGAGAAGGACCTATAGGGCGAGGTACCTCAGATATTGATTCCCTAGTAGCTCAGATTTACGCCCCATAGGGTGAGGAAACGTATTGTTCAGGCATTACTAATCCACTAACATATGTGTGGAGTGGCCCTGGCGCTTCTAAGGGCTTGACTGAGTACTCGTACTGACGCTCGGGCTAGAGAGTCTCAAATTCGGTAAGGACGATCCCTTGCCTTGGTTCATGATGGAAATCCAACTTCCAATACGCCCCATGCAGTTTTGATTGTAAAAATAGTATGCCAACATAGTATATGGTAGCTATGCCATCTATGATTGATACATTATGATTGAAATGTTTTCGAAACATATATACACTAATAATAATATCAAATCCGTTTTATCATATCAAGCATTTTTTGACAATTATAAGGTAAAACTCCAACCTTCGGTTTGCGTTGCATTGTGTGATGGGACTTGAGATAATGGTTTCATTTTTTTAAAAAGCATTGCGTTGTTTAACGATTTACTTTATTTATGCACTGGCAATCCAATGGAGTAAACCCGTTCCACGTTAGCGGTGTGGTCCTGTGATTAGCCTTATTATTATTAAATAGGTTAAGTAAGATTTCTCATACCAGTCCCATGACTGACTCGTAGTTTGTTTCACTTTGCAAACTCGGGTGATCGAACAGGCAGTCGAGTGGCTTGTTTTGTAGATATTTATTTATTGAGCAGGATTCTGGATTGAAGCTTAAAGCTATGTCCAAAGCAATGATAGTCTTCCACTGCATTGTATTAAATTTGTTGTAAATTATCTTCCACTGTTGTATTATTATATTCAATGTACTCTGATATTCTGTACTCTGATATAACATTATTATAATGTTTATAAAAGTCTTCTATTATTTGTTCTGATGTGTTGTATGCCCAAAGTTAGCGTATGCGGGATTCGAACAGTCTTGGTCGATATCGCGATAATTAGGTCCAGCGAAATCCGTGTTGTTACAAATTGATACCTGTAGACGCTTCGTGTGCAGAAGAGCTTGCCATTCTTGAATTGATAGGAAAAGATTGATAGTTTAACGGAAGATTTGGTGTTTTAGAACTTAGGTATTTTATTTAGGAAAAGAGGTAATGAGAGAAAAGAAGATGGTGTTGGAACCTCCATTTTGGACTGAATTTTGATTACGACAGCTATATATTGATGATATTACACACTAACATATTTACAGGAAAAAAGAGAAGAATATAGCCTAAATACACAAAGATTCGACAAGAAGATATATTAGTACATTTATAATGAAATCGAGTCTATATTTATTTAGTTATTATTGTTAAAATCTCTCGTATATTATATATATATATATATATATATATATATATATATATATATATTCAAAAGGCTGAAACATATGGGGAAAGTACATATGCATCAGCCTGCTGAATTGAAAATTCAATCGGCTAACGACCCGCATTCTACGCATCAGCGGATCATAGAATATTTATTTCTTTTTCATATGAATTCGTATGGTCGTGTCAGTTTGGGGAACAGCTATTGGGGTCATTTCCCATGTTCACGATTTTTGCCGAATTTTAAATTATCGTTTTGCCCGTAGCGAATCTTGTTTCACCTATAACTTTTGATTGGTAAGGAGTTTTGACCTAAAACCACTTCCATTGGATCTGTATGATGGTTTACCTTTCCGTAGAGTGGCCACATTGGTCAAATGGACTTACTGTTTAGGAGATATGGCTGAAACAAGGTTTAGAAGGTTAAAAACAGCTTAACGGGCCTAGTTAAGGTGATTAGCAGCTAGGCTCATAACCCGTTTCGGGGTTAGAGTTATGGGGAGGCTGATAAGGTTAGGGAATTTAGTTTTTATTCATTTTGCAGCTTCCACTTTCATTCCTTCAACCCTAGTAATGGCTTCTACCTTCTAAAAACACCTCTAATCACCTTCTAATCAAGGATTAAGCTAATCAACATCAAATCAAGTTAAAATAACATCAAATCAGAGTTGGAGATGCTGTGTTGCATAGAGATTCGACCCAAATCAGAGATATTTTCAGATCTAAGATTAATTTATGGCTAAGGTGAGTAATTTGCATTGTTTTGCACTAATTTCTGCTAATTAGGGGTGATTAGTGTTAATTAACGAAATTATGCATGTTAAAATTCTGGAAAAATGTTTAGAAATTCTTAAATATTATTTTATGCCTCTTTTAGAAATTTGGGTTAATTTGGACATGTTTTGCTAATCGTAAGGTTAAATTTTGATTAAGGGGATTAAGGGGAAAATAATAGTTTTGGGTATGTTTGATCCATATTTACATGTTAAATTGTTATTTAGGTTGATTATATATGTTGCTATTACTATTTGGAATGATTTTTGATTGCATAGAAAAGTTAGATTGGTCGAAAACGCCGTCGTAAGGCGTAGATTGCTTGTTGAAAAAAGTTACAGGAAATTGGTCATTCCCGTTCGTGAAGCACCTGTCCCTCACGACCCGACCCCTAGGATCGTGCAGCGCCCTCACACCCCGACTCCTAGGATGGCGAAGTATCCTCACGATCCCCCTAGGATGGTGAACTATCCTCATGACCCGACTCCTAGGATGGTGAAGTATCCTAACGACCCGACCCCTAGGAACGTGAAGCACCCTCACGACCCAACCCCTAGGATCGTGAAGCACCCTCACACTGCGAACGTGAGGAAGATGGCGAACCCGCACACCCCGACCGTGAGGAAGATGGCTAACCCTCATACCCCGAACGTGAGGAATAGGGCGAACCCTAAGAGGGTGACCCCTAGGATGGCGAGCCAGAAGACCACGACCAAGATAGGGATCACGAGTGGGTCCCATGACCCGAAGGTGGTTCACGATCCGACCACGGGTCACGAACTAGAGCAGATCACAAACCGAGCCTTGGTGTCATGAGTCACGAGCGGAAGGAGGAACCACGAGCTGTACTTGGGGCGAACCACGAGCCGAGGAAGCTGATCACGAACCGGAGCTTCGAAGCACCATGTGTCGACATGGAGGATCACGAACTGAACTGAAGGACGAAGGTGGATGATGACCAAAACCCGAGATGCAAAGGTAGTTCAAATGAGAGGTTATTACTCAGGATCCCAAAGGGGACCAACAAGTTAACTTCATGAGTTGGACTTTGCTGCGGGACGTGTGCAAACGGGTTATCGATATTCATAACTTTACTCCACCACTGAGAGATGGATTAGTGTCTATGGATCAGTGCAATGGAGTCATTGTTACTCCATGGAGAAAAGTGATCGTAGCAAAGGATTGGGTGATCGGGTGGTGGATATCGTATGCTTTACGCACTGAGTGAGAGATGTGAGGATGATTGCTATGTTTGATATTTTCTATCACCATGACATGCACATCCCCATGTTTCTTTTACACTTTATGTTAGTATTACCTTAGAGTACTGTACATCTTGTTGTGCTAACTCTTTGGTTTCAAGTCCAGGTTCAGATATGATTGGATTATACCTGTTGTTGTTCTGTTTTGTTGCTTATCGCTCATACCAGACTTTTGTCTGACCTAGAGTTTTATGTCTCTTCTTATTACTCTGGGTTCTCCTAAACGAGCAGACTAGAGACATGTTAGTTGGTATGCACGAGTAGCTGTCTGGAGATGAGCAGGAGGCTTCTACGTATTATTTACATATAACTCCCTGTGTTGTTGCTGGTCACTACTTTGGGCATTAGTAGTGTACCTTTCCTTTCTTTCTTTAGAGACATTGTTTTTAAAGTTGTAATAATGGTTTGGATCATAATCTGTATTTTGGATTCCGCTGCTATGATGGTCATGGTTTAGTTTTCAGCTTATGCACTATCTCGCCTATTTTATGTCAAAGTTATGTTATTATTATATTTTATTCCATGCGCTGTGAGAGATACTATAGGTTCCTCGTTAGTTCACTCTTATGTTTCTTTTCTTCTGATGACCGTCCCGTGCTGGTTGGACATCGGCACTGCGCGTTTCAATGGAAATGTCGGCTGGTTCGGGGCGGGCCGTCACATTTGGTATCAGAGCTCTAGGTTGCGTAGTTAACCTAGCGGAAGACATCAGGGAGAGATAGTATACGTATATGAGAGCGCGTACTTGTGATATTTTGGTTTTCAAAAGCTATATATGTATATATACTATTAGTATATCTAAGGAGGAAGTCGCACTGCACTGGCATGACATTGAGATGGCTAATCGTTTTCTCTTTAAAGACTAAACAATGAGCTGATATACGAGGAGTACGGGTTCAGGGGCTAATAAAGGAATGTCCCTGATATGAGGACGATGTTCACTACTTTCATGCGAGAGATGCTTAGGGATGCTCGGGGAGCAGTTCCTAATGCTGCTAACGGTGGTGGTGCAGTAGTGCAGGCGCCTAAGGCCGATTTCGCCAAGCTTAACAAGGATTATACTAGTCTCGGCGGGAAGCCATTCAACGAAACGGGGTCGCTTACGGATGTTCAAGATTGGTTGGATAGTGTGAACGCATCTTCGAGGACTTGGGAATTGATGATGCCATGAAGAGAAAGTTAGCATCGCATCAGCTTCAAGGACGAGCTATGAATTGGTGGAATGCTACTAAAGTAGCTACTCCTGAAGATCAAGTTACTTGGACTCAGTTTATGACTCGTTTCAGCGAAAAGTTCATTCCAACTGCTCACAAATCTGAATTATTTAAGAAATTTTTGGAACTTAAGCAGAATGGTAAGGCAGTCTCGGAATATATTGCTGAGTTCGATACTTTATTGAAGTATGGAATATCTCTTATCGACTCCGCCGAGAAGAAGAACGAGAAGTTCATAACTGGCATAGATGAGTACTTAGGTGAAAGGCTGATAAACCACATCGACGAGACGTTCGAGTCTATGGTGGGGAAAGCGTTGAGATCAGAGAGTCTTTACCCTAAGTCAAAGGCCGATGTTGTTATTGCATCTGTAGAGGAACCAAAGCCGCAAGCAAGCGCTGGAGGTAAGAAGGAGTCACAGAATAAGAGAAAACAAGATCAGACCAAAGGTGGTCAGAAAAAGAAGGACAAGAAAGATAAAGAGTGCTTTAGTTGTGGCAAGAAGGGCCACTGTGCTAGAGATTGTCAGGAAAAGCCTGGGGAAAGGAAGTGCTTCAATTGCGGCCAAGTGGGACATCACAAGGATAAATGTCCACAACCTCCTAAAGAGAAGCTGGTCGTGAAAGCATATGCTATCAATGATGTTCCTTCTTCGTTGAATGCCTCAACTGCGGCGGAGAAGGGAAAGGGCATCGTTATTCGAGGTATGCTTTCTATTTATGATGTTCCTATTCGAGTTTTGTTTGATATCGAAGCTTCCCATTCCTTCGTATCTAGTGACTTGGTAGATAGGTTTGAATTGGAACTTGAGATTGTCGATAGACCTTCAGTTTTGATGAACCCGGTCGGTGGTTCGACTAGCCTTTGCATGATTTGTTATAATGTGGTGTTATCGAGTAATGGATGTATGTTTGCATGTGGTTTCTTAGTTGCTTTGCTAGTATCATCTCACGTATATTGTTTGAATTCGGAGGAGATGTTCCTTGAGTGCTTGTCTGATATTGGCTTAGGCCTTTGGGGCTAATGCTTTGGGAAAGTCGAGTTCAACTAGGATGGTTTGCTGTAGATATAAATAGTTTTTGTGATTTCCATTGAATGATATCTCGTCTTACTCAAGGAGTGATGTGCAGCCGTGAAATGATAAGACTGTTCAATGGTACGGAGTGCCGTGAGTTAGATTTGATAGGGCTATGAGACGACTCGAGTGGGACATGAGAACTTCGAGGGGATAAGATGTGCTCGTTGATCGTGGAGATACAACTAAGGTTAGGACGATTCAAGTTGGACTTGAACTCATAAAAGAAAAAAATGGGTGTTCGTTGATCGTGGAGATGCAACGAAGACCAGGACGATTCAAGTTGGACTTGAACTCGTAAAGGAAAAATGGTTGTTCGTTGATCTTAGAGATGCAACGAATAGGGAGACGACTCATGTTGGACTTGAGTTTGTGCTCGAGTTTGTGGGTAATGGATACTCGAGACTGGGCCTGAGTATGTGGGTAGCTCTTCTGATGAGAGTACCAAGAAATCATCGATACTTAGAGTGTTCTAGGCGGACTCGAAGTAGGGGTATCTGGGGACGCCCGTTACCTTGGATCCATTGGATGTGATTTAGTTACCTTTGGAGGATAAACATACGTTTGACGCACGGTAGCCCGTATGGAGGCGGGGCTTCCATTAGCCTTGGGATTGGTTGGACTAGTCAAGTAGGCATCGACGTATGTATGAAGGCGGTGCTTCCATTAGCCTTGGGATTAGTTGGACCAGTCAAGTAGGTATCGACGTATGTATAGCTTTGGCACGTGATAGATATGACATGTTTGATGGATGTTATGGTTGCTATGTTTGTTCCTATTTTTATTCCCTTGAGTAGACTATCACCTGTAGGATTCCGATAATAGAGAACGAAGAGATGACGGCATACAAGGACGCATGTGCTACCGGACTAGGTGCGGTAGGTGATGCATCGAATAAGAGACATGACAGTTTAAATGATATGTTTCTTGAATGTAAGCAACTGAAGTATATCGTGGGATATGATCTCAGACGTAAGTATGGATTGGATCCAGAAATGTTAACAAGTTTGATGGTTAGACCGACTTTGATTGAGCGAATTGATTCTAGTCAGAGGAACGATCCTAACATATTGGAAATCATCTCCAAGGTAGAAATGGATATCGATAGCAAGGAGATGAGCAAGTATGGACTTGATAGAGAAGGGTGCCTTTGAAAGAATGGGGGACTGGTTGTACCCAATGTTAATGGACTGAGAGATGAAGTACATGAATTGCTAGTTAGTTAAAACTGAGCAAAAAGGAGCCTAGTGGTTGTTACAACAGTTGGAAATTTTCGAATGGAAATGGGAACAAGTCTCAATGGATTTAATTGACGGTTTACCAAGGACTAGATTGGATCATGATAGTATTTGGGTGAATCGTGTATTAGAGCATCTCTTGAGGGCATGTATATTAGATTTTGGTGGGTCATGGGATGACTATTTGCATTTAGTTGGGCTTGCATATGATAATAGTTATCAGTCCAGTATTAGTATGACTCCATTTAGGTTTTGTACGAAAGACCGTGCAACTCACCATCATGTTAATTGGAAACCGGTGAAAAAATTGTGCTTGGACCAGAAGTAATAAGAGAAACTTCAGATAAGATGGCGGGAGTTCACAACGTTTTTCATGTTTTCGAGTTAAGAAGTTTGTGCACGACCCTAATGTGACTATTTCACCAAATCAGTTGGACGATATCGAGGTAGAACCCGAGGTGGTTGGGAACCACAAGATGATTTGTATTGTCGGACACGATATGAAACAACTTCTGTAACAACCCAGAAAATCTGAACCAATTAAAAAATAATAATTTGGCTATTTTAGTGAATTTTGAATATTTAAAATAAATTATTTTAAATGATAATGACCAAAAGTCTATTTGAATCGATGTTGGAAAATGAATATCTTTATTTTAATTATAAAACAAGGCCTGAAATGGCGGGGCGGTTTGAAAGTTTGAATTCGAACTTTGACTGACTGTACTGGGTGCAAAATAAAACGGATTTTAGTGAAACCAAAAATATTTAAATCTGTTTGTGAATATCTTTCTAATGAATCTGAAAACTCGAGATTTCATAGCGGGAATCAAAAGTTATGGCCAAATGAATTTTCAGAAAGGTCGCTATGGAGTTTGTATAGCCCTTAAAAATAGCCATTTTGCAAACGACCTCCGTTTTCGACGAAACCACTTTTGTTGGATCCGGGATGTCAAATTATTGTTTGGTTTCAAATTCCATAATTTTTGGAGTTAATATGTGGGCGTGGTAAAGGAAAATGTGTTTGGATGATTTCAGTTCAGTTTGGATCGACCAGAAAATGACCATTTTTCAAATGGTCTCCAAATTCTAAGAAATTAGTTTTGTTGGGACTCAAAACATAGCTAGATTTATTTTTCTGGAATTTCTGGGATCAATATGTAGCCCTGGCAAATTGAAATGTACGTTCAAATCAAACATTGAATGTTTTATTTTAATTTGAAGAATAACTGACTGAAACAGTCGAATGGGCCTACGAAACATATCCCATTGTGTACGGAACGGGGGTATTGAGCTAGGGAAGACAGTCGTTGGGTTTGATTTGGGGTCAGTATAAGAAAACTCTATTTTCCGAATTAAATAGAATAAATAATTAAATACAAATCCCCGGCCAATAGAATTCAACCTCACTTTTCCAGAAAACCCTGTACCCCCTCGTTCGAGCGGCGGAAAAAGGTCCTGATCTACTCTCCTCATTTCCTCACAATCGACGCAATAAAATCGCCTGGTCCAGTTGAGAATTGTGTAGAGATTTTTGAGATCTTTAAATCCATACAAGATTTGTATTTTTTCAAAGCCTAAATCGCTCGAATCGACGCTGTGAAGACCGCCATCCGTTCATCTCGCCACCGAACTGGCCATCGTGGGTGGTGCCGGAAAGCATGTTCCTCCCTCTACGACGTTGCACAAGCCGATCATCACATCGTTTCACGAGTTGGCCAGAAAATCAAAACCTAGTTTTGGACGAGTTTAGAGAGGTAACGACTTTGGTTTATTTAAACTGATTTCGACAATTAAAAGCGTAGCAAACTTACAAAAATAATATCTTTTTGCTATGTGCACTACTACAAAAGTGGGCATATTCGACACTATTTTACTGTGGCCGTAGATCAAAAAAGCGTTGCAGTAGCCCCTTTTTTCAAATAGGCAACACCAGGGGGGCGTGGCATCCGCGGCCGTTGCATTAGCCATCTAAGGCAACGCTTTAGCACATCTACTGCCACAAAAAGAAAGTGTTGCGTTATAGACGTAATGCAACACTAATTGTACATAATGCAACATTATTCAGCGTTGCTTGAAAATTAGTTAGATCCTGGGTACCAGGTCACGATAGCGGCGGCCACGTCAGCTTTCCATGTCAGCTGCCACCGTGTCACACGACACGTCAGATCTCCACGTCAGCTGCACACGTGTCACATGCCATGTCAGCTGTGGCGTTTACGTGCCACGTGGACTTACTACTATTTTACGTAATGCAACATCACTGTATTATGGAATGCGACACCATTATCTTGAAACACGACATCAGGAAAAAAGCAAATGCAACAGTAAAAGAAGGCAAATACAACGCTTTAATTATAAAGTTTGCAATATCAGTTTTTTACATAGAAGAAACACATCCGTTACATTCATCATCACATTCAAACCTTCAATACATACCGCCTTCAATACATCCGATCAAATATATAATACATACGATCAAATACATAATTTAAAAGTAGTAAAAATGCCAACACATACCACCTTCAATACAAGTGCCAATAAATACGATTAGTGTGCATTCTACAAAGTAGCAATGCCATGAACCAGAAACTGTATCTCTATGTCATTTCAGGTCCTCCACTTGTCGGCTGTATCTCCCGTCGTCATTTCAGATCCTGCAATTTGAATTTACAAGTTATTAATTTGATAAGTGCATATGTGCTGTGTGCATGCATCTGTGTATTTGGCCATCTAATTAACTTATAAATCTTAGTGAGTTACGCATACAATTATAACAGTTGACCAATCAGCATTGGTCACTACGTGCCACCTCATCAGAAATAGAATTGAGTATGCTTCGTCTTCTGTGCAAGCATTTCCAGTTCACATATCTGCCTGACACCATCCATTGGGTCCCTCGCACATCCTTTCCAGCGTCAGAACATCATCTCCTCCATATCCCCTAAACCCCAATCTTCGAAATTTTAAAAAGAAACAAAAACAATGGACTCGTCTCTATACATCACAGCCACTGTTATTAAGGGACATTGGAATTACGAAGCTGTGCAAGACGTTCTTAAGGTGGCTCTCAATCATAATTCGTGGCCTATACGAGTAATACCCAACAACTCTTTTCTAGTATCATGCCCATCATACAAAATTCGTGATCATGCCCTAATGTTGAAAGTTTTTATAAAACCTGGTGGTGCTATTTACCTGCAATCATAGTCTGATGAAGAATTTGAGCCCTCACCAGCGTTGGAAGTGGAATCATGGGCTAAAGTTGATGGCTTTCCCGAGTTCCTAAAGAGTAATGTTCCTGCTGTTGAAGAAGTAATGAAGCCAATGGGACGTGTGCTTGCAATTGACGACTGTTACTGGTCTCAGTATGACCATACATCTTTCTACCTGAAAATGCAATTTTATGAAGGCATTGGCAATATAAATACTTTTGCTGCTCAAATCAATAACAAGGTTTACTTCATTAAGGTTCAGCGCTGTACCCATGCTCATCCTGGGACAAGGCATGAACTTCTTTTTGTGAGCAATAGGGAGGAAGAGGTGGTTCCATGTTTGCATCATTACGGATGGGAATGGGAAATGGATTCAGATGAAAGATTTAATGCAATGATACAAGAAGCTGCTGAGCTACCCCCCTTGCCAAGCTTATTTCCGGAAGTCGCCCATGACATACATGTTGATAACCAAGCCCCAATGAACCGGAGGAATGATCAGTGGGTAGATATAGAAGTTGATCAGGAATTTGACTGGCCAAACTACCTCACCCCTTGTCCTGATGCTGCGGGTCCATCACATGCGGCTGCTCACTTCGGACCGGCTCTCCCACAGCCGCAAAGCCCTAACGAATCAGTTGGAAGTTCCACTGCCCCGCAACCCTGATCTGGTATGAATTGATGCTACTATAATTTCATTTTTTGGATGTGTATATATTAAGTTAACTTTATGATACTTTTGGATGTGGATGTGTATGTTATTTTTTGGATGTGTATGGTATGAACTGATCAATGCTGCCTTATTATACTTGTGCATGTGTATATACTTGTGCGTGTATGGTATGAACTGATCGATGCTGCCTTATGATACTTGTGCATGTGTGTATACTTGTGCGTGTATGGTATGAACTAATGTGTATTGTATGGACTGATGCTGCCTTATAATACTTGTGCGTGCGTGTTAGATACGGGTATTTGTATCACAAAACCGCAGTGCGACACATGTATTTGTATCACAAAACCTCAAGCATACAGTTGTATGTCATTTTTTGGATGTGTATGGTATGAACTGATGCAAAACTGAGCATATGTTTCCAAAATCAAAACATTGAAATTGGTAGTTTCCAAAATCAAATGGAAAATACCTGTGCGTGTTATAAGATACGGATGAACGACTCGTCCGGATCGGGAAATTGTTAGCCTCAAGCACACCGCAGTGCAAACACACCGCATTACTACACATGTATATGTATCACAAAACCTCAAGCATACAATTATATGTCAGTGTAAATGAACGCAAAGTGCAAATCACTTTCGACTGTACAGTCCCCATTCCTTAACTAGCTCGATCTCTATAATAAACCAATGTCTTTTTCATGCCAATAGCGCGGTTCTCATGGTTTATTGCTGGGTACAATTTTCGAATAAACCTCAGCATAATCCCAAATCCCAAATCAATGGTCAAAGCGCAACTAATTACTCATAATCTAATATTTCATCGACTAATCACTCATAAGCGAACGGGTTTCCCTAAGTTTGGGATGTCCAAGCAACTAATTACTCATAAGCGAATGGGTTTTCCAAAGTGTAACAAATGAACTACTTACTAATTACTCATAATCCAATCTATAATAAGCGTAACTAATTCATAGTGCTATACAAACTGAACCTGAGTGAAAAAACTGGCGATGTCAATGCCCTGAGCAATCAAAGCTAGAAAGCATTTCAAAGCTTCAACCTTTTCAGAATAGAATTTGCTGTCGAGGAGAGGAGTGATACTGACGTGAATTTAGGTTTAAATTTTTGTCAATAGTAAAAAGGGGGAAAACGATTAGATGATAGAGAAGAAAACAATTTCGTGAAGGGAGAAGATCGTACCAAAATTTCGTCAAAATAATGCAATGACGTGGCTGTTAATGATTGGATGATGGCTATCGTTAAGATCATCAGACCAACAGATGGTTTGAACCGTTGGATTAATCTTGCATCTATGGTTGGGGTTTTAATATATTGATAAGGCGGATCGCTGAGCTGGATTATATATATGTAATGCTACGCTTTTAACTGGTGTTGCACGTCAAAACACTAGAATTCCCACCGCAACAGTGCATTCACATATAATGCAACAACATATGAATATTGTTGCAGAAGATCAAAGAAAGCATAGCTTTCGCCACACTTTTCATGCAACGCACACAAATTAGTGTCGAATATGCCCACTTTTGTAGTAGTGGTGGTCGAAATCCAGTGAAACAAGAGACACCGGGACTGTAAGGACGTCTTTTACATTCTAGAAGAGGCCGGATATTTTTCTGAGCTTTGTAACACCCCACACCCGCTAAGGTCACTCACTAAGGGAATGCCTTAACTTCGGTGGAGCATTTTAAGTGAGTATAGAACAGATACAATTACAACAAGACAGATATAAATACTTGAAAATCTAAAACATCATTTCATAGCAGCAGAAGGTAAACATGTTTAGTTACAACACCATAAAGAGTCAAGTACTAAATATCCATCCTGATAAAAACATAAGTACATAATCCCACTACATAAACAATAGCCATAAAAGAAAAGATGAGCTGGGCTTTACATCACGGTCCAAGCTCCAAGAGATAGAGAAGGAAGTCTGATCAAAGCCCACTAGTGCTAGGCCCAACCTGAGGACCTGAGGGGGAAAAGGATAAAAACAACGGGGTCAGACATAAGTCTGAGTGAGCCCTATAACTTTAACAACACAATCATTAAAGTAATTAGGGTATGATATAAACTTGGCACGGGATGACTGGGGATAAATGACTACACTAAGTAGCCAACTAGACATAAGGTGAACTAAGATAACGGTAAAGACGCATCTACCCACCCAAGGATAATTACTAACTGCACCACACCAGTCATTCCTGCTTAAGGGTTGATCCCTCCTAAGGACTTAGAAAATTTACCCAGTAGTTTCGTGTACCCCTAGCTGACTACATAGGTGCCGTCTGCCCCTATCTCCACTAGGTGTACCCACTACTCCCAAGCGATCGGCTCCCTACCGTAGATACCCGTGCTGGCCCCACAATGGGGTGTATCACTCCCCAAATTGGCAACCCAATACAACAAATGGTGCACGGCTTATACCTACACGATGCAACAACGTCTTACCTACCAGCCCGGGTCCACACACGCATATGAAACCCGTTGGACTTGCGTTGCCACCGCTAACCCGTTTTGGCCTCTTATAATCAAGCCCAGTACGCGTGTCCCGTCCTCGACATGGGTCGAGCCCAATAAGATACATATGGGTTACTGGTTGAAATGGGCCCCCAAAAGCTACCACCTAAGCTTATCAATTTATGTAGTGCATCCCACTTAACCCTTTTATCATGTTTAATTACATGTTTCCACTTGGTTAAGTATTCTAATCGTATTTTCTATTGCCACCCAAGGCAACCCACTAGATTTCCTCATGCCACCCAAGGCACTTACTTGATTTCCACATGCCACCCAAGGCACCCACTTAACCCCTCATGCCCACTACATGCTTATCTGGTTAAGTGTTTCTTAATTGATTAAAAACGTAACCGTTGTAAAGACCCCTCACATTAGACTATCTTTTATGGCAGCTGGATTTGCCGGTTGGGTCCGGGCAGCCTTACGCCATAACCGAGTCTAACCTCGTGTCTATACACTTGTCACGTATTTGGTTTGTGCCTAAGACCTCTCACATTGGGCCAATCATTTGTAGCCGCTGGATTTGCCGGTCGGTTCCGGGCAGTCTTACGCTACAAAAGGGTCCAACCTCGTGTCTTAATCGATTAATTACACCTAATTAATCACCCCCGAATTAATTTTCCCTAATTAATTCCAATTTTAACGATGTACATAATTGACTCAATTATGTCCATCCACTTTATGGTATGCATAATCATACCAACTTCACACAATTTCATTAACATGTTTATTAACCCCATCGTTCCCCACGTAATTCGCTAACATGACATAAAAGGGAAGATTCATCACAAATACAATGGGTTCAACTTGCATAATACATTAGCATCAACATGGGTTTAAAGGTGTCAACATGCATATAGCATCAAACCCAACTAGCATAAATAATCAACCCAAACTTGCATGAATCACATATGTCATAAAGAGGTTAACTTGCATAAGTTTCTTATGTCATACAAAGGGGGTAAACTTGCATATGTATGTATGACACGTAAAGGGGTTAACTTGCATATGTATGCATATCATACTAAGGTGTAAACTTGCACATGTCACTTGCATATAATCAAACACCATACTTGCATAACATGTCATATGTGAACTTGCATATAATCATACACCAAACTTGCATACATATCATAGATGAACTTGCATATAATCATACACCAAACTTGCATAATCATGGTGTCATAATGGATCAATGTTTCTCATATGACTTGCATATCTTGCATAATATCATAAACACATAGCATATATCTTGCATAACTTGCATAACATCACAAACACATAGCATATGACTTGCATAACTTGCATAACATCATAATCACATAGCATATGACTTGCATAACTTGCATAACATCATGAACATGTAGCATATGACTTGCATAACTTGCATAACATCATGAACATATAGCACATAACTTGCATAACATGCATAACATCATTAACACATAGCATATAACTTGCATAACATCATTAACACATAGCATATAACTTGCATAACATGCATTGATCCGCATTCATAGCCATAACCTCATTATATCCTATCATAATCATTTCAATAATTGGTCATTAAGGCTATAGAAAACTCACAACTTGTTGATTAGCACTCCTAAGAAGAAGATTAAGTTGCTAGAGTTGATTAGAGATTGATTTGAGAAGCTATCTTCCTCTTTAGATTGATGGAGGCTCCTTCAAGTTGCATTTTGACGGCATGATGGCATTGTTTCTATTTTTAGTATGAATTAGGGTAGTCTTAGGGTGTATTTATGGAGTAGTTAGGTGTTTTAGGCCATTAGATTAACCCTAAATCAGATTAGAGCCGTCAGATCTCGTCCTAGCCACTAAAACACAGCCCAAAAGACAAGCTGGTGCACCCAGGTGACCTGGGCTCGACCAGGGAGGTCGACCCCCAGGTCGACCCTAGGGTCGACTCCCCAGTCGACCTGGGGGGGGGGGGGGAGGTCGACTCCCCAGTCGACCCCCAGGTCGACCCCCTGGGTTTGGCGGGAATTTTCCCGCCACTTCTGAAATGTTTGAATTTTTATTTTTAAACCTGTTTTTAAATTTTCTGAAACTTCTTCGGGCCATATCTGGGTCATACGGACTCCGATTTTCGAAAACTCGGACTCTATTTCGCGTATTTTTCCGAGACGAACGCAATGGCATAGCCCGTTTCCCCTGATTCAGATTTTTAAATTTAATTCTGCCCTGTTTTATATTATAGCAAGTTATTCAACATACGGGGTGTTACATTCTCCCCTACTAAAAGGATTTCGTCCCCGAAATCTCTAAGTCAAGAAGAACGTATCCTACCAACCAAACAACCATCTACTAAACCATCAAACACTGGCATCCATTGTCCTTAGAGTTTCTAATGCTGTATGAACATATGCAAAGAGTGTGTGTATATGTTCCCTGTCTAATGCAAAATCAGGCGGTCTACTGATTCAGTTGACCTCCTTAATGCAAACCATGATAGTGCCATGCATCCAATATGTATGCGAAAGAACCTTATTGACACATACTATTTCTACATGAGTGCACAATCATTCACCAAAATGCATCATCCATATGATAGCACAACCATTATACATCCATTAATATAGCTACCTACACACAATTTTATGCAATATGCAATATGAAGTGATTGAGCCGATCTAGTGCCTAGAGTGTGTGTACATGCATCCACGAGCAACCACTAGCAACCACTTGCATCCACGCGCATCCATCAAACATAACATGTCTCAAACACATGTTTCAACCATAGGTTTACCCTATCTAGAGGTCAAAGGTACTAATGAGAGGACATACTAAAGATAAGATCAGTACTAGACAAACGATAAAGGAGAAGTTAAAAGACATACCCTCAAAAAGGAATGGGTATAATGAACGCATCTTCGCTTCTGTCTCCCAAGTAGCATTGCTCTCATCTTCTCCCCATTGCACTTTGACTAGCCGCACCTCTCTGTTCCTCAACTTCCTAATCTCTGACCCAAGGATGCGGGTAGGAGCTCGTCGAATAGTTGCATCACGCTCTACCTCCACTTCTTTTAGCAAGCTCGGCTCTACCACCTCTGCGGTCTCATGTAGGCACTTCTCAAATGTGACACATGGAATACATCATGTACCCCACTAAGTCTCTCGGGTAAATCCACTCTATATGACATCCGTCCAATCCTTTCCTTATTAGGAAACGGCCCAACAAATCTTGGAGCTAACTTTCCAACGGACCCAAAGCGAACTACATTCCGTAATGGAGATACTTTGACAAAGACCATGTCCCCAACCTCAAACTCCAGATCCGTCCTCCTCTTGTCCGCATAAGATTTTTGCCTATCCTGCGCTGCTTTCATCCTTTTTCGAATCAAATCAATCTTTTCCGAAGTCTCTCTAACCATATCGGGCCCAAGCAAGATCTTATCCGTAGATTCCCACCAACATGTAGGTGATCGACAAGGCCTTCCATAAAGAGCTTCAAAAGGAGCCATACCAATACTGGACTGAAAGCTGTTGTTATACGCGAACTCCACCAATGGAAGATGCCCTTCCCAAGTTCCTCCAAAATCTAGGATACAAAGTCTCAAAAGGTCTTCCAGAACACGATTCACCCTCTCGGTCTGGCCGTCCGTCTGAGGATGATACGCGGTGCTTAAACACAATTGAGTCCCCACTGCTTCCTGCAAACTCCTCCAAAACTCGCTAGTGAAGATAGGATCTCGATCACTCACTATGCTAGAGGGTACCCCATGTAATCGAACTATCTCTCGAAGATAAACTGAAGCTAGCCATGGAGCAGTCCTCTTGCTCTTCACGGGTATGAAATGGGCACTCTTAGTAAGTCTGTCTACTACAACCCAAATTCCCGTATTACCCTTCCTCGATCTGGGTAACCCATCAATAAAATCCATCGAGACGCTATCCCACTTCCATTGCGAAACCTCCAATGGGTGAAGCAACCCACCTGGTTTCTTTTGCTCCGCTTTCACCTGTTGGCACACCAAGCATCTAGCGATATACTCGGCCACATCCTTCTTCATACCGGCCCAAAAGAAAACTCGCCTCATGTCTTGGTACATCTTGTCCCCACCGGGATGAATGGTCATCCTAGAACGGTGTGCATCATCAAGAATAGCCTTCCTCAAACCCTCGTCTTGCGGTACACAAAGTCTACCGTCTCTACGCAAGCACCCGCTATCGTCTAGGGTGTACCTACTCAAATGGATGGACGACTCCCCCCTTATGAGCCTCTCTACCAACTCAACCAACTGTGGGTTGTCCCGCTGTGCCTCGCCAATCCGTCCCAAAAGAGTAGGTCTGACCTCCAAGGATGCAAGCAAACCGGGTATATAGTCAACGGAAGGTCTGAAATCAAACATCGAGATAAACTCCAAGCTTCGTCGTTCCACGAACAATGGACTCAAGGACAACCTTTTTCTACTCAAGGCGTCCGCCACCACGTTACCCTTGCCAGGGGTATACGCTATCTCGAAATCATAGGATGCTAAGAACTCCATCCACCTTTGCTGTCTCAAGTTCAAATCCTTCTGAGAAAACAAGTACTTCAATGATTTGTGGTCAGTGAACAATTCGAATCTCTCACCAAGAAGATAATGGCGCCAAATCTTAAGCGCAAAAACAATAGCGGCCAACTCTAGATCATGGGTAGGGTAATTCTTCTCATGCTTTCTCAACTGCCTTCTATCGTAGGCTATTACCCTTCCCTCTGCATTAAGACCGCGCCCAGTCCTGTCCCACAAGCATCGGTATAGACAACAAATGGCTTACTCCCATCTGGCAACACTAAGACTGGAGCTGTGGTTAAAGCTCTCTTTAACCGTCGGAACGCATCATCACAATCCACGTCCCATACGAAGACAAGATTCTTCTTCGTCAAGCGAGTTAATGGGGCTGATATCTTCGCGAAGTCCTTGATAAACTTCCTATAGTAGCCAGCCAACCCCAAGAAACTCCTCACCTCGGTAGCATTCTTTGGAACCTTCCAATCTTGGATGGATACTACCTTCGCGGGATCCACAACTATCCCTTCCTTGGAGACCACGTGACCCAAGAACCGCACTTCTTTCCTCCAGAAGTGACATTTAGAAAACTTAGCCTTAAGGCTATGCGCTCGAAGAGTCTCCAACACTTCCCTAAGATGTAGGGCATGCTCTTCTTCACTCTTAGAAAATACTAAGATGTCATCCACAAAGACCACCACGAACTTATTAAGGAACTCCCTGAACACCCTACTCATCAAATCAACAAAATATGCAGGGGCATTCGTCAAACCAAATGGCATCACCAGCCACTCATAGAAACCATCCGGAGTCCTAAAGGCAGTCTTGTCTATGCTATCCTCAGCCACCCTCAACTGATGAAACCCCGTGGCCAAGTCCAACTGCGAAAACACTAAAGCGCCAACCAACTGATCAAAGAGATCATCAATCCTCGGCAATGGGTGTCTATTCTTCTTTGTGAGCTTGTTGAGTTCTCTATAGTCTACACAAAGTCTGAGGGACCCATCCGCCTTCGTAGCAAAAACTACTGAAGCACCCCACTCTGATATACTTCGTCTTATGAACCCCTTCTCAAGCAACTCCCCTACTTGCTTATGGAGTTCCCTCCTCTCACGAGGAGCCATGTGGCGCACTGGTAAAGACACTGGTTTAGCATTATCCACCAGATATATTCGGAAGTCTATCTCCCGCTTCGGAGGTAAGCCCTTCACCTCCTCAAACACATCCGAGTATTCCCGGACCACTCTAACAGATCGCAAACTCTCGACCGAAGCGTCAAGCGATTCAAGATAACTTAGCATAACAGAATCCATGGGATTACAAGAAATCTCGAGAGTGTTACCCAAGCGGGTCATGAGCCTAACAACTCTCCTTTCGCAATCAAGAACGACACCATTACTGGATAACCAGTCCATGCCCAAAATCAACCCATAGCCCGTGAAGCCCAAAACAAAAGCATCACATCTAAACTCAATGCTAAGTATAGAAATCTTCAAACCCAAACATATCATAGACAAATAAGTGGAGCCCCCAATTGGGTTTGAGACAACCAAGGGATCATCTACTAGACTGGTGTCTAAGTGCAGTGACTCAACTAATGATGATGAGATAAACGAATGCGATGCGCCAGAATCAAACAATGTACGGACAGGATGATCAAATAGAAAAACCAGACTTTCAACGGAAATTGTTCTACCTCTTTCCTGAATCGGTGGAACCGCGAGAGCCTGAACTTGCCCCCTTGCCTGACCCGGTGCCATAAGAGCTTGCACCTGTCCTCCTGAGGTAGATCCCGTCCTTTGCCCCTTCTTAGGGCAATCCTTCACTAGATGCCCTGCTTCGCCACAGTGATAGCAGCCAGTCTTCTTCTTCTTCCGACAATCTTTGCTTAGGTGGCCTGGTATCCCGCAATTGAAGCACTTCTTCTTCCCCTTGCCACCGTTGCCTTTTCCACCCTTGTTTTGCTGTTGCTGAGGTCTCTTTTGATCTCCTTTCTTCTCGGGTGCCTTATTAGCATTGGGACCCTTCTCTTCCTCATGCATGAGTTCCATGTCAACTAGCTTCTCAAAGGTGGCCCCCATAGGGATATGAGTCATAGCCAATCCATGCATCAGTTCATTCAAGCCTTTAACGAACCTCAAAGCCTTCTTCTCCGGTGTATTCACCATGTCTATGCCAAACCTTGCCAATTGGTTAAACTTGTTGACATATTCCTTCACCGAGAGATTTCCTTGCTTTAGAGTCAAGAACCTTTCCATATACAAGTTTTCCTCCGCCCTTGAGAGAAACTTTTCCACAAATCTTTGCCTGAAATCCGCCCAAGAGTCAACGGGGCGTTCTCCATTAGTGACCTCCCACCAGAATGAGGCCTCTCCCTTCATTAACCAAGCAGCTAACTTGACTTTCTTTCCTTCTTCCATCTCAAAGATATCTATCAACTCTTCCACCTCCTTAAGCCAATATCTAGCCTCCACAAAAGTTTCTGACCCTTGAAAAGGTTTCCCTCCCATAGCTTTAAATTCCTTGCAAGTCTTAGCAAAAGTATCCGTGCGAGGAGGAGGAGGGGGAGGAGGAAGATCGGGTGCTACGGTTAGTGGAGGAACATTTGCTGGACCCGCAGTGGCGGCCCTAGCCTCCATCAATCTCCTATACCATACTGGTATCGTCACACCCTCCGGAAAGTTAAGATCCTCAGCCATGCTGAAACGAAAAAGGAAAGATTCAAAACGGAGAATTCGAAAGATAAAGATATGGCTATTGGGGATTATGCTTTTCTTTCAAAAACTTTTCTCTTTAAAGACATGTTTTTGAAAATACTTCTTCCAAAAATGTTTTTAGAAAAATAGTTTTCTAAAAATTTTATCTGTTCCGGTAACCTTTGCTCTGATACCACGTGTAACACCCCACACCCGCTAAGGTCACTCACTAAGGGAATGCCTTAACTTCGGTGGAGCATTTTAAGTGAGTATAGAACAGATACAATTACAATAAGACAGATATAAATACTTGAAAATCTAAAACATCATTTCATAGCAGCAGAAGGTAAACATGTTTAGTTACAACACCATAAAGAGTCAAGTACTAAATATCCATCCTGATAAAAACATAAGTACATAATCCCACTACATAAACAATAGCCATAAAAGAAAAGATGAGCTGGGCTTTACATCACGGTCCAAGCTCCAAGAGATAGAGAAGGAAGTCTGATCAAAGCCCACTAGTGCTAGGCCCAACCTGAGGACCTGAGGGGGAAAAAGATAAAAACAACGGGGTCAGACATAAGTCTGAGTGAGCCCTATAACTTTAACAACACAATCATTAAAGTAATTAGGGTATGATATAAACTTGGCACGGGATGACTGGGGATAAATGACTACACTAAGTAGCCAACTAGACATAAGGTGAACTAAGATAACGGTAAAGACGCATTTACCCACCCAAGGATAATTACTAACTGCACCACACCAGTCATTCCTGCTTAAGGGTTGATCCCTCCTAAGGACTTAGAAAATTTACCCAGTAGTTTCGTGTACCCCTAGCTGACTACATAGGTGCCGTCTGCCCCTATCTCCACTAGGTGTACCCACTATTCCCAAGCGATCGGCTCCCTACCGTAGATACCCGTGCTGGCCCCACAATGGGGTGTATCACTCCCCAAAGTGGCAACCCGATACAACAAATGGTGCACGACTTATACCTACACGATGCAACAACGTCTTACCTACCAGCCCGGGTCCACACACGCATATGAAACCCGTTGGACTTGCGTTGCCACCGCTAACCCGTTTTGGCCTCTTATAATCAAGCCCAGTACGCGTGTCCCGTCCTCGACATGGGTCGAGCCCAATAAGATACATATGGGTTACTGGTTGAAATGGGCCCCCACAAGCTACCACCTAAGCTTGTCAATTTATCTAGTGCATCCCACTTAACCCTTTTATCATGTTTAATTACATGTTTCCACTTGGTTAAGTATTCTAATCGTATTTTCTATTGCCACCCAAGGCAACCCACTAGATTTCCTCATGCCACCCAAGGCACTTACTTGATTTCCACATGCCACCCAAGGCACCCACTTAACCCCTCATGCCCACTACATGCTTATCTGGTTAAGTGTTTCTTAATTGATTAAAAACGTAACCGTTGTAAAGACCCCTCACATTAGACTATCTTTTATGGCAGCTGGATTTGCCGGTTGGGTCCGGGCAGCCTTACGCCATAACCGAGTCTAACCTCGTGTCTATACACTTGTCACGTATTTGGTTTGTGCCTAAGACCTCTCACATTGGGCCAATCATTTGTAGCCGCTGGATTTGCCGGTCGGTTCCGGGCAGTCTTACGCTACAAAAGGGTCCAACCTCGTGTCTTAGTCGATTAATTACACCTAATTAATCACCCCCGAATTAATTTTCCCTAATTAATTCCAATTTTAACGATGTACATAATTGACTCAATTATGTCCATCCACTTTATGGTATGCATAATCATACCAACTTCACACAATTTCATTAACATGTTTATTAACCCCATCGTTCCCCACGTAATTCGCTAACATGACATAAAAGGGAAGATTCATCACAAATACAATGGGTTCAACTTGCATAATACATTAGCATCAACATGGGTTTAAAGGTGTCAACATGCATATAGCATCAAAACCAACTAGCATAAATAATCAAACCAAACTTGCATGAATCACATATGTCATAAAGAGGTTAACTTGCATAAGTTTCTTATGTCATACAAAGGGGTAAACTTGCATATGTATGTATGACACGTAAAGGGGTTAACTTGCATATGTATGCATATCATACTAAGGTGTAAACTTGCACATGTCACTTGCATATAATCAAACACCATACTTGCATAACATGTCATATGTGAACTTGCATATAACCATACACCAAACTTGCATACATATCATAGATGAACTTGCATATAATCATACACCAAACTTGCATAATCATGGTGTCATAATGGATCAATGTTTCTCATATGACTTGCATATCTTGCATAATATCATAAACACATAGCATATATCTTGCATAACTTGCATAACATCACAAACACATAGCATATGACTTGCATAACTTGCATAACATCATAATCACATAGCATATGACTTGCATAACTTGCATAACATCATGAACATGTAGCATATGACTTGCATAACTTGCATAACATCATGAACATATAGCACATAACTTGCATAACATGCATAACATCATTAACACATAGCATATAACTTGCATAACATCATTAACACATAGCATATAACTTGCATAACATGCATTGATCCACATTCATAGCCATAACCTCATTATATCCTATCATAATCATTTCAATAATTGGTCATTAAGGCTATAGAAAACTCACAACTTGTTGATTAGCACTCCTAAGAAGAAGATTAAGTTGCTAGAGTTGATTAGAGATTGATTTGAGAAGCTATCTTCCTCTTTAGATTGATGGAGGCTCCTTCAAGTTGCATTTTGACGACATTGTTTCTATTTTTAGTATGAATTAGGGTAGTCTTAGGGTGTATTTATAGAGTAGTTAGGTGTTTTAGGCCATTAGATTAACCCTAAATCAGATTAGAGCCGTCAGATCTCGTCCTAGCCACTAAAACACAGCCCAAAAGACAAGCTGGTGCACCCAGGTGACCTGGGCTCGACCAGGGAGGTCGACCCCCAGGTTGACCCTAGGGTCGACTCCCCAGTCGACCTGGGGGGAGGTCGACTCCCCAGTCGACCCCCTGGGTCTGGTGGGAATTTTCCCGCCACTTCTGAAATGTTTGAATTTTTATTTTTAAACCTGTTTTTAAATTTTCTGAAACTTCTTCGGGCCATATCTGGGTCATACGGACTCCGATTTTCGAAAACTCGGACTCTATTTCGCGTATTTTTTCGAGACGAACACAATGGCATAGCCCGTTTCCCCTGATTCAGAATTTTAAATTTAATTCTTCCCTATTTTATATTATAGCAAGTTATTCAACATACGGGGTGTTACAAGCTTCCTATAATTTTTGGAGGAGTGGAACCCAATGTGATATTATTGAATTATAAACGATATGAAATAACGATGTATAAATTATATGGTCGATGTATGAGTTATATAAGCGTCGTACACCTCATGTATAAGCATTGTATAAGTTGTATGTGCGGTGTATAAGTTATATATGCATTGTAAAAATCATATATGCGATGAATGGAATTGAAATGATATTGAAATGAAATCGAAATATATTTATATACGTATGTCTATATATATATATATATATATATATATATATATATTTATACTCCCCTCGTCCACAGACCATGGACGATATATATTGGTTGTGATTGTTTGGATTTTGGTTGATGTGAAATTTGGTTGATAAATACGAATGGTTGAAATGATTGATTGTGGTTAAAATCCCAATACGATTAGTATATGGGAAAATTCGTCTGTGTACGAACTAGTTATTGAAATCCCTATTGTCAAAAGCTGTGAGGCTTTAAGGTAGAGCGAGGAGCCGTACTCGGGATGGTGCCGGTTTTAACTACCCTGCCGTTTTGCTGTCGACATTTTCTGAAATATTCCTGTGTTTGATTTATATTCATGTATTGAAATATATTCTTATGTTGGAAAATATTTATTTTTGAAATAAAATGGTTTGAACGATAAAAATAACATTTTTATCTAATGTCTGAAATGAAAATGGTTTGGATGGTAAAAATAACATTTTTATAGAATGTATGAGATAAAAATAGTTAAAGCGATAAAATTAACATTTTTATTGTATATATGAATCGCTAAAAATATTCATTTTTGAAATAAATTGCTTTAATAATAAAAATCACATTTTCATCATCTGTATGAAGTATATAAATTAATCGTGTTTGAAGTAAATTGTTTTGGAAATAAAAATCACATTTTTACTATATATATGATTGTTAAAAATAGGCATGTGTTGAAATGAATATCTATTGGATAAAAATATCATTTTTATCATCTATATGAGTTGAAATGGTTTTTGAAATTTAAGAATGGATTATATATATATAATTAAAATAAATCGAATAACGATGTTATAGTTCGTATTTTGAAACCGTGATTTCAAATGATTGTACCGGGAGTTCCGACCGTCGGATTTTCCCGAAACCGAAACCGTTGGGTTCGCTTTGGAAATATCTTTCCAACGACACCAACTTTGCAAAGATCCAATGATTGGATTGTCTGGAATGTTTAATTCAAATCTGAATGAAAACAGCGTCAGAATGGATTATATATATAATTAACATAAATCGAATAACGACGCTGTAGTTCGTATTCTGAAATCGTAACTTTAAACAATTATACCGGGAGATCCGACCCTCAGATTTTCCCCAAAATTGGAACCGTTGGGTCCGCTTTTAACAGGTATTTCCAATGATATAAAATTTGTAAAGATCCAATGGTTAGATTTTCAGATATGTGTAAATCAAATTTGAAGAAAAACAGCGCCATGGCCGCGTTATGGCCTGAAGCGTCGTTTGAGTAAATTGACTATATTTAAATAAATAAAAATAGAGATAAATTGTTATAAAATATTATAAACGGTATGGAATGGAAATAAACTGAATTTACCCGGTTAATAGGATATTTGATGGTTGAATGTGTTTGATGTGAAAATTACATTAATAAACTGAATTATGGATGTCAGATAATTTAACCATTGAAATGAATTGATTTGAAATTCTAAATATACTTGAATTATTTGAAATAGCCGAGTTAATTCTCACTTCAAATAATTGATCGACGGTTAGAAGTCGAAGATAAGAAGACGGTGTAAGACCGAGGATCTTCACATCGAATGGATGGCTACTGATGCCTTTGATGGGAGTTGCTGCCCTGAAGGGGTTACAGTGGTGGTCGTCCAGATGTACCTGTTGTTCGTTCGCATGTGCGTGGGCCTCTCTCCTATATTGGACATACGGGAGAGGAATAAGGTGCTTCCGGTTTCATTCAGACCAGGAACGGACTCGTAAATGGATGTGTGTCTAACGTTGTAGATTGACAACGTGGCATACAGAGATGCCGTGATCAAAGCTTTTGTTGAAAAGTAGGGCTTTGTGGTTGATGATCAAAGCAGGGCTTTTGAATAGCTAGCTTTGTGTTTAGCGTTGATTCGCGAGCCTCACACCCCGGTATGGACCAGAAACGGGAGAAGACATCAGGGAGGACCTGCGTTTCTTTCTAGCTAGGAGTGGTGTTTTGGGTTTTACACGCCCGAGCATTTTACTTATGTGGATGATGGATAGCGAGGCGCCTCAGTTATATTGGTCGCTTCGGGGCTGATGGTTTGGTCGATATATGACCAGTTTACACCCCATAAGGTGAGAAAACACATTGTTCAGGCATTTTAATCCACTTCGTGTGGACCGGCCCTGACAATCCAAGGGCTTGACTGAGTACTTGCCCTGAGACTCGGGCTAGACAGTCTCGAAGCGGTAAGGACGATCTCATGCCTTGGTTCATGATGGAAATCCAATTTCCAAATACGACATCGTGCGGTTTTGATTGTATACCTATATATGGCGACATAGTGATATGGGGCATTAATGTCGTCTATGATTGATACTTATGATTGAAATTGTTTTTGAAACATGTAAACACTAGTAATAATATCAAATGCCTTTGTTTTATTCGTATCAAGCATACTTTGGCCATTATAAGGTAAAACTCTATCCTTCGGTTTGCGTTACATTGTGTGATGGGAACTGAGTCTTATAATGGCTTCATTTTTATAAAAAGCATTGCGATGTTTTAAATGATTTACTTATTTTAAGCACTGGCAATCCAATGGAGTAAACCCATTCCGCGTTAGCGGCATGGTCCTATGATTGGCCTTATTATAAAATAAGTTAATTAGTAGATTTCTCATACCAGTCCAATGACTGACTTGTAGTTTGTTTCACTTGCAAACTCGAGTGCCCTATTTTCTACACGAGCAGCCTTGTATTCAGGTTTTAGCAGGCTCTTTCTGGATAGCTGGAGCTGAATCTGGATTCTATCACCTCTTTCTTTTTATGCTATTCAACTCCTGTTGTACATATTATGTTTTGATTCCGCTGTAGACATTTTATGTAAAGTTAAACTGTATTTTGTACTAAGTATGATCCTGTATACTATGTAACTCTGATGATTGTGTTTATCCAGTGTATTCTATTGTACATTATCTGGTGTATTTATTTATTTCTGTTCTGCTGTTTTTTGTTTATGTGTTATATTCCAAAGATTACCCTTTCCACCGTGGAATGGGGTTTGGGGTTGTCACAACGTGGTATCAGAGCTTTGGTTAAGCTTAGTTCTGGAATATAACATATTAACGAACTCGTCAGAAATAGAATCAGTAGTATTCTATGATGAATAAATCATTTCAGATAGGAACAGTAATATCCTAGAATGAGTGTAGCAGAATGAAATACACCCCGATAGACACATTTACATTCAAGTATATGTCTCTATGCTTTAAAATATCTTTTCTGTTGACCTGACACTTGGTTTGCTATTTGCAGACATAGAAAAATGAGTCGCAGAAGAAGAAATAATCCTAGTGTTCGACCATCTAATGAGCCCGTTGTGCTGCCACAGCCAGGATCAGATATAGAAGCTCTATTAAAGAGATATCAAAATCTGGATGGAGCACCGTTCTCGGGCTATGAATCCATTATTCAAACTCAAGCTTGGATGCATTCTTCTGAAAGAATATTTGAAGGTTTTAAGCTGAGAGATGATCAGAAAAGATTACTGGCATCTTGGGCACTCAAAGACGAAGCTTTAATCTAGTGGGAAACTATCATTAAAGATAATCCAGAAGGTGATATCACCTGGGTTAGATTTAAAGAAATTTTCAATGAAAGGTTTATTCCTCCAGAAGCAACTGAGAGGTTAAGTGATGAATTCTACTATCTGATTCAAGGGGATATGACTATTTCAGAATATCATAAGAAATTCAATTAACTTTCTCGTTTCGCCCCGCATCTCATTCAAAATCCAAAGATGAAGAATCTGAGGTTTATTAATGGGCTTCAAAGAAAGTACCAAAGTAATGTAACTGCACATGTGCAACAATCTTTTTTTGAAATGATATACATGGCTTATCAGTATAAAGATCTAGATAAGAAGGGTCTTTTGGGCGATGAAGAGAAAGCCAGTGCTAGGAGCAAAAGGAAATTCGAAACTGATAGCCTAGAGACAAGTACGCAGCCGGAGGCAAGTACAAAGTCTGAAGTTAATAAGAGGCCTAAAGCCAATAGGAAAAGGGTTAAGTCTAAGAAAGAACCCGTAACGACGACTACATGCAATAACTGCAATACGCCAGGGCATTTGACAAGAAATTGCAAATCTTCAAAGAAGCAAAAGAAATCTCATGGTGGGAGTGAATACCATAAGTGCCACCAAGTAGGTCATATTGCAAGGGAGTGCCAGCTCTCAAAGAAATCTGAAATAGTACATGTAAATGAAGTGGCAGAAAATTCAGTGCCGTCCACTGGCCAGGGAAGGCCAGATGCTTTGGAAGGCACGTTTACTGTCAAGAATATTCCAGTTAAAGTATTATTTGATACACGCGCGTCGCGAAGCTTTATTGCAAAGAATGCAGTTAAGAAACTAGATTTCAATTTGAAAAAGCTCAAAACACCCATGGCTGTCCATAATCTGGTTGGGGGTTCCCTCGATCTTAGATGGATTTGTGGGGTTCCTGTTTCTTTTTCCTGTTATCGGTTCCCTACCATCGTGATCGTCATGAATTTTATAGAGTTTGATCTTATTTTGGGATTGGATTGGTTAATCAAATATGAAGCTGAAGTTAAATGCGCCGACAGAGTCATAAGGGAGAAAATTAAATCAAGCAATTATATAACCATTCCATGTGAAGGTCCGAATTCTAATAGAAAAGATTTTTGGTTAGCTCTGGATGTTTCTCCTGCTCAATTAGAACCTATTCCTGTCATTATGGAGAATACCCCGGTCGACGTGGTAGATATTCCTATCATCAAGAACTATGCGGACGTGTTTGAAGATGTTGTTAGCTTACCTCCGCGAAGAGAAATAGATTTCAAAATCTCTTTAATTCCGAATGCAAGGCCAGTAGTTCACGCTATTCGAAGAATGACCTTGAAGGAAAAAGAAGAGTTTGACAATCAAACTCGATAGCTTGTATGGAAGGGTTTTATCAGGCCTAGTTTCTCTGATTGGGGAGCAGCAGTGGTGTTTGTCCCAAAGTCAGACGGTACTCTCAGACTATGTGTGGATTATCATGACTTGAATAAGCAGACATTAAAAAATAAATATCCACTGCCACGAATTGATGATTTATTGGATCGATTGAATGGCACACAAGTATTTTCACGAATGGACCTAGCTACAGGTTTCCATCAGCTTCATATTGTCGAAGAGTATGTTCCTTTGATAGCATTCAGAGGTCCAGATTTATTCTACGAGTGGTTAGTAATGTCGTTCGGCTTATGTAATGCTCCAGCTTATTTTGTCGATCTACCAAACCGGGTATTCAGAGAAGTATTGAATAAATTCATACTTGTTTTCATTGATGACATATTGATCTTCTCCAAATCAGAGAGCGAGCATGAAAGACATTTGGAACAAGTGTTGGAAATTCTCAGGAAGAATGTTTTAAAAGCCAAATTTTCCAAATGTATATTCGGGCAAGAAGAAGTAAAGTTTCTTGGCCACGTTTTATCAAAAGAAGGAATTTATGTGGATCCCAGTAAAATCATAGCTATTCAGAATTGGAAGCAGCCAACTATGCCCACAGAAGTCTGAAGTTTTCTTAGATTGTCTAGTTATTATCGAAAGTTCGTTAAGGACTTTTCGAAGATATCTAGTTCCTAAATAAAGCTTATTAAGAAACATTCAAGGTTCAATTAGACTCCAGAATGTGAGGCGGCTTTCCAAAAGCTGAAGATAAGGCTGACAACTGCTCCAGTGTTAACGATTATTGATGGCAATCAAGACTTGAAAGTCTGGACAAATGCTTCTAAAGAAGGTCTTGGTGCAGTATTAATGCAAAGAGGCCAGGTAGTCGCTTATGCTAGCCGTTAATTGAAGCCACATGAGAAAAATTATGCAACTCACGATCTTGAATTGTTATCCATTGTGTTTGCTATGAAAATCTGGACGCATTATTTATTGGGTGAGAAATTTGAATTATATACTGTTCATTAATCACTGAAGTATTCATTCACCCAGAAAGATCTGAATATGAGACAACAGCGTTGGTTAGAATTTCTCGCGGCATATGATCTTGATATTTTGTATACTCCGGGGAAAGCCAACATTGTGGTTGATGCCCTCAGTAGAAAGAATGTGATCATCGCCAATCTTATCATTGCACCATCGTTGATTGATAAAATATCTATTCTTCAGAAAGACGATAGTTTTATTAAAGAGATGATCAAAAGAATTCAAAGGGGCGAAGTCTCCAGTTTCCAAGTGGATAGCGCAGGAGTTCTGGGATTAAAAGGAAGAATTTGTGTTCCTGACATCCTTGAGCTCAAAAGAGAAGTATTGGACGAGTGTCACAAGTCCAAACTGAGCATCCATCCATGGTTTAGTAAAATGTATAATGACCTCAAGCAAACATTCTGGTGGAAGGCGATGAAAAGAGATATCTGTATATATGTTAGCCGGTGTTCCACTTGTCAACAAGTCAAAAGCAATCAACAGAAACTCGCCAGATTGTTGCAACCATTGGAAATTCCAGGCTGGAAGTGGGAATAGATTTCTATGGATTTCGTAAATGGTTTGCCCAAAATCCGGAAAGGAAATGACAGTATTTGGGTGTTCGTAGATCGTTTCACGAAGGCCACCCATTTCATACCTGTCAGATCGAATAGAACTGCTCAGAGTCTAGCGCAAATTTATTTTAAAGAAATTGTGTAACTTCATGGTGTTCCCATGAGTATCGTTAGTGATCGTGACCCGATTTTTGCTAGTAAATTCTGGGAAGCATTCCAAGCAGAATTAGGAACGAAACTGAACTTGAGCACCGCTTATCATCCTCAAACAGATGGTCAAACTGAGAGGGTGAATCGTATTCTAGAAGGTTTATTGCGAGCTTGTGTTATTGATTTTGGCGGATCATGGGGAGACCACTTGCATTTGGCTGAGTTCTCATACCACAATAGCTACCAAGCGAGCCTGAAAATGTCGCCATTCGAAGCATTGTATGGTCAACCGTGCAGATCTCCCGCTTGTTGGGTAGAACCTGGCAATAGACTTGTATTGGGGCCAGATATGATTCGCAAAGCTGTAGATAAAGTCGATTTCATTAAGAAACGATTACTAGCCGCTCAAAACCGACAGAAGAGCTATGCAGATGTGAGAAGAAGAGATTTATCATTTGCTGTTGGTGACTATGTATATTTGAGGGTTTCTCCAATGAGAGGAGTAGTCCGATTTGGTAAAACAGGGAAGTTTGCGCCCAGATTTATAGGCCTGTTTCCTGTGCTCGAACAGATTAGAACTCTCACTTATAGAGTCCAATTGCCTGATTGGTTGCCTGGAGTACATGATGTGTTTCACATATCTCAACTTCGAAAGCATGTGCATGATCCAGACTTAGTCGTGGAAGAAGCCGCGCAACAAGACTTGGAAATTACTCCAGAATTAGCTGTAAGTAGAGAGCCGCTAAAGATTATTGGCAAAGAAACTAAAGAACCGAGGAATAAGAAGGTTCACTTAGTCAAAGTGCAATGGAGTGGAGATCCGCAAGACTGTACTTGGGAAACTGAGGAGAGCATTAAGAAGGCCTATCCCAAGTGTAGGGTGGATATCTCTGATTGACTCTAGTTTAAGGTACATTTACCATATTTTGCATTTCCTTATTATCTACTTTGCTATTGTTTCCTTTTCATGGATGTGAAATTTTAATCATATAGTCTGAATGATTTTAAAAGGGTATATGAATTAATTAATATATATTTGAAAGGGTTAAAAATAAATTGATTGTTGTTTGTGTGGAGTGATTGTTAGTTTAAACTAAATCTCATTGGAATAATAAAAATCAATAAGAGCATGAAGGGTAAATTTATGCAATTGAATGAAAGATTGAACTGGTTTAAAAATAGATTGAAATATATGCATGTACATTATATATGTTTGAACAGGTAAATGGATTTGCTATTGAGTAAAGAATTTATTTGCGTACCAGACAAATAGGTAAAGCTTAATGAGTTGGATGCGCAATTTTATTTATTATATCAACTCCTGTGAATGCCATTGGATGCGGAGTGCTGGTTATTCTGTGTGTAATAATAAATGTCGTCATAGGATAGTGACAATTAATTTTGAAATACACTACATGGCATACTTCTGGAAGATAGCATACTTTATCATATACCACATAAGCATTTGGAGCTTATGTGACGAGGTTGAAGATTTACCATACAAGCGAGAGGCTTGTATGGCGATGACTATATATTACGGGTTAAACTGATGACTGATATGGACTATATAAAATATAACGGTAAATTGACAGATTAATAAAAACCCCACACGGGTCTGGAGATGATAATAAACACGTCTCTCTAGTCATTAAGGCACAAAAACCATTTATTGGGTGATGAGAATTTATTCTCTGGAGTTATGATCTATACACACTCCCCTGAGGACACTGGAATATATCACTATAAATATGTGTATGCTTATTAGGATTTATTGGGTACCTAATATGACCCAATAAATTTCCAAACCCCTCCCCATACAAAGAAGGTTATGGCGATTTTTTTCGAAAATTTAGGGTGTTAGCCAAATTTTTGAAGAATTGGAAAATTCTTAGAAACCGAAAAGTTGAAGAATGAAAGCCAAAATGAAAGTTGAGTTAGTTAATTAAACAACTTTTGGCTTCGTTCCTTTTCAATTACGAAAAGATTTTAAGTGGGGGAGATTGTAACAACCCGGAAAATCTGAACCGATTTAAAAAAGTTTAATTTGGATATTTTAGTGAATTTTGAATATTTAAAATAAATTATTTTAAATAGTAATGACCAAAAGTCTATTTGAATCGATGTTGGAAAATTAATATATTTATTTTAATTATAAAACAAGGCCTGAAATGGCGGGGCAGTTTGAAAATTTGAATTCGAACTTTGACTGACTGTACAGGGTGCAAAATAAAACGGATTTTGGTGAAACCAAAAATATTTAAATCTGTTTGTGAATATTTTTCTAACGAATATGAAAAATCAAGATTTCATAGCAGGAATCAAGATTTATGGCCAAGTGAATTTTCAGAAAGGTCGCTATGGAGTTTATATAGCTCTTGAAAATAGTCATTTTGCAAACGACCTCCGTTTTCAATGAAACCACTTTTGTTGGATCCGGGATGTCAAATTATTGCTAGATTTCAAATTCCATAATTTTTGGAGTTAATATGTAGGCGTGGTAAAGGAAAATGTGTTTAGTTGATTTCCTTCAATTTGGATCGAGCAGAAAATGACCATTTTTCAAACGGTCTCCAAATTCGACGAAACTAGTTTTGTTGGGACCAAATCGTCAAAACATAGCTAGATTTATTTTTAGTAATTTTTGGGATCAGTATGTAGCCCCGGTAAATTGAAATGTATGTTCAAATCAAATATTGAATGTTTTATATTTTAATTTGAAGAATAACTGAATGAAACAGTCGAATGGGCTAACGAAACATATCCCACTGTGTTTGGAACGGGGTTATTTAGCTAGGTTATAGTCGTTGGGTTTGATTTGAGGTCCGTATAAGAAAACTCTATTTTCCGAATTAAATAGAATAAATAATTAAATATAAATCCCCGACCAATAGAATTCAACCCCACTTTTCCAGAAAACACCGTACCCTCTCGTTCGAACGACGGAAAAAGGTCCTGATCATCTCTCCTCATTTCCTCACAATCCACGCAATAAAATCATATGGACCAGTTGAGAATTGTGTAGAGATTTTCGAAATCTTTAAATCCATACAAGATTTGTATTTTTTCAAAGCCTAAATCGCTCGAATCGATGCTGTGAAGACCCCCGTTTGCAACATCTCGCCACCAAACTGGCCATCGTGGGTGGCGCCGGAAAGCCTGTTCCTCCCTCTACGACGCTGCACAAGCCGATTGTCACATCGTTTCATGGTCTGGCCAGAAAATCAAAACCTAGTTTTGAACGAGTTTAGAGAGGTAACGGCTTTGGTTTATTTAAACTGATTTCGACAATTAAAAGCGTAGCAAACTTATAAAAATCACATCTTTTTGCTATGTGGTCGAAATCCAGTGAAACAAGAGAAACCGGGACCGTGAGGAGGTAATCTACATTCTAGAAGAGGTCGGATATTTTTTTGAGCTTCCTACAATTTTTGGAGGAGTGGAACCCAATGTGAGATTTCTGAATTATAAACGATATGGAATAACGATGTATAAATTATACGGTCGACGTATGAGTTACATAAGCGTTGTACGCCTCATGTATAAGCGTTGTATAAGTTGTATGTGCGATGTATAAGTTATATATGCGTTGTAAAAATCATATGTGCGATGAATGGAATTGAAATGATATTGAAATGAAATCGAAATATATTTATATACGTATATATATATATATACTCTCCTCGTCCACAGACCATGAACGATATATATTGGTTGTGGTTGTTTGGATTTTGGTTGATGTGAAATTTGGTTGATAAATACGAATGGTTGAAATGATTGATTGTGGTTAAAATCCCAATTGGATTAGTATATGGGAAAATTCATCTGCGTACGAACTAGTTATCGAAATCCCCATTGTCAAAAGCTACAAGGCTTTAATGTAGAGCTAGGAGCCGTACTCGGGACGGTGCCGTTTTTAACTACCCTGCCGTTATGCTACCGAAATTTTTGGAAATATTCCTGTGTTTGATTTATATTCATGTATTGAAATATATTCATGTATTGAAATATCTTCATGTATTGGAAAATATTCATTTTTGAAATAAAATGTTTTGAACGATAAAAATAACATTTTTATCAAATGTATGAAATGAAAATGGTTTGAATGATAAAAATAACATTTTTATAGAATGTATTAGATAAAAATAGTTTGAGCGATAAAAATAACATTTTTATTGTATGTACGAAGTATATAAAATAACCGTGTTTGAAATAAATTGTTTTGAAAATAAAAATCGCATTTTTATAATATATATGAATCGCTAAAAATATTCATTTTTGAAATAAATTGCTTTAACAATTATCTTACTTTCTTGGTCTGCAAATTAAACAATTATCCCATGGTATCTTTATAAATCGAGAAACATAATGTGATAATTTTTTAAAATGATTTGGAATGGAAAATACTTATGCTAAACCAACTTGTAATGACCCGAAAATCCTATCCAATTTGAGCTGATCAAATAACACAAGTCCAACCCCAAATTACACTGGAAATTCAAGAAATTAATAGAAAGAAGATAGAGGGTGAGGATAGATAAGATAGAACTAATAGAATAGAAGAAGAAGAAGAAGAACATCATCATTAGAGTGAACACGAATCTCACAGCGGAACGAATAAAATATAACATAACTTTTGAAATAAAACAGTTATGTATACAATATCACTTATCAGAGTACAACAATTACAACAACAGCGGAAAAACAATAGCTATAAAATCTTGAAGACTCCTGCTCCAAGCTCCCCAAGTGTATCTTTAAAGCCCGACTACTTGACTGCCCGTACAAATTTAGGCACCCAAGAGTTTAGGGAAAACAAAACAAAATAAACTCCGGGTCAGTCATGAGACTGGTATGAGTAAAGCAGTTTAAAACAGTTCAACAGGTATATGATATCTCATAAGACCACGCCGTGAATACGGAACGGGTTTTTCCCTTATGAGAATCCAAACATCTTTGAAAAGCAATATCATTTTGATATTATAATAATGTCTATATATAAATAGCTATCAATTTAGCAGAACGCTTTTCATCTCACGTTCTACATACATAGTATACAATCGAAATCGCAAGCACGTATTGGATAATGGATTTCCAACTATGACAAGGTTTGAAACCACCTTCCGATCAGTGTACTCTAGGAACGATACACTGGAGTTCAATAAGAACATCTTGCAACTCAGCCACACATGACCGACCACTCATTTCGCTTGAGTGTATCGAATGTACATCACCAACGGTTCGCTTGAGTGTATCAAATGTACATCACCAACTCTATTTCTTTAATCTCTAATTGAATAACTCTATTTGTTTAAATCCTATTCGAATAACTAACATTGAATTTAACTCCATTCACTTGACTCTAGATCGCAGCTATCACAATGGTTACGCCTGATTCCCTCAGGAAACATCCGACCGCCGTAGGCTATCTGCAGCCCTACGAATTACGCTAGCAGTCGTGCTAAATGGTAACTTATCCTGAATAACTATGTTTGACTAACTTCTTTGAATAAACTATATTTGATTAACTTCTTTGAATAAACTATATTTGATTAACTTCTTTTTGATAAACTCTTTCCTATCTCGTTAATTCCCCTTTTTCTTTTATCCTATTTATTTTCTAAATAAATGTTCCTTTTACAATTCCATTTATTTTCTAAATAAATATTCTCCATTATAATATCCTATGATTTTATAAATGCTTTATTTTCAAATTATTTCCTTTTATAAAATCGGTTGATTTTATAAAATTCCTTTATTACAATATACATTGAAATATCCCTTTTTACATCCCAGGGTCTCTTATGATATTAAAAATATCGAATAGCAATGATCAACATCACTCTAACACATAGAATCCATAACAGATTATATATCACAACATATATTACAATCCATGAACAGAATCAGTATTATAAATATTGAGAAGTCCAGTTGGACCCCTCCAACCTGTTCCCCTGCATCACAGATGTTAAACAACACATATATAAAATATTCTAATAAAACAGAATCAATATTCGATTAACGATTTATATATATATATATATCGTTATCCATGATTTCAATCAATACACAAACAACTCAATCAACAGTTAACACATAGCAATCAGTCATCATTTATCAGTTCTAAATATACGTTATAAAAATAGAACTGTTCAAAGTTGGTGAGTTTTACTCACTTTGGACTATCATCGTTAATAACGATAATTGTCGTTGATTCAGATTGGACAATTTATTTCACTATAAATCGTAACGAGCTCAAATGGACTTCCAGTCAGTTCCATCGTGTACTGTTCGTCCATACGATCCCAACGCAACTTACGGTTCGTCAATCTGATATCATATCACGAAGTTATGCTTTTACGAAGTTAGTACACACATTAAAAATTAAATTAAAACTTAACTTTAACTTAAAACCAAAGATGGGCTTTTACCCTTTTGCTAAGCCCAACACCCACGACCCACGTTAAAACCGTCCCCCTCAATCCATCTTCCCCAAATTGGATTTTATCCCGTCGCTCCAGCATTTCAACACCAAAAATGGCCGACGCATCTCTGCTTCCATCTCCTCCTATACACCGCCGTTTGCCAAACTAACATTATCGATGTACATCTCCTTCAATCCTCTTCCTCCTCCACCTGTTCTCAGTCAACTCGAGCTCCAGTGGACGTCTCCGACTTTGAGCTAAAAGAGCTCGGCTACAGGTAACCCGCGACACAAGAAGTCGTCGAACACCCCAATAACGATGGAGCAGCTGCTATTCGCCATCCCAAACTCGAATCCATCATCCATTCCTCCCCTTGACGCCTCAATCTCCGACAAATGCGAACCCTTAGTCATGGTTTATAAAACCGACGAGCCAATACTGACGTCGAACCCAAAACCAAGTATATAGAAATGGAGAGAATGATTCCAACAACTCAAATATATATGGTTTATAATTTATGGATTTTTCCTTTGATTTCTATGAATTTTAGAACTCTCGATTTTATTTTTCTGAGATGAAAAAGAACGGCGCATTTCACTTTGACTGTGGGATTAGGTTTAAGGAGTTAAGTTGTTTTTATAGGCCACAAAAATATCTAGATATTATTAGATATTTATTTTATTTTTATATTCATTTATATTCTTACCCTGTTTCTGTCCTCTAAAATTCCTGTGATCGCATACGATACTCAAAAATCACCAAACTGGACATGCAGCTAGAGTTCGACATTACGGTCCCAACGAAACTGGTTTCGTTGAATTCCGACTCCGTATGCTCACACAGCGTATTTTTAACCGTCGAAATACTGACTGTTTTTCACTCTAAAAATCCGTGCGGCCATACAGTGACTCTAAAAATCACCAAACTTGGAATTTAACAACTATTTTACATTGCGGATCCAACAAAACTGGTTTCGTCAAATTCCGACTTCGTTTGCAAAAGTGGTTAGTTTTAAAGCTCTAAATAGCCTATTTAAATATATAAATATATTTAAATATAATTAAATTTAATATTTAAAAATAAATATTATCGTCTATATTCACAGTGGCATACCATACAGCTCCATAATATTCCTGTATGAATTTACAACTCGATATTACATCATCAGAGTTACATCGATGTTCGATTTCTATTTAATCCTTATATAAAATATAATTAAATCGTTATGGTCAGGGCGCTTTCTGAGAATTTGATTTGGACATAACTCAAAATCTACATGACGAAATCCCGATATTTCTCTTCCACTAGAAAGATATACTCCACCAGCTCCACACGTTTCTTGTTTCACAGAAATTCGATTTAAAACGAACCCTGTATATTCAGTTGAAGTTCAAATCGCCAAATAGCGAACTGCCGCGTCATTTCGAGCTCTATTTTAATTATATTATAATTCTACGTACAAACTGACGTCGATTGAATATATTCGTCAATATAATTCAACTCTAAGCTGAATTAAATCTCAGGGATGACCCAGTTCATATTATATTGTGATTTCCAATATTTTTGATTATTTCTGAATTAAATATATTATTCTATTATTTAATTTAATTAAATATTCACTATAATTTAATTAACGATGATTTAATTCCCTAAATCACTATTTATATAATTAAATAAATTCATTATAATACCTCTGCCAATGCGGGTCATTACACAACTCCTATGAGTACAATAACACATCTCGATAGTGATGAAGATGGTAAAAATGTTGACCAGAAATTATACTGTAGTATGATAGGATTATTAATATATTTTACAACAAGTAGACCTGATATAATGATGATTTTTTTATGTGCACGATTTCAAGCCAATCCAAAAGAATCGCACCTACGAGCAATAAAACATATATTACATTATCTAAGCAATATTAAGAATTTTGGGATTTTCTATTCGAAGGATTATTCCTTTGAACAAGTATCCTTCAGCGATGTTGGTTTCGGTGGACCATGGACGGATCGAAAAGGCACAAGTGGTACATGTCACTTTATTGGCAAATCGTTGGTGTCTTGGTTTCACAAGAAACAAAATTATGTTTCACTATCTAGATGTGAAACTGAATATATATATCAGCAGCTTTGGCTTGTGCTCAAGTTATATGCATGCAACAAACATTAAAGATTTTATTATAAATTTGTCAAAATCAGCTATTTACTTTGATAACGCTAGTGCGATAAATTTATCTAAAAGCCCAGTATCACGCTCAAACTAAACATATCGATACATAATTTTAACATAATAATATAGAAAAAGATGTAATAAAAAAGTTAGAATTCATGTCAACTGAAGATCAAATAGCAGACATTTTCACAAAACCGCTACTTGAACATATATTTATAAAATTAAGAAGAGAACTGGGTATCATATCGTTTAAAGATTTATAAAAATCCAAAGATTTTTTTGCCTAAAAATATTTTTTTTTCAAAAATAAAATTTTAATTTGCATCACCGAGACTCGAACCCTGGTGGCAAGAACATCGGTCAGTTAGCCTTTCCATTTGGCTACTAGGTGTTCCTTGTCTATTCAGAATATCCTTGAATACTCCAATAACACTATTGTTTTGTCCACTAATTAAGAATCAATTTCAACATAAATTCCTAGTTCATAACCGTTCACTATTAAAAGCCACAGAATTTGTTTCTAGTAAAAGGGAAATTTTAAACTATAAAGTGAGCTAGAACTATTTTAAGCTATATACAAAAAAAATTAAAAATCTAAAATTACTAAATAAATTCAAAACGTATTCACACTCGAATTCATCCAGGTCCTCACCATCATCATCTACAATTCAAATTACTACTCCAAAACAAGATCCGGTTTATAAGTGGTCATCGTATCACACTTGCTATACACTGAAAAATAAGAAATTATAGGAGCATTAGCTATTTCACCATCAACAAAAGAAAAATTCAATGATATCCATCATTTTCCACAACAACAACTCTATCTTCAACGAGAGTTAAATTTTGAATAAAAGGTTACGACAAGAGGATTGACCTTTTTCGAACAAATTGCTTTGAGAGTACGCCGAACAATCAACCCGGACATTCACGATCCTTCATCATCGTATAGTCCTTAATGTCCAAGTCCGCAACGACCTCCATACATTCCGAACTCTTGAGATAGAAATTTTACTACAAATGAAGAAGCTAAGAAGAAATCCCCAAAAAATCTTCTTCCTCGGCTACTAAATAAGTTCTCAAGAATTCCAAGTTTTATTATTTCGTTTTCAGAATAATGTGTAATTGAAAATATTTATTTAAAGTTGAATAAAAAAATTTGATTGGTTAAGATTCTTTTTCACTTAGAATTAATCTAAGATAAACATGTGCTATTTATGTTGTAAATAAACATACTTAATATATTTAGAATTCACGTCCCATGCATGAATTATCGATAGAAATTTATAAACATCAAAATAAAAGAAATGGTTAACTCAGAAAAATTCCTGATTCATCTGTCTAAATCCAAAATTCAGAAGTTTGAAAATTCATGCTATCTAAATTTTTAACCCATATTTCACCCGTTTGACCTAACTAAAACAACCAACTGAAATCCAGGTCTGCTCTTTATTTAGAATTTTACTTCATTTAGCCGATTGAATTACTGCATTTCATGAATTCATTTTTCTATATATGAAGGTTTTTAACTTTGAAATAATGTGGAAAATCAACTTTGATAATGGATGTTCTTATCAGTTCATTTTCTATTGAAAATGAGGAATACAAAATTGGACAAAAAAGGATTAAAATTTAGACTGAAGATATTTCACAATTGTTTGGTTTACCTTTACATGGAAAAAACTTGTTTCCTCTACCAAAAACCTCTTTTCAAAACTTATATAACTATATTAAAGACTTTGTGTAAGGAATTTTGGAAAAGTAGAGCATATTACTAAAAAAAGCACCATTTATAGAATTAACTTTGTTTATGAGAATAAAAATTAGTAATAACAAACCGATTTGCGGAAACTAATAATAATTCTTGCAATGATAACTTTCTTTTTCATGGATAACTAAAGGTATTTACCTTATGGTTATATACAATATTTAATTGATGAAGAAAACGTTTGATGTATCATGGCTACTAACAATTCAATGTTCACTCTAACGAACATTGAAAGTGTTCAACACCAAGCCACGTCAAATGTCTAGATATTCCAATCTTATCCTAGTAAGAGATTTCCATTTTATTTCTTAGTTATTATATTGCAAACTTCTATTTTATGAACTTGGAGAATTATACTGAAATGATAATTTCACTTGTAAAAAATACTTGTTCAGGTTCGACATAGAAAATTTATTACTGTTAATCTCAGTTACACTGATATGATAACTACAACTATCATTATTTTATATTATTTTTTGCTCCAGATTCAAACATCGAAACTTGCTACCGAAACCTCCTTTTTTAAGGTTTTATATTTAATAATTTAAACATAACAGTTCACTTTTTATGTCTATGGTTTTCTAAACTTTTGCATTTTGATATAGAATGATAGTTTCACATATCATCTTATATCACCTTTTTTTCTTAACTATCAATGATTTATTAAAATATAAATAAAAGTTTTATATTTTTCTCTATTATATAATTCTTGCCTATTTTTTTGTAAATGAAAATGATACTTGAACATATCATTTTATTAATGTTGACATTTACGTTGCGTATTTTTTATTTTCAAATGGATGATTAACAAATTTACATATAATAAGTAGAATTAGAAACGTTACTCAAACATAGCATTTTCTCAAATGTTTTTATTTTTTCTTTTGCAGTATTTACTTTGTGAACGTATTGCTTCAATTAAGCAAAAAGAAAAATACAATGCTAATTTGCTAAGGTTTGTAAGATGGGATATTAGCATTCTAAAGAATATAGTCACAAAGGATGCCTTAAGAAGAATGAATAATGAAAGGTAATATTCATTTTATTTTTATAATGTAAATTTAGTATAAAAAGTTAACAAGCTTTCAAAAATTTAGTAGTCTTGGTACCTAATTACTGTTATTGAACATATTTCGAAGATTTAACAAATGTAAGTGAGATGGAAAGAAATTTCCTACAACAAAATAAAACAAGCATTCCAGAAACGCATCTACAACAATTTGAAAGCAGAACTGAAATAGAAACTCCTAAAAATAATATTCAAATTGCTTCTCTTTGGAACTACGTACAAGAACTAGAAAACAAACTTAGAAATACTGAAGAAGAGTTGAAAATGGAGAGAGCTGAGAAGAAAAAAGACAAAGAGATGGTTGGGAAACTAGAAAAAGAAATTAAGAACTTAAAATAAAAAACAAATAGCACTAAAGAAGGTGAAGAAAGCCAACAACGAGACAAAAAAATGAAATTTTTTTAGCATCTCGTACATTTAATCTTTAAATCACAAAACAAGTGCAATTGCTGCATGAAGAAAGGACGGAAGAAGAGAAGAAGAAAAAATCAAAGTCAAAAAAGAATTTAACCCAAGCCCATTGGTTAGAAGAATGAAAACATGACCAGTTAAAAAGAAATTAAATGCTGAGGGAGTAAAACGAGGAAGGGATAAATGAAAAGGAATTTCAAAAAAAAATTCTATAGAAGAAGAGAAAGAAAGTGAACTGAAAGAAATAATAATAAGCGAAGAAGAAAGCTTTAATAGTGATCAAACATGTTCGCAAGAAATGGTTACTCTAGCGGACATGGATGCATACTCACTGACTAGGGAAGAGTATTGATCAAATTCAAAAATAATGAAAAGTAGGCTTCTAAATTTCTTGAGGAAAACAAGAGAAACACTGTTCTTTCATTTTTTGGAAAAAAGAAAATGAGAAGTAATAATTATGTTATTATAAATATTTAATGCTACAATTTTATTAGCATGATATATATACACTAATTTGTTTTATCTTTATTCAAAATGCAACACTGTGGATTTCATTGCAGATGATAATAGAGGTGGTGGAATTACAATTGTAAAATAAATGCTTGAAGCTGTTTTTCTAGATCAGTTCATAGATCAGCTAACATATTTCTTTATAGTTTTTACTTTTACATAACTTATAATCTTACCTGATAAATTGGAAAAATTTTCCATAGGAATGTATTTTCAAATGATATATAGCTTATAATTTTGATATAAAGCCTTTACTACTCAAAGTATGAATAATTTTACTGAAAAAATAGCGCCATTCGTGCTATGATGGTAGTTGTGATATAATTAACTAGAAAAATTGAAAATAAACGGGTGTATTTGAAATGACATATAAACTTATCATTTTGATATAAAGCCACTACCACACCTGAAAAAATTGTAACATATTACTATACCAATATTCCTATTGGGTGAACTACGAAAAATAAAAATAGACGAATAGTTTCAAAATGATATATAAACTTATCATTTATGTATAAAGCTACTGACATAGCTATAATTGTTTTTATTTTGATCTATCAGATAATTGACGAATTTGTTCAAAAACAAGAGTTGTATGAGCACAACTATATCTTCAACACTATAATAATGGTAAATCTAACGTTTTTTACAACAACATTAAGTTTAAAAAAATATATGCTAACAATTTATAATATGCAGAATGCTGCCATCTTCGATGTAGATAATGTGATAGAGGATCTAGCTTGTCCTTTAATAGAAACTATTGTTCTGAATGAATATGCCGAAACCATATTCTTTTCATTGCATCACACTAACCATTGGACGCTTTTGACATTGGATTATGTCACAATGCAATGAACCCAATATGATTCAAATAAGGCCCAAACTAGATCTGTAGAGATATCAAATCCAAGTTACAGGCAAGCTCTTGCTCAGGTAAGTAAAATTAGTATAACATATCCATCATGATATACAATAAATAAAAATGCTACATTCCACTATCTTAATTAAATTATTTTCTTCTTATCCAGAAAAAGAAGATCGAAAAGGTATTTAAGAAATTGGGTGGAAAACCAAATTCTGGATAAAAGTTTTGGGAGAAAAAGAGTAAAATAACTACCATGCGCGCTACAAAAACAAAACTTGTAAGTTAAATTCTCAACTATTTTTCAACGGATAGCTAAAGAACTAATTATTACCAAATGCTTCAATTATATTTATAGGAATGACCGTGCTTGGTTCATAATGAAGAATATAAAATTAATTGACAGTGGAAAGCTACCTAAGAAGTACGAAAAGGAAGAGATCGATCGACCAGTTCAAAGCAGATACAGTTTTTCAAATTCTCAACAATGCAGCAAATAGTAACAAAAAAAATAGCAGCAGAGAAAACATGATTAATTTTAATTTACAAATTGATATGATATACAATTGAAGTATACTTGTTATTTTCTTACAAATTTTCTTGCTATTATTCTAAAAAAAACCACAGGACTTATGTTAAAGGGTCGGTATGTAGTTATATGTACGTTGGTAACATCATTTGTATTTGCATATTGATCGATGTTAATCCTGTCATCAACAAATTGTAATATTGTAGTTTTGCTTGTAGTATAATAATGTTAGAATTATATATTGTTGGTTTCATACGTGCATTTTTTTCAAATTAAACCGTGGTTTTCTCAGCAGTTCTCTATCGTTATATTACACCAAAATGATATATGAAAGTATCATTATTTAAAATTATCTTCAGTTATTATTGATGATGAAAAATATTATTTGATTAATATATACAAAGTTAAACTAGCTTTAATCATTAAAATTTCAAATTCTCAAAGCACAATGCAATATACAACTAACATAAAATGTTTGAATATTATTGTCAATAAAAAAAATGACATATTGCTTGCTAAATATAAATAACCATCATACACTACTATAATCATCAAATGTACAATATTATGACTAAATATAATACAAATTGTGATATAAATATGTTGTATTATAACCATCATATATAATTATAACCATCATACAGTAATATTGCTATATAAATAAAATACAGATCGCCATATAGCCATATTACTGTCAAACATACAGTGTTATAAACAACAAATAGAAACTAAGCAATATAAACAAAATGATATTTGCAAATAGCTTTAGCAGATAAAAAATAATAATACTTCCACAAAACATACACACAACCAAAAATAATATCGAACATAATTCATTCACTGAGACAACATTATTATAATATTCAAACAGTTTACAAATTAGAATTGCATGGTAAAAGATTTTTTTTATTAAGTACAAGTATACTTACAGAATAAAAATTGGTCAATAATAAAAAAACAAAGTATTAAACTTCAAGGTTTCGAAGAAGCCTGACAATTTCTTTTGTTGTGGCCCGTTGCATTACATTAGCTACATTTAATTCTTTTATTATGAGAATAGTCAAAGCCACCACGTCTCTTTGTAATGGGTCTTTTAGCCCCACAAACTTCTTTAGGAGGCCAAATAACAACATCATATTTAGCAACACCTAGCTTATTCTAATTGGAAATTGGATTAACAGATTTAGTATATGAAGATGGCAAAGCATCAATAGTAAAGTAGTGCACCACATTGTTGTAAACTGATAACCTTGATTTATCAATACATTCGATTGCGTGAGCACATGGAAATTAGGCAACTCTTCATTGATTGCAACTACATGTATGATTTTGAAGATTAACAACTTGCAACTTTGGCAATTTCACTTCAAAAACAAACTTGGAAGAATTGAATACATACCATCCAAAACCATCATTAACTAATTTTGATAAATGTTCCTCCATAACAAGACAAAGAACCGTGTTCCATAATTGACTTTCCTCTCTTCTTCAACCCAGTTGCTTCATTGTTTTCGCTCGAATAACATCCAAACAAGTAGTAACTGACATAATCCTTTCTTCCAAAATCCACAAGTGAAAATTTTTAGCAACATTAGAAAAATACTCACCATAACGTTTGCCGTTAGAAAACATTATCTTTAGAAAATTATCTGCAGTGGTACCGCCAATTTCCTTAAACTAGCAACATATCAATCAAAATCATGAATAGTAGAAGATTTTGCACAAAGCCTAAACAACTCGGTAATTGATGAATCACCTTTACTTTCCTTAACAACAGTACCAATATTATGGTCCATGCGAAGTAAACGATAACTATGATAAGAAGGAAATATTTTCTTAATGCCTAAATCAAACCCCACTACTGATCTGACATAAAAAGCAAAAGATGATCTTCGTTAAGCATATCTTTTAAATAGATAAAACCAAGAACAAATAGCTTCATTTTCATGCGAAACTATGCCCACTGAATTGAAAAAAAAAAACTATGAAAAAACAGAAGTTAACAACAAAGAATTCATTAGAAATATAAATTTTGTTAAATATGTGATTCTATTGTTATTGTTATTGATACACTATATACTACTGTTTAAAATGATATGTTTAATTAGCGTTTTTCTTCAACAACAACAAAACAGTAATGTCAATAATTATATGCACACATATCTGTTTAATGTAACAAATAAATAAGAAGCATAAATCAAACACATTAAAAAATATAAATGGAATTGTAAGTATAAAAATGGTACGTAAACATGTCATTTCAATTTAGATTATTGCAGACAAAGGAAAATGTAAATAAACATAATACAAATGATAATCATACCTTGATTACCATTTTTGGTTATAGCAACTAGTAAAACACTAGGTCTTCCCCTCACAGTAGCTGCATCTAAAAAAATTTATGGTCGGCAGACCTTGAACCTAACTAAACATGCACTAGAATCAATAAAAATCCATTTAAATTGACTGGCTGAAGGATTAACTGTTATGCAAAAATTGCGCGAATGCGGAAGCGCAATAAGCAGGATCTAGGTTTTCCAATTGAACATCAATCAAATATGATAGCAATTATTCTATTACATCAAGCAAATAGTAAATAACTAAAACAGAGAAACAAAGAGACACGATATTTATATTGGTTCCACTATCCTCCATAAGATAGTGTACGTCCACTCCAAAAGAGAGAGATTTTATTCCATATGAGAGAATTAAAAGATATTACAAAATAAGAGCTTACATATCCAAACCTCAAATAGGCTTAATAAGAAGAGACATCATTGGGGATCACTGGCTCCATGCCAAGATGTGTTTACACTAAAGTCTACCATTCAATATATAGCCAGTGCAAATCCATGTGAGTCATCAATTACATTACCAACATATGGTAATAATATAATGGAGGAAAATTACCATAGCAACAATTGTGCAAACATAGAAAGTAAATTAATCCGTTTCTTTAGCATAGATGGAAGAAATTAATCCCTTCATTTATTTCTCTACCATCTCATCAAATGCAATCAATGCATTCCCATTATAAAAATATTTACTTTCCAATCTTTGCATATTTATTCCATTAAATTTGTGATTTTGTATCACCAAATTTAACACTCCACCTTGATGCAAAATCATATACCGCCATTACCCCCACCTTGAGTCAAATTCTATTCACAACATGAAACTCTTCAAAAAAAAAAAAAAAAAAACTCCATCTTCAATCCAAATCTCAAAATGAGATAGAAACCAAAAATGAATATTTGCCTAATGGGTTCCAGCAAATCTACCCCCCATCACACTATGTTAACGAGCTCAGACTACGTTCCTGCCCGCCGACAAAATGTTGCAAATATCCAAAATAAAAAAGAAGGCAGACACCAGAGTAATCTCAACACCGCCAAGGCCAAAAATAATTCTCTTAATCACCAATTCAAATACAGAGCAAAAATCCAAAACTCTGTACGCACAAAAAATCTCTCTCCTACCACTTAGTTATTACAAACTTCTCCCATCGCCTGCAAAAGATGCATCTACCACCATGAGCTGCACCGTGCATAAACCAACGGTCTAAAGGTGCTTGCAATAACATCGACACCCGTCTAACACTTGACCTGAGCTCTTTCCTCGATCACCACAGATCCCTCAAGCATCATCAACGTGAAGACCCTTATCTAAACCGCAATGATCTATGTCTCGACACCCGTCTATCACTTGACCTGAGCTCCTTTCCTGATTATCTTGGATCCCTCGAGCATCATCAACATGAAGACCCCTGTCTAAAACATGATCAAAAGTACACAAATCCAATGGTCCCTTCAATGCAGTAAACTCTATATCATGTCAAAGTTCCCAGATTGGAACGCTCATCACTCTCAACATAATCTTTTCCACCAGATTCTTCTGTTTCTCCGAAAAAGCAATAGAATAATTACCACTGAATCAACCAACCTTTGTAGAAATAATTGATGCACAATTTAAAACAATTTTCCTTGCTCTAATACCAATCTGTTATGCAAAAATTGCGCGAATGCGGAAGCACAATAAGAAGGATTTAGATTTGCCAATTGAACATCAATCTAATCTGATAGCAATTATTCTATTACATTAAGCAAATAGTAAATAACTATAACAGAGAAACAAAGAGACATAACATTTACACTGGTTCCACTATCCTCCATAAGATAGTGTATGTCCAGTCCAAAAGAGATAGATTTTATTCCACATGAGAGAGTTACAAGAGATTACAAAATAAGAGTTTACATATCTAAACCTCAAATAGGCTTAATAAGAAGAGACATCATTAGGGATCACTGGCTCCATGCCAGGATGGGTTTACACTATAGTCTACCCCTCAATATATAACCAGTGCAAATCCATGTGAGTCATCAATTACATTACCAACATATGGTAATAATATAATAGAGGAAAATTACCATAGCAACAATTGTGCAAACATAGAAAGTAAATCAATCAGTTTCTTTAGCATAGATGGAAGAAATTAATCCCTTCATTTATTTCTCTACCATCTCATCAAATGCAATCAATGCATTCCGATTATAAAAATATTTAACTTCCATAGCCGCATAATTACCAGGATTAAATTTTTGCAAAGCCTACAAATACTAGTTTATATCATTATATGAAATAGCATCATCTCCATATATTTCTCTCAAAGCCAATTGATTTCCACTATAAGCATAATAATGTAAAAGATTAAAGTTGTTCTCTCTTCTAAATTTTTTCATAATGTCTTTTGATTTATTCATTGGAGCATCTCGAATTTGATCAATAAACAATGATTTTACAAATCTTCTTGAAATGCACACTTCACTAACATTCCTAAGAACAACTTCGTATGAATGATCAAACTTATAAGTCCTAATAAAGAAATTAGAAAAGTTGTCTAGGATCAGTAGAAGCATTAACATAAAAATCACAACCATCTTTTTTCCATGAACAAATAATTGAAATCCTTCTAGGAGCATTTCTAGTATAAATCAGATCATATACGTTTTAGTTTGATAAGCCATTAAGAATTCTCTAAAATCCTTAGCACCATTAAAACAAAAACCAATAAAATCCACACTACTATTTTGAGAACCTCTTTTTAGAAAATCTTTCAAATAGCAGGAAGAATCAGCATAGTTGTCACTGTTAGTAGTAGAACTATTACTAATTGAAGTGCTAAGATCACTAGAATCACGTATAGAACTGCTGCCAATGTCAAACTCCAAAGAACAAACAGTTGATTTGACAATACACTTAAAATACTAACTCTTCTTGTATAATTGAAAGCACAAAATAATGAGAAAATCCGAATCAATATCAACAGTTGCAATCTCATTCTGAAGAGAATATGATATCTCAATGGAAAAAGAATTTCATTGTAACCAAAATTCACAAATCTCGGTCCTAACTCCAAATAGGGAAGAATCCGTAGTAAGATAAGTAGAATATGAATCCTCATTATAATAAAAAATAACCAACAAGCTATTTGGTTCAACACTGTTAGTACCACTGCAAAAAAATATACCAAGTTATTTATGAACGGACAAAATAATGTTATAAATAGGAGCTAAAATATAGATAGAAAAAAAGCAGTTTCTTTAAAAAAAATGATAGATACACATAGCATAACAATGAAAACCCCCTTGCCAAAATAATAAATAGCAACACATGAAAAATAAAATAAAATCACAAAATAATCGTATACGTGGAAAGTGGAATAATTGTGCTAGGCGATCTCAAATCAGTTATGTATCATCAAATAACCTAAAAATTAGAATGAAATTTTAATCAATACATATAAATTAAAAAAAATTGACGAAAATAATACCTGGGCATGATTTGTTGAGAAATCATCAACGAATGGAATCAATAACATAGAATATGGAAGGAACCTAAATTTAATTTGAGATGAAAAATAGAAGGAGAGGATCAATCGATTTGAAATAGAGGACGAAATTAAAGGGCGTGTTTATTTTATAATTCTGAAGATTTATTTCCATGAGTCTAAAATAAAAAGCCCGCTTCCACCTAACAAAAAAGGCCGCGTTCTCCAATCGAGAGAAAAACGATATGTATTTCCTCCAGCCTATTTTCCTATTTATATCTTTACTTATACTTTGATTTTAAAACACTTACTTCAATATTTTGATTATACTTATAATTTGATTTTCAGTTTTATACTCTGAATTTTTTATAAACTTATACTTTCATTTATATATATATATTAATTTGCTTTGATTTCTACAATTATATATTTTTGGATACTATGCTCTAAATTTTGATTATATTAAGATTTTGGTTTTTATGACTTAATACTATTATAGTTTCGATACATATGTTTTAGACTTTAATATATTTGATAATATACAATTTTAAATATAAATATCATATTTTTACTTAGATTCCTTAAAAAATAGTTTTAGCAAGTTTTCTTAAGGATTAACTACATTTAAAATATACATTTACTATTGTAAATTAGTTTTACGAAGTTTCAAATAATACTAAATAAATTTATATTTTTAAACAATTTCAAAATAAAATAATTTTCATTTTTTCCTAGGACACGTTGACATAGTCCCAATACTATGTCGCCATGAACCGGTATTTCTCAAAACTCAAATTTGAAAGGGAGTGTTTCGTAATGACCTATATTTTATGTATCAAAGAATAATAATAAAAATTGTATTTAATTCTCTGGTGGTCGGATCATTCTTACATTTTAACATGTTGTTCATGGGAATTTGAGACATGTCCATGATTTTAACCAAACCTAATTGTGTCTGTTTTACCCTTGCAAATATTTTTTAGCTATAACTTTTCATAAGGATCAAACCGGGTGTTGAAATTGGTCTCATTGGATCAAAATGGAGGTCGGAAATTCTATAGAGTAGTCACGTTAATGATTTGGTTCAACGGTTTAGTACAAATCACCGTTAAAGTTTTAGTTTGTATTAGGCAAAAAAATAGTTTCTAGTGGGTTGATTAGTAAAGCCCTTTAGGCTAATGATCTGGAGCTGTAAATAGAGGGCTTGGGGAGAGAATTAAGGTTTCTCTCTTTATTTAAATATTTAGGCTTGAGTTCGTGATTCTTCCGACCTAAACCCTAATTTCTTCATATATTCGTTCTAAATCATATCCTAAGGCAAGATATACATCCGAGAAGATTGGATCTCGCTACTTTGCATCAAATAAAGGATTTTCTTTAATATCTCTTCGTTGTCTAGATCAAATTTCTTTAGAAAATCATCCTATCAAGGTTTTTGGTGAGTGATGTATATCTGTGACATGGATATTATGGATAATATGGGTTAATGTAATATTATTTCATATTATTCATGCTATTATCACCTATATGATAATTTCAACATAATAAACTCCAAAACAATCTGATTTGATCATATAGACTAGTACATTATTAAATTAATCATGCTTAATACTCATTTAGATCCTAATTATGCAAGATCCATGATTTATATTCCATGTTTCATGTGTGTTCGTGTTTGTATGATTGATTATGACTGTTAACTGGCCTTTTGGTCCGGTCACCAAAAGTACTCAAGACACGCTCGACTCAACTCATCGCGTGTTGCCAGGGCCAAGGGCGAAACTCAAGAAGTGTAGAAGCAAAGACCTAAGAGAGATCTCGCCAACAAGGACCTCACACCTTCACAACGCCGCGTCGACGGAGCCAGCCAGCCTCGACAACGCCTCTTGTCAAAATCCGCTTCGCACCTGATAGGTGTGAAATTTCGCACCTATTAGTTGCGAAATTTCGCACTTGGCAGGTGCAAAATTTCGCACCTCGCCCAGGTGCGAATTTTCGAGGCCCGACGACTGGAGGTGCGAAATTCTGGAAGATGGTCCCCATTTCTACCTACTCCTACCTAACCGTTTCCTATAAATACCCCATGGCCTCACACTTCAAAAGGGTTGAATTCTTGAGCTTGGAGACCTCCATAAAGCTTCATTAATGGCATCTCCTCTTTGAGGAAGAAGAAGGATAAACTTGTATTTTTCCTTATTATTCAATATATGATAATTATAACATCATATATCATGGAACATGAATGTAATGAGATGTCATGAGATAGTCTCAACCTTGTAATTTCTTCCAAGTGATTAATAATATTCCAACGACTCTTCAAAGTGGACGTAGGCCCTCACTGAGGCCGAACCACTATAAATCTCTTGTGTGATTTACTGCTTATGCTTTGTTTATGTTCTTGTCTATGCGACCATATTTATAATTCCTAGTAATTGGGAATCTTTGGTGTTTGAAACACTTTTTGCCATCAACATTTGGTTCTTTCACTAAGAACACTCAGGACATTGCATTTTCTTGTACACTACCATCTTGACTTCTTCTAGCTTAAGGTTCCTTGCTTAACCTGCTATCGAGTCCGCTTACGATGGTAAAGAAGTCAAAGAATGCAATGATTGGCTCTTCAGCCGCAGCCGCGCCGGTACATCTTGACAACCTCAACCGGCGGACATCCCGGCCACTAATGAAATTGAACCTTCAATTGTGGACGCCGAAGCACCCGCAACCCAAGCGAAAATCTGCACGCTTAATGAAATATATGAAAATACAGCCGTCGAGCTTAATCAAGCACTAAGAAATAACATCGACTTTATGTGCCAACTCCAAGAAAGTCAGCGCGTCGTCGCTCGACTACAACTAGCTAGGAACAATGCTCAACCTCGACCACCAACATCGGAAACTCCCCTATTCTGAATCCAGTGGCCCATACCATAGAACGAGGTTCGGTCTCATCAACAACGTCGCCGTCCGAACTAATGCTCTCGACAACGGCAATGGCAATGGGTATGCCAACGGTAACGGCGATCGGACCACGGTTACCTAAAGCGAGGGCGCCCAACATCAGGACCGTTCTCGCCTTGTCATCAATGGAGGACCCGCTCCGACTAACCAACCTCTTCCTCGACAAGACTCAATGGCCTCCCGTTGAGACATTGAACCTACTATTCAGATGACCCACGCTTTTCCAGAACCGGATCCACGTGACCCTGCCCCACATCACCACGCGCACCAGGTTCCCATCATAGATGTCGAGGACATGGAAGAAGACGACCTAGACATCCACCCTAGAAGGCGCCCTCGTGCCAGAACTCCGGAACCTCGCCAAAACCCATGTGTCCCGATGGCGGACCCTCATCCAACCTACCTTCCCGACATGGTCTGAAGGATCATGAGGGAGATGCAAGGAAATGTGCATGATTCATGGGAAGCGCTCATTAGGCGCAGCCCTTTCACTCGAAGAGTTAATGAAGTTGAATGGCCACGACACTTTAACATGCCTCAGATGTCGCTCTACGATGACACCGCTGACCCTTGTGCTTTCTTAAACCGTTATGAGTGGCAAATGGACTCAAGCAGAGGTGACAATCCAGTCAAGTGCAAATGCTTTCCGGTCTTCTTATCGGGGACCGCTCTATTATGGTTCTCTCGCCTTCCGCTTAATTCCATCAACAACTTCGGCCAATTAGTGACACAGTTGATCAAGCAATTCAGAATGCACATCTTGACTTCGAAGAACGCCCTTACTCTTTCCAACTTATACCAAGGGCCTATGGAATCACTTAAAAGCTACCTTTCCAGGTTCAATATCTCCCTCACCGAAGTTGAGGATCCAGATCCGTGCACCATACTCTTCCAGCTAGATAAAGGTGTCCTTCCTACTTCCGAATTCAGGGCATGGATTGACCGAAAGCAAACAAAGAGCCTCGATGCTTTCTATGAGAAAGCAGGGTAGTTCTTATGCTAAGAAGAAGCAAGGCGGAACACGTCTCCGACGCCAGCCGCCCCACTAACCCTCGAGCCGACCCCATTAATAACCGCCCTCAGGGACGAGAAGCAGGAGGACCCTTCAATCCAAACACGGGGGCAGGACCCCCCAGACAAAGACCAAGCAACGGGGAGCAAGGCGGCCAGAGCAACCATCAGGTCCAAACAGAGCCAAGGAGGCCCAGCCCGTACCAAGCTTATGAGACATATACTCTGCTAAATGAAGATCCATAAACTATCTACTTGGAAACATACAACACTTTTCCATATCCGAATCCCCGCGTTAGGGAGTCGACCGATTCCAAGAAGAACTCGAGGAGATACTGCCGATTTCACGACATGTACGGACATAACACAAATGAATGTCGACAGGTTCGAGATGCAATTGAAAAACTCATACGCGAGAAGCGACTTGAGCGATATGTTCAAGAGCCCTTTCCACGTAAAGCCAATCCAAAACCTCTAGCACCAACTCCTCAGACGGCCGCCATGACAGCCTCTGGACCGTCTAACGTGAGGCGAGGGATCGTGATTAATACTATATGCGGCGGGCCTGACCCTGCACATGACAGTTTTCGAAAGATGGAGGAATATATGGGTTCCATTAAACATGCGACCTACGAGTCCTGCTCGGCTCCCGACAAATCTATCCCGGCCAAGCTCTGGAAAACCATGTGAGATGACATCATTTTCCACGAAAGCGACTCCATGAGAATTGAAATCCCAACCACCGATCCTTTAGTTATTATGGCCCAAATTTGCGCCGCAACTGTTCGAAAGATATTGGTCGATTCAGGAAGCTCAATCAACATCATTTTTAAAGCCGCCTACGATCAGATGAAGCTAGAGGCAAGAGACCTTAAACCATGCCACTCTACGATCCACGGCTTTAATATGGCATCCAGCTGTCCAGTAGGAGTCATCGACCTACTCGTCGAACTTGGTACAGGGGATCGAAGCCGAGTCCGAATCCTTACCTTCGTGGTTATCGACATTGTCTCATCATACAACGGCTTCCTCGGACGCCCCTTTCTCACAGGATTCCATGTCTGCCTATCGCCATGGTCCCTCCGAATGAAATTTCCAACAGAAAATGGGATCGCAACAGTCAGAGGTGACCAAGTCAATGCCAGGGAACGTTACGCGATAGAATGGAAAAATGCGCGCAATAGGGACAAGGGTAAAGCAGTGCCCGCCCCCTTTTGTGCCAAGACCACCTCAGCATAGCAATTAGCGGCGTTTGGGCCTTGGCTCAAGCGCCACTCCTGTCTTTCCAACGACCTCGATCCAAGGAAAGACGAAGAGATCGAGTGCGAGAGACCTACTCCGGTCGAGCCCACAATAGATGTACCCGTTAGCCCCGACGACCGGTCATGATTATTGAAGATAGGGTCCCACCTTCACCTAGCTATCAAAGATGATCTTGTGGATTTCTTGAAAGCGAATCTGGACGTCTTTGCATGGACCCATTCCGATATGAAAGGCATTAATCCTGCAATCGCCTGCCATTCTTTAGACAAAGATCTTACAATGCCTCCAGTCAAGCAGAAGCGTCGTTTCCTAGGGACCGAGAGATCTAGGGCACTCGAAGAAGAGGTTGATCACCTACTAAACATCAACTTCATCCGTGAAGCCTACTACCGCGAGTGGGTCTCCAATGTTTTAGTCAAAAAGGCCAAAGGTAAATGGCGGACATGTATCGATTTCTCTAATTTGAACAAAGCTTGCCCAAGGACAGCTTCCCGCTCCCCAAGATCGACCGGCTAGTCGACTTAACCGCCAGGTACCAACTAATATCTTTCATGGACACTTACTCCGGTTACAACCAGATCCCAATGAATCTCTGCGACTAGGATCATACCTCCTTCATAACCGACCTAGGACTTTACTGCTATCGCGTCATGCCTTTCGGCCTCAAGAATGCTGGTGCTACATATCAGCGGATGGTTAATCGACTCTTCAAAAATCAAATTGGGAAATCCATGGAGGTGTAAGTGGATGACACGCTAGTCAAATCGAAAGTGTCTAGCAATCACATCCATGACCTCTCTGAAATGTTCGATATCCTATGCCAATACGACATGAAACTCAATCCTCTAAAACGTTCCTTTGGCATCGCTTCAGGAAAGTTTTTGGGTTTCATCATCAATGCCCGGGGCATCGAAGCTAACCCCAAGAAAATCCAGGCCATTCGGGACATCCGAACCCCTGAGAACATCAAGGACATTCAAAGTTTAAACGGGAAGGTCGCCGCTTTAAGTCTATTCATCTCTGAAGCCACCAACAAGGGCATTCCTTTCTTTGATTTACTTCGAAAAGGGAAACACAATTTCAAGTGGACCCCTGAGTGCGTTTCCGGGTTCAAGGAACTCTTGAATCACTTAGAGCGACCACCCATCTTATTTAAGCCTATAGACCACGAGGACTTATACGTTTACTTGGTTGTTTCTCTACAGGCAATCAGCTCGGCGTTAATACGGCCCGAGGATTGCGTCCAATGACCTATCTACTGCATAAGCAAATGACTGACGGGGGCAGAAAAGAACTACCCATAGCTCGAAAAACTGGCATTATGCTTACTAATCTCCTCCTGGAAGCTATGACCGTATTACCAAGCTTATCCCATAAAAGTCTTCACCGACCAACCGCTACGTCCGGTCCTACAACGACCTGAGGCGTCCGGCTGACTACTGAAGTGGAGTATGGAACTAAGTCAGTTCAAGATAACATTCATTCCCCGTTGAGCCATCCTCGGGCAAGCCCTCGTCGACTTCATAGTAGAATTCACGGCCCCCCGAGGAGGCCTCTACGGAAGATGATGAAACCCCCAACATCGAATGGAAGTTGTTCGTGGATGGATCCACCAACATCAAGTGCTCGGGAGCCGGTATCGTACTCATCACTCCCGAGGGGGGCCCGATACAATATGCATTAAAGTTGAATATACCTGCTACCAGTAACGAGGCAGAATATGAGGCATTGATAGCCGGGCTAACAATCGCGATCGATCTCAAGCTGAGGATTATCCAAATCTTCTCCGACTCGCAACTCGCCAAGTGGCTGAAGAATATCAAACGAAGGCTGAACGACTCGCTCTATATCTAACTCGAGTTCAGATACTTCTCACCCGCTTTGACCACTTCACTATCACTCACATTACGTGAGAGCAAAATGAAATGGCCGATTCATTGGCCAGACTGGCAAGTTCTGAAGATCCGCAGCTTTTGGGGTTCGCCCTCGTCGAAGTACTCAACTCTCCCAGCATCAAGCCAATTCAAACCGATGCAGTCATGAATGCCGAACCAGAGTCGGAATCATGGATGACACCAATCAAGAGCTACCTGCGGCATGGGATCCTCCCAGAGAGCCACAAAGAAAGGCGAGCGCTCACCCGCCAGTCAGCCCGTTACCTTCTCGTAGACGAGATACTTTATCGAAGAAGCTTCTCCGTCCCCTTGCTTAGATGTGTGGCCCATGACGATGCCCAAAAAATTCCTACTAGCATGCATGAAGGGGAATGCGGCGACCGCATAGGAGGGCAAACACTAGCCAGGAAGATACTCCGGCACAGTTACTACTGGCCCACGCTCGACCAAGGCGCCACTGACTATGCTCGCAAGTACAACAAATGCCAACGCTACTCTAAGATCCCAAGAGCCCCGCCGATGGAACTGAACAGATGACCAGCCCATGGCCATTCGCCATGTGGGGAATCGATATCATTGGAACTCTTCCCATAGCCAGAGGTGGGGCACGATACGCCGTCGTCGCAGTAGATTATTTTACCAAATCGGCAGAGGCCGAGGCCCTTGCCACTATCACCACCAAGAAAATGATTAACTTCATGGTACACAACATCATCACTCGATACGGGGTCCCTCAAGCCATCATTTCAGACAACGGCACCCAACTCGAGAGCACCGAATTCAAATCCTTTTGTCGGCGGCACGACATCGAAAAAAGGTTCTTGGCCGTAGCTCAAACCCAGGCCAACGGACAGGTCGAAGCAATCAACAAAGCCATCAAGTCCATCATCAAGAAGCGCCTCGAGAAGGCCGGAGGCATGTGGGCAGACGAACTTCCTCTAGCCCTATGGGCCTATCGAACAACTCACAAGACGACAACCAGGCACACGCCCTTCGCCCTTTCTTATAGGTCTGAAGCAGTCATCCCCATCGAGCTCGAGCTTCAGTCTCATCGTGTCACCTACTTCGATCCAAAGACAAATCAAGACTTGCTTTTGGGGTCACTTGATTTGCTATAAGAAAAAAGAAATGAAGCCGAACTGCGAGTCGCTGCCCAACAACGACGAGTCGCTCAGTACTTCAACTCTCGAGTCCGCCACAAGGACCTCAACATTGGCGACCTCGTCCTAAAACGGGTCTTCCCTCCGCCGACAGGTCTCGCTCCTCGTTGGGAAGGACCATACTCCATACTGCGAAGACTTGGCGATGGAACTTTCAAGCTTTCCACCATGGACGGAGCTGAACTACCAAGGGCTTGGAACAGTGAACATCTCCTCTGCTACTTCACATAACTTAGCACCTCGTTGTTTACGCTTTCCAGCGATGTTTTGTTTTGTAATGATTCAAGGCATTGTAAAGGCTATTCATGCCAAAAGTTATTAATGGAAATGATGTTCATCTTTCTATCTCCTTACTCTGTGTTTACTCCTCACGTGACATAATTAGCTAACATTAACAGCTAGTTTCTGTACACCGCCGTACCAACACCCAACATTGGGGTCTGCACCACCATCTCAACCGCGAACCAATCTCGCAGCCTAATCACATTGGCAACAACCAGCATCCCAAACACAGGACCCGGCCACGCCACTGGAGTCGCCAGCCCGCGGCGCGACCGAGTATAAATAACCTCTGACTCGAACCTTGACCCAAGATCAAGGCCGAGGATAAATCGTTCAACCACCCAACAACTTGATGGGGCGATACAAACTCCCCCTGAACTATGGGTGTCGGTCGTACTTTGGCACAACACCAAAACTGACCCTTAAATCATCACATCCCCAAAGCTCTCAAGGCGGAGGGGTAGCCTACGGCCACGATCGGACCTTACGAGCTGATGATCCGGGCTTCTCTTTCCAGGCGAACGACAATGCCCTCAGGCTCGCCCCAACCCGATGAGCAACGGGAGAGCCTACACCGGACGGACTGCATAACGCGGCATCATACGCCTTCGCTACTCTTGAGGTTAATCCCGGGCAACCCAAGGAAAAACAACAGGCGCTCAAGCTGGGCTTCGCAAACTACGGGTCTCCTGAGCTGAGGGAGACTTACTAGAAGCCTGCGCACTATCTCACACCCCTCTGGAACAACAACCCAGAGCGCGACTCCCAATTCACACCCCCTGGTATGACCAACCTAGGGCACAACACTCACAATCGCTTTTTTGCTAAATGTAACGATAAGTATGCCTATGCAAGTACGGGACGCCCGAAAACATAGGAGGAACATCCGAACAGTTAACACAAAATGCGATCTTTACTAATTCTTTTTTCATTACAACACACACACATTACAACCAACTACACTACTAATATCTTTCCTTCTAATGGCAGGGTGTACATGAGAACCACAACATGCCTTGAAAAACCAAAAGTGAGAGCCGAACTCGCATAAACTACTAGCCTACACTACCAAAATGATCGCTAAAAATATGCCTTAGCGACTAATTCTAATCACGCTTCCTCCTTTTGTCTTGGAGCTTCTTCTTTGCAGATTCAGCACTCGACGGTTCATCCGTGGAGCCGGGGCTCCTCTTGCTAGACCCTCCTTTCCCACTTCAGCACCCTTTGGAAGTGGTCGATCCGTGGGAGGTTGAAAGACGCCTCTCGCCTACCATGTCGCCACTAAGGATCTTAGTAACACCAGTACGGGCAACTGGCGGCACAGGAGGGAGGCACCGATCACGGCTGTGCTTGCCTCTAGAGTCTTTTTCTTATCCCGCTTGGCTTTCTTGGCCTCTTTAGCGGCTTGACGATCGACGAGCTTTTGGGACTTATGCGCAGAATCGCTAGCCCTAGTTTTCTCATGGGTTTCAATAGCCCTTCGCTGGGCCCCTTCATCCTCTCGCTTCTTCTGAGGCTCATAGGCTACCCTTTTTCTCTCGGCTTTCTCATCAGTCTACTCTTGAGCAACAACCACAACGTCCCTCTCCGCAGTATCTTCCAGGACCTTTGCTACGATCTCCTGCCCAGAAGCATCATTCTGCCTCATACTTTCCTCCATCGGACCTCGGGCAATCCCACCTTGCCCATCTTCCTCCTCTCCATCATCATCAAGAAGGCCTTCATAAACGCTGGGAGTCATTCTAATCCCCGAGAAGGTGTCAAACTGATCTCCACTCTCTCCAAGCTGAGTCCCCCCAAGTCCTGGCCCAGATTCAGTTGTTTGGGGAATCGCTGGGGCAGGGCCCGATGCCAAAGTTACTTCAAAAGGGGCTGCATAACAAAAACACGATCTTTTAATCCTCAAATTCGGTGACCACGTCATCCTCTAGGATGCATTGCAAAGAAAATTCACCTCTGGCCAAGGGTGGCGGGGGAAGAGCCGAAGGGACACCCGGCACAAAGGGTAGCATGAGTTCAGCACCTCTCGGTTCAGGATGCTCAGCATCACGCTCGGTTGAAACTCGGGTCAAAGCAGCCAGTTCAAACACGATGACTGATCCAGAAGCAAAAGGTTGAAAAGAACTTCCCTCCGCAGGATCCACCACTATCACAACACTTCCCGACACAAAAAACTTTCCCTTTTCGGCGACCAGCCTCTCCATCCTTTCTTTCTCCGGATCCTCGAGCAGCAACCTTCTACCCTCCTCCAGCTTCTCACGCTCTTTCGCGGTCAAGAGGTCAGTCATAAGTTGTCGCTCATCCAAGGTCCCAACTTCCACTTCACGCAAGAAGGCCTCGTACGGGACCATCCTTTCTCAGGTTCGAGCCAACTCGTGGGAATAGTCATCCATCCATGAGATTCCACGGAACCTTAGGGCTTTTACCAGCATGTTCTTGATATCCTCCTCCACAGTCGAGTACGCCCGGAGCTCTGCATTCGGTAGCTCACTTTTTAATTGCTCTACCTCTCTCAAGCGCTCAGCCTCCGACCCCTCTACGGTGCCCAACACATCTCGATTGCTGGCTTCCGCATCCTCTTTCGCTCTCCTCGCCACCTCAAGCTCCCTCCTTAGGTGATCGTTCTCAGCTTGCAAAGCCTTATTATCTTCCGGAAGCTGGAAGATTTTGGCGTTCTCTCTGTCCAACTCGATGCAGAATTGATCTACATCAGCCTTCTCCTTCTTCAAAGTCGTGTTCTGAGTGGTCAAGTCAGCTATGGTCTCTGTAAACATAGAGCGAGAATCATCTGCCTCCTTTTTGAGTGTCTCATATCCCTGCTTTAGCTCGGCTGAAAAACCACGAACTCCATGAGTCAGTATTTAGAGGTACAAGAGCTAATGACCCTTGACAAACATAAAAAAGGGAAGAGGAAACCTACCAATTTATGCATTCAGATTGTCAACGGAAGTCTTCTCAGCATCAATGACCATTTGCTGATCCAAAAAATGCAAGTTCTTCACCCTAGCCAGATCTGATAAATGATGGGAGTATTGGGTGAGCTCGTTAACCTGGTGATACGCGACTTTCACATGATTCCATATCTCTCTAAAAGCCCTATTGGGAGGCGGACGAAGATCAGGGAGAGATGGCAGCTCGTCAAAATAGAGTTGAGGGAAATGATGCGTTAAAAATGCTTTTTTGTCCTCTGGGGAAAGCTCTTGAACTTGGGATTCGGTCAAATCTTCCGTCTCTATCATATTCGACCTACTCGGCCTCGGCTGGTCGAATAGTGCCCCTTTCCCCTTAGTAGTCTGAGCCGGAGTAGGTGGGACGGTGATGGACAGAGTCGCCAATGACATATAACTCGACCCTCCTAGATGAAGCCTCGAATCCCCACTGGACACTCGTATCGAAGAAGGAGGAGGAAAATTCATAGAAGATGAGGACCTATCTTGGTGACGAATCCCACTACCATGACCTCGTGGTGGTGGGGCATCGCCATACAGGCTAGCTCCCCTCCTGAAGGATCCAATAAAAGCACTCTCGGGACGGTTCCGGTCTCCACAACCTCGTCCCTCACTTCCTCTAGCCATATCACCTGTCAAAGGAATAACGCAAAGTCAGTCAAGCAGCATATGCAATCACTCTTCTCTGCAGTTTAGTGTGTATAAGTGTGTGTCCTAAGTGCTCTCTCAACAGACCAGATTTTCCCTCAGTCGAAGGAGTTAGCCCCTCCGCGGCACAAGCTAGATCCTCCATACTAGCGGCGCTTGGCCACATAGACAAATCCATAGGAACTGTAATCAGACCAGCAAACTGATCTACTTTTTCAAGGGAGGTGATGGCTTCTAGAGAGGTTGTAGGAGAGTGAGGACTGGCCAACGCTTCTTCCCCCGCCCCTCCCGTTGGAGGCGGGGTAGAAACGTCGAAAAGTCCCTCGTCCCGAGCAACCACCTCCACACTACCGTCCTTGTCACCACTAACACCTTCCTGGAACTTAACGACCTTTCTGGTCCAGAGCCCTCCAGGATCCATCTTTCTCTTCAAAGCGGGGGCAGCAGGACCTTCCGCTGCTTTCTCCCTCAATACACCACTCGCCACTACAGACCTGATTATGGCCCAGTTGGCCGGAAGTAACCCAACACGCCAAAGGCGGTCCTGATCCACTACAAAATCCATCTTACGAGAGCCCTCAGGAATAGCTCGCAAAGCCTTGAGACGTTGCCGATACTCATTGCTAGTAGGTGCCTCGGGATTCCCTGCCACAATAGAAAATAATGAGTCACAAATCTCGGCAACTTGTAGAGAAAGGAGACGAAGATTAAAGATACTCACTTCCTTTTATCCATCTCCTCGCGAATCTGGGAGGGCGTCGAACAAAGAACCAATCATGCTTAATCACCGACGGTCTGGGCCACTTTCTGACAAAAAATCTAGTAGCGGGGGACTCTTCCAAGAACTACTGTGAAGACGATGCGCCTGTTGACCGCCTAAAATGGAAAGGGTACCGAATGTCCTCTCCGGTGGGATCCCGATGCAGGAACTCTCGAAAGAGAACGCAAGTACCCAAGAGCAAAGAATAAGAATCCGGGTGCAGCTGTGAGGGTGCAAGGCGGAAGTAGAATAGCATTTCACCTATAAAGTCATTGGCCAGGGTCACGCACCCCGCAAGGCATGTATGCCGATTTCAAGCAGTGAAACCTACGGGCAGCACGTGGGCCCTTCCTCCCGATCCAGGTGCATGAGCCTCCTCCTCTGCGATATTAAACCGTGATGACAGCTTTCTAACTGCCGCGGAATCCAGGCGCGACGGCACCGAATCTGGAGGATTGTCCAAGATGATTGCATCAGGAAGCATGTTAGGACCCACTGGGGCAGGCGGCTCACCACCACCCATAAGATCCACATTTTCCATCTCGGCATGTACGACTGGAGAATGTAACCTCTCAACATAATCTCCATGCTCCGACACTTCGGGCGAACTCCCTGTCTGAGAAGAAGTCGACACTTCGTTAGTCTCAAGCTCGCTGCTTCCAGAGCTGGTGTTGTCCGTAGAATCAGAAGTAGAATCAAAAGTGTAAGATGGTGGCGGGGAAGCCTCGGCTTCCAGAAGTTTCACAATCTGTGATCTTGTTTGCATAGCTCGTTATACTTCAATATACCAGTGTTAGACATCATAGTGAAATAACCTGTACCCCTCGTGTTTATGAAGATTAACAAGTGTGTGCAGTGTCATGCAAAGAATGAGAGCACGCATAGAAATGCTAAAGATCTTAACAGTTCAGTCACAGTCCAGATATATGCTCTATCCTGTGTGAAAATTCTAAGTTCCTATTCGCGCAATTATCAATAACAACAATGGTACATTCGTACAACCGAAGAAACAGTGTATAAGTCCAAGGGCAGGTAGTCAGGAAATCGAAGCTCGAAGTGGCGAAAGTCAACACCCGGCGAAGGCAATGTGATCAACCATGCCTCGGGGCACGAAGTTTCAAGAGACACCCAAGATCGAGCCCGGGCACCTCAAAAATTCGAACCCCTTGAGGGTCGAAATCTCGAACCACAGTGGCTCGAAATTTCGAACCCCTCAGTTCGAAAATTCGAGCCCAGTTGGTTCGAAAATTTGAGCCCTGGGGGTATCGAAAGCTCGAACCCTCGAGTTCCAAGGATTCGAACCCCAGGGGATCGAAGCCTCGAACCCATTGAGGTTTGGAAATTCAAGCCCACGGGCTCGAAATTTTGAACCCTATAGGGTTCGAAGATTCGAGCCCCATTAAGTTCGAATTTTCGAACCTCCCCATCGGGCTCGAAATCTCAAGCCTCCTCCGTTGCACTATGACCTCCCTCCTCCCTTCCCTCGACTTGACCAAGCCCATTACCTCAGAAATTTTTAAGTCAAAGTGGTCGAGGAACAAAGCTTTCAGAACAATGGAAGTCGACGCGAAATAGAAGAAGGAAGAAAAATGAGTGGGAGGGGCCTATATATATAGTGAAAAGGAAAAAAACCCTCCGTATTCCAAGCCTAGGCTCGAAATTCGAGCCTGAGGGGTCGAAATTTCGAACCTATGAGGTTCGAAATTTTGAACCCCACGACTCGAATTCTCGAGCAACTACGGATCGATGATTCAAACTTATGGGGTTTGAAATTTCGTACCTTCCAAAAAAGAAATCTTCTCGGCCGCGTGCGCTCATATCCCTCCAAGGTCCCATCGCCTAAAACGTGCGATGATGGCACCATGCAAATACTCAGCTGCGCGAGCGCGATACCAATCCAACAGCGGGTCGCTTATAATTCCATAACAAACGAGCCCGCTGGCCAATACATTTTCTCCGATAACTTGCAGGATAAATCCGCAACCCAACTACCATCTCAACTTTAATTCCATAGCACATTATGTCAAGACAAGGCGTCAAGACAAGACGTACTTTAGGGGGCAAATGTTAACCGTTTTGGTCCGGTCACCAAAAGTACTCAAGACACGCTCGACTCAACTCATCGCGTGATGCCAGGGCCAAGGGCGAAACTCAGGAAGTGCAAAAGCAAAGACCGAAGAGAGATCTCGCCAACAGGGACCTCGCACCTTCACCTTCACAATGCCGCATCGACAGAACCATCCAGCCTCGACAACCCCTCTTGTCAAAATCCGCTTCACACCCAGCCGGGTGCGAAATTTCGTACTTGGTAGGTGCGAAATTTCGCACCTATCAGGTGTGAAATTTCGTACCTTACCCAGGTGCGAATTTTCGAGGCCCGACAGCTGGAGGTACGAATTTCTGGAAGATGGTCCCCATTTCTACCTACTCCTACCTAACCACTTCCTAACCATTTCCTACAAATACCCTATGGCCTCACACTTCAAAAGGGTTGAACTCTTGAGCTTAGAGACCTCCATAAAGCTTCATTAGTGGCATCTTCTCTTTGAGGAAGAAGAAGGATAAAATTGTCTTTTTCCTTATTATTCAATATACGATAATTATGACATCATATATCATGGAACATGAATGTAATGAGATATCATGAGATAGTCTCAATCTTGTAATTTCTTCCAAGTGATTAATAATATTCCAACGACTCTTAAAAGTGGACATAGGCCCTCACTGAAACACCCCGCCTCCGTTAAGGTCACTCACAAAGAGAATGCCTTAACTTTGGTAGAGCATTATAGGTAAAAGATGCAGATAAATTACAAGACAGACAAATAAAGCAGCCGAAAATAAAGTCATTTTATTAACAACTTAATTCAGTCAAGCTTTTACAACAATTGTCTCAATCATACTCAAAAGTAATACACTGAAATTCTGTCTTGATTCAAAAACTTCCAAATATAAAAGAAGCATAAAAAAACAATGATATTCCCCAATAAAGTGTGAACCAGCCATAACAGTGGAAGAGAGAGTTCAAAGCAATACATCTACTTTCTTCAAGCAGGAAATGATCTGATCTAAGCTGAAGTATTCCCTCCCTACGGACCTGGGGGAGGGGAACAGAAGAAAAGAAGACAAAATAAAATGGGTCAGACATGAGTCTGGTAAGTCCATTGACTACTTAGCATGTAAACAAGAAAATGGTTATGACATGAATAAACTGAATCTAGAACACCACCCTAGAAACAAGATAATAAGGCTGAATATGCTACCCACTTTACTTCTCTGCAGCACCTAACTAGTGTCCCAACTAGTAATCTGTATAAAATGATAATGTGATCCTAGTCCACGTAATTGTGGTAGCCTTCAGGTGTACATCTATCGTGAAGATTCCACCTCAATCAGCCTAATTGCCATGAACATGTTAGATGTACCCTTACTACCCTATCGATCGGCTCCTTACTTGCATTAATGTTCCATGTGTCTGTGTCAATAGGCCCTCTCTTCCATGTAGACACCCTATGCTGGTCCCACCATAAGGTATATCAATCCTTATGATAGCGACCCGACACGATTCAAGATGCACAGTGTATAACTACTGGTACTCAGTGCCTGCTTTTTCCCACTCCGGAGTACGTGCATGCCCGTAAACGTCAGAACCAACACTGACGTACCCCTGCCGCTGTTTGACCGCTTACAATCAGCCCAGCAATCGTGCCCCACCCTACCTAGTTCAGGGTACCGTGATACATCTATGTGGGTTACTGCTGAAATGGGTCCCCGTTACTACGGTTTCCTTATTAGTTAAGTTTGTGGACCTATATTTACTAATATTACCCACCAACCCGATATGTACTTAACCCTCCCACTGATTCAAGCATGTTTATTTAACGGTTAAGTTTGTGGGCCTATATGTACTAATATTACCCACCTACACGAGATGTACTTAACCCTCCCATCGATTCAAGCATGTTTATTAAACGGTTAAGTTTTGTGGACCTATATTTACTAATACTACCCACCAACCCGATATGTACTTAACCCTCCCATTCATCGTGTCATGTTGGTTAAGTGTTTCTTATTTACTTAACCCCTTCCGTTCATCATGTTATATTGGTTAAGTGTTTTCTTGTTAACTTAACCCCATGTGTTCGTCATGTTGTATTGGTTAAGCGTCATCAATTAATTCAAGTTAACTTAACCCTGTGTGTTCATCATGTTGTATTGGTTAAGTGTCATCAATCAATTCAAGTTAACTTAACCCACCTACTTGTCATGTTACTTTGTTTAAGTGTTGCCTTCTTGTGTTAACCTAACCCCACCACAAATCAAGTTATATTAGTTAAGTGTTGCCCTGTTGTTTTAACTTAACCTTACCAAAAATCAAGTTATATCGGTTAAGTGTTGCCCTCTTGTTTTAACTTAACCTTACCACAAATCAAGTTATATTGGTTAAGTGTTGCCCTCTTGTTTTAACTTAACCTTACCTTAAATCAAGTTATATTGCTTAAGTGTTGCCCTCTTGTTTTAACTTAACCTTACCACAAATCAAGTTATATTGGTTAAGTGATGCCCTCTTGTTTTAACATAACCATACCACAAATCAAGTTATATTGGTTAAGTGTTTCTTATTACTTAACCCTACCCATTCATCATGCTATACTGGTTAAGTGTTTCCTATTAACTTAACCCTAGTCATTCATCTTTTTATATTGGTTAAGTGTTACCTTAATTAACTTAACCCTACCATTCCTGTCTTAGCTTTAATTTATTCATTAAAGCACAAACCACTCACATTAGATAGGTATTGTTGCGGTTATTGGATGTGCCAGGCGGTTCTGGGCAGTTTTACACCGCAACTCAGTCTAATCTCGTGTTCTTTTGGGCTTGATGCACTAACCTCTCACATTAGATATATTGTTACTGTTGCTGGATGTGTCGGGCGGTTCCGGGTATTCTTACACTGTAACTCAATCTAACCTCGGGTTAGGCATATTTTTCTTTTCTAAATTTACATTTTTACCTTCTGTATTCATATGTAAATTATTGTCATTCAAGTCATGCCCAATTTCTCTCTAAATCATGTTCATAATTTTAGGTATATAAATTATACCATTTCAATGCCACTAATCATTTAAAATATGCCAATAACATGTAACTTCATGTTTTTTCCAGTGTTACCCCCGCTAAACGTTCGCATAAATTTCAAAGAATGTTAGGCTTTGCAATTTAGCCTAACTCAAAATCAAGAGGGGAAAAGGAAGTGATACATAACATTCAAAACAAGCATAATATGGATCCAACATATGTCACATAAATTTGGCATAGAATAAATATATGTTTAATTATGAACTTGCAATTTTGAACCTAATCCACAGGAACCATTAGCATATGGATGGGAGTTTACATAGAACTACAAAATTCCAATTAGTCATATAAAGGTGAACTTGCATTTTTGGATCTAATTAACATGGGTCTTAAACATACGAAATTACCCAAATCCAACTAGGCATGTAAATGCAAACTTTTATTTTGGGTCCAATGAACATAAACCTTAAGCATATAGAATTGGACAAGTTCAATTAGACATGTGAATGTGAACTTTAATTTTTGATCCACTTTTCATAGATCTAAATGTGAATCTAATCATAATACTTGTCTTAGCCTAACAACTTGCATGATTCAATAAGCATAGATCTAAATGTAGATCTAAACATAATACATGTCTTAGCCTAATAACTTGCATAATTTAATAAACATAGATCTAATTGTAGATTTTAACAACTTGCACAATTCAATAAACATAGATCTAAACAACTTGCATGATTCAATAAACATAGATCTAAATGTTGATCTAAACAACTTGCATGATTCAATAAACATAGATCTAAACAACTTGCATGATTCAATAAACATAGATCTAAATGTAGATCTAAACAACTTGCATGATTCAATAAACATAGATCTAAATGTAGATCTAAACAACTTGCATGTTACATAACATGAAAACGTCACCATATTTACATAATATACGATTGGTTTAACATCAACATATAACCACAATAATCTCACAAGGATATACGGTAGAATCGTTACAAGAATAGGCATAAATCTGCATCGTCATCATCTTACAACTAGGAATTACTCTAGTTTTCATTTTATTACAAATCACAACTTTTAATCGTTCACATCTAAATAATAACAGGACTTACAAACAAAAGAAAGTCTTGTTTTTCTGGGATCTGTATTCTGAAATTGAATAGCTCTCCTTCGTTGTAGACGTTGAATTCTCTTAGTTGAATTATATTTGATTTGTAATTCCTAACTTGTTTTCTAGTTGAAGGAGAATGGTGGTACTCTTGTTGAGTATTGAAAGCATGACGGTCTTAGGAATATTTTTGTGTAGCTTAGGGTTTGGGTTTAGGTTGCTTATATAGAAGTTTGATTTAATAGGAGCCGTCAGATCAACTTAGGGCAAATCAAAGCCATTCAAACCTAAGAGAACCAACCAGAACCTGCCATGCAAGCCCTAATGACACAACAATTCGTCACACAGAGAAACGTGTCAGATTTCAGATCTGACCCAAGGGGGAGGTCGACCCCGAGGTTGACCTGTATATAGGGAGGTCGACCCTCTGGTCGACCCCCTGGTCGACATGGCCTGGGGTAGGTCGACCCCCAGGTCGACCTGCCTTGATATTTAATTTTCTGAATTGTTTTATATACATTTCTGAAAGTTCCAAGGGCCATAACTTCTTCATACGAAGTCCTATTTTCGAAAACTTGGACTCTATTCCAAGCAGAATTTCATGATGAACACAATGGCACAACCCATTTCACCTATTTTTCACATTTGTAATTAACTATTCTTTAATTTGTTACTTTAATATTCTTAGAAAATACGGGGTGTTACACTCACTGAGGCCGAACCACTATAAATCTCTTGTGTGATTTACTGCTAATGCTTTGTTTAGTTCTTGTCTATGCGACCATATTTATAATTCCTAGTAATTGGGAATCATTAGTGTTTGTGACATTTTTTGCCGTCAACAATGACTGAAATTGTATTAATTTCTATATGATTTGTTAAGTCATATGATTTTGGTTGATTAATTCGTTTAGAATTGTATGTCGTGGGCTTATAATCGATAAACAGTTTGAATTACAGATTCAGATGAAATTTTGCCGGAGGAGCTCTGGAAGATAAAAGGAGGTGACACAAAAAAATTCGTGCCAAAAATCACTAAGTACATGGAACGATGCCTGTTCGTGATCGATGAATCGGTACTGATCCATGGTAATAGCTTGGTTGGTGGTGAATTTTGGTAAATGGCATTGTGAGCATAAATCGAAGCTCTATGGTAAATTTGAGACAATTTGGATGGGTCGAAGCATCAATGCACAAGTATTCACCAATGGAATGAAAAAAGGTGTTTTGGAAAAGGGTCGGGCTATGAAATTAGACCGGAGGGAAGTACTCAAGCAGGGGAGTTTGACAGTTCTATATGTAGCCAAAAATTGGCTAGGTGGTTGGACCGGTTCCGGTCCGTAGCTGATGGACCGATACTGACCCATAAGGGAGGAGAAGAGGGTCGAAACTTAGAGGTGAAGAATGTTGGCCTTCTGGAGCTAGTTGGTGAAGTTAGATTGTAAAATCTATTATGTGATGAAACTAGTTATCAACGAGGTGATATTTCTTTGATCGTGAACTCAAGGAGAAAGTGGTCAAGGTTAAAATGATATACAACTGATCATGGGACGATGCAGTGAGATGATGAATCGACTCAAGTGGGACATGAGCTCGTAAGATAAAGGATTGACTCGGTTGGGACTCAAGCATGAGAGATTAATGTACCATGGATTGATCGAGGAGTGATCTAGTTGTCTTGAAGAGGTAACGTACGTAGGACGTACGACATTCTGACTAGAACTGAGGTTTCAATTAACCCTTGACGGATGGGAACGGTCGGTCATTTGATATCAATGCATTCGAGGTTGTAGTCGGTGGTAGCTAAGTTATTTCTTGCTACAGATACTATGATTCATTTATTCATCCTCTTCAATTTTTCTCTGGGTAGGCTGTCACCATAGGACATTGAAAAGAAGTGCAATTAGGAATCTTATTCTAACTTGTATCTATTCTATTTGTTTGTGTAGTATATTATAATGAGATTATTATGTGCTAACTCTTTGGATGTAGGGACGGCTCATGTGCGACTTGAACTGTCCATTTTCATATTGTCCTACATAGTTGTTGATAATAATTTAATCACTCACTAAGACTGTTGTCTAACTCAAGATTTTATGTCTTCTCTTATTACCCTGGGCTAATCATTGATGTTGTAAATGAGTATACTGAGTAGCAGGTTAGAGGATTAGTGGCGCTAATGCTGCATGGGGACGAGCAGAAGGTTGTTGTACTATTTTCTTATCTCATTTGACTATTCCGCTGTTTTTTGAGAGACTCTGAGGGGTGTAGTAAGTCATATTGTATTCAGATATTCATATTGGGATGTATTGTAATTGAGATTCTACGGTTTCATGGAGATGAGATCTTTTGCTTTATTGTACTTCACTACTATGTCTTGTTGTATATTTTATAATTAATGTTATCCATTCTTTATGAGCTTTAAGATGTGTTCCGTTTCGAGACTATTTTTGTTGCTGATCGTCCTATATCGACATGACATGTCAGATTAGTATAGGACGTATTGGGAGATCATCTCATTTGGTATCAAAGCTTTGGTTAATCGATTTTACCTAAAGTTTATGAGCGTAAAAGCATATAAGAGATGTACTTGTAATTTCTAATTAATGATTTCAATGTTATAATATATAGTATAATAAGTTAGTAAGCACTTGAGCACCATTGTGGCCTTTCTCTGATGTTGACCAATCATTCTCGTTTCAGAGTAAGAATGAGGTGTTGAACTTCTAGAAGCGCTATTAGGGATGAGCCTGCTACTGGAAGGGTAGGTAAGAGTAGCCAATCGGTAGTTGCGCCTGATTATACTGTTATGTTCAAGACTATGATGGAGGTGATCATGATGTGGATGCCCACTGCAGAATCGGTAGTTGAGGGTAGTGCTCCTGTGCAGACGCCCAGGGTTGTTGATGTAGCGACGCGGATTTTTGGTAGTCAGATATTTAATATATTTTATTGTATTAAATATTGATTTGGAATTTTATATTGATTCATATTATATAATTCGTTTATATAACGAATTTTGAGCATTAACTTTATATATAAATATAATCGTGCTCGTAATGTCGCGGTAGTTCGTAATTTATGATTTGAACTTCAACTGAATATATAGGATCCGATATAAGTTGGAATTCTGTTAAACAAGATACGTTTGAATCTATTTGATTATAATTTTCTAATGGGAAAGAAAAACGAAGATTTCATGTAAATTGTGAGTTATGTCCAATTCAAATTTTCAAATAGTCGCAATGGAATTCGTTAATAAATGGTAATGTTTATTTAAATAAGTATAATTGGTTTTTATATATCTGAATATCGTTTTAACTCGGAATTTTTAATATTTAGTTTAAATTATATATTGGTTTATTTTAAAGATGTGTAATACTGGAATATACAATAATAATAATTTATTTTTATTTAAAATGAATTGTTTTGGATTTAAATATATGCTATCGATATTATATAGGCCTTAGAAATAGCTTTCTTTTCAAACAACCTCTGTTTCCTACGAAACAAATTTAATTGGAATGCATATGATTAGTTATGGCTAGATTCCCAGTTTGGAGCCAATTAGAGTTGTTTTGTCGGTACGTTCAATTTAAATGTAAGCCGTTAAGTATATTGAAATTAAAATAATGTCATTTTTGCAAACGGAGTTCGTTTTCAATGAAATTAATTTCATTAGGACCAGAACGTCAAGACGTAGCGGTGTATTTATTTTCGTCGAGTTTAAAGTGGTGTTAGGTTGTGAATATATTTAACGATCAGTGTTAAATAGCGGTTAACCATATGGAAACATATATTATAATACGAAGCTTAAGTCCTAAGAAAAATAACATACCCCGTTTCCACTGCACAAACATATGGCCTAAAAACAAATGAAAAACTTGTACATCCTACCCTATCATTTGGGGAAAACCCGTGTCTACATTACATATTACTTAAGGCAAAAGCTTAAATTAGACTATAAAAGGGTACAAGCCTATCAATGTTCATCCAGCCGCTTATACTGACTTGGCATACCCTATCAAAAAGCTAAAACCTGCCTATCAAAGACTCTCTGTATTTCCTTTTCATTCCTACCCATCTAAGACTCGAAAACCCAAATGTTTACCCAGAATTTTCTTTTTAACATACTCATACTGCATCCCTAAATTCCCTACGCACTTGGAAGCCTTTATTCCCTTACACTATTTATGTACCATTTCTGCAAATGTAGGAGGAAGCCTACAGCTATCCAAATTTCTTCCCACATGTCTACGCATGCAGACCATTGAAATGATAATACACTAAAGTAAAAAGGATGAAAGGAAGCAACACTGCCATATACTCCTCTGCATTAGTGGCTACCAACGTAGGAAAGGAAGTTGATCTTATCTTCTTCCATTTACGTGTATATATACCCCCCACTTGCTGTATCTCCAGAACATAAACTCAATCACCACCATTGAAATATAAAAAACATGAGCTAAAATTCTCAAAATGAAAACTGAAGCTCCTCTTCATTATACAAAAAAAACCAAACCAATACTCCATGCATTGATAACCAACGAGAGTAATTGTTAAACATATACTGATATACACTCGAGACGCGAGCACTTCCGTTTCAGTCTTGCACCAGTTCAGAGAGGTCGGTGCATGGGATCGGCCAAGGATGAGCAGCCGTTGGTGATCGTAGGAGTGGACTACGGCGGGGTACAAAGGGGTGTGGCGGTGCAGTGGGTATATGAAAATGGTGGGGGGAAATGGGATGGGGAAACTGGTATCGTTTTCTGGTGCACAGAGTTAAACGTAGTGGTTCGTTTGGTAAAGAACAATGTGGTTGGTGGTCTCACTGAAACGAAATCGTGAAAAAAATATAGTTGCATGAGGAGTTATATACAATAGAATGCATGGGGAGAGAAAATAGTGTAGAAAGTTGGAGATTTGAGAAGCATGGAGGGGGTGAGTTGTTGACAGTACACGGAGAGGGAGTTTTGCATGGGAGAGGGAAGCATCAGAAGTAAAGAAAAGAGAGATACGACACATGTAGTTGGGTGTCCTGAGATCATTGGCAGGGTGGATGGGTGAGGGGCAAAGCAGATATAAGGAGGAGGGAAGGTGCAAGCAGTTTTTTTAAGGCAGATGAGAACAACGAAAGTGAACAGTAATATTCGCATATGTCTAGTAACTTTAATTATGATTAACCGGTCATTTAGATGTGTCTATGTAAAATTAGCCGAGCCTAATCTTGCTTAATATATATATATATATATATATATGGCCTGGAAAGCCATGATTTAATAATAAACTATTATTTATAGTTAATAATATTTATTTTATAATGGTAGTTTTATAACATGGCCTTGGAAGTTACATATTCCTAAACATATGCATAATGTGACCGATGCTGAAAAGTTTACATTACGCCTAAGAACGTTTAGAAACGCCTAATCAACATTTTACCATACCTACGTATGGGTTTAGTAATTAATATACCGTACGTAAATATTAATTTGTGATGTATATATTTGATTATTAATATATACACCTTGCCTAAGCATTTTTGATAACGTGTCTGGCAATTTTCGAACATGACTAATCATGTTTACCAAGCCTTGATCAAGTTTAGTAATAGGCTCATATATGTCCAATTGAATAAATAATATATGACATTCAATCAGAATTCGACAAGACAGGAGGCGTATGGAAACATGTCGACGAGCGTAACATTTTGGAGCAGGTTTGGACAGAGTTGGACGCAGCTGTAAATTTTGATTAAATTAAACACTTGTTTAATTTAATTAAGACAATTTGTTCTGATAGTGAATAGAATCAAGGTGAGTTCAACTCACTTAGTTTTATCCCACTTATATTTTATATAGTTCGATTTAGATATTTGTGTGCTTTGATTGTTAACTGTTTGATAGATGCCGAGTATATTTATATGTGTTAACTGAAACTGATTAAATTAAATGTTTGTTTAATTTAATTTGAATCAATTGATAGTTTTAATGATTGTAACTGACGGAGATAACTTACCTCGTTGGACGCGTTTATAAGTGTGTTAAATCTATAGATGAATGTTTGGATTGCTATTATTGTTTGAATGTTGAATATTATATCTCTTTATTGAAACAAATGATTCTTGTTTGAGATAACGTATTCGAATGCAGGGAAAACAGGTAGGAGGGATCCAACTAGATTCCTCAAATTTATTAATGATTATTATTTTCGTGTTATCATTATATGAATTGTTCTGATTGGATGATTGATTTGATTGTTGAGGGTTGGCTAGAACTTGGACGTTTGTTTTGTTTTAACCAATGGGCAGTATTGGTTGAGTAATTAGCAACAGCTGGCCTTAAAAATAAATTATTTTATCAATATTGATTTTCGTCAGGTTAGTCGACAGTAATGAAGCTATAAAATTTATTTTATAACTGAAGATGGATTTTTAAATCGATATACTTGAATTAAGGTTTTATAAAAGGAAATTAATATGTATTATTAATTATTTAAGTATTTAAGTAATTATTAACTGATTTTGTAAAGTAAATTCTTATGTAATGAGATTATAAGAAGATGAGCACGTATTAACGTAATGGATAAGAGTTGGATAAGTTGTTTCCAAGAGACAATTAAATGAAATTGTTTTAAATTAATTATATTATTTATTAATTTAAAAGAAGGGATAATTGGAGCTATTTAACAAGATAATCATGGTTTAAGTTGACAAAGTCAACTAATTTAATTAGAATTGGTTATTTGTTGATTTGTTTGGAATTAATCTAATAAAATAGATTAATGACTATTTATTTTAGTTTAATAAGATTTTAAAAGGGGATTTACTGCTTATTTAGTTAATAAAGAACTTAACTATTTCTATGGTCATTAATGAGGAACTAAACTATAATTTTTAATTAATAATAAATTCAGTGGTCAATGTTTAAATGGAATTCATTTAACTAAGTTTAATGGAACTGAAATGAGATTTACAAAGTGGGTAATAGGACCTGGTTGGATTTTGGAAAGAGTTAATGAACTAGTTTTATATTTTGAACCTAAGTTTAATAAAGGAAATTATAAAAGAGATTTTAAGCCAACATAATAGCTTAAAATATAAGGTTTACTTTAAATTGAGTAAGAAGGAATCGAGATAAATAGGGTTCTATATTAAACCATAAAAATTTTAAACGATGATTATAAAAGGGGCGTGAGGCTAAGACGTTAAGTTTAAATTAACGTTACTAAACAATGGAATTGGAATGAGATTTTCAAAATGGGAAATAGTTGAACGAATTAGAAATGGAATAATATGGGTTGATATAAGTCGAGATAAGAATTAGAACCTAACCGAAGATTGTCAAGTTGAGTGATTTTCTGGGTATATATCTAATGTTGATTTCGGTCTTCAGGGTTAATGCTTAAGGAATTATTCTCTTATCAATTTACGGTCAGGGACTAATCAGGGCTGAAGTATAGAAATACGTGAAAAATGTTGTAACTAATGTTTTAAAAAGATAATTAATTGGAAAGTGAGATATGACTATAATATGTGGTTTTAAGTATCTAAATTCTTTTGAGAAGGCTCTTATATTAGAATAAGAAATGATATTGTATTTTAAAATATTAAAAGATTTAGAAGTTATTTAATCATTTGTTAATTATTTATAATTAAAAGGGCCAAGTGATGTTGAGTACTAAACCATTGAATTCGTTTTATTATTGTTTATTTAATAGTTAAATAATGAACTATCAGATCTGACCCATACGATTGTTGGTACGGGAAGACCGGGATCGAATCTATATTCAAAAACCATTCCGTCCAGCAAATACGAAATATTTAAGATATCAGATGTTGATCAAGACGGAGAAATTGAAGACCATGGATCTTTATAAAATGGTAGAATTACTTATAATCTTCGGTTAGCTCCTGAAGGTAAACTGTGATTCTGTCGTGGTTGAAATCTATGGATTGCAAGGACTACTCGCAACCAATCCATAGCGTGATTCCTAGGATGTGATAGGAGAGTGCCTTTGGTTCATCATGTGACTAGATGACTTGTATGGACGAATGTCTGACAAAATATTTATTAAGAATCATGTACATTGATTTTTACAAACGTATTCCTGTTGGTGATAACTAACACCCAGAGTATTTTTGTCAGCATCAATTAGTGATTTGGTGGATCTGACAATGTGACATTCAAAGTAAGTAGTGGCCAGATGTTCTAAAGGTAAATTCTAACCTCAAGCCTCACAACCGAGAAATGACAAAAATTGGTTAGGCAGTATGGCTATGTGGGTCGCTCCCATTAGGATGTATAATCACCTATCTAGAGAAATTCCATTTTCTTCTTTAATCTACTTTCGATGCCGTCCCCTTTCGAGAAACGGTTGTTGATCCCAACCGTTGGTGATATACATTTGATACATTCAAGCGAAATGAGTGGTCGATCATCTATGGGCTGGGTTGTAAAACGTTCTTGTTGAACCCAGTGTATTTCCCTCTAGAGATACACTATCGGCAGGTGGTTCCATACCTTATCATAGTCAGAATCCAGTCTCCAATAAGCGCCCGCGATTTTGATTGTATACTATGTATGTGGAGCATGAGATGTAAGCGTTCTGCTAGATTGTTATTTATTTTTATTCAGACACTGTTATAATATCAGAATATATATATGATTTCAAAACGTTTTGGGTTGTCGTAAGGTAAAAACTGGCTGTATAGATGTGTGGATTTGGTCTTACGATTATAGTTTTCTTTCGAAAAGATTTTGAACTTTAAAATTAAGTTGGATGATTCCCCTTAAAACTTTGTGTGTTTTTCTCACTCTGGTTCACCAGACTGACCCAGTGTTTGTAATGCTCGGGTTAGACCGGGTTGTACAGGTCTAGGTTATCGGATGCTGCGAAGTCCATAGATGAACTGGAGGTGTTCATATGTTTGATATCTTGTATTTATTCCGCTGTGTATTGTATGTAAGGGAAGATTATTATAACTGTGTAAAAGTGTGTTATACTCTAATGATTGTAAGTATTTATTTCAAGCTCAAAATAAAGTTTATTTATATATTATATTTTATTCCGCTGCAATGTGAGATTATGATTCCGTTGTGTTTTCTTCTTCTTCCTTTCTTCTACTCTAATATTTCTTTCTTATTTCACCCTCTAAATTCTTTTCATTGGCATCTGGGTTTACAGTACAATTAGGGTTGGACTGTTGTTGTTTGGACAACTCAAAAGGTACCGGAAATTTGGGTCGTCACACTTGGTATCAAATCAATGGTTTTGCAATAACCTTGGCTCTGTGGCATAACTCAACACCCTAGACTAAGTTTGGGTGTATATGTACGAGAGAGTATTTGTAAATTTTATATACAAATATTTTATTTTGTGTTATTTGATTGGTTCAATTTTGAACTGACAATGGACACGATATTATTTTGTAAAGACGACCAAATGAAATAATTTTGGCCAAATTATATTTTTGTATAGAAAAGAAATAATTTTATCAAATTATTGAAATGTTGGTTTGTTTGATTGATTGGATGGAATTCAAATTGTATTACGAATTGAAATGGTTTAATATAACCTGGATATTTTATATATGAAACTAAAAGAGCAAACAGATGATTTTGGAAATAAAATCAGAATTTGAAATGCAATGGAAGTGAATAAATTAGAAAATTAAATAGTTAATTGAATACGGATTTGGAACTTAACATGGTTAAGTCAAGTAAATTTAATGAATGAATATTGGAGTCAAAATAGATTTTGCAGTTAAATGAAATCAATTTAGAACTCGAAAACTGAGTAAAATATAAATTGGTTGGTTTAATTAAGTTTGTTATTGATTGTTGATTTTTTGCTATATGGATTCAATATAATTCATAAAGGACATATGTAACAACCTAGAAAATTAGAACCAATTTAAAAATTTTATTTTGGAAATTTTAATGTATTTTGTATATTTAAAATGAATTATTTTAAATAATAACGACGAAAAATTTAATTTGGATGATGTTAAAATGAATAAATTTATTTGATTATAATTCGAGCTTGAAATGGCGCAGTAGTTTGAAAATTCGATTTCAAATTTCAAATTTCAAATGAATATACAAAATTCGATATAAATCAGAATTGGACCAAACAAGAAATATTTAAATCTGATTAGCTATATCCTTCTAGCGGATGTAAGAAAATGAGATTTCGTTTTAAAAATAAAAATTTACGTCCAGTTTAAAATTCAGAAAAGTCGCTGTGGAATCTATATATATTTTAATATATATAAAACCCTTTAAAATAGCCATTTTGCAAACGACCTCCGTTTTCAACGAAACCACTTTTGTTGGAACCGGAATGTCAAATTATTATTGGATTCCAATTTTCATAATTTTTGGGTTGAATATGTGAGCGTGGCAGAAGAAAACGTGTTTTAACAGTTTTAGTCAATTTGGATTGACAAGAAAATGACCATTTTCCAAATAGTCTTCGAATTTGACGAAATTAGTTTTGTTAGGACCGTATCGTCAATACGAAGATAGAAATATATTTTTTGGAATTTTCAGAGTTAGTATGTGACCCCGGTAATTTAAAATGCGCGTTCAAATTGAATATATATTGATTTATATTTTAATTTAATTAACAACTAATCGTAACAGCCGAACTGGGTTACGAAACATATCCCATTGTGTTCAGAATGGGGGTATTTAGCTAAGAGCGACAGCCGTTGGGTTCGAATTGGAGTTCAAATGTAAATTTCATAACGATTAAATAAAATGTGATTTAATATATATATAATAAAATAACTAAACCCTAGTCAGTGGAATCATTCCGTGGTCAATGATTCAAAACATCACGCCTCCGTCAAAAACGAACGACCTAAATCGCTCAAAACATTTTCACCTAATCTCTCTCGATCCACTGCAAGTTAAGGGGCGATTTCAGTTGCAAATGAAAGGCCATTTCGAGCTCTTGAAATTGATAAGGGGATGATGATCCCTCATTGATTAAGGCATTCAAATTTAAAGCTCAAAGAGCCGTTGATTTCATCAATTTTTGGAGGATCAGGCGAGCTCGAGTCTCAAGCTGATGGTGGGCGGTGGATGGGTAAGTGAAGCCCTACGAGGTGGCATCATCAGATCTGGCGGCGATGGCTTATAGCGACGGTGCAAGTAAAGTTTGATAACGATGATTTTGGGTCTGTGCGGCTACAGGAATTCGATGAAGAAGAAGGTGCAACCGCATTCAGATAGGCGGTGACCGATGGCACTCCAGTCGACGGTGGTGAGCACGACGGTGGGAGGAAGAATACGGTGTTGGGTTCGTTTTTTTACAGGGATAAAGAGAAAGTTAGTTTTTTTATTTATTTATTTACTATATACATTGTTTTAGAAACTGAAATTGACATTGTTATTAAAAATAAAAACAACATTGTTTTTATTACTGAAATTAACATTGGGTTTGAAATAAAATTAACACTGGGTTTGAAATAAAATTAGCATCATGTTTTGAAGTAAAATTAGCATCATGTTTTGTAGTAAAATTAGCATCATGTTTTGAAATAAAATTAGCATCATGCTTTGAAATAAAATTGGCATCATGCTTTGAAATAAAATTGGCATCATGTTTTGAAATAAAATTGGCATTATGCTTGGAAATTAAAATATCATTGCTTTTGAAAAATAAAATAGCATTGATTTATGTTTAAAAATATAAAATAGAACTTGATTTTGAAAATATAAAATAGAAATTGATTTTAAAAATATAAAATAGAACTTGATTTTGAAAATATAAAATAGAATTTGACTTTAAAAGGATAAAAATAGAATTTTTATCGTATGTTAGAAATAATTAATGATAGACGAAAAATATGATTTTTAACATATGTACGTTATTTATGAAATAGACATGCTGGAGTTCTTGGAAAAAATAAAATTGACAACCAAAGAATGGAGGAGTGGATCCTAAAGGTGAGAACTTCTCACTTTAATTTAATTTTTAGTTAAAAATGTATACTAGGATGAAGACGGTGCTTAACAGCACCCGACATCGTCGTCCACACACCATGGACGACTTGTTTGATTATGATGTGTTGTGATGTTTGTTTGATATTTTGATGTGAAATGGATAATAAAATATTCATGTGTGAAATAAAATATTTTATCGTTAAATTTTATTTTTTAACATGTATATGAATAAAATAAATATTCAGAATAAAATAAATATTCATTTACAAATCGGGCAATTTGTTTATGTACACACATTTGACTGATATTGATTGGGACGATAAATTTTACACATCGCCCAAGTACACAAATAAATCTGTGTTTGTTGTTTGAAAACCCCACACGGTTATTGGGATGATATTGGACATACACTAATCATAATATTTAGTTGTATGTCAATCGATTGGTTGAAAGGCCGTTATAAGCGTTAAATATTTATATTTGATGCTTATGCAGTGTAGAATGCACTTTGATGATGGTTGACTATGTTTGATTGTTGTGGTGTACTTATGTGTATGAAATCCATATAAATCACATTATATGGTAATTGACTATGTCTGATTCCAGTTCAGAAAGAATAAATATTTTAGAATAACGAATATTTTAAAAATAATATTCAGCAAAGGATCAAAATATGATTTTGATGTCCGATTTTGGATAGACACGAAAATATTTAAATATATAAAGCCGTGTTGATTAGGTTGACGCCATTTTGACGTGAACGATATTTATGCTGATTTTATTCATTTTTATAATGAATATCGAAAAGGAATTGATTTCAAAATATAATGTTTTGAAAATACTATCATTTATATATCGATGATATGGAATATTCAATTTTGATTAGAAATTGAATATGAAGTTGAAATCATTTTGAAAACGAATTTAAAAGGATTTATAAAATACGTTTTAAATAGAAATCGACGAAATATATATAATATATATATTAAATAGATAATGGCCTGAATAGAACGCGTCGCGCTGCGGTAGTTCGCGAATTTCGACCATTGACTTCGAACGGACATTACGGGAGATCCGACCGTCGGATTCTCCTAAATCAGAACCGTTGGGTTGGTATCGAAAAGAGCTTTCTATTGAATACAAGAGATTGGAAACCAAATGGTTGGATTTGGTATTATTTCCAAATAAAATTTGGAAAAGGTCGCTGTAAGTACAGTTCGACGACCGTTTATGGAAATCGACTGTACGGGCCTTGATAAAATTATTAAAAATATCAATAATTTATATAAAATCATAATAAATGATTTGGAAAGAATTGAGCTGAAAAATTCCATATTTGAAAGGATAAAAATATATTTCTGTCGAAATGAACTAGTTATGAACTAGAATTAGAAATCCAATATTATTAAAATAAATAAATTGGGTTTGAAATTGTTTTGAAAATAACCAGAATTTTCAATATGTGAATTGGAATGGACTTGAATCGAAATTATCTTCGGAATATTTCGATATTGGATTCCGTGATTATACGGATATTGTGGAGGAATTTGGAATATATATATCGTTATTCCAATACGATATTTGTTGGTTTCAGAATTTGATATTGAATATAAGCCGATATATTTTCTGTTCAGAGCCTGGTATTTAATATCAAATTAGATTTTGGGTTTGTCTTGAATGGTATCTTTAATAATACTGTTGTTAAGCCTAATGGGGTTAAGAAAATTAGAATCTGACTGGAGATTAGCTAAGTTGAATGGTTTCCTGGGTATTGATCTGATGTTGGTTTCAGCCTTCGGGGTTAATACTTAGGGAATTGTTCTCTTACTAATTTACGGTTAGAGACTGATGGGATTTTGGGTTTGTAGTGAACTGTGTTTTTAACGACATTCGTTCTTTAACCCAATTTACAATGAAATGGGATTTGGAATTTATAAATCTTTTTATTAAGATTTAATGGGAATTTTCCAAAGTAAAGCTTTCCAATTTAATATATTAAATTGGAATTGAATGGAATTCGATTTGATAATAATTGAAGTGAACTTCTTTAGAGGAAGACGGTTAATACATATGGAATTTAAAAGGCGTTGCCGTTATTCCATTTATATTATTAGTTGGATATGGAAATTGATATCGATTATATATTGATTTGTTTTTCCATGAAGATTCCATAATTAATGGAATGTGATTTGGGTTTATCGTGTACCGTGTTTTAAATGACATTAGTTCTTTAACCCAGTTAAAAGCAGGATTATATGTCTGTCATTGTATTTCGAAATGTATGGTTGATCTCTGCTAAATATATATCTGTTTGGTGGCGGAGAATTTGTTCTCTTGTTTAACACCCTTCTCTGAGACGTACGAGCTTAGAGGTTATATATCGGAAGAAATCAATAGTACAGTGTAGATTGTCGATGTGACATGTTTGTGTTTCCAAAGTTAAATAATCATTAATACTGATTTTGGGAAGATTAAAACCAAGTGGAGTTTTAATGAATCTTTAATTAGATTGAAATGGAATGTGATCATTTAAATTATCAAATTTGGGAAATGATCGAGAATGGAGTATCGCCAGTTTTGCTCCTAGCAATAGTTAAATCTTTAATTAGATTTGAACGGGAAATGGTAATTAAATTTACCGATAACACCGTGGTGTTAGTTCTGGGGTAATACCAGTTTTGCTCCATGGGATGAATAGGTTGGGATTGGGAAATAAAATAAATGATTACTTCGGTAAGATGCGCTAATCCCGACTAGTTTGGAAAACCATAACTTGGTTTAAATTGACATCCAAAGGAAGATTAAAGAAAAGATTTTAAAGAATTTATCTTTGATAAAATTAATGGGAACCTTTCCCAAGGAATGTGAATATTTGAATAAAAGAATATTCAGAATTGGAATGAGGCGTATGTTGTGTTTTTATAACACTTGTTTATTATATATGCGAGTTATTCAGAAAGGCCTGGTTTATACCCATTCTGAATAACTGATTCGACGATATGTCGATCGAAGGTCTTCACATCATTTGGATGATTACTGATGTCTTGATTGGGCTGTACACCCAAGATGAAGTAATAAGTGGTGATCATCCAGACGTACTTGGAGATCGACGGATATGTGAGGGCCTCTCTCCTGTATTGGACATATGGGGTTTCGTTCAGACCTAGAACGAACTTGTAAATGGATGTGTGTCTGACATTTGATTTTATTCTATATTGATTGATTTCTATTAAATATATATCTGCTTGGCGGCGGAGAATTTATTCTCTTGCTTAACGTCCTTCTCTGAGACGTACGAGCTTAGAGGTTATATATCGATAGATATCAGTCGCATGGCATGAACTGCCTGTGCGGCATGCTGAGATGCAGTGATCAAGGCTTTTGTTGAAAAGCAGAGTCTTGTGGTTGATGATCAAAGCACGACTTTAATATAGCATAGCTTTGTGTAGCGTTAATTCGCGAGACTCACACCCCGGTATGAACCAAAAAGGGAGAGGACGGCAAGGAGGGCATTGTGTTTCCTTCTAGATAGGAGTGGTGTCAGCGTTTTACAAGCCCTGACATTTTACTCATGTGGATGTTTCTTATTTCTTGATGGATAGCGAGGCGCCTTGGATTGATCGGCTATTGCGGGAGCCGATGGAGTCATTTGGCTCATTTACGCCCCATAGGACGGGGAAATGCATGCTCAGGAATTATTAATTCACCATTGCACTTAGTGTGGACCGGCCCTGCATGTTGCCTAGGTACAGTTGCGGATGAGTCCTGAGGCTCGGGCTAGAGAGTCTCGAAACGGTAGGATTGCGCCTTGCCTTGGTTCATGTTTGAAATCTGACTTCCAATACGTGACTTTAAGGTTTTGATTGTAGAGCCTAGTATGACGACCTAGTGGTATGGGGCACTTATGTCGTCTATGATTGAGACTTATGATTGAAATTGTTTTGACACTATACACTTATAGTAATAATAAAAGATGAAATTCCACATACCAAGCATTTTTTGCTATTATAACGTAAAAACTCTGTCCTCTGGCTTACGTTGCATTATGTGATGGGACCTGAGTCTTATAATAGCTTCATTGTTCTTTATTTTGCATTGCGCTATTTGTTTTATGCACTGGTATTCTTGAGGGTATACCCGTTCCATGTTATATGTCGTGGTCCCTTGATTTACCTAACTTTAAAATCAAATTAATAACTGTTTTAGTTCTCACACCAGTCACATGAATGACGGGGAGTTTTTTGTTTTAACCTAAACTCTGGGTGCCCCTGCTTTCCACACGGGCAGCTAGTAGTTTTGGTTTTGCAGATTTATATTCATAGGACCCTGGTTTACAGCTGGAATGATATTCGGAAAGCTCTGTATCCGTATATTCTTTTCAGTTGTGTTTTGTATTATTTTCTGCTGCATTGTAACTTGTAAATCTCTGATATTTTATGATGTGTAATATTTATTCATACTCCGTATATCCTTGCATTCTGATGGAATTGTCGTAATAAGCAATGAAATGTTCTTCTGTTTGTGTTCATATTTGTCATGTTCTCAAAGCAATCCGTTCTTTCTCTTCTCTTTGGAGACCGGGGAAGTTCGGGTCGTTATAGTTGGTATCAGAGCTTTGGTTTACAAAGCTCGAGAATAAGACATTTTAGAACCAAACGAAAGGATTCATCAGAGATTGGATTAGCAATATCCAATGAGAATTACTCGTTAGAGATAGGATCAGTAGTATCCTAAAACGAGTGTGAAGAGTATATTTTTAAATTGAAAACAAATATTGTTTGAAAATTTAAACCATTTCATACGTATTTGAATATTTGTTTGTATTGAATTTGGACAATCTAATATATAAAGATTTTGCATATACGCCTTGCAAATGTGTATTCGAAGTTTTAATATACTGGATAGATATAGAATCACACTCTAGTCGCCCGGGGATAATCCTGTTGATGATGCATCATCATCAGCATTCGTGTTCGAGTTTTGAAATTGAGATATCTGTATATTTCCAATTGACTGGTGTGAGAACCGAAACTAAATAGGGCTAATTGTTCTGATTTGGCACCAAAAACATGATTTTTGACAATGTATATCAAAGATATGTGTTTGAAACGTTAATTCACTAATTGATTGATGTTTGTGTTGTATGATTATTCATTTAAACCAACATATGAATGAAAGGTGAATTAGGCCAAATTTGAATCAAAATATTGGACTGAATTGAAAATTATTTGAAATTGCATGTATGTACATATATATATGTATATGAACATGTCATAGCAAGGAGGCAAGAGAAGAAGAATAAAATTGTATGCCTGACAAATAGGTACATGTTTACTAATTTATTGAGTTTGGATGATTTTATGAGCCGATTCGCTAGCCGCTTGGCTTTTTCTTTTTCTTTTTGAGATGAGAGGGCCTGTGTGGCGGTTTGGGGATTTTCCGATGCTCCCCGTACAAAGGAGGTTATGGCGAAATTTTTCGAAAATTTAGGGTGTTAGCCAAATTTTTGAAAAATTAGAAATTCTTAAAAACTGAAGAGTTGAAGAATGAAAGCCAGAATGAAAGTTGAGTTGATTAGTTAAACAACTTTCAGATCCGTTCCTTTTCGAGGACGAAAAGATTTTAAGTAGGGGAGATTGTAACAAACTGGAAAATCAGAACCAATTTAAAATTTTTAATTTGGCAATTTTAATGTATTTTGGATATTTAAAATTAATTATTTTAAACAATAACGATGAAAAATTTATTTTCAACGATGTTAAAATGAATAAATTTATTTTAATTATAATTCGAGCCTGAAATGGCGCGGTAGTTTGAAAATTCAATTTCAAATTTCAAATGAATATACAAAATTCGATATAAATCAAAATTGGACGAAACAAGAAATATTTGAATCTGATTAGCTATATCTTTCTAATGGATGTAAGAAACTGAGATTTCGTTTTAAAAGCAAAAAGTTACATCCTGTTTAAAATTCAGAAAAGTCACTGTGGAATTTATATATATTTTAATATATATATAAAGCCCTTAAAAATAGCCATTTTGCAAACGACCTACGTTTTCGACGAAACCACTTTTGTCGAAACCGGAATGTCAAATTATTGCTGGATTCCAATTTTCATAATTTTTGGGTTCAATATTTGAGCGTGGTAGAAGAAAACGTGTTTTAACAGTTTCAGTCAATTTGGATCGCCAGAAAATGGCCATTTTTCAAACGGTCTTCAAATTTGACGAAATGAGTTTTGTTAGGACTATATCGTCAATACAAAGCTAGAAATAATTTTTCTGGAATTTTCAGAGTTAGTATGTAGCCCCGGTAATTTAAAATGTGCGTTCAAATTGAATGTATACTGATTTATATTTTAATTTAAGTGAAAAATGAACGTAACAGCCGAATTGGTTACGAAACAAATCCCATTATGTTCGGAATGGGGGTATTTAGTTGGGGGCTATAGCCGCTGGGTTCGAATTGAAGTTCAAATGTAAAATTTCATAATGATTGAATAAAATATGATTTAATATATATATATATATATAATAAAATAACTAAAGCCTAGTCAGTGGAATCATTCTGTGGTCAACGATTCAGAACATCGCACCTCCCTCAAAAACGAATGACCTAAATCGCTCAAAACATTTTCACCTAATTTCTCTCGATCCACAACGAGTTAAGGGGCTATTTCAATTTGGAATGAAAGGCCATTTCGAGCTCTTGAAATTGGTAAGGGGATGATGATCCCTCGTTGATTGAGGCGTTCAAATTTAAAGCTCAAAGAGCCGTCGATTTCGTCAATTTTTGGAGGAGCAGGCGAGCTCGAGTCTCGGGCTGATGGTGGGCGGTGGATGGGGAAGTAAAGCCCTACGAGGTGGCATCATCAGATCTGGTGGCGATGGCTTTATAGCGGCGGTGCAAGTGGAGTTTGATAACGATGATTTAGGTTTGTGCGGCTATAGGAATTCGATGAAGAAGAAAGTACGATGGCGTTCAGATGGGCGGTGACCGATGGCACTCCAGTCGACGGTGGTGAGCACAATGGTGGGAGGAAGAATACGGTGTTGGGTTCGTTTTTTTACAGGCAACGATAAAGAGAAAGGCGGTTTTTTTGATTTATTTATTTACTATATGCATTGTTTTAGAAACTGAATTTGACATTGTTTTTAAAATAAAAACAACATTGTTTTTAAAATAAAAACAACATTGTTTTTTTATTGAAATTAACATTGGGTTTGAAATAAAATTAACATTGGGTTTGAAATAAAATTAGCATCATGTTTTGAACTAAAATTAGCATCATGTTTTGAAATAAAATTAGCATCATGTTTCTCAATAAAATTGACAACATGTTTTGAAATAAAATTGGCATCATGTTTTGAAATAAAATTAGCATTATGTTTGGAAATAAAAGTATCATTACTTTTGAAAAATAAAATAGCATTGATTTTTAAAAATATGTATAGAAAATGTTTAAAAATACAAAATAGAACTTGATTTTGAAAATACAAAATAGAACTTGATTTTGTAAATATAAAATAGAACTTGATTTTGAAAATATAAAATAGAATTTGGCTTTAAAAGGATAAAAATAGAATTTTTATCATATGTTAGAAATAATTACTGATAGACGAAAAATATAATTTTTAACATATGTATGTTATTTATGAAATAGACGTGCTGGAGTTCTGGGAAAATCTAAAACTGACAACCAAAGAATGGAGGAGTGGATCCCAAAGGTGAGAACGTCTCACTTTAATTTAATTTCTAGTTAAAAATATATACTAGCATGCAAACGGTGCTTAGAAGCACCCGACACCGTCGTCCGCAGACCATGGACGACTTGTTTGATTATGAAGTGTTGTTATGTTTGTTTGTTATTTTGATGTTACATGGATAATAAAATATTCACGTGTGAAATAAAATATTTTATCATTAAAAATATATTTTCTAACGTGTATATGAACAAAATAAATATTCAGAATAAAATAAATATTCAATTACAAATCGGACGATTTGTTTATGTACACCCATTTGACTGATATTGATTGGGACGATAAATTTTACACATCGTCCAACTGCACAAATAAATCTGTGTTTGTTGTTTGAAAACCCCACACGGGTATTGGGATGATATTAGACATACACTAATCTCAGTATTTAGTTATATGTCAATCGATTGGTTGACAGGCTGTTATAAGCGTTAAATATTTATATTTGATGCTTACGCAGTGTAAAATGCACTTTGGATGATGGTTGACAGTGTTTGATTGTTGTGGTGTACATGTGTGTATGAAATCCACAGAAATCACATTATATGTTAATTGACTATGTCTGTTCCAGTTCAGAATGAATAAATATTTTATAATAACGAATATTTTAAAATAATGAATAATTTAAAAATAACATTCAGTAAAGGATAAAAATATGATTTTGATGTCCGATTTTGGATGGACACGAAAATATTTAAATATATAAAGCCGTGTTGATTAGGTTGACGCCATTTTGACATGAACGATATTTATATCGATTTTATTCATTTTTATAATGAATACCGAAAAGGAATTGATTTCAAAAGATAATGTTTTGAAAATACTATCATTTATATATCGATGACATGGAATATTCAATTTTGATTTGAAATTGAATATGAAGTTAAAATCGTTTTGAAAACGAATTTAAAAGGACTTATAAAATAAGTTTTAAATGGAAATCGATGAAATATATAATATATTATATAATGGCCTGAATAGAACGCGCCGCGCTGCGGTAGTTCGCGAATTTCAACCACTAAGTTCGAACGGAAATTACGGGAGATCCGACCTCGGATTCTCCTAAAACCGGAACCATTAGATTCATATCGAAAAGAGCTTTCTAAGTATACAAGAGATTGGAAATCTAACAGCTGGATTTAGAATTATGTCCAAATCAAATTTGGAAAAGGTCGCTGTAAGTGCAGTTCGATGACCGTTTAAGGAAGTCGACTGTACAGGCCTTGATAAAATTATTAAAAATATCAATAATTTGTGTAAAATCATAATAAATGATTTGGAAAGAATTGGGATGAAAAATTCCAAATTTGACAAGATAAAAATATATTTCTATCGAAATGAACTATTTATGAACTAGAATTAGAAATCCAATATTTTTAAAATAAATAAATTGGGTTTGAAATGGTTTTAAAAGTAACCAGAATTTCCAATATATGAATTAGAATGGACTTTAATCGAAATTATCTTTGGAATATTTCGATATTAGATTCTGTGATTATACGGATATTGTGGAGGAATTAGGAAGATATATATATATATATATCGTTATTCCAATACGATATTTGTTGGTTTCAGAATTTGATATTGAATATAAGACAATATATTTTCTATTCAAAGCCTTGTATTTAATATCAAATTGGATTTTGGGTTTGTCGTGAATGGTATCTTTAATAATACTGTTCTTAAACCCAATGGGTTTAAGAAAATTAGAATCTGATTGGAGATTAGCTATGTTGAATGGTTTCCCGGGTATCAATCTGATGTTGGTTTCGGCCTTCGGGGTTAATACTTAGGGAATTGTTCTCTTACTAATTTATGGTTAGAGACTGATGGAGTTTTGGGTTTGTAGTGAACTGTGTTTTTAACGACATTCGTTCTTTAACCCAATTTACAATGAAATGGGATTTGGAATTTATAAATCTTTTTATTAAGATTTAACGGGAATTTTACAAAGTAAAGTTTTCCAATTTAATATATTAAATTGGAATTGAATGGAATTCGATTTGATAATAATCGAAGTGAACTTCTGTGGAGGAAGACAGTTAATACATATGGAATTTAAAAGGCGTTGCCATTATTCCATTTATATTATTAGTTGGATACGGAAATTGATATCGATTATATATTGATTTGTTTTTCCATGAAGATTCCATAATTAATGGAATGTGATTTGGGTTTATCATGAACTGTGTTCTAAATGACATTAGTTCTTTAACCCAGTTAAAAGCAGGGTTACATGTCTGTCATTGTATTTCGAATTGTATGGTTGATCTCTGCTAAATATATATCTGTTTGGTGGTGGAGAATTTATTCTCTTGCTTGACACCCTTCTCTGAGACGTACGAGCTTAGAGGTTATATATCGCCCGAAATCAATAGTACGATGTAGATTGTCGATGTGACATGTTTGTGTTTCCAAAGTTAAATAATCATTAATATTAATTTTTGGGAAGACTAAAACCAAGTGGAGTTTTAATGAATCTTTAATTAGATTGAAATGGAATGTGATAATTTAAATTATCAAATTTGGGAAATGATCGAGAATTGGATATCGCCATTTTTGCTCCTAGCGATAGTTAAATCTTTAATTAGATTTGAACGGGAAATGGTAATTAAATTTACTGATAACACCATGGTGTTAGTTATGGGGTAGTACCAGTTTTGCTGCATGTGATGAATAGGTTTGGATTGGGAAATAAATTAAATGATTACTTCGGTAAGATGCGCTAATCCCGACTAGTTTGGAAAACCATAACATGGTTCGAATTGACATCCAAAGAACGGTTAAAGAATAGATTTTAAAGAATTTATCTTTGATAAAATTAATGGGAACCTTTCCTAAAGAATGTGAATATTTGAATAAAAGAATATTTAGAATTGGAATGAGGCATATATTGTGTTTTTATAACACTTGTTTATTATATACGCGAGTTATTCGGAAAGGCCGGGTTTATACCCATTCTGAATAACTGATTCGACGATATATCGATGATGAAGACAGTGGTTGAAGACCAAAGGTCTTCACATCGTTTGGTTGATTACTGATGTCTTGATTGGGCTGTATACCCAAGACGAGGTAATAAGTGGTGATCGTCCAGACGTACTTGGAGATCGACGGATATGTGAGGGCCTCTCTCCTGTATTGGACATATGGGATGAGGAATAATGTGCCTTCGGTTTCGTTCAGACCCAGAATGGACTTGTAAATGGAAGTGTGTGTGACATTGGATTTTATTCTGTGTTGATTGATTTCTATTAAATATATATCTGCTTCGCGGCGGAGAATTTATTCTCTTTCTTAACGCCCTTCTCTGAGACGTACGAGCTTAGAGGTTATATATCGATTGATATCAGTCGCATGGCATGAATTGCCTTTGTGGCATGCTGAGATGCAGTGATTAAGGCTTTTGTTGAAAAGCAGAGTCTTGTGTTTGATGATCAAAACACGACTTTAATATAGCATAGCTTTGTGTAGCGTTAATTCGCGAGCCTCACACCACGGTATGAACCAGAAACGAGAGAGGACGGCAGGGAGGGCATTGCGTTTCCTTCTAGATAGGAGTGGTGTCAGCGTTTTACAAGCCCTGACATTTTACTCATGTGGATGTTTCTTATTACTTGATGGATAGCGAGGCGCCTCAGATTGATCGGCTACTGCGGGAGCCGATGGAGTCATTTGGCTCATTTACGCCCCATAGGGCGGGGACACGCATGCTTAAGAATTATTAATTCACCATTGCACTTAGTGTGGACTGGCCGTGCATATTGTTGAGGTACAGTTGCGGCTAAGTCTTGAGGCTCGGGCTAGAGGGTCTCAAAATGGTAGGATTGCGCCTTTCCTTGGTTCATGATGGAAATCCGACTTCCAATACGTGACTTTGTGGTTTTCATTATAGAGCCTAGTATGGCGACATAGTGGTATGGGGCGCTTATGCCGTCTACGATTGATACTTATGATTGAAATTGTTTTGACACTATACACTTATAGTAATAATAAAAGATGAAATTCCACATACCAAGCATTTTCGGCTATTATAAGGTAAAAACTCTATCCTCCGGCTTGCGTTGCATTGTGTGATGGGACCTGAGTCTTATAATAGCTTCATTGTTCTTTATTTAGCATTGTGCTGTTTGTTTTATGCACTAATATTCTTGGGGTTAAACCTATTCCGTGTTATACGGCGTGGTCCCTTGATTTACCTAACTTTAAAATCAAATTAATAACTGTTTTAGTTCTCACACAAGTCACATGACTGACCAGGAGTTTATTGTTTTAACCTAAACTCTGGGTGCCCCTATTTTCCACACGGAAAGCTAGTAGTTTTGGTTTTGCAGATTTATATTCATAGGACCCTGGTTTACAGCCGGAATGATATTCGGAAAGCTCTGTATCCATGTATTCTTTTCAGTTGTGCTTTGTACTATTTTCCGCTGCATTGTAACTTGTAAATCTCTGATATTCTATGATGTGTAATATCTATTCATACTCTGTATATCCTTGTATTCTGATGAAATTGTTGTAATAAGCAATGAAATGTTCTTCTGTTTGTGTTCTGATTTGTCGTGTTCTCAAAGCAAACCGTTCTTTCTCTTCTCTTCGGATACTGGGGAAGTTCGGGTCGTTACAACATAACAAGATAATTGAGTGATTTGACAACTAAAATTACAGTATAATGAATTTAAATAAAATCAAATATGAAATGAAACTAGAAGGATTTAACCCTATAATGGTCTTTTGCCTTGTATATGAAGTAAAGTGCAGGTTGGAATGGAAGAGCGGCTAGTTGCCTTGCTTAAAGTTTACTTGCCTGACAAATTGGTAAACCTTAGTTATATTGAATAGTGATTGAGTTTATAACCCTGAGTTGGGTAGCCACTTGGCTTTGGTTTTTCTTTTGATTGATGTGAGGCCAGAATGGCGTTTGTGGTTGTTCAGATCGTGCCGTGTAGAGGAGATGCTGGCGAACTTTTTCATAAATTTTTATAACTTAGAAATTTTGATGATAATCTTGTAATAATTATTTTGAAAATATTTTGGAATTAGAATATTCCTCTTGCTTAGTAATTTCGAGGACGAAATTTTTTTAAGGGGGAAGGAATGTAACGACCCATATTTTTGGTAGTCATATATTTAATATATTTTATTATATTAAATATTGATTTGAAATTTTATATTGATTTATAATATATAATTCATTTATATAACGAAGTTTGAGCGTTAACTTCATATATAAATATAATCGAGATCGTAATGTCGCGGTAGTTCGTAATTTACGATTTGAACTTGAACTGAATATATAGGATCCGATATAAGTTGGAATTCTGTGAAACAAGATACGTTTGAATCTATTTGATTATAATCTTCTAATGGGAAAGAAAAATGAAGATTTCATTTTATAAATTGTGAGTTATGTCCAATTCAAATTTTCAAATGGTCGCTATGAAATTCGTTAATAAACGATAACGTTTATTTAAATAAATATAAGCAGTTTTTATATATTTGAATATCGTTTTAACACGGAATTTTTAATATTTAGTTTAAATTATATATTGGTTCATTTTGAAGATGTTTAATATTGGAATATACGATAATAATAATAATTTATTGTTATTTAAAATGAATTGTTTTAAATACATGCTATCGATATTATATAGGCCTTAGAAATAGCTTTCTTTTCAAATAACCTCCGTTTCCAACGAAACAAATTTTATTGGAATGCATATGACTAGTTATTGCTAGATTCCCAGTTTGGAGCCAATTAGAGTTGTTTTTTCGATACGTTTAATTTAAATGTGAACCGTTAAATATATTAAAATTAAAATAATGCCGTTTTTGCAAATGGAGTCTGTTTTCAATGTAATTAATTTCATTAGGACCGGAACGTCAAGGCAAAGTGGTGTATTTATTTTCGTCGAGTTTAAAGTGGTGTTTGGTGGTGCATATATTCAACAATCAATGTTAAATAGTAAACATATATTATAATATGAAGCTTAAGTCCTAAGAAAAATAACATACCCCATTTCCACTGCACAAACGTACGACCTAAAAACAAATGAAAAACTTATACATCCTACCCCATCATTTAGGGAAAACTCATGTCTACATTACATATTACTTAAGGCAAAAGCTTAAACTAAACTATAAAAGGGTACAAGCCTATCCAATGTTCGTCTAACCGCTTACATTGACTTGGCGTACCCTATCAAAAAGATAATTCCAGCCTACCGAAGACTCTTTGTATTTTCTTTTCATTCCTACCCATCTATGACTCGAAAACCCAAATGTGTACCCTGAATTTTCTTTTCAACATACTTATATTGCATCCCTAAATTCCCTACGCACTAGGAAGCTTTTATTCCCTTACCCCTTATATGTACCATTTTTGCAAACCTAAGAGTAAGCCTACAGCTATCCAAATTTCTTCCCACATGTCTACCCACGTAGACTATTGAAATGATAATACACTGAAGTAAAAAGGATGAAAGGAAGCAACACTGCCCTCTAGTCCTCTATACTGATGACTACCAATGCAGGAAAGGAAGTTGATCTTGTCTTCTTCCCATTTACATGTATATATACCCCTCATTTAGTGTGTCTCCAGAACATAAACTCAAAAATCTCAGAATGAAAAATGAAGCTCCTCTTCACGATACAAAAACAAAACAAACCAATACTCCATGCATGAATAACTAACGCAGATTAAATGTTAAACATATTCTGATATACACTCGAGACACGAGCACTTCCGCTTCAGTCTCGTACCAGTTCGGAGAGGTTGGTGCATGGGGTCGGCCAAGGATGAGCAGTCTCTAGTTGTCAGAGGAGTGGACTGCGGCAGGGTACGAAGGGGTGATACGGTGTAGTGGGTATATGGAAATGGTGGGGGGAAATGGGATGGGGAAAATTAGATGGGGAAAATCGTCTCATTCTCTAGTGCACGAAGTTAAGCATTGAGGTTCGTTTGGTGTAGAACAGTGTGGTGGGTGGTTCACTGAAACAAAATCGTGAAAAAAAATAGTTGCTTGAGGAGTTATATACAGTAGAATGCATGGGGAGAGAAAATAGTGTAGAAAGTTGGAGGGTTGAGAAGCACAGAGGGGGTGAGTTGTTGATAGTACACCGAGGGGGAGTTTTGCGTGGGAGAGGGAAGCATCAGAAGTAAAGAAAAGAGAGGGACGACGCATGTTGTTGGGTGGTCGGAGATTATTGGCAGGATGGATGGGTGTGGGGAAAAGAAAATATAAGGAGGAGGGAAGGTGCAAGCAGTTTTTTTTCCAAGGTAGTTAAGAACAACGAAAGTGAACAGTAATTTTCGCATATGCCTAATAACCTTAATTATAACTAACTGGTTATTTAGATGTGTCTAAGTAAAATTAGCCAACCCTAATCTTGATTTATATATATATGTGTGTGTGGGGAGGGGGGTCTGGAAAACCATGATTTAATAATAAACTATTATTTAAAGTTAATAATATCTATTTTATAATGGTAGTTTTATAACATGGCCTTCTGGGAAGTTACATATGCCTAAACATATCCATAACGTGACTGACGCTGAAAAGTTTACATTGTGCCTAAAAACGTTTAGAAATGCCTAATCAACGTTTTTGCCTTACCTAATTATGGGTTTAGTAATTAATATACCATAAGTAAATATTGATTTGTGATATATATATATTTGATTATTAATACATATACCTTGCCTAATCCTTTTTGATAACGTGTCTGGCAATTTTCGAACATGACTAATCATGTTTACAAAGGCCTGGTCAAGTTTAGTAATAGGCTCATATGTGTGTAATTGAATAAATAATATATGACATTCCAAATTGTTTTGTTTTATCGTGCTTAAGTATAGTAACCGTATATATGGCCTTGAAAGAAAATTTCAAAAGTGCAGTAGTATGAGTATAGTGTCGCCCTATGTGTGTGTATATATATATTAACATGTGCCTAACCATGGATTGGATGTGTTTGATTTATACAACCCAATAATTTACATGGCCGTTATATTAGTCGATTAATTTAAGATTTAGTTAAAAATTTTGTAGTTAAAACTGAAACCGCTACATATAAAATTCTACAACATGCTCTTATATTATCAGAATTCGATAAGATAGGAGGTGTGTTGAACCATGACGAAGCGTAACAATTTGGAGCTGGTTTGGACAGAGTTGGACGCGGGTGTAAATTTTAATTAAATTAAACATTTGTTTAATTTAACTAAGACAATCTATTCTGACAGTGAATAGAATCAAGGTGAGTTCAACTCACTCAGTTTTATCCTACTTATATTTTATATAAGTCGGGTCTAAATATTTGTGTGCTTTGGTTGCAAAATGTTTGATGGATGCTGAGTATATTTTTATATGATTTAACTGAAACTGATTAAATTAAATGTTTGTTTAATTTAATTTGAATCAATCGTTAGTTTTAACGATTGTAACTGATTGAGGTAACTTACCTCGTTGGTCACATTTATAAATGTGTTAGATCTATAGATGAGTGTTTGGATTGTTGTTATTGTTCGAATGTTGAATATTATATATGTTTATTGAAATAAATGATTTTTGTTTGAGATAACGTATTTGAATGTAGGGAAAACTGGTTGGAGGGATCCAACTGGATTCCTCAAATGTATTAATGATTATTTATTTTCATATTATCATTATATGAACTGTTCTGATGAGATGATTGATTTGATTGTTGAGAGTTGGCTAGAAATTTAACGTTTGTTTTGTTTTAACCAGTGTGCAACATTGGTTGAGTAATTAGCAGTAGTTGGCCTAAAAAAATAAATTGTTTTATCAATACTAATTTCCGTTAGGTGAATCAACAGTAATGAAGCTACAAATTTTATTTTATAACTAAAGATGGATTTTTAAATCAATATACTTGAATAAGGGTTTTATAAAAGGAAATTAGTACGTATTATGAATTATTTAAGTATTTAAGTAATTATTAACTGATTTTGTAAAGTAAATTCTTTTGTAATGAAATTATAAGAAGTTGAGCAGGTATTAACGTAATGGATAAGAGTCAAATAAATTGTTTTCAGGAGATAATTAAATGGAATTGTTTTAAATTAATTATGTTATTTATTAATTTAAAAGAAGTTCTAATTGAAGCTGTTTAACGAGATAATCATGGTTTAAGTTGACAAAATCAACTAATTTAATTGGAATTGGTTATTTGGTTGATTTGTTTGGAATTAATCTAGTAAAATAGATTAATGACTATTTGTTTCAATTTAATAAGATTTAAGGGGATTTACTATTTATTTAGTTAATAAAGAACTTAACTATTTCTATGATCATTAATGAGGAAGTAAACTATAATTTTTAATTAATAATAATTTAAGAGGTAAATGTTTAAATGGAATTCATTTAATTAAGTTTAATGGAACTGAAACGAGATTTACAAAGTGGTAATGGGACCTGGTTGGATTTTGGAAAGAGTTGATGAACTGGTTTTATATTTAAATTCAAGTTTTATAAAGGAAATTATAAAAGAGATTATAAGCCAACATAATAGCTTAAAATATAAGGTTTAATTTAAATTGATTAAGAAGGAATCGAGATAAATAGGGTTTTATATTAAACCTGAAAATTTTAAACGATGACTATAAAAGGGGCGTGAGGCTAAGACGTTATGTTTAAATTAACGTTACTTAACAATGGAATTGGATTGAGATTTTCAAAATGGGAAATAGTTGAACTAATTAGAAATGGATTACTATGGGTTGATAATAAGTCGAGAAAAGAATTAGAATCTAACTGGAGATTGTTAAGTTGAGTGATTTTCTGAGTATATATCTGATGTTGATTTTGGTCTTTGGGGTTAATTCTTAGGGAATTATTCTCTTACTAATTTACGGTCAAGGACTAATGAGGGCTGAAGTATAGAAATGCATGAGAAATGTTGTAACTAATGTTTTAAAATGATAATTAATTGGAAAGTGAGAGATAACTATAATATATGGTTTTAAGTATCTAAATTCTTTTTAGAAGGCTCTTATATTACAATAAGAAATGATATTGTATTTTAAATTATTAAAATATTTAGAAGTTATTTAATCATTTGTTAATTATTTAAAATTAAAAGGGCCAAGTGATGCTAAGTACTGAACCAATGAATTCGTTTTATTTTTGTTTATTTGATAGCTAAATAACCGACTATCAAATCTGACCCATATGATTGTTGGTACGGGAAGACCGGGATCGAATTTATATTCGAAAACCATTCTGTATAGCAAATACGAAATATTGAAGATATCAGATGTTGATCAAGACAGAGAAATTGAAGACCATGGATCTTCATAAAACGGTGGAATTACTTATAATCTCCGGTTATCTCCCAAAGATAAACTTTGACTCTGTCGTGGTGAAATCTATGGATTGCAAGGACTACTCACTATCAATCCATAGGGTGATTTCTAGGATGTGATAGGAGAGTGCCTTCGGTTCATCCTATTCCAGGATGACTTGTATGGACGAATGTCTAACAGAATATTTCTTAAGAATCATTTACACTGATTTTTACAAACGCATTCTTGTTAGTGATAGCTAACACCCAGGCTATTTTTGTCAACGTCAATTAGTGATTTGGCGGATCTGATAATATGGCATTCAAAGTAAATAGTGGCCAGATGTTCTAAAGGTAAATTCCAACCTCAAGCGTTACAATCGAAAAATGACAAAAATCGGGCAGGCAGCATGGCTATGTGGGTCGCTCCCATTAGGGTGTATAATCACCTATCTAGAGAAATTCCGTTTGCTTCTTTAATCTATTTTCGTTGTCGTTCCTTTTCGGGAAACGTTTGTTGTTCCAACCGTTAGTGATATACATTCGATACAATTAAGCGAAATGAGTGGTCAGTCATGTATGGGCCGGGTTGCAAGACGTTCTTGTTGAACCTAGTGTATTCCTCTCTAGAGATACACTATCGGCAAGTGGTTCCATACCTTGTCATAGTTGGAATCCAATCTCCAATAAGCGCCCGCGGTTTTGATTGTATACTATGTATGTAGAGCATGAGATGCAAGCGTTCCGCTAGATTGTTATTTATTTGTATTTAGACACTATTATAATATCAGAATATGTATATGATTTAAAAACATTTTGGGTTATTGTAAGATAAAAACCATCCGTATTTATATGTGGATTTGGTCTTACAATTTTCCTTTTCTTTTGAAAAGATTTTGAACTTTAAAATCAAGTTGGATGATTCCCCTTAAAACTTTGTGAGTTTTTCTCACTCTGGTTCACCAGACTAACTCGGTGTTTGTAATGCTCGGGTTAGACCGGATTGTACAGGTCTAGGTTATCGGATGCTTCGAAGTTTAGAGACGAGTTGGAGGTGTTCCGACGTTTGATATATAGTATTTATTCCGCTGTATGCAAGGGCAGATTATTATAACTGTCCAGATGTGTGATATACTATGATGATTGTAAGTATTTATTTCAAGCTCTAAATAAAGTTTATATATAATATTTTATTCCGCTACGATGTGAGATTCTGATTCTGCTGTGTTTTCGTCTTCTTCCTTTCTTTTATTCTAATATTTCTTTCTTTCTTATCTCACCTTCTAAACTCTTTCTATTAGCATCTGGGTTTCTAGTACAATTTGGGTTGGACTGGTGTTGTTTGGATAGCTCAAAAGGTACTGGAAATTTGCGTCACCACAGTTGATTTCGCTAAACTCAGTAAGGATTATATTTCTTTAGGTTTCGTTTGTTTGTACAGAACCTACTATTGAGATTAAGAACTGGTTATACACTTATGTTCGTATGTTCGGGGATTTTGGGATCGTCAATGCGACGATGAGAAAGCTTACATTGAGATAGCTTCAAGCATGATTGATGGATTGGTGGAATTCCATAACTCTCGAGACTCAAAAGGGCCAAATCACTTAGGATCAGATTAGGACTAAGTTTGAGGAGAAGTTCATTTCTACTATCTAGTAGTTGATACCCTTTAAGAGGTTTGTTGAGTTGGAGCAAGGCAGAAAGCCTATCGCTAAGTATGTAATGGAGTTTGATGCTTTATCAAAGCACGCTCGTTCATATATTGAGACTCCTTATAAGAAGAACAATAAGTTTATTATGGGTTTGGTGAGTATCTTGGAAAGCAGTTGGTGAATCATATCGAAGATCCATATGATAAGTTCATCGAAAAGGCTTTAATGAAGGAGAGTTTGTTTTTGAGTAAAGACAAGGTTGTTGTTGATAGTAAGGAGGAGTTGAAGCCATAATAGAGTGGCATGAATAAGAAAAAGTGGAACAGAAAGAGAAAGCAGCAACAACAAGGGGAAAATGACCAAAAGAAATCTAAGGGTGAGGTTATCTGCCTTAACTATCATGAGAAGGGTCCTTATTTCAAGGATTATAAGGCTCTCAAGGAGGATAAGAAGTGATTTAAATACGATAAGCTTGAACATTTAAGGAAGAACTGCCCAGAACCACCAAGGGATAGGCAGGTTGTGAAACGGTATGCATTAGTTGCTATGTCATCTTCCTCGAGGGGTCCGACTGCTACGGAAAAAGGAAAGAGTGTTGTTTACAAGGTACTCTTTCTATCCAAGATATTTTAGTTTGTGTTTTGTTTGATATTGGGGAATTGCATTATTTTTTGCGTAATGATCTTGTTTACAAGTTAGGTTTAGAACCCGAAATAGTAAATAGACCATTGGTTGTGAAAAACCCAATTAGGGGTTCGTCTAGTCTTTATATGATGTGTCATGGTCTAGTTTTGTTGAGTCATGTTTGCACTTTTATGTATGATTGTTTTGTTTTGAACTTCGTTGGGTTTGGGATTATTCTGGGTATGGGCTAACTCAAAAGATAAATGGCTATAGTGGATTGCAAAAGGCTCGAGCTAACAATAGGGAACATGGAAGGGAGAATGTTTGTGATATGGTGTGTACAAGAGGATGAGTTCCTAGTCAGCTTTTTATATTTACTTGCAATTCCACGAGGTTGATTGTCATTGGTATCGATCATTCGTGAGTTTTCAGATATCTTTGGCGAGGTCAAAGAAATGCTACCAAATGGGAAATCGAGTTTTGGACTGCTTTAATGGATGGAGCCAGACTTATAATTATGCCTCATAGGAGGATGGGGACTAAGGAAAACTGAGAGTTAGAGGTGCAAGACCTTTTGGAAAATAATTCATCTGGAGAAACGTATCCAAATGGAGTGCACCAGTTATGTTTGCGACCAAGGCCGATGGGTCTTTATGATTGTACGTGGATTATCGTGAGCTGAACATAATGTCCAAAAAGAAAATCATTGTCGAGAATCGACGACTTGTTTGATCAGCTTCATGAGGCCAAGGTGTTTTCCCAAATGTATTTGGTGACATGATTTCACTAACTAAAAGTTGCTAGGTATAGAGTGCCAAAAACTACTTTTATGACACCACTAGGATTTTATTAGTGGCTGGTAATGCCTTCTGGATTGACTAATGCAACAACATATTTTGTGGATCTTATGAATTGTGCTTTCATAGATCAGTTGAATAAGTTTGTGCTTATATTCGTGGATGATATATTGGTTTATTTGAGAACCGAGGAAGAACACAAGACATACTTGAGGATTATTTTAGAAATCTTGCGAAAGCATCAGTTAAGATCTAAGTTTATGAAGTTCCATGGAAGGAAAAACTGAGGTTCTTAGGTCGTATCGTATTGGGGCGGTACATACCACTAAGATGGCAGCAATCTAGGATTGGTTTCGACCCAAGAATTTAATGGATGTCAGGAGTTTTCTTTGTTTAGCTGGATATTATCAACGATTTATCAAGGATTTTTTAAAGATCGCTGCAGAGTTAACTAGATTGACGAAGGAAATCAGATCTTCGCATGGATGCGAAGTGTGAGGTTGCTTTCAGAATCTTAGAAGAAAGTTTATAGAGTGCTCCTATGCTGGTTATTTCAAGTGGGAATGATGAGATGGTTGTGTATACCGACGCATGTAGTACTGGGCTCAGAGCAATGCTTATGCAGAAGGATGGAATTGTTGATTACGCGAGTTGACAACTGAAGCCGCATGAAAGGAATTATTTGTCTCACAATCTGGAGTCAACGGGGATATTGTTTACTATGAATATTTGGAGGCATAATTTGTTGGGTGTTCGATTTGAGTTTTTTACGGATTATAAGTCGTTGAAGTATCATTTCTCCTAAAAAGATTTGAATCTTCGGAAGTAGCGATGGTTAGTGTTTTTGAAATTATACGACTTTGGTATTACTTATACTCTAGATAAAGCTATTGTGATAGTCGACACGTTAATTAGAAGGCATTCCAGTTTGAGAGCCATGTTTTCAGAATGGAAGAATCTTGAGATTTAATTGGATTTGATTTCATGCCACATTATGAGTTAAAGCCTGAAATATTGGCAAGTTTGTCGATTGGGCCAACACTCACTGAAAGGATTGGCAAAAGACAGAAGTAAGATGCTAAGCTTATGGAGATCATACGAAGATTAGAGATGAGAGTGGAACCCAAGCAAGCTAAGGATTTCGAAGTTAATTGAGATGGTTAGTTTTGCTAGTGTGGACGACTGATTTTTCCCGATTTAGATAGATTAAGAGATGGGGTTCTGAGAGAACATCATCACTCCATATTTGACTATTGACCCCGGTGGTAATAAGATGTTTTGAGATATGAAGCGAGTTTACTACTAGAATTTTATGAAGAGGGATGTCAAGAAATTTATCTTGGAATGTATGAATTATCAATTGGTCCGAGCTGATTGCTACAACCATTAAAAGTACCTATGTGGAAATGGGATCAACTGTCGATGGATTACCTAGGACGAGAATAGGAAATGATAGTAGTTAGGTCATCGTGGACCACTTAACCAAAAGCACAAGATTTACTTATGTTGGATAGACCAAGACGACATTTAAATTGGCTAAGTTTTTTCTTTAGTGGATAGTTAGATTCCATGGGATATTAAAAAGTATTGTTAGCGATCGAACCAATAGATTCTGGAAGAGTTTGCAAGGGACGTTGAGAACCGAGATATGCATAAGTACAACTTGACAAATGGTTAGACCCACAGAGTTAATCGAGTATTAGGATATCTTTGTAAAGCTTGTATATTAGATATTGGAGGATCATGGAAAGATCATCTGCATTTAGTTGAGTTTGCTTATAATTCCAGTTACCAATCGCGCATTGGAATGGCACTATATTAAGAGTTGTATGGTAGACCGTGTAATTCTCCATCTTGTTGGTTAGAGACTGGAGAGAATTTAGTATTTGGTCCTGAAATGATAAAAGAGACGACAAATAATATGAGATCATTCGACAAAGAATGAAAGAATCCCAAGATCGTTAGAAGAGTTATACCGACAAGTGACACAAAGATTTGGAATTTTTAGTCGGAATTTGGTGTTTTTTAAAGTTTCTCCTCTACGGCATGTTGTTCATTTGGAAGAAAAGGAATGTTAGTGCCAAGGTTTACTGGGCCATTTCTGATTATTGCGTGTATTGGGAAGCTCGCTTATAGAGTGGATCTACTTGAGAAGATGGCAGGTGTACACAATGTATCTCATGTGTCGTTTTTATGAAATTTGTGCACAACTTGAACATTGTGGTATTTCCTAATCAGATTGAAATTTTAAGAGGTCAAGCCCGAAGTTTCAAGGCCTCGTAAGCCGCATCGCGTCATAGGCAGTGACACGAAACATCTTTGGAATGAGGTTGTTAAGGTAGTCAAGATACAATGGAGCGAGGACGGTGATGATTGTACGTGGAAAACGGAAGAGAGTGTGAGGTGGACCCATCCAGAACTATTCGAGCAGTATGTCCCACATTTCATATCTTACTTGTTCCATTATGACTTGCACAATTAAAATTCCGCATGCTAGGGTAGGGTTTTGGGTGCATAGACCGTGGGATGCTAGATTAAACGGTAGATTGTATACTCGTGGATGATAGGCATATAGAATGCCTTGTTGCTCATGTATGCTTGGAATTTCGGGGGTGAAATTCCCAAAGTGGGGTGAATGTACGTCCCATGTTTTACATATCAGAAGATCGTAAAATAAATATATTTAATTCTCTAGTTGTCGGATCATTCTTATATTTTAATATATTTTTCAAGGGAATGTGAGACAATCCATGATTTTTACTGAACCTAATTGTGATCGTATTACCCTTGTGAATATTATTTTGGCTATAACTTTTGGGAGGGATCGAAACAGGTGCTGAAATTAGTTTCATTTGATCAAAATGTAGTTCGTTAATTCCATTGAGTGGTCATGCTAAAGATTATGATCAGCGATTTAGGAGAAATCGCTATTTAAAGTTTCAGTTTCAGATTGGCAGACTAGTTAGCTATTAATGGGCTGATTAGTGAAGCTCATTCGGCTGATGACCCACAACTATAAATAGAGGGTTTTGGGGGAGAGAATTAAGTTTTCTCTCTTCATTCGAACACTGGGCTTATGTCCGTGATTCCCCGAATTCAACCTAAGCCCGAATTTCTTCATTTATACATTCTAAAACATATCCTAAAGCAAGATCTACATCAGAAAAAATTGGATCTTGCTACTTTGGATCAAATTAAGGATTTTCTTCAATGTCCCTTGATGTCTATATTTAATTTCTTTAATAATTCACTGGATCTAGATTTTTGGTGAGTGATAGATTTTTATAACATAGATGGTATGGATAGTATGGGTTAATCAAGGATTATTTCACATCATTCGTGAATCACCTAAAAATTGATCGCTTGTATTAATTTCAGCATTATGAACTCTAAAAATATTGACTTACTCATATAAACTAGTAAATTGTTGAATTAATCATGCTTAATGTCCATTTAGATCCTAATTATGTTAATTTATAATTTTTATGCCATGTTTCATATAAGTTCCCGTTTGTATGATTGATCATGATTGAAATTGTATGAATTGCTGCACGATTTGTAGAATTGTATGATTTTGGATGATGTCGTCATTTAGAATTGTATGTCTCAGGCTTAGAATCGATAGGCAACATTAATTAGAGGTTTAGATAAAACTTGGCTGAGGATCTTTGGAAGACGAAAAGAGGCGACACAAAAAACATTACGCCAAAATCGCTATGTACATGGACCGGTATCGGTCCATGTTCGATGAAGCGATACCGATCCGTGGTAATAGCTTGGATGGTGGTGAATTTTGGGAAGTGGCATCGTGGGGATAAATCAAACCTGCATGCAAAATTTGAGACAATTTGGATGGGTCGAAGTATTAGTGCCCGAGTGCTTGTCGATGGACTAGCAAAACTTTTTCAAAAATGGATCAAGCTATGAAATTATGAACGAAGGGAATTACTCAAGGAGTGGAGTGCAACAACATTCAACACTTATCCAAAAATTGGGTAAGCGGATGGACCGGTACCGGTTCATAGCGAATGGACCGGTACCGATTCATTAGGGAAGGAGTAGAAGGATCAAACTTTGGAGGTGAAGTATGTTGGCCTTTTAGGGCTCTTGGTGAAGTTAATTTGTGAACGCTTCTATGTGATGGAAGTATTTATCAACGAGGCGATATTTCTTCGAATATGAACTTAAGGTGGGAGTGGACGAGGTTAAAACGATGTATAATTAATCGTGGGACAATGTGGTGAGATGATGAATCGACCCAAGTAGGACATGAGCTTGTAAGATGATGGATTGACTCTGGTGGACTCGAGCACGAGAGATAATGGATTAATTCGAGTGAGACTCGAACTAAAGGATGGGGTCATCGAGGATGACTTGGATATTAAAGCGCTTAGGAATCATAATCAGTGGTTCTAGCTGACTCAGAGCAGGGGTATTATGGGGCTTCCTATCAGGATATGAGAGATAGAGTAACTTGGATTGCTTGGAGAGTTATCTAGTTGGTTGGAAGTGTAAAACATACGTAGGACGTATGGCAGCCTAACTAGAACTGAGTTTTCCATTAGCCCTTGACAAATGGCAATGACCAGTCATTCGATATGGATGCATTCGAGGTTGTAGTTGGTGTTGTTATGGATGCTATGGTTGATGTGTGTGTTCTCCTCTGTTTTTCTCTAGGTAGGTTACTGCCGTAGGACATTGAAGAGAAGTGGATTCGGTAATCCTATCCTAATTTGTTTCTACTCTATGTGTTTGTTTAGCACATTATAATGAGATTATTATATGCTAACTCTTTGGATGTAGGGACGTGTCAGGTGAGACCTGAACTATATATTCTCTGACACAAGGTTTCATTCTCCTCTTAATAATGGACTACTCAATAATGTTGCCAATAAGTAGACAAAGTAGTAGGTTTTAGGATTAGTGTCGTTGATGTTGTACAATGATGAGCATGAGGTTGACGTACTATTTTCCTATGTCATCTTACTATTCCATTGTTTTGTTTAGAGACTCTAGAGGATTTAGTGAGGCATATTATAATCAGATATTCATATTGGGATGTATTGCACTTTAGATTTTGTGGTTTTATGGAGATGATATCTTATACTATATTATGCTTCATTACTATGTCATGTTGTATATTTTATTATTATATGTTGTCTATGCGTTGTGAGCTATACGACATGTTTCATTTTGAGATTATTTTCCTTGATGATTGTCCTATATTGGCCTAACATGCCAGACTGGTGTGGAAGGTATGTCGTCACATGTTTATTTGTGATAATTCCTCCTCAACTGCCATATCTCTTCACTTCTACATGAACCCTTCTTTCAGAAAGGAAATTTTAATCAACTCCTTTATAACTTATCAATCTTTTCTCTTCTCTCTTATAAATTATAAACTCTATAACAATATTCTGTCGATTTTCAAACCGCATCAAACTCCTTTAATTTCTACCCAAATCATATAGCAAACCTCGGTTATAGGATAAATAGTAATCAAGATAGAAAGATCCAAGTCAGCAATCATTGTGCAAACAACTAAAAAATCTTTATGGGTGTGATAAGGTAGCCGTGAATCTAGTTAGACTTGATTATGCCCAATAAAAGAAACTGGGTATGGCTTGTTTTCCCAAAAATCGAGGTGTATGAGGATTTATGGCCAGAAAATCAGATTTACCTGCCCAGAGGTCTGAGTTCTGAAGGGTGACTCCTTGTGGACTTGAAATCCGGGATTGTAATTGTTGATTTTTATTTAAAACCGTGCGCAGTATGGAATTGTATGTAGGATAACCTAGAACTAGTATAAAATCCAAATGTGTTCTTTTCTTTACTACATTACATTTTTTGCGTTTTTATTTGTTTGTTTGATTCTATTATCATTCTATTTATAATCATATCTAAAATATTTCTATAAAATTCACACATTTAAGTAAATACTATACACTCTTCCTTTCCGTCATTCTATTGTTGTCTAGCCTTAAGATCATTAATTCACATCACTTTCACTTTGATCGCATCTTATGATCGAATCACTTGATAGTTCAGAACATGTTTAACGTAAATCGTAATTTTCAACTATATTCCAACTAACATTATGAATGCTACGCCATTTGGAGCCGTATTTACTTGTAAATCAAAGCCTTCAAAATTGCATCTTGCGGAATTGGTATGGAACTCAGAATACATTATGAAAGTTTAAAGTGAAGAAGTGACAGTAGAATAGTTGAAAACATGGTAGATTGTAAGAATAAAAGTGGATGATATATATAGAGTAGAGGTTGTAAACCATTGAAAATTTAACTGTTTTGAGGCATTGGGAAGATTTGTAGTCGGGCATTTATTGAACATACGCCCAGCTGCTAGACTCCTTTTCAATGGGCGTTTGTTTAACAGACGCCTAAAACTTTGTTCAATAGACGTCCTGTTCGATTATAGATATATAATCAAAATCAGTTGAAACGTAACCGATTACAAAATATGAATTATGTTGGAGATTGGATAAGTGTGCATATTGCATTTTATAATATGTAACATTATAGAAATGCTCTAGATACTAGCTTTCGTTGCACATATGTAGTGTTGTTTTACATGCGTTGTGCACTTGGTTTTTTAATTCCATTTTCTACTGCATATTCTGTTTAAAATAATCTAGTGGGATTAACTAAAAAACAGATTCGGGATAAAGTCTTCCATTGGAAAACATCATTTTCTAAGCTAAATCTGATAGGGACAAAAATGAAAAATGAAAAATAAAATAAAAACAGTCTTTGGGCAAAGGGACATTTGGTTTACTTTTTATTTTGAGCTTTCAATATTAATTACAAAATATAAGAAATGGAGGGACGACAGAAAGGATGGAAAGAAGATGGAGAAGACGTCGGAGGTAGAGCAATGACAGAAAGATAAATTGTCTCTTATTCTTTCGTCATTTTTAAAACACGTTACTTTATAAATAATTATTTCTTTTTTGTATGTTTAGTTTTCTAAATTTTTCATTTTCAATGTGTCGTCCGCACTTTTGCATGAGCGAAAAACAAAAAGTAAAAAAGGGTAATTCAAGTGCATTCTAGAATTTTGATGGTATGCAGGCCATATTAAAGTGTTGATCCTGTCGTTTAAAGTGAAACTTTATTTTATGGAAGAAAATAATAGTTTCGCTAGAATAAAATACAAATGTTGTCGAATAAAATGATTCTAGTTAAGTACTATCATTTTAATATAAGAGATTATAACGATTATGGGTGCGTTCTTTTTTATCTGAAATAGGTAAATGGAATGGGCAAATGGAAGAGGCCGAGGAAGGGGCAAACTCACGAAAGGGGAATGCATTCTTTTTACGAAATTGGCAATACAAAAAAATATCATCTATATTATTATTTTATTTGCGTTAATAATTTTTAAATAAAGTAGCTATATATCTAATACATAATACTAAATGCACAATAACGAATACATGGTTAGAATCTAAATACGAAGTACAATGCAGAATTTGCAAATACGTCCTATAGTGATTGGTATTGTGATAGAAAGATAGATGAAAACTCGGTGGATATGTAGGTGGAAAGGTAGGTGGAAATGCGGCTATATGGATAGGAGACGACATAGACATCATGTACGGTTGGAATTTGGTTGTATGATTGCATTCTATCCAGCCATTTCTGGGACCAAAAATGTTTTCTAAAAAAGAAAATAAATGAAATGACCAAGTGTGAAATATAAAATTATCAAAATACGATGCTACTACAATGAGCGCTCGGATTACAAATTTATAGAATGTAAGTGCATGAGGAGAGTGGTAAAAGAAGGGGATTATATAGAAGAATGTTAAAAATATGGTCGTTGTAGTTGGATGCGAATGTCTCTCCCATGAAGGTTACATTTAATTAAGTGTTAACCGACCTTTTGGTCCAGTTTCCAAAAGCAATTCAGACCCACATGACTCGGCCCATCACACAGCATAGTAGTCTGAAACATCACCAAAATATTTAAGGCTCATGCCCGAAGGAGATCACATGAGTGTAGACCTCACAACTCATCAAAAAAACTCCTACTTGGGCAATTTCGCATCCCCTAGTCGCCATCAAACAACTTGCATTTCGTACCCTACATGATACACATTTCGTGTCCCTTGGATACAAATTTCAAATCCCTTAGGATACGAAATGAAACCGAGTCTGCTACTTCTAATTGCAAATTTTGGCATGTAGTCCCCATTTCTCACCTACTCCAATACCTATAAATACCCCTTGACCTCACACTTGGCATTTGCTTGACTTACATCTTGAGAAGGGCCTTTCAAACCTACATGACTCGTCCTATCGCATAACACAATAGCCTGATGCATCGCTAAAATATTCAAGACTCGGTCCCGAAAGAAGTCGCACGAGTGTGGACCTCATAACTTCTCAAGAAAACTCCTACTTAGTCATTTTGCATGCCTTAGTTTCCATCGAACTACTCGCATTTCGTACCATATAGGATATACATTATGTGTCATATCGATACGAATGTATCCCTCAGGATACGAATTTCATATTGCTCAGCATACGAATTTCGTATCCCTTGGATATGAAATTCATATCCCCCCGGGATACAAAATGAGACCAACCCTGCAACTTTGGGATGCAAATTTCATCATGTGATCCTCATCTCCTATCTACTCCATTGCCTATAAATACCCCTTGTCCTCACACTTGAAAATTGTTGACATTTGTTTGATTTGATATCTTGAGAAGGACCATGGACACCATTAAAAACTCTTGGAGCTTGAGGAAGAATAAAATCCCTCTCTCTTCAAGCTTTGAACTTTTGTACCGTGAAGTTCCCTGCACAAGGATTAATAGAATATAATTAATCTTTGTAACATATGCAACGATGTTGTCCATCATTGTAGTCCTTCAATAGTGAATAAAATCGACAAAGCCTTCAAAGTGGACGTAGGTTCAACTCGGACTAAATCACTATAAATCTTGTGTTACTATTTTCTGCACTTCACTTTTCGATACGTAAAAATTTTGTTCTCGTTAACTCGAGAACCGTTAGGTGTGATGCCAATTTTACGCGTCAAACTTTGGTGCTTTCAATGAGAACTCGAAGACTTGAGACTCGCTTCTTTCTGACCGACTTCCCTCTCAAACTAAAAACGCTACTTAGGTCCCTTAGACATACCTCCTAAATTTTCCTACGATGGTTAGAAAAGAAAAGACCCCAGTAATCGGAACTTTCCTTGCTGTTGACACAAAAACTTCCCCTTGTTGTATATAATAATATGATTTTTGTTTTATGATAACAAACATATATATTCTTATAAATGTGTGTCCAATTGTATTATTCTACTACATCACATACAGAAATAAATATTTACATTTGAATAGACTGCTACTTCACAAGAATTTAAATATTCAAACAGTATTTTATATAAATATAATATGTTATTTCAACATTTGAATAGTACATATTTCTAACTTCACTATTTGTACATCTCACTGTAATAAAATACATTCAATTTCATTTATATTCATAGCTCCTCACTACAGTTCACTCTGTTCATACAACATTCAGTTACTTTTCACTCTACTCTCTATGTTACACACACGAACTCACACTTATCTTCAATCTGCTCCAAAGTCGGTCCAGTCACCCGCACACCTGTCATAAAAGTGCACAATAAATTAGAACAAAATACTTTTAAATTCTAGTGGATATAAATTTATATTAAATTTTATTTGCCTCAGAATTTTGGTAAGTTTCTCATCATTTTTCTTAAATTGGTTTGATATGTATATACATCTATTTGTGTCTGACTGCTTGTGATATTCACAGAGATACAC